>CM062568.1:129024130-130299699 GCA_031468815.1 Morus bassanus | reverse complement strand
ACTGTTTGTTACATTTCCTGCAAAGAGCTAATGGAAAATCTCCCCTTAGAGATGAGGCAGTTAGGGCTGCATTATAGATTTCACCTGTGGATGCCTGAAACTCAGGTGACCAGCTACAGAGATTATCTGCTCAGGGTATGGCCTCGCTTTTCCTGTTGATGGATACAAATGCTAAACTGGCAGGGTACCTCCCATTTCCTGCTTCTTTTAATAGGCTTTGATACAGATGTAGGGCTTTGAATGCATTTTGGGTTGTATTTCTTGCCAAAGACAGTTGCAACTCTGAGGTCTTGGGATTTTCTTGTTTTTCCCTTTCATGCCTATCCTTAGATTTTTAATTATGAAGTATTCCCATTCATATGAAGAGCCTGATTTTGACATGGAGCCTGCAGTTACCATTAGCAATAAACGGTCCCCACAGCTTAGTGCCAGCGGGGGTGAGAATGAACTGCTGTTGGATAGAGATGCCTGAAAAAATGGCCTGGCTTGGAAACCTCACTTAAACTCTTGTTCAGTTTGTGCTTGGGAGGGGGACAAGGAAATTTGAACCCCAGGCTGCAATCCTTGTATACTGCTCTTGCAGCATTCTTGAGGTTTTGGGAAGAGGGAATGGACTTCTCCATGTCCTGGAGAATCACGAAGCCAACTGGAATGGTTCACTCCAACTTTTCCTGGCAGGCCTTGTGCCTCAGAAAGGGATGGAAAACATCTCTGGGTACTGGAAGGGAGGCTCTGGGATGCTGCAGTGAGGTGAAACAGAAGCTTCTGTGTGATCCAGCTAGTGGAAAGGATGGCACAAAACCAACTCATTCCCAGGACAGTGTCCTCCTGGACCACTTGTGCCAGATATGTGCCTTTGAGAAGCTGCCTTGTTAAACTGGGCAGCCCCTTCTTCCCATGTTTCCCTAGTTAATAACTATCACTTTTTTTCCTCAGAATATTTAAACAGATTAAAACTATCAGCTTGAGTGTGTATAGAGCTATCTTGTGCTGCATAGCCAAAAAGATCCCCAAATGAATGGGGCCTTTTCACTAACAACAGGCACTGCCTTTTGATTCTTTCACAGTGCTGATACCTCCCCCCAAATATTGATATATCCTAACATACAATGATGATGTTAGGTGTCAGTGGGGTATGCAGGTTAGGTTTGGGTTTCTCTGTCATTCTTTACCCTCACTAAATTCTCACTGTCCCTCTTGATCTCACTGTGGGACTGAAATCTGTTCCTGGGTGAATTCATCCCTCAGTAGAGGCAGCATCTCTTTGGCTGTGGTCCTCTATGCCACTTCATGGCACCCTTCCTCACTCACCTGTAACCTGCGGGACCCCCATTGATGCATCTTGTGGCATCTGCTATCTGCTCCAGAACTTTCCTGGTGAAGGGAACATCTTTCAGAGGGGTGGAATACCATCTCTTCCCCTCAAATGGATCAGAATGTCCCCATAGGGTGGGGAGGGAGGGAAACAGAGGCAGACAAGAAGGAGGCTGTTTCAGTGGGGTAGGCAGTGCAAAGCAAAATACCAGACTGATAGAGCAGATGCTGTAACACCGCAGTAGGGTTGGTCTAGTGGTAGTGTTGGTATCTACTCTGGCTGCATACAGTGAGAAGGGGCACGTGGCTGGTATGTCCAAATATTTGCTGCTGCTTCTTGAGCTTCTGTGTGTATTGCATCTGATACGGGGATAAGGGTATGCTCTGACCACACAGGAGGGCTGTGAAACTTGTAGCATGCTTAGATTCCCTCTGTGAGGACCATCACAGGAAAACCCTGCTAAATGGAAACTTGATAGCAAACCCCATTGCTGGGTTTCCTTCTTCGCTTTGTAGTGGTCAGCATACCAGTTACTCTCTCTCCTGAGACTCCGCTCCTTGCCTTGGGGCCTCCACTGTCCATTTCATTGATTGCTTCAGGCCTGCCTTAGGTCCTAGCTCTTGCCCTTCTTCTAGCACCCTGCCCTGGTGGTCAGGTTGTCCTCCCCACATTCCTTCTCAGGGGTCTGCCTTTCCTCCAGTCATCTTGTATAGGGTGGTTTGACTGTCTTAGATCGTCTAACACTCTGACTATTGCCCTCCTTTGCCCCTGGGATCAGCTTGTCCTTTAATTTTCTTGTAACTTGCAGAGATTTGACCCAGTCTTAAGCAGTCCTGGGGATTTCTGCCCGTTCTCTACTAGCCCTGCCTGGTATATTGTTTGGTAGTCACCCATGGCTTCTGATGCGCGTGCATACTTTGTGGTCAAACAGGCATTTTCTCAGTTGAAGAGTGGCAATTCCTAACTTTTGAGTGTTTGACATTGTGACTTTGAGCACTTTGTTAACAAATGTCTTGCTATCTCTTAAATCAACAAACAGAAAAATGAAAATGTCATGATGTTGCTATCTGAAAATTTGTTTAGCAGAGCTTTAACCACTTCACAGACCTCTTCGTCTTCAGTAGTACCAGTCTAGCAGCATCTTTTCTGGCTCAGCACACATAGGATTTGGGAGTTTAGCTAGAGGCTTGTATAGGTAACCGTGACCAGAGATTTGTGTTTCTTGGGAGCTACTCCAGGCCCTAGTGGGGTGTCCTGCAGTGAATGAAGATTATTCCAATGTTATCACTTCCTGTAATAAGATCTGTTGGGCTCTATCATCTCTACCCTGTTTTTGTCCATCAGTCTTTCTCTCACCTACTGTTTTGTTGTACCACTGCCAGGCTCTTTACCCCACCAGTCCCTTGTCCCATCCAAGCCCTAGACTCCCTGGTGAGAAGGACTAAATCTTATTCTCTCTATTCCTTATGTTCATCTCCTTACCTTGTACTAATTCTCTTGCCCAACTATTTCCATTTCTCTCTTCTGACTATTCTTCTTTTGTTTTTCTTCCATCCAGCCTCCAGTTTCACACACTTCCTCCACACTGATTCACAGCCTCAATATCCCAGCACACCCTACATCCAAGCTGAGTTTCTTCCCCAACTCTAGATCTTGGACCCTTTTCTTGCAACCATCCCTTTAAGGGGTCTTAGAACTAATCTGTGCCTTTTGCCACCTAGTGATTCATTGTGTCTCATTTGTTGAGACACTCTCCTTCTGCTGCCTGGATCTGGCAGCTGATTATTCAGTGTACAGGTGTCCCTGCTCTTCACTGAAGAAACCAGACCTGTCTGTCTCTTGAGAACCCAAGGAGAACAGCAGTGTTTACTGAGCAGTCGTAGAGCAAGCGAAACCTTCAAAGTGTATTGCCACTAGATCTAACATGATTCTTCATGTGTAACCTGTGGATTTTTATTTTGTAGGCTTCTGACATGTTAAATTAATCTGTATTTTTCTTAGCTGTATCAATGGCATATTTCTGGCATGAAGCCCATTATCCTGCCAGATTTCATGTTCTTGCTCCCCATTTGAGACCAGTAGAGCTTTCCCAGAAGAACTTGCAAGGTACCAACTTTCCTTCTGTTTCCTTACTGTGTCTCTCAAACAGTAGCTAAACTCTTACAGATGAAATTGAAGAGGGGAAAAAAACCCAACACAAAAACCCACAACAGTGTTCACTGTAGATATCCACTCCTACAAATCAAGTCTGGGAAAGTTCTAAGGAACTAAAGAAATGATGCATCAGACACTATATATACAGGCTTATCTATCACAATTATTTTTAATATTGACTTTGTTTTTAGCATGTGCTTTTAGAAGAGGCTGTGTGTGGGACACCTTCTGTCCTAGAAGCAGAGGATCCCAAGCCTTTTGGAATCCTCCAGGCCCATTGTCCTGACAGCAGAAGCATGTCTTCCCGCAGTGATACGGAGGTGAGATACTGAGAGGGAGAGGGAAAATACAGCATTTAGGGGAAGGGGGAGTGCTGGGTGGAAAGTGTTCATTCAGAGATTTCAGTCGCATTGCTCCGGCCTCACCTTTGCTTTGAATCCCTGACTTTTCTTCTCGAGTCTCCAGAGAGACTCTGTTTCTGCCTCCTCCTTTCCTCCTGCTGCTCCCTGTAAAATAGCCTGTGAGGGGCTGTGAGCAGTGCATGAGGACAGGGCAACATCTCAGGCTCTCCATGTGGACCAGCCTCTTCTTCATCCCTGCTCCTGGCAGCCACGCTGCATGCTTTCTCCAGAGGTCTGTTGCTTTCGCATGCTCCTTTTACACAGCCCCGGTCTGGGAGCTGGCAGGATGGCACGGGGAAGATGGTGGTGGCAGGAGGGGAGGGGGAAATGGGGAAGGAGGGGAGAAATGGTAGGGGCCTGAGGAGAGACGATCGTTGCCTCTGATCTATTATGAATTCTCCTAGGAGACAGCCAGTAGGCTGGAAAGTGAATGATAGCCAAACCAGATGAAGAATTGTTCTGTGTCCCTGATGTATTTTATCCTCGACAGGGATTTAGTTTCTTTAACTATCAAACTAACTATTTCTCATATATATATTGCATAAGCTGTGAAAGATAAAGCACACACAGCATTAATCATATCTCTTGTCAGAATCTCTTTACCTCTTCCCTTCTCTTTATTTTTTGGGTTTTTTTAATGCCTTCCACTCTTCTTTAAATTCTACGCAAAACAAGGGTATTGTTATAGGAAGTTGACCAAAACGTAACTGAAGGACCATTTGACCACTGCACAATTCAGGAAAAAAATGGAAAAGACATGCTGTAGTATTGTTTTGGAGATGGATACTGAAAAATATGGAGCACTGGTGTATGCTTTTTTTTCCTCTGCTTGTATCAGTTGAGAGAACTCCTTCCATATGAAACACATTCATCTGGGCTGCTTAGAAATCCAGCACAGGGAAGGTGGAGCACCAGCTCTTCAGGGTTACAATAACTGCTAATTCTCCAAGAAACCTTCTTCACCTCTGAGCAGAGGGTTGGGAATTTTTTTCAATTTTCACATTCACCAATGTATATAACATCTGCATCCACAGGCAGGATAGAATCATAGAGTCAGTCATTTAGGTTGGAAAAGACCCTTAAGATCATTGAGTCCAGGAAGACACACTGCTGTTGTGTGTCTGACTGGACCTACCAATTGGATTGAGTGGAGAAAGGGATTTGTAGATGAACTCACAGAGATGCTTTTAAAACATCTTGTCAGTTCCATGTATTTCCAGACCTCTGTTCGCTCTGCCTGTACCAGCTTGACCCCACCTCCAGAGTGTTACAGGGTACTGATGTGATTTTGCCTTAGCCCAGATTTTCCCATGAGGTACTCCAGTGAAGGAAATGGTCAGAGCCCTCTTTATTAATGTTACTGCCTTTCTGCCACACAGATTAAAGAGGGAAAAGAAAAAGGCAACAAGACTCGTGGATAACCTTGTAATCTCTAAATCCATTTGCATTTGCTACTTAGTACGTGCCCGTGAGAATGCATGCAACACAGGGTGCACCCTTAGTCTTGTTCCCTGTAACCTCTTGAACCAACTGCACTGTAACTGCAGATTATTTGAGATTCAATATGGCACTTCCAATGTGGTGAGAAGGAACAATACAGCCCCATTCAATTTTTGGATCTCAATTTCAGAGATGCTGAGTATCCAGTGTACCATCTAAAATCAGCAAGAGTGATGACTCTCTGAGAACCAGGCAGACCCTTGTATTTTTTCTTTTCTGATTTCACCTTAAATTAACCAGACATTTTTTTCTGTGCTTCTTAACTCAACCTTTTATTATGTTTGATGGAGTGAAATAATGGTTTTTTCCTCCCCTTGTATCTTGCACAATGGAGAACATAAAGCCTGTGCTTTGAAGTCTTTGCTGTTATCCTGCCTACAAAGTCAGGCCTCTCTTTTGGTTTCCAGTTTAATTAAATGCATCTACATTGAACAAGAAAGCTGTCATGGAGAGCCTGAAATGGCCTCTTATGATAGTACGCAGCCTCTGACCATTCTAGAATAAGTTCACCTTGTACCAGTGCATGCTGGATCTTGTCACATGCCTGGCCTGTTTTAACAGCAGGGAGCAGTGGACTAGGATTGTGACTATTTTCTACGTTAAGGTCCTTTGCTGTCAGTCTGAAGTGACTGCCAGGTTGGTACAGCAACTCTTTGGCTCCATGTTTACATTAGAAGAACTAGCTGACCTTAACCAATGTTAGCTGAAGGTGTTTTCTTCAGTCAAGTGTTGCAAGTAATAGTTGAGCACACTTGGGTCACTCTGGACTAAGTGTTCTTTGAAATGATCCTGGAGCTGTAGAAACTGAAGCCTTCTGAAGTCTTCTCAATAACAGGATGTCGTAATGGTTTTCCTCATCCACTTAGTTTAGAGTAGCCATTTGTGTCTCCAGTATTTCTCAATGGAGTGTTTTCTGTGGCCGCTTACTGGACAGTGTCCAGGTGGCATAAAAAGGCTAATAACCTGGAAGTACACTGTATCTTCAACAGGTTTGTGGTAGAAGCTATTTGGTGTTTAATTCTGAAAGAAATATTTGCCTCATGACAAAATGTTGGGTTTGTCCTGTTCAATCTTGCATTATGCATGTGGAGCAGCACAAGAAATCACCCAAGCTCCACTTGGCAGCCATTTGCTGGAGGATATCTACTTGAACGATGCTTGTCAATAGAGCTGCCTTGGAATTAATTTTAGCCCACAGTTTATCTATCAGCATTGCATATTCTTAATAACTTGTATTGATTGCTGAACCTTAGTTTTCACCTCCTTGTAGTTAGAAATGGGTCCAATTAGCCATATCCAGAGTTGGAACTTTAGTGCTCAATATTAGGATACCAAAGATGGCTTCCAGCCATTGATTTCATCCCAACCACTTGAAGATGAGTGTCACATAATCCCTCTTAAAGAGCTTGTTGCAACCTTTTGGGAATTACAACCTGGATCCAACACAGGAGACAGCCCTCATCAATGCTCAGTCTATATGAGCAGTAAAAGAAAGATTTAACATCACTAAAGCAATTACCTTGGCCCTGAGAAATGTGGCTAATTTAAAAGCGACTTTTTGCAGCTTTCCATTGCTAGTTGTGCATTTGTTAGGATGCCAAGCCTGGCATAGACTGAATACTCTTATTCCTCTTATTTAGTGTAAACTGTCCTGTGTGTGCCATGGTAGGCAGGAAAACCAGTCATCAGTATTATGCCAGCCAATAAGTCTGTGGTGATATGCCAATAGAGTGCTGACAAGGACCTTGTTCCCACAATTTTATCTGTTTCCATGAGATATCTTGCTTTGGAAGTAGGAAGAGAGCAGTTGGCCCATACTGTTTTATCCATTATGGTCTCATGTGTAAAGGTCTTGCTTTGTTATGCCAGCTTTGGTGCTTCCCAGGCAGCAAGACCATACTGAGTTTCCTCTTGCACAAAGGCTCTTTCATTCATAAACAACAGGCAATTAATTGCCATCAGTCATTGTAAAAAAGATAATGGTATCAGTCTTACATGTGTTGACATCACAGATAATTTCTACTGGTAACTTTCATTTAAAATGCACTAGAATATCTGCCAGTGCGAAAATATATAGAAGACTCTGCTATGTACAATTTGTAAACATTAGATTTGGCAAATATGTTGCAGCTTTTTCAAGTGCTTGGCTTCTTCAGCTTAGGACATATCCTCAAATGTGCCCAGTCAGCATCAAGCAGCTCCTATTTAGGGTTAAAATTTGAATAGGGATCAGCATCTTCGAAAGAATTACCTGCTTATTTTGAAGCTTAGCTGGATGGCAAGTTCCTCTGAAAACCTGGCTCACAGTGCCTTTGACTTTGCCTCAGGATATGATACCCAAGGGGAGGAGTTCCTCCATATTCCACACAGTTACCATATGCCCTTTGAACATTACTCTTACTTTGACAGTGCCCTAGAGTGTCTCTTTCATCTGTATGCCACTATTCCAAGCCTATGCCTGGTCAATTTGCACTTGCTTTGAAAGGCCTGAATAAAGGCCTTAAGTGGCAATGGAGGCCTTGGATCTTGTTATAAATTCTGAGGAACTTCTGGGCTTGTCACTCATCTCTGTTAGCATGTGTCTTTACCCCATTTGTGCAGCTCTATGATGCATTTTCACCAGAACTCACATCCTCTGCTACAGTATAAAATCTATATAACAAAGAGTTCCTGTCACAGGAGATGGACCCAAGATGATGATCTCTTCAGTTCCTTTCCTGTCCCATTTGCCATGACTCTTCTACGAATCCAGGTCCAGGAACCTTGCCAAAGACTCATTATATAGCTAGTGTTCTTATATACACTATGACCTCTCTCTGGTGCTGACCCCAACTGGCATAGAATAGCCAATTTCCATAGTATTTAGCTTTCTTAACCTCCAAAACAGGGAGCCACATCCAAACTTCCAACTGGGAATGGTCCCTGGACTCTGTGAGTTCCCACCCTGTGCCCAAGAACTGTTTAGGAGAACGCTACTTGGGCTGGGTCCAAACCATGCCAGGAATTGCTCTAACAATTGAAAAATGCAGGTTATGAGGTTCAAGTGCCTGGAAATGCTTCCTGACACCGTTATTTATTCAAATAGATGAAGCCATGATGTTCACATATCTTTTGATGTTGCCCTTGTGTTTATAGGAGCCCTTCAAGTAGAATGAGGTCTCTCTTATAATGATTTACCTTATTACTCATTAAGTACGGTCACTACTTAATGTATTACACTCAGATTCTCCTTGACATCTTTAGCTGCTATTTTCATTGGCACAGCAATACCAACTGCTTTCTGAAAGGTCAGGGCTTTTTCAGACAACAGTATCATTTGGATGCTTTCCTTATGTAACTGATATACTAGCCCGTCCTTTTAATGAATACTTAAATTTACTCAAAGATCATAAACCTTGGTGAGCATCTTCAGTTTGGATACATAATGACCAGCGTATTCAGTGGGATTTTGATCACAGTTATTAAATCAAAATCTCTCCATGTTAATGAACAGCTTAGGACTGAGAAAGGCTCCCATAGCATCACCACAGTCTTAGGCAATGCAGTCATGTGCCTTTCACTTGTAATATAATCTGCAATATAACAGAGTTTGTTCTAGTGCAATAACTTTCCCCTCTCCTCTTCGTTTTCATTACCTTCTGTCACGTGGGCCACTGTTGCCATAATGTTAGTTACTGAGAAGACTGTTAATGACAAACAAAAGATGAGGGGAAAAAAAAAATCACTTATTTCCAAGACTCACTGTTTTGTCTAATGTCTTTGTAATACACATTTTCTCCATGCCTGACTCAAGAGGTTAAGGAGGAGAAAAATAGCCTTAATCACAGTGGGGGCTGTAGTTGGAAAATGAACTCCATTTATTCATAAGCTGTCCCATAAGTCCCCTGTAGAGGAGCACTACTACGTTCTCCAACCTGCACTGTGTGGGTCCAAGTGAGCCCAGGAAAAGTTATTAAGAAAAGTTTATTTCAGGAAGCTTAGACTCACTCTACTGGGGTCCACACCTCCACTGTGAAACATGTAGGAAACTTTTAGGTGCCAAAAAACTGAAAAGCTTGAAAACCATTTTCTCATAATCGATAACAAATACCAAGTAGACAAGGTGCACAGGCCCAATAGACATTGCCTCAGTTCTCATCTTCCTGGGTTTGGAGCTAGAATTTAGATTTAGGTCCATCATGTTTTTCAACATGTATTGGCCAATTAGTCTAATGAAGAATTTTATTTTTTGTTTTACTGTTGAATCAAAGGATTGGTATCTGGATTCTTTTTTTTTTAATGGGGTAAAAAAGCTTGAAGGCTTTTTCTGATGGGATTTTTATAACCACCATGGAGATGAATGGTCAAGTGCCATGGAGCATTATACTGATCATACACTGTTTCCAAGGAAACTCAGGATGGAGTTTCTAGAAGTTCTTTGTGGAGAACAGCAAAGCTACAGCCTGCCTCTGTCAGAAGGATAGTCCCAGCTTAAGATGATGACTCAGATGAAGAACTGCATGCATCACATACATAGGGGTATATAACTAAGTGGGGAACATCACTGATTTGGTGCTTTGGGCCAAGCTGTGAAGAGCAAACAGATATCTGTAGCCCAGACTAGAAATGGTTAAGTTACTGCCCCTCAATATTCTGGAGCAGGAATTTGCTGAGTGATGCAGGTCACTTCAGAAGAGTGGAGATTCACAGGAGACTGCTGCCATCAGTACAGAGGCAGCCAGAGACACTGCTCCTGTGAGCTGGGTGTACCGCCTCTGTGGAGGGTGGTGCTAAACAGTACTGTTTGTGGATCCTGGCCAAGAGACTGAAAAGCTGATTTAGCTGTATATTTGCCTGTGTGGGCTACTGAAGGACAGCATTTAGCATTGTTTAAGGGAAGGCTGGGAAAAGGTTAGGCAGGATGTTTGTTGCTGCTGATCTTTTTATTATTTGAATAACACAAACACACACGCACACACAAAAGTACTGTTCTAAGCAAAAATGTAGGATTTTCTCAATTCCTTCCCCTTCCCCCACAAAATTAATGGCTTTACCAGTAGCTTCAACCAGAAATCTTTCAATCTGTCGTACAACATATTGGAATAGTTACCGCAGTATAGCTTCCCTTAGCGTAGATGCAGCAAAATCAGTAGAAAGGTGCTTTATATTGTACAGGAACAAGGAATAAACTGTAGTAGTGTAAGATACATTTAAACGGCATTATCATCTCAATAGAAAGAGAGAGATGATCCATGCATAATTTTCTATAAATAAAACTGATTTAGAGGACAGTTGCCTGAAGGTCAGAAATACTGGTAGGATTTTTCTTTTTTAATTCAGCAAACATCAGTCCAGAGGCCATCTTGTAAAATGTGCTAATAGTAGTCCCTAAGCTTTAGGTGACCCAGCATCACTGGTGGTAGCTGTTGGACAATAGCAATTAAAAAGCATGTCTTCTTGGGAAATAATTCAAAAAACATTTCAGTAATTACTCCAAAGCTGATGGAAAAAGCAGGAGCTGAGCACAGAATTCTGAAACTTTGAAAGTCAAAACTGCTTCAAAGCATGGAGGAAAGACCTGTTTCTCCTTCTCTACCCTATCAAAAATTTTTCATAGAATCAGAATACCAGGTTGGAAGGGACCTCAAGGATCATCTGGTCCAACCTTTCTTGGCAAAAACACAGTCTAGAAAAGATGGCCCAGCACCCTGTCCAGCTGAATCTTAAAAGTGTCAATGTTGGGGAATCCACCACTTCCCTGGGGCAAATTTCTCATTTTGCCATCAAGATTTTTAACAAAAAAGATTATTGATGTAGAATTTCCCAGTTAACAAAAAAGAAAAAAAAAAAGGCTTTTAATGCTTTTTTATTTTTATTTTTTGTTTAAAATTTCTCAGTGACCATTTTGATAAAAGTGGTAGATGGAAAACATTAGAGGGAGGATAAAAAACTGACAGATATTTCAAAGACCTTTCCTGTTTAAAACAAAACTAACAAACAAAAAAGCTTTCCCATGGTTGGTTTGTTTGCTTTTTAAAAAAATCCCCCAACATTCAGGGTCTAACTACTTTGAGATCACAACTGATACAGTAAAATTCATCCTTAAAATCCTGGCTTAGTGCCATTTACAGAGCACAGGTGTCATGCTGCTATGAGAAAAGTACGTGTTTCTTGAGAAAGCTGCTATGTTCTCATTGTATGGTGTCTGGGTAGATTTAAGGTCCAGCTGTTCCTGAAATATTTTAGTACTGCAATACAAAAGCCTGTCTAGATCCCATTAATAAGATCTCTATCTGGAAGCCGGAGTTGCATGCTTTTTCACTGGTGGAGAGATGCTTCCTGGTCTTGGCTGCTCTTATGCCACCTAAAAACCAGCTGAGGATCCAAGAGTGTCCCTGAGCTGCAAATGCAGGACAGAAGTGACAGGATGTGCTTTATGCATGTGTGTCTCAACCCAGGAGCACAACACCCATCTAACTGGAGCCCCAGACAGCCAATTCTGAGCATTTGCAGTCTCTGTTTACTCCACCAGTTTACTGAAGCATTGAACTCTCCGGAAATGACTTACAGTTTATCTCAAATTTATCTCCCTGCTCCTTGTCGTGCATGTTTGTTTCTTGTTTCTTCAGACCTGTTTTAATGAATATGTTTTCTAAGTTTGCATCCTTGGAACAGGCCCAGCAATCATGTTAAATGGTCTCTCCCTCCCTGTCAAAGGGAATTAGTGCCAAAAAACACTCCTTGAACCTTAAAACAAAAAAACCCCAAACAACCACAACAAACAAACAAACCATAAACACCATGGTGAGAGCTTTTAGTCAGGGCGCATACTCCAGTTGGTTGCCAGCTCTTTGCATTCTGCTTCATCTTTTCTCTAAACTTTTATAGCCCGTAATTGTCTGTAAAGCATTGCATACCCCTATGGTGCTATATAAATGAAATAACAATGATGCTTTTGAATTAATTGGGTGCGTTTGCATACAGTAGTCTTACAATATCCTTTCCTCTTTATAAGACCCTCTCATCTGAGGCTGCAGGTCCAATTGCCACAGATAATTCAGTGCTAGATGGAAGGTGTATATGAGGAATCCTATTTTTTCCCTTATGAGCCCTTTGTGGGGAGAATGTGTTTTAGTTCATTAAAGGCGTACATTAGGCAATTTCTTTATCTTCTTCTCTCTCATTCTTCCCTCTTTTTTACTCCTCAATTTTACAGGTTTCCTTACAAAATCCCAAATCTTATGGAGGTTTACAGATTTCCATAAATGTGCCATTTTTTTTCTTTTTCTGGGGAAAAAGAAACCTCTCTCCCCAAGATATGACACAGGTATTTTTTGCTCTCCTCAAGGGACTGCAGCACAGCATCCCTATCTGTCAAGTTCTGGATAAGACGGGTATTTGTCTGTTCACTATTATTGTTTGCCACAGTCGAGGCAAAAGTCAAACAAGCATATAAAACAAGTTGCAAGCTCCTGGACTGCAATGGGTACCACCCTCTGAATTTTTCCTCTTCTAGAGAATATCGTATTCATGGGGTGAAGGATCTCTTATGCCCATAAATGTAACTGCAAATTGTGGCATCATTAGTCAGGTGTCCATCAGAAGAAACCTGATGCAGAGTCCCAGGGAACAGTTAGGATTGTTTATTCCAAGAACTGGTTCAAACCCTTCACCTAACCAGCCCAGTGAAGACAAAGAGGACATTTAGGTATGTAGAGCAGTTTTAGATGAAGGACACTAGGATAATTCAGCCAACAGCCCTCTCTGATTCTTCTTCCTTTGAGGAGAATGAAACAGTGCCAGGTACAAGCTCAACAGCTGCAAGCTGTCTCAGTTGCAGGTGGAGGCACCCATTCAGCAAATGTTTAGAAAAATCACTTTGCATCTTTCTGGGCAGATCCTTAGCTCTGGTTTCCCATACCAAGAAGGCAATAGTGCTTATGCCCTAGCACTTGGAGTCCTAACCTGATGAAGTGTTTTCATTTGTCCTAGTAAGAAGATGTAGCTTTTATGACTCTTGGGAGTCATGATTCCTACAGCAGCCAGCTATGGATAGGTTTGCAAGAGAGCTTGCTGGGCTTCTACATGTGTTTTTCTTTGTCCTCCACTCTTCCCAGCAACATATTATTCTATGGTCCGAACCAATGCCAATAATGCACAAATGGCAGCATCCAGAAGTCAAGAGTGACAAAGCAGATGTGCAGATGTACCTGTATTTCTCGGTCAGTTGTTGGGTCTCTGACGCAGGGACTTTCTCCTCATTTTAAGGGTTTGACTCATGAGGACAGCAGGGATCAGTAGTGCCTTTGCTGGCTAGCTACCAGGGCTCAGATGACATGGGTTCTGCTGCTGACTCTGGCAATAACCATGGGCAAGTTGCACTATTTCCCAGTACCTAGATCTTGGGTTTGGCTATATGTTTATTTCAGCCTTAGTAAATAAGAGGTTAATCCAGCCATGGGACCTTGCTGTCACCAGGGCATGATAAAAGCTGAAGAAAATGGGAGCAAACCCTCTAAACCAGGTCTCTTACAGGTCCCTTATGACACCTAATGATGACTGTGATAAATAGCTTACAAGGGACTTTGACCATCTACAATTAATCAACACGTCCCATGGTGTAAGATCACTGCTTGCTGGGGTGCGAGGTCATGGGCTTGCTCCTGACAGCATTTGTGAATGAGCCTAATCCTTTTCTTGCCACTTGGTTTTACAGAGTTCAGATGAGAAAGGAGTCACTCAAAAGCTGGGAGTTCTTGGTCACCCAAACCAAGTGAGACTGACTTCCATGGGGGACCTAGCACCCTGGGAATTCAAGGTGGTTGGAGCTACCAGCATGACAATGCTGTAAGTGTGGGCGTCAACCAGCCTCAGCAGAGCTGTGGGACAAGAGGAGCTACTCATACAGCTGGGACAGGCAGAGCAGCATGGGGAAATCCCAGACCAATGCCCTGCAGAGGTAACCAGAAGGATGTCACGGAGGTTTCAGCTCATGAACCCTAGAAAGAAACCAGAGGAAAGGAAATGTGGGAGTCTTCCCTAAGCTCAGAACCCATTTGAAGCACAACCTTAGAGACCCAATGTAAAGTCCAATATAAGAGAGCACTGGGGTTGGTAACTCAAATTCCTTCCTTTTTCTTTTGAAGTTACAGCCTATTTTCTAATTTTTTCTACTTTCATTGTACAATTTTCCATCACCAAGTTCCCCACTCATCTGCCATTTGTCTGGGCAGCTGTCATCTAAATCTACACCTTCCCTGCCCCTGTCTTCCCCAGCCTGACAGCTAAAGCTGCAGATGGCCTCTTTTCTCTGCCTTCCTCTACAAGATGATTTTCAGATGACACCCCCACAAAATGTAAAGGAGAAAGCCACAAAATAAGAGGCTGATGTACTGCTGCTTTTGCTGAGATACCTGTGAACACAGAAACAAACCAAGATGCTCAGTGTAGAGGGCAGAAGAAATGCTGACCATATCTTCTGAATACCTTTTTTCTAGCATCAGAGGATCAGTTTCCCTTGAGCTGTTCCTGGTAGCACAGCAGAGATGCTGTAAGACACAAATTAGTGCCTATTCTAGGACATAGCATCCCTTATACACTGATATTGGGCTGCAAAGTCTGTATGTCAGCTGGGCTCTAGAGGGCCAGGGAAACCTTATAAGGTTCGTTTGTTCTTAGCACCTCTGTAAGAATCTCTATTGTATTGATTACAGTCTTAGTTTGCATCTTCTCTGAAAAACAACACAGGTTTTCATTTGCAGAGGTGTACGCCAACTGTATAACTCTATCCAGGAGCTGTCTATGAAGGGTCAGACTTCCCAATTCAGACAGGCTCTGTTTGGCAAAAGAAGTGCATCTGGGAAGGAGCAAAAGGAGTCTCTAAATCAGTTCCTGATGTAACTCAGAGCAGTCTTTTCTCTTTTTTAATTCAAGCTAAGCTCAGCTGATACTGAAGCAAGGTCCAGCACAATGCAATTTCCAGATTTACTTTTCTGGCAACAGCCTGATAAAGAACGTGCTTATTATTAGGAGTGAGAAACTAGTGTTCTGGGAGCAGGAGAGATTCACAAGTTAAACTAAAGCTATGCCTGCACTGCTATGAAACTGGTCTTCAGACCAAAGACCATGAACCACGTTTGCATCCTGTCCCTTTGGCTGCCATTCAGGGAGCCAACTGGATGCCTGCATAAACATGCTTGTTGACCCAGTGACTCACCAAGCGTGTTCAGGCAAACAGAGTGCTGGGGACTCTGAAATATGTGCCTGGTCAACACCTGAGCTTGCATTTATAAGCTTACCGTCTGCACCATAGAGAAGTTTGACCTTGGGGTAACTTCAGTCTATCTACACAGAACCTAAGAGCATTGAATAAATTTAGTAGCTAACTATGAACACCTCTGCTATGACCTTCTTATGATTGTGACCACTGACAACTTTGTGGCAACCATAGAGACCTTCTGCCTTAGGTAGTAAATCTTTTCTGCTTAAGCTGAAGGATGGTCCTTTTACTTTTTGTATTCTGTCAAAGAAGTACAAGCAACTTTCTTCCCATACATGCCCAAAATATGCCATGTTTTGCTTCATTCATTTCTGAGGTGAAGCTGTCATGAAGGTGGAATCATGCACTGCCAGATATGGAGTCACTGTTCAGCCTTGCATTTGCCCCAAGACCCGCTGGGGATGAGATGCAGCAGTCTCAGTTTTACAAGATATTTGCAAGGCATAACATCTCCAGGGCGCATGTTGAAATGAGATTCTGCACTGAGAAGAAGTTGCACAGATTAAATGTGTATATAATTATATACTTTCCATTTCCTTACTCACCATGAACATCTTAGTGTTTTTTCAGGATACGCTCATCATTGTGCTCTATTTTCCTCATTTTAATCAATGAGAAAATAAAGCTTGATCCAAGCTCCCTTAATGTCTAAACTGACCCATGAAGTTTCTGACAGAGAAAGAACTTGGAATCTGCTTTCCAGAATTTCTAGGACCTCATAGGATTTCCACATCAGATAGAATCCTGTTTTGAATACTTGGGCCCAGCAATATTGTAGTAAAATTAAGTTTTCCAAGTCAGTGGAAGTTGCATTTACCACCGGATTGCCCTCCCTCTCTAAGATGCTAACCTCTGAGGTTACCTACAACAGAAACATCTGCTAGTCTAATTAGTTCACAATGTTTGTTGGCTTTGCTGTTGGTGGGAGAAACTGTAGCACGGATGCTGTTCTTTTGGCAATAAAATGCTTCTACTGGTGGAGGACACTGCTTGGAGAATAAATGGAATCACTCTGGGAGAAGCACACCTTAAGGATCTATTTTAGAGCTCTTTGTGGATATAGAAGTAGGTGATCTTAGGGAAAGCTATTGCACCATCACATGCATCAGTTTCCCCATTTGTAAAATAGTAATGCAATGAGCTTTTGATTGACAGGTGGACAGAACTGTACAAAACCTGGTTATTTCTGCCGTTCCGGATGCTGCCACTTGTGTATTATTGGCATGTGGTTTGTGCCATAGATTAATATGTTGCTGGGAAGAGGGGAGAGCAAAGAGAAACACCACGGAACGAGCCCCTTGGTATGGTGGAAAGTGGTGTTGTAGGGAAAACCCCTGTATCCATGTTTTCTGGCTGAGGAAGCAGGCCCCAGGAGACAGTATCTTGCCCGAGCTGCAGGAGAGGTTTGTGTTTAATACAGTTGTCCTCCTTCTTCCCTATTCTCTTCTCCTACTGCTGATACATGGTCTGTGATCCCTTATCATAAATAAGATTTGTGAGCTCTTTGGGGAAATGGACTTCTCCTATACCTGTGCAGCTTGTACAAGGGCATAAATAATAATAGTCATTAATGCTAATAACATGTTTTTTAACCTCCTGATCATCCTCTGTCTGATAAAATACCTACAGGAGAGAAATCCTACTTTGAAAAAGAAGCTACTGGCAGAAACTGTTAACATTGCAAAGGCTAGCTGTAGTCAGGTAGTGCCAAACTTAAAGCTGTCTCCTTGTGTCTTTCATTAAGTGAGAGTCTGCAATTGCATCACAATCTTATTTTTTTAAATAGTAGATGAGCTGTAGACTCTTCTCTGGTTAGTATGCTGAGTGTTTGTTGTAGCACCTGGTGTCAATAGCTTGAAATAATTTCTCACCATCCTTGTGTACAGCATCTAGCACAACAAGCCTCAGTCTCAATGAGGGCTCTGTACATGCCTGCAGCACAACTGATAAACAGAGGCAGGGGAAGGTACCTGTATACTCATAGAGAGCAAGTAAGGGAAACGGCCACCTTAGCGACTTTGCTGTTGAGGGGATCAGAGGATCTGATCCAGGACCTGGATCAGAGGCCACTGAGTTTGGTGAGACTCTTTCAACCGCTTTTACTGGGCTTGAGAGGAGGTCTTCAGTGATGTGTAGAAGCGTGTGGAGCCCTGCCTACTCAAAGATTGCTCTCTGCACAGTATTGAAACCCAAGCATTTTCATGCCACACAAGCCAAGTAGTATTTTCCAGGACCTGTGATTTGGCCAAATGAAGACCAACTCAATGCAACTATGTTTGCATGTTTTCTGCTCCTCTGGGTAATGTTGTCCTCACCATAGGCTTGACTTCCCTTCCAAGATGCAGTGATATTGTTGCTAGGATGGGCTAAAGACATAAATGAGGGCAGATATGTAGGGAGAAGTGCTATCAGTTGTTAGACATCATATAGTTAAAAATCTGGATACGCTTTTGGGCATGCAAGCCCATATGCCTGGAAAGCCTGTTTTGTTTTGTTCTTTCAGCTATATTCTTTAGTTTAATAAAAGATACTGCCTCTTCCTACAAATCTTGCCTCACATTATTTGCTTTTCAACTCTCTATCTACAGTAATTTCTGCACTGGAACTGTTAAAAAAAGGCACAAATTGTTTCTTCTACTAATCATAAAGCACTCCCCCAGTCCCAAGTATCTTAAACAGCCAAACCCATGCTTGCTCAAGCTTTCAAAAATTAAAACAAAATCATAAAAATCCATCCTTGGGTAAGAGACTAGGTCTGAAAAACATCAGCCTGGGAGTTCATAATTTCAGGACGTTGTGAACCACTGCAAGGAGACTCTTAAAATGGAAATATTCAGCCAGCCCGAGCTCCACCTGCCTTCCAAACTGCTAAGTGTGGACACCCCAGCACAAAAAATATCTGTGGAGAGCTTGCCACTCCTCTGTGTTTCTGTCCAGGAAATGTCAGGCTATCCACATATGTGCAGGTCAGATCTCATTGTAGACAGTGAGACTGATGTAATTTGCCACCTGTATCTCATTTGGGTGATAAGTACAGACTTGGCAGTCGTTTGTTTGGGACTTTCTCATGTCACACAGACTGGCTGGAGCTCAGTCAGCCAGGCACAGCAGGCAAATGGCCACACTTCCCCTTGCCGAAAGAACAAAGGACATGTACAGGGGAGTGTATGGCAGTCCTGTCTCTAAAGTCAACCCACAATATATCTAGGAAAGCGAACAAGCCCTAGCCTAAAGGTAGAAGTACCACCTGGGGAGCATGACACTTTACTTGTTGGGATTATGGGTCAGGAACCCGGGCTGCAGTGTGCAGCAGCTCCTCCACAGCAGGCATGGAGGGTTAATAGAGGGAAGCACAGGGCACTCAGCTGTGGCTAAAGACCTGAAAAGCAACAGCTGGGATAAAAGACTGCTTCTGGGCAGAGTATGTATCAGGGGAGCTGGGTGGTGTTTAAAGGAAAAGTCTTTGGTATAGTGCTGCCTGGAGGAACAAGCCCTGAATCTCAGGAGGAGATGAGAAAGGTCTGTGCTGCCAAGCTCTGGTGGAGATTTAAAGACCAGGACGCTCCAAAAACACTGTCTGAAAAGGTGCTCTGTAGTGTTGAGGGATTGCTTGTGCCTCTGCAAAGGCCAGTTAATGCTGGATGTGGCAAGGGTTTTGTGGTGTAAACACCTTTCCCTCTGGATTGTGAATTCTCTGCTGTTCATAAGATCTGATGAGAATTCTCTTTTTTTCTCCAGCTTGAAAGAGCTGACTCTTTTCCCACAGAAAACATGACAGCTCAAAAAATTATCTGCCAAATTTTTTTTTTGGGTGTTAGCCAATTTTCTTTTTCTTGTTGTCGTTCACACTTGCAGATTTCCAACAAAATCTTGCAAATGTTCGAAGAGCAGAGGCCCTTTCTGCAGAACTTTGTGTGTGTGTTTCCTCCAGAGGCTGGGTTCTGCATGCCTGTGTTTCAGGCTTTCTCAGCATGGCCTGGGTGAGGCTCCCCTTGGAGAAGGGGTTGGCACCATGGATACAGGATGGTAGACATGCTGATAGCATCTGTTATGCCATTTATTTTATATTCTAATTATGCCACAATGTCAATGTGTGTGTATACTGCTGGCAAATACTTTTTGTGAGATACCCTTTATGTGACCCAACTTGTAGAGGATGTGGGTCTGCTACGGCAAATGCTAGAGAAACTCTCTCAGTCGTTCGTGCTGTACCAGTTCATGCAACACATTAATCTCCAAGGGTTCTCAGTTCAGTCCCCACTGCGTCATCACAGGGTTGTTGAAACTAAATGAGGATTCTTTCCATCTCTTCCCTCCTTCCACCGCTCATCGAGTGTTGGTGCTATCTCATTAGCTGGCTATTTCTGTGGATTTTTATCTTACAGAATTGCTATATAGCCACATGTTACCTTCCTCAGTTGCTGGCCTGGCATTTATTTGTTCAAAAAAGCTACTTTCAGCTTGGAGTCCTGTAGAAACCCTGGTGAAAAATCTTTCACTTGAAGAAGCCTCAAAAAGACACTCTGCCACCTTTGATGGGTTTCACAGCAAGATAGTAGAGAGGAAGAGAGGTGGGATGGGGCAGGGGGCAGAGAAGCTGCTAGAGGGAAAAAGGGGTGAAATATAGATGAGGAGTTTGAAGTGACAGAAAGGAAAGGGCAGGTGGGAAGTGTGGTTTGAGCAGGGTTGGCTTCTCTTTAATATCAGGCTGAAGGCAAATAAGAAGCATGAACGCTGTTTTCTCAGTCTACATAAAGGAGCCTAATCAGGTATGAGACTATTTATCATGGTCTTGATGCACTGTGCATCCCTTCTATGAGAACTCACATTTCTGGACACTGTGCGGTCCTTGACCTTGCATAGTGGTGGGTTTCACAGAACCACATGACAAATGAGTATTTCTTGCTGAGAGAACATCTCCTTCCACTCCTTTTCCCAAGATCACATGCAGCACATGCCACAACACTCTTCTAAATCACACTAAAATGCACTATTCATCATCGATGCACTAGTCCCAAAGACCTGCCGTGAAACCCACAAATACAACACTCAATAAAATAAGTAGTAATACACATATGTCAGAGACAGGCATGCAGGACAGGACACTAAAACATCTAGAAAAAATACTCGGGGGTAATCTATGGCTCTTATGTCCTGCTCACTTTACCAAGCTCCCTCAGCTTTGAATTTCAGGACTACTCATTTTCTTATGTAAACCCTGCAAAATTTGCATGGCCAACTGTGTTTCCAATACTATTTCTATTAAAGTAAAAAAAAAACCACTAAGCCTTTTGCTAATGCAACATGACATTTGCACAGTTAAATAACAGTAATTTGAAAAAATCTGTAATGGAAAAGTTAAAAGTTCCTCCATCAACTTTAACATGCCTGCTTGAGAAGTATTTTATGGTAGATTCAGTATAAAAACTTGGAAGAGAAAATATGTGTGTGCTGTACAATCAAGTTAATATTAACTTGAAGTGACTAAAGCTAAGATGAAATAGAAATCAAAGTGTGAGCACTTAAACAGTTAATAGCACAAAGCACATTTATTTATTAAAAAATGGACAAGCATCCATGCACAGTGCATCTAAATGCATCCACTCAGCCTTAATGAAATATTTTTACTATGCATTAAAAGTAGCCAGCTTTCAATCATTCAGAGCTCTGTCAGAATCCAACCTTTTTTTTTCTTTTTTTTTTTAATACAGGATTGTAGATGTGCTCTTCAATAGCTGATAATTCTGTAGTTCATTTGGCTTTAATACTGGATTAAGTGGAAGAACTGCAGTAATTTAAAAAGAAAAGACTGAAGAACAAGAACTACTCTGTGTTTTGATTTTTGTTTGGTTGTTTTTGTTTTGTTGGTTTTTTTTAAAATGTTTGTGGGGGTTAAGGAGAGTTGGGTGTAATTCTTGCTTCTGTTTTTGCCCTCACAATAGGTAGGTAGCTGAGGGATTTGGCCACATGAAAAGTGGACTCTCCTTTGGCTGAATTTCAGCCCACAGAATCTGATACTCTTGCTCATATTTAGTAGCCTAATGTCCCAAGTAACCCCGTTGGTATGACTCAGCATGAGCAAGGGAGCCAAAATCCAGCCCTGAATGTTTTTGAAGGTTAGGAGTATGTCAAATAGGTTGTGAGAAATAGCTGTTTCTCCTTTCAGTCATGCTGGCTTCTCCAGGGAAGCACAAGATCCTGCTACCTAAGAGGGTGCTTCTTCCTTTGTGTCTTTTCTCTGGACTTGTAACTACCACTGCCCATTCTGGGTGGGGACAATACTGGGTCCAGCATCATTTCACACAAGTTTTATCCCTATGTAATTTATGGAGCACAGATCCAATTCTATTATTATTTATTATTAGTTATTATTATTTCAATACAATTTCTGTTACATAAATGCTCAAAGACTCCAAAGAAGACTGGACCCAACAGGCCACAGGTTATTCCTACCCAAAGTGTGAGATGGCCATGCAGCTGAGAGCTGTATATTATGGGATCCTGCACAGGGTTGTGAGCAGAAGTCTGCAGGTAAAGTAGACTTTGAATGGTTGCATAATGATCTGATGAAAGTGGTAAGGTTGTGGGGCCATGTAGGATTGTGTGTAAGGTAGGTGACTGGGTAGCTGGGATGTTGGGATAGATGTTTGATAGCAGATGAGCTTTGGGGCCATGTATGGGGCCAAGGAGAAGACTTGTGAAAGAGTACGAATGGATATAACGCTGTATAATATATCAGGTGTAAATGTTGGGCACTGAGGTAAAGGATGATGAAGGTATAGGATGAACGAAAGGAGGGATGCCATGCATACAGGCAGTCATAAGAGACAGAAATGTATAGTGTCGGTGTGGTATTAAGGTGCTGGTCTAGCTGGTCCCTGAACCTGTGCTAGACCTTGGCGGGGATTCCTGCAACCAGAATCAAAAACGGTCTCCCACTCTAAGCCTACAAACTGATTATCACCACTTGATTTTGGCACACTAACTTCCAAATACATCTTCAGTGGCAAGTTTATTTTTTGCCTGTGCTCTCTTTCAGACCATGCTCTGTTGGTATCAGAGAATGAAAACCATTTAAAAGGGAAACCATGAAAAAGAAGCATGCTCCTCCAGCTGACTGGAGTCAGTTGACTTTAACCCGCTCTAATATTTTTAGTCTGATTTCCTTGGAAAATGAAGCCTAACTGATAGTACATGTGTATATGTTTGTCCATATGTTCTTCCTCCCCATAATTTTTTAGGGCAACCAATTTCAACCACATTTAAAAGAGGGTGGAAGGCTGAAAAGTAACTTTGTTCCTGTATGTCTCTTAAAAAATGTGATTAGGTAATGCCCGACCCCCTCCATAGGGGAAAAAGCATGAATAATGCAGGTGGTACCTGGCAGTAGCCAGCCAGGCCAAATAGTGAATGCATTTTGTGTTGTGTTCCATTGCAGTGTGCATTTTGGTCCACTAGGAAACACACACGTGTTTCTGGGCTAGCCACAGCATGCCATTTCTTTTTCCAGCGGTGATGTCACAGGGGATATGATGAGATCTGGCTTTCATTACAGCAGGGTGAGGGCGAATTTGGAGACAGCAGACAAGAACCAACGGGAAGGCAGCCTTCTTGCGTTCTGTTTGCAGAACAGCTTGCTCTGCAGCAGTCTAATAAGAAATACTTCTGGAGCGGCATCATTAGTGATGAGAATCCTACACACCTTTCCTACACGTGCATGCTCACCTTAGCATCCCTCATCCACAGCGTGTAAACTGGAGATTGGTATCCTTTAGCAGTGGCATCTTCATGGGATGCCATGGTGACCGCTGTGAAGGGGGCAATGTGGGCCGAGGAGGGGCCACCGAGCTGGGCGAGCAGCCCACCTGGGCTGCCACACTGCATCCCAGGGACAAAAGTTGCACAGTTGCACTGCCTCCACATCCCCAGCTGTGAAAGGACACCCTTTTGTGAAATGCCTAGAGAGTGACTGATGAAAAGCCCTCTGTGAATGTTAAGTAGTATTTCATTACTGCTGTTCCTCTCACCAGAGGCAATGATTTTAGGGGGCAATAGAGCTACAGGAGCTAATTACTCCTTGGGAAACGAAGTTCATGCTACGTATGGTAGGAGGAACCTGTATTTGAAAGGAGATGGGTAGTGGGAGAAGCCTTCTGTGAGCAAACAGTGGCTTTGCAAGCTGGATTTCCTACACAGAAGGATTCCTTCTGGTCCCTCTGAAATAGCACAGAAGTCACGGGAGATCCAGCAAAGATTAATGCAGCCTGATGCTTGCTATTTTTCCTGGAGGCCTTGGCAGCTCTGTAATTACAATCAGTGCGTCTGAATCTCCCTCTGGCCCCTGTGTACTGCCCAGCAGTGACACCAGCATCAGAGAGACCCTTGCTTCAGAATTTGTCAAGCAGAACTCCGCGGAGAAATCAAACCTGCCCCGCTGCGTTTCTTGTTGTGGCGATGAGGAATATTCCTTCCCTGAATAACCTCCCCATGTCAGCTGAAGCTGGAGCCGTAGGGGCTCCTGAGCCCAGCGTGGCTTATAGACCTGTGATCCAGGAGATACATTTGCAGAGGAATGAGAGAACCATATTTCTATAGCATAACATATATATATTTATATATAAAAAAATAAAATAAATGAGCTGGCTTGCAACACTAGGTGGCAGAGGTGGGATCTTTTCTGTTCTGAGAGCTGTCCTATAAGGCATTGCTTGTTTAAGTACAGTCGCATTTAGTTGGAGCTGCAGGAGAGAGACAGAGAGATTCTCTGTGTTTACAGCCAGCGCAGGCTACGGCGAGCAGCTAACCTGGCCCCCTCTTTCTCCAGCACTTGAAGGGGAGAGTGCGAGGTTATTTGGGAATCTGGCCACCGTGGGTCAGCTTTCACTGCGACTGGATTGTCAGAGCTGGTAAAGCAGAGACAAGGGGGACTGAAGGGAGACACAAATCCCATTTTATTTGAGAGGAAAAAAAAATTGTGAGAGAGAGAAGCGAAGAGACGGAGAAAAAGGCAGAGGAAGCGGCGCGAGTGAGAGAGAAGCATGAGGACCTACTGGCTGCACAGTATCTGGGTGCTGGGATTCTTCCTGTCCCTCTTCTCCTTGCAAGGTATGTGATGAGTTCTTTCTTGCAACCTCCTCAAACCCCTCTGCTTGAATTGAGGCTGATGGACTGAGGATGGCCTGAAACATGGAGCTGGAAGCTGGAGCTTCCTCTCCCCCCTCCTTCCCCTCCAAACCTTCCCCCCCCTCCTCAGGAAATAAGCCAAGGAGAGATCGCTGCTAGTGAATCCTATGGTTAGAGGGCACTGCATGTGACTGACTTTGCTGCTGTATTTCTGCTTTTGCAGAGGGGAAGTTGGGGGGGCACAGTAGGATTTGCAAAGGAAAAGAGGGGTGGGTGACGGTGGGTATCCCCTCCATCCACAGACACTATTTCTCAGCAAAAGTACTGATGCTCCTGGATTCTTCACCTTCCTGAGGAGATCAGTGTTAAGTTTCTTTGGGTTTTGGGGTTTTTTTCTGTTTTATTTTTACTTTGGTTTTGCCTGGAGAGGGGGAGGTTGGAGGAACCTCTATGCCTCTGGTCTGTCTGCGAAAACACTATGTCCTTCCCCTCCACTAGGGAAAAAAAAGGAGAGTGACAGAGGAAAGACAGGAGAAAGAAATTTGTTGGGTATGAGATTTTGTTCAGTGGAGAATTGCCAGCTGGGTTTCTTGTTTTAAGAGCCAAGTGTGAGTATGGAATTTAGTTTGAAGTGATGACAGGCATGCTAGCTGGTTTTGAGATGCTTTCTGTAAACATGAGTTAAGGGTTCATGCATCCCATGCTGTATGTATAAATACATGTCACACATGTACATATAATCATAGCCCTCCAAATCACAGTTTGTACATGATCCAGACTCACTTATACACACCAATGGTCCTTCACACACACGCGCGGACACACACACACACACTCTCTCTCTCATGAATATAGCAGGGAATATGAATAAACTCACTCTGGCACATACAGTTCTAGCTCCCTAGCACATGCAATTCCTGGAGTGCCAGTCTGCCTCTTTCGCGCTCACGTTCTCTCTTCCTCTCCCCTCCACCTCCTTCAAGCCTTTTCTTGTGCTCTCTCCATCCTGCACACTAGTGTTCGTGGTTGCTTGCATATAAAAATCCCTTGCCTATCCTGCTGCACCAGTCTTGTAAGCCTGCGTGCGTGCACGCATATACACACACATAGGTGAATATGTAAATAAAGAACATATATGTACTCCATCTGGCCTACTCTGTGCTTCACGGTCTTGCATTCGCAGTGAGCTGCACACTTAGAGGGTATCTCACTCTGACTGTCTTCACCACACACAGAGCGCTTTTCTCTCACTCTCTTGTGCATATGGTAGTGCATGAGTGCCGTGCACAGAGATATGCCCAATCACAGCATCCTCACTTCCCTTTGCTTTTACTTTTACACACACACTTGCATGCACTGGCCTCTTCTATTTTGCGCCTACTAAGCAAATTCCCATACAGGCATGCTCCCTGTCACACACATGCTTTCTGTTGCAACCTCACACTTACCTCTCACTACTGCATGCACTTGCTGCAAAATCCTTTGGGTTTTGCTACCTTCTAACATTTACCGAGTGCTCCTTTTCATACAGTCTCACTTCTTCTGTCTCTGCATTGCATACACATGCTTTTCACTCTCACATATTTTCTTTCAAACTTGCATTCTTCAAACTCTGGATTTTGAATCCAGCACCAGCACCTTCGAGCTGACTTCCTCGCTGTGAACTGGCTATTTCTGACAGGGGAGGAGGATTTTTTCCAGCACATAGGATGTACGTGGGGTGAGAGGAGAACGTGTGCTTGTGTAACATAAGTAGCTAATGTCAGCAATGAACTTGTGTAGCTTGATGTGAACTTCCCTCTGCTCTGGAGGAGCAGGCACAGACCTGTCAAGGAAGATGGACACTGGCAAATCACATTGACTCTGAACATTGCCTCTCTCTCCGATGCATATTTCCAAGCCTGTAGTCCATGGCGCTCGCTCCACGCAGTGTTTCCAAGTCACAAGCTTTCTCTGAGTTGCGACCAGAGCATCCTGATGCTAGCACAACCAGGAGCTGTTTTAGTCCTTTCTTATAGCTGTAGCTTATGCCAGGCTACAGGCATTTACAGGCTTTTACCTTGTTTTAGTGAGTTACTATTGACACAGTTATATCAGCTACATCTATTCTGATTTTGAAGGCATCAGGGAAGGTCTTTTGCAGGCTGTCTTACCAGGTACCCTCCGAGAAGGCAGAGGCAACACAGTTGTCCTCCCTGGGTTTTGGGAAGGGATGGGACGGGGCGGGGGGAGGTTGCAAACATGGAGCTGCTTTTTCTACTGTTCGCAGACTTCAGACGTGACATAAACCAGACCCAGTCAAGTGCTGGATCTAGTTTCATAGCCAGCAGTAATTTCCTTTCTCTGGTTTGGAGGGTGAGAGGATAGGGAAGCAGGAATATTGGAGCTGCATTGGAGAGCAGGGCACCTCACAAGCAAGCCTGAAGATATTTGACGGAGTTAAAAGGGGGTGGGAAAGTATTGTGCTCCTAAAACCAAAACAAAACAAAACCCACTTATTTCAAATTAATTGTTATTCACTGAAAGCTGTGGTAGCAAGCCTTGAACACTTCTGCAACCCTGCTGAGCACGACTCTGTGGAGCTCTTACCCTAGGAAACTGCAGTACTGGCTCTGACAGGCAGTGACCCCAGTCGGACCACTTCCAAGCGCTTTCTGAGAGCATCCCTCCAGAGACAGGCAGCTGAGCCTGCACCTCTGCAAGCTATCCAAAACTTGTCCGTGCCTTCTGGCCACCTTTTCCTCGCTGTCCGCTTGGGGGTGTACCAGTGAACACAAAAGCAGCTCCTCACCTTTTTCTGTTCTCCCAAAGCCACCAAATGTGGGGGTGAAGGGGAGCGATGCCGGCGCTGCTGGGCACAGCCGAGCTGAGGCTGAATAGCAGGCGATGGGGGTGCAGGGGAGGAAGCGCAGCTGAGGCTGGCAGGAGACGTACGGGCTCCGCAGTGCCAAGTGGCCAACACAGGCTGCCTCCTCCAGCGCCTCTGCCAGGGGACATGCAATGGGTTGCCCGTCCCCCACCTGCTGGGGCTTGGGGACTTTGGCACAGAGCCAGGCTTTGCTCCTTCTCCCCTAGGTTAGAGGCTCCAAGTCCTGCACAGAGGATTTTTGTTTTGTTTTCCTGATCACTATGTTTCCTTAATTTCGTGGTTTGGGATTCTTAGGTTTCCCTGGTGCTGCACTTCCAGTCCTCCTTCGGAGGCAGGTGGCTCAGAAGCAGGATGGTTGTTCCTCCTGCATGGTGCACTGGCCTTCCTGCCCTGTGGGGGCTGGAGGAATAAAAGTACCTACACATCCCAGCACTGCTGGTGGGTGGGATTTTCTAGTGGCATGCTGCAGTTTTTCCCTCAAATGGATTCATCTCTTAGCGTGGTGTGCCTTGTAGCTTCTGATAAAGATCACATTCTTGAATTGGACTCAAAAGCTGAATTTTTCTTTTCCTTTTTTTTCCCCCAAGTCAAAAATTGGGTCCGTGGGGATGGGGAGGAGAAGCAAATGATTTGGGTCTATCAAAAATTGCATTTTGATAACTTAGAAGAATTTTGTGTTGATGTTTTTGTTTTTACTACTATTACTCTAACTTAGCTGTCAATATGAAAAGTAATTTTGATTTCTCCCCCGAGCATTTTATTTTAAAAATGAATGCCTTGACAAATTATACAACATTTTCTTCAGCATTGCTTTACACTGAAAATTCTTCTAAACAAACTCTTTCCCTTGAAAAATAACAGCTGTTTCAAATCAGCGATTTGCTAAAAAATCCCAGCTTGTTTTAACGAACCTTCCCTACAACCCCATCTCATTTGTTAATTGCAGGAGATTTTGTGCTTTAAAAAAAATAAATTAAGATACCTCCGGAGCCAATTTAGTG
The DNA here is from genome assembly GCA_031468815.1 of Morus bassanus. NCBI lineage: Eukaryota > Metazoa > Chordata > Aves > Suliformes > Sulidae > Morus > Morus bassanus. The sequence continues at coordinate 130,271,078 of CM062568.1, read as the reverse complement.
AAGTAGATGCTTTAGGAAAGGACATGCAGAACTGGTCTGCCTAGTACTGGCAGCATTTATTTATAATGTATTTTTTGAGCTGCTCAAGGGTGTTCATAAATGGGGAACGAGTCTGATGAAAGAAATTGCAGAAGCACTTGGGTAAGTGGAATAGGATGCTTTAGGTTGGTATGCAGTACAAATGTTATCTGTAAAGTCTCATGTTTTCTAACGTTATGGGCAATGTGGGTGTGAAAAATGATGTGTTTGTTAACGCGCGAGGTTTGCGCAATCTATACGGATGGAAGCGTGTACCCAAGTGTTTCTGTGCTGATAATGTGTAATGGATGGGGAGAACAGAGGGAGGAACAGGAATGTATGTGTGTGCAAGTGGTGACATTGTGGTGTATGGGTAACGGTGTGGGGTGATTGTGATGCAATTGGATAATGTTTAGATATTGCCAACTGGAGAAAACAAAATACTTTTCCTGCTCTCCTGAATATACTTTACTTACTATCTGTTTTCAACTCTCCCCCTGTTGATTAAGGCAGGGGAAGCTCTCACAGGCTGGACTGCATTGATGAAGTAACAACCTACCCAGCTGCCTTGCATTCCCTTAAATAATGAAGAGGTTCAATACCTAAAACAAAACACCTTTCTTGTGGGCTTAAGACAGGGAAGACATAAGGAAGACTTTTTATCTTCAAACATGGACCATTAAAAAGATATCCCAGTGTTTCTTCTAATCCTATCCAAGTACTTGCAGACCATTTGAGTCAATAATTACCACACCAGTAAGGACCCATTTCCCTTAGCTGTTACAAATTTCTTACTTGTCTACCTACTCAGAGGGTTCTATTATCATGAAACAAATTTCTACTTATCATAATAAAGCCCTCTGAGTAGGTAGCTGAGCAGTCTCAGAGATCTCTTCTTACACAAGAGCTTTACCAGTCTTGCAACAAATACCCTAGTCCCTACATTTGTGGGTGCTTCTTTTCAGCCTGCAAGCACCCATGCATACAGTAGTGGTCTGAGGAGGAGACAAGCTCTTTCAGAGTCACTCTTTTCACTACTTTTTCACCTGCAAGTAGTAGACCTCCTTCCAATCAGGGTGAGGAATATGGCTGCTGTTGTCCTAGGTTGATAGCAGAGCCAATGCTTTAAAGTTCACATCTGTACTGTGTGATACCTGTGCCTCCTGTAAGCCTTCAGGTACACCAAGGCCCTTGCCTTGCTGGTGGGGACTGTCCCCTTCCCTCAACAGATTTACCTCGTGCACAAGTGGTTTGCTTAGGAATGGGTTAAAGCCAGGATGTTAATGCGTGGGTCCAAATACGATGTAGCCCCTGCAGCAGCAGCAGCTGAGTGCTCTGTGCAGTTACCTGGAGAGGCTGGCGTGGCTGGGCAGTGCTGGTGCTGAAGAGCTGTAGCACTGCTCACTGACCTGTATGCTGTAAAGTGAAAACAGGTGGCAAAAGGTGATTAAAAGTGAATGCAAGGGAAGCCTCCTTTTCTGGGCAGATCTGAATACCTGATGGGCTTCCTTGTGGAAGAGGATCAGCTGAGGTTGTTGGTTGACAGAGGTTGTCAAAGGACTGAATAATCTGTGTGAAATCCATAGTGGTACCAGACAAAGGCATCCCGGAAGAGTCTGGGGGAAATCTTCCATGCGTGCCTTTGAATATATGGTCATGTGCTTTGCAAAACATTGTCTCCTTTGTGTGCAGGGTGGCTGCTGGGAAGATGTAGAGTTTTGCTGTCTGCAGCCCCTATAGGAAGCATGAATCTTGCCTCTTCAGTATCACCTTTTCCTTAAAGAAGTGTGTGCTATAGTTTTATGTGCTGTTCAGACTCAATCAGCAATGGCTTTGACAGTTAATGTGCTCTTCCTACCATCATTTTATCTGGGATAAAATAAAAAATAACAAGCACAGCACAGACTATCTTGTCCCACTTTAGAAGGAGTAGATAAGGGCAAGATAGGGATTTGTGTGGGCGAGCATGTGAGACACAGCCCTCTCCTGGTGTCAGGGAAGGGCAGAGATCCCTGCTGGCAGCATGGAAAGGAAGAAGAAATGCTGGGAGTTCATGAGTCTTACAGAAATGGGCAGAAAAAAAAAAGAGAAGTCTAGGCTTGATTATGTACTATGCCATTGCACTGTGGTGCTTTGGCTGATGCTGGTTATCCTGGAAACTGAGGCATTTCCCTTGTGAGCTCCCTCCAGCAGGTTGCCTGCCAGTGGAGCAGCATTGCCCTGCTCACCTGTGTGGAAGGAGAGGGAATAGCACTGCAGTAGGCTGCTGCTTTAATTTCTCTGAGCCAAAGGAATATTCTCCCAGGCTTGCAGGACTTCACAGTGAAGTGTCTTGCTGGCCATATCTGCTGTCTTAAGGTTCACGGAAAAAATTCTGCATGACTACTCAGTGGGGGAAAAGGGCCCTTGACCCTAGGCCTGCTTACTGGTCACCCACAAGCACAGAAAAGGATTTTACTGTCAGCTGTAGAGGTACTAGACTTTGTTGAATGGCATCTCTGGGAGGGGATGGTTTTGGGGGCAATGCAAGGATATACATACTGAATTAAGGCAAGCTGGTGTGTTGTGGTTTTCTGAGGTTTTTGTCTGTCTGTTTGTTGGTTTTTTAAAAGAAGATAGCATCAGAAGGTAGGCTTTGGAGAAAGGGTTTTGGCTTAAAGCAATGGTGAGTATAATCAGAGCTGTGGGCTCACAGTCTGGGCTTTTGCATTTCCTAGGTTATATAAAGCACCCAAAAGAAACTCCTCTGAAGATGGCTTGTTCTTGAAACCTGCTCCTGTCCCTAGGGGTTGCCTCTGTGTGACCTCATGGATGCAGATTTCTTCATCTCCTTCAGGTTTGGCATAGCTCTCCCACAAAGAGGGTGGTCCTGTCCCTTTTCTGGTGATGTGTTCTTGGCTATTGGGAGGGGGAACATGTGGTAGGCAGGTCATGAGGAGTGGGATGAGTGAGGGAGCAAGCAAGGAGACAAATGGAAGGCTGTGGAGTTTTCCAGCCAGGAAATCAATAGCATATCAGCACACAGCCACTGGGATATGAGTATGCAATATAAGTGTGTAATCAGCTCCCTCCCCTCTGCTCCTTTGCACTTATATTGATGGTGAGTTGTAGGCTAGAACCAATTAATCCTTACAACCTGCTAGGACAATAACTATTAATATTCTTCTACATGCCCTCTGGCTGCTGCACCTGCACAGAGCCTGGCTGTGCTTGGCCCTTAGCAGCTGACTCAAAGCTACATCAAGAATGAGAGCAAAGGTCTTTCTAACCGTGAGCCTTGCAGCCAATGCACTGCGTTACCTGACTTCCACTTGTGTGGGCGTTGGTGAAGCTGACCGTGTGGATATATACTTGAGTGTCTGACAAAGGAGGGATTTGCAGGTGAGGATTTGCCTGCAGGAAGGAGGGGTTATTTCAAGGGGCATCCGTGGGGTTTTTGGTGTGTAAACATGTTTAGACTTGTGCCATTGTGGGTCCATCTGCTTGTATGAGTACCTACTCTTTGCCTTACAAAGCTACTTCCTTGTACAATGGGATCACATGTATCACAACATCCAGTATTATTTATGCATATTTATATGGTCTGTGCATGAAGGTATGACCAGAGGCCTTTTCATATCTCTTCTTTGGCTTTTGAGAAGATGCATGTATGGAACAGGAGGTGATCATAGAGATATATATACACGTGTGTGTGCGTGCATGTGACAAAATGGATAAGTTGTGTGGTGAAGATGCTTGTGCCGTGTTAACAAATTTAGTTCAGAGCTGTGTTTTCTGCAAGGAAGATGTTATTAAATGTTAGTTCAGTAGGTGAATGCAGCATGATTACTGATAGGGATATCTGTGTAGCTGTGTATGCTTTTGGAGTGACCATTATTCATAGCAGATTTGCATCCTATCTTGACATGGCAAGCGCTTCTTGCAGTGAAACAGAATTGTTACTGTGGCTTGGCTACCCCTCCTTATTTTTCTGATAGCCTCAGTGTAAGGTGGCAACTTAGTCATGCTTCAGTCACCTGGGCGTTGAAATACAGTGTAGGACATGTTTGACTCCTGCACTTTCATGGGAGCGTTTCTGGGAATAGAAGGAAGAGGATAAAAGGAGGCTTTCTTACACATGCAAGCTGCACTCTTTTAATTAGACTGACATATTCAAAAATAGTACAACTTGACTGAGCCAACCTTTCTTATGTAGCTATGCTATTGTGTATTGCATGAGCAAAGGATTTCTGGGCTGGATGCAACCTGAACATGTAAACTAACAAGTCTGCACTTTGTCTGTATCTGCATTAACACAACCTTGCTGGTTTAACTACATCAAGAGCACAGATTCTGTCCAGCATACCTGTGTTTTGTCAAATCTTGGGTTTAGTCAGCTGAGTAAAAGCAGGATAGACCTGACTGCAGGCATGCCTCTGTGAGATGTTCTGTACTTGTTCTAGATCTTCTGTAGAGGGAAGGAAACTATTTGCCTGGAAGAGTCTTTGTGCTGTACCAGGGTTAGGGGTTTTACTATCAGTAATTTTTCAGTGATTCAAAGGAAAAAATCTTAATCGTACTAGCTAAAGTGGTGTAAGAGCTGCCTGTAGTCTAGGCCTGCTAAGAGAGGGAAGGTAGGAAATGGTGACAGCTAAAGTAAAGGTACAGAACCTCTCCTCCATTTCCATCTATCCTAGATGCCTACTGGTGACTGCTTTGTGTACTACTCAGCAGTCACAGAGCTGCAACAGATTTGGCTTCAAAAAAAAAAAAAAAGTTAGGCTGCAGCATGAGGTAAATGAGCTGTGGCATTGCCCCAGAGGGACCTAGAGCTAAGGTCAGCAGTACAGAGTCTTCCTTCTCTTCTGGTCTGCTGTGTGCATAGAGGAAAGGGAGAAAAGGCCATTCTGCCTGGCCTTGCTCTGTCTGTCCTGATGTAAAGCTTTGTAGCAGCAGGCTTTTCTTCAGGCTTCAAGGGACATCACAAGACCCCTGCTTGTAGGCTCTGCTCATCCCCTGGTCAACCTGAAGAGTTTCTGGTCTCTTTCTTTCCCTCCTCCTGCTGCCCAAAACAACCCAACCAACCACAAAAAGCGGAACAAGCCAACCCAAGCTGTCCTTGGTGCTGAAGCATTGCTTGACCTGCTGTGAAGGAGGATTGGCAGTGTGAAAGGTACTGTGGAGACAAGAGACTTCAAGCCCCTGGTTTCTCTGCCACATAGCAGTGATCCCTATAGTGCCAGTTTGAGGTTCGGGTAGACCTGGGGATGCTATATGAGAAGAGGCTTTGAAATTGTTACAGGGGAAGGCTTAGGAGGACCTTGTCTAGAAGAACCCTTCTTGTGGAGCTGCCACATTTCCTTGGTGTCTTGGCTACCCCACAGATGTCCTGGGAGCTGGCAGGAACCTTGGAAGGTTTCTTACTGAACACTGCCTGAAGTTCACCAAAAGTTTGTTGAACGAAACAAAAGTTTCACAGAATGTTTCTGCCTCACTGTATTGGCATTTTTCTAATACAGAAAAAAAGGTGTTTTGTTGGAAAAATCCCAACTCAAGTTTCAAGAACAGATTAAGGCACAAGTGCTTAAAGGCTTTTCTGCAATGTGTTATCTTCTGTCATAAGATTACATCAAAGCCTCAACTATCACCTAAAACAAAAAAGTTCTGAAAATAGTGGCCTTCATAAGTGTGATGAAAAACTTGAAAATTTCACCTGCATGCAGCCAGTAGCTGGTGTCTGTCTTGAGTCTGCAGACAGCTGAAAGAGCATCCTCAGGGATATATCACTCCATTTATTTCCCTGGGGTGTTAGGTCTGACCTTCTCCTGCTAATACCCTTTTTGGAAAGGGTTTTCAATACAGCCAGCAAGGAGTGTGGTAGTCCTGGCCCTCTCAACCAAAGGTTAGATACAGTTTCCCTGAGGGAAAATGCTCAGTGAAACCACTGTTGCCATGCCTGCCTCCATGACTCAAAAGTAAGAGTGGCTCTTTTTTGATGGGACCTGCCACTGCTTGATGGGACTGGAACCTGAGAAGCATGCATCATATGGAAGGGTTTTAGGTTGTGTTGCGGATAGTGTTTGTGTTGAATAATGGGAGCATTTGTTCTGTTTGGTTTGTGACCATTCCAGGACAGACTAGGAATTGTAAAACTGGAGAAAACAGTGGAGCAAATTCACAGGAAGACTCTTCTAAACAAGAGTTTTAAAGGCTCTACAGAAGTTCTACCCCTGCTTTGTTTGGAATTGGATTTCCTTGGAAGAGGCCCAGTTGATGTCACTGGGGAGGAGGGAATGTCTGTCATGTGGGACTCACATCCCATAGTGATGCCATGTCTGAACCAGAGGGTGAGCATGTGCATGTGTCTGTGTGTGCATGGCATGTGCAGGGACTGTGCTGTGATCACCGGAATTACAGTCTAGCCAGATAACGAGCTGTTGTTGTTTACAGCGCTTGGTTCCGGGCACTTCAATTCCATAAAGATGTAAACAAAATTAGAGGGAATTCAGAGGATTGCAAGGAGAATGATTAAGGGGCTGGAGGGACTGACTTATAAGGAATGCTTGTGAGAGCTAAATATATAGCTGTTTTGGCTAAATGACTAAAGAGGAGCTATGCTAATGATCTAGGCATACTGGGAAGGCGTGAAGAATTGTCTAGTGTGGACTGAAAGCTAGAAGTGTCTCTCATGGTAGAAAATTTGGAGGAGGGAAAAGAGAAAAATTGGCAGGAGAGAAAAATACTTAATGGAAGAAAGAGATTAGGTGGTAAAATAGCTTTGTTAAGAATTGTGGCGGAATTGCTGTCATTTGGGATATCTGAAGTTTGGCTGGGCAGAGCCCTGGAGAATAATCCATGCACTACAAGCTTGAACAGGTCCCTTGAGAGACAGTCTAGATGCCTTAATAGATTTTTATGCTGTCATTAATTTCTGAATCACAGCTAATACTTCCAGTCTGACAAAGAACCATATTCTTTAAAGCATTTTTCTTTCCTGCCTTGTATTATTTCTGCTGTGACGCAGATACTGGTGCAAGACAGACTCATGAGGAAGTCTTCTGCTATATTAACAAATGAAATCCTGTTTATCAACTGCTTAACTCAAATACTTTTTTCCTCTTTCCTTTAGTGGGGTGTTTGTTCAGATTTGTCCGATAGGCGGGCAACAGGAGTCTGCTGGACACCCAATAAAATGAAGTCCCAATATTTGTAACTTTGTCCTATCTGCTAGGCTTTGACAGGTTTCCCATTGCCATGTAGGACAAATATATATATATATCCTCGGCTCTTTCTTTATCTCACACATTTTAAAAATGGTAACTGAACAGTGGACTAGTCCCTCCAGGCTCAGAAGCTGATGTTGTTGAGCTTGTAGCATTCCTGGCATGTTACAAGAGCTGAGCCCTCCCAGGGCCATCTGTGAACTGGAGGGAGGTGGGCCCACAAGGGAGGCAGAGGTGGAACAAGATGGTAAGAGATGACCAAGTTGATCGGTGGCAGAGGGAAATTGGCCAGCTGGTTTGCTCTTATCTTGCTTACAACAGGAACTGAATAGTGAAAGCTAAATGGGTGGTATTGGCTGCTTTGTTTAACGCTTTTCTGGGAAGAGAACAGACTGAATTGATAGCAGCTTTGTAGTGGTTGCTGTGCTGTCTGGCACTGTGGACTTCCAGAGGTAAAAGTTATTGCAGCTTGAGTGAAGGAGCCAGGATACATAATGGGGATTATTCAGACTGAAGATTATTTGTGCCATGGATGCAGACCCGGAGAGAGTCCATCATAGTTTATTAGCTCAGGTACAGGACTATACAAATTGCAATCTGTTTCCTGGGCAGGAAGCAAGAAGCACTATTTTGCACTGCGTGCAGTCCAGACTGGTAAGTGGTGTTGGATCTTTCCCAGTCTGTGCAGGGCCAGTTTGAGGGTCTCAGCAGCCCAGCCCAGCAGTGCCAGGAAAAAAAGGTGCAGAGGCAGCTGACTGGTTGGAAATCAATGCATCTTAGCTTGGACTTAACACTAGCCTTGGTACGTGCAAGGTGTCTGGTGGTAATGACATCTTTACCCCATGCTCCCTGGCAAAGTGGGAAAGCTCTTTAGCTCAGATTTAGTGCAATGGGAGTGCAGTTAGGGTCTGGCAACCAACCAGGGACAAGGAACACTGTAGACTTGAGTTGTCTGCACCAAACTTCCTGATTTTATATTTTACAATCTCCTTTTTAAGAAACATGTAAGTCCTGCAAAGAATACAAAATCCCCCCTTTGCTTTAGGTAGAGATAGTTGGCTGCATTTGTGCCAGAATGGGAAAACTGGGAGATGTGAGAAATTCAGGAAGGGATGAAGAAAGGGAGAAGATTGGAGACTCCAAAGGTGAGAATCTATATTGGCAGAGATAAGTTGATGTTGGATGGTAGGATGTATGCTCATGAAGATGGAAAACTTGAAATACAGGCCCAAAGACCAATGCACCTAATGTTTTCTAGGTATTATTTAGGCAATCTGTGTGCCCTCTAGTGGCATAACTCATGGAGGTAGATAGCTACTGCTGCTGCCATTAATCAAAGGCAGTTATCTCTTCAAAGGCTGGACTGTATGTTTGGAGCCAGAAGGATGAGGGTTCTCAGTCCTGGCTCACTGCAGAGAGAGGAGTGGGGTGAGAGAGAGATAATTTGTCTAGTAATTGTGTTTGTAGCATGCAGCAAATGGATTCGTTACAGCACCTTTTAATCATTGTTCCGTGGGATTTTTGCTAATCTCATTCTAACCCCAGCAGAACATTTGTCGCTTCGCACCCAGTTGTTGAGTCAGAGCATGATGCTGCCGCCTCCTTTAGATATTGGTGCAATGTCATAGCAGCAGGAGGCCTTGAAACAGATCTGTGCAACTGGTTGTACAGGATAGAGCTGTGGGGTTGCTCCGTGGGTTGCATGAGCTGTAACTCTGAAAGGAAAAAAGAGACCCAGAATGCTATAAGGAAGAGGGCGGATGGTGGCAAATTTGTGGTTGTATTGCTGTGTGCTGAATATTGGAAGAAAAATCTAGCATTTCAAATCCAAAATCTAAAATAACCTAGGCAATCATTTGCCAAAACTCCTGATCTAGATATCTAAGAGTGATATTATTTATTAGTAATGTTCATTGGAAGGGAGACCTCTCAAGTGAAAAATTATTTTGATTTACTGTTATACATACGGTTGAATGAAGTGGAAAAAAGTGGATTGACACTGTCTAGTAACTCCTTTTGTTAGTAGTCAGAGTTGGTGCTGTAAAAATGATAATGCAAATTCACTAAAACTGATTCTTCTTGGGAAAATGTGGATGTTTAATGAGAATTGCTACAAAGAAGGACTTCTTATGGCTAGGATGGCCTTTCTGAAAGAAGCAGATACTGATTCTAAGCCAGTGCAATATAAGACATCCAGGTCTATGTTTCTGCTCCAAAATAGAGCAGGATCTGGAATATAGTTATCCCACAGTTCAAAAAGCACATTAATCCCTGGGATCTGGTTTTTTTTGGAGAGGTGTCATTTTTTTCTCTCTAAGTGACACTTTCAGCCACCATACACATTAGCCAGAGCTCTGTGACTTCCGGTATTTGGTGTGGGGCTTGCATTAATTCCTAGATAGCAGGTGAGCAAAAAGGTCTGCACCTGCCACACAAACACAAGAAAACAAGCTCACGTTGCCAAAGGCACATGAGCTCCATGTCTCTGTGCTTTGGCTTGCTGCACTGAAGGGCAGGCTGTGGGAGAGCCTCCACTTGTTGCAGCGGAGGGCGGGGAAGCGCTTGTTGGCTCTGTGGGCTGAGGTAGCAGCAGCAGGACACAGTCCTTGCAAGTATTTCAGCAGGCAATACAGTGGGGATGGTGCTGTGACCATAAAACGGAGAGCTCCAAATTCCTGACTAAATCCCTGTGCATTGCCCTTGGTGGGCAGCTCTGTTGCCTTTGTAAAATGTGCAGTGTGGTGTCTGCCCTGCAGCCTCTAGTCAGTATGGCCAATTCTTTTTTGCTCCTGATGTAGGCTCACTGGAACTGCAAGCAAGGGGGTGGCCTGGGCCTTCTCTTTCATACCCCTGCACTAAAATTTAATTAAATATCCCAGTTTGTCTGTTTCCTGCTGCTGCAGCTTTATGACCAAATCAAGAGACCGAAGATGTGTTTGTAGCAAAGGAGTGTAGCCCAACAACTTCTATGATGTCTACCTCCTGCACCAGGGTCATATCCAGAAGCTAAGACCTAATATTTGTTGGAAACCATAAATTCTACATTGAAGTTAACATTCTGGTCTGTGGCCTTATTTGTTGTTGTGGGGTAGAAGGTTGCCTAACACCTCTTGAAGTTTTGTTTGCTTTTTTGGTGGTTTTTTTTTGTGTGTGTGTTTTAATGCAAAACAAGGAAGAAAAACAAGCTGTAAGGGCTATCTGTCTGGTTTAGGTAGACCCAATGTGGAATCCCTAATCCAATTCCAGGGAGCAGAGGCTTCAGGCTGGATTTACACTATCTCTCTCTAGGAGGTTAAAGATGTCATTTGATTTAGTTGTCCTCTGCAGTCCCTCTTCCAACTTCTGGCTAAGAAAATTCTAACCCGGTATGTTTTTGTGAGGGGAAGAAAAAGGGGAATGAGTTGTAGTGCATGTGTCTTCTGATCAAAGACAGTTCTGCCCTCCTGAGTGAGGATCCCTTTATCCTTCTGCTTTCTGCTGGCACTGTGAAATGCAGTTTGTTCCTGTCAGGTTTCTTCCTTTGGTCAAGGGTACTCTGAATGGAGGATCTTCCATCCTCCCCATGATGATAGCAAATTTCTTATGGGGTCTGATCTGGGGCTTAAGGGTTGCATTAGCTAAGCACATTATTCAGCCTACAGAAACTATAGAACTGGTAATATAAGTACAAGAAGCAAAGCACCTAACTGGATTCTCAGATTCAATAGTGTCTTGCAGCGCAGGCTGGCAGTTAGAAGAAACACTTTTTCATGTATAAACTTGGGCACCTTTGAGTTGCAAATGAATAAAAGACAATAAAACACACATTGCTGCTTTCATGGGGACCCTTTTAAAGCTAGAACTGCACTTTCAATTAACTCTACCATATATGGCCAAAGTCGACACTGCATAAAACTTTGATAATTTCACATTTTAAAAATGTATAGGAAAGTCTCATTCGTACATCTTCACTGAAAATTTCATGAATTGCACATTTCCTGGTGTTAGATGTTCAATAAACTTAAATAATGCAGCAATTTACATCTAGAAGGTTTGCTTTAAAACTGAAGACTGGCTACTTCTCTTCTGGATTGAGAACAGCTCTTTCTTTTTATGCCTTCACCAACTAGAATGGACACTTTTGTTCTGAAATTGTTGGAGATCGGTACCGACCCCTTAGTAGCAAAACTCTGACATCAGGAAGATATGTGAGGTATCAGCATGTAGCCGGACATAATGGTATCCCTTTCATTTGAGCTTGATGTTACATCCTTGTTTGTTTTGTGGGCATCAATGTTGAATCTATTTAGAAATTTTCCAGCATAACTTTTCTGCATTTTAGTGTCTTATAAGCTATTTGGGAACTTGAGGGTAGAGGGCAGAGCAAGCCTGAATGAAACCAGTTTGTGAAATCATAGAATCATAGAATAATTTGGGTTGGAAGGGACCTTTAAAGGCCATCTAGTCTAACCCCCCTGCAGTGAGCAGGCACATCTTCAACTAGATCAGGTTGCTCAGAGCCCCATCCAGCCTGATCTTGAATGTTTCCAGAGATGGGGTATCTACCACTTCTCTGGGCAACATGTTTCAGTGTTTCACCACCGTCATTGTAAAAAATTTCTTCCTCATATCTAGTCTAAATCTACTCTTTTAGCTTAAAACCTTTACCCCTTGTCCTATTCCAACAGGCCCTGCTAAAAAGTTTGTCCCCATCTTTCTTATAAGACCCCTTTAAGTACTGAAAGGCTGCAATAAGGTCTCCCTGGAGCCTTCTCTTCTCCAGGCTGAATAATGCCAACTCTCTCAGCCTTTCCTCACAGGAGAGGTGTTGCATCCCTCTGATCATTTTTCTGGCCCTCCTCTGGACTCTGGACTTTTCTGGACCTGCTCCAACAGATCCATGTCTTTCCTGTGCTGATGGCCCCAGAGCTGGACAAAGGACTCCAGGTGGGGTCTCACCAGAGGAGAGTAGAGGGGCAGAATCACCTCCCTTGACCTGCTGGCCATGCTTCTTCTGATGCAGCCCAGGATATGGTTGGCCTTCTGGGCTGTGACCGCACATTGTCGGCTCATGTCCAGCTTTTCATCCACCGGTACCCAGAAGTCCTTCTCCACAGGGCTGCTTTCAATCTCTTCATCCCCCAGCCCATATGGGGGCATTTTCCCCAACCTGGGGATTGCCCCAACCCAGGTGCAGGACCCTGCACTTGGCCTTGTTGAACCTCATGAGGTTCACATGGGCCCGCTTCTCAAGCTTGTCCAGGTCCCTCTGGATGGCACCCCATCCCTCAGGTGCGTCAACCGCACCACTCATCTTGGTGTCATTTGCAAGCCTGCTGAGGGTGCACTTGATCCCACTGTCTATGTCATTGATGAAGATATTAAACAGCAGTGGTCCCTGAAGGACATCACTTGTCACCGATTCCATCTGGACATTGACCAATACCCTCCGGATGCGACCATCCAACCAATTCCTCATCCACCGAACAGTCCACCCATTAAATCCATATCTCTCCAAGTTAGAGAGAAGGATGTTGTGGGGGACCATGTCAAAGGCCTTACAGAATCCAGATAGATGACATCCATAGCTCCTCCCTTATCCACTGATGTAGTCACTCCATCACAGAAGGCCACTAGGTTGGTTAGGAAAGACTTGCCCTTGATGAAGCCATGCTGGCTGTCTCAAATCACCTTCCTGTTCTCCATGTGCCTTAGCATAGCTTCTAGGAGAATCTGTTCCATGATCTTCCCAGGCACAGAGGTGAGGCTGACAGGTTGGTTATTTCCAGGGTCCTCCTTTCTAGTCTTTTTAAAAATGGGTGCAGTGTTTCCTTTTTTCCAGTCCCCAGGGACTTCACCTGACTGCCATGACTTTTCAAATATCATGGAGAGTGGCTTGGCAACTACATCAGCCAGTTGCCTCAGGACTCCGGGATGCGTCTCATCAGGTCCCATAGACTTAGGCATGTTCAGGTTCCTCAGGTGGTCACAAACCTGATCTTCTCTTACAGTGGGAGGGACTTTGCTCCCCCAGTCCCTGCCTTGCAATCCATCCACTCAAGAGGTGTGGGAAGAGAGGTTGCCAGTGAAGACTGAGGCAAAGAAGTCGTTGAGCACCTCAGCCTTCTCCTCATCTGTTGTTACTAGTTTGCCAGTCTTGCTCATCAGGGGAGTATGCTTTCTTTGACCTTCCTTTTCTGGCTGATGTACCTGTAGAAGCCCTTATTATTATTCTTTGCATCCCTTGCCAAGTTCAGCTCCAGCTGTGCCTTGCCCTTCCTGACCCCATCCCTACGCAACTGGGCAGCATCCCTATACTCTTCCCAGGATACCTGTTCCTCCTTCCATTGCCTGTACATTTCCTTCTCACCTTTTATTTTGACCAGCAAACTAAAGTTGCTAACTAAACTAAACTGAGTTGGCTCATCCATGCCAGTCTCTTGCCTTCCTTTCCTGATTTCTTACACCTGGGTATTGAGAGCTGTTGCGCTCTATGGAAAGCATCCTTAAAGATCTGCCAGCTCTGTTCTGCTCCCTTGTCCCTGAGGGCAGTTTCCCAGGGGTCCTATTGACTAATTCCTTAAAGAGCTGGTAGTTTGCTTTCCTAAAATTCAGGGTCCTGACTTTACTCTTTGCCTGACCCATATCTGCCAGGACTGCGAACTCTACCAGTGCATGATCACTGCAGCCCAGGCTGCCTCCAGTCTTGACATCACCAATTAGCTCACTTGCACTGGTGACCAACAGGTCCAGTATCATCCCCTCTGGTAGGGCTGTCTGGCTTAAGAAGTTATCCTCAATGCATTCCAGGATTTTCCTGGATTGCCTATAGCTCACCTTGCTGTTTTTCCAGCAGATATCAGTGTGGCTGAAGCCCCCTAGCAGGATGAGTGCCTGTAAGCATGATGCCTCCTGTAGCTGGAGTAAGAAGGCTTCGTCCATAGGCTCCCCTTGATTGGGTGGCCTGTAGTAGACACCAACCACAAGGTTCCCTTTGTTGCCTCAGTCTCTGATTCTTACCCATAAGCTTTCAACCTGCTCGTGGCTATTCTTCAGAGACAGCTCTTCACACTCCATCCATTTCTTGATGTAGAGGGCAATGCCTCCGCCCCTCCTTCCTTGCCCATCCCTTCTGAACAGCCTGTAGCCACTGATAGTCCCACTCCAGTCATGGGATTTGTCCCATCAAGTTTCAGTAACTCTCTAGCTGCATGGCGGCTTCCAACTCCTCCTGCTTGTTGCCTGTGCTACATGCATTGGAGTAGAAGCACTTCAGCTGGGTTGTTGGCCATGTCACCTTCCTAGAGGAACACCCCTTAATTCCTTTGAGGTATTTCATTGGTATTTCCCTGTTGTGTCCTATTACCTCAGGAGCCCCTGGCTCATCTCCATAAGACTTCAAGTGTGTTGCAGTGTAGCCAGCACATCTCAGAGCAACAGGCTGAGGGCCCTTGCTAGCACCCTGTCCCACTAACCTTGGCATGTCATCCCACGGCTTGTCACAGGCAAGCCTGATATTAACCCCCTCCACCTTCAAGTCTGAAGCCTGATACTGTGCAGGCCATCCCATTATCGAAAAACTTGAAATTGTGGTGATGATACCAGCCACAGAGCCATGTATTAATAGACTGGGCATGTCTGTTTCTTCCACTGTTGCTGCCTGCAACTGGAAGGAGAGAAGAAAAAATAACCTGTGCTCCAGATTCTCTTACCAACTGTCCCAAGGACTGAAGTGTCTTTTGATCACCCTTGGACTATGCATTGCAACTTCATTGCCACCCACATGGAAAAGCAGTAATGGGTAATAGTCTGAGGGCTGTACCAGGCTAGGAAGCTTCCTAGCGACGTCCTTAACCTGGGCCCCAGGGAGGCAACAGACTTCCCTAAGAGGAGGGTCTGTCCAGCATATTGGACCCTCTGTTCCACTCAGAAGGGAGTCACCTACAACTATAACCTATCTTTTCTTCTGTGTGGGAGTGGTCATGAGATGGGGGTAGGCCTTTCTGACCTTGGCGACACCTCTCGTGTAGGTGGACTGTCACCCACATCATCCATTGACTGGCCTTCCACGTCCAGAGCCTCATACCTGTTGTACAGAGGCACCTGTGAAGGGAAGGTGGGCAAGGAGGGGGTTTGCCTGCTGCCCCGAGCATGGACTTGCCCCCATTCACTCCTTTCCTTTGAGCTACTGTCTTCAGCCTGGTGGGGGGAGGGTACAGGATCCCCTCAATCTTGGGTTTTTTCTGGTGCCTGTTCCTCTTTCTGTCTCAGAGAGGGCAGAGCAAGGTTCCCCCAGTCTATCTCTTTCTCCGACTCCCTGATGCTCCTTGACCTTTCTACTTCCTCTTGTAGCTCTGCCACCGGGCTGAGCAGATCATCCACCTGGTCACATCTCACATAGCTGTTCTCACTACTACCACCTGTTCATCTGTTACCAGTGAAAGGCTCTGGCACTCTCTGCACCCTGACACCTGGATGGTTGCATGTTTTCACGGGCGCTCTGTCTGGGTTGCCACATCCATTCTGGTGAGTACAGGTAGATACCATAGCAAAGCTCCTTCTGAGAGGGTAATGACCACGAACTGAACTCACCTCTTGAGTCAGTAGGCTGACTGCACCCTTCCACGCAAACAGTTGTGCCATGCCCTGTTCGCCCACTCTGTTTGCAATGCTCCTCACTTCCACCAGGATGGAAGTTGTTAGCCCAGAGGGCTTCCTGTGCCACCTAGGTTGGTGGCAGAGCAGAACCTGGAGGACCAATTCTCTGTCTGGTCTCCTTGCACCGGTGCTCATGCACCAAGGACAGGACTTCCCTATTTTGGCTCTTCTTGGGCACCGAAATGGGTGGTGCTGGTGACAGAAAAGGTGAATGGGAGAGCTGTGAGGCACAGGGAAGTGGTCAAGGAGATGAAGGCTCCCTGGTGTCTGTAACGAGATGTGTGGAAGATGTCTGGGGGAATGACCAGGGGCACATTTGACAGTGGTGTGGGGAGGAGGGGAACAGGAATGCATCTGACAAGCTTTTAAATCCCTTTTTGCTTAATGGCAGCTCCTGCAGAGGCACAGGCTGCATAAGCCATCAAGAGAAGATGGCTTCTCCCAGGGCCCTTGCAGCTGCACCAGGCTATGATAACAGAAATTAACTTCATCTCCTTTGTCTTGCTATCCAAGTGCCCCAGAATAGTAGTTATGAAAACAGTGCTGTTTAATATTGTCTTTGATTGAGCAATCCGATGGGAGCCCTGGGCTTGTTCTGCTCAGCTTTGGTAGTTTCAGACCCTAAGGCAACAAGTCATTGCCTTCAAAGCCTAGGCAGGGCTGCATTAAGTGTGAGGCACGCAGCAGAAATCCCAGTTTGTCAATTCAAATGGCACTCACCTAGCAGCAATGCCTGCATATTTAAATCTGTAGCAAAGTGTGGGAAGCAGGGCACACAGAGCTAACCCCTCTGGAAAGAGCATACCTTGGGAGCTGGCAAACAAGGTAACACCTTCAAAAGACTCAAAAGCAAACAATGCAGGGTGGATTTTTCCCATTCTTATCCAGTATTAATATGCTGGCTTTTTGGGTTTTGCTGCCAGCTGGCCTCCCAGTACACCTACAGCCAGGCAGACTTCAAGTATGTGCTGCAGGAGGACAGCACCACTAGAGTAGGAGGTTCCTGTTCATCTCCTTCACCTCCCTATGGTAGAGGTGTGTGTTTTTCCCTCAGCTGCCATTCAGGCACTGCATGTACACCTTGGCCAAGGCCTCCATTCTATTCAGAGATAAGCACTGGAGGTCACCAAATCTCTGAGTGACTTTGCTAGCAAGAGTCAGCTCTTAGAGAGACTCACTTGCTACTTCACCAGCAAACAGTATGAAAGCAGTTACTGAAAAAGATGACCCTTAGCGGTGGTGTGCAGGGGTGGCTCCATGAAAACAAGAAGGGTAGAAATAGCTCATCTGTTTCTAGGTGGGTGGTTACCTGAATGCACCATAACCCATATGGACCCAAATGCAGGGACTAATGATCTCTTTGCAGGCAATGCTGAGAGATAGGACTATGTGCTGAGCCAAGGACTGGTGCACTTCTTTTGTTTAGTCTCTTTCATTGCTTAATTATGAGACTCACTCTGATTTGTTTTCCCTCTCTGTAAAACAGGGATGCGATCAACTTTTGTTGGATGGTTGTATGAGGTTCATGAAAGTTACAAATAAGGCAGTGGCTCTTCTGATACATTGAAGAGCCCAATTGTCAGTTTACTTGGGACTGGTGACCATAGTGCTTAACCTAAACCTTAAGTCTGTGTAAGCTATGTCGAGAGTAGGTTTGATTATAGAATGTCCTAGAAACTGGTGTGTTACTTTCCCCTTGTTACGGAAACTGTGGGTTCCCATTGAAATAAAGTGGTGCCATCTGTAAAATGTTTTAGATATACAATTTATTATAATAAAATTTGAGAAGTTGGAGGAGTTTCAGAAGCAAGTAGGTTAGTGATAATATTTCATATGACAAGAAAAACACCTGCCATTACTGTAGTCAGGGTAACATTTAGACAGGCCACATAAACACTTCAGGTATATGCACTCTCAGATCTGACACAAGCCAATTCACGTTCAGTTTCCAGGACTGGATGTACCTGAGCATTGTCTGAGAGAGAAAATAGAACAAGAATCTCTCTTTTGTCATAGCAGTGCTTGTCTGGAGGAGATCTTGTTATGTGCAGTGATGTTCAACCCTTCTTTTCAGTTTCGCAGGCAGCCAAAGTGACTAACCCTACAGTGTGTCCTCCCATATATTTTAGGAAGGACCAGGAAAAACTGTGGACAGCAGTTGGAGCTCTTCTGAGAGACTCTGGTTCATTGCTTGCTTCTTGAAATTATTGCCATTCCTCTGATCATGTTGCAGTAGGACTTTTATTTTCTTCTCTGTACCATGTAAGGCAGCACAGTGATGGTAAGAAAATTTCATTGATCAAACAAAGAGGAACATAAACGATGGCAAAAACTGTGTAGGTTAAAGGTAACTGAGAACTGCAGAGGAGGGAGTTGCTTTGCTGTGATATAATTTATGTTCCCTCTCTGAACCTGCTCAAAAATGCAGCCACAGTTGAAAAAAGCTCTAGTGAGTGTGAGTGACCCAGGACTTAGTGCTAAGAGAGGAGACTTTGGGGTCCCCATCTAGTTTTGTCCTTGATAGGAAGTACTCCCATCTCAGCACTTCAGTGTCCCCTTCTGTTAAAGGAGCATAGGGATTTTGGAGAATTTTAAGAAAAGGTTTCAGATAGTTAGATGTTGAAGAAGTACAAAGAACTTCAGATTGTGGGTTACAGGAGAAAAGATACAGCATGTAACTTCTAGCTTCAGATCTCAAGAAGAGCTCCTCAATGCAAAGGAGGCTGGAAATTAAAATAAGCCAATATCCTAAACTATATTTTAATTGAATTTTCAATATCTTCACCTTGGATACTATCATACCAGATATTAAACCCATATACATTATTCTGTAACTGTATACTATCTACAATAAAGGCACCAGCTATTAAAATGGGAGTATATAGAAAACTCAGTATGCCTTCAAAATTGTTCAGTACTGTTGCTTATGCAATATTTTCTATTTCTGAAAGCTTAGAAGCCTGGAATTAAGTAACGAAAAAGCCTTTTTAGGTTGGCAAGGCAATTCCTCCCCACTTGACCAGTGCAAGCTCTTTCAGTACAGTGACAGTTAAAATCAGCCCCCTCAAATCCATGCTGTTTAATTATAAAGGAAAGCCACAGTATTTCAGAATGGAAAGATATGGGTTTGTTAAGATACTGGACTGATCCTCGGGGGAGTTGAGCTTAATTCCTGCCTTTTCCACAGGCTTTCTTTAAGTCAGTCCATTAATCAGTTTATGCCTTAGCATACCTGTCTGTGCAATGAAAATAAAGGAAGTTCCAGCCCCATCTTCACCCATGCATAAAAGATGCTCTCTCTGTGATGGGTCCCAATCTTCTCTCTGCCTTTTTATTATTGTTTTGTATAAAGGTGTCTTCCTTCTAGAAGGGAAGTTCAGCTGATCCAGGCTTTCTCTTTTCAGTGTTTCTCTAGCTTCACGGATAAATGTGGTACTGGTTTAAGCTAAGACAAAGCCTTTGCCATAAAAACTTGCAGAATTTAAACCTATTGGATCATTCAATCCATCTTGTCAATTATACTCACTTGTACCTGTGGAGCAGAGCAGTAGTCTGTGAATAGTTAAGGATGCGATTGAATTTTCATTATGAAGCTAATCTCTGTTCCTTGATACTCATCATAGATGATAAAGAACTGGTCAGTTTGGGGCATGACTTAGCATTTTTATATTGAAATTGATGTCAACTGGATGATATTTTCCTGACATTTATGTGTAAAAAATGCATATGGTGTATGCGATTTTAAGTGTAAAAGGATTGTTGAAAGCATAAAGAATCTCTTTCCCACCTCTATTTGTAGTAACAACAAGGAAAAGGGGAGGGAATGAGAGGCATTTTGTTTTCCTGGAACTGTTGACTCAAGATCAACACAGTTGGACTAAAGATGAGTTGACTAGGCTTTAATTTTAAAAGTTAGGATGCTAAATAATGAGATCAAAATGGTTCATTGACTTGTTCCAGTGAGCAACTTCTGGAGGTGTAGGCTTTCATTAAAAAACCATGTAATGCTGTCTTTGTAACACTGTCTCTATTCCTTTTCCCATATCAAGAGGGAGTTTGCTCTAATCACAGATCCCTGGAGAGATCTGTCATTGGTGAAAGGCAAAAAGTTTCTACTAAATGCTAATTAGAGAAGCTGATTAGAAATTGCCACTTTTGTAAATTGGCATTTTTCAAAGGTTCTTAAGCCGTGGGTCCTTGCTTTGGGGGGGGGCAGGGGGGGGATGGGGAAGGTGAGACAATTACCCTTCTGTTCTAACTTGCTATGGCTGGGAAAATAGCAAGAAGGATGGTCACTTCTCTTGTTTTGCTCTTCTGTCATCAAAGAGCATGGCTGGACCATTCCTCTATGGCTCTTATCAAACATTTACAACATGCAGCAATGCTGGAGCTGTGGATTGGCTGGGTCATAAGAGCACACAGATTGTGATGCACTTTTAGAGTGAGGCCATGCAGTGAACAATGGAGGAAAAGGATGTGGGGAGAAGATCATAAGGAAGGCTTTGGAGCTGGGCCCATTGGTGCCCCTTCCCTGGCTGTCTACGGCCACGTGCATGGCTTATGGAATGCACTGGAGTTTATTGCAACATCCTTTTAAAAGCTTTCTTTTGTTCCATTCCCTCTTTCCTCACCTCTTACCTTTTTTAGCTTTTGCAAGATGTTTTGGCAAAACAAGGGTCCTTCAAAACCACCCTCAACCAGATTTGGCATTTTCTTGTGTTTGCAATAGCCTGACGAGACAATGCAGGAGTGAGGTTGCCACACTTCTCCTGTATTTTGTAAGAGGAAGCAAAAATCTTCAGTGACAAACTATTCTTCTTATAGGTTGTGACAAAGACTGGAAGCAATTCTGTTCAGTCACTGAACTCACCTTGACTTGTCTCATGCAAATGCCATAATTCAGAAGTTCTTAAACAGTGGTCTGCAATACACAGCCATTGCCTCTGGATCTATATAATCTGTCATGTTTTCAGCTAACTAATGGCAAAGGTGCAGGGTATCCCTAGGGAAACAAAAGGCAGGCTCCGAATTATCAGTTCAATAGTTCTGGAGCTATGGTTTCTTTGTGAAGATGAAGGCTTCTGTATTACTGGTCTACTATGTAATTAGTGACTAATGGAACAACAACCCCCAGTATATTAATTGCTATTTTAACTATATACAGAGCATTGTTCTCTCTGTGACAGGCATATAAATTGTGTGCAACTACATTGTCCCTTCCAGAGTAGCTCTCTCTAGAGTTAGGTGTCAATAATGAAATGCAGCTGTTCCTTGAGGACAGGTAATGTTATCTCTAAGGGCTTGTCTAGGCAGGAGCACACAGGAAAGTTGATCTGAATTAAGTAACAAGGTGGGTTTCAAGTGGATTATGCAAACTATTAAAGTGATGCGTGCACACACACTCATTCAGAATTAAAAGTGGCCTTCATTTGATTTTGTTTAATTTTCCTTTAAAGGGAATTAAACTAAATCGAATTAAAGCCACTTTAGTTCTGGCTGAAAGTGTGAACGTTAATTCTCCTGTGATCCATAGAAAAAGTTCAGTATGTTATTTTCCTAAGAAGAGGGCAAAGGTTCTCTTGGCATTCCTGGACACTGAGCAGAGCAAATGTGACAGTTGCCTTTAACTATGCATTTTAACACTCTGAAACTCAGTGGGAGTTTCATTCTTTCATACTTTTTTTTTTTCTCTGAATCCCCTGTGTAACTAGTACAGAAGGCTAGTGAAAGCGTATTTTTAGAAAATACTTTTACTTAATTGGTATAATGTGGGAAGGGTTGTACTTTTTTTTTTTTTTAATCCTGGAGACTTAATTCTTCCCTACAGTGAAATGGAAGCACAGAAAGGATAAGTAATTTCCCCACAGAAACCCATCATAAGCTGCCTGTAGAATCCAGCCTGAGATTTGCTGTGATTGGCACCGATGCCTGGCTGCTGTGTGTCAGTATGCAGAACCTCTCTGTATGAGGTTGGGAATTTGTATGTTCACATTCTCTTGTTGGATCCTCTTGCCTTTCTGAGAGGAAACCTTGGTCCTACAGCTATGGAAGAAACCTTTTACTTTTCCCAATATTATTAAGTAAGATAGGACAGCCCATCTGATATAACAGCTGTTAGACATCTTTTTGGAAGCTTTACTGAGAACTAATGTTCTCCATTTTCTAAGATCTTCTCTTCTGACCTACTGTCTTAGCTGCTTACTGGGTCATATAGGCAGACAGCGAGTATGGGACTCTCCTCTCTGCAATGTGGCCAAACTGAGAGAATGTGAGAAGAGCAGTTGGAGGATGGGGAGGAGGAAAGCCAAGGCCTGAGATCCCTTTTTAATGCAGAGAGCTTTT
Source organism: Morus bassanus (assembly GCA_031468815.1). NCBI lineage: Eukaryota > Metazoa > Chordata > Aves > Suliformes > Sulidae > Morus > Morus bassanus. Next base: position 130,248,879 of record CM062568.1, on the reverse strand, counting down.
AATGAAGTCATGTTAAAATGAGCAGGCAGGCCATGATTTGAAATAAAATAAACCTTTGGAGCCCTGGAGTTTTAAGGTATTGTTGATAAATGGATTCTGTTCTTATTCGTCCCACTCTTGCATGATGAAGAAAGAAACCTTTTCTGTGAATTGAGCCACGTTTCTTTCAACTCTACCTTTCTAGATAGAGCAGCAGTGAGCTCCCAATTCGGTGACTAGTTAATCCTGGCCAGGAGTTAGGAAGGCCATTGGTATTGACAGTCAGGATTGGATTAATGGAGGAGAGCTGTATTCAGCAAATTCAGCGAAGAATTCCCTTTATATTTCTTGTAACACAGTACTGCATTTCCTTAATGCAACACACTGCACTTGTCTAAGTACTTAAATCTGCATGGGTTCTCTTCTGTTTATTAGAAATAGCAGAGCCAATTTTTATACACGTCATGAACAGTATGTCAGAGGCTAATGAGAGCATGTATTTTCATTTTTTTTGCTTTCATGAGAAAGCCAATGTTTTCTTGAACACTAATAGTTGCATTTTCAGTGCTTAACAATAGACCCTCAGTTTAAAAGGTCCAGGCATTGTTCAGATGCCACTGTCAGCTGGAGGAATGTCACCTCAAATACAAGAGCCACCAAAGTACAAGTACAAAAAAAGTGTGCTGCAACCTCGGCAGAGCACCTAATGTGTTGGTTCCATATCTTTGGGCTTGAACTTCTTTTTTCCAGAAATCATAGATACGGAGGTTTTTGTTCAACCCCCTCTCAGCATGTCTGGTTTTCTGGCATCTCCTGTCTTCCAAGTATTCATTCTGTTGATGGTGTCACTAGTTGGTTTGTCATGTGGTTTGGATCTAGCATTTAGAGACGTGAGGAGGAAAAATGTAATTGACTGCCTCACAGTCAAGTGCATCAATAATGCTCTGCCATTTTGTGCTCAGGCATCTTCAGTGAATGCCTATGGCAAACTGCACTTGAGAAGTTTTCTTGGGCCACATTAGTACGTTTCTGCTATGTCCAGGCATAGCCTCAGCTCTTAAAAAGTTTTGAGGTTACCATTGTGTTGCTCTGACTGTTGGTATGCTGCTTTTGTGCTTTTATTTTCTTTGTCAGCATGGATGTTATTATTAAAAAGGCACCATCTTGCAGCAAGTGACATCCTTCTGTATACGCCATGTAGTACAGAGAAGATGATTGACTTGTTTTAAATCAGATATTGCTGTGAGGTGCTGTGATAAACATTGACTCTTTAATGAGAGCCATTTTATATCCTGATAAATGTGAGGCCAAATTTCACTGTTTGTTCTCCTGCTATAAAAGTCCTGGAAATAACCACTGTGATTCAATACTGGTTAATATCTACCCCAGTCTGGCACACACAGCAAGTTCTTATTGTTTTAGGTAGACAACTGAGGCATGGGCACCCTGACTCATGAGGAGGAGGACATGCTAATGCAAACACTATGTCAATGGTTGCACAGAGCTTATAGGATATAATTTATTGCAGTCTGACATACTCATGGAAATCACCAAGCGTGGAGTCTTTTGTTTCCTGTGCTATAGTCCCAGGCTTTCAAACTCTCAGTTCTTTTACAGGGAACATCCTGTTATGCAGATTGAATCATATTGACTAATATTGAGATTGTCTATAGAAGAGACACTCTATTTAGGCAGGGCAGAAGGCATTCCAGTGAGTGAAGGATTGAAGACTTCATCTTCCAAAGCAATTTAGGTATACATAGATACAAATATAATGAGAGAGATTCAATTTTTCTATATCCATTTAGTTTCACTTGTGGATATTTATATGTATTGCTTTAAATTTGGCTTTTTGTATACTAGGTTTGTAAGCTAGTACTAAGGCATTTAAATAGCCTTTAGAAATCTAGGCTTTGGTCACTCAGGAGGGCAGAGCCCATCAACTGTCAATAAGATTTGAACTCTGATGCATCTAAGTAATTTCTGAAAATGAGTCAGCAGTCTGTGAAATGCATAGGCCATTCTGCATGCGGTGAGAACTAGCTTGCAGAGACCACTGAGGTGAAAGAGAGGAACCCAAGGCAAAGGAGAGAGATGACAAGATGGTGGAACCACTGACTTTCAGTTTCCTGGCTTGAGTCCTGGTCTGAATTTTCCTAGAAAACCATCTAGAAAAGCCATCTTTGTCTATAGCATCCTAACTTCAGGAAAGCTCATTGCTAGTAGTCTTGCTTGTCTGCAGCATCCCTGTGATGACTGCGGACAGATACAGCAACAAAGCTGTAATGACAGACTGAGCATGGTTATGACTAGTAGTGCTTCCTTGGTAATCTGTGGTTTGTGTTCATAAGTCCATAATTACAGTTCAAGTAAACCAACAGAACTTACAATTTGTAAGGCTGGGAGTGTCATCTTCTGTTACTAAGAAGGAAAACTTCATATACTGACCTTTTTGGTACTTGTTAAAGACATAAATGGAGGTAATAATTATGTATGTTTCTACAGGGCCTTTTCTTCTGCAAGGACCTCTCTTTTTTTTTTTTTTTAAATTACTATTTTTAACTATTTTTTAAAATTATTATTTTTCTCCCCCAAGGGAATTTCCCATCTCTTTCGTACCTCATCCTGTGTGTTCTTCTATGCAGGATGGGATGCTCAAGAGATTTGCAAGTTTGCAAGGCCTGACAAGCTCTGGAAGGGAACAAGTGGGGTTCTGATTATTTTAATGCTTGGCTTCTATTACATGTGAAGCAGTTTTGAATACTGCAATTCACTTTGCCTGCCTCTCTTTCTTGGTCTGTAATGTTTGGAAGCAGATAAGTCCTAGGAAGTGGCTACTACATGAATGAGGAAGGTGAGTTTTGTTCTGTAAGTTGATCATAAGTGATTTGTTGAAAATAAAACTGGATATTTGGCGTTTGAGCTTCAATGACTTCTTGCAATTGGTGGCACGAGTAGCTCTTATAGTGAAAGTGTGATGAAACAGCCCCATGAATGGGGACAGTAGCAAGACTGAGAGGGAACAGAAAAGGAGAGCTAAGAGAGCTCACTGAACTGAGACCTTTCTCTTTGTAGGTCACACAAGCCTCGCCTGCAGCGTCATTCCTCGAAAAATCAGGATACCGTAGGATTGATTGGCTGAGGCCAGAGCTCAGATGTAATTTTCTCCTGTCACATTCAGAAGAGCCCAAAGTAATTGATTTCATGTGTACGTATGCAGTTTGCATAGCTCAGTGATGGAGGGTGTGGCTGTGTCCTGCTCTAGCTCATTTAATTTGCATCTGACCCAGGGCTATGGCAAATCAGGGTTTGTCCCTTCACAGTGAAAAGAAGCTCCTATTTACAATATGGTGACTGCATTATCAGTCATCGGCATGCAATGGAGAGAGGGTCCTCACAGAAAAGAGTCTTCCAAAGGGACTTTATTAGATGGCAGGGAGAGACAAACAGCAAACCCAGAACATCATGCCAATACAGGTTGCGTTAATCTGCTTGTTTCTCTATCCAACAAATATTTGGGTTCTCTCTACCCACATGTTTTCACTAGTAAAACTTTTGTAAATATTCATATGTATGCCCTGGGCCCAAGCAGGTTATTTTGGTTTCATTTGAATCTGGCAGCTCTGAACTGCACTGAATTGATAGTGGTAGAAGATGGAAAAAGAGCAGCCACTCCAGTGTACAGACAGATTTGAAAGTCAGATTGCTATGGCTTAACATGCTACTGCTGATCAGCTGGGCTGCAGTAGCTCCCTACTTTTAACCCATTCCATTACTCTCCTGATACGTATGCCAGAGAGGAAGGGTATTTGGCTAGGAGTCAGAAGGTTCAGTTCCACCTTCTTCATCAACCACAGGCTTCCTTGCAACCTTGGGTAGGTTGCTTTGCTTTTTTCTGACCTCCATCGTTCATCAGAAATGGGAAGATAATACCCAAACATTTGTTCCACAACTACTAGATTCTTTATATATCATGTGATCTCTGTAAATGCGTTACACCTGTTAATAACTGTTAACGGAGGAAAGCTCAATCCTAAGATCAACAGTTCTTCATGTCTTGACTAGTCCTTACCCAAATTTTAAGCATAGTTTCTCTGATCCGTTCGCATGATCAAAACTCAGCTGGGAGGACCAATGGCAGCAGAGGCAATGCATTATACATAGGGGAAAATTTTTATAGCCATACCATCTTGATTAGAAGATCACCCATTTTTATCTTGCTGTGCCTCTTTGTCTTTGCAAATTATGGATCCTTACGTAGCAACTGGCTCTTACTAAGTGTATGTATAACACTTAGTTCAGCCAAGATATCTAGTTACAGATTTGCGCATCCCCCCAAAAAGAGATGAGCAAACCTCTTGTTTGTGGCTGTAATTGGAGTTCTAAGGATAGTATCTTCCTCTACACTGGTGATTTTATACTATAGGCTATCCATGACGGGACTCAAGCACTTCTCTGTGTGACTGTAGTGGCAGTGAAACGTGCCACAAGCTTTCACAGGCCGGTGGATGCAAGTATTATTTTTTTTTATCAATTTAGGGATTTCTTGCTGTTTAAGATGATCTCTTTCAGAGCCACTTCTATTTTTTTATTACTCTTTGATTGGCAAGATGAGTGTGTCAGTGTTATGAGTTTTTCAATTTTTGCAGTAGGAAGACCTTTAATCCAGCCTTCCAGCAGGGAAATCAGCTGAAATTCCCAATGACATGTAAGTTCTGTCTGAAGGAAGGCCTTGTAGGACTGGGGCCCAATTATATTACTTGACATTTTACATAGCGGTATCAGAATGCTTGTCTAACAAATACAAGACAAAGCCTGGCCAAAGACAGCTTGCAACCTCATAAAATAATAACATACACTGCAAGCCAATTACTTCACTGTTAAATGATATAGAGCAAGAATGCACCATCTACACCTTCCGGCTGCTGGTTTTGGGGGTTGGTTTTGGTTTGGTTTTTTTCATTGGTCAGTTCTAGCCCAAAAGGTCCGCTCTCCTGAAGAAAACCAATCAGTTTGTATTTCCAAATGTCTCTTCCAATTTAATTAGATTTGGCATGGGAAGCTTTTAGAGGTAATTGCCATTTGTGGGAAGTTGCATGGGTCAGACATAGCTTCTGCTATTTCTCTCAGGCTAGCATTTAAATAATACTATTAATGCTTTGCAATCTATATTCCTCTTCAGAGGAATCCCAAGCCAGCTAACAACAGAAAAGAGAGTTGTTATTGTTGTTCTCAATGTTTTCTTCATTTAATTTCCCTTCCCTTCCCTTCCCCGCCCCGCCCCCCCCCCCCCCCCCCCCCATCCAGCACAATGTTTAGGGATTGTACACTTAAAATGGGAATTTGGGGGAGGGATTGCAGAACTCTGCTCTTCTAAGCACAGATGCTCATTATGCTGTCCACAAAATTGTTCTGTTTTTTCAAGTTGTTGGTTTTTTTAGCATCCCTGCTGCAGTGTTTAGAGAATTATATTTTGTTATGAAGAATATGGACGTCTCTAATGGTACCATGTCCCCTAATTGCTGTGCGGGAAGGCCTGACAAGTGGGTGCATTCATACCTTTACAGTTGACAGCCGAATTGCTTCCGGCCAAGTGTGCAAGCGTGCAAGACGCTCATGGGATGCAGCCTCTTTCAACCTCTTGCCAGCTAACAGCACTTATGCAAAGCAGTACCTAGGTTGAATCTTCTGCAGGTAGTTGGAAAAAATAGCAAGCCCATTTCCTGCCAATGCTGGCAACATCACACACCGTTGGCAGACCCCCATGTCTTTAGTCTGGATAATACACTTGCCATTTCCCTAGCCCTTGGCACCGCCTGCAAAATGCAATCATTGATCCCCAGGACGGGCAAAGTGGGGGCCTGCAAAGAGCCCCTCGGTCCACAACCCGCCACAGAGCGGGGTGGCACCACAGTCAGTATCGATTTGCGCCTGAGAAATCGGCGACCGTTGTATTATATAATTATTGATGTAGCTGGAAAATGCCACAGGCGAAGCGCAGCTCGCTATTTGTTATGCTGTATTGTCTCTCTCGTCTGCGTCGGGCCTCTGTGTTTTGCCTCTTGTGTTCCCATTGCATGTTTATTTATACCGTGTGCCTTTAGCTTTCATATTTCTCCTGCGAATCCAACTTGGAAAAACCAGCTCTAGTTTTCGTTCGGGAGAAGGAGGGGTGGGCTGCGAAGGAAATGAATTCCTCCAGATGCTCCTGGAGGCCCTAAGCTGAATACAAAAAACAGGGAGAAGGCGTGAGCAGGGAAAAGGGGCTTGGGAAGCAGAAGGCCCTTTTTATCTCAGCAGGGCCCACAGGGACTGCCAATCTTTTGATAAAAACATAGACTTTAGAAGCAGCCATAACGTACAGTCTCATCCATCACGCAGTTGGGACAAATGGGTTTAGACCTAATTTGCAGTAGCAATTAACTGAAGTCCAGCCAAATCTTCCCAAAGTGCTTTGGGACTGTATGTAGTCGGTTCCTACACATCCCAAGGAAGGGGTGAGGACGGCCCATCACAAGATCCAGATAATGGCTGAAACACTGCCTGGTGCAGGAGCACGCTCTCTGAAAGCCCGGGTGTGAGGAGAGTTGGGTGATGCTACATCAGTCCCAGGGAGGTGTCTTGTGTCACGTACTGCTCGTCACTTGTGAACTTTCCTTGACGAAATTGCAAGCTTGGGAGAAGGAGATGGGTTGCTGGATGGGTCTGAGGTGTCTTGGCAAACATGGAAATAGGAAAGCGGAGACTAAAAGAAGTTGGCAGAACTGGGTGTGGGGACCCCCAGCTGGGGGGGCTGCAGGGCAGCAAGGTGGGGGAAGTGACAGAGCTAGTGTGGCGAGCCTGTAGCTGGAATAATCTCTGTAGGTGAACACAGACATGTCTTATGTGGCAGGTTTTCAGGGCAGGATTGATGAGTTAGGCTTCTCCAGGCAGATGTGAGGTGGGTATCTGAAGGCAAAGCCCAACGTGTGCCATGGTGTGTGGGCAAGATCCTCAAAGCATCAGGCCCCTCTATGCTTGGCGCTAGCCCACGCTAGTACTCACTCACTTCCAGTGGAGCAGAAAGTTATTAGTCGAAATGTAAAGATAAAAGATTACAATGTGCGGGTTTAAATAACTGTATAGATTCCAGGCATCTGTAGGGAACAGTCCTGTACCAGTCAAGAGAAGACTGACTGGCTGAGGATGTAGGGGTAATGGGGCTTTTTCATCATAAATGACTGTGATTCACTTCCAGCATGTGCAATGAGTTACCAGTATGCGTATATATGGGACTGCCCTCTCCTGGACGAAATGTGCTCTGCTCTCCTCTTCCTCCCCTTTTGGCTTCCTCAGCCCTGCGCTGCTTGCTCAGACAGTGAGAGCACAGTGCAGCATGTGCCCAGGTATCTGACATGGGGAGTGTGTGCAGAAAGCTTTTAAAAAAAAAAAAAAAAAAAAATCTCTTGGGACCCCCATCAACCCCTCGGAAAAGCTTTGTGTCATCTTAGTACAGATAAGGTATAGATTGAATCGGTGGTGTCTGGATATCGCAGCAGGAGCAGCCTTGACCCAGTGCACTGTATGCCAGAATCATTGCGTGGCTGAGAGCCATGGGATGGCAGCTATCGGTAGTAGTATTTGTGCTGTACCTCAAAATGCTGAGGGGAAGCTGTGCTCTGGGAAGAGGTCACTGCTGGGATAGGAAGGATTCCTGCTGCAAAACTGGCTGTGTAGGGTCTGCTTCTGGGTCACCCATGTGTCTGAGCTTCAGCAGTGCCTCTTGGCTAGCCGGTGGCAAAATATAAGCATCCTGCAGCCTCGTACTGGAGCAAAGGGCAAATTCTGTTTAGCTCAAAAGCAGTGGGCTGGCATAAAGGTGGGCCTGTGCTTAATTTCACAGCTGGAGGTGGCTGATGAAGAAAGGCAGAGGGACAGGGCCTGGCTAATACTTGTGCTTTACAGGGTGCAGCTGCTGGAGCTGCCTGGGTCTACAGACTGGTGCTAAAACCTCTCTGCCTCCAACGGCGATACAGCTGTTGTCTTGGGAGAGCAGTCAAGCCACAGCCAGAAATTGCTCTTTGACGCTGGTGGGTGCTCTCCGATCACAGAGAAGAACTTAGTTTATTCCCCAACCTGCAGCTGCCACTGGGGTGATATTTTAAGTCAGTGCTTTTATTGCTGTTCAGAGAGGGCCTATTTCTACTTGACATAGCACCACAGTGCTCTTCCACCTCCAGCTACAGGATGAAACACGGTGCCACCCCACACCTCTGAGCAGAATGCTGCTGTAGGGAGGCAGCAAGCAATCAGCTGAGATTCACCGAGGGCTGCGATGCTGTAAAATAGCCTCTCGGCACAAGATACAGGGAGGCGCTTACCGAGGCGACAGGGGAACTATACATTTCTTTTTTCCAATCCATTAATCAAAGTGCCTGCAGTTCCCATTCCGGTGAGGCAGGTGAGGCTCTAATAAATATTGAGCAGCGAAACTTGATCCGTATCCAGGCTCTCGGAGCATTTTCATAAATAAGAAGTTGCAAAACAATAAAATAAACCAGTCCGCTTCCCAGCCGCTCCTCTGTGAGTTCTTATTTGTGGTTGCAGGGCTGTGTAGCTGGCAAGGCTGGCCGGGCTTGGGCTGGGGATGAGGAGCTGAGATTGGATCTCTGGGAAGAGGGAGGTTTACCTCCTTCTTCCACTATCGATGGATCATGTGTGACGGGGCCTGCAGCTGGATTATTCCCTCACGCTGTGGCTGTGGCAAGCCGTTTTCTCAATGCCCCCTTTGTACTGGCTTGATCTTATTACTGGTGATGGCCTTAGAGTCAATACAGAGTTGGTTTCACATCTCAACAGAAGGCGAGCGGAGGAAGCCCTTCTCCAGGCCTGATGCTGCAGTCCTTGTTTGCTGAGTAGCTCCATCGATTTATGCAGGACTATTCAGATAAAGAAGTGCTCCGTGTTATATTGCTTTTTTTCAGGTAAACCTTTCAGCTAACATGACTTTCAGTTTTTCTTTTCCCCTGTTTCTTAGCTTGGTTTCACACAGAAACATAGCTTCTATGAGCACAGTGCCTGGCTGTCTTTCAGTCTTCTGTAATTACTGAACACCTTGGCTGATTTCAGCTATAAACTGAAATCTCAGAGACATTTGCTCCTTATAGTTTTTATGAAAACAGGAAGAAAGTGACCTTGTTAATTGTGTAGTTGCATGAACTCCACTGTATGTTTGGACAATAGAGACTCCATCCAGAAGAAATATTAGCAATGTGCAGGTAGTGGGAAAAGCCTCACTCAGAAACTTTTTTCCCCTGCAGATCCCTAAAAAACTAAAACAACCACCTCCCCCCCCCCCAAAAAAAAAAAAAGAAAACCCACCCCAAATAACCCCATACACACCACCCACCAACCCTCTGAAAAATGGGTGTCTCTAATTCCATTGCTTACAGAAGAGCTTGCTAGTACTGTTGGGCTGCACTCCACTTCTTGCCAAGATGCCATTTACCATATTGGGCCACTGATCCACCAGGGCCTGTGTTATTCTTTGAATTTTTGATCTCCTGATTTAAAGGAAAGTGAAGAAAATCCATAATGACTCTGTGCAAAGGTGCAGTAGTATGTATTGAGGTGGGAAGGTTGGGGACAAGGGGGACAACAGTCCTTTGAAAATCCACTGAGGTTCCTGAAACCTTAGGATTTGATGGTTACTATTATCCCACTCTGCCAATCAACAGGCAAGAAAGCAAGGTCTTGTTAAGGCAAAGGAGTTGGGGCTTTCAAGTGTTGCAGGTGGACAGTGACACTGAGACTGTGCTGTATTTTTTTGCAATAGTAAATGGGGCAGGGTGATGCATAATCGGCTTTTTATAAAGTGCTTTGAGACCCCAGTATAAAAGGTGCTCTAGGAATTCAAAGTAGCATTGTTGTTAGGACTGCTCTATTAATAACATTAGCAGGCATAGTGCTTTCTGTTCCTTTTTAATCAGTCATGATGCTCTTTTTCTTTCTTTTTTTTTTTTTTTTTTTTTTTTTTTTGGTGGCACTGTCAACTTAACAGGTAGGTTTGTATGCTCTCCTGCATTGGTTCATATTCACCATCTATTTTGCTTGCTTTTAGTGCAGGCATGTGGTTGGGGAGATAGAGGGTGAGAGGCTTTGGGGGTTTTTGAGGGTTTTTTTTTCAGTCTTTCTGCCATGTTGTTTTAAGTATGACCAGAAGCAATGATTTTTGGCAAACCTCTGAGAAACTCCTACTCTTGCAGGCTCACTAATGTGCAGGGAATTAAAGACATGTTTCTGCAACTTCCTGAAAGTTTTAAGACATTTTCCTGAACCTTTGGAGGTTCACCTATTTTAATATAGTACTTTCAAGCTCAGTTACCAGGGGCCAGATTCAAAGAGAGATTTATGTGACTCATTTGTTCAGGCCTCTAGACTGTCATTGATGTCAGTAGAATTAAGTGCCTGGTGTAACACTCATGACTCTGGTTCTAGATGCCTTCCTGTCCTGCAGAGGGTTTGGTGTGAGGGAGGATAAATACACGTGGTAAAGCTGGGACCTGCATTGAATGGAACTGTTGGTTCTCTCTGCTTTTACATATACGAGTAAAGGAGCGAGCCCCGATTGTTTGCTGAAATGCCACGGTCCCATTTGCTTTTGCGTAGCCTACAGCAATGTACATAATTGAGGATTTTCCCTGGCTTGCTTTAGTACAGGCTACATTTTCATACACTGTGCATTTGTAATAAGCATGTGTTGTTTGTTTAAGAACTTAAAGCCTATGCCAAAATTTTCTTTCCTTGGCTTTAAATGTGTGGCCTAAGGGTAGTTTTATTCCAGCTATCAGTGAATAGGAGCATGTTTGTGTTCCCAGTGACCAAAGTTTTGAACTAGATCTGAGCTACATCTTTAGCTCGTGCTATGTCACATTAGGTACAGCCAGAGGTAGGGAAGCCCAGGTGCTTTAAGCCACCTTGCATTTTGCTGTGTCAAGAACTGGACTGTGGTTAGAGTAATCGCAGTATCTATAAAGCAAACTGTTGTTATTCTGGCCACTGGTCCTGCCCTGCTAAAAGTGTAAAGGAGTAGACCGGTAGAGGATTTGCTCTGTGGACTTCTGAAGTGAGAAAAAGATACTCAGCAGGTGGAAAGAAGGCCTTCATGGTCTTCCTTGCTTCAGCTTGTCCTGGAGGGACATTTCTTTCTGACATGAAATGGAGAGCAATGCTGCATCTAGAAACATCAGCAGTTTGGAGAACTGGAACGTGATTACCCACTGTGGAGTTTGCTTGGATGGGGTGACCCACGGCTCCGCCACTGATGGTGTGAGCTGTGGATTGCTGCCGGCAGGGTAGATGAGTGCAATATCCCCTCTGGGGTGCTGCACTTCAGAGGACTTGCAGCACCACAATTTCCTTCCAGAAAATGAAAGGGCAAACCCAGTTGCATCACTAGCACTGCTTCCCTCAGCGCTCTAGGTTTCCCTTGGTGGTATCCCATCCAAGTATTGACCAGGGTGAACATTGCTTATCTTGGGAAATCAATGAGATGACAGCCCAAGGTACTGCAGTAGGAAGACAGGCAAGGAGATATGTATCTACCTCTGACTTTTTTTCCACCTCAATAAATATGTTTCCCTAATCCAATGGCATTGTAACAATATGCAGTAATTACTGTGGCTGCATCCATCTCCTTTGATTTAATCAGACAGATATTATATGTTAAGTATCAATTGATTATTAAAAGCATATTTGCTGATGCTTCCAAATCCACGTAATGACGCATAAACAGTTATTTACTGCACAGCTATTAAAACTCAGCAACTTGACTTGCTTTTTACAATGAGTATTTATTTAACATGCAGTGACCATCCTATCCCATTAAAACTAAATGTGTTAACTGTGTTTTGGGCATTTAATTTTAAAGCTTTTCTCACCATACTATCAAACGATTACAAAAAGCTATTGTCTTAGCGGGCATTTGATGCTATGCAAACATATTTCAGAAGAGTCACATTTTGATAACCTGCCATAACATTACCCTGGCTCATGATAGACAAACCATTATGGTGCTTCTATTAAAGTAGAAATTTTTGATAATGTAGCGGTGTTTGAATTTTAAAATCCCTGTATGACCTTGTGTCCTCTGGGAGATTGAACACCCCAATTTATGTCCAAATCTCCTGGGACACAGGGTATTGAGGGTTCCTTAACTGAGCAGAGTCCAGCTTTCCTATTAGGGGAAAGCAGATCTGCTCTTTACCACAGGTCTCAGGATGTTTAATGCCACAGGCAGAGTCTTAAGAGGGAAAATTCTTTTGATACTATATTAGCCTGTGGAAAAACTAGACTACGTAAGGAAACTGGAAGTAGTTCACAACCAAACTGTGTCTTCTTGTCTGACTTTCTTCTTTTTTCATTGAGGGCTGGGGAGCTCCAGTAAATAAGCTCTCAGTAGTCCCCTTACTGTTAGGATAGCTGGGGTAGAGGATCCTATAGGGGCTTGGTACTTCTCTGCAACATAATTTGGAGCTTTGCAATACGTGGTGGTTGGCTGAGCATAGGTGATGTGTTGTGCAGCAGTGATGGTTCATGCACATGGCTGGTTGTGAAGCCAGTGAGATGTTTCTCCATTAAATTCCTGAAAGTCCTCTCCCTCCGCTCTTTTTGCTCCCAGGCCTGGGGCAGCTGAGGATGTGTTTTCTTTCTTTGCTAGAAGATGGTTGGAGACTCCGTGGTAGGGCATGCATTCCATCTGCCTGCCCTTTCTGGAGTCTGCAGAGCTTTCTTGCAATTCCCTTATGCTTCAGAGCAAATAAATAAATATTTGTAGAGTTATTAAAGATTTATTGAAAATGCCATATATTTAAACCATCTTACAAAAAAATAGATGACTGAATATTTATTATTTACATGTTAGGCATCCTCTACATATTTATTTATTCCTCCTTAATCCGAGCTATGTTTTATAAATATTGCAAAAGACCCGTCAATAATATAACACGTTTTCATTAATCCAGAGGAATAATTAGAAGACATTTAGGATAATATCACTCTGTACAAATATTGCAGGAGCCTGCGAAGAGAGATGTTTTGAACAGCAGCTGTCATCTGTGTAGCTGGGACATATATAAGCACCCCTCACCATGTCAGGCAGTGGCTGGCAAGCGCCTTGGATTCCTTCTGTGAGCTATACTGCCTCCTCCGCTCCCAGGGGCAAGCACTTGCCTTGCAAAGAGATCCTTGGAGTGACAAGCCTACTTGTCTAGGGGAGGACTGCAGCATTCAATCATTCTCTTGTGAAGCAAGACAGTCTCCCACCTGGGATCACTCTAGATTTGCACCCAGAATAGCAGCATGGAGTTGTGCGATTGCCATCGCAAGTTTCCCACAGCCCTTGCCCCATGCTGACAAGTCTACTGGTCAGTGTTAAATTTTGCCCAGGGCACACATAATAATCTTTACCAGGAACAACCTTGTGAGCAGGTGATCAATTACTGTGTTTTCAAAAATGATTACAAAATTATTGTGATTTCAAAAATGATATTTGTACTAATATTTCAAGATCATGAGGAACCATCACCCATAGCTGCTCGTTCCTTATTCTTTCCCTACCATTGCCTCACTTCAGAGGTTTCTGTCTCCAATTATTGTGATTGGAATCATAGTTACATTAAAAAAAAAAAAGGGTTGTACTTCACTTTGTTCCTTCCCTAGTCCTTTTAAAACTATGCTCACAAGGCAAAATTAGCGGTCTTATTCCCTATGCTGTATTAATTAAGGCTTTGACCTTCTTAATGCTAAACTTTCACTGGAGGGGACTCTCCTGGCTTCCTCACTATCCTGTAGCACGGAGTCTTTAATGTCAGAAGTGCAGAAATATTTGAGCCCAAGTCTCATCTAGTCCAACCACCTGTGTCCAACACTTTGAAATATTTTAGGTGTGAGAAAGATGCCCACACCTCCACTTTAAGATCATACACGTAGTGAAGAGAAAACCTAATCCTTAGCACAGATCAAGCTATAAAGTAAATAAGTTTTGGGGGACCTGTTAATTAATTATTACAGCCAAGCTGTTTTGTTTTTTTAAGTGAATAACCTGTGTGTGGCTAGATCTAAGTAACCACTCTTGTGGAGACTGAATGCCAGTATGGCTATGAGCTCACAAAGGGCAAGATAGTCTCTCTTTGCACGTGCCTTACAGTGTTGTACAAGATCACCTCAGCTATTTTGGGAGCAGAATAACCATGTATAGGAAGACATCCCGTCAGGTTACTTAACTGCCTGGAGAAGCAGAACACAGTAGCTTGATCAGCATGCTGTATTAAAGTGTCCACACTTTTTCTAGGACCTAAGTTAAATCATTCTGCATGCCACAGACATCTTTTTTGCTGTCCAGAGCCTAAGGCCAAGCAGCTCTTGCCTTTAGACAATGCAGACTACAAATCTTAATGAACCTGGTTTGAGCTCCAGCCCTTATACAGCAATACTACTTAGCATTATGTTCCTAAGCCTATAGCAGACAAACCGCAGCATCTTTGAAACTTTCAGTGGTCCTGTGCAGGAGGTAATTTGATTGTTTGGCCGGGGGCAGAGGGTTGTTTGGTTCACTGTTTGGTTGGGGTTTGGTTTTTGTTTGTTTGTTTGTTTGTTTTTTGTGACTTAGTTAACTAATGCAAAAGAAGACAGCCCCAAAGATTGGGGCTGAAGAAATTGACTGTAACATTTGGCTAGCGTAAGCAGCCAGCCTGTCTTTTGCCTGAGGAAACAGAATGAGACAGGGAGCATACAGACGTCATGTAAACCCTAACAGGAATAAGACTTAAGGACATCTTATTCCCATGGTACTGTTAAGCTTATTATTTCACCTCTCTATCTGTTATCCCCACTGCAGTTTTTTCTACCTCCTTGTTGTTCAGAGTCTTTAGAAGAACACCAACTCTAATTTTCAATCATTATTTGCTATACATTATCTCATGATCCCTGCTGAAGGCAGGGCTGGACTATTTTAGGCATCCCAACTATACAAAGAAGGAGCTAAGGCATAGTGATTTGACCAATATCACATGTGATGTCTCCAGCAGAGCTAATAGCTAAACCTCAGTCTCATAAGTGTCTCCTGAGTTGCCAGGCAGAACTCCATCTTCCCTTACTCTTTCATTTCAGTTTTAATAGATTTACAACATTAAATCTATGCCTTCCTCTGAAACATGACTGCCAAAATGAATAGAGAAGAAAGAACTAGGTGTACATCCTTTTCCTTGCTTTCAAAGTCCTTGTCTACTGGTTACCATTTGAGCTGCTTGTCAGACCTTTTGCCTCTGTGGCTTGGGAATTTACATCTAGCTGTTTTGCATTTTCATGTCACCTCACCTAGTAATGTGCAGTCCCACTTGGACAGCACCTGGTCTTCCTTATGGTTTCCCCTGGTCATTTGTTACGGCAGATCAGACAGCCGAAAAGGGGGCCATTAACTGGACTGAAGGAGAATCCCAAAGAGTCAGAAGGTTTGTGACGATAAGCTTAAAAACACAATGAACTTTTCTCAAAGGAATGACAGGAAGTTCTGAGTTTGTACAGGAGTAGATTAGGATTTAGCCTAGCTTAAGTGGTATGGAAGACAAACTGTGCTTGCAGCAGGAGATGAGCAGGGTTTGGAATACAGAATGGGAAAGTTTGATCTGAATTTTGTGGGGGAACGGTATTAAGCACATGAAAGGGCAGTGGGCAAATGAGGACAATCTCCATGGAAGAATCATAAAGAGATGGAATGGGAAAATGTGTGACTACCTCCAGGGCTGAAACACAGTTCTCAGTTTGGACTGTGGATCAGTTTCGTAGTCATACAAGGTGCTTAGTGCTGTAATACAGCTCACAAAAAGGCTTTTGCACTGAATGTCATCAGTCTTATGGATAGCAGGGGGTTATTCCATTAGGTGAGAACATGGTCCAGCAGCATAGTCCCTTATCGAGCTGAAAGCCCTTGGGTCCCATTCTCAAACTGGCACAATAAGAGTAGGAAAAGCAGCAGAGCAGCCTGTCTTATTCCACAAAATCATGTCAATCCATCAGCCAGGGCATGGAAAAACTCTACTGACTATGGATGCTCTTAGAACATCCATCTCCTCTCTTAAGCCTGGTCCCACACAAACCTTTCCATCTTTCCTGTTCCTTTCCTCTGGCTGTGTTGCAGCAGGCTGACCTCTAGCACCCAGTGATGTTTACATTTCAGCCCACCCTGTGAAAGGATTGAGGTGGGTGTATCATGAGAGATGGTGAATGACAGCAGGGCAACAGTGGAAGGATAAGAAAGGAAAGATTTTTTTGTTTTAGGTTTTATTTTTTAGGTGGCTTTTTTTTTTTTAGGAGTAGCTGTGCAGTGTCTTTCCATGTGCTTTGCATATGGGGAAAATAGTAATCCTGGGAGTAGAAACATATTAAGGAAAAGCTTTTTTTTTTTTTCCCCTTCCTGTTCAAAAGTACTGTGCAAAAGAAGGGAGGGCAAACCAGTTGCAGAGAGCCCCTGCCATCTCCCTAGTATGGTGGAGGGCAAGTAATAAACTAGGAGGAACTCTGCATAGAAAATGCATCCCAGTGTGAAGCAGAGGAGACTCTGTGGGCAGAGGTATATCAGCATTAGAAGCTAGAGAGAACACACGTTGGCATATTCAGTGCATTGGCTTTTTTGGCAAATGGCTGAGCCTGGATTAATAAAATGTTCAGATAAAAATCAGAGTTTTATTAAAGTGTGCTCACACAGCGGCAGCGCCCGGCCGCGCTCCTGGAACGTGAGCTGGAAGCCTGCCAGCTGTGCTCAGGAGTGCTGCTTATCATACCTGATAAGAAGGTCCTGCTGAGCAAGGGTGTGAAAGAGAGCGGGAGCGGACGAGAGGAGGAGGAGGAGGGGAAACTGGCAGCAGCCCGCCTGTTTCTTGGCCCAAGCCTCGCTCTGAGCCCACTGGCCCGTAAGGGTTTGCCCCCTATATAAATCCAGCGCACGTTGGAGGAAAAGCACACAGAGGCTTCCAGGAGAGCAAACAAGGCCAATTACTCTCGCAGCAGCTCCCCTCTCCTTCCTCCACTCCCCCCACTCTCGCCCTGCTCGCCATTCCACAGCTAGCTCCCCACCGTATTTTAAACAAGACTTTTTCTTTACTTTTGTCTCTCCTGTGTCAGCTCGCTTGGTGCCAGATCTCAAAGCTAATTAAAAGGGGCATGGACTGGGCTTACATTTTTTTCCTTCAGTAGTGAGCTGTTGGCAGAGTTTCTGAGCTGCCAGGAGTGGGGACTGTGAAAAGCAACTTGGTACCAACTAGGGAGTGGGAAGCCAAAAACTACCCTAGCTCCTCTGAGCAGGGAAAGGAATAAAACACAACCGTAAGTCCTTCAACAGATAACGCACAGGCCTGCAAGCACAGTGTGCGTCTTGGTCCTTCCTCACATACTCTGCTCAAACTTTGCATAGCACTTAACTCTTTCAACCCGTTCTGTTTTGTAGTCACAGAGTGTGCCCATGATCCTTGCCTTCTCCACCATGTTGCACTCTTACACCCTATGTGGGGAAACACGGCAAGGTCTGCTTTCTAAGAATATCTGGTTCCTCCAATTTCCTTAGCAAAAATAGGTACAGTGGATCTCAAGCCAATGCTGGGGAATAGCTGGGTAAAGTAAATGTTGGGCTTGTATCATCAGCTTACCTCCATGGACTGCACTTGTCCAGTCCTGGAATAGAAACTATAACCTGTGACTTGCCAGGTCAGTCACTAAACAATGTGTTGCTTAAGCAATGACACTTGTTTTTTTCAGGCAAGGGAGAAGGAAGCTATTGTCAGGTTAATTCATGCATTCGAGGAATTTGTAGATGATGGACATGCTATTGGCATGAGCATGCTACTCTGCAATAATTTTCCTGGCCAGGTTCCAGCATTTATTCTAAATGTGCTGTAGAGAAGAACAGTAGCCTTCAGATATTTTACTTAGACCATCCTTTTTGGTACAGTATTTTCCATTTTTAAAAACACAAAGTGCTGTTCACCCTTGGTTTGTATTTAAACTTAAGGTCTGTTGTGTCCTTGATTTCAAAGAGCCTTAAACTAATGTGCTTAGACTTAGTATGAATTAAAAGAGCTACCAGCTTTTTTTAATGCCTCCAGCATGGCATAATGGCCACCTGGTACTAATTAACAATTCCCAACTGTGTCTCCATCCTAGTACTGCATCTTGTGAGTCACCTGCACTGGATTATCTGCGAAGCTGTTCCTTCTGCTTCACTAATTCAAGTATCCCAGCTAGTGGTAGGGCATGGGGAAGACTGTGGAAAGCAGCATAGGCTTTGCCTCATCATGGAAACTCCTTTTAGCTCATCTGTGTAACCTTAGCAAGGGCTGCACCCTCTGGGATAAATGATGCTGGCATTATTCTGCTTCCTCTTGTTCTGCACCATTGTAAAAATGCCAGGTGAATCACTGACTTTTCTGCCTCCATCCTCTACCATTCATGTTGTGTGTGTGCAAGCAGGAGGAGAGCTGTTAACATGCTTGGGATTACCATGTATCCACGCCACTGCTCAGAGACTCTCCTCAAAGCTGGGCAAATTTCCAGTGTCTCATCTGCCTGCCTGCTGCATCTAGCCCCTTACCTCCTGCTCTCCCCCCTCCGCTGCCTGCCCCCTAAATGTGTTTGTGCTGACGGGCCCATCTTTCCTCATCCACAGACAGGAGATGTGATTAGAGTGAATCTAATTTGTTTGGAGTGCTCTGGCGACGGAAGGAAATTATTCTGCAGCAATATTTGCAAATGAATTCATCATGGAGTCCCTGGCAATCCGTCACCATGAGCTGATGACTTTGTGATCTTCATGAAGGTCTGATTAAAAGTGTTTTCTAATGATCAGCCCAACTTCCCATCCTGCTCCTCCTGTTACGCACCTAGACAAAAGGAAGGAGTAAGGATAAAGGCCAGTCATGTGCCATCCATTCTTTGTGTCCCCTGAATCCAAGCTAGACATAAAGACCTGGTCAGATGACATTGAACTGCTACCACAGTCTGAGGTCCTTCAGTTCTCTGGTTTCCTCTATGTCCAACAGCCTCATAAAGATTCAGCTTTTTTGTGCTCATTATATTTGAGTTTTCTGCCTTGCCCAGGGTGAGGAGCAGATTTGCATAAGCCCTGGAGCTCTCTCTGCACCACAAGTACAATCTCAGATACCTTCTCAACTTAACTGTCTTGCAGACAGCAAAATTATGTGTACAGATCCTTCCCAACACCAGAGCTTGGTCCTAATCAAGAAATGCAACGGAGAATCAGGATCCAGTGAAAGGGAATAACAGTTTAGGTGGGGTGTAGCAGAGCTTCCCTGGCAGCACAGTCCGGAATGTAGCACGGCTTTGTCGCTTCTGTCACACCCTGTAATCCCTTGCACCAGTTCACAGACCTCCTTAGCCAGCTGTATTTGGGACAGGGGTTACAGAATAGGAGAGAAGCTGGGATGTTGCATTGCAAAGGCAGAGGCCCAAGGCCAGCCATAGGAGAGCAAAGAGAAAGGGCCAATTACACAAACCATACCTTGGGCATGCGAGACTTGACAGATTAATCTGATGTCTGCAAGGGCTGAGGGGGTGGCATGCCTGTGTAGACCCTAACTTCTTATCCAGAACAAATTGCGAGTATGTACATCTTGTTTTGTGCTGTGTGCAGTGTTTGGTTTGGTTAGTTTTTTTTTTAACTGAACTAAATAGGCTTGATTATGTGGTGAAGTCATGTGGAAATAGCAGCCCAAACAAAGCAGGTATGAAAACCAGGACAGGGTAGAAATAAAAGTCAGCTGTGCTTCTAGTGTACTGAGTATGGGTACGTTGGGTATACTACCGAACATATATGAGCCTGGACTTCTACTCATGGTTATGTCTATGGCTTGAAAAACTTGGGTATCCAGTTGTATCTTAGACTTGTATTTTTGATCTGACGAACCCATACCAGATGTCCTACTGTAGCCTTGTGTAATACTTTTCTATCAAGCCCATATTTTGATGGGAAGGTATTCTATTCCTAGATGTGGCAGTGGGTCCCATGCAGCAGGAGGGCTGCACTATTCGCATACTTCTGCTGGCCTTGGATACAGGTTATTGTGTTGGGGCCCCTGTCCTCCTTCTCTTCCTCTGCTAGCCTGTGCTCTAGCAGTAGCTGATCTGGATTTATTAGATATGTAGCGAAATTATTTGCAACGGTGTGCCCTTCTCCAGACTTGCAAAATACACCTTTCCACCATTTTGTGATCCGCTTCTCTTTTCAGCTTGTGGGTGCCCTTTGGCTTGGGAGCTCTGGGTGACATTTGCTTACTCCACTCTCTTCCACTATGACTTGGCACTGTGATTATCTTCCTCCATCTGGCTCGTGAATGTGACTCAGACTCCCTATTGTACTAATATGTACTAGTATATGGTTAGCGTAGCAGTGTACTAATAGGCTCTGCTGACAGACTCATTCAGTGTCACCCGTGGCATGCCCTTCTCACTGCTGCATCTTGTACAACCCATGCAGAGTTATCTTTGAAGGCTGATGTCTCTGCTTTACTGCTGTACACTGCTAAGCCAGTTCAGTTTGGTTTAGTCTAACCTCTAAAAATAAGTCTCTACTAAAAGGTTACCTTGCTATGTATTTCTTTATTTTGTCAGGGACATAAGAGGAAAATTGCAATCCATCATAGGAAAGTGTGTGGATGTCACCCTGCTTAGACAGCTTTTCCCCCCCTCCTTGGGGTAGGGAGGTCACTTGGAGAGGGCACATTTTTACGCTTGTGCTGAAGACTTTTGCCCCACCTGGGTTTCTTTTGGCTCTTAGCAGTATACTGCAACTAGGTATAGCTACCAAGGCCCATTGAGCTCAGCAGGTTCAGTGTTGTATATGAGAATGGTGCCTCCATTTGACCTGATTACTACACACATACCTTGGGCCCAACTAGCTCAGAGCCCCTACTACTAGGGAGCTGCTGAGTATAAATACACGTAAAAGCAGTTTGCCTGGTTATCATCCAGGGTAATAAAGAGTTTATTAGTGTTGTGTAAACACCATGGAGGTAAGATGATCTATGTACTCTTTTACAGCAGGGTGCCTGTGTGTGCATAGGCACATGAGATAACTGGGAAGACTAGTGGGTTATTAGTCACCCACGCCACATGCCTTGGAGAACATGGATTCTGAGCGAGGGCAGCGTGTAACCCCTAACAGGGGATTGTTTTCCATTATGGCTTTGGTACAGTTTCTATTCACATCTAGCCTTGAAATCATCAGAGACATCATTTCTTGAAATGCTGTGTTTCTTGACCCCTCTTGAAGTAAAGGTGTGCTTTGGAAGATGGCTCTGAAGCACAAGGGAGGGAGGCAGGAGGAGGGACCAGGTGAGGTGGGTCCTGCGTGCTGCTTGCTCCATCCCTGGTGCACAGGGAAAAAGTCGCAGGCTGCATCACTGCAGCAGAGCTGATTTTAAAACTTGCCTAAAGCTGTTGCAGTTCTGCCAGTAGCACTTCCACGTTTAAAAACATGTACCGTGCTTGTTGAGGGCAGTTGTTTTCCCCAGATATTGCTACAGCTCATTGTCTAACCCACCATCTATTCAAGATGCTCTAGACCTTCTTCCAGTCTCAGCTAGGCAGTTGATCTATGTGCATTTAGGGTTTTTTTATGACACCTGGGCTAGATTCTAAACACCTTGATTTCTCAGTTCATAAGGAAAGTGCTAGAAGTGACTCCACACTCCCCCACCTTTCACAGGGTACAAAATATTTCATGTTGAGATCAGCAGGAGATACGCTCCCCTCTTGCTTTGAAGAAAGAGCACAAGTACAGAGGCTGCTTATCTTGTACCTGGTGTCCTCTGACTTCTGTGTTTCATTTTCCCCACATGCATAGAGCTGTGCTTCCTTTAGGCATGAGGGCCCGGACTCCTGAATTAGATTTCATGCACAACTTTCTCTAACACTTAATGAAGCTGTCTCTCCTTTCAGCCAGGTTCTGTGTTATGGGATGGAGGATCATGCTGACAGAAGGGAAAGAAATGAGATTTAGCAAGAAATTGATGCTACACCAGAGGGAAAGATTTAAGCACTGTAGTAAAGTAGGTAGCCAGTAGGAGCTCCAACCTCTCCTTTTGCTAAACTGGCTATCTGGATGAACAAGCATGAGGTTAAAGAAGCAAATGTCTCTACATGTGTGGATCTGCAATGGATCCAGTAGCAGCAGCATCCCCAGAATAACATTTGCTAGCTTTTCCCTATTACAGATTTGAGTTCAGCATTGTAGGTGCCACTTTTAATGTCAGAAGCTCTGTTTGTTTTAAAACATAAAAATGAAGGTGCAATGTAAATAGCAATAAGGAAAGCTGCCAACTTGTTTGGACCATTAGGCAACCTTGAAGTTCCCAGGGATACCCCAGTAGGCATTTTCTAATGCTTTACATGTTGCATATGCAGTCTTTTAGCTAAGTTGTTATGCAAGGTATATCCTTGGTAAGGTTCTGCTAACAGAAATATTAGTGCTTGATTTACTGTGTGCTGCCTCCACATGCCTTCCAGGGAAAGGGAGCTAAGGACTGATTAGTTTTTCTTAGTGGAGATGGATAGAGTGCTCTTGGCTGGTGGATGTGCAATCAGGGCATGGATTTTGGAAGCTTCCTTCAAGAGACAGCACTTCATGAACCCAGACAGTGGGGTACACTGAATAGAAGAAACAAACTGGAAAGCCATGCTTGACCAGAACCGTTCTAGGTAAGGTGTGAAGCCTGGAGTGACAAAGTGAGCAATGTGTAGAAGCAGGGAAAAGCGTACATATCTAAATTAAAATTAAATAGTCTAGCAATAATTCAGCAAACCCCTGTTTTCCACCCACTCAATCCCTTGCTGGAAAATATTTCTAGCCACATTATCATCATCATGTGGATTTAATATAAAGAAGGATTGTGCAGCAGAGTAAACTTTCCAAACAAGTTTGGCAGTTAGACATTTCCTTAAGCCTGAGACAGAGAAAGCCTGGGCAGAGACACTAATATTGGCACTGGCCTGGCATCAAAGTAAAATGTATTAAGTTGGGGTGTGGATCTTTGCTCTTGACCAAATAGGACTTTTACCTGTCATATGCAAAATGACATTAGGGCACTGGATTGCAGCACAAAATTTGGTAGCCATGTCCTCAGGTCTGAGGCAGGGAGGAACAGGATGCACTCATCCAGCAGGGTCTTTCACTGTGCCCTAAGCATTTAATTTATTTATGAAAGTACAGTTTTCTAGAGAGCTGTAAGGATTATCAAAGCCACACGTGTTTGGTTACAAACTCTGGAAGAAAAAGGTTTTGTTCTCAGCCACCAACAAAGGGCTGGGAGCCAACTTGTACACAGTTACTGACACTCCCAATAAATTTTGCAGCCTCCCTTGTTCCATGATATACACAGTGGCAGAAGTAAAGTGTGCTCAGAGGCAGTGGGTCCCATCCTTGTCAACTGGGGAGAGAATGCAGCCCTTCTTCAGAGCCTTGACACGAACTGGAGAGGGGTTTTCCCAGTACCCTTCCTGCAACCCATGTCTGCCCAATTAACTGCCAAGGCAGAGAAATGAATTCATATAGGTTGAATTTTTTATGTGCAGAAAGTATTCCTGTAGGGCAGAAGAAATACAGGTATGTTGAAAATGAACTTTTCTGGGAGGGAGAACAACATCAGTTCTGTTGGGGGAAAAAAATGGATTTTCCAAGGGAAAATTTGAAACAAACATTTTAGTTCAAAAATCAACGTTTTGACTGAAAATATTCCATTTCTGTTTCTCAGCTTAAGAAAAAGGAGAAACATAATGATAGCTCGAGTGGAAATGTCACTTTGTCACGTATGCTTTTATTCCATTCTAAAAAAAAAAAAAAAAGTATGAATATGACATTTTAAAGCAAAACAGAAAAAAAATTGTCACTTTGAATCTGTTCCAAACTTCAGTGGGAAAACTGACAGCTTTTTTGACAGAAAAGACTATCTCAAAAGATTTTTCAGCTGAAATTTTTTGAAAGAAAATGTTGATTTTTCCCATAGAGTTTCTGGAAAAAGGAGGCACTGCAGCTTGGGAATTGGGTGTGGTATAGGGACTTCTCTGAAGTACTTTAATATGTTTTTTTTCTGAAGATGAGCTCTTCTGCCACTCTCGCACAAGAAAAAAGGTGGTGTGCACCATGGTACTCTTACTAAAATACCCTACATCCCTATGTAGAGAGGGATGGGCTGCTGCCTGCCCACCCATCCCTGGCATAGGAGGGCAAGGAAGCAAAAGCAAAGAGAGCTAAATGTGCTTTTCCCATGCTAAGGAAAGCTCAAGGGTTGAATTCAAGAGTAAATTCATAACTCCTGCTGAAACACTGTCCAAGTTTTCCCTTGGAAAGCACCATTTCCTTGATACTATAGCCATTTGTGAAGAAGGCTTGGTGAAATGCTTGGTTTCAGGTAGGCTGGAGTATTTTGTTTTGACTTGCATTTCACAGAACTGCAGACCTGGCTGGAAGGGACCACTGGAAGTCACAAAGCATGGTCTCCTCTTTAAATATGACTGCCACCAACACCAGGTCAGGTCACCATGGCTTTATCTAGCTGAGTCTTGACAAGGTTGCAGGTCCTACAGCTTCTTTGGGTACCTGCTACACCCTCCCTGGTAAAGAAATTTTTCCGTATGTCCAGTCTGAATCCCTGCATTTTCAAACAAAAAGTCCAAACGGTAACAGCAGAAGCACTTTGTCCTTATCAAAGCAAGGGACTTCTGCCTCATTGAAGCAAAAGATTCTCACACCTCCTAAAGAAAATGTTTTTCCCAATATTTTTATTTCACAGGAAAGTCTCTCATCTGAGCATGTTTCTTTCCTGGCAAAAACTGTGAACTTGTGAAATTTTTCCTGAAGAGAAAGAAAGGTTTTGACAAGCACTGACAATATGATGATTTTAGGCATAAGCGTAATGATACATACCAATCAGACGCTGAAGGCAGATGAACTTGTACTAGAAATGAGGTAGAAGTCAAAAAGGACAATACCAGCTGGTCTGACTAGGTTTATGGTAGACAGTCCTTCAGCTGGAGTCTTTTAGTCAAAACTGGGTACCTTTCTAAGAGATGATGTAACACAAACAACTTTCTCTACCAAGTGCTGAAATTGCTGAGTGAGTTGCTTTCCAGGCCATGTTATCCTGGAGGTTATATTAGCCCAAATGACCCCTTGTGACTTCAGATGTGGTTCCTGTAGCAATATCAGAAGGCCTTAAGTGGTGATCAGGACACTATAAGTGCATACAGCAGTCCCTGCCCCCAAGGGTCAGCAATTTGGGATTCAATAACAGCTAATTTCAGACCTGCTTCTTTCTATCAAGATCTGTGAAAGAAAAGAGCCTGAAACAGGGATTGAGTTAAGGGATAAGGGTCACTGGAGAAAAAGACAAAAGGGTGAAAAGAGTGTGTTTGAAAGAGAGTGGTAAAGGCAGGGAGGCACGATGCTGCAGGCGTCTGAGGGAATCGGGGAAGGAAACAGGAGGGGACCAAAGTGTGGGGGGGTGGGGAGTAGAGGGTGGTCCCTCAGAGGCTATATAGGGACTGATATTTATCAAAGCAAACACCAAAGGCATAGCTGAGTTGTCCTCCGGACTCTTATTTCTTTAGCTTACTCGTGGCACGTTTTTCTTATCTCACTCCTTTCCTTTTTTTCCTTTTCTCTTTCAACTTTTGTTTTTCTGCCAGCAAGCTCCAAAAGCCCAAGGTAGTTTAATGCCAGCTTAAGTGCTTTTGATTCATTGTCTGAAGCCAGGTTTGTGAGGGCCAGGACTGTTTCCTTTGCTGTGGCTGTTTGCTTCCAATGAGCAAGTTCAGCAGCCTGTGGATATTTCTTTTCTAGTTCTGCATAGATGGCATGCATCTCTGTCCTTGCAAGATGAGAGAAAGACAAAAAGAGACTCTGGGGAAGTGGACAAAGAGTGAATAACAAAAGGAAGGGGAGTCAGCAGAGAGACCTGGAGGATGGGCATGAGAAGGGTTGTGGGCAATGTGTTGGCTTGTTGCTGTAGCAGTTATAACCACAACTACCTTGCAGGTCTCTTGGAAAGCTGGGATATAGGAGCCACATTCAGACCATGAAGGAGGAAGGATGAAGCATTAGCCTGTGACTTGGGAGCTGGGGGTTGATCTTCCTGCTCTTCCACAGGTCTTTTTGTGTTATCTTAAGGGAATTCCTTAATTTTGTTGTGCTTTAATCCACTCCTCTGGCAATGAAAATGCTGAGTTGAAAGGGTGTGTCAGAAGGATAAACACTTCAGGATATAAAGTGCTATGGTATCGCTGTAGGACTGAGCGATAAGGACCCTCATATCTTCAGATATCAACCATGGTGTCTTTGGAGTGAGATGGCCACCAGATGGAACTTGAGATCCTGCAGGTCTTAGATGTTAAAGATACTTTCACCAAGTGGGGGAAGCCTGTGACCCAGTGGCTTGCTACGGCTGGATAGGGCCTCAAAACTAACTGCCTGTGCTACCAAGCAAAGAAAAAGACAGAGGGATGCCTACTTGGGTTGGATGTGGGCACAGCTGTTTACCTGAGAACCCACTGAAGTTTTCCAGCAACTCCTGTTACAAAGCTGCTGCTCCTTCCTCCAAAATCTTTTCTGGAGCTGCTTCCAAAACCCACTCTGCTCCAAACTCCTGCCTGCTCGTTTGCGGTCTCTGTGGTTCAAGCCCATATTGCATTTATTCAGGCTTAGGGACTGCGAGTATTCATGGTGAAGTCACACAGCCCAAGTGTGCTGTTATAGTATGCAACAAACACTTGGACTGCCATTTCAGGGGTGTCCAGCCTCCTCTGTTGCAGCTTGTATTAGGTTTATAGGCATACCCACCAATGTGCCCCAGCATGTAAGCACCACCTAAATTAGAGAAGCAGTCTGACCTATTTGCCTGGGTCATATTGTTTCACTTTGGCAGGGGTGGAGGATTTATCCTTCCCTTTACTGCTCACCCACAAATAGAAGCTGTTGTATGTAAGCCAGTATTTTATTGTCTTTTAAGACAATGAAATACATGTGTGGGTGCATGCAAAGACTAGTGCACGATAAGACAGTAAGCCTGTAGGCTGGGTGCCCCACTTAGTGGGAGCAGACAAGCAACTGCCTTGGTGCAGTAGGCAAGAACAACATACGCTGTAGAGAATGGCCAGAGCTTACCACACCATCTGGTCCATTCCAAAATGGATGAACGTGTTCTTTGAAAGTAACCCTGCATGCATGACCTCTCAGGCCAGCAGGATTTGTTGGTTGGCAGAAATGGTATGACTCCATCAGACACGGGCATATCACCAGGTAGTTCAATGGTGGAATTTTAATGATGGCTTCAAGGGCACTAGCCAGGAGTAGCCTATTATCTTCTTTCTTCGTGTGATGGCTAGAGCTGGATAGTTTTGCTAAAATAGTCTCTGTTTTGGTACTGCTCATGCTTGCTAGCACTGGAGATCCTGAGCTGTGAGATTTTAGAATCTCAGTAATAAAACAACAAGCTTGTTGAGCCCCTTCAGTGCCATACTGGCAAGCTGAAAGCTTTGCCTGTAGTAGAGGAATATGATTATTTTTCAAGGAGGGGTTTAGAAAGAGTGCACGAACTAGAACTGCTTGTAAAATGACCTTTCTCATAGCATAAAGGTGCATCTTCAGCTTCTTCCTGGGTCACAGATGAGTAAACTAACTTTAAACATTAGGAGAAAAGCCAGCTTGAAGTCTATGTTATGTCTGCTCTCCAGCATCTTATTTTGCTACTTGCAGAGCAGAAAAAAAAATGCTTACCAATTTTCTTAGTGCAGACAAGGCCTAAGGGACCAAGCATTGTTTGGGAAAGGCTGTTCTCTGTAGAAGCCATATCGATTCCCGGGGCAGAGGGAAGGAGAACAGACAAAGCTTTTCCCTCTGAGAGTGAAATCATAATTGCCATTGAGAAATCCAGCAAATCTTGTCAGGAGTCTGAACACAGGGGGCCAATTCCTCCCCCTCTCGTCTCCACTGTGCATTGTATGAGCTTTTAGCCAGGTCTGCCATAGGAGAAAAGCCCCGTCCTGGGCTGGGACAATGGGACCCTGGGCAATTGGTACAGAGAGCACCTCATACTGTCAGGAGTGGGAGGTCTACGGAGAAAAATTGAAGGATGCAGAAAAACCAGGGAAGGAGAAGGGACACTGATATAGCTCCCTCCAGAATGGGTGAAGGACGGGGAAAGGCCCAAAGACAGCGCTTTCATTTCCCACTTCCCAAGAGCTCCCTTCTGCATGGAGCTGTGAGATCTATTCCCCCGTCAGGTAAAGCCAAGCAGCCATTGATTGGCAGCCAGATGGAGCAATGAAGGTGGATCAATGTGAATTGGATTTTTTAAACTTTAAATAAAATTTGTATCGGCATGAAGTTAATTAATAGAGAGCTGTCAGAGGGCTCCTTGGCACATCAGTGTGTTAGGAGGCAATGGTACCCTTCGGGGAGGTGGTGGGAGGAGGCTGCAAGAAAAGGGATTCAGCTAGCAGCAAGCCGAAAATAAAAAGTCAGGCCAGCCTTTCTCTTGGCCCCATTTCAACATTTTTTCATCCTTCCTTCCTTTGAGATTGCTTTGTCTTTACTGATGCACCTTCCCTTTTTTGGCCTTTTGCTGTTGTTTGCCGTCTGAAATCGTCACTTCCCCTCCTAATGGAAATGTTGCTCTACTGGCTTTGTGTGTTGGCACAGCTGTTTCTGGTTTTGGTTACTTACTCCACTCACACTCTCTTCCAGTAGGATAGGTGATGAAAAATCAGACTGCAGCAGTAAGGCACGAAAGAGCGGGGTGCAGGTATATTGGCTATGAGGGATCTTGTGTATCCTACAGCCCTGGGCTTGCCGGTGTATGTGGTCTAATGCAAGGCCCAAAAAAGATCATCATTGCTCTAGCAGCCTCAGGAGGTGGGGTGGGGTACAGGTTACCTTTCAGAGAGAAATAGCACATCAGTGACTCACAGGCTTCTCTGTAGCCAGCTGGTGGTAGACTTCAGTGTGTACAGGGACATGGGAATAACCCCAGCACGTACGTCCTGACAGAGCTACGTAAGGGCTTGAAGTGTGTGTGCGCGTATGGGGCCATTTCTGTTGACCCTCCGAAGGATGGTGCCTTAAAGCGCCCAGTCCCAGCTGATTTTTAATTAAACTTGCCCAAAAAATAGTAAAATTGGACCTTCTCTGTGAGGAAGGTGGTGATTGGGAGCCCCAGGGTTACGTACTCTGTGCTGCAGGCCAGCCTGGTTCCCGTGGGGCTGGCTCATTGCATCACTGATCAATGTCTCTCCGATGCTGCCTCTGAGCAGGGACATGATGGAAAGGGAGAGAATGGAAACCAGATGCAGTTTCCATGGCAACGTCCAAAAAAGAGGGAGAGTGACTGGGGGTGGGGAGAATTTAAAAAAAAAAAAAGAAGAAGAAGAAGAGGAGGAGCTTCACAGAGATTTAGTTTTCGCACATCAGTGAATGAGCTTTGACACTGGCTTGCCCAGTGCAGGAGGATGCTGCTTTATTCACTCTGTGCTTTCTCCTGTGTGAGGAGTAGCACGTGGGAGACTCTCTCAGAACCTGTTCCAGCCTTAGCACTTCCCTTTAGGCAGCAGAGACAGGACCGGGGCAGTGGTGTCCTCCAGCACACTCCCACTCCCTGCCTGAGCATCCCAGCCAGGACAGAGCACGGTGAGACCTCCCAGTTACTCCAGTCCCTGCCTCTCCCTGTGAAGAGTGTGGTAGGAAATGAGGTGGGATAGGCAGCTGTGGGACATTTCAGAGCTGCTCTAGGCCCAGCTGTTCACACAGGCAGGTGGATCAGGGCTTAGGGTGGCACATTCCCGGGCATAGGAGAGCTCCCAGGCTGCTCCTGTAGGCTGTGGAGGAGCTGAGGGTAGCTGTACTCCCAGCCTTTCCCAGCAGGAGGCACAAGGGAAAATAGTATAATGGAGCTGGCTTTGTGAAGGGCTTTCATTTCCTCAGAAATTCTCCTTTCTGTGATTTCCATGCATGCCCACTTATCCCATTATCTGTGTCAGGAGGAAAACAGAATCATCAGCAGTCGTGATTTGTATCTCTGAAGGTTTTCTTCTCTGTGCTTAAGCAAAATCCCCTCTTAACCACTTCTTGTCCTTGCCTTCATAGGTTAAAGCATTTGGTTCATGATTTTTCTTATATTCTTTCCTTACTTTAGAGTTCAGCCCTGTTGCTGCCTCTTACTGCTGCTTTTCTTAGGCTCCCAGATATGACCTAACATGGAGCCTGGATCAATAAAGGTTTTAGACACCTAACTACTCACTTTGGTGCTTTACTCTTTCATGTCTTTCCCGTGGAGCTGTAAAATTCCCATTTTACAGAGAAGCACATTCGAGTAGGAGTTTGCTGATGCTAGCAGAGGAAGCTGTGAAAGAGCTGCAAATACCTTTCAGTGGCTACTATGTCTGAGAACCTTAAACTGTCTCCCCACGTGCCACAAGATTCTAAGCATTACTGCGTAGAGATCTCACAGGACCTTCCTATCGCTCTATAGTTGTAGCTGTGATCCCTGCCCCTAGGGCTCACTCTTTCCTGCTCAAGTAGGACCTTCTGAGGAAAGTGCTACATTACATCCAGTGATGACTTCAAATACAAAATCTAGACCACACTACTCTCACATTTTGGGGGAGTTCAAATGTAAGTCAGGTTTTACAGTTCAGCCATGGTCTATAATGGCTGCTGTTGATGATGCCAGATGTCTGCTCTGACTCTGGGAGTTTGGGCCAGCTACCTGCTCTTTGATCCTCTGATAGGGTTGGGTCATAGTGTTCACTGTAGCATCAAGCATGTGGTGGGTGGCCTGAAATGTACTGAAATTGTAAAGATATGGCAGAAAAGTTGGGCTCTTTCATTTATGATGTTTCAGTGAGGTGCTTGCTTTGAAATGTGCAAGTTAAGTATAGGCAGGTATAAATAAAATGTGCATAGCAATTACTGGGTATGAATGTATTTGCAAAGATTAGATCAAAATCCAAGGTGCCTGTAAATCTGTGATCTCTAGGTCTATTTCTTTTGGAAGTAGGCTTTGCTTATAAAATTGCTACATTCAAGGACAGCAGCAAAGCACCAGCTTAATATTTATTCTCAACAAACCATACGTTGGTAATAAAGTTTTCTTTTCCTGCTTCTTTTATTTTTTTAAAGCCTTTACCTCATGTTTAGAAGAGATGAGATCCTTATCAGTTGTTACTTGTGAGTGTTCCTGTTGTTGCCTATAGCAGAAGTGGTCTCATTTGAAGTTGTGCTGCCTACCTGGGAAAGGGCTGCCCTGGTGGCTGGAGGTGTAGTTTGCTAGATGGTGCTACCGTGCAATTATGCATTTCTTTTCTAATGAGATCGTTAGGAGTGCAGTGCTTGTCGCTGATTAGAAGATCCTAGAATAGAACTTGCTATTTTCTCCTAATTACATTATATAACAGCGTAATTCACAAGGATAGTAGTTAAGACAAAGTATATGGATTTAGGAGATTGGTCTCTGGTTCTGTTTTTTTTAAGGCATTACCACAACCTTTTTGTATGACATTTGGGTAAGTCGCTTAATATTCTCTTCAGCCGAGATCCTCAAAAAGTAAATAGACACGTAGATCATTAAGTATCTAATTATCTTAGTGGATATGGACTTCTGTTCCCTAGATGCCAAATGGGGGGATAACTTCAGAGATGTGTGTAAAGCCCTTTCGGATACCACAGTAAATACTAGAAAAGCCAGTAAACAGTAGTGTGTATATTATAAGTCTATCTGACTGGAACTTGATCTGTTGCCATAATATTGATTGTCCATGGAAATTTTTAAGATCTTTATAGTCTAGAAAGAGCCAGTTTGAAGTTACAAGCAAGTGATCAGCTTGTTGAGTATGGGGGATGCAAAGACTGCATAAAATGGGGGGGAAGCTGGGACCACGTTTGCACCCTTCTTTTGTGTTGTAGCTAGAAACTATGTTTCCTATCTAAGCCTATGCATTTGAAGAATTTGGGTCATAATCTCTTATAGATGGCTATTCCAATGAAGCAGATAGGATATGGGAGAAGTAGACTGTGAAAGACCCAAAACATGGAGCAAGTGGATAAAAAAGTAAAATAAAAGTGGAACAGTATGAGCTGGGAAGCACTGATTCTATATACTTATCTATATCAGACATATACAAACGTATTTATATATAAGGGTTTTATATATATATATAAAA
The DNA here is from genome assembly GCA_031468815.1 of Morus bassanus. NCBI lineage: Eukaryota > Metazoa > Chordata > Aves > Suliformes > Sulidae > Morus > Morus bassanus. The sequence goes on along the minus strand of CM062568.1, from coordinate 130,216,647 downwards.
AAATCAATGTTATATTTCTCTATGTTCATGTATTTTTATATATATATATAAAAAGAATGTTGGACAATCTTCTGATACTAGCTGAGGTATTTGTTACAATGGAAAATGTGCCCAGTTAGTATGATAACATCAAGGTCATTTGTTAATTATACAGCTTTATCAAAAATCTTGTTGAAAATACTGGCTTTCCAATGACATCCAGCTTAACGTGTATCCCTCTTAAGAGGAAATCATAGCAGACAGTCTAAGGCCTTTGGTCAAAACTGTATTGCTTATTTAGGTTGTAATACTTTTGCAATCAGAGCTGCTGTAACCTTGAACTTCAAGCAAGCTAGTAGAATTTACCTTAACCTGCCTAAAGAAGTAAACAAGAAGATTAGGACCCATAGTAATAGCAAAAGCAATGCACTAGTGTTTAGGAGTACAGGGCTCCAAAGGACCTCCCTGGGTCATCAAATCCAGTCCTCTGGTATTACTGGCAGTCGTGTCATAATCCTTTTCATAAGCTTTGAGACCATGGAGGAACGTTGGCACACATTTATAATAATCAACACTCTCTGCTTTGAAGGTCTTAACACCTAAACCCCCCTGTTGTAAACAGATGGATGACACCAAGAGGGGCCCAGGGGCTAGAGAGGACAGAAGTGATGATAGGTAGGTCTGCTTAGCTGTGGTAATTGTGAGATGGAGGAAGTTACTTGCTAGCAACATTATTCATAACTTAAATACTGTGTCTCGTGTGGCAGGTTCTGAGTACAGGTTTTAGCAAATGAACTAGAAGGACAATATGGTGGCAATGTGATCCATGGACTTCTACGGACAGACAGGGACTGATGAAAAATGTCTTGGCTTGGTAACGCATCATGCGTTGTTTTTTCCAGAGCAAAATTATGAGACCAAAGTTGCATTCTGCCTCTTAATTCCCAGACTCTCTTTGGTGTAGGATATTAGGATGTCACAGCGTTGAATTATAGTTGAACATTTCTAAGATGTTTTCTTGCCTATTATCTGTCTGCTGTGGCCTCTTAGCTATCTCACATGCCAGCTAACAACATACTGTAATCAGTCCTGCTTTCGCAGGCGTTTTGCTTCAGTGGGAGTGGATCAGACCCCTAAGGTATGTTCACTGTCTTCAGACTGGATCACATCTCAGGATGCATGTTTGCAGGGCTCCCACTAAAGTCTACAGACCCTTGAGGAATACACATCTGTACTCAGAGATATAAATACCCTGGAGGTATTTAAAAGACGTTTGGATGTGGTGCCTAGAGACATAGTTTAGTGGTGAATTTCGCAGTGTTAGGTTAACGGTTGCACTTGATGATCTTAAAGGTCTTTTACAACATAAACGATTCTATGATTCTATGATCTTAGGGAAGAATTTAGTCTGCAGTGCCTTGATTTCTCTCATTTGAAGCCCTGACCCTCAGGACTCTATTGCTATGCTGTACTTTCATTTTGCAAGCTAGTCATTCTTTACTGACGAGCTTTCGTCATCTTGACTGGCCTGACCTACTCTCTCTTCCCTTCAAAGGGTGTTAAATAATTAAATAAATGCCAGAGACACTTCTACCTAACTATTGTTCTTAAGCACTAAATCACTCACACATTAATTGAAACTTCCTCTTCCTTCTCTTTTTCCTCCAAACCCCAACAAGGTTTTTGACTTCATTTGCTTTCACAGGTCTTTTTTTCCCTACCTTTTCTTTCACTTCAGGCATTCTCAGAGGGCACCTAAAGTTCTTTGGCTATGCGGTTTTGAAATGTGCAATTTGGCAGCAGTATGAGCCTAGGATTGAATTAAATTAACTTGAGGCACTCTGAATTTTTTTATTAAATTACTTCTTTCAAAGTTACTACAGAATATTCCACTTGTTAATTTTTTTTATTATTAAATGAAAGGAAGAAAGGGGAAAAAAGACATAAAACTTGTGAAAAGTCTGGACTCAGGACTTGTTTAGTTTTTAGGGCTTTGCTCTTCCAGATTTCTCTGTGGTTTTATAACAGGTTTCTCCATTTAGAGAGGGTATGGAGCCTCATGGATCTCTTCCACTTCTGGCATGTATTCAATATCACACTAGTTTAAAGCTTGTAAGAACAGTGAAAGCTTATTTGAGCATCACTATTGTCTCTTAAGGATCCCTCAAATTCACATGCTTGATTGTCATGAAAAGTACATATGCCAGTTAGGCAGGTATTTGTATTGTCGAAGAACTCAGAGGCACTACGAGATGAGGCAACCCATAGCAAGCGTCTAGTCTTCAGTGCTAGAGGTCAAAATACACAATTCCTAGAAAGAACTAAAGGGGTAGAGTGAAAGTGTTGGCGAAGAGCATTTTCGTAGTGATGATGATGATGACAGACAGCTATTGCCTGCTACAGGAGGCCCATGTCGATTGTTGGCACCTGGGTGGTGGTGATGGTGGAGAAAGCTGGGATTTGGTAGTCGTTTCTTGGGTTGTCCTTCTCCCACTGCCCTGGATGGTCAAAGGAGATGTGTTTTCCAAGGTGTTTTTGTAGCTTACTGCTACTCAGCATGGTTTTGATCTTGGGTGCCCACTGGCCTTCATTATTCCAGAAGGGAAGTGGGCTGTGGAGCAGCCCTGCCTTCTCCTTACTGTCTTGTCAGAAGGGTGTCTAGATCCTGCATGTGAGTTACATTTTAAAACAAGTATTTTATCATCATCTTTAACAGCCTTCTTAGGGCTGGAGATCTAAGGTGTCAGTTCTGCCATGACTGTGTTGCGATGTTGTAATGCTTCACTTGTGATGGCACCAGCATTCCCAGGGCTGTGCAGAGGGTCTTGTCCTAAATACAATTGAGCAGTGGCTTTGCCTTGTGTTTGGGGAGAATGTAGAAGCTGGCTTGACCCAGAAAAACGTGCTTATAGTCATGTTTCCTCTAGAAGCTGGTAACACAGAAATAGAATATAATGTTATTATGTGCTGCAGCGGAGAAAGCATCAGAGGTGCAACAGCTCGCCGTGACTGCAAATCATTGCTGGCCCTTTGAAAAGGTGAGAGGATACCCCTTCCCCCAGGGATGGATGCATCTGTTGGCAGGAGGGAGGGACAGGATGGGCTCACCTTTGGCTCCCTCGGGGCCATAATCAACTGAGGGCTCCCAAGTGAGGAGCACCCTGTGCCTGCACTGTTAGCCCTGGGCAAAAACAAGCTGTCGGTGCCGCTGGCAGCATGATCACAGCACTGGGCACCTTGTGCTGCCCATCTGCAGTAATTCATGCACCGGTGCAGCTCTGCCTGAAAAGAAGGTGTAGTGACTCCTCTGCTGAACAGGATGGGGATTACCAGTGGGAAACTTTCCCATGGAGATGGCCGGAGCTATTGGGAGTTGCTGAGGGAAAAGGCTGTGTTGTAAGCAGCTAAGGAAACAAAGATAAAAGATTAGGGATTAGTGCCTTTTTCTTTTTCTTGCTCTCTCCCTCATTCTGCTCCACCCCTTCTTTCAGCTATTTCTTCATAGCCATTTTGGAAGCCAATCTCTGTGCCATTGGCTTTCTGATTAAGAAGTTCTCATCAGCTCGATTAGCTATTCTTTCCCCACCTCCCTGATCCTTTCTCTTGAAGTGAACCAAAACTTCTGAACTAAATAAATATGAGTTGCCAGAAATGGGTGGATTTAGAATTTGTATCTGTAATCCTAGCTGTTTGTATCAATACTTGGTATCGTTTCTCATCAAGAGATGCCACCTTCCATAGGAGTTATTAAATTGGAGGAATGTAACCATGGTTGTCTTTAAAGAGAAAATAACAAATGACCCATTTCAGCTCCTGTTTTCCTTGGAAGTAGAAGGACATCTGTGTGCATGTGTGTGAGAGAGGGAAAGGAGACTGACTGGCTTGAAAACACGTTCCTGGTTTGTTTACTATAATTGATGAGGAACAGTTTGACCTGGAGAATCAATCTTGTGTCTTACTCCTGATAACTCTAAAGGACAGGAGAAATCAGAAATAAGCCACTGAAGCAGATGGAGGGAGGAATAAACAAGGGACAAGAGTAGGAAAGGCAGGAGAGGAACAAGCATGCAGATTGTCCCAGCTCACTGCATTCCTGGAAAGATGTAGCAGTGCAGAACTACTGGATTTCCAAGAACATAATGTGAGAATTGACCATTGGATTTTACTCTAAACTTATTTCAGAAAGCAAATGGGTTTCATTAACCAGAACTCATATGTGTTTTCTTCGTCCTTCTTAATTTTCAACTTTTTACTGGAATATTTTGAAGTGATAAAGGTTTTAGGTGTGTTGGCTTTTGTTTTCTTACTAATCTTATCACTGTAAAGAGAATGAATTCTTCGATGTTTGTTTCTTCCAGTACAGATACACTTTTGGTGGTATCATTTTGCTGTATCTCTCCTTTTCTGTCAGCCCAAGCTTTTCATAGTTGAGCAGACAGTTTTGAAGGTTTTATAAGGAAGAGAACAACATGGTCAGAACTCTACAGATGGTGGAAAAGCCAATATAATCTTGGTATAAGGGACAGCTCTTGCCTGGGGGATAGTCATCCCCCACAGAACTTTATAACCTTCAGTAAAATCTTCAGACATAGTTCCCTCTTGGGCTAAGTGTGGACAGTGTGAATGTTATCACCAAGTGTGGCACCACAACGTGCTAGAACAGAAAGCACACTGCGTGGATCCAATAGCCATTGGGGGGATTTCAGTGCCTATCCCCAGTTTTGCAGAGACAGGCATGTGGCAACTCATGCTGAAGGCAAAATAGGGAACATTAGGAGAAAAGGTATAAGGTCTTTTATGAGGTAATCGTCACTTTCTCTGTTTGCCAATAGGTAACACCTAAGTAGTCTCTTCTCAGTACTGTCATCTTGATAAAAAAGTAGCCCATACTGTTCTTGTTTTGTCTGATGTTCCCTGAAATCCCTGTTGTGTTATAGGCTTGCCTGTGCACACAGGTCTTCGGCAAAATTTTCTATTAAGATCCTCACCAGCTAAGAAGCAATGGAGCTGCCACTGTATCACACTGCACCATCCCTCTGTGGTTTCTATGTGGCCCATGTAAGAAACACTATTTTATGAATGTTTTCGGTGGAGTATTAATATTTTCCTTGCTGTGTCCATGGGTTCAAACAGACTGCAAAATGTGCGGTGGCTGCATCTCTAATGGAGTGTCTGTTAGATCAGAAGGCAGAGTTAGTTTCTTCAAATGAAGTGAAATAGATTTGGGTTGGGACAAAGATTGATTGAGTAGGGGAAGTTGAGAAACACCAGTGGAATATATTTATAAAGATTTCCAGGGAACAGTAAAGAACAAAACAAAATCTACTTGAAGTAATATTTTGGAACGATTCCTAGGAAAGGCAGGCTCGTGGGCAGAGTGCAGGGGAAGCAGTCAAAGATGTATAATGAAACATGCATTTGTTCTGTGTTGAGGTTTTTTACTTTGTCACTTTAGTATCTCTTCTGGAACATGCTGTGCGGGAATATGCTGTTGCTTTCTGCTAATTAAAACATCTGGTACTACTTTATAGAACTCTGGCCTTTAAAATAGTGGGAAGCAGGGTGATGCATTTAATCTTGAATGGCTTGATTTGTTATCTGGTTTTGCATGTAGGAGCCTCTGTCCAGATTATTCGCTGCCTGGATCAATTCACAAAAAGAGATGGGTGAAAATGTTTCAAATGTAGGGAGCTAATCAGGGAGAACGTACTGAAATCCTGATCTCGGGTAAAAAACAAAAAAAATGGAACATTTATTCAGATCCCCTTGCCATTCAGTGGAGTTGAGATTTTGTTTCTTCTTGCTAACTTAAGCAACCTTCAGCCAGGTCGATAGAGAGAATGGGAGACCTTCAAAAGCAGGGTGCTGTAGGAAGTGGTGTGTGTGCTTCCTCTGGATCAATATTGAATTAATAATCCAGGGTAGTCTAAGAGGGTGCTGTAGTAGTGCTTTAAGCACAGTACTTTCTACTGAGAAATAAAGCCAGGTGGGAAGTGGTTCCTTGTGAATCAGTCCTGAACTTCTGCCCCATCTTAATAATAAACTGGATCTGGAGTAAAACCTTCCCCTGAGGAGGTGTGTTGCGGTGAGCAGCAGCTGAGGAACTGAAGGGGCATTTATCTCCATAGTGGCAGCATTTGACTCTTTGTGGTTTCCACAAATCTCCTTTAAAGGCATTGATCGCCCCTGTCGGTACGATTAGTGGAAGCGGTCATGCAGAACGTGTTTGTAAAAATGTTTTTAAAAAATTCTTCTTGAACATACCAAATCTTGTAAGGGATCTAACTATGCTGGGGAAAGGGAAAGTTCAGCTTTAAAGAACAAGGGATGGCTTTCTCTTCGGCTGCTTTATTACAGCAGAGTTTTGATTTTTATTAAAGTAGAGACTTGCATCAGTGACTGCATCCAGGCATGTTCTGTGTAAAGGATGTGCAAACAGCTTTGCCTGACTGGACAAGTCTGCCAGTGACCCTCCCATCTGCCCTGCAGCCCTCCTGATATTTCAGTTCAGAGCTCCCTTGACACAGCTCTGTCAGTGCCCCCAGCTTTTGACCAGCAACGCTCCTCCTGCCTCTTCTCTATTCCAGTGCTGGTGTCAAACCCCACCTCAAGCCTAACCTTTTGAACTTCAAAGCAGGAGGTAGATTTACTTGAAAACTTAAAACGCTTTCTGCATTGTGCTTGTATGTGTGTTACAGAACACAGCAGGAAAACAGACCTTTTGCCCGGATGGCTAGAGCTAAGTAAAGTTGACCTTAATACAGAACTGTGCCAGTTATCCCAAATTTAGCTCACTACAGATGCCCCCGGAGTGCCCTATAAGACTGTCTTCCAGTACTGAGGGAGAGAGCTCTGCACTGATTATAAGGATCTGCAGGGTATGTCCAAAACACATGATGCCACGTGATATCAAAGAACCATTAGCCGGCTCCAAGTGAGTTGTAATATCCACATGGCAGAGTCCAGTACTGGTCTTAGGTTCTACAAGTGAAAAAAAAAAAAAAAAAAAAAAAAAGAAGAGAAAAAAAACCCAAACCACCACCAACAAAAGTGTTTGCAAGGGGACTGACTGTGTACAGTACTGTTGGTAATGCAGCTTTGCTTCCAACTATTTTATGGATCTACCTAGGATTGCACGCTGTGTGTTTAGACACTGAGCATCAAATGTTCTACAGTTTTACATGGAGCCACAGCACAGAGAAGTGGTGATGTTTTTGGGCATAGCATTGCCATGTCCTCATGTTCTTCCCGCAGGGCAAATGCCAATAGGTGGCAGTGATAAACTTCACTCCCCCTTTCTGTAAATGGTGTCTGAAAATGGAAGGACAGAGAGGAAGATACTGGATAAGGGAAAAGGGAGGTGCAGACAAGTGGTGTGATGGGAGATTAATTATCTGCCTTCAGTGTCACACGACATGTTAGTTAGAGCAGAGCCCCCATGGGCCATGGGGACATGTTTGCTTTTTGCAAGCCACGTCCCTTGTAAATAGCAGTGCTGGCTCCGGCTGCCGCCCTGCATAACACCAGGCTAATTCTGTTTGTCCTTTTCAGACAGTCCTCCTCTGCCTTGTTGTTTGGGCCACTGAAAAGTTGTGATGTGTCTGGGCCCGCTGTGCAAATGGCTGTTGCAGGGTTGTGAGGGACGGAGATGAACTGCAAGGCAGAGGACAGTGAGATGGTGGGAGTGCTGGAAACAGGACGTGGGCGGCTGCTTGGGAAGGTCTGCTGTGGCCCCTCAGTGCTGTGTGTGTGCCTTCCCCCACTCTCCTTGCCCTTTTCCTCTGCAAAATGGATAGTCCTTATTCATTACTTTGAAGATCAATGGAGTTCAAAACCTTGTGGACATATCACAGTTTTCTAGTGCTGTGTCTCAGCAGGGTAAATGGACCCTGACTAAGCGCCATGCTGCTGGGGTTAGGCTGCTTCCAATATTTGAGCTAGCTCATTTACAGCTGATCTGCATACATCTCTACTCAATACAGCAGTGATCTTTGTGTAGCATCAGGGCAGAGTTGGTGGTACCCTGCATTGGCTGCTATCACAAACTGTGCGTTTATGTGGGAGGAGGGGGAGACAAATCCAATTTCCACTGGTTTCCTCCTGCCTTTTTGGCCAAGCCCTGCTGCAGTTCTTGCACAGGACTTTCCAAGGACCTGGGCCCTCTCTGCTCCAAGGAATGCACCAGAGATTTTATCTTTCTATAGTAGCTGTCCCCAGCAACCACGCATGAGAAGGAGCAACTCCACTAGCCTATGTATTTGCTGCTGAAAATTGTGATTCTTTTACTGATAATCTGTTGCATGTCTTTACAAACTACCATGTATTTGTCATATGCCAACTGCAGGATGGCCCTTCTGGGAATACCTGAAGCTCCAGTCGCTGAGCTATGGTGGAATATAACATGTTTTTCTAGTTGACATGGCAGACATCAACTAAGGTAGTATGTGCATCTAGGGCTGTTTAATTTAGTCCTAATCTTTGCATTGGTTGAAACACCTTCCTAGTAAGGACTTCATTTCTTTCTGTGGGTGGATCTACCCCAGCTCCTGCGACTCCTTGTCGGGTGGATCTCCTGTTTGTGTCAATTTGCTTTGACTTTAATCTGGTAGGACTGGATCAGCTATCCTTGCACTCAGTGATACTAGTGATTTAAATGTGCTCACTGGGATTTGGCTAAAGGCCACAAAACTTACTTCACACAGAGACCACTGCAGAGTGGTCAGATGGCAGTGGTAATGATTTTAATGTGCTGCCAGAATGCATGGGATTCAATCTCATAACCTAGTGGCAAAAGGTTTTGTAAAGTAATGTCTTTATAGTAATGACTTTTATAGCTCTATGTAAGCCAACCTCCTTTTTCAATGCTGCAAGGCTCATCCAAACCCCTTATGCAAAGCCAAGGCCCAGCCCTTTGATCTCACCACATGAAAAAGCCCCTCATTGCAGTTTTGGTTTCTGTGAGTTGTGTCCAAGTAGGAGGTTGCACTCCTGCTTTTGAGACCAAGTGGACCTGGAACATATTCCTGCTTGCAGCAGACAGATGTTCACACCATGCCCTCCATCCTGAAAAAGGACTCCACCGCATTCTTGTCCATCTGCTAACTCTGCAGACCCAGCCAGTGGCCTTAATCCACCAAATCATTAGTTCCTGTTTTGGATAATGTTCCTTCCACCTGAGACTTTTAGGCCCAACTATATTTCTATTTTTGAACTGCTGTTTGCACCCTTTCCAAGAGTCCCCCGAGAGAGCAGAAGTCCTACAAAGAAAGAGAGTAGGCTCCAAGGAGGTGCAATGCTGGCACTTTACATGCACTCTGTGCCAAGGGGAAAGTACAGAACTGTTAGCTAGAAATCCATGAGAAAGAAAAACATCCCATCATTGGCAGCAAAACTTCTGCTGAGCATCTGCATAGTAGAGCTAAAATCAAAGCTTTTTGAACAGCGCTTTCTACATCTCTCTGCCTCATTTCCTACTAGATCAATTTTCTGCAGCTTGCCTCCCCTACTACTTTTTCCTCTACTTCCAATCTCTCTTCATGTTTTCCCCATTCTACCCCCGCATCTGCCTTTAAATAAATAAATAACATTTTGCACTAGATTTTTCTAGGGTTTTTTTCTCGTATTTCTTGCTTCCTATCTCCACTCTTTGGGCAGGATAAAAGCAATGCTTTCTAGCATGAAAAGCATGGGCAAGTGAACACAACAAAATTCTTACCACCGTTCTGGTTCCTCTCCTTACCTTTGTGCTCAATACCTGGGTAAATGTCGCTAACATGAGTCTTGTTTTACTTACCTGCAGTGGGCCAACAGAGGGGGCTAGTATTAATTGGTGATGCTATGTTAGGATCTCTTTCTCAGGTCTCTCCCCTTACAGCTTTCTTGCAAGGCTGTCACGTGGCAGAGGCTGACAGGTTTACGTTGTTACTTTGCACTGGGACAAAGTTTATACCTCTCTTCCTTAGTCCTGCCTAAACTTGGGTTTTATCTTACCTCAACTTAATCACAAAAGGTGGTTTATTTCAGAAGAGTTCAGTGTTCATTATATGCTAGCTAGGCAGCATACATATAATGAGGCTGGAAAGTTAAGGAGCCTGGGGACCTCAGCTGAGGTCCAGGAAAACACACACATTCCCTATGTTTTTGGGGTAAGAGGACGTGGCAAGCCAAGATGTGCTGCTCAGTCATCACTCAGAGGTGACACCTCTGCCAGTGGGGGCTTTGTTCAGTGCCCAGGCTCTCTGTGAAGGCTATGCTGCATCTGCGCTGCATCACAGCTCACTCTTGCAAAAGCCCTTCTAAGGCATGGCTCCCACAGGGGGGGCCTTAGCATTAAAACAGCAGGAATAAAGCTAGAGTGATGAAGTCAAGTTTTCCTAATGTTATAGTCCCCATCCTATTTCCCACAGGTTGATTCAGAAAAGTGGGTGTTCAATACCAGCCTCAATACTGAGAAAAAGGGAGAGGTATTTAACATTTCTAGCCAATCTCTAAAGTCTTCCCCTTTAGCCTTGAGCGTGTGAGTGCTTTTACAAGCATGGACACTGTATCAGTTTGGGTCAGTTAGCATCTCTGCCCTCTATATTTTAATGACAGGTAAATTGAGGTACAGTATGTCTTGCTAATAGCATGTCAGTCCATGCACACCATAGCTAGGAAGATAGCCCATGTCTCCTGAGCCTTGATTTTTAATCTGACTCAGAGCCAAAACTTTATTAGTGGATTAGGATCTGTGGTCTTCATATCTGACAAATTTGAGCTGAAGGACTTTTGGAGTCCAGCTTCCTCTTATGTCTTTGCTCATGAAAACAACACAGCACAATTTTATTTGCATACAATGTCCTTGATCTGGGGCTTATGTGAGAAGGGAGTGGGGGAGAAAGGGAGCAAGAGTAGATGAGTGAAAGAAGGCAACATGAGAAAAAGGCATTGGAAAGCAGAGCAGAGTCTGGAAGAGAGGGTGCAGAGGGCGAGAGGCAAGGGGAGCAAGCGAGAGAAAGCAATCTGATGGAAAGGGGAGAGGTTGCAGGCCAGGGTGGCAGAGGCAAGAAGAGGTCAGGAAGCAAAGAACAGCAAGATATTTAATCTCAGAATGGCTGTAGCTCTTTAGCCAGGTGGCTGGTGGGATAACTGGCAGGAAGCTGGCATTTACCTGGATGCTAATTCCTCTCTTCCTGCCAGTCTGGCAGGATGAGTGCCTGCTCTCCCGGTGAGATGAGATCATTTGAAAAGCCCCCCTGGCTGCTATTATGAGGAGCGACTGAATGCAGGCTCCAGTGTTGTGGCGTGCAATAAAGCATGGTAGCTGGGAGGGGAGGGGGCAGGTGGTGGTGGGAGCACTGGAGACAGGCTGCTCATTTAGTGCTGCCAAGCTCTGCGTCTGATTAATTATGGAGCAGTTGATAAATAACATTGCGGAGATACGTAAATCAACGGGAAAGACGCAGGGAGCCGAGCAGGGCTGAAGGACTGGCACCGCTCAGGCAGCTCTGCTCGGAGGCTCGTTGTTCTTGGCACCGGTGGTGCCACGTTCGGCGGTGGCAGCTGGCGAGGGTGGCAGGCACAGGGGGTGGCAGTGAGAGGCGCGGGAACAGAGGGGCAGGCGTGCTGCTCTGGCCTGCGTCACAGCTTTCCAGGGAACCATCCAAGATACGTAGGTGGTCCCCGCTAATACCACAAGCAAAAACTTCTTTGTAGTCTCTGAGGCATTCATCTGCCTGGTCCCCATACAAAAGGGGGAATGCTCTCTTCCCTGCTGCACAGGCAAGATGTGGGGAGGCCAAGGGTTTGGCAGGGAAGGGCGCTGAACCCAGCTGCCTTCTCTCCCTGCTCCTTCACAGTTGCAGGCTTGTGGTTTAATCCCTGCACTCTCTCTTTCCTCCAGATTAGAAAGGAACCCATTTTTCAGAAGATATCTGTGTAACTCCCTGGGGGCTCACTCTTCCACCACTGAACACGAGGTTGTTCCTTTTGCTCGTGGGTGGGTGCCCAGTGGGATGTACCTGATACATCTTGTGTATCTTTGGGTGGAGTTTGTCCTGGGGGACTTATGTCCTGAGTTTGCCCATGTTTGGCCGTCTCATTGTTATGTCCTTCACTCTGTACCTTTGCTGTTGCCTGGTTTTGTCACTGCTTTTACTTGTCCTTTGTTGATATGTGTAAATGAACTCGTGTGAAAACAGGAGGAGGACTGTAAACAGCTAACAGCTAGCTCTGGGTCAGTGAATGCAGCTGTAGATATTAGTTCAAACCTACCCCAAGGACTGTTCAGGATTCAGGCCTAAAGATCAGGATGCGGTAAACTATCAATACTTACAGTGGGGCGCAAACATCTGGGTAGTGTCTATACACCAATGTTTTTACATAATTGGGTAAAAGGAAACACACGGTTAATTAGAGATTAGAGCAGGGCAGGAATCTAACCTCGGTGCAGCCTGACTCATCCTGACCCTGAGCAAGGAGGAGAAGGCCTCTTCAAAGAGGACTGGAAAGTGGCAAATATTGACTTGATATCAAATTGTGTAGTGTCTATCAAGGTCTACATCTGAGGTGCAAGGAAGCGGTCAGCTGATGGTCTAATGCTAAAATGTTGGTCCATAACTTAATGCAGGTCTTCAGTTTCAAGCAGGGGATGAGCATGGAAAGGTTGGTGTGATGAAATAGCATCTTGGAGAGGTGGGCATGGAAAGACTCCTGCAGTTTTCTTCTGCAGAGTAACTCCCTTCACAGCCAACGTCTGTTTGCCAGAGCTCTACATACAAGCGTATGTTTGTGCCTGTATATGTAAATAAGCGGGTACAACCAGTGAAATCCCAGGATTAGTGAAATGTGAAGCCATGCTGGAGTGCACCACAATGTAAGAGCAGAGTTTTGGGGTACTGGACCAGCGCAGAGGCAGAAGCAAAGGGAGTTGCAGTGAATGAACTCTTTTGCCCTCAGCAGAAAGTGAGGCAGTATTTTGAACTGAATGAACAGTGAAGTAAGCTGGCTTGAAAAGTTTATAAAACATGAAATTACTGTTCCCACAGGGAAATTCAGTTTCATGGTACTGTGAGGAGCAGGAGATACCAGTGGGAAGAAAATACACTTAGTTCTTCTGCATGTGCTCTTGATCTGCTTAAGGAAAATGTGGACACAGGATGCTAAACATGAGACGTCATGAACTGTGAAGCAGCAGCTGCCTTTATTGGTTTTTCCAGTACAGAAAATTAAGTAGTTGGAAGAGCATCAAAACAAGCAGACATCTTTCAGGAAAAGCAACCGCATGGGACTTCTCAGCTTTTAGGTCTCCCAATCTCCTTATTCTATCTATTTTCAGTTTTCCATTGATTGTATCTTTGAGCTATCCCTGGAACATGTGAAAGAGAAACTGGCTCTTCAAGTCAAAGAGGAACTACTTCCATTCTTGGCCCCAAGCTCAGTGCCAAAGCTTTTGTAACAAAGCTAAATGGTGAATTTTAGAGCTTGCCTGGAAGGAAAGCATCTGATCAGGACTACCCAATGCTCCAGATCTTTCTTTCACTCTGCCTTTCCCTCCTTATAGCAGGGCAAATCTGAGCACACCCATAGTTAGGGAATGTTGCCATTGTAAATCCAACTTGAGATTCCAGCTCTGGGACTTGGATGATATTTGAGTATTTCTAGCTTCAATACAATGACAAAGTGTGGGGGGAACACCCCAAAAACCCTAGAGTACCTATCTTGTTACTATGTGGCCCCTTTAAAAAACAACTTTAAAAAATCCTTTGTTGCTTAGATTTACAGCAAAATTTTCCAAAGTCAGGATCCATCAATTAAAAAGATTTTTCTGTTTATGATTGAGCAGTGCCACTAAAGGTCTAACAACCCAACTGTGCCAGCTTTGTAGAAGTATCTGTAAGACTAGAAATGGAAAAAAAATGTCTGACCAATCTAGTCTGAAAGCCCCAGATGAATAAAAAGTAAAAGAAATAACTCAGGTAAGGCAAAAGCCACAAGTAATTTAAATCTGTGAAGTGTGTTCTTTCTGATAATCTATTTTAAAGAGCTAATAGCACAGTGCAGAAAAAATGTTATAACAATCTAATGAGGTCCCATTAAGTTTCCCTTCCATTAAGTTCTTTTGGGTCCTATCTAGGCTACTAAAATAGGTAATTTAAAACAAAACCTGCTTCTTTAGTCTAAACATGCACTTGGTTAAGAAGGAGACCTGGGAGTTGATGCAGCCTGGGTTCTGTTACCTGCTCTGCCATAGAACTCTGAGCCTTTGACTGCAAAACCTCCCTCCCCTGGGCCATCAATTCCCAGGCTGTAACACTCGGATAATTATTTTCACGCATCTGACTGGGTAGGGGAAATCATGATTCCCAGGGGAAAGCTTGAGATGGTTTGAAAACATAAGGGTGTTTTGGGGTTGTGTACATATGCATATACATATGTGTGTGTGTATTTGACCCTCAAAACTGTACACAGGACACTCAGAGCTTGTCTGGGTTTGTTGCATGCTGGATGTAAAGTTATTAGCTATTTATTTTTAGTTTTCTTTCACTGGAGCAAGTGAAAGAACCAGGCCTTGCGATTTTATTCACCCAGCCATGTTACAGTCCTTAAAGCATCCTGACAGGAGCAGCTTTGACCCATGCAGGCTTTCAGTCAGAGGAGGCTCATCGTTGGGGGAAAGTGGACAGACGGACCTGCGTTCTCTTGAGCCTGATTGCCTTCCACCAGTTTTAATTACCAGCCTTTGCAAAGGTTCCTCTGGGAAAAAAATTAGCCATCAGCTGCAACGGCAGCAGGCAAGACACCAGTTCACTCAAGAGCTGTCAGCTAACTTTAGCCCCCGTCTTGCTGAGCCATTCTTTATTTAATCAGGGTCGGAGAAGCATTTGTGCCCGGCACTCGACTCTGCAGGTGGGGAATGATTTACTGCCCTGCTATCAGAGAGCTCTTTAATCTTGTCTTTATGAACACTTAGCACCTACAAATCACCTGTTTGGCTTGAAATACATCGCCTGCTTCATGACTTGGTGCCCCAAAGGGGAGGATGTCAAAGGTACATCTTGTTTACACGACAGGCTGCTTTATGGAAGCGTCCCTACTGCCTGCATGGCAAAACCCACCCCAACCTTCACTTCCTTCTCCCTCTTGCAGCACTCGAAGTGCATGTTTTCATCTGCCGGAGACCCTCTAGAGGGTCTTCAGCCCGCTCAACCCGTCTGTTCACCTCTTCCATTCCTTTACCCAGGAAGGTGGGCAGGGTGTTTCATTTCATCTCTGCACCCTTCATTCTCTGGGAGTTTCCCTGGTTCAAACCATGTTCCTCCAGATGCAGAAGGAAGGCAAGAGTAGCTCACGATCAGTGTTTGACATTTCTACAAATGCATTTTATCCCAGGTGGCTTCAAACTGCTTTCTATTCAGCCATCCCACTATGACAGTGCAGCCAGCTTTGGGGTAGAGCAGGATAACCATGACTGTTAGCTGTGCCGTGTGCCAGTTTGGGACAAGAATTACAAGTTTAATTGAAGTGAGACATGTAATTGAAACTGCAGGGGAAACTTTAGGATAGACAGCAATTCTACAAATTGGGATGTTGTGACACTGTAGCTCTGCTTTAAGAAAGAAAAGACCTCTGATTTTAGAAAAGAACAATAACCAAAAAGAAAAACCCCAGGCTCTTAAATTACTAGAGATGAGCAGCATTAGAAATCTTACTGAAAAGGCACATCTTCAGTGGCCTGGAGCCCCTCAGTACCATGAAGGGGCAAGCTTTGTTATAAGCTCAGAGAGCAGACATCTGCCACTTGATTCTGGAGAACAAATTCCTTGTATGTACTTTTGCTAAAGCTCCTTTCTTCCCTGCAAGCATGTGCTTACTGTCTGGAAAGGACGAGCTGCCATTCAGGCTTTCAAACAGATGGACCATGCATATCAGGGATGTCTGAGACCTGGTGCAAACGTCATGGGGCCTAAAATGAAGGTGCAGAATCTTTCTTTGGGCGTCTGTGTCCTTTCTTGAATAAGCCACCCATTAAACCCTCTCATCAGCCTTTGCTCATGCCACAGAGAAGATAGGAACCTGGAACGCCCAAAAGCCTCCCATCTGTCTCTTGACCTGCATTGCTGAAAAGACTTTGGTATAGATATTGGACAACCTCCTCAAGTTTGGAACTTTTTCCCCTACTTTCCAGAGTCGGGATTTAAGTTCCTTGAACACAGATGATCCAGACTTGCAGTAGAAGGTGATAAGTATGGTCATGAGTCTTTTAGAGTCAACAAGTTTTCCTCTCTCTGGCACCCATCTCTTTCATAGATATGAGTCTTGATGTTATTTTTAGCATGAACAGACCAAATGGAGTTGGGGGAGGAGGGAGTGAAAGTGGAGCTGACAGTATAATGTGAGCCAACATGCAGGCACTCTGCATTACAAAGAGATGAAGGATGGCATGTCATACATCAGCAGGAACAATAAAACATGATAGATTTCTTAACCTCAGCATCAATCCCAGATGAGCTTCTCCAGTTCCTCCTGAAACAGCCAGACTGAGGTAGCTTCAAAAGTTTCTAGCTGTATCTAGAGCCAAAGCTTCCATCTCATGGATCTGTCAGGTTCAGAGATGCCCTTCGCACTGTACCAGGACACTTACGCTGTAAGACAAGGTACTACAGTCCAAGCCAGTATCATGGTTTCAAGTTCTTTCTCTGCTAAGAAAGCAGCTAGAGACTATAATTTCCAAAACTGAAAGGGTCCAAAGTTAGCTGGCAGCACTTATTTGGAGCCTAAATCCCACATTTTGTATTTGTTTAAAAGCCCAGGACATCTTCAAGCTCATATTAGCCTTTGGAGAAACTGCTGACTGTTCCCAATTTCTAAAAACCATTTAAAGGGGATTCTTAAAGTGTTTGGCATTTTAGGATTAGGTAGACTTGAAAGATCTCAGGCAGATCTGAATTTAGACTAAAACAAGCTATCAAGTGAGGTTCGTTTTATCAACAGAAGAATGAGCCAAATTTCCTTTTTTTATATATGCAAGTATTAAATGTGTTAATGAAAAAAATTCCTGAGGAACTGTTTAGCACAGAGATGCAGCATATGAGTCAGAGGTACACCCCTAGACTGAGAGGGCATTTGGGAATGAGGGAAGCTCAAATGCTTATTCTGTTCTGGTCACTGTCAAAGATAGGATAATGGCTGTGCCGTTACGTAGTCTGACCCTACACAGTGGCAGTGGTTCTGTCTTTATCTAGATCTCTATTTATCTGGAGATGAATAAAAAAAGTACTTGAATGTCTAGACTAGCTTCAATAAAAATAACCATAATGGACCTTAATGGGTATTTTTATTGTGGAAAGTGCAGTTTGTTGTCTGGATCTATTTGAAAAATGTTCTTCCCATCAGCTTCAGCAGACCTTTAAGAAAGTCTTCACATTGGAAATGCATCTTCAGTATCATTTCACCTTGCTAGACAGCCAACCAGCCAGTGCGTGCACGGCTGTCTGCTCACTGCTGGCTTTTCTTTAGTTCTGCTCTGAATGCTCCATCTACAAGGTGGCAGAGGACACTTCATTCCATGCAGCTCCTCCTTTCCCCCTCTCAAAACAGCAATTTTTCTTCTCTTTTTCCTGTTGTCAGTGAGCCCCTCTTCCTCTGTGGAGCATCTTCTGGTCCAGTGGGGAATGGAGCATGTATTGGTATTTCAAGCTGTTCTTGTCAGCTGAGAACTAAGAAACATTTTCCTCTTGCCTTTGAGAAACATAAGTACTTCCTTGTACCCTGCATAGCTGCTTCATCTCTTCCTTTTTGCAACTGTTTCTTTTGGTGTGAATTAAATTATAGTTGAGTTTAAGTAAGAAAGTTCTGAAGAAACTAACCTGAAGGTGGTAGGGAAGGATTTAGAGTGGTGAGAAACTCAAGGAGCAAGAGAGGATATATGGTGATGATGAATGTTGGGAAAGATTTTAAAAACATTTGCAACTGCCCTACATGTGGTCACGCTGAAGTCAAAGATAAGCCAGGGCTCTGTGCTCTTTAATATCCTACCTGTAAAACTCTGCATCTCAGGAAAGGAAAGAGAGCATGGATTAAAAAGAGCGGATTTCAAGCGGACACCAAGGAGCTGATATGATGACCCAGTGCTGAGAATAAACGTGTGCTGTCAAAAGCACATATGTTTTGTTCATTGAACTTGATTCCATTTTTAGTGCCTCCACAGTTCTTGTTTCTACTCAACTGGAGAAGCCGGTCCAAAAAGACTATATGCAGTGGTACTCAGCTATATTTGTACATTGCATTTTGCTACAAATAGGGGAAATGACCCTACATTTGCTGTTGATAAGTATAGAAAGATTGTTGATTGCCTATGAAAAATGAGTCCTAAAAGTTTATACACATCTTTGGCCAAACTGCTTGCTCATTAAAAAAACACCCGCGAACGTATAATGAAATGACTTGATATTTGCTGTTTTGTTTAAAGCATTGGTCATCCAGTAAGGGGGCAGTGCAAATACCATGTGACTTAAGTGACTAATGACCTGCTACTTAAGATGACATCATAAAAATGATAGGCTTGAAAGGATGTCAAGATTTAGACTAGTCCAACCACGGCACTGAGTCAGCCTGCATTTTGTGAACGGCTGAGGCCCTTGCAGAGGGAGTGGACAAGTGAGAGAGAGGGACAGAGGAAGGCTGCTGTGTTTGTGGGACTTTTAATTCCTGTGATGTTTTACCTTTATAGTAAAAAAAAAAAATATCTAAAAGCTTGGCAGATCTTCATTTGCCTATATAAGAAAAACCCCTACCATAAAAGAAGCAAATGGTCTTTATGCATGCCATAAGCTGAAATATGTTCATAGTAGGCTACTTGGTAACTAAATGATTGTGTGATTCTTTGAGAAATACGCTGTTGTCTGCAAGTAGCATAAAAATGAGGAAATGGCTAGGGTCCTGCTCACTTTTTCTGATTATGATTTTGGCAGACTCCTGTACTTGGGCAGTGAAGAATTTAGTCTCTTGCAGTTTTTTAGCTGGCTGTAAGATGTTTTTCCCAGGAAGGCATCAGGGTGCAGCCAGTGGTGGCTGCAGGCAGAGTGGTTGGGAAGTCACTGTGCTGATGGAGGAGACACACTGAGGCAGTCAGGCAGAGCAATATTGATGGGGAAGTAAAAGTAGAGTGGGAGCACCCCTTTCATGTGTAGCTGCCCCTATCCTCTTGAAATTTAATACTTTCTGTGTTGAGTTTTGCTGGGAATATGTTAAGACCTCTGGTTAGCTCAGCATCTTGTGACATCTGTGTGAGTCTGTTGGCCTTCTACTTTCTTGAGTCTGTGTTTCGTTTCCGGAGTACAACTCAGTACATTTTGTGGCTCTGCTGAGTGGAGAACTAAGAGGATACCTTATACTGAAGAGCTGGTTTTTGTCAAGTCATGTACATTTTAAAAGATAATGTGAGTTGAGTAGCTCTAAAACGGTTAAGATGCTGCTTTGCGTATGTTGTGATTTCTCGTCACTCCTACACTGACCCTTTCTGTGGTCACCATTTTGTGATCAGCTCAGCTGTGATCAACTGCTGAAACATCTCTCAGATGGACTTGCTTTTGTTTTTTCTAGTGAGAAGGAAGCTACAGTGATTGTTTCCTTTCTTCTATAAAATTACGTCCACTTAAAATCATGCACATTCTCTTTGCTTAAAACAGAGAAGTCCTGAGGGGAGAAATCAACGGGTACTAAGTAAATAACATGCAATCAAAACTAGTAAATGAAGCTAAGAGCTGGCAGCAGTGGGGGAAACAGGGAATAGAAAATAAAATATGGTTCTGAAAAGCAGGTATTGGAGAGGGAAGCACCGTGAAAGGAATGAGAAGCAGAAAAAGGCATTCAAGCGAGTTATTCATATTATCATTTGGGACTTCCCGCAAAAATTCTTCCCTTCCATCCAGTGTCCTTTTCTAGTAATCATGCCTGGGTGGTGCAAAGAGAAGGAATCAGAGAGCATGTGGGGGAATCTGTAGACTCCTTTCCCTACTTAAATAACAACTGTATCTTGCCTTCCATCCTCAGAGCACAGTGCCAGTTTTTACCTGTCCTTTGCTGGAAAAATATTCCAGAAACTCTCTCCTGAGCCTGCTGCCAGGAAGGGAAAGGGTCCAGCAGGTGTCAGCAGAAGGAAGAAAGGACTCCTTTGTCCTTGCTTTCAACAATGTCTAAGAAGAACCCTGTGTCACTCCCCCAGCTTGCAGTTTGGAAGCAGTGTTAGGTGCCCCAGTCGCTTGCTTTAGTAGCTTTCTAGTGTCCTGCCTGGCTTCTTGCCACTGGTACAGATGGGCACAGGTTTCCTGTAGTCCCATGTCATATCTGCCATTTCTGTGCAGATGCCTTGGGCACCCTAGGGCGTCCCAAATGGCACCAGACACCTA
This sequence comes from Morus bassanus, assembly GCA_031468815.1. Classification (NCBI taxonomy): domain Eukaryota; kingdom Metazoa; phylum Chordata; class Aves; order Suliformes; family Sulidae; genus Morus; species Morus bassanus. Next base: position 130,196,281 of record CM062568.1, on the reverse strand, counting down.
TGTTTAGGCAAGTGAAGAGAGCCGCAGGGAAATGTCCTCCTTGGCAGAGTGTGGCCACAGATGCACTCAGGGAAAGGAGCAAAGCCATCTGGGCTGGTGATTTAATGAGGCCCCTTCCAGGACATTGCTGCTGGTGTGGAGGAAGGAAGGTGGCAAAGGTCTGATGGGAAGGTGTGTTGGAGAGGAAGGAAGGGACAGATGTGACAACTAAGTTCCACGTGGCAATTGTGTCGCTCGAGGATCGAGATAATTACAGACTTCCAAGGATTGTGTCGATGCCATGGCAGAGTTAATGCTCTCTTAACTCTGCCTGAAAGATCCCATGCACTGCCGCATAACACAGCCAGGGCTACGCTACGTTCAGGGTGCACGCTGCCTGGCTACATCTTCATAGTCGTGGTGTGGAGCACAGCTAACAGTGTCATCATCATAGCACTCCAGAATGATTGGCACCACAAACTGGTCATTTCTAAACCAGTCTGCTGTCATATTGATGTTCTGCAGCAGTAGCTGGACAACTAGGATGTAAAAGCGTGTGTGCGTAGGGAAAGAGGTGTCTCAGAAGAGTTTTGCATTAAAGAGATGAGGAAAGAGAGAGAAACAGAAGGTCAGGACATTGATAGTCATGAAATTAGCGTGTGGCAACAAGAGACCTTTAAATCCAAATGTCATGTGTTGAAAAGGGGGAAGTGGAGAGCTGTGCTTTACTGGTGGTTTTGAAACTGTTGTGTCCTGTTAGGTCTTTGTTGGTATCTGGATTTGCATTGCCAAGACATATCTCATAAACATTAGGAGCATTCTTATTTTTGTTCTTTGGGAAGGAGATGAACAGACCAAACATGCTTTTAAATTCTGAGTATACAGTGGACAAGTCTGGTCCTGTAGCCCTGTCAGTGTCTCTGGCTCCAGCCTTCAACACCATCTGCTATCTTGTGCTGAGCTCCCTGCACAGAGCTCTGCCAGTGCCTCTCACTGTAGTTCCACAGCCTCTCTATCCCATGAGCCTCCAAGGAGGCAGTGCCCAGTTTGCTGAAAGGTGGGCCAGCTTAAAGATGGGAACCTGGAGCATTCCCTACTGGGAGCATATCTTCTAGATACATAAATAGGAAATCCATCAGATATCTGATCAAGACTTTTCCCCCCTCTCTCTAAATGGTAAAGCAAGAGTTATTTGATGATGATGGACCTCCTCTTGCCATGTATTTAAATGAATAATCTTTCACTCCTCTTCTTATTCCACAGTTATGTTCTTCCTAAGGGCTCCAGATGACTTTTCAAAGCCTCCATGAGTGAGGAAGTAGTTTAGAGGAGGGGGGAAAAAAAGTTAAACTTGTTCATGAAGAATGGGATTCTGTAGTTAATGAAGCAGGTTTTAAAGACTTTTTTCCATAAGAAAGCAATTAGAATGAAACATTTCAGAGAAAATGTTGGGGTTTTAATTTAAATAAAGCTTATTTCTAAATTAATGTAGAAAGTATACATTTTCTGCCCTTCCATTCTGCCCTCTATTTTTCTGTAGGGATTTTTTTTTTTCTTTTCCAGTTAAGCTGCAAGAGATAGTAACACTTTCTCACTTTCAGAGAGATTTGCAGGCCATCTGCCCTTTCCTTTGGCACAGCCTCAAGGGGACAGCCGTGGAGCTGGGTTGAGGGACCACACAACTCCTGAAGGGCCATGCCTCCAGCCTCCTTGGTTTTCCATGGGCCTGGGCACAGGAGTGGTCTGAAACGAGCAGCCAAAACAATCCTCCTTTCCCTGAGCTGGAGTCTTTCCCCAGGGCACTGGCACTCTCCACTGATCAATTCTCCCCAGGATCCCTCCCCAGCATGAATGCTAATAGGAAGGGTACAGGCAACTGATTTATAATATTCTTGAAAATCTGAATAGATTGCTGTAACGATCAGAATTAATTACTCTTTTCAAGATTTTATGTTTCAAAGCTTCCCTTTTCCTCCTCCTCCAACCCCGCCCCCCCCCCCCCCCCCCCCTTCCAAGTTGTCCTCTTTTCCCTCTGGAGTCCTTCCACCTTGGATACCTGCCAGCTCTCTACAATAAAGTCACATGCTAATCAATAACACTTTTATTGAGAGTGGCAGACAGGAGCTAACTGCACCAAAACAGTAACAAGCTCGGCCAGTAGTAAATGCACTCTCCTCAAATCCCAGCCCTCGTCCTTTGCTTGCTGCCTCTCCAGGTTCCCTTCAATATCTGTCTCGGGCTTCTACTCCTCCCTTCAGACCTCAAGATGAAGTGGTTTTCTGATGACCCTGACTAAAGTGATGGTTGCCTCTAGGCCTGCTGACAGGAGGCATTTGGTCCCTGGGATTTCAAGATCCTTTGGCCTTGACTGCGCTGCTTTAGTAAATTGGTGTACAGGGAGGGGTATGTAGCTGTTCTTATTTTGGCTGAATGCAAGCCTGTTTCTGGGAGCAAGGCTACAGTGGTGTAAGAGCAGATGTATGCAGAGTCAGCCCCAAATCGGGTGTATCCCACAGCAGCACGTTCATTTCCCAGAACCCTTGAAGTCTTGTGCTAACACCAGACCCATCTGACACTAAAATAAGGGTCCATGCAGAGTTCTGCACCGATGCAACTAAACCAGTCTATAACTGCACTTGAAACAACCCAAGACCACCGTGGGTGGGAGCAAGCCCACCTCAGGGCAGGGCTCTGAAGCTCACTGCTTTGGCCAGGATAGCACTAGTGCTTCCTCACTGAGCTTAAATAGGATGCTCACTCATTTCTATTCTGACTTGGTCCTGCAGCTGTTCATGGGCACGGGTGCTGGTCTGGGAAACGACTGACTTCCCTGCATCTGGAGAAGCTCTGGCAGGGCAGAGGAGCAGAGTGCTGAGAAGTAGCCTCTAACATGCATTTCCAGCACAACTGACTCTCTCTCACTCCCGAGGGCAGGCCCTTTCAGTGGAGCTCCTGTTGTTTGCCATGACTCATCCAAGAGTACATTAAAGCAGGACTAAGACAAACCGAGAGGCTAATATTTCCCAGATGGTGAGAAGATAGGAGCTATCATAAAAATCATGGCTGGCCGTTGCTACACCTGCTTTCCTGATCCAGGCAAAGCTTGGTCGGAGCAGAGGATCAGCTTAATAGGACACAGGGGCAGGTGTCAAACTTTCTCATGTGCCTGCAAGAATGACACATCATCCTCTTCTGTGCTACCTACACAGCCCCTTGCTTTGCCAGAGTCATGGTCAGATGCACCTGTGCCTTGTCCTCATCACTGTTTCTGCTGAGCAGGGAAAGAAGTCCCACCTTCTGGTGCCAACTGTCCTCATCCACCTGGGCGCTGCAGAGCCGCCCCACAGCACTTGCCTTGCTCACTCACAAGCATCACGTTTGCCTCATATAAAGTGGATGTTGGTCCCCACCTTCCATCACATGTCACCTGATACACCATCATAGTCCCCGTGCAGGCATGCCAACAGATCTGAACTGTTAGGCTTGCCTAGTATAATATAAAATCCAAAACAGAGGGAAGGTTAGCAGAGCCAGCTTTGCGTGTTTAGAAAACTGCCTGCCTTCTCCGTACCACCTACTTACAGTGCATTTGACCGATTAACAGTCCTGCAAATTGTAGCTCAGATGTGTTTTGAAGGCAGTAGTATCAGCTGAGGGCTTCCAAAGGAACGCTGCAAAAGAATTCTAAGAAAAGTAATAATAATTCTAATCCTTTTTAATAATTATTTCTTCTGTCAGAAATATGAAAATCAAATATGTGTGATGTTAAAAAATTATTTCTCATTAGAAAGTTGTAATTTCTTTTATGGACTTCTTCACAAATGTTCTCTGTCATTTTCAGAGAAATTGCTTCATTTCTGGCAGTATGCTATCCTATAACAATTGAAAAAGTCCAGAAGGAAAGTTTTAAAAAACAGAAGTCAGGACTGATAATGGTTCTTTTTCAGTTTTAAAATGCATCAGTGTGTTTGGGGGGTCGTAACATACATGGATCAGGATCTTTGGCCTTTTAAAGGATGAGCTGAGATCAGGTTTCTGGATCCTTTACTGAGTTGGTAAATCATTTATTGTGATGTTCTGTTGTACAAAACACAGCAATAGAGCTTCATAAAATATAAATAGTACAAATACTTTGGTTCTATTAACAACCTGTAACTGATGCACTTGAACTCTTTCTCATTTTCCTTTTTAATTTCTCTGTCTTGTAAAGTGAAGCTTGGTTTATGATTGCAAATAAAAGTGAATTTGGTGGATCTCATCTTAGTTTTATCATCTCAAAACCATAGTTTCACCTTCTGGCTTGTATTTTATAGTCTCAGTGCAAGGAAGACTGAGGGCAGGAATGAGAGGAACTGGCGGAACAAAGTGCTGGGAGAGCTGGGGGGCCTGCAGTGGAGGAGGGGCACTGGCTGAATGGCAGCAGGGAAGTCAGCCCCTGGCACGGTGGGGTCTGGACCGAGGTCAGGACTGAGGTACACTGCCAGTCGCAGAATCGTGCGACCAGTCTTGCTCAGAGCTGTTCTTGGCTCATGCTTGGGATATCGATCCCTGACTTCCACGAATTGCTAAATCCTCTTTCAATTTAAAATAAATGAATACATAAGCAGAGGAAGAAATGCAGGAAGGAGTCCATTTCAGATTACTTTGCAGATCAGGAGCCAAGTGAGAAATCTGTGAGCCACTGAGATTAACCTGCTTGCAACAGCAGGACCTAAAGGGACTGCTTCTGATGATAGCGGACCCAGACCTCTGGTGACTTCCTATGGGAGAAAGCTTGCTACGCTTACCCATTGAATCCCTTCTTTGACTTAGATTCGGAGATCCATTTTGCTGAATGTGGCTGCTGGCAAACCCCCAAACCACCTCTTCCTCTTTTCACCTTCTTCCCCATGATGGGGGAAAGCCTCAACTCTTCCTTTATTTCTTGCATTTGCTTCACTGGCTTCCCTGAGCCTGAGCCGTCTCAAGCCAGGGAATAATTTTTTTTGTTCTGTATATGGACCATGGTGATATAACAAGATGGTGTAATGGTGGGGAAGATGGTGACCACTTGGTGTTTCAAACCGAACTTTACATTTTTGGAGAGTCCTTCAGCAGGCATTGCTCTGAAGGTCTCCCTCTGAAGTACAGTCCCCTTTGGGTTAAGATGTGACATCTGTTTGTAAGTGCTCTCTGCAGAGAACTCATAGGGCCTGTCTTTGCGCTGGGCTTCAGGTGCAACCTGGGAGGGACTTTCCGAGGGTTGTCTCATGAGTTTCAGCTGTTTTTTTTCCAGAACACTGGTGAAAGACAGGGAAGGTGGATCATCCTAGGACAGAAAAATAGAACTAAGGGTAAAAAGCCTTTTTTTCCCGCACCTGTCTTCCTGCAGTTTACCTGCCAGGGAGTAGAGGATTGAAGCCAAATCACCCTAGCTTCTTCTCAGAGCATTGCCACCACGTCCTATTGCTTGTTAATTGCCCGCATTGACTGTTTTAATTCTTAGAGGCAGAAGAATATGGCCCTGTGGATGGAAAAATAAAATGGCGCTTTCCTTCTGCTCTTACTAAAATAAAATACAAACAGATGCTCCAGGGAGGTGTGTGTTCTTCTATACTTTCAACCCCCAGGCAGCCTTTCCCCAAGCAACTGAGTGGACACAGCCTGCCATAAAAAATACCAGGCTGAGCCCAACCAGCAATTTTGCCTCACAGTAGTGCATATGGGAACAAATTGATGGGAGGGGATATACTATGTCACTGTGGGAATGGGAGGGAGCAGATAAATTACAACCCAGCATCACAGAGAAGTGTAATTATCCTTGAGCTGCAACCTGCTGATCCCACTGCTTTGCCTCTCCCTTGGCTTTCTGGACTAGAGGAAGAGTAAAAAGGTGCTCAGTCACCCATAAGTGTGCTGATACACCAGCCCTACCTTAGGTCTTGTTCTTCAAGAGCTGTACACCTGAACCTCCAGTTCTTCAAATGATTATTCTTCTACCATGCTCCTTTCCTCCTCTCTGTCTTTACATGAATATTGTTCTGATGTCCTGCGGGATCTGTAAGCACTGCCCTAACCATCTCCCTTGAAAAATGAATGATGGGCAGTCTTGTGGATCACTGAAAGCACTTTGTCATGCAATGTATTAGTCAAATCTCTCAGATTTTAATATTCTCCCATCAGCTTTAGCAGGGTATATGCGCATGCATGCATGTCTGTGCATGTGAAAATCCTTGCCGACATGTCATCCCTTATTGAGCAAAATATTGACAGGTTTGGAGATAGAGAGAAGATGAGAAAGAACATTGTGTCTTTCTGAAGAATTAAAAGGCCTCTGCTTTCTGCATTCAGTGCACTGCTTCATCTCATGCGCGCATGAGTGCACAAACACCCTCCGCCACCCCTACAACCACTTCCTTGCATAGAGCCAGAGCCAAGGAGAGTATATATTTCCTAATCATGGAACAAAATCTTTTTTAGAAAAATAATAAAACTTCATTAGAGTATTAATTCAAGGCTTTTATTTTTTACAGTCCCCTTTTTATCATTTTTATCGCTGGGTTTAAAAGGAGGAGATTCCCTACATTAGGGAGGCAGCGAGCTGTTTTACATGGAGTATCCAAGTGCCATTTACTAGCATCAACTTTGGGATGGAGGCTGGTTGCTTTTGTGCCTCACTTGCTCTTAGTACCACTTTGTGCTTTGCTTCGATGCCATCTGAGGCTGCTTATGTGCTGTGCGTTTGTCCTGTTATCTTGCGTGTATCTCGTCTGTCGTGAGGAGCTGGAACCAGAGTATTTATGAATTCCCACCTGTGTAATGCTTGTTAATTGTTTCCTTCTGCGCTTTCTGTGATGGAGGCTGAAGCTCAGAGTAGTTGTGAGCCAGCATTTCCCCACTCTTTCCTGTGCAGTGACTCTTGTAAGGTAGAAGTTACACATGTCAACATCTACCTAATAACAACATGTGAATTGTGCAGAGCCCTGAGCTCTCTGTGAAGGAGACATGACCTTCATTATAATGATACAGTTGACATTTTCCCTGTGACACTTATTGTAACATCATTGCTTCCTGTTGGCATCTGTGGGCTTATCAGGCAGCTTGTTCAAGCAATCTGGAGTTGTGATGAAACCAGGCAGGAGGGAAGAGGCTGAGATTTGAGGGGGAAGGAGGAGGGAGGTGGGCCGGAAAGAGGATTCTTGGAGTATCAGAGCACACAGAACATTTATCAATGCGCTAATCCTCTCCCCCATGTGCCCATCTCCCTGCCTGTGGATTCGCAAGTGCCCTGCGCTGCAGAGCCCAGCATCCCTACAACTTGCTGCTTGCCATTGGCGTTCCTGGTACGGGTGGTGGCGGCACTCCCAGCAGTAGGAGTCCTGGCTCTCTGGGCAGCGAAACCCACTGGAGAAGGTGGTCCAGGGGTCCCTGCTTCGTTTTGCAAACCCCTTAGAAGCAAGGCTGACTCACAGGCCGCACATCTATCCTGAGGCCAATGTTACAGCACACTGAGCGGTGTTTGTGTTGGGTTAATCCAGGAGATCAGAACCGCTTTTGGTATGTTTGCGGGCTCTTCTGCTGATGTGTTGTAGCTGGCTAGGATTTGACTCATCCTGAGGGAAAATCGGGCCCCACTGCGGTCAAAATCCAGCATGAAGTGTGCTGACCAAGCTCCATGAGTCTTTCCTCTTTTTGCCTTTTTTTCCCCCGTGTGCATTTTTCCTGTCTTTTAGCAGAAGTCATAAATTTATCTTCACAAGGAGGAAGTCAATTAATGATCGCAATAGCAGGGTTTTGGCGCTGGTATCTATGCTGAAATCGACTACCCATGGGCCACCTAATGCCTGGCCAAAATAAGGCTTTGCATGTTAAGAGCTTCTGATCACCTTTGGTAGGGGTTGGTAAAAGCTAGCTCACTGTACAGAAGAAAAGCTTTGTATCCTATTATGAATTCCCCGAGCATTTCAGTTTCTTGCTAAAACTCCTGAACTTAAGCCTTGGGTCCAAGCCCTGCATCTATGCATAGCGAGGCTACTGTGAAGTCCTGCACTTTTGCTCCTCATCTACAGTCTGTAAACTTCAAATGCACCACTAACTCATCACAACTTAACTGATGCTACAATTTTTGTGTCAGGGCTGATGAGAAGCCTAAAATTAAAATTCTCAGCAGTTTCTGTGGGCAACTAGGCACATGTATCTCCTGCCCCTTTTCTGTTCTCCAATCCACTCCTCTATGTTACTTTCAGGTACAGCTTTTGCCAGGGCAAAGCAAGCCCTGTACTCTGCATTTTACTTGTGACAGCATCCTTGGCTGGTTAGCTGGGAGAAGAGCAGAGCAGAGCAAAGTGGCTCCTTCATTTTTCGTGGGAGTATAGGATTTGACATACAAGATCAGACTCTGCCTTCCCTAATGGCCAAATATGTGATATTTCAGAGGAGAGCAATATCCTGCCAATAGAAAAATATATTTATTGGCACAGCCTCCTGCCAAGGGTTTTGGATTGAGCTGCCTGATGGGCAAGAGGTGGGGTGAGAGCTGCTGTAAGGAGGCAGGTCGCAGGCTCGGCACGTCTTGCGTAACGCTGCAGCTGGGGGACTCCGCGACCCCCATGGAAAGCACTCTGCTTCCTGAGGCATGAGATTCATTTGCCTCAGTAATTATTGTGGCTCTCACAGCTACATATGTCATTAGAGGGCATTATGTATTTCAGGCATAAGATGGGCTTTTGGGGAAAAAAACCCAAAATTCTTAGTCACTGTTCACCTGGCTCGATCCCCTCCTGTGGGAGGGAATCTCCTGAGCTGCTAATACGTAGCTTTACAGGCTATGATATTTGCGTGCAGTAGAGGTGATGAGATATATCTTTCATTTCATCTGGAGGACAAATAGCTCAGGATTATGAGAGATAAGTAGAGGTAAAACCCCCTGTTATTTCAGCATTAGATGGCACTTTGGGCCTTTTAGCTTCAGTAACAGTGTATTCTGCCTTTGTGGGAGAGGACACTTTGTTCCCTCATATACAAAGAGCATCCAGAGGTTTTCCCCGTGAACATCTTTAACGACGAGAGGAGAGCAGCGTGAGAGAATTCAAGTATAGCACAATAAAGCATTATCCATTTCAAAAATAGCGTTGCCACAAACTCAACATTCGGACAGGGATTTTGGAAATTTTGCACTGTTGACTCTCACAATTTTAGTAGAAGTCCTTAGGCCTTCTTAGTCCTTCCATATTTAATTTCAAGCTCAGCTGCCTTGTAGGTATGTGACCAAGATGACTAATTTTTCTCTTTCATTGTTTTTTTTTGGGGGGGAAGGGAAGTTAGGAGGGCTTGAAGAAGGATTTTTACCGTAATGTTGTGATAAAAAGCCTGAAAATACAACCTAAATGTAACCTGATAATTCAAAACCAACAAATCTAGAAAATTCATTTTCATGGTTTTGGGAGGCTACACTCAGGATTTCTGACTGCTTGAACTGCCAGTACAGGGGAACAAAGCTAGAGTATTTAGAAACAAAGGTGCCTTGATTTCAGAGCTGTTTTATGCAATAGAAATAAGACTTCACTTGCTTTTCACTGTTCCCTCAAAGACTGACGGCATGCATGTTTCTCACAGCTAGCAAAGGCTGAATGTATCTCCCTTCATAGGGTTTTAATACCTGCAAAACTGTTGGCACGTTGTACGACAGCCACTTGCCTGCTACTCTGTGCTTAGCCCCTCAGTCTTCAAGTTGTGACTGCTACACCCCAGGCTTTCAGGGTACATGTCTAAGGTGGCCTCCCTGTCTCTTCCTGGCCTGAGTGCAGCCTGCAGTGATATTTTCGTGGTGGGGTAGGGGAAGCAGACTGGCCTTCGTGCTCCCAAAGGCATTTGCTCTAGCAGTTTTGATTCCTCTTAGGATTCATGGAGAGGAGGACGATGGGCCAGAGTGAGAGAGAGGTTTTTCTCCTGTTCATAAGAGAACAAGATTAAGCATTATTATTAATTATTCCTATATTATGGCCACTGGTGGCCTGTAGTATTCCAGAAGTGAGATTGCCAGCAGCACTTAATCAATGCCGCTGCTGGTTCCATGTTATCAGTCTGTAGCCATGCAGACATTTGCTATATTATAAAGTCAAAGTACCCCTTAATAATCACCTTGCAAAAGTGGGGCATTAGTGTTTTCTAAGTGACAAGCCTGTCTGGAAATGCAATCGTGTCTTTAGCTATAATGCTACTGGAGTGATAGCAGAGTCATACTTTGGGCAGAAAGTAGCTACAAATTAACCATACAATTGCAAATGGGCAAAGCAATTAAGTGCAACCCATCCTCCAGGCTGCATGGGCCTTATTGCTTGCCACAGATGGAGACACATCTACTTGTGGGGCTCTCCAGGCTGAACACGTGTTAACAACCTCTCTGTCCTCTTCCTCAGCATCCATGGACAACTTTTCCTAGGCAAAGTAGTATCCACCTAGCTCCTTCCTGGCTCTTAATGCCGTGTTTGAGAGCAGGTCAGGACTCTCCCTCTTGTCACAGAAGAAAGAGTGGCACTGAGAAGCATTCAGACAAAGCAGTGGAGAAATCTCCAAGCTAGCATTAAAAAAAGGTAGTTTTTCAACCAGGACCTGGGCACATTAGCCTGAGCCAAGTGCTGTACCAAGCCGGCTATGTTGCTTTGGGAGGAGAACTCATGGCTCCCCATGCAGCAGGGACTCTGGTCTGTGTGGAGCCAGCTCTGGGACCTCCGATGCCGCACTGGCTGTATCGCTCCATGTAGATGTGTGGAGTTTAGAGGGGGCTGCACATCCCCTTGAACCCTTGGTCTGGGCTTTGAATGCAAAAGCCATCTGTTCTTCCTCCTCTCTCACTAAGAAGTAAGACCATTAGGGAAAGATGACTGCTTTCAATGTAAGATCCTCTGGGCTGGCTGGTGCTCTTTTCCAAACTTTGGCATCCCCCTGCCTGACTTGGCCAGGGGATAATTTCCTCTGTGGTTCAGCTGGCTTGGTGTCTGCTTGCAGGACTTGGACATGGTGCTCTGAGCCTCAGCCATGGAAACACGCAGGCTGTGCACACACAGAAGCCTGGTCTGCCAGGCTGAAGGACTGTGGCCAGTTGGTCGCATCCACTCTAGCGTCTGGCCACCAGCTGGGAGACATGACACCCAGAATGTTTCTCCGTATGCTAAATGAATTGCGAATGATTACAAAACCTGTTTCTGTAAAGGCTTCTCCTTGCTTCTTGGAATAGCTGCGTGCTGTGTCCCTCTCAGAGCTGATAAAGCTTTGGGAAGATGGTAGGAGGATGGTAGGTAGGATCAGGCCAGTGATATGCAAAGGACAACTTAGTATCAAATTAAGTATGCCCTCTCCATATTAATCTTTTTTTAAAATTAACCATAAGAGAGGCTTTACATTTCTTAGTCTCTACAGTTACTCTGAGGATGAGGCAGCAGAAGCTACTTCATCTCTAGTGAGCAAGTTTGCCCTGTGATGCCAAGCTGGGGGCAGGCCTTGGTGTAATGAGGGTTATCAGCTGACAAATATTTTGCATGCCATCTACTCTGTGTACCTACCTGTAGGTACAAAGTCAAACCTGCATAAGATCCAGGAGAGAAGAGAGAGGTGTTTCACAGTACTTGCGGATGGTTATCTGTGCATGTCTTTGATTTCACCCAGTAATTTCTTGAGGAAGAGCAATAATCAACAAACTGTGTCTTTGGTGGGACCTGTACTGCTCTGAAACCCCCGAGACTGTCAGAACTAGGATTTTGGTTATGTAGATTTCAGGCCCATATGGTAAAATGGACAAAGTCTCCGTTCTGGTGCTGAGCTGAGCAAAGGCTGCAGGAGTGTTTGAGCAGGATGGGAGCTCTGGGTGCAGTCCCTGGCTCTCTTCTTGAGTCACTGGCAACCTCACATGTGCCAGCCTCCCTGCTCGGTGTCTCTGTGGAAATGAGTGTAACGATATTGATTGATTAAAGATCTTTAAGCTTCACAAGTAAAAATGCCAGAAAGGTGCTAAATATTATGGATCTTTATTTAAAGTTTAGGGTCAGGATGATTTCTAATGAGGATTCTGTGCCTTTATAAGCTTAAGCCATGTAAAATGTACTTAGTGGCAGGAAAAATGGTTGTTAAACTGTGATCATCGCATGGCCCAGATCTGACACTTCTGGATTCCAGTCCACGCAGACGCAAGATCCAGTCCAGATATCATGTGCCCATGTAGACTTTGCTTGGAATAAAACACATAATGGATCAAGCTGCCATATTAAATTTAGTTGTTCACTGTCACATCACCCGGTATACAGCCTGCTCCCTAAATCCCATACTAATCCAGTTGTCAGTATCCTCTTTGGTATAAAAACATATTAGCCTCAAAAGAAGCAGCAGAGCCAGTATTCATAGAAAAAAACCAGTAGTGAGAGGGTTAATAGCAAGCTCCAGTCCTAACCTGATATAGCTTTTATACATCCTCAGGAATAGCACCTCACCCCCAACACGTATACTCTTGATGCTTCACTGGGAAGATGATGATTTGTGATTTGTCTTTATCCTCTCTCACACCCATCTTCTTTCATTTGTTTATGGTAACCCCGATGTGTAGTGTAGTTTTAGCAATGTCGATAATGCACCTTTTACCTGGAGTGAGTTTAATAGGATTTGACAGCGCCAGGGGATGAGAAAATTCTGTGATTCTATTATTCATCCCATTTCTGCAGCAGTCTGTGTAGATTGTGTACTATTAGGAGAAAATGTATGTCTTGGAGGTTTTCTTTCTCTCTCTCTCCACCTGCACCCATCCTTATAGCTTGCTCTCATCATCAGGCTATGGGTATCTCTTGTCATTACAACCCTTTGTAGGACAAGAGTGGAGAGAGGGTTGGGAGGAAGACCAAGGAACCACTTGGATATCAAGCACAGTAAATCCATATATTAAAGGACAGGCCTTCTCCCAGAATGTTTATGAGCAACACTGCAAGCAAAACCAGAGCCCCCTTCATTTGTCACTCATGTAACTCGTGAGTTTACCATGTCTGACTTTTTGGATCTGCATCTAGAAAGGATGGCAAAGACCTGTTAATGTTTTTACAGCATCTCTCTATGTCCAGGCATCATTTTCTACACTGTCCTCGTATTATCCCTTGCCAAGCTGCTGTTATGGGGCCTGTGCCTTTGGCCTATTTGAACTATATTAATTTCTTCCTGACCTTGGTTTGCTCCTTGACCGCTGCTCTTCTTTCTGATCTCTGGGGCTTCTGCTCACACAGTGCTGGGCATCACTGAAAGAGTTCAGGAGGCAAAGTCTCAGCATGGTGCTGGCCTCTTGGCTCTGATTCCATCATCATTGCAGTGCGGAAATATATAACTGATCCCTCCAGTTAGGAAAGGTAAAATATCCTTTCCGAAGTCCTTCCTGAAAAGGTTAAGAAATTAATTTTGGATGAACATCTTTGCCCTCTGAGCAAGTCTTTGTATTAATGATCTCATGACGGATTGCTCCTTAAACTGGCCCTAGCACAGGTCAGGACGGAGTGAGACTATTCTCTATTTAATGAGGCAGAGATCAGAGCCTCTAATATTTCATCATTCGTGCTCAGGGGAGGAAGGGAGTTATGAGGTTGGAGAGCTGATGGCAGAAGGGGCCCTCGCGAGCAGCTGCGATGGCAGCTCACTCACTGCGTAGCTCTTAGACCCCAAGACTGCACTGCTGTAGGTTTCCAGCTTCCTCTTGGAAAAACTAACCTTTGTCATTAAACTGATCTAAATGATTGAATTCAGTGTTGGCAAAAGATCCAAGGCTAATAACCCTCAGGTCAGAAGAGACTTCTTTAGCCTGCAGTGAGGCGTATAGTATGAGGAGCATGAATGCCAGTGGTATATGGACAACCACAATCTACAGGGCCGTGCGGAGCATTTAGCTTTGTTCTTCCCAGCAGCTTTTGCCTGGGAAGGGTGGGCAACCTGATACTCAGACGCTAGTAAATTAGAAAGCCAACTTGCAGATCCAGTGGTTTACAAGTGTTTTAATTTATTAATGAGTGGAGGCCATCTCAGTGTGTGTAAATATAGATTTTAAATCAGTTGACATAATGTACATAAACAATCAAACTTGTAGTGTAGTGCTGAGATGCTAATGTTAAATCCACCTCTGACTTGAGTGCTACTTTTCAGTAGCGCTGTGTTCCCTGGGAAGCAGTGATATATAGTGCTGTGCAAATCACTGGTGCCCTTAAACTGCAGCTCTGAAATATTTACACATCCAAAGTGTGTGTGTAAATTGGGAGTATCGCAACGTTCCCACAGGGTGACAGAGATTTGTAAATTTTGTTTTCTGTGCAGTCCTGCTTTTCCCTGCTAGTGACCGGGAACCAGGACCTGAGAGCATAAATTCCCCAAATAATTCTTGCAATACTTAGGGTGAGCTCAGCTCCCGTCTAGGTACTAGAAGCAAATCTTTCCAAGGTGGCACAGTTATGATTTGCCCTTTTGAAAGGAACTGGTAGCGTCTTTAAAGTAACAGCTCCTGAAGGCACACTAATAGCCATACAGGGTGCTATTCCATGGTGTTGAGTAAGGGCATCCTGCTGGCCGTAAGGCTAATGAAGGAAATATACCTGAAGAAAAGCAGGCTCTCCTGCCCTCCCAACTCAGCACGGCTGACATAAAAACTTGGAGCTAATGCATGTATAGCTGAGCTCTTAACGTTGCGAGCATTCACGATTTTTCACCTCCTTCTACCCAGCCAGAATAAGAGCTGCCTCACAAGACATTAAATCTGCAACTACTGATGGCTTGAGTTTTCAACGGTTCTCACAAATCACCCGCAGGCGGGTGGGGTTCGCACGTCCGGCGTCTTCGCAGGTCTGCTGATGTGCTCTGTGGCGGCGACTGATGGCGAGACGCTCTTCCTCAACCTCTGGATGACGCTGTCCCGCGAGATCCCTACGGGCAACTCACGCTCCGGCCGCTAGATGTCGCTCGGCGCTGAGCCCGAGCCGGGCCGGGCCTTGCTAGGCGGGAGGTGAAGCTGGACCGCGGGTTGGGTTTTGGGTAGGCTTGGCTTTTGCCCAGCCTGGCTGCTTGCTTTAATTTATGATTCCACGCGTTGTTATGAGTGATACAGCCTTGTATCCAGCCAGGGTGCTGGGATGCGGAAAGTAGACTCGTGGTGTAGGAAGGGAAGAAGCCCCACCAGCAAGTTAGAAAGGAACTCTTTAACGGCTGGAAGGCACATCCGGTGAGGAGCGGCTGAAGACTTTGGGCTTGTCTAGTGCCAAGAAAAGGAGGCTGAGGGGTGACCTCATCGCTCTCTACAGCTTCCTGAGGAGGGGAAGTGGAGAGGGAGGTGCTGATCTCTTCTCCTCGGTACCCGGTGATAGGACATGTGGAACGGTTCAAAGCTGCACCAGGGGAGGTTTAGACTGGACATTTGGAAGCATTTCTTTACCAAGACGGAGGTCAGACACTGGAACAGGCTTCCTAGAGAGGTGATGGATGCCCCAGGTCTGTCAGTGTTTAAGAGGCATTTGGGCAATGCCCTTAACAACATGCTTTAACTTTTGGTCAGCCCTGAAGTGGTCAGGCAGTTGGACTAGATGATCCTTGTAGGTCCCTTCCAACTGAAATAGTCTGGTCTATTCTAGTCTAGTCTATTATAGTCTAGTCTATTCCTTGGTTAATAATAAACATTTTGCATGAAAAACAAGAGAAGATATCTGTACCACTTGTGGTTGTTATTGTATGATGTATTTTATAAGAGAACCTTTGCCTTATTTCCTGATTTTAACCAGCTTCCAATCTGGATAATTACATTCTGCCTAATCTCATACGCTTTCAGCACTTGCAATTCTTCTTCATTTGCTGCCTTAAACTATCGGTGCTTTTAAACAGCTGCTATGTTCCATCACAGAGAAAGCTGCACTTGAGAGAAGGGCAAGCACTTGTCAAATAATATTAATTCAATAATTTATATAGGTTTTTTCCCCATATTTTGTAATAAATTATTCACCTCGTATCATTTCACATTATTCATCTGGTTAACTGAGGTAGCCTAACAATTTTCAAATGTATTTGTCAAAAAATTTGTTGAATTATTTTTGTCAGGTTTTTTTTTTTCAAAATAAAAGCTTTGACAAATAATCACAGTCCTTAGCTGCCTGGCCCCTGTGGTCAGTGAAGTGGTTGAGATAGATTGATGGTGAATAGTTTTGTAAAACAAAACAAAGCAGGAAAGAAAAAAGCAAAAAAAGTACAGCTGAAGCCCATTTTTTGAGATTTTGCACTCTGTGAAATGCAAAATATAAGTGTCAACTCTGTTTGTTAGCTGATCATTTCTTGGATGGCAGAAACTCCGAGGCCATCAACTTGCCACAGGCACTGGAGAAAACCCAGCTGAAAATACAGGGCAGGAGCTGTTTGCTGTATCCCACATTCCTGAGACAGTGTGTGCCTCCAAAATATTCAGGCTTAAATTATGTATCTTTACATTCACTACAGGATTACTGAAATGGTTGTCTTCAAGATTGCTTTAATCTTGGTCCACTTTGCATAAGATGAAGCCTGCTATAGGATAGGAATGTGTGTGCAGGTGGGAGGCATGGTGTGGATTACATGCATGTTTTAAATGGTAAGGTGGTCTGCGTACAACCCCCAGATATACTTGAGCTGGATCAGCTGGGGGTAGTGACAAAGGCAAATCCTCCCCTTACCCCTCCAGGCTACAGGAGAGCAAACTGCAAGGTATTGACGTGTAAATTGAGATGATCTGAGCTGAAAGCCCTCAAGAGATGTTAAAATCCTATCAAGTATTTTGATGCTATTTGCAAAGCTACTTTTCGACCCTACCCAAATATTTGTGAATTTACTGTGGTTTTTTTTTTAATTGCTAATGGTGGTCTTTGATAGCTGCAAGACAGACATGCACCCTTTCCAGTTCAGTACAGAGGGAGTACTGGGAAAAAGAGAGGACTGGCAAGGTGTCCTTGCTTCTGATCTGAAAGACATCAAACTGTATAACAGTGCATGTCCTACACTGTGAGTTGGTGGTCATCTCCTTTTCAGCAATTTTCTGGAGGTGAAATGAAGGGTGGTCAGTAATTGTGGCATGATGCTGGGCTTTGGAAGTCTTTGCTTTGACTATTTTGCCACAGGTGACTCAGGACTGCCTCACTTTGTCCGTTCCCTAGCCGTTGTAACAGGAGCGCTCGTATGCTTTTCTGCAGCAGGATGTTGTGCATATCGGTGTATTACCGCTGGTTTCCTATTTAGATACTGCAGACATTAGGACTGCAGAGGTACTTTGACTATATCCTAAAAGTCTTTATGAAGCATTGATTGGCCAAGAAATGACAAGCAGCAGGAAGCCACAGCTTTCTGACTTAGGAACGTGTAAGTCTTCCATACAGTTCATCTCGTGCTTTGCTGACATGATCTCACTTGCTAATGTTTTTTGCAGAGCATCCTATGTAACAACATAATTACTGTAAATTACATTTTATTTTTAAATCATCCCCTTTCCTTCCTGATTTTTTCATATCTAAATGTCAACTTTTATGGTAAACAGTGGTGTGCTGCAGAGGCTGAACAGGAATACACTTGTGCAGGTGGAAATCTGCTGGGGGAGGTTCTGAGACTGAGTTGAACAGGAGCTCAGCTGTTTGAGGTCAATGTTTCTTTAAGGCACTGCAAGTTGTGCTTGATTTTATTTTCTTCTTGCATCCCAAGTCATCCTGCCATATCAGGTATCAAAGGCTTCAGATTATGAGTAGTACTGATGAATTGCTAACGCATATCCAGATTTTACAGATCAAAGGTAAATTATAATGTTAGAGCACCAAACCTGTTCAAACATGGTACAGTAAAAATCCCCCTCCCTTAATATGGTAGGAATTACTTTCCACACAATACTTACCTTTCTCTGAAAGATAAAATTCAAAGCAGTCAGAGCTCTGGGAAGGGATGCTATTAACTTTCCTCACCCATTATTTTTCATTTCTGGCCATTCCAGTCTGCCTTACTAACTCTAGATGGCATTAAGAATTCTAATACACTTTTCATTTTGCTTTTTCTTGTCATTATGGTAAGCTTTTTGGGAGCAGGCATGGCTTCCTTATTGAACAGATACGCAAATCTGGCACCAGGATTTGGTTCTTGAGGCACTCTTGTCAAAAGGAATAAAATAAAATAAAAATAAAAAAAAAAAAAAGAAAAGGTTGTTTCCCTGATAGGAAACAGAAGTTACTAGGAATTTCTGGAAACTGCACAAATCCCAGTCCAGTTTTGGAAAGCTAGGAAAATTTGGTAAGGTTCAGAAATCTAAACACTTACCTAAATGGTATGTAACCACAATAACAAACTTATGGATACTATTAGTTGTAACAGAATCTCATCGTACTCTTGAACATCCATGAGCTGAGCCAACCCATCTGCATTGCAGACTAGGACTATCACTGTTACCACTTTACACATCAGAAAATTGAGGCATATATAATGAGAGGAGATTTGCCAAACATCACAGACTTCTGCAGCTCAGTCTCACATTTTCTGCCTCTTGTTCATCTGAGCTGTTTAAAGTTTGCTCCTTACTTTTCTTCACGATATTGATCAGGACAGAATGAAAGCATGTTCCCAAAGCTAAGGGAAGTTGAGAAGACAATGAAGCACTTGGAAAGATGTAGACTCCAGAAATTGGATTCTAGGCATGTACTGCCAGGATGGAGGATTTTTATTTAATTTTATAGAAAAATGTTCAGGTTATTTTACACTGAGATGCAAAATCTCATTTGCAGCAAAGCCCCGGAGGGAGTAAAAGGAACTTGGAGAGCTCATAAAGACAAGTGTAATAGGATTAATAAGAAAAAGGCCTAAGACATAAGCCTTCATTGTACACATTTCTTGCTAAATTTTAGTATTGATGAGGGGTGAAATGCCAAGACTTAACCACGCGCTTGTGTCCTTGAGGCAGTAACAGAATATCAGCGTTCACATGGGCTTCTTCTGCCACCATTTTAAGAGCGACCACACGGGGATGCTACCTCTTGGGGTAGAGGGTGCAGGGAAAGGGGGAGGAAAGCAGGTCATGAATGGATGCAGCTCTCCTAGCATGACAAATATTTAGCTGATGTTGAATTTTGCCTGTGTCGTGAGTTGCTCTCCACACTTTTCTACCATCTAACACTTGAGAGGAAGGGAGGTCAAAGGCTTACACCAAAAAGCAGCATTTCCTTGCCCACAGTGAACCTACAGCCCCTCCTGGATGTCTTCAGTGCTTTACCTGGGCCTCATCTCTGATGTAAGTTATTGGTACCTCTTGCAGTTTTAACATGCATTTGATGAAAAGGACACTAGAGAGAGGGAAGGTGTGGGGGAGGAGTTCCTATGACTTTGTAATAGAGATGAACACCGTTGAGACAACCTTGAGGGGGCTCGGGCCAGGTCCATCCTCCTGTATGAGAAGGGGCAAGGAGCAGTAACAGGCAGCAAAGCCCACTTGCTTGCACTGGAGATCAAGTGAAACACAGGGGTTTTACCCTCACATCCCGAGACAGCTTGTGTTTCACAGCAACAAGGTAATTATAGAGAACAGATCTGTTTAGAGGGACCAGACAAAGAGTTGAGGTATGAACACAGCACATCACTGTCCAGCTTTCTTAGCACTGGGAGATGACATACCCGCCCTGTGCCCATCCTCCTCAACTTAATTGTGGCACAAGCTGGTCTGCAGGAAGCTGATCCCCTCCTCATCCCAACACCTGCATATGGGATGGAGGATTTGCTGGGGAATGGTTGGGACCATGTGACAAATGAGAGGGAGCACAGTTGGATGCCCAGTGGATGGAGCAAGGGTTAGCATCCATCACCACTGATTAGACCTGGAGAGAGACACAGACAGATCAAAGATAATGAATGGGTCCTAAAGAGAGGCACCATTGTCACCTGGTGCCTTCAGTGCATCAGTTATCTCATAGCATCTCCAAGGTAGCTGATGAACCTTTGCCTCTTTCTAACTGCCACCCAGAAGACCTCTGTGGCTGCACAGGGCACTCAAGTGTTACAGCAATCTCTCCTTTGCTCACCCAGACTTCAAGAGAAAAAATGAAAGGGAGAAGGAGAGATGGGGCCAGGCCCATCATGTTTTCTTGTCTGTTTGCTTTACCCATCTGTCTATCTGCTGCTGCCAGTGCCTGTGTTGTGGGAGAAGGATGATTGCATCATTTCCATAGAGCTCGCTTTTCCAGCCCCCTGATTTGGGGTGAAATTTGGTTGTGCTGCTGGATGTTCAAATACTTGCCAGGTAGGTGCTACCAAGAACATTTATTAAAATAGACAGATGGGCACTGGGGTAGGAAGCAGCCATTAGAATGCTTGAAATCAACCAACTGTGAAATAGAAAAATCACAAAACTATATTCCTGGAGCCTTTCGTACTAGCCTTCCTGTTTGGGGCTGTCCTTTTTACCCCTTTTACATGTACACACACACAGACAGACAGCTACTCATGAAAATGCCACAGCCATGTTTTAGTTTATCTTTCTAGGCATTTCAGTTTGGCCAGGATTTAGGGGGAACCCCAGAATGGCCCCCTGAGACAAAACTGGTGCATGCAATATGAAAATACAGCGTTGCTTGCAAATAAGCACCCAGGTTTCTCTGGGAGCTTGGGCATCTCAAACACAGGCAAAGTCTGGCCCGACCCTGCTTAAGTGCAGTAGAAGGAACACAGTCACTGGCTGCTGGTAGGTAGGAGGTGAGATTCCTAATCGCTTGTCTAGATGCATTTGCAACTTATTTTGATTCCTTAACAGCTCTTTCTGTCTGCTCGTGTTCCTTTGGCATTGTGATCGCTCTCCATTAGCTCTCTCAAGTAGTGGCATGAGATGCCAGGATAGATACTGTCAAAATCTAACATCTTCGTTCTGTTCCTTTTATTTTTTTCTTTTTTCCTTTCTTAACTTACCACTGGAAAAACCAAGATGCATATATTTGCCTTTTCATAGGTATGTATAGAAGAGGGAGTCCAAGGCTATTAAAAAAAAAAAAAATATGTATCAGTCAGATATATCAGATTACTAGGGAGATCTCTACTCTTAGGTACAAAAACATTGTCAAATCAGTTACTGTCTTGAGATAAACTACCATGGTGTCGGTATTAGCAGTTTATTTTGGGTCTGTGTTAAATTCTCAGGGGATGAAGGGCAGTCCCCAGTACTGCTACCTTCTTATAGCTGTGATCTTGGCTGAGACACTTGCTGGCACCTCTTGCAGGACCAGCCTGCAAGAACTGTGACTTTTCTGTGAGCTTTTATGATTCTAGACTTTACCTTGGTCTTACAGTGTTTCTGCTTACCTGTCACTAACCCGAGGGGAGTAAGGACAGTGTCAATGGGTGATCAGGTATGACAGCAATGACTGGGGTAGAATATTTATCTGCTAGCTAGATGCATAGAAGGAACTTGTTTGCAAAGGGAATGGACCAAATTCAGAAGACCTTTCTTAGTGCCTGTCCTTCATTATACTGATGTTAATGGCACCATCCCAGAGAAAACCCTGAAGTAGGACATGAGATTTGTACTGAGGCAGTGGAGACTGGCTCTCCATTGTTTTCCCAGGGGGTTACCTGGGTCTCTACAAAGCCAGTACCAGATCCGTGTATCACTTCAAGGGAGTGATGTCATGAACAGAGAATTTTGGTTTCTTTGTGTGTTTTACTTCTGCTTTGGGCACAGGGAAATGACAGTCCTGGTCTCCAGATGGTGTCAACTGGTGTAACCAGCTGGGAGTGGGGCTTGTGAATGCACGATCAGACATCCAAGGTCTTTTTTTTCTCTTTTTTTCCTATTTACTGTAAAGCTTTTTGAGATCTTCTAAGAGAACGTACTACAAAAAATAAATCATTAGTCAAGTACCTGTAAGTGCACATATTTGCCCTGTTTCTCTTAGTACCGCACCGCATTCCTTTCCATTGGCTGATTTATAACCCCCACATTTGCAAGGTCATCTCCATTTGATTCTGCAGTGTTGCATTTTTAAATGATGCTAAAGCCTCCCCTTTATTGCCAGGATGAAAATAATACAAACCAAGCAGACCTTGACCAAAGGAGTAGCCCAATAAAACTGTAAGTTGCCCACACCAGGCCAGTAACTAGGAAGCAATTTGCAAAGCTCAGTGATGCTTTCAGTGCCTTCTGTTGGCCTCATTAGCACTGTATATAGCCACCTACAAGGGGCAGAAAGCATGCTGTCCTCTTAAACATAGCTGCTTCCTTTGTTCCCCTCACTCCCCAAGTGCCTTAGCCCTGGCTCCTCTTGCACCCTGAACAGGTTCAGCTGAGCCAAGGGGGTTATTTTAGCTGAAGGCATTGCAGCTCACAGTATTGGCGCTCATGGGTGGACATACATTATGTATGGCAGCCTAGCATTACGTAGTTGGTGGATTTAACCAGCGAGCTGCTTTCCTCCTGACAGGGAAGGCACTTGCTCGCAACTTCATCTCAGGCCAATAGGAGTCATTCCATTTTCTTCAAGTCTTGTCTGCAGCACCTTGTGAGTTTCCAGCTATGAATGTCACTGCCTCTGTAAGCACCGGAGTCTGAAGCAAGACATATCTTTGCTATTCAGATGTGCTTTATTGGCTAGATCAGGGATTGAAAGAAGCATATTCAGGTCTTGGGCAATGTTTGGTGGGGATGATGCATCCCTTTTCTATTGTTCCTGCCTTTCACAGCAACCCCAGAATGTAAAGCCAAGGACACAATTGCTCCTGCTCCCTCGATTGTGAGTCATATTCTTCTGGCCAATGTGTTTCTGCATTTCCATTGTCTTCCAAGGTGACAAGTACTAACAAAAAGGAACAACAGGCAAAAAGAAGCCCTTTGCTTTTTTTAATCTCACCATGATGCAGAATTAACCGAGCATATAGGAGCATCATAGGAGAAACTGTTAAGCAAGTGGACTTGGCCTAAACTGAAAAGAATACGGGACAAGCAACCTACTGTTTGCAGTGTGATGCAACCTGTGTTCCTTTCAGAAATAAGGTCAAACCAAAGTTTGGCTGGTGGAAACTTTCAGAGTCCTGAAAGAAGCCCAGGACCACACCCACAATTCTCCAACTGAAGTCCATCTCTAGCTCCCCTAGATTGAGATGGAGGCATTTAAAATGAAACCAAATCCACAAAAGTTTGTTGTTAAGCTGCCTGAGGGATGCCAGCACTCTTCCCTGAGGTGGGCCTGGGACTGGGGAGGCAAAGTCTCCTCATTTAAAGTCCTCACTACTCTACACTGCTTTACGTTACTTTCATGCTGGCTTTGTCTTTCAGGGCCTCCTCCCTCTCTTCTTTGTGTGTGCCTCCTATGACAAGGCAGGCACTGTTATGCAGTGGGATAGAAAGCAGTCCTGGAGTGAGCTGACTAGACACATTTTTCCCTAGAGGATGATAGTGAAGGGAAATCACTGCTTCTGCTGGGCTTCATTTCGCAGTAACTGGTGCTCTGCCATCAGCCTTGACCTCCAGCCAGCTTTACACCTGCCAAAGATGAGTCCCTTCCTCTGTGTCACGCATGTAAGTCACTCCATGCTGGTCCCTTTCCTGCTTTCCGTTGGTCCCACGGGAGACAGAGGGAACAGGTCCGTGTGATCTGATCTTGCAATTTTCATGTGTTTACGTTTTCACCTGCCTCACCAGTGTCCTTAATTCCCCTTGCTCCAACCTCCAGTGCTGCCTTTTCTCACTTTGCTACTTCTTCCCCATCGCCCCTCCGCTGCTGTGCCTTCACGCACTGCACCCCCATCCGTGTCCTCTCCTTTTTCCCATGCAGTCCCCCCTCACTTGGCATGCAATGTAGTCACTATTGCCTCCAGTTAGTCAATTAAGAGATCATGTTTCGTGGCTGTGCTAGGTTGTTGGGGTTTCTTTTCCCTACTTAATATTATTTTTCGAGCTCCATCTTGGCACCTAAATTTATTTGAAACAAATGGCAGGATAATTTGTTTTTCTAATTTTCAAGACGTGAACTCCTGGTTCCAGGGGGGTCGGTGTTTCGGGCACCCGGTGCCAGCGAGCTGGGACTGCACACAGAGATTTGTGCTGTGTGAGGGAATACTTCATTAGACTTGTATTCCACGAAGACACTCTTGCTTCTTAACGCCTATGATTTTAATTAAAACCTGGAAAGTGAAGAATCCTCGGGTTGTATTAATGTTTTCATTTCCATTAGGACAGCGGAGTTTATAAACACGAGCTGGGTTTATAAATTAGACCTTGTACGAATATTAAGTGCACAGTGCAGCAAAGGCAGCCGAGAACTGGAGTGGAGCTGGCCCCATCTGTCTCTTTCCTTGGCTTGCTCTCGCTTTCCAGTGTCCTCCTCTTGGCACAGGCTTTTCTGAGCTGTTCAAGGGTTCCCCCTTGGAGACTAAGCTAATGGCTTCTTCCATTTCTTTCTGTGGATGCTCTCCTCACTCAGCAAAGCAGGAAGAGAAGCAGATGTTTCAATCAGGGGCTTGCAAAACAACCTGCAAAGGTGACTTTGTGTATAAGGATTTTGTGATGAGTAACATGAAAGGGGAAAGAGATTCTCCTGACCCATTTCTCATGTGTGTGTGTACAGAGAGATGCACACAGAGATAGTCAGATCTAAATATTCATCCCACTTAGTCATCCACACCCAGAGTGTGCATATGTATCACTGAGCGTGCAGGGGAATGTGACAGAAGATGCAGTCTCCTCCAGCGATGATGTGACAGCTGCATACAGCTGTGCACAGGCTGCACTGGGGGAGTGCAGGCAGGCATTGCCTAGCAGGCACAGCCTGGCACAAACCCTGGTGCAGGGAACCACAGTCCCTATACAGCCTGACTGTACTCAACCGCGCAAACTGCACACAGGCCATCAGTGTGACACCAATGTCAATAAAAAGTACTTGTGTGCTGCGTTCTGCTCAAGGACAGCAGAAGGGTTTGCAAAGACAATCATCATGCACAATTTTATGCAAGGGAAAGCAAAGCATGAACAAAGATGAAGTGCCCAGATCCTCAGCAGGGCAGGGAGTAAAATCTGGATCTCATTTGTAGGGATCCTGAGTTCCCATTCCCAATTCCCCCAGGGAAAACTTCCCACTCCTACCCGTAGTCATGTAACATCCTTGGAAATGACAGTACTTTTTTCCTTGGCAGTGCAATAGTAAGGAAGGGCTATGTTTATTTTCATCTCTGGCCTTTGGCTGTGGTATCTGAAGGTTGACTCAAGACTGTCTTGTAGTGACCATCAGTAGGGGCACCTCAGGTATGCCTACTCTGTGTGCAATGCAGCATCACACTGGGATGCTCTCTGAGCTAATCTGTTCAGACAATGTGTGGAGTAGAGGCGCCAACACCCTGTTAGCATTTGCTTTACGGAAGATGGGTGCACACCTTCCATGCAAAAGTTTGGCTTCTTTTGAGTGTACAGAAGGATGGACCCTACGCTAAAACCATGCAGTCCTCCAAAGGTTCTGCTGCAATGAGTTTGAAGGTATTTTGTATGGGAACCTGTGCATTAGCGTAAACATTTTTGCTCTGCAGTCTAAACCATGTGAGGGGAGTAGGCCATCCCTTCAGACTGTGCTGACGTTGGTTTAGCACCATAACTGCTGAACTGTCTGAGCTGCTTTGCAGGGTAGCACCTATGATTCACAAACAGCTCCGTTTCCATCAATGGCTGAGGTGGTACAGGGAGTGGAGGAAGGTGGGAAGAGAGCCCCTGGGCATGCCTGCCTTCCCCGTCTCCCTCACAGCACCACTGGATGTTTTGACGTGAGGGTGATGTTCAGGAGAAAGGAGGGAGGTGTGTTCGTTGTCAGCCTCTGTCTCCTTGAGCCCAGTAGGGCTGTTATTGAGATATCCTTCCAAGCAGCTTAAATAGAAACGTCTGGTGACAAAATGAAAACAAATGGGGAAGCCGGCGAGACTGGCTGGCGGGGGTTCCCCTCCCTGGTGCTGCCAGCCCCCGAGGGAGAGGAGAGGCTTGCTGGCACTTCCAGCCCCGATAATACATCTGAGTCAGTGGAAGGGATGGTGGCAGGGGAGGAGGAGGCAGGGGTAGCTTCCTGGGCCATTTTTCAGGCTCTTTTGACACCGCCAAACCCATTAGAGGCCATTATTTAGGCTGCCTGACAACATGGGCTCTTACCCTCTGCTGACACTCTGAGGGCTCTGGGCTAGTGCATCCCTGCAGAAAGAGGGGAGAGCTGAGGTCCATCAGTCAGGGTGATGCCGGGAGCTCCCCACTGGAAATTCCTGGTAGCATGACAGCTCCTCTGCTGCCCTTGCTGCCACTGCTTAGGTTCAAGGGGACACCAGCGGCGGTTCAGAAATGTTGACTGCTTTTTTGGAACCCTTTTTGCTTTCTCTCTCCCCTCTTCCTGCTGTTTTCCTTCCCTATGTTTCTTCAGGAGGGTGCAGGTCATCTCATTTCAAAATCAGGGTCTTTGGACCTTGTTTAATCTCTGCTTAATCCCAGTCCTTCTCACTCCCCTGTGGCCCAATCCCCTTCTGCACCCTTTTGGCGAGAAAAGGTTGAGGAGGGTATAGCTATCCAACAACAGCAAAATAGCCAGGCAAAAGTCCTGCCTACCCCAGTGTCTGCTTAGGGAGTCCGTAAGTCAATGGCATCGCATAACCCCTTGAGCTAAGTGAGCAGGGCTGGACATGAGGGGTATCAGGGGTCTGAAAACCCTCTGAGAACATAGCACGTGGGCTCCTTCCAAAAGGGCTGCTCCAAGAGGCTCTTGCAGGGGCTTCATGTTTTCAATGAGTGGGTGTACGTGGAGGGGAGGAGGGGATGGGGGCTGAATAGAAACGCCGTGGTAACACCGCACGTTAATGGCAACACTTCTTCAAGAAATTTCTCTTGAGAGTTCCTCATTATGCAAACAAGTCTGGCAAATGATAATGTCTCCTGTACTTCCATGGATTAATGTATGTAAATGGAAGAGCTGCTGCTCATTCCCAAAAGCAACATTCAGTTTCCCACACCAGAGCCAGCGCCCGGGCCAAGGGCAATGCATCTCAGGGTACATGCAGACTGCAGTTTTCACCCCTCCTTCACACCAGTTGGCCGTTGCATTTTCTAAGATCACTTGGCTAAATGTATCCTTCCTTCAGACATGCATCCACATTGAGTACAGCATCGTGGCCTTTCATGTACATGGTGTCAGTGTACGTGACCGGTGTCCTGCCCAGAGCAATGTCACACGTCCTGGTGATCTGGCGGAGAAGCTAGCAGAGTAGATCCTGCTGTTTGGGGATTTGATCCAGGCAATATATTGCTCTGTAACATTAAAAGGATGCAGGGGGCTGGGGGGGGTGGTTGACGTCTTAGTCACAGACTTTAATTTGATGTGGGAAAGGAGCCACTTGTTATCATCTGAAGGGAATTTTGTTACCTTTGTGAAATGGCTTTGGTGCATTTTAAGTCGTATTTTTTTCTTTTTTACTTTTGAGTAATGTGCTTAACAGAAGCAGAAAACCACAGAAAAATCAGGTTTTTATGGAGGTTTTGTTTTTTTTTTAAAGTAATCTAGGTCAGGTCAATCTGAGTTAGCTGAGCCTGGGGCTGACATCACCAAGTTTATCTTGTGGTAAAACCAAAGTACGCTATCAGTGCAATGTTTTTCCACTTGAGATAACTTCTGACAGTTCCCATGAGGTTAAAAACACACCTTTTTTTCTTTTTTTCTTTCTTTCTTTTCTTTGTTTTGTGTGTTTTGTTTTGTTTTTTTTTTCCTTTTGAAGGCAGACTCTCCCTATGACTTTCATTCACTTGAATGCGTGTGCGTAGCAGAGTCCCATCAGGACTGGCACTGTCCAGCACCCCCAGCAGCAGCAAGGCAGGGCAATGCTGGCTCCCAACATCCACGGCTTACCTGCTGCATGGCAAGCAGAAGCCTGGCCTCTTCGAGGTGCTCTGACTGCCATCTTCCCTCACCACCAAATAACTGCAAATGAATTAAGTGATTTCTGACTGCTAAAACTGGTGCGTGCAGCAAAGCATATCTGGGCTAAAGATCATTCGCTTGAAACACAGGTGAACTGCTTTGCCAAGCAGCCAGAGATAGCTAAAACTAAAATAGGTTTGGCATTTTTTTAGTGCAAAAAACAATTTCCCAACTTTTTTTTTCCTCCCTCACTGTTATCAGGAAGGAGGGATTTGAGTCAGGTTTTGACCCAAGCAAAACTACTCGTTTTTAGTGGGCTTGAACTTTTTCATTTCTATTCAGTTCCAAAAAACATGAAGCTAATTTTCTTTTCCTTTATTAGGTTGGGGGGTTGTCATTTTTGCCCTCTTCTCTAGACAGCTCAACTCAGAGAAAAAAGCAAAATGCTACATGACGGTGGCTCCCTTCTGACAAAGCAGAGTTAAATCATGGGAGATATGATCTACATAGCACAGCCTGTAGCAAAGAATGGAGGCCTTTTAAATTTCCTCTGGCTTTTCTAAGACAAAAACATCTTAATGCTAAAACAGCTCGAAATTAAGCAGTTCGGGGCATTTCAAGAAATAAGACCGAAACATTGGATGATAGGAATATTAAAAATCTTTCTTTCTTTCCCACCCAGAAGGAAAATGTTATAAAATTTCTGTGAATAATTTTCAAATTTGTTTGTGCTGTGAGGGTTAGGTCCAAAATCAGTGTCATTCTGAATTCAAATGTGAGCTGACTTGTTAGGAAAATTCTTTACCAGGATGAGGTTTGGTCATCCAAAGTGTGCCAAACGGCATGCTTGCAAAAGTCAGTGGTGGTTGCTCTCAGCCTTAAGAGAGGCACATCCCAGGACATCGATGGTGAGCCCTTTGCCACCTGCTTGCCCCTGGCTTGCCCACCGTGAGGAAGAGCAAACACAGGGTGACTCGTTTAGGGGCTGCGTTGTCTATTTTGACCTGTGCTGAGAAGAAAAATCTATTGCTTTGTATCCTGAGAACCTTGCAGGAATGGATGGTTTATATCCCAAAGCCAGTTTCTGTTCTGCTTTGGATACAAGCTATGGATTTCTGCTAACTCAGTGGTGGCTGGGAATGCTGCTAGATTTGGAACCCCCTAACCTGCTTTTTTTGCTCGTGAGACTGTGAAAGCGCTCAGAGATTGCAATTCTCCAGCTCTGAAGAATCCTGTTGATATATGCTCCACATTATGATCATATATAAAGACTGATAAGGCATCTTTGAAAGAAAATCAGAAGGGAGCACGTTGCTGCGCGTGCTGAAGTAGCAGAAGTGTGAATGTCACGTTGAAGCCTTACGTTTTGATATATAGCCGTAACAAAGGGGGTGAGGGGTCTGTCTGTATAAAGAACACCAGAAAATCTACTGCCTAATGATTTTTTAAAGAGAATATAAATCAAAATTGAGAAACTCGGGAGGCTTTTACACCTACTTAGCGGATTCTGTGTGCATATCTGCTGCTATAAAACCCTACCATACTCTGTCTTTGAAAGTTGACTGGGAACTAATAGCACCTTATCAGGGTTTTGCATGCGATAGCCCTAAGGTTTACCTTTGTAGTGCCTTTTGAAAGAAAGTCCTGCTAGTACAGAGCTCCGGTCTTCACTCCAGCAAAGGGTGAAAAGGAAAGGGAAGTAATACGATTATACCTAATTGCCTTAGCATCCACTTACCTATTTTACATATGTGTCTTAGAACAAATGTTTGTGGAGTGTCTAGACTGATGTTTACAAATGTGTTAGCTAACTCCGGCTAATTGGGGAGCAATTAACGTGTGTTAAAAAGCTAGGAAGTCTAGACAAAGCCGGAGCGCCTTCGCTTGTGTGCCTCTTCCTATCTCTGCCTTTATCCCACTAGGGAAACGAAGGAAAGACTTCAATTGTAGCGTAAGGAGGCATGCTTCTCCCTGTAAGGGAAGGGGAAAAGCAGAAAAGAAAGGACCAGGAGCCCTCCCAGCAGCATGCTTCACCAAGCAAAGCGTGTTCAGTGCTTCCCGTGTTAGCTGCGTTGAAACAGTCGTGCCTCGGGAGCGCTGCCTGCTATTTCACTGCACCATCAGCTTCGGCTAAGCCGTTCCTCTCCACCCAGGGCCTTCTGCAGGCTCCTGCCCTCCTCTTGCTTTTCCTATGCCCGTGCTGCACCTGCAAGCATCCGGTACAGCCCTTCTACCTGCCCCCTCCTTCCTGCCCCTTTCTAATTGCAGTTAATTCTCCTCCTGCAAGCGTCAAGCTGATGGAAGGAAACTCCTCTCATAGTTACAACTTTGATTATGCTCTTCACTGTCCTAAATAACGCTGCCCCTCCGCCGCCCTGCTGATGGCGGCTGTGCCTTTGCTCTGCTTCTGCAGGGGGACAGTGGGGCCCCGCAGGACGGGGAGCCCTCCGGGGCCGGACAGGGCAGCCCCCCACCCCGGGAAGGCCGGCTGAGGAGCAGGGTGGGAGCGCCGGGGGCCGGAGCCCTCGGAGGGCGGAGGGGGGCACCGGGGAGCCCAGCCTGCGGCCCCGGCCCTCCTCTGCCTCAGCCCTGCCTGGGGCCGCCTGCCCACTCCCATCGGCAGGGCTGGCACTCTGACGTCAGTGCCATCACCGGCGGGGAGCCAAGCGGCAGGGCAGGCACTGTGACGTCAGCGCCGTCGCTGGGCGGGCAGCCAACCAGCAAGCCAACCACTGTGATGTCAGCACCGTTACCCTAGTGCCCAAGGCAGGTGGGCAGCCGGGGCTGGCAGAAGCCCCCATGGGCCATGGCAGTGCCGCACGGCTTGTGCCATCGGTCAGTGCCCAGAGGGGGACGGCTGCGGGAGGCAGAGCCAGGTGAGCCCCCAGCAGACCTGCTTGCCTTGGCAGCGTCCCGTGCTCCTGGGGGTGTCCCTCAGCCTGCCCACCCTGGGACCTTCAGAGGCGCCGACCTCCGAGCAGCTGCAACCCGCTCTCCCAGCTTCTGCGGGATGTAGTAGGTACGTGCCCAGGTTTTGGGAGAGCTGTTGTGCCGTGGGGAAGCACCAGGCCGGAGCGGGATCAGGAATACCAACTCACAGCTTCCCACTTGAATCTGTCATGAAAGTTGCCTTTAGAGGAGTTTTTCCAGTGGGAAAATAAGGAGAAATTACCCACGCTGAGCAGCAGCTGCTGCTGTTGGCCCCCCTCAGCTCCCGTGGAACCACTTTTTTCTTTGGTGGATGAATACTTTGGGGATTATGCCTAGAAAGTAGAGTTTGGGCCAGGATCTGGGCTTTGCCAGAGTGCCAGCATGCTTGGCAGACCCACTGAACCGTGATGTAGTATGTGCCCTCGAGGAGCTTTTTAGAGACGGGTGTCCACTGAGCTGTCGTGGAAGTGTGTTGCAGATGTGTGTGTATGTACCAGGGGGAGGACTTGTACTGCAAGCTCTTGGCTTTCGCTTTCTTTTCCCCTCAATATTTCCTAACCCTCTGGCGTTGAAAATCACAGCTGTAGGGCTTGTTCTTCCACAGCAGGGTAGGAGTAATTCCCTGAATAAGCCTGTGCCTTCATAGGAGGCAGGTGCCCAGGGCCTTCCTGGGACTGTGGGCAGTAAAAACTCTGTCAAGGGCAGAGCAAGAGGAGACAAATCTTACATGGGAAAGGATTTATGAGCATAGACACAAACCTTGCTTGTTCTCTTTTTTTCTCTCTCTCTCTCCCCTATTGTGCACACATGTCTGGAAGTTAAACCCATGAGCTAATTGCAAAGCCACACGCACACATATAAATAATAATAAAAACCCTATTCATTATGTACCCTGGAGTGTCTAACCTGCATTGCATCCAGTAATTCATTTGCCTGGGAATCCATCCAATATTAGAATAGCAGAAATGAAAGGTTGGAAGAGATCTCAGGAGTCCATTTTCTTCCTTGCAGACAGGATCAAAAATACCAATTGCAAACTCATGATCTGCTTCAAACAGTCATACATGTGCAGAACGAGGTCAAGTCTGCCTGCCAAATTAATGCTCCTTTTCTCTAAATGTATATTTTTTCCCCAAAAGTTTCCTAGGAAGATTTAGTTATGAGACAGTGAGAGATGTAAGTTTCTGGTATCTTACGATAGCACAGGACAGGAAGCTAATAATCATGAAGATTTTCTCATTTGGAAAGGGAGACTGGCAGTCCCCTGCTGGGGCATGCAATATTCACTTCTAGGTTCTGTATTCTGATTAAAGCTTCTGTATGCATAAAAATGTTAAAACATTTTGGAAATGTTTTAATGTTCCAACATATTTTAGCATTCCAAAACTTGGAACATTTTGGAAATGTTTTACATACATTAATTTTGAGTCTTTCTCTCCTCCATATGTCCTTTGCAGAATTTTTGCCATCCTTACAAGTTTTTGGAATCCCATGAACAAATGGTTTTATCGAGGTCTCTTTGAAGTTAGGAGGGGACCCTCTCACCGCCTCAACAGTTTTTGCCAACGATTCTGAGATTTTTTGGTGGAAGACAATATGTAGTATGAGATATTGATAATGACGGGGAATAATTAGGAAGGCATGCAAAGCAGGACTTTTTTCTGCCCTAGGGAGTTGTCCATGAGAAATCTGCTGATTGTCAGGAGAGCCCGAATAGTGCCTGTTGCAGGTACAGTCATTCTGAAGGCAGTATCAACCGTCAAATTGACTGTCGCGATCTAGTAGGAAACATGTCTGGGATTACACTCTTGTCATGGGTTGCAGGCATCCAGTGTGTTCACCTGTACTGCTGATTTATTTTAAGTTCACAGCTTTAGGATGCTCGTAGTTTAAAGCACTTGTCAGCTCTAACAGAGGCAGCTTTGAAAACTAAACTGGTTTCCTAGGAAAGAAACGTGTTTTAGTCTAGTCAAGCAAAAGTTTTGCATTCCCTATTACAAAATTGGAAATGTAGTTACTAAAACAAGCGATGCAACGGTATGTTGCATCTGTCTGTAGTTTTAGCTGTCACTGGTGGAAATATTTTGGCACTTTGCACTCAAAACACATCTCACCTTGCAGAGGTAATCTTCCAGGGCAGAAGTGGTACTGTTTCTCTGCGTTCTCCTTTTTTATGGATCATCCAAACTGAGTTTGGGACCTCCTCTGTTTTATAACTGAGTTTCCTGGGCTGACACATACCTTTTTCCTCCTTCCTCAGCAATTTTACAGGAGCTGGTCCTATTACTTTTAGAAGCCTGTGAAATGATTTTTAGTTATTAACATTTGTGTTGTCTTCTGAAATGCATCAGCCCTGTGTTCATCTGATTCTTTTCACTGGGCTTATCCTCATCTAGAGGGAAGTTAATTGCACAGGCACTTTCTCAGTCATCTCTTTCCTTGCTGACTGGCATATGTTCTATATATTTGTTACAGTTTCTGTAAGCCATATCAGAAGAATTACTAATGAAACAGTATTTGTCACAATCTCAGAAGTGGAATTGTGTGGCACGGCTACTGTACACTGTACATATGATTCATTTGGCAGCTGGAGCACTTCAGATTTCCCCATGCTAGCCATTTTAGGAGGGCATTTGGGAAGGGCAGAGGGATTGGTCATAGGTCCATATGCAGAAGAAAATGATGTTCTGCTAAGTGAAAAGTTTCTTTGAAATTCATTTGGAAGAAGAAATTCGTAGTTTAAGTATTCGCTTCCAAAACCTCCTCTGAAAAACTTCTCACTGTACTCCTTGAGTGTCTCTAGAATATATTTTAATTGCATTTCAGTTTCTAAAAATTAGAAATATTTATCACGGGGCTTGAATAGGTGAAGTCATCTGCCCAAGTAACTGGGAATCCGCCTTGTGCCCCCGGGAGGGTGAGAGGCGTTTTAAAGCAACTCCACAGGAGCATTTTACACATGCTGCTACACCTACAGGGTCTGAGCATCTGTAGTGGTGTCTTGTAAGACATCTAGTGACCGTCATTACAGGTCCCGTTTTTCAAACGTGCTTGCTCCCAGCATGAGGAGCTCTGTTGTGAAAACTTGGACACTGGGTTTGTTGCCCGAATGGGATATCAGCTCTTTGGAAAAAAATCTGTCTCCATTTGTGAATGCTGCAGTCTTTGAGAAAGCCAGCCAAATGTCTGCACCTGCTCGAGGTACTAAGCTTCGAGTAACCCTGTTTCAGCATAAGCTTTTTAACTTGCAGAGAGCAGAGGGGTTTCCTTTTCCATGCCCCAGACATCACGTGAAGGGGGGTGGTGTGCTGGAAACCCCTTCCTTTCCTTTCTGGAGCCATTCCAGTGCCCCAGCATGGCCTTACGGGTGCTGCACTTAGGTGGTGTTGGCTTTTGCAACACAGGCGTGAGCCAGCTAGTTTGTGCCCTAGTCTGGTGTGGACTGTGGGCTATGTATCTTCCCTTCTGATAATGTTTCCAGCCACGCCTTGCTTCTTATCTCTACTGCCACAGTTTTGCAAGTGGCATAGAAATCCCCTTGCAGATAGTTAACGCAACATCAGGTGAACAAATTGGGGGGAGACTTGTCACATACCTCCAGAGGGGATATCTAATCATCCCCAGTGCCTTTGCTCACTGATGCTAACAATGTGATCTGAAAGAAAAGCTGGTTCCCTGCCCAAATGCAGCCAAGGAAGTGAGATGCCTCGTTGTTTCTGGGGATGGGGCTGTGAGCTCTAAGTGTCTGTGCATCTTCACACTGGGGTCCCCTTGGGAGATATGTACACTATCATTACTGAATCATTCAGTGTGATGTTGAGCACATGGGACTGTCAAACTTCTGAGTTAAATCTACTCATAACCATTGCAAAGCCATTTTGATGCCTATGACAGTTAAAACCTCTTACGGTGAAATCATTTATTGCAGCCTAACATTTCACTACAGAGAGAGCAGGTGCTTCTAGTAATCCTTAAGAAAGATCAAACTGAATTGTAAAAGGTATTTCTCACTGTGGCAATGGTTAAGTGCTTAACCATGTGAGTGTCCAGGGGAGTGCTGAACCTCCGTTTCGGTAAGGACACCATCTGGACACTCCACAAGAAGAAATCAGCAGAGGTTGAGAAAATCACAGAAGGGGAAGTGGCTTCACAAATCAGTAGCTCTATTTTTACTAGGAGGCATGCATATGTACAAGCAGACATGTTGGCAGGGATCTAATCTTGCAGTTATTTTGCACCTCGATGCAAATGCATGCAAGATGAGGCATCTTGCATTTTCTTGGTGAGAATTATATATGGGATGTCACACTCTGAGCTAAGTAGTCATTCACCCCAAGCCTTCATTTTGTTTTTCTTGGTGTCATTTCTTCCTCAATTAGATGCATTTGGACTGACCCAAGCCATTCTTCTCTTCCCTTGGTATTTATATCTTTTATGCAGTGCTGCAGAGTCATTCATATTCCCACCACAGAACTGTTAGAAAAGAAAAGGCACAAGTGTCCTTTCAGCTAGTAACATTTTGAGACCTGAATATCTTCATTAGAAAGGTCATGAAAAATGCTCTGGCGTTCAGCTCTCATCCTGTGCTTTACCTTCAAAGTCCAGGCTGCCTAGATCTCATACAGCTGAACGTGGGACATGTACTGAGGAAATATCTAGGAACTGGTGATGGGACTGGCCCCTGGAATTGGTCCCCAGTCAGTAGAGGCTGTTGTAACCACTCACAGGCAAAGAGGAGGATGGGAATGTACAGTCAGAGTGCTTTTGCTTGGAAAGTGTTGGACAGCATGGTTTCCCTGTGGATAAAATTCCATTTTCTGAGCAGCTCTAATCACAGACCTGCCTGATAACCCAGGTCACTGCTACAGGAGCTTGTGTTTGTCCTGCTGCCCCTTGTACTGTAGAGGAATATAAAGTTACAAAGGCCACTACCTCGATATAGGATTTGTGTCGCAAAACATCTTTAAATTGAGAAGGAAAGTTGTCAGATTCTTGGAGAAAAAGCCCTTAGCTCAGCAGTTTCTAAACTTTTCTTCTTGATGCCCCATTTTCAGGGGCAGTGATCTTTCCTCCAAGATTTCAGACTTCTTAGTTGGAGTCAAGACCCCTATTTTGGGATCTGCTGCCTTAGCTTCTTACATTGGTGGGGTCATCCCCAGTAATGCCAAAAAGTAAATCCCTTACAGGCTCTGTCATAAGCTGATCTGTTTAATCAGGTGGAAAGAAAAGTTTTAGCCTGTGCCGCTGCACAGTTAGAAAGATAAGCTGTGGGGTGGTCGCTGTTGCCATACAAAGCACTGGCAGCACTACATGGCATGGCAGCAGATGGACCAGCGGTCTGGTTTACTTTTTGCAACTCTCATATTTCTGTGAGCAATGCCTGTGAGAAAAGGATTGTACACAGATTAGTGTTTTGGGTGAGAGAGAAACTTTTCATGATGAGATGGCTAGAAGTAACCTGGCAAGGGGATCTTGTTCATCCCACTGCCAAAAGACCAAATGAGCTATATTCAGGTGTTTCCTGGCATGTTTATCTAGCCAACTCTGAAAGACCTTCCAACAGTGGGGTCTTTGCAACCCGAAGCAATCTTTTCTGGTGCTTAAATGTCCTTACCACTAGATCGCAGAGGTGACTTCTAACCTTAATCTTCCTTTCTGTAATTTAACTCCCACCTTCCTTTGTTGTATTCGCCATGGGTATGCAGAACAAACTGTTCTCATCTTTTTTTTTTTTTTTTTCCTGAAACGTTTTTGAAAACTGTTTTACTGTCTCCTCTTTTCATTTGTCTTCTCTAAAGTAAACAGCCCTGATGCATTCACGCTCCCTTAGAAATGGTGCCTTCTCAACTTCTGGTTATTATTGCCTTCCTCAGGTCTCCCTCCAGCAGGCCACACTTTCCTTGGGGTTCATTCTCCCAAGGTGGACACGATACTCTAGCTGACTCCCACTGCTGTTAGGCTAAAGCACATTAGTTTCTGTGCTTTGTTAGTTGCACCCTTGTTTACTTACATGGTATATTTGCTTTTTTCTTACTACCAAGGCAATGGTGATTCATGTTGAGCTTTTGTTCTACCATTGCCTTTTCTACTGTAATCCCCTTTCCTGCCAGGCTGCTAGCTGCCTGGTTGTTCATCCTGTATCAATGGAGTCTGTTATTCCTACCGAAGTGCAATACCTTGCACACACCCATACAATATTTTATTCTACTTTTTATCAGTTCATGTTGTAAACATGACGAGATAATTTTGAATTCCATATGTATCTTCCATGTGCACTCCTTCTCAGCTTGCTGTCATCTGCAAATTCAATAAACAGACTTTATCCTGGTCATTAATGAAAATATTGAATATCATCAGGCTGTGAACAGATCCCTGCAGAAACCCCGCTGGTGTATCCTTGCGTTTTGACAGTGAACCATTGGTAACTACTTTCTGAGTACTGTTTTCTAACAGGTTTTGTAGCCATTGTATAGTGCGTTCATCTAGACCGTATTTTCTGAGCTTGCCTGTAGGAATGTCAGGAGAAAAGGTGTCAGAAAGCTTACTAAGGTCAAGATGTATGACTGAACTGCTTCTCTGCCATCCACAAGACCTGTTACCCTTTCACTGAAGAAAATTAGATTGCTTTGACATGATTTTCCTTGACAAGTGCATGTTGCCTGTTACTCGTCTCCTTGTTATCTTGCAGGTGCTTAAAAGTACTCTGGTTATTTGTCCCAGTTGGTTCCTGGGAATCAAAGCTAAGCTCTCTGCTTTATAATCCCCTGGTCCTCCCATTTTTCAAAATACGTGCCACATTTGACCACCTTTTTTCTTTTGTGGAGCCAGGCTTAGCTCCTTGATTTTCCAGCTGCTTGCAGGTGAAGGCTGAGGCAAAAATGTCAAGTCCAGGCATGCTTGACTGAGTAATTTTGCACCTAAATAAGGTGATCGGCCATACCACATCACACACACACACACCCCCAGCACTGTGGCCTTGCTTCACTTCTGGAGAAGCAATATTACAAATCTGTGTCTAAAATGGGAAGTCTCAGGAGTTTACCTGCAGTGTAACTAAGATAAATCATGTGTTGTTGGGTGTAGCAGGGCAGTGGGTATACATAGAGAAGCCCTGTACTGGCCAAATCAGCAGTGCTGTGAACCAGTTAATCTGTGTTTACCCTTCAGCTCTGCCTAGCACTGACCCAAGGAAGGACAAGGAAGGCAATCTGAATGGTATTTCAGTGCCGCTGTTTGGAGATAAAGTAGAACAGACAAGTACCTCCTGGTGTGTGTGTGTGAAGAACTTACTGCGTCTGTAACCGGCGCAAGCCTTTTTGTGTAGCTATTTCTAGGCAAATAGGCTTTGACTGAGCCCTGGGGCTTGTTCTGGAAGATTTAAAAAAATCCAGGGAGGTACCTTTCACTTTAATTCATGGCAGTCTTAATTTTGCTTAAAAATGGCAAAGAAAAGACTCTTTAGGGTAGATCAGAGAAATGGAAAAGCAAAAGACTGATAGAAGAGCTTGGAAGCAGAGAAGGGCAGAGGAGAGAGGTATTGGGGGGCAAAATGTATGGAGTGAGCATTGGCAGAGGTGCAGGTGAATGGAGTGAGGAAGAGAAGGAAAAAGGCGAGTGGAAGAAACTGAAAAGCAGAAAGACAGCAAAGGTAATCGTGCATTGATGGATTTCAAGGTTTTCAAGGACTTAGTCTAAATAGAAGAAAACACAGAGGCTGGTATGGAGGGGAGGAATGAGAAAAGATGGGGAGCTAGCAGGGCATTAAAACTATCTGTAAAGTCTTTGCTTAGTGGCAGAATAGGTACATTTCATGGGGTATTTATGGTCTGTGGCTCCTGTGTAAGCAGGGCGCTGCTCAGCATATAAGCTCATAATGAGGAGCAAGATACAGCTTGCACGGTAAAGGTGACGCTGTCTAGGACATGAGTGGAACCAGCATGTGTTCCTTTGGCAGAGTCGGAAAAGGCAGACAACCCTTTAGCAGAGGTATTGCTTTTTAATTCAAGCATCACATGTGCTGCCATCTTTCTAGCCAAGAGCTAGCCAGCTCCTTTGTGGACCAAAACAGTGTTTGTGTTGCCCTCGGGTCCATTTATAATACAGACAACAAGCAGAAGCTTGAGGATGCTGAGCTCTGTGAGGCTGGGACCGTTGCAGCAAGCTGGAAGGCAGTGTGCTCTCGGCACTGAAACTCGGCAGGGGAAGGTCCTCACTGGCATTAAGGTGCAGCTGAGTTTATGGCAGGACACAATCAATAGGAACGAAGCTGGATGACAGATGAAGAGAATGGTTATCATTGCGGTATGAAACCATGTTGCATTGATTTGTGACACTTGGGGATTAATCTGCCTTCAGGTACACCTGACTTTTAAAAGTGCTCTATTTACACATTTTACAACCTGAAATACAGTCAAGTGAACTAGATTTTTCTCCAAGTTGAGAGACATCCAGTTCTGGAGCTTGGTACAGTCAGCTAGAGAAAAACAGCCAGCCAGCTACAAACTCCCGATTTTCACCGAGGCGCTCCCCTCAATACCTGTGAAGTCGCTGCTTTGTGCCTTTTGGCAGGAGCTCATTGCTTGCTTTTCTGAGTTCTCAGTTCTGGTGGAATGGCAGTGATGGGGGAGGCACCACGACCCAAAATGGGGAGAGAAAGCCCAATCAAAATGTACCAAAGTGGCTGTGATCATCTGCAAAGGAGGTGTAACAGGAATTAATTCTGACTAGACATCCCAGCCAGCATAGAGCCGAGAGGACAGGTTGGAGGAGGAAGAGAAGCAGACATAGAAGGAGGCAGGTGGGATCTTGGGGGAAGATGGGAAGTCTGATGGAGTGAAATAGGATGGAGGTGCGCACTAAAAATAGAAGAGCAAGATGTTATTTCTGAGGGCTTTGTCCCAAGGGCTCTTAGTCATCTCTCTACATGAGCAAGTGGAGAAGAGAGTTAGGAGTGACAGAGGCCAAGACTTTTTTGGGGGGAGAAAAAAGAAAAGTGTTTTCACTAAAGAAAGTGTATGGCAGGAACAGATTTTGCCTCAAGGGTTCTTTGTCATCAGCAGAGGCAGAGACAGCACTATGGACTCCCACAGTCCTGCTGGTTCTGCTGCTGGAGACAGCCTGGTGCAAGCAGCCTGCTTGAAAGGGAAAGGTAGGGAAGAGGAACTGCACTAGCTGGGCCTTTTCCTCTGCTCCTGCACTTCATCCTGATGTGTGCAGGACCTTGCAAGGCTGGTCCTGTTGTTGTCAACAAAAATCAGGTGAGTACCTCACAGTGTAAACAACCGTTTCCCTTGAGACTTGGTGGTGCTACGCAAACACCAGGGAGATGGGAAGCCACTTTTCCAGACCTGCAGGGCTAATGCCATTATCCTGACTCCCAGAAAACACCGCTTCTGGTCCTCTGAGAAGGGATGAAGCTGGTCCTTGAGGTAACTGACAGGCAGTGTTGAAGTCTGATAGGAGTCTAGGAGCCTGCACCTAAGCCTGAACGAAGGGATTACTGTGCAGCTGCTCTTGCCTTGCCCAGGGAAAGGTTAAGTTGCCTGGTGCAGGCTGTCACGGGCTGACGGTTTGATGTCGCCTGCTTATAGATCCCAGGACTTGGCCAGGCCCCACCACTTTAACTTTCACTCTTAGTAAATCACAAAATGAAATGGAGTTTTCTTCCAAGTGACAGGTAAATCTTGGCCACTCTCCGGCTGCTGTACTGGTATCGCTTAATTCTGTAATCCCTTTGCCCTCCATTCCTTGGTGCAGTGAGTGCATGCTGGGAAGCATTGGAGTGACAAGCGATTTCTCTGTGCCTGACACCTTGGCTGGGAGACTTGATTAAGTGAAAGTATCTTTGCATTCATTTTTTTCAGGTGCAGAGAATAAAATGCAGCCAAGGAATCGGCTGGGTCTCAGAAACATTACAGAGTTTCCCTGCTCTGCTCCCTGCCTTGCTTCTCAGGCCAGTGCCCTTGCTGTGTTGCATACGCAGCTAGTTTTATGGGGAGATGAGGATTTGCTTTGCTATTTCCAAGTTTACTCTGGCAGACTTTGAGAGGTTTTCTTCCAGGTCTAGTGTCTCTGCAGTGTTCCTTGCATTGCTGCCTCCTGCCAGAATTGGAGACTTGGGTAATCCCATCCACTCACAAGGTGAGGAGGTGGCTTCTTCCACCCAAGTGCTGCCAGCTGCCAGCCTGGGGAGCCGGAGCAGCTGGGAGCTTCCCCCATCAAGAAGGCCGTAGATCATTCCCTCTGGCATCTTTCAGCCTGCCTTGAGTGACATTACTGCAGCTCTGGGGACTGTTATTAGTATTCAGCGGTACACTTTTAAGCAAAACCCGAGAAAGGAATTAATCTGTCAATAGAAATGAATATACTGGACAGTGATTTATGCAGATCCTGTACTGAGAGTGACTGTGTTCATTTCAACTGCATCTCTCAGGCTTGTTCCCAGAGCCAATACATAAACTTGCATTTGAAGTAACATTACAGCTGGCTGATCATTTGTTCAACACCTAGGTCCATGCAAGCACTGCTATACCCAGGAGTCAAAGCTGAGGAGAAATGCATGCATCTGTCACTTTTTACAAAGCTCAAACAGTAAGAGGCGCAGCCAGGGCAAAGGGCTCTGATTAGTTATCCAGGGCACATATACTGGACTCCGTTGTCGTGCACATGTAGGAGCCTTAGCATGTGCTTGTAACTGCACAAGCACTGCACCTTATTGCTGGATACATGTATGGAAACCTATGTACAGCTGCGTAAACGTAGCAGTGCGTCTGTGGGAGTGGAAGGCTGTGCTCGTCCTAGGTGGCAAGCGCAACTCTAAAATCCTGGCATCCAGTGTGTGTACAGTTAAAAATACAACAGAGAACTGTTCATTTGGGTGCACAGGGTCCGGAGAGCACACATTACGGTGACAGCCATGGTCTGGTTGGAAAAGCATTTTTGTGGGTCAGGAGACTTAGGCTGTGTTTCTCACTGTCCTCCTTATTTGTTGTGACACTTCGTACAAGCCACTTCACAGATCTGTATCTTTCTTCTGGTTTCTACACTGAAGGCAATTGCAGCGCTACCAATTCTGCAATTTTTTTTTACATGTCTCAGTGATAATTTGTGCTTTACCAGATGCCCCTGCTTCTGAAAGTAAATTGTTCTCAACCTTTTGTGGTTTTTGTGGCAGAGCAAGGCTTGAAAATATGGCTTGCATCTACCCTTGAGGCTCATATAATGACAAAAAGAAGGGGGAAAATGAACTTTTCTTATTGTCCGGAAATCCTGTTTTCTAGGAAACTGCTTAATGATGTTTGCATGATTCAGGGTTGTGAATGTTTGTTGGAGTACTGACAGGATTCTTCAGACTTGTGTGCGTAGGACACCGTGCATTGCTCCAGTGAAAGATGTTACAGCTTTGCAGGCCATTGCGTTGTACCAGGAGGCGGTCACAGGGGTATGCATACAGTAGTGCTCCCAGGTCCACAGTGAAGGAACACAGCTCAAAATCTACAAATGTGTATGTATTTATGTAGAGAAAAGCACTTAGAAACTGAAAGGTTCAGGCACAAAATGTGCTCAGATAAAGTGCCCATGAATTGAATAGGAATCACAGAGAAGAGAGAGAAACGTACATTGAGACATAGTTGTGCTGTTGCATATGCTTTCAAGTGTGACCAGGGTTGGGAATAGAGGTGAAGCCCTCTAATTAAAAGAGCAACATCTCTCCCTCTCAATGTATGCGAGTGTGAATTGCTCCCCCCGAGTCAGAGCATCCCCTGGAACGTGCAGAGCAGCACAGTTGCAGTAGCAGCAGCGCTGCCAAGGCTTTGGATTGAGTTCCACGGTAGCTGGTGGGGGGGGGTGACAGGAAAGAAACAAAACAAAAAACAAAAAAGACTGAGCTTCTGAAGTCACAGTTCATTTCAGTTTTCATCATAAAACAAGAATGCAGTGGAAAGGGGGCCACTCTCTAACTGACATGATTTAAAACCTAGGTACAGGTGCAGCACCTGTACTTATATTGCTTGCATGCTTGGTGTTGACAGTGCTGACTGTCCATGGTTGCTGGACCGCAAACACTATTGCTACATGCGTGCAGCCATCCTTCCTGCTCCTTCCTCCTACCTTCCTTTCACTTTCTGGTACACAATGCAAGCCCACGCATTTGCTACCTGGCATCTTTTCCCACCCACTTCACAGATGGGAAGAGAGAGGCTTCAGCTATTACCCAGAGTTTCTCACCTCCCAGACTGGCTGTATTCTGCACCAAACTTCTCTTAAAATTGTTGAGATTATTACTGTTGTATATTTTATACACACGCACACACACACACATATATGTTTTTATATATATATATTCTTCAGTCTCCCTCTGCAGCTGAGAGGCACACCCGGGATTTATCTCTGTAATGAGAAAAGGGAGATAGGGAAAAGTAAGGGCATTTTTCTCTGGCTTGGATTGTAAGTCGTTTTGATATTCATTGTAAAAGATGCTTTTCAAATATTTAAATGTATGTGCACTCACATATCAGTTCTTCAGGATGGATTGTATGCGACATAATCACTGTTTTATATCTCTTGTGCTCTGTGGTATTCTCCTGTATCTGTTCCTTTCAGTAACTTCATCTAGGAAAGAGGGGAAGATGAGCTGGAACTGGGATTGCTTCCACAGCCTATGCTCTGTTGTCATCTCTTTTTGGGATGGACTAAGGCTGAAGAAGAAATATGCTCACCTTTGGCTGGAGCTCTCACCTTTTCCATCACTACCGTTTCTAGTGGGTGGAGTGGGCTTAAAGTAGCTGAGCCCTCACGAAGAAAATGCTCTTATATTCTCATGAGAAAGGCTGAGCTGGGATTTTGCTTGATAATTAGCTCAATGTGTTTGGTAATTAGCTCAAACAAAGGGCATTTTGGCTGAGGCAGGAGAATTATACAAATTTAGAGGTATCAATGACACCTGTCCAGGTTTACCTCTTTTTGTGACTTAGGGGGTGGGAGAGAGGGAGGGGTGGGTATGTTTGCTCCATCTTTGCATGGCTGGGGATAGGGGCTGGCCATGCCGCGTGCAAACTCTTCCTCCCCCTTCGTCCTTGGAAGGTCTGCTCCCTGTCAGGTGTGCCATCCCGCCATCTGCTCCCAGCACCGAGCAGCTGGTATGATAGCCGCAAACGCTGGCAGGAGTGGCCTTCCAGCCGCGTGAATGACAGCACGCGCCGCTGCTTCCTTGGCACGGAGAGCAGCGCTTGTAGCTGGGAATTAGAGGCTTGTAAACCTGCCGGCTCGAAGGCAGGGGGAACGGCTCTCAGCGGCACTCCCCAAGGCGTGGGAATCTGCCTGAGCTCCCGCCGACGCCGTCACACCTGCACGAGTCCTGGCCGGCCCCAGGCGGGAAGCCCGAGCCCATGGTGGGGTGCCGTGGCTGAGGTCCGGAGGCGGTAAGGATGCTCCCTCCTTGTCACCTCTCCCTCATTTGAGTGGAGGGGGAAGTGGTCCCAGCCACAAGTGGCAGGGCAGCCCTGGTCCTCCCAGGCTGCTGCATCCAGCAGCCGTCACAGCTCTGCCTGAGGCACAGT
Organism: Morus bassanus; assembly: GCA_031468815.1. Classification (NCBI taxonomy): domain Eukaryota; kingdom Metazoa; phylum Chordata; class Aves; order Suliformes; family Sulidae; genus Morus; species Morus bassanus. The sequence goes on along the minus strand of CM062568.1, from coordinate 130,151,931 downwards.
CACAAGGAAGAGGGGAGCTGGGGGCCAAGTGCGAGAGGGAGGGAATTGTTTCCAAATATCAGCTCTCCCTGGTTTATGGGAGAGGAACAGAAAGAGCAAGTGGAGCACGAAGGGATGCGGGGTAGGAAGGAGGAGAGGTTTGGTGGAAGGGTCCCAGCTGCCTTGTGCATCTGCTTTCAAGACAGCAAGTGCATGCTGCCCTGTTACCTGTAGGGCTTGGTAAGGCAATTTACGATCTATCACTGGCTCACTGCTGGAGCTTCCAAACTTGAACGGCTCATGAAAAAAACAGTACTGTGGCCCAGCAAGGAATGGATGGAAAGAGAAGGTGCAGAATTTTTGCACCAACCCAAGGGAGACGAGAAGTTTCCTGTCACAATAAAGAAGCATTTTTCTCCAGGAACCCTAAATACGGGGCATCAGGAAGTACTGTCAAATTATTCTGATTTTTAAGGAGGAGTTTGCAGCAAGGCCCCTGTGTGAGTGCAGTTCACTGTTGGGACTCAATGGCTCAGATATCTGTCTGCTCTTCAAACTTCTCCATAGGGCAATAATTTAAAGCTAGGAGTTTTTCTAATGTCCCATAGCAACATACTAAATCCAGAACAAAACTGAGGAGTCATTTTCAGAGTTTGAATTCTGGCTGGCATGATGAAAATGGGTTCTAAATTTCAAGTTTTTGTCTATGTTGTGACCTCTCCATGTCTGGGAACCACCTACGTGAAAGTTGGATCCACACATCAAATGATGCGCTGTGGAATTTCAGAAGTATTTGCATGTAGAGTTCAGACTCATCCTGAAGGTTTCCGGGAGGTCCTCTCTTAGCTGGAGAGGTGCAGCTTGTCCTGTGAGCTGTGTATGCCAATCCTTATTTAAACCTCATGCATTCTGCAAACAAGCAGGCTTGGATGAATTAGTCTGATTTTATGCCATGGCCAAAACAAACCATGGGTTACATTCTTTGTCCTGCTGTTGGAAAGTTGTTTTTGTTTTTCTGAGTTCCTGTCCTTCAGGCAGAATCACGAATGGGCATAGAAGAGGCGTAAACCTCCTACTCTTTGTAAGTAGTTAGTTCTTGTACCAAAGAGAGGTGGTAGTGCTTAGAAAGGGTGGGAGGCCTGAGCTTTGAACTCCTGTTGCAGAAGAGGAACTGGATCTTGAGAGCTGCATATCCTAGGTGAGGAGTCCAGCTATTCATTTAACTTTTTGTCCCTTTATGTCCAAAAATTTCATTGTGGGAATGCTCCTGTTGAAAATTCAGGGAAAGCTGATAACAATGAAAAATTTTGGCTCTTTTGTATGAGTTGTCATGTTCCCACTCAGTGTTTCATCCAGTCACTCCCAGGCACTTTTGAAACTTAAATCTATGCTCTTCCTGCTTTTGAGGTCTGTTCAAAAGCCCCTTTGAAGGTCAAAGCTGGAACCCTGGCCCTCACTAATCCCTCCCAGTTGGTCCTCCTTGCTTCGAGAGCACCTCGCAGATGCAGCTGAAAAGGTGTGGAATAAGTTCTTTGCCCTCTCTTCTGCCCTCCAAAGTGGGGCTTCACTTTCCAGAGTTGGGAGCTGCTCTTGTGCCTTAGCTGTACCACTGCTCATCACTGCAGAAGATCTGAAAGGGCTGACAAATAGATTAATACCTGGCAGCTATGGCTGAAACTAGCTACCTCTGAATGGACAATCATTTATCACTAAATTACTTTCTCTAAGCCAGGTAATTTCTGATCAACATGCACAAAAAAAAGCCACAGCAGTGATATGATGTTAACCAGAGGCCGTTCCTATTCCCTGGGCTGGCGAAGCAATGAATGCAGAGAGATTTGTCAGTTGAAAGTTTTATGAAGCTTAATGAAAAGTGACATTGCAGGATGCTGGGGAGGGAGGGGTCCACAAGGCTAGGTCTAGTTTGTCCAATAATGAGTGCCACATGTGGAGAGGACGTATGACTGGAATAATTGCCACTCAGGAGCGAGCAGTACTGGCAGAGCTGGTGCTGGGACAGGGTGGGAGAGCTACAGAACAGGAACTGAAGTGCACGAACTGTGTGGTAGCCTTGCTTTTTATGGAAACAGAGGTAGCCCCATACCATAAGTTTTTCGTGTAAATAGGGTGATGAGAGGTGAAGTGTGCCTGAAGCAGAGCCACCGAGCGCGATACATTTGGAACCATCCGTTATTTAAAGCTCAGCACAGAGAATCATATCCAAAAGGTTTGGTGTGGCATGACTGATGTCATTTCTGTGTCTATAGCAGACCAAACTAAGAGCCCAGTCCAAGCCTTGTCGAAATCTGGGGCATTCAATTCTGACATGGTAACTCCTGAAGAAGAATGTCTTTTGCGTTTAATGAATTTTAAATGTGCTGCATGTCTTCAGGAATCTTTAAAATTCAGAGGAGTTAGAAGAGGCTCCTCACCTCATGGAATAGGGCCTGGTGGAAAGGAGGAGCAAGGGCATTTCTGCGTGTCAAGGGAAGTCATGGCCAAGTTCTTACAGGGTACCTTGTCTAAAGCCATGCCAAGCGCCTTCAATGAGACACGTTTGTGGTATATCTCTCTGGCCATGCAAGGTTAATTTTATTGTGCCTCACAGGGATTCTGTAATTGATGTGCATGCATACTTTTAGGCTGTGCATGAGTGTCAATGCAAAGTAAAATGCTCTCCATTAACCTGCTGAGCTTTTCCCCTCCTTCTCTGCCCCTCAGGGACTTCTAGCCAAGGCACCCTGGGCGTCTCAGCGCATGCCTTTTCCCTGGTGCTCCATACCCTTTCCAGTATTTCCCAACTAATACCTGGGAAGAGAGGAGCCACTAAGATCTGTAAGGTTTGTTTCTTGACAAATGTCCCATTTTCACAGGCAGTTGAACCGAACTGCAGCTTGTGCTCCGTTCAGACATGTCAATAAACATTATTGCAAAGACGTACAAGCAATAATGGGAATGTATAAAACTCACCTTTATTGCTTCTTGCCATGAATTTACACGCTGCTCTAAACAGCTTTTACTCCTCCGGGGGAAAGCCTTGGGATTTTGCCTTTACTGGCATGCTGATTTTCCCAGTTTATACCAGAAACCTTTGCTGCCTTCTCTGGCTCCCCACCACAAGTGCTAGGGACAGAAACACTGCAGCAGAGGTACAAATACGCAACTGAAGTTGCAGTCAGGCTCAGTTAAAAGCTGAAGTGGTAAAGTTGCCATTCTCCAGGATAAGCTGTTGTGTATGTTATTGCCCATCCTTTTCTTGATCACACAATGCCAGGGAGTAAATTACATTCGACAGTGCAGTGGAAGGGAACAGCTCAATTCCCCTCTAGCTGTAGCTTCACGAGTGTGGCAGTTGTATTTCTACACATAGGGACGGAGGCTGCTCACTGCACTCCTGCAACGTTTTCGCTGATGCCGGTTAAGGTATTATGTAAACACAGCACAGTCAAGCTCTTCATCAGTGGTTCGATGCTGTTTTTCCTGTAGCAAGAGGTGCTCAGCAGTACTCTTTCAGTGTGAAAGCTTCTTGGAGAACAACAGGGGTAAAACCCATTCCTGAGCTGCTCCGTGGCAGGGTAAGGCAATAGGGTAAGAAGCAGCACAAATGTGTGCAAAAGCTTCCCAGTCTGAGTTTCTTGGTAATTGGGAAGCATGGATCAGAAAAACTAGCAACGTGTGAACATGATACGCAAACCTGATGATCATTGCAGAAAAGGGACTGGTGCTTTTGCTACTACTCCGTGGTGCTAGGAGCTTTGCTGTAGCCTAATAATTCCTTTCCTTCCTCTCTGGGGTTCAGCAACTGCCCCTTGCCTTGTGCCTTGTACCTTGTATAATAACTGCAGCAGGGACTGCAGTTTTGCTCTGACTTCACACAGGACCAGGCACGACAGCTTCTTGGTCCCACCATGTATTCTCTATTTCCTTTATCAAACTTCCCCCTGCCCCAGCAGATCTGTACTCGTACCAACACTCAGCACAAACAGCGTGCTCTCACTGCTTTATCCCGCTGTCCTCTTATCTTCTGCCTGGGGACATCCTTCTGCTGGAGTGCCAGCTCCCATGGATGGGCAAAGGACTACTGAGCATTAAAGGTCTGGGAACCATAGGTTGCATGAAGCAGCTGCCTTTTTCCCCGACATCGCCCAGCTCACCCAGGAGCACAGTTACTCTCTGCTTCCGCGGCTCCTGCCCAGCTCTCCCAGCTTTGTGCCAGCAGGCGGGCTGTTTGGCACCGGCTGCTACTCGTGGAGCTCTCGCCATGCTCTACTGCCCATGGCGCCAATGCTCGTGTGGCTCCAGGCTCTACCCGCTTCCCGGCGGCACTGTCTCTGCCTGCCAGCAGGCAGGGCCCTAGCAGTATTTTATTAGCCTTAGCTCTCCAATGGCTGCTGCCCTCCTGCGTTCCCTGGCGCTGCTCACCTAGCCACGTTTGATGCCTGGATGTCCCCATGGGCTGGCCTGACTCTCTGCGGGTCCCCCTGCCATCCTGTGACACCAGCCCAGGGCATCACAGGGGTTTAGGCCAACCGATCTCCTGCAACAGGCTCTGAAATTTGGGTCCTCAGCCCCCTTCTTCCCAACCAATGGCCCACTGTAGCTTGGAGCAACAAGGGTGAGCTTTGAGGCTGGCTTTGATGTAGCAACTGGGCCTCCTCAACTCCTTAATGGTGTCTGGCAAACTTGATGCCCCATCCTTCCCAGTCCATCTTCGTGCCTGCAGCGGTGTTCCTGCCTTGCTCCTTTTTTGTCTCGCTTTGCTCACGAAAGATAAAACGTTTTTTTGGTGGGGAGGAGCAGGGTGCCTCTAAGAGGTCAGCATCAAGTAGTATCAATCCAGGCTGTAAAGCACAGGAAGGGCTGAGGAAAAGCTGCAGAGCTCCCATGAGGTGATATGCCTTGTGATTTTGATCCTAGGGCATGTTTGCCCAGACCTAGGTAGTGAGATCGCAGTAATAATTTCGTTTTGATTGTACTTAGGGGGAAGGCATGGCAGGCTGAGCTACCGATCATGGTTGCACTTTCTCTGGCTAGCCAGACTGTTCCCTAAGTGTTCTTGATTTAATTCCTGCCAAAAATATTTTTGCCTGTCTGTGGCTCCAGAAGCTCTTGCTTGTTATAGCCTGAGGAGAGAGCTCTCCACTTGGCTGCCTTTGCCTCTGCCTGCCGCATGGGAGGCAGTACGGGCTGTTGTTGGGGCTCATGCTCTCTCATCAGCGAAGGAGAGAAGTTCTTGGGTAGTGGAGAAAAAGGAGCAGCCAGCATTTCTTGGAGAGGAGAGAGAGCTGAGCCCCCTGGCCTGTTTGCTTTCTGTCTTCCCTCCTGCTTGCTTTTACTCCAGCTTTTGGAGAAGAGCACGGGACTTGCCTGAACTGGCCTCTGGCTGGTGGGAGGGTGCCTGCTCTCGCAGCCATGGGAGAAGTAGAGCTGAGGTGTGCAGGGCCAGGAACAGCAGCGGCAGCGGGCTTGGAGGAATAGGTGGGGGCTCAGAGGGATAGCTGGGGGCTCTTCAGGCTAAGGAGGGACTGAAGAGGAGCATGGGACCGCACACTGGAGAGTGCCTGGGGGAGTCCCCACAGTAGGGTCCAAATCACCTCAGCCCTGCAGTTTGAGGACAGCAGGTATTCTTATAATATTCTTATATATTATACTAGCAATAGGCAGGGGAGATTAAAGCATTCAGAACGTGCAAATAACCATAGAAAGTTTGTTGTGGTTTTTTAAATTTATTTTTAAACCTAAGGTCATGATTGTCTGTACTTGCACAAACCCAGCAGACTGACTGTATTTCAGTGGTTCCCAGCATCTTGAGTTTCAGGCCGTCTCGGCACAACTTAGAAGAGCTGTGAAGTTGCTGTATTAACCCATTCAATAGGTGTAGGAAGTGTGAAAGTGTTGTGATCTCCAGTTTCATGAGGACTAGCTTTGTCTCAGTCTTATGATCACAGCTTGAGTTTTTACCTAATCACAAGAAAATCCTTGAGAGTAGGTATGATGACTAACAGAGGGAAGGCAATGGTTGAAGAAGATCGCATCAAGTGGATGGAGCTCCTAAAAATTTGGGGAAATGGGTGCAAAGTAACTGACTTGACCCTTGCACTTTCTGGTGCTAGGAAAGAGATAACAATCAGAAAGCAGGATAAGGCATGAAGATTCTGTTTTCATGTCTTCAAAAACTTTGGGTTCTCAAAGCATTGTCAGATAAAAGCCAGTTCCTCTGGCAGCTGGGAGTGGGTTGACACTTCTTTGCTTGCTGAAATCACACCATCCATATAAAAAAGGGTAAGAAATTTATCCTTCCCCAAGCAAATAGATTTGCTTTTTTTCCCATCAGCACTGTAGTTTGAAGTCTGGAAGATGCTGAGAGAAGAGCTGGAAGTGTGAGATGTTTTCATGTTCGTGGCATGGTAGATATCTAGATGAGGGTCTCTGCCCCTTCCTCTGCTTCTTTGACGTGTGTTAGATGGAGTTGGGAGAAATAGGAAGGAAGTAAATGTTATTTTTTTCTTAAAAAAATGGAAGTACAAGTGGTCATGCTAATCAAATAAGCAACTGCTGGGTTAAGATATCTCACACTGTCAAAAACTAGCCAGCCCTGCTCTATTGCAGCTGCTGACACTGTGAGTATACTGCCCTGGGACTTAGCTTCCAATGGTTGTATTAAAAATGAGCCAATTTTGTATATCTCATCATAGTTTGCAGTTCATCATGTTATTAATATACTATTCCTTCTATACCTTCTACACCAGGGTGTACCCCTGGAAAGGTGCCTATTTGATAAGATCCAGCACTTGACTAACTAACAGTGCTGCTGGGAAGGAGAGGAGGCACTGGCAGAGCTAGATGTGGGGGTTGCAGAGGGTATTTGAAGAAAGCGTGAAAGGAAACTTGTTATAAAAGAGAAAGGGTTATATCAAGGCAATGGGAGGAGAGCTCAGAAAGAACAAATGAGGAAGATAACGCTGAAAGCAGAGAAGGAGAAAAAGGCAATGAGAGAGCAAGACCAAACATGGAGGCTGGAGTAGAGGAAAAGGTTTATCTGAGTAGGAAGAAGAAGAAGAAAACTATATATAGAAGAAAAAAGCCTGACATCTGAGCACCGAGCTCATGAAAAAGACAGGATCAGTACCTGCAAAGGATCTCAGAGAGTCATAGGAGATGAATTAAACATGGCCCCAAAGGGACCAGAATCCCTCAGTACCATAGGAAAATGAGTCTGTGAGGGAATTCCCGAAGTATGAGTGAAAGCAGTGGCCGGACTCTACATCCCCCTGTGCAGGTGTCTTATCTTTGCATTTGTCTGTAAAGTGCTCTGCACACCTGTATGACTGTTGTATGAATAAACTAGGCAGAGAAAAAGAAAAAGTAGGGAAGGCAGGGGATAAAGGATACACATACACAGGAGAAAGAAGGGCATTTCTTTTTTTAAAAGGCAGAATCGTTTTATGGAGAAGGCACTGGTGCCTTGCTATCAGATTGGCTGGGTTTTATTTCTGGCTTTGCCACAGTCCAGCTTTATGACCCCATGGAAGTCCCTCCACCTCTGTGACACTGTTTTTTTGTTTGTGCTGTGGGATGATGCCAAAAACATGCTCCAAGCACAGGTGAGGAGGTTAAATATTCCCAGCCCTCCTCCCCCATCATGTTGCTGTTAATGTTATCATCATCATCATCTTTTACAGGTGAGTCAGTGACATGTCCCTGCCTGCAGAGCAGAAGATGGGCAAAGAAGCAAGAGACTGCACTCTCAGCCCCTTCCCACTCCCCTCTTGCCATTAGAATTGAGGGTCTCAGCACCCTGATACTGCCTGGAGGGCAGTGGTGCTGAGGGCGAGGAGAGGTGTAGACCACCAAGACTGTCTGTAGGGCCTTCTTACTCAGCTAAAGCTGCTGACAGCTATACTGCTATTTATTTATTTGGCTGCTGAGGACAGAAACAGCAGGAGATAATCATAAGAAAATCATAAAAAAGAGGGAAAACCAGCAGATAATATTCTGCAGAGGGATTTAACGGGGTGAAAAATTGTCTCTTGCCGAACTGTCTATGACACTAAACACTGTCTCCGAGATCTTCACTCTTCCTCCTCAACAGAGGCTTAAGGAAAGTGACAGGCAAGGCTCTGAGCCAGCATCTGGGGGTTTTGAAAATATGACAGGCAGGAGCCTGGGTTTTTCTCATCAGCATCTTGCAGCAGCATGGATGCAATCAGTCATTCTGGCTGTTTCTCTCTGAACAGGACCATCCCCTCCTCCTGCCACCATGACTTGAGGGGAGGACACTTGGGAAACACCACTCTACTTCCTATACCCTGATCTTTCAATTGAGATGAATTTTCCCCTGTGCTGCAAGAGCATGGTCAAATAGCTGGAAAGGCTGCAGGCAGCTTGCTGCTGCTTTAGGAGGCAGGAGTTTCAAAACCAATCCTGAGCTTGCTGCGCCAATCCGACATTGGCAAGGTGGGACCTGCTTGAACAGAAGTGGCAGCTGAGGTTTAATTCAAACTGGGCAGATCCCTCCCACTGAAGCTGTCTTTGTCAGATTCCCTCTGCCATGCTGAAAGCTCCCTCTGGCAGGCAGAGGTGTCAAGGCTTGGGAAATGCTCCTGTGCTGCTGTCATGATGTCACAGTATGATGCGAATGTTATGGTTTTACGAGGTACGAGGGCAGGGCAGCTGTCTGGGGCTGGCTGAGGTGAGAAGGGCCCAACTCATTCTCTAGGGTTGGCTGTAGAGACTCAATCAGGTGAGGCAGAGTGCTGCTTTTAGAAGAAAGAAAAAAAAAAAAATCAACTTTTTGTTCTGCTTTCCAGTACAGGAAACTGGATTAGAAAAGGTAGTTAGGCTGTCAGACTTGGAAAATCTGTATTTGATTCTCCTCACTGCTAGAGGCTGCAAGTTTGAGTTTGAGGAAGTCATTGAATCTTGTTGTTTCCCTCTTTCAAATGGGCACAGTAGTTCTTTCCAGCCTCCCAGGAAGGCTGGTGAGCAGAAATTCATGTGCAAGGGGCCCACATAGGATGTTGCAGATGGTGGTCTTGTAAATGTTGGGTCAGATTTCCTGGAGAACAACCACAGATGGAAAAGCTCTCTCAGCTCCCATCTGACTGCTCCCTCTCTTTACAAGGTTGTTTCCTACACACTGTTATTCCCTGTATTTGTCCCAAGCAGTGAGATTTCTCTTGATAGCCTTAGTTGATCTCACTGGAGTAAAGGAGATCTCACATCAGGCTGAGGATTCTGCCTCAGTCCCGAACTAATGTACTATCTCTCTTACTCTCTAGTTCTTACCCATCCAGGCTTCTCCAAGGAAAACTCAATGTAAATGCAAAGTGGCTACTGGGCTCTGTAACACAGCCAAGCAATGAGGGGGAGATGTTCTTCCAGAGTGTAGTGGAGGCAACATCTTCATGGGACAAACCTCAAAGACGTATCAGAAAGCTGGTAGGGGCTGAATCTAGTTTAAACCCCGCAGGCAAAGAACCCTCCTTTCCGGGAAGGTGTTCATCTGGAAATAAGTTGGCATGGTCACCACTGTTTAGCTGGTTGGATATGGTGTATCTGTTCCTCAGCACAGTTTTCTTGCAGTAGAACTGCTGTAGGTGCCAGTTCCTTTGTCTCTGTGTGGAAGAGCTGAGGTTTAATTTAAACAAAGATCTGCTTTTGCCACCAGGGTTTAAAGCGCTCCACTGAGGTCTACACCACTAAAGTAGCACTTCAATCAGCAAAGCCAAGTGTAAAGGCCCTTTAACTGTGTAAATCACAGTCACTTGGTGTTAAGGACTTGTTTTGGACATGGGGATGCAGGGAGATGTAGCAGTACAGCAACTCCTGACTTCCCCATGCCTGTGAATGGGGAGGGAAAGCCACCTGTACAATTTTCAAGGGTTTAGTGAACATAAAAATGGCTTAAAGACACCCCATGACCCTTATAGTCCTGCCTGAGGTTAGCGTCAGACTCTCAGACAACCTTCAGGTGCAAGGGCTCTGTCCTTCCGTCTTAGACAAGGCAGTTCACTAGATTGTAGGCAAAAAGGCTTAGTAGCACAGACTAAAAACACCTTTCTGAAGTAGGTTTGAACTCCAAGGTCTTGATCTTCCTGCCATTGGACTGGACCTATACATATGGCAGGAAGAACACTGTGAAGCGGTGCATTTATAAAATGAAGTCAGTTCACAATTCTCCACTAAAGCACATGAGGTCTGTTGAATGTCCATCCTGCCCAAAAACACTGACCTATTTGTGATGCATATCTTTTTGTAAAGACTGAAATGGTTGTCTCAGAGATAATTGCTTTATAAAAGAGCTAGATCGGATATAACTGAGAGAAAGCGTTTCTTCTCATGCCTATGGCAACTCAGTTCATTTTGATCTCTTTGATCAAGCAATTCAGTGACGAAGCTATTCAGCAAAATGATGACGTTTAACTGAGATATTTTGCATGTTCTGTGCAGCATCTCCAAACACAGTATGTGCCAGTACTCAAACAAGCAATTCTCAGCTTCCTCCCAGCCAACCGTGCTGCCTCTAGACAGTTCTGGGGGAAGCACAGAAAAATCCTTTCTATTCAAAAGTCCTGAAGTGTTGATCAGCAGGAGGTCCACTGCTGATAGACTCTCTTGGCAATGAAAGAGATCATAAATTACCCCAAATGACCTGCGTTTCAGAAACATTATTTGCAGTATTAAAAAAGAGAGGGCAGATCAGGACAATAAGATCCCAGGAAGTTTGCAAGGAAACTTTTAGAAAGGCTGCTGCCAAACCCCCTCATTGTTGCCAGTATGACCCGTTGTTGCTGGGAAGCCTTGTCCTGGCCACTCTTTGTACCCCGGACATGCTCTGGCATTGCTATTTACAGAGACAAACAGAAAAGGACAGGGGGACGCAGCGGGCTTGGGAACACTAGCTATTTACATGGAAACAGTGGTGTTAAGATCAGGAAGTATAGGGCCACCATACGGCTGCCTTCCTAATAGCCTTCTCTGACAATAAGTGCCTTTGTCCTGCCATTGCCCTCCCGGTTCCAGCATTTTAGGTGTGCTAGCAGAATAGTTTTTGAGCTATTGAGTTGTGGTCACAGTGTCACTATACTGTTGGCATAGGGGCACAGTAGATTTTTGTGACAGGGCCAGCGCATCACCCTCTCATTGGAGTATGCTGGTCTTTCCAAGGGCACCACCGCTCCATTTGCCCATGTGATGGACTGATGTGGGGAAGGCACAGCGAGCTTGCTTATGGAGTTGCTTAACCTTCACCAGTCCCCTAGACACCGTTTTATTCCTGTGGCCTGTGTTTTTCCCCACCGCTCACTGGCCTGCTCGTGGGGCTCAGCTGGAGGGAGCCCGTGAACTCTTTGGGCAGGGCAGTTGCGTGGTGTGCCTGTTTGCAGCGGACCACAGGGTGGGCATCGGGAAAGGCTCAGGACTACAGATCAGCTGCAACGAAAGTGATGGCAGCAAGCTACGGCAGTAATTGGAAGGGCTTATTGCTTTCCACTTTATTTCCATGTGGGAGGGTAAATATCAGCTGCCGCTGACAGAGCTTCCATTTTGATTTTAACCAAATGAAAATGAATACTTTTTAATGGAGAATTTTCTTGACCAGGTTAACAACCTCCTCCTACTTCTCTGCTCTCAGCACCAAACTGTCACCCATTAGTCCCTTCATCTCTGTCCCACCGCTATCATCAGTGTGACCCACGTTACCAAATGGCTATTGCGAAGGCCTGGTTCACAATGTCACTCAATGTCCAAGCAGGCCGAGCATCTGCAGCTCCTGCCATGTCAGGGTTTCAAACTGCCATTTCCATCTCCCAAAACTTAGCATCAGTTCAAGGCACCACGAAGTGCGAGTCACTTCAGAAAACTGCATTCATGGTGATTCATCTGTGTTTACACAGAGATCCTCTGACAGCACTAGCAAAAATATATAGATCTCCTGGCTCTCCACTGCATGGATTCATTTTTTGCATATACCATCTGGCTTTTTATTTCTAACATGTATATAACGAGTGTAACTGTGATAGTCAAGAGGACGAGGATTTCCTCATTAAGGGGCGGAAGGCAGAAAGGAGGCAGGATCTAGCAAGCCTGTGAATTTTTATCGCCATCAAGCCCATTTTGGGATGGAGGAACAGCAGGTTTGAGCTTGTCAGAGCAAGACTGTAGCAGGGATCAGAAGCTGCCCTTGGTGGCTTGTCACCGGTGACTGATTCTTGCTTTCTCTCACCTGTGTCCCAAACTTCATCTCTCACGGCCAGTGCTTTCCCCTCTCTATATTCCCTTCACACGCCAGCACTCAGCCGGCAAGCGGAGAGGCAGAGAGCGAGCGCAAGAGCTGGCAGGGAGTCAATATATTTCAGTGTTTTATTACTACGGAGCTGAAGTAGCATTTAGTTGGTTAGGCTCCGCGCAGAGTGAGCAGTCTAGAGTGACTCAGATATCGGGGCCAACGATTAAAGGCACAACAAAAAATCCATGGATTAATTAGCAGGTCAATGGTGGTTGAGTAGTTATTGCTAAATTACAAGGTTTGCATGTAAGAGACGGGATTGATCACTGGTGTCTGCCGGCTCCTCTGGCTGCGTTAGAGGTGTGGGTCAGTGGGGGTAGGTTCCCACCAATGGAGTGACTGCAAAGGGGGATCAAGAAAGGTAGGGGAGGGGACTGCCTGGGGTTCATCACCCCCCTTGTTCAAGCCTGCGCATTTTGCCTGTTTAACAGAGGTTCAAAATTAATTGATACCATCTTCCAGGCAGCTGTGCTCCTGCCACAGCTCTGCAAAGCCTTGGGAGGCTGACAAGGGGGTGGGAGAGCAGGGGCAGGCCCAGGGAGCAGGGCAGAGAAAGGTAGGGATGACATGGTGGGCATCCATAGTGGTGTACCCTCTCAGTGCCAGGGGAAAAGGGTCTGTCAGGAGTGAAAGTGTATCATGTCCAAAGACAAGGTTTGGTTAAAAGGCTGAAAGGGCATCAAGGCATGCACACGCACCCCCACTCCATCGTGAAATACTGGAACATCTTTTGGAGGAAGGTATATGTACACAGACCATTTTTTCCACAGTGGGACACAGAGAACTTGGAGACAGAGAAATGCAAGCAACCCCTTTCCAGCGAGCAGCATCTCAGGAAACAGTCTCTTCCCTTTTGGGTTGCAGGAGGGTTTGGGAAGAGGCACAAAGACAGTCTTGCCTAGTGTGGGGTTGAAGGGAAAATGCTATTTGCCCACTGCCGCTGTCATTAGCAGCTCTGCAGTGTTGACAGCTGGGATTGATCAGAAAGAAAAAATTACCCCTGAGGTCTCCCACATGAATGCAAAGCATGCAGTGATGGGGGGACAAAAAATAGAAAAGAAGAGGGATGTGGCCTGATGGATATGGTACTGGGGGACTCCGCTCTCCCCGTGTTGGGAGCTTACCAGATTGCGCTAATGTGCATAATAATCAAGCTGTCAGAGCCCTCACTCCAGCTCTGCTTGGAGGCAGGCAGCGCCGAGAACATTTTATCTCATTTCCAAATGACTTTTTATGCCCAGTAAAATGCTGTTTTCATATCAATTAATAATTCAGCTAATAACACAATTAAGGAATCCGCCTTTCGCTGGGAGCCATTTGGAGGAGTCAGCAGGGGAGGGGCAGGCACAGCACTCGGGAGGCTTCAGGCTGATGCTACGCTGCACTTGTGGGTCGCTGTTCCTGTGTGGAATTATCCAGTAATTAGATGTGTGTGTCGGGAAGTCATGAGTTCCAGGTTCTGTGTCCCTCCATGTGACAGAGGCACTATGTATCTGTTGGCAAATCACTTAACTTCTCTGAGCTTAAGCGTTCCTTGGAAAAGTAAGGCTTGTGCTACTTTTATAGTGCTCTGCAAAGGGAACGTACCGGTAAATGTTACGGTGCTGCTGTCACTCAGACCAGGTCTTACTTATGCAGTGATATGTGCATAAGTAACCCCATGCTAGGGCTTTGCAGAGGCAAAATACCCAGGCTTAGTGGGTCAGCTGGGATTTATTGTTTCCTGCGTATCAGCAGAAATCTTGGTGCATTCAGAGCCAGCTTTTTTCATCCCAATTATGAGAGTCCAAGGATGAGGCCTACTCTGTAGATCATATATTGATTGAGAGTATGATTATGATTAATTTGAAACTGATACAATTATACAGGTGCAAATCTCACTATGAGCAAAGCAATCTCTTTGCAAATGTGCCATGAATGTATATTAATCTATTTCTTTCTTTCCCCATAGCATGCAAGCCTGGCTGCACCTCCTCTAGGGGATTCTGTGATAGTAGCTATATTCCATTACAGTTCAAATAATGCAGCCCGTGGTGGTAGGCAAAGATTGTGCAGGATATTTAAGTGCCGCTCTGTGCTATCCAGGACTGGCAGAACTGAGCAGGAGTAAATGTAACGCAGTTTCCGAACATGAAAATGCTGATTTGACTTTGTTCAAAACTGAGCTGGAGGGAGGCTCCTCCTTTCTCAGGACCTGACCCTTGGTATAGTTGCTTTACCCCCTTCTCTGGAAATTTGAGCTACTTTTCAAAGGCAGTTTGACTCATGAGAATAAATAAGCAATCTTTGTTTAGTTATTTACTGCTGGCAAAGATTGAGTTCTGGTTGATTGATTGCTGGTCCTGGCTCCAGACCATTCGAGAAACCAGCACATCCAAGCCACACTCTGAGTGAAGAGGAAACTGGTCTGAAAGAAAGGCCTATAGTGCTGCTTCAGACCTGCTTAGGTTCCTCTCATCCTGTTTAACAGCCCCACTTTATGTCCTCACTCTGGCTTATTCAGGTGATAGCTCTTTGTGAGACAGTCACCTCTTTTTTTTTATGTCCGTGTTGTATTGCGCATGAAGGTGCTGTGTCTTCATGAAAATCTTGAAATGCAGGGGTGGCACAGACCTCAAGATCATCTGTTCCCTCCTTCCATCCCATGGCAGAGCTTACTTTACCTAAACCAAGATTATCAAGGCCTTTCATTGCAGCTGTAGTTCAGATAAGACATGACAGAACCACGAGGCAGAGTGACTCAATCCATCCTTCCCTTAACAAGGAGATCCTTTCCTGCTGCAGTTTCTTTTGGTAGTCTTCAAGACCTTCTGTGCCCTGCTGTTCACAGTCAGAATAATTTGTGCCCTTCCATGTGGTTAATGTTGTTGTGGAGTCTCTTTCTCTCTCTCCTCCCCCCCTTTTTTTTTTTAATAGAACAAGATGTTGATGAAAACACCTGCTCAGTTTTGCTTTTCTTAATGAATAATCTGTATAACATTAAATGGCACCACAGACCAATTACAGCAGGGGAGATAGTGGCCATGTGCTAAGAGAACTGTCATAGATCACTCCTGTTCCTGAACACGTCAGGAATCTCCTAACAAGGTGCTGGGATGTGGGAATCACCTCGGAAATAAAGATAAGCAGCATCTGTATGTTTCAGAGAAATCCACTAACCATATTTTCTCTCTCTCTCTCTCTCTCTCTCTCGTTGTCTTCTATTCTAGGTAAGTGAAGCTTTGGTTTTCCTATGCAAAAAGCACCAGTTGACTGTGCCGCGATCCAGTGATCAGGATGATTAACCTGCATTGCTTTATACCCTGTCAGTAAGTCATTACCTGTGTCAGGGTGCTTATAGCATACATATGTGTATCGTTGTCCTGAGCTAATGGAATGTCATCTGCGATCAAAAGCGTGTATAATCTTTTTTTGTTGCCTCTCCCCTCCCCCAGGCTGGTTTATAATGAGATTATTGAGCACTACCACTGCATCTTTTCTTTAGCTAGGGTGCCAAGAAGGCCATGTCAGCCTTGGGACAGGCACTGGTGCAATTTCTGTCTTGTGGTGACTGTAGTGCCCCCCTGTACAGCCACAGTGCAAGGTGCGTGGAACAGCAGGCTCCAGCAAGTGTGTTCCTATCTGACAAGATGATTCCCCTTTCAAACACCGCATTCTTGTGGTGCGTGACCTGAGTCCGACAAAGTACTTTTGAAACTATTTTCGTATTGCTCTTATTTCCACTTAGCACTGAAGTCCTGATGGCCACGTCTGAAATCAAGACTTATGTCTGTATGGACTTAGCACACAGCAGACTGTAGTTCATCCTTCACTTTTCAAGCACCTTATGGTTGCATCTATACCATATAGCTTGTTATGTACTGAGCCCATACAGCTGTCCAGGGAATAGCTTTGGGTTTGTGCATTTGGCAAATACTGTATGATTCAGAGTTGCTTCTCTTTTTAAATCCACAGACATTATGTGGTAGACCACATAATGCTGGTCTGGGAGACCAGCAAACAACATGCTTGGAAATCCAAGTATGAGTTAACAAGAGACTTTTGTGTATAGGTGTAAGTTCTAGTCACACAGAAACAGCAAATAGACTTCATATATTAGTTTAATTCTTTTCTTTCAACTTTTCACAGTAGGAGACAGTATTGAACAACTGATACTAATATACATCATTTGTAGGGTATGTGTATGCGCTTCTGCTTACAATTGCAGTGTTGTGGTCCTGGTTATTTACAGAAGTTCTCCAGATTATCTGCACTATCTTAGTGGGTTTAGCTGGGGAAAGAAGATCTGCTGTTGGTGCTGGATATGTCCGAAACAGGAGGTTTACAATAATGTGGCATTTCCCAAGCATGGTCATCATGGCTTAGCATTCCTGCTGGGATATTCCTGCTGTCTCTGCAGAGGAGTTCTGTTGGATAACTGAGGTTCTTTTCCAAAACAATAAAATAAATGAGAAAGCATTTCTCTGTGCAGGCCAGCTGAAATAATAAGGGTTTGAGAAGCTGTGTGGGGACTGAGTGAGTTTGAGATACAGACTTAAGACACTCAACTAAGTCAAAGGGAAGGAGAGTAAGGAACACAAGAGGACAACAAATAGGTTGCATATTTTGGACTACCCTGATGTATTCCATCTTGAGTCCACCAGTTCTGCAGCTTTAATATGGCTGGTTTTTACTGCAAAGCTGGTTCTTTTTGCTGTTGTAATATCTGGGGCAGATATTTCTTGGGAGACAGATCGTGAGGCTTGTGCCTATTCCATATGTCCTACAAGCTATGTGAGTGGAGGAAGCTGCCTTTCTGTAACACCTGTGTTACTGGCCTGTGCGTGCCAAGTTTTTGGACATGTCTCTGTATCAAGAATTTTCACCTGGCCACCTTACCTGAAGTAGTCATCTGCAGGGCTTTTTGTGGTCTTGGCTAGTCTCTTTGGATTGAGTTTACCGCAAAGAACATTATTGCTGGTATAAAGCTTCAGGATGTACACCACAAGAACAAATGTGCAAAATGAAAAGCACAAATGAAAAGTGTGGTGTTTTAGCTGAGGTCAATAGGGTTTTCAGCCCAGAAGCTGACAGACCAAAACCTAGCATCCCCACCTCCCTGACACTTAAATGTATTCAGATCCCTGTTGTACGTTTTAGCTGTGATAGAGGATTCTAGGCCAGAGACACCCTGTGCAGTGACATCGCTGAAAAGCTATGTAATTAGTTCAGCAGCCACAGAGCCAGTCAGAATCATCTTGTGCCTGCGTTCAGGTGCAGAGTTCAGTGAAGAAATTCTTTTGCATTTGTTGCAGCCAAGTCCTATTGCATAACTGAGGCCTTAACATCACAATTGGGGCTAATGATTTCTGCTTTACTTCTGGCCTGAAAAAAAAGTAAACTCATATTTGTTCCACAGCTGGAAGAGCCAAAACAGGGTTGGACAGGCTCTTGACACATGGGCCCTAGTAACCCAGATCTTCCCTCTGCATCTCTTTCCCCAGTCCATCATGCATTTTCTCAGTGACAGGAGAAGCTTCGACCAACCTCTTCTTGCCCTCCCAGCTGTGCCAGCACGCCTGTCCGCAAGTCTGCATTGTTGAGCACATCCAAAACCTTTCTGTAGGAAATAGCCCTCTTTGCTCTCTTTTGCTTTGTCACTTTTTAGCCAGATCGGTTCTCTCATCTGATTCATAGCATAGCCTCACAAAGATTTGCTGTCACATCCTAGATGTAACACGCATAGGGGCAAAGCTAAGTGATGGGGAAGAAAGGCTGTGATAGGGTTGGGAACACCTTACGTCAGAGACAACTTTAATTACTGTTTATGCTTTTCCTATCCATTTTTCTTTTCCTTCATGGCTCCTGTTTTCCTTGGATATAGTAGTGTTATTAGTCCAAAAAGACTCCAACATCACAAGGTTTTAAAAACATAAATAGATGTGGATTTTTTTATTTGGTATCCCGCTCTCCAAAATCTTGGTGGTTAGGAATTCATCTGAAAGGCTTAACTGAGTTTCTTTCTTAGTCACATGACTTAAAGAACTGGCACTTTTAAGAAAACCATAAAGCTGTGGTGAAATTAAATAAATCAGTCAAGCTGCCATTTGTTCAAACAGCATCCTTTTATGGACACTGGGGAGTAAGGAAGAAGTCTTTGCCCGAACAGGATTACAAAAGAAATTGTCATATCGTTTATGGCAGCCTCCTTATCATTATCATTAGAGCTAATGCCATCATCATTTTCCCCAGTGAAAGCTGGGCCTCTGGGGCCTCTCTGCTTCCTGACAGAGGAGACACCCTTGTGCATATTAATATGCAGCTCTGCTTATGCTAATGGCAGCTATTTGTAACATTAATATTTTCTTCCACCATAAAAAAATAACAACAATAATAATAATGCTTTGTCTTGAGGATTTGAGCTCTAATGTGCTTTGCAGGAATGGAAGGGGAAGAGAAAAGCCTCTGACCTAATTTTTGTATCCTTGAGGGGAAGACCAAATTTGTAGGTGGCATAGATGCTGAAATGTTTGCCCTCCTCACAAGCAACGTGAAGGTCAGCAGGGAGACTGGCCTACCTCATACACAAAGCATGTGGCAACATCATTAAGGGTGATCACTCCAAATTCCTGCTGGAAGGCCCTCTTTGGACTGACTCAGCAGAAGGGCCACGCTCCTCACGGTCAGCCCTCTCACCTGGTCTGGCACTGCTGAGCAACACAAGGGTGCTTGCTCTGGGAGATGGCAAGCCTGGGGGAGCAACCACTTGTTTCTGGGTATGCCTCTGTTGAATTGTCAGTGCTCCCTAGATGGCTTCAAGAGCAGTCTCTCTGACCTTGCCATTAGCAAGCCTAAAAGTATGCCTCTGGGCATACCCTCTGTGCCTGGATGTCCCGGTGCAGTGTGGCATTAGGCATGGATCTAGGAGTAGGTGGCTTCCCTTTGCTCTGAAGAGCAGATCCATGAAGAACAGCACAGAGGTTTTGTTACTACCCCATCCCTGCAATAAACCATTGTCATTGTTTTTGTTCCAATACCATCCCATGCAGAAGGAAAAATTCAGCTCCAAGCCTTTGCAGTATTATTTAGCATGGTCACTGTAGTAGTTATAGTAGCCACCTGCCGTGTGGTCCTCCTTTGTGAGGTGCTGTGCAGGTACATATCAGGAAGACTGGGGTTTTCTCAAAGGGCTTGCAGTTTTCTAAGCTCCTCAAGCTTTTGGATTTGTATTGCTGAGAGTACCTGTTTTATTTCTAAGCTCCAGTGTTTTCTGTGGCTTTTGTCCAAACATTCAAATGATGCAAACAGGGAATATAAAGTACAGAAGGCAGAAGGAAAACAAAAAATGGAATTGAAACCTCCTCAGGTTTGCTCCCTGGTTCCAAGACAGCAGCGGGCTGTTTGGTACCATCAGGGGTGATGGGGCAACGCTTGCCCATTCCGCAGGACAGGTGCTGAATATCACATTGATAACATTTGTTTATTTGATGCAAGTAAATAAAGGAGAAGATTTTTGCAGGATGGGGGAATCAGAACCTTTAAAAATGTCTGTAATTAGTTACTTTGGGAGCATATGATGATATTTAATAGGCCCCTCAGTGACAATTTTAGTAGCCTTTCCTGATGCCTGACAAATACTGAACATGGCATACTTAATGATATTTTAATTAATAACTCTTTAAAGAAAATGTCAGTGATAATCCAGTAGCCTGCAGTCTGTTTGGGAGTAGGGGGGGAAACTATGTTTCTTGTTGTCAGAAGAAGGACAAGGAGATGCCATTTTTCTGTGTGGAACTGTATGACTTGGATGAGGACCTTTCTTTTCTTAGGTCTTGTTTATTTTGAAGTGTGTGAAGCTCCTCTTTCTTGTACTGCGATGGTTTATTTCTGCATTAAGTGCTTACAGTGGTATTTACTATTTTGCTTTTTGACTTGAGGGGAAAGAGGGAGAAACAGATCATACCATCTGTTGAGTCCATATATTGCAAGATTTGCTGAGAGGAGAGCATAACTACAACAAAAAAAACAAAAACAAAAAACAAAACAAAACAAAACAAAAAAAAAAAACACACAAAAAAAACCAAACAAGCCCCAAGATTACTTCCCTTTCAAAGCTGGTGTTCAGAGATGTCCTTTCTCAGCACCAGGTGTCTGGCTGCCCCAAAACATGAGACTGACTTCCAAATTGCCATGTACTTCAGAAATTATCAACACTGTCCTTCCCAGCATACATCCCACAGGAACAGTTCCCAGATACCTGCACTTGTTATTACTTGCCTCTAGGTTCAAGACATTTGGGTCAAGCCAAAGGTTACAATTTCATGCTTTTCAATATAATCCTCCCAGTCGTTAATAACATTCTTTTTTTAAAAGAAAGCTGAAATTCTGTTGAAGCCTCATGGGAGCTGAACCTTTAAGCAAGTATCACAAATTGAATGACGTGTCCAAATCATACAATTTAGGAGTACTTTCAAAACAACAAAATTATACTGAAAGCTTAACATAAACTAAAAATTATACCCTTTTTAAATACCCTGATGCAAATAATGCTAAGTCTAAAAATGCCTGTAACTGTTCTGCTCTGATGATTGCAGTCCTCCTGTATCACAGCCTCTACTGCATGAAAACCTGTGAGTGAACCTTACAGAAGGTGGAACATTGGTTTGACTTTTTTAGTTCCTAGCACATTAATTTGGGAACTATAGCGCTGAGCCTATTGGAGCTTTGTTGATCTTAAGAAGGAAACAAGTTGACCTCCGTAGTGGAGTCAAATCCCAAAAGTAAACAAAGACCATAACTAGAGAAGAATTAGCTGAAGTGTTCAACAGTCTTTCAGGAACAATTAGTTGAAGGTGTCATTAGCAACATAGGAAGCAAGTGTTTCATAGGATACTTCTGCAAAGGAGGAAGGTTTCAGCTTTCCTTTAAAAAGATGGTTCTGCAGTAAATTCTACTGCTTAGCATCCTTTTGTAAATTTACTATAGCTGCATTGACTCTAGCAGAGTTGCTCCAGTTTTAAACTTGATGATATAGTAAGTAAAGTCATCTCCCAAGGTTCTCAATTGGATAGTTCCCCTTTAGAGAAAGGTTGATTATGGTTGTAGTAGAAACACACTGAGAATGATTCAAAGGTTGTTTAAAGTAGCCTCTGAGGTGTACTGATCTGAATGAAAGGAAAATGTGTCCACTCATGGCAAGGAACACAGGGCTGAATCTGCTATACACAGGCAGCTCCATGGCCAGATTTGGTTAGCAAAATCTCTTGGTTTTGCTGCACAGCTCTGTCTTGAATAGATGGAGACGTTAGGTCCATTTGTGTGTTCTCTACGCCTACATTGGCAGGATTTCCTAAATACCTGTGGAGAGGCACAAAGTATTTGTCAAGTGCAGTGGCATAAAAGAGATATCGTGAAAAATGATAGCACTGGCAGTTCAGCACTGACGAAGGCAGTAAGCGTTTACGGATTCTCTGGTACCTGCGAGTAACGCACATTGGATTTCTTCTCTAGGCTACTGGGTACATTTAGGATGCAAAGAAAAATAGTACTAAAGGGGATATCTGGGTTCACTGAGAAAAACTGCCACTGACTGTCTAGAACTTATTCAAAACTCACTGGCAATACAGCGGTGGTGTGGCTCGTGCCAAAAGATGGTGTGGGGAGAAATTGGTACCGAATGCATGTGGGAAGGGGTGGTACAGTTGCAATGGCAAAGAAGTGCAAGGTAAGGGGGGAGGTTAATCTTCTGTGTGTATTTGCCCTTGTGAATGCCCCTCCAGTTTGTTAGCCAGCAGGGGATGATAGCCTCATACTGTTTATTTGGTCCCTAAGCCTTGCAGGGTCTGAGCTGGGTGAAGCACCTGCCCTTATTTACAGAGTAGGCTCTTGCATAGTAATGAAGTAATCAACTAAGTCATAATGACAAAGTCAATCATAGCAACTGATGTGGTTTATCACATGTGATATGTTTGTAGGTGTATAAGAGCTCAAGTAGCATCCTTTCTCAAGGAGCCCAAAAGAAGTTTCTATGCCCAGGTAACTTCTCCCTGTTGATTTCTCCTTGGGTTGGCACAGCAAACACATGGTGCAAAGCTCATGAGAGACTGTTTGCTTTTATTTGTGCATCGGAGGCAACTAGTATGGGTGAGATCCCCAGTGTAGATCTCTTGGTTCAAAGGAAAGCAAGGTTTAGCTCTTTATCCCTCCACCATACACATCAGCTCTGCAAGCGTCTGTTGCCCCCTTGTGACATGAACTCCCAGACTGGAGCGCATTCGACTCGAAGGTTAATTTTCTTTAGCCACTGGCAGGCTGGTTTAAGTGTCAGCTCATTACGATGGCATTCTAATTAAAGCCCCACGATAGCCTTTGACCCTGCAAAATGACTTGGGAGAGAAGAAGCAAATAGGGTGATAAGCTTAGATACTGGCACACAGGAGGAAATATATCCTGCCTGACGTTTGTGGGTGTCAACTTCTGTGTTATCAGATTGTCCTCTGGGAAGGACTGGTTATTAGTATTTATCTCCCTAAGACAAATTCAGCAGCACTGATTTCTCTTGCTTCAAAGGGAGTTGCACCTTCTTCTTGCCAGGAATGAATTTAGTCCTTTGCCTTCATTTTCAAGGTGTACTTTGTGTAGTTTCTCTTTCAGAAGAGTCGATCACTTCCTCTACTGTGTGGAAGATCCAGTCTTTACTGGGATGTAGGAATTTTTCCAGGCCTGTCTAGGCACAAGAGCTGATTGTCCCTTTTTTTCTTAGGATATGGGAATGGGAAGAAAGAAAAAAAGACTCAGATAAAATATGTATTTCTATAGTACATGTGTGTCTGCATCCACATCCCAGAATAAATTTTTTTTGTGTGTCCCATGTGACACAGCCTTTGAAAAAAAGTGGGGCAGCCATCCTGGGTCTAAACGTATAAGACTCCTGCATAGCACCAACATTATCCAAAGCAGATCCTCTCAGCAAAGCTATTAGGAAAATGTACAAACACAACAAATCCTGGCTAGGAGTACTGTCTGCCAAATCACTTCTGCCGGTTCTCCTTGTGCACCTTGAATCGAGCCGTTCCCTTCGCCCCTTATCAGGGGCTCCTAGCTTTCTATCTCCCCACTTTTTTCCCTCTCCTGTCCTTTAATAGCTGTTGTTTGCATTTTTCCCACATCCCCTAGGATGGGGAAGTACTAGGCCTGCAATAATGGAGTAAAGAAATCCCAGTATTTTGTTATTTCCAGTAAAGAAGCCTGGAGGACACGATCCTCTTGAATTGGAAGCAGTGGCAATCAAATGGTATCTCTTTCCTATATTGACTGTACCTGATACGTCTTGAGGATGTCCCTGGGTACACTTGGTCTATGGCTGCAATCCTGGGAGACTGATGTGTGAAATCTCATGTTCTTTCGTTGAGCAGGGAGGTAAGTTTTTCCTCTATGGAAAAGATGGGGAAACAAAACAGAGGGCAGAGATTTATGCAAGGCATCATAGTGAGTCAACGGCAGAGTGTACTAGAACTTAACTGTCTGCAGTTATACTTCAGACTTGACCCAAGGTTCACTGAAATCATTTAACCTTTGCTAAGAGTCAGATCTGGTTGATATTTTTGTGTGCAGGAAAAGTGGTTATCCTCAGAAAATATCAGTTAATTGAAACAGAAACCTTGGGTGGAATTGTCCTCATTTCAACAAGGTTTTACCAGGAAGAGTTTCACATTTCCAGGTTTAAGTGCCTAGCCAAGCCAGAGAGGTCACACAGGAGTAGCCGGGAACCTGGGAGCCAAGTTATTCAGCTGGGACTGGGGGCATGGGGAAGGAGCCCTATGGGGAAGTCATCCTTCTGAATCAAATAGAGCAGAGGCTGGAAAACAAAAAGCTGATGTTGCAGAGGGTGGTGTCTTGCTTTTGCATTTGGAGAAGAATGGGGAGCAGGGAAGGTCATTATCTCAATGTGGTCTTGGTTCAGCCTGGTTGTGGAATGGGAATGATTTTTTAACAAGTAATGCAGAATGGAAGAGTAGTTTTCTGCCTACCCCTTCTGAGGACAAGCATTCAGGTTGTCCAGATCTGGTCTGCAAGAAGCCACATAGGGCAGGACTGATTTTCAGAAGGAAGAGATGAGAAATTAACTTCTCTTAATAAGGAGATACTTCAGTAGTGTTCCCAGCTAGCATGTAATCTTATAATTATTGGCTTTTGCGTGCATGTAGTATCCTGTCTTTCTTCCCCTCCTCTATATGCATGCAGGCACGCACTCATTCCTATCTCCATAATCTTTAACTAAATTAGAGTAAAATACTTCATTACAGAGACTTTCAGTCAGTAGTGTGGGCCCCAGGGAGTTTGTTTTCATACAAATGTATTATGCACAAGGTTGATCTGATCACAGAAAATTTGAACTATCTTTGCACCCCAGGAAAATTCCTTTCATAAATGTAAATGATGTGACACTCCAAAGAACAGAAAACAAGACAGAAAGAGTCTGTACGCTGATGGAAAGGAGATTATGGGCAGCTGTGGAGATGCTGGGTCCCGAGCGCAGGACGCAAGCAGTCAGGGCTCTTTTCGCCTGCACTCTTCCTCCTCTCGCAGCAAGCCTTCCCATTGAACAGCAAGCTGTTGCAAGGTGCTGGAGGGGGAAGAGTGATGCATTAAGTACAGTTTGAGATTATAATAACTGTTTCTATGGCAACAAGAAAATGCCCTCCGTGGCTTCTGTTTGTGTTTTGAGCAAGGAGGCGTGAAGTGAAGGTTTGTAAACAGAAGGAAGTGGAAAGAGATGCAAACAGGGGGCTTCATAGTGGCCTGCCCATGGTGCTGGCTCACCTGCAGCACACATGGCTTCTTCTGGTGTGTTGGGCTTTCTTCAGCCTTCTTTCAGCAGTCAGTTGCAAATTTGCAATTGGACTTTTCCTGGGACATGAGAGAAAGCAAGAGAGCAAAAGTGTTTGCTTTTCCAGGTTCTTCATTACTGAGCTGCTCAACAGTTGACACCTGTAGGACTGAGTAATGTGTCCTTTTGTGAGGGGGTGCAGGAGTGAGCTCAGCTTACTTCTCCACAGGATTCCCCAATCCTGCACCATCAGTGGGAGCCCCATCCTGATCCTGCAGGGATCTCCCTGGTAGAAGTAGTAAGCATGGAGGGTGAGTTAATCCCCACTTTCACAGAATATTAATCCTCCACTCACAGAAATTCACTGGGCAGAAAGATGCACTGTGACTGAAACCACTTTGGCTTCTCCTCTCCAGCACTGCACAGAGAGACTCATCTATTATTAAAAACCCTATTAGTCGTGGTAAGATTGTACCACTCCCTCTCACTGTAGCTGCTGAGCGTTATCTAATTGGTTTTTATTACTACGCCATCCCTGGGAGCATGTGGAGCTCAAATGCACATTTGCTAAGACATTTGCGTTCCCTCATCCTTGTTGGGGATGCTTTTAGACCATTTAAGGTTTTGTCAGGAGGATTAAAAGCAGAGGGTGAGAGAGGAGGAAACTAAGGGAGATGGGTCTAAGCTGGGGAGGATGTGGTGGATGGAGACAACAAGAGGCAGGACAAAGGGGCTCAGCTTGGCTGGTCTCTCCAGCAGTAGTCCTGCTGGACAGCTGGCCTTTCTGCTCCCTCCAGCAGACAGCTCCTCCAGTTGTCTTATTCCCACAGAGAGGCACGCTCGCTGGGCTCCTAAGCCACTTGAGGTACTCACCAGCCAGTCCAGCTTTGTTTTCCCTAGCAATTGCCCGCTGACATGCACACCCTCACCTGCTCCTGTTCTGGTACCACCGACACATAGGCCTCTGCCCTGTGGTCCCACTTACCCTACATACACACCCTTGCACACAGAGCAGAGACCTCTCACCCAGGAAAATAGTGAGAAGTGGAGTTTAATGAGAGGACAGGACAGACTGTGCCCTTCAGTACAAGAAGGACATTGAGTTGCTGGAGCACAGAAGGGCAACGAAGCCGGGGAAGGGTCTGGAGAACAAGTCTTATGATGAGCGGCTGAGGGAACTGGGGTTGTTTAGCCTGGAGAAGAGGAGGCTGAGAGGAGACCTTATCGCTCTCTACAACTACCTGAAAGGAGGTTGTAGTGAGGTGGGTGTTGGCCTCTTCTCCCAAGTAATGAGTGATAGGATGCGAGGAAATGGCCTCAAGCTGCGTCAGGGGAGGTTTAGATTGGATGTTAGGAAAAATTTCTTTACTGAAAGAGTGGTCAGGTATTGGAACAGGCTGGCCAGAGAGGTGGTGGAGTCGCCATCCCTCAAGATGTTCAAAAAATGTGTAGACGTGGCACTTCAGGGCATGGTTTAGGAGACATGGTAGTGTTGGGTTGGCGGTTGGACTTGATGATCTTAGAGGTCTTTTCCAACCTTAATGATTCTCTGTTTCTATGATTCTATGATCAAGTGCAGGGCATGGCCAGGTGAGTGCACCAACCAGCAACTGTTGACACGCGACTTGTCCTTTCTGTCCCTTTGTCCCTCTATTTTACCATGCTTTTTCCTCCACAAACCACCTCCGTCCTCCCTTTCTCTGCTTTTGATTTTTCCCCGAAATATCCCAGAAGTCCTGTACAATCCCCAAATGCCTTTGCATCCCGTAACGTGTCCCATGCTCCCTAGGCAGTAACCTAGGGATTAACAACCTTGTCCTGTGCCACACACATCTCCAGCAGCAGTGGTCTCTTTTGCTGCCCCATTGCCCAGTGGTCTGCTGCTATCAGTGTTTGCACAGCTCTGTCTGGACATGCAAGGGTTGCACGGAGAGATGCACTGGCTCTGTGACTGGTGATATTTGGGTAACGGATGCCACACAGATTCAAAGGTGTTTTAGTGCTGGGAGCTGCCTCCAGGCAACTGGTGAGATCTCCAAGTCCTCCCAAGCAGCGCAGGCGTCTCTCTCTTTGAAATGACTGGATGCTAAGGAACTGAGCCTGGTGAGGCATTTCTGGGGAAGAAAAATTAAAAATCTTTCTGCCCCTTTAATCTCTTAAGTACTTTTACACATTTTGGGCCTGGAGCCCTTAGCAATTGGTAAAGATAAGACTTCTTGTGAACTGTGATGTGACTGCCTTTTGCATGTGAGCTGCCTAACTGCAAAAGTGTAGCAGTTGGATATGTATGCTCCACGTGGCCATTAAACAAGCTGTAAAACCGTGTTGCCACTTGCTCAATTCAGGCTGTGGTGTTCTGTTTTTTGTGGTCACTGATCAAGTGAAATTGTTTGTTATGGATGGGTTGGTATGTGTTCTCGATTTCTTTCATTCGTTTCACAGGCATTGCAGCTGCAGACTGAGCAGAGGCGGTTTAGCTAGGGCTTCCAGTTGTTCAAGCAGGGCAGCTTAACTCTGTGTTTTGACAGTTTTACAGTGTCTGGGAACAAGCACTCACATGCTAGTGAGAGCAAAAGAGTGTTTTTCAGGGCTTAACACCCAGCAAGGCACTCGGGCACAGTGAAAAAGCTCTGTCCTGCCTGCTTTGTGCTCACACTCTAGCAGGTTTCCTCACTCTTCCCCCCCCACCCCTTCATGCAGTGTCCTACTGAGTGTACTGGGTAAACAGGTTTCTCCCTTTCCAGTCTGGAAGGGACTATTTCAGCCTGCTCCGCTCCACCTGTCAGTGTCTCACTTAAGCGCACAGAGGATGTTATTCTTCCAGTGGTGCCTGTTGTGCTAATGGGATCCATTTAAAGTGAACTCTGCTGTAATTTCATTTTCCTTAGGGAGAGGGAGGGAAAGTACTTTCTCCTTGGAGCTACATCCCTGCTACTCACTTTGCATCTCTCTCGCAGAGCCTGCAGCCTGTAATTTCTCTCCCAGATTACTGGAAACCACCGGGAGCCGGGAGGGGGGCCTGGAGGAGCCCTTGCGGATGCACTGCTGCTCTGCACCACCCAACACAGCATAAGCCCCATCTCCTGTCCCTGGGGTGGCCTCAGCCAAGGCTCTCCCTGGTGTTCATTATTTGGTCTGTGACAGTGGGACCATGCGACTTATAGCGCCTTGCATTTGACTGGAAACCACTCAGTACAGAAGCTTGCAGTATATTTCTTTAATGAGAGCATGCTGCCCAGCATGTTACACCAAAGCACTGCTGTTTGGGTTGAGTTTTGTAGTTTCAGGCTCCAGTGCTGGCATTTACTGTTTCATATCCCATGGGAGCCTCCCACACACCAGTGAGCGTCCCCTTCCCCACATAATGTTGCTGCAGTTGCTGTGGCTGAAGCACGCAGTAGCTCTCAGGGCAGAAAAGAGAGGGAGCTGCTGGCAGGGCTTTTTCCCAAGGGCCCCATAGGTGTGTAATTCAGTTCCCCCTCAGTCTGAAAGACCTCCATGTGTTGACCTTCAGGGTATGCAAAGAAACTTGTCTGCTTGCTGGGGCATCCAGGGCTGGCTGAGATGGATGGGTGGCCAGGGGAGGGAGTTGTTCTTTTTCTGTCTAAACAGTTGATGTTTTTCTGTTGTGTGGGTTGGGATATGTTGCTGGATTTGCTTTTGGTTTGCTGTATTGTTGTTTGTTGAATGGCTTGTGGGTTTGTATATAATGTTAAAATGGCTGGTGTGTGCAAGGGGTGCTTTTTTCCTCAGCGTCTAAAAAGAAATCAAAATGGATGAGATATTTTTCTCATAATTAAAGATCACACCTAAACCAAATGCTTTAGACCTCAGTCTCCTCCTGTTCCCCCACTTCCCACCCCTCTCCCCCTCCTACACACATACAAAGTTCAGCTGTTTGGGAATGCAGCTGAGAATTTCCTACTGTCTATTAGGCTAAGCATGAACTAAACCTCTTTTCCTCCCTCTTTTAAAAAAAAACCCACAATGTGAAGCATATTTGTGGTTCTTGAGTCTGTTCTGTAGCTGGCACTCCTCTTTAGCTACAGCGTAGGTTATTTCTGAATTACCCTAAACAGACAGTTCCCCCGCTCAGAGGTCAAGGTTGGTGCAATGATTGCCAAGTCCCTTTTGTTGGCAGTTCCCCGTGGGGAGTGATATTAGCCTGCATGTCTCTCCCGCTCCTACTCGCTACAGCCTGTTATTAAACAAGGACAAGTGGGTAGCTTGTCTGTGTCTGTGTGTGAGAGCGCGACTCTGTCACCTGATGCATACAGATGGCTTATTAACCAATTAATTCATAGGACTAAATTGGTTAAATCAAACTAAATGACACCCAATTGCTGTACAAGGGTAGAAATGGATTGGAATAAGTGTTTCTTAAATGCCAGCCTCGTGTAGCAAAGGAATGAGTAGTGAAGGGAGGAGGGGGGCTCATGGAGGAGTGGGGAAGACAGCCGACACTGTTAGGCAGCAAGAGCAGAGCCATCCAAGGCATCACGTCCTAGGGAAGGAAGTGGCTCGTGAGCCCATGGCGGTTTGTGCTGCCAAGAAATTGGATCACTCTTTCTGCTGATGACACTTGGGAACTGGGAATCGCTCTGGAGAGGGAGTCTCAGCCACTGCCTTTGCTCTGCGGCCCGGGCAAGAGGAGGCGGCTTGCCGGGTCCCAGGCTTTGGTTGGAGCATGAACTTCCATTATTGTTCGCTTGTCTCAGGAGGAAGGGTTTGATTTTTCAGAAGTGCAGTCTACCTCCTCCTTTTGTCTGAAGTCCCTGGGAATAGTTGATGTTCATCATCCTGGAAACTGTGGTTCTTAGGCCTTTCTCTAACTAGGCCCCAAGGACTGGGCAGAAAAGCTACACACAGCTCTAACTCCGCTGTCTACCTCACCTGCAACAATATCACCAGTTGCTCGGGGATGCTCCCCTCTAAGGTTTCCCTTGTGGCATTATCTTTTTGTGTGTGTGTGTGTGTGTGTGTGTGTGCGTGGTGGGTTGACCTTGGCTGCCCACCAGCTGCCCACCGAGCTGCTCTGTCACTCCCTCTCCTCAGCAGGACAGGGGAAGATCACTTATCAATTACTGTGATGGGCAAATCAGACTAGACTTGGGGAAATTAAATTAATTTATTACCAATTAATAACAGAATAAGATAGTGAGAAATAAGAACAAAACTGAAAAAACCTTCTCCCACCCCTCCCATCCTCCCAGGCACAACTTCACTCCCAACTCTTCTACCTCCCTCCCAAGCAGTGCAGCAGGGTGGGGAATGGTGGTTACAGTCAGTCCGTAACACTTCATCTCTGCTGTTCCTTCCTCCTCACGCTCTTCCCCTGCTCCAGCATGGGGTCCCTCCCATGGGAGACAGTTCTTCATGTACTGCCCCAGCATGGGTCTCCCACAGGCTGCAGCTTTTGTCAGAAAACTTGCTCCTGTGTGGGCTTCTCGCCATGGCTGCAGCTCCTGCCAGGAGCCTGCTCCAGCTGGGCTGCAGCTTCCTTCAGGGCATGTGTGGCTAGCTGCTCCACCATAGTCCTCCACGGGCTGCAGGGGACAACCTGTGCCACCATGGTCTTCTCCAGGGCCTGCAGGGGAATCTCTGCTCCAGCACCTGGAGCACCTCCTCCTCTTCCTCCTCCTCTGACCTTGGTGTCTGCAGGGCTATTTCTCTCACATTTCCTCATTCCCCTCTCACAGCTCCTGCACAGCATTTTTTACCCTTCCTTAAATATGTTATCACAGAGGTGCTACCAACATCGCTGATGGGCTCAGCTTTGGCCAATAACGGGTCTGTCTTGGAGCCGGCTGGACTCAGCTCTGTCCAACATGGGGGCAGCTCATGGCGTCTTCTCACAGAAACCACCCCTGCAGCCTCCCTTCCCCCCCTACCTTGCCACTTAAATCCAATAGAGTGTGTTACAGAAGGCTTTGTTCTTCTCTGTAGGAGAGCACCCCATTTCTTTTTTCCACACCAAATGCTGACCTTTTGCTCTGTGTTGTGATGTTGATGATGGACTTGATAGGTTGACTGGATGACTGGGAGTGGGAGGTATTTCCCCTGATCCCAGTTCAATTTAACAGCTACCGTGATGTATAAGAGTCATAACCTGATTTGGAGTAGTGGAGAGAGTACAAAAGAAAGAAGCGCATCAGAAACTACTCTGATGGTGTTTTATGTTACAGTTTGAATGTTTTGTCTGCCTCAAGGCTAGACCTCATATCACCATATCAAAGCTTAGGTTGCTTGTACCACTGTTTTACCAGAGCTGATAATCCAAAGGAGGTCTCCTAGCTGCTTCCCTTGGCAGGAGCTTCATCTAGGTAGTCATGACCACAGGCTGAGGTCCACAGCTCCCATTAAGGTGTAGTAGGGAACTGGTCCATGTGGGAATACAGGAGATGCTGAGTTACAAGTCCTTCCATGAGGGAGAGGCATCTAACATAGCTTGTGAACAGCTCATGGCAGTTTCCGTCTAAAAGCATCCTTGTTCAGCATGGCCCAGAGCAGACTCTTCTGTTGATTTTCCACCTTGTGGTCCTTTGGTCAATGCCGTCTCCCCCAGGCAGCACTGGAAAACTACCCATGCACCTGAGGGTTCAACCTTAGCAGAAGGGCAGGGGCCACTGCCTGTGAAGTTGATGCCAGGAGCAAGGCTTGCTTCTGGGACTGGGACTCCTGCTTCCTCGTGGTGGGCAGGCACCTGAGGTTAGCTCTGGGTTGGTGCTGTTTGGGGGCCAGTTGGACTTGCTGTGTGTGGTAGGGGAAGTCTTTCTGTGGTGGAGGACACTGTCGCATAAAACAGCAGCGCTGACAGTGCTTGCAGCAGAAGAAAGGGATGAACCCTTTAGTGTGGAGCAGGAGTGGATGGTATGTTTTAGTGATTACCGCCAGGGTCAACTGGAGAAAAGAATAATAACACGCCTTAGCAAACCCTGCAAAATCAGGCACACTCACAGCACATGCCTAACTCCAATATACAGCGAGAAACAAAACCTCGCAGCCCAGAACACATGTACCTACGTGCATACACGCAGAACACATGCCAAAAGCATGCGTACAGGTCTGGCACCTCCATTTGTACAGCATTAAGAAATTATACATAGGCATAGACTGAAACATATGCATACATGGAGTGCAGACCATTAAAATTGAAACCTGTGCATATGCAAAATTGCCAAGAACACGTTCACTAGCACCCTAATACTAGCAGTGGA
This sequence comes from Morus bassanus, assembly GCA_031468815.1. NCBI lineage: Eukaryota > Metazoa > Chordata > Aves > Suliformes > Sulidae > Morus > Morus bassanus. The sequence goes on along the minus strand of CM062568.1, from coordinate 130,119,638 downwards.
TAACCACCGAACAAACATGTGCCTGACTATTATGTCAGTGTTAAAATTGCTCTTCTTCAGTTGCTGCAGCAAGATAAAGTCTCCAAAGCCCGTTGTGCTGCGGCATCTTTTTCAAGGCTGCAGTGTACGGAGTGTGTATAAAATATTGAATCATTTAGGAGCTTTTCATCTTTTATTTCTTTTTTTTAGGAAAGAAAAATAGGATTTACACTTTGTCCAGTGGCAGAGCAAATGTTTTATGTGCTGGAGCCATGACCACTGCTCTAGAGCATTTGATGCATATATTTTGTGGCCTTTTTTTCTTTTTTTTTTTTTTTTTCTTATTATCATGCTACTGAAAAGGGTCAAATCAACCATTTGGAAGAGTAATTTTTTACTCTTCGAGCAGAGTGTACTCCGAGAGCCATAAAACAAACTTTGCAACTCTCTCATTAACATTTGTCCTGGAAATCTCCCTCTTTCCCTTGGCTCTAATAGCCCTTGGTGTCTCTGAGGAAACAGGCTGAGGAAGGGAATGCTTTCACTAATTCCAGAGGTGGAGTAGAAAGATGTATGCCCAGAGAGATGGTGGAGTCACCATCCCTGGAGGAGTTCAAAAAAGGCGTAGACGTGGCACTTCAGGATATGGTTTAGGGGACATGGTAGTGTTGGGTTGGCGGTTGGACTTGATGATCTTAGAGGTCTTTTCCAACTTTAATGATTCTATGATTCTATGTGGTCCCTACTCAGTGAGAATTTGGTGGAGACCAAACTTAGTGAGGCACCCACAGACAAGCTGGACCTCTGAAGTCTTCTGCATTGGATTGTGCTTTTCCTCCCTTCAACTCTCTACCCCATGTACCTGTTTCCTGGAGGCTCTAATCATGCACGCTGGTTAATTGGCTAAATATATTGCTTCACAGGCTGTGTGTTGTGCTGGCCTGCTTTAGCTGGTAGCAACTTCTTACGGTTCCATCATGTTCCTTTTAGGAGGGTGGATGGCCTGTGGCTAAGGGCAGGTTTTCAGCTCAGGCTCTGCACTGTGCCACGGCCAGGCTGTGCATGGATCACATCCCCTTCCCATGCCTCGGTTTCCTCAACCCCTCCGGAACAATAACAGTCCTGATTCATCTCAGAAGAAACTAGAAAGGCTCATTCATTAGTATTAGAAAATGCTTTGAGGTCTCCAATAATCCTCTGAGTTGTTTTTCCCTCTCCACCCCATTCATAACGATCTGAACCGTCTCTCAAAGTCTGAAGTAGAAGCAGGTTGATCTCAGCTCAGTTTTTGGTTTTACCTTTTATTAGCACAGCTCTGACAGTTCAGGGTCCCTGCATGTGCATAGAGAACATACTCTTCTATTGTTTCTGTGGTTTGGAACAGAACTGCTTTAGACAAAAAAGCAGCAGCCCAGGGTAATAAGAGAAGACAAAAATTTAATTAAAAAGAAGGGAGAAGAAAAAGAATTCTCTTTTATTGCAAAAAATAGACGAGCTGAGGAGCCTGTTGATGTTTGTCAGTGTAGTCAGGTAGGTCTGTTATTGCGAGTCTGAGAGAAACCTCAAAAGATTTTTAACATCATATAAGCAACCAAAAGTTCTTGTGATTCTCTGAATCTAAGGTGTTTGGCCTGTGCTTCTTGTACCACGTTCAGAGATGTAGCTTAGACACCTGTATAACCACTTTCCCTCAAGCCATTCTCCATTTGCGTCAATGGGTCTAAGCTGGCAGTACTCACATGTGAAGAAATAAGTGTCAAGTTTGGAGATGGCTTTGCCATTAGGATGTGTAGTGTAGGTCCTGTTAGATCTCCTTGCCTGCAGATTGAGTGGCACTGGGAGGATGTGTGAGGAAATCAAGTATGTGAAATTCTGTGGATGTCTTGATAATCTCCTTCCGTCCCCCATGCCAGTGAGGGGAAAATCTTCAAGGGAAGCAATGTCAGGATTCAGCTCTAGGGTAAAGTGCAGTTCCTTCAGCTTTCCAACATCGCCTTGGAAAGCTGGAAAGGAGAAGGAAGGAGTTGGAAAACAGGAGGGGTGAAACATAGAGGAAATCAAGGTCTAGTGGGTCCTGAGACCAGTCACCTCCTGTTGATCTCTTCTGAATGCTCAGCGCTTCTCCAAGTGAGTCCCCAGAGATGACAAGGAGCATTAAAAGTGCCTCAATGAGATCAGATCTCTTGGGCCAGGAGCGTCTTTTAATTCTTGAATGTTGTGGTGCAAGAAGAAAAAACAACATCCCTCTTACTGGCTTTTCTGTCCTTGTCTTTGAAAGATGTAGCAGGACTTAGTTGTGTAATCATGTCCAAATGATGTGAGGTACATTCAGAGTGAGTGCATGTCCAAATGTTCATCCCCTTACTTTGGGTATTTATTTAGTTGTTTTTCTTGTCACTGTTCTATGACCTTGATCAAACTAGGTGTTTTGGCATTGAACACAGAAGTTTGCAGTAAAATGGGGGGTGGGGGTGGGGAGGGAGCCATCTTTTTATGCTAACCAATCTATTTTGGTCTGAAAATGTCTTTCAGCAGGATTTCACATCTGCGAGGAGAGTATTTAAGGGAAAAAAAGATTTAAGTATGTATCAATTTTTGATCAAGTCAAAGATAAAGAAATTCAGACTTTCCATTTTATTGGGAATGGCTTACTAGAGCTGACTTGCTTTGCAATAGCTTTGGAGCACATCGTATTTTCTCAAATCACTGGATGACTCCAGGGACAGATACAAAATTTCAGTCGCAAGGAAGAGGAGAGAGACTGCTGCACATCTGAGATGCAGGAGGCCTAGATGTTGCTCTCTGCGGTGCCACACACTTCTTCTGTGACCTTGAGGAAGGTGCATGGCATTTCTGCAGTTGGATTTTCCCGATTCTGAGCTGAAGAGGGGACAACCAACGTATTAGTGATGTTGCGAGGATAAACCTAGTCAAATCTGTGAAATGCTGCGGTGAAACGGTCATCGGGGCTGTAGGCAGGGCTGAGACGAGGTTTTGAGAAAATGCTGTGGCAAAGATTCATTCCTGTTTTCTGGACGCTCGGTAATCTGTATTTACATTGTCAGCCTTCTGTTTAGCAAATCAAAGAGTCTCGTAGCCCCCAGCTGAGGCCGGGAACACCATCATCCTCATTGCACTCCTGGGAAACTGAGGCACAGAAGGGCTGCAAGTGGTGGCAAGATCTGGGGGGAGACACTGGGACGAAACATGAGAAACAAATGGCTTCTGCCTTGCTTTCAGACAGCTACAGCATACTGGTAATAGCCCTTTTGGAGCTCGACTCAGCAGTGTACTGGGGGATGCGTATCTGTGTAACAAACCCAGCTGTGCGTTGCAGTCATGGCACTTTTGTTAGGGCTTGGAGCGTGAAGTACCTCTTCCACAGTAGGTGGGGATAACTGCAGTTTTGGGGAGGGGGCCGTGGTGTGCTGGCCCTGCACGAGTCACTGAGCTTCCCAATGTGGATTTTTAACTTGGGCTTACTGGCGGCATCATTTCCACTAGAGAGGTTTTAAACACTGCTTGTCTTGGGCAACACCAGACAGTGTTTAATGAAGAATGAAAGAAGCAGGGTGTTTTGTATTGTGCTTTTGGGGGAAAAAAATGTCCCTATAGGAGTGCTGAGTAGCAGCAGCAGCAGAGATGGGCGCCAAGCTACTGGTCCCAGTAAGCTAGCAGTCCCAGTACTCAGATTTTGACTGTGCAGGATGGAGGATGGTAAGTAACAACATCCCGTCCATCGCTCCAGTGCAAAGACTGTGTGGGGAAGGAGGTGGGGGTCACAGCTCCCCATCGCCTGGCTCTGACCAGCAGTTATGTAATAACTGGCCATGCAATGAATACAGAATCAGAAAGTATGCAGGGACTATTTCAAAGGCAGTTGAGTTTTTCTGCAGTCTGTACTTCTTCCTAAGGCCACAGTGTTGCCCCTTTACAGTCCTTCATTCCAACCTGCACCTCTCCCGCTCCCCGGCGTAGTAAACACTGGAGCACAGGGAGGCAGCTGGCAGGTGCTCTGCCTTTCTCTCTTCCCTCCTCCTCCTCTCCCTGCCAGTTTTGTCCTTCCTTGCACACTGCTGATGAGTTCTTTGGGGTCTTTCTTTCACTTAGCGTGCATACTGGGCACAGCACGGCAAGGGCCTGCCTCCTGCTAGGCTCTGAGTGGATAATGATGGTTTCTGCCTCCATCTCTGCCGAGTCTGTGGGCTGCGGTGGTGTGTCACCAGCCGCATACAGAGGCACTGCTGCCCGTAGCTAGCGTTGTCACCTAGAGTCCTCACCTGGAGCTGCTGCTGCTGCTGGGTTGACCCACCGTGGATTTTTTTGTTTGTGCCGATAATGGAAATGTCTTAGTACCTGCCAATTATGAAAAAAAAAAAAAAAAAGAGGCAGCAGTAATCTCCTCTATCTTTTTCATTTTCTATCTAGCTCCATTTTTTCTCCTTACCACTGGGACGGAAGTAAATAAAATGCTTGATAAAATTTAGGCTTTATGTGTGTGAGGGAGATACTTATTGTGGTGAACTGGGTTGAAGAAATGAGATTTGCATAGATATGGATGGATAAAAAGACGAGGAGATTGGGAGAAGAATGCTTGAATACTGAATAACTGAAAATCTATGGAGCTGGATGTATGCCTGGGAAAACTCTCTGGACTTCAGTGGAGTTGTATTCACTTGCACCAACTCTGTGCTTAGCCCCTTGTTTTGGTTTTAAATCATATTACTTTGTCTAACTCCCCAGGTGCCTCATTTGAGGATGTTCTTTCTCATTAGGGTGTGAGAGAATTAGTGTTTGCTGTCCTATAGGTAATTCCCTACTGCAGAGATCCCGTGGTGCTTAGCAGGGTGATGGCAGGACGATACTCTCCTAGAGACTCTGGGCATGGAAAACACCCATTGCCTGTGACAATTAGAATTTGAGGAAGCCCTGAGAAGCAGCTGTGGCATCGTGAAATTGCCTGGGCTGCAGACAAATGGTAGGAAATACCCAGGGTCCTCAATTTTGCAGTGATCCTCATCTCTGGAGGGACTGAGCCACAGGCCTGGATCAAAGATTCAAGCTGGACCAGGTAGCTTCCTCTTCATGTCAACACCTGAGTTTTTGACTCATACCTAGGACCATCATGACAGACTTTACTAGAAGCTGAAAAGATCTTGAGAAGAGTTTTTCTTCAGGGCATTTCACTTTTTCCATGTTGCAGCTGGTACTGCATAGTCTAGGAGGTCTGGATGTGGAGGTTTGGGTTGGATCTGATACTCATTTGATTCAGAAGCCCAGCTCTTATGATGGTTGGTAGCAGATACATCAGAGAAAAGGAGCAAGGTGGCACATTTGGGTAATCTGGCCCCATGCTAAGTCTCATCCCTAGCCATGACAGTGAGGAGCTAGTTTACTTTCTGAAGCTTTAATGTGTCTTCAGAAATATTGCTGTCATTCATTGTCATAATTCTGGATGTTGCAATGTGTCTCCATCCTGCCCCTTCTGGAATACTGTGAGAACCTTCCTTTCAATTATTTTCTTTAGCTTCCAGTCCCACAGTTGAATAATATAACATGTGGAGGGGGAAAAAATGCAGAAAAAAAGGTATTCCAGCACCTTTGAATTCAGCTTTTCATTTGGCTGAATGCCTTCCTAGTCCTTGTTTCTCAAGCTTGGACAAAAGTCTAAGATGATGAAGAAAGGTAGCTGCCTACTTTTTATGTGCATAGGTGCTTTGGAGAGTCAGTGGAAAGCATATCTGTGTTCTCTCCAGGAAAACCTGAAACCTGAGAATTTAACACATGGGGATATTTCTTCCACCTCATTGTCGATGCTTTGTGGCCACATCTTTGGTGCCCATACCCAAACAGAAAGCAGGTTTGTTCCGGCTCAGCCTATATCTAGGCTGCCCCGTTTGCAGTCTTTCCACATGATAAACGGGCTAATTAATTTACAGGGTAGAAAAGGAAAGGAAAAAAAAAAGGGGGGGGGGGGCAGAGGGAAAGGAGGGGGACTGGATCAATTGACAAATTGAAATGTCATTTCCCAGCCTGCAGCTGGACTCTGCTGCCTCTTCTCTCTCTCCCCCTCCCTCTTTTTTCTTCTTAGCCTTTTGTTTTTTGATTTGGTTATAAAAGCCAGGACATAATTGAAACTGGCATTGGGATCAAACAACATGACCTTGCCAGGTTTCTTCCAGTCCCGCCACGCCAACCGTGCTGGCTGAGGGAAATAAAAGAGGACGGAGCGGGGAGCAAGGGAGGGCATCAGCACAGGGAGTCCCCTGACAACTTGGCTGCTTGTGTGCCTGTCTTTGAAGGGCTTCTCTTCTGTGCGTCTCTTAATTATTTAATTTTTATCCAAGGCAGCCGAAGTGCTTTGGGGACCTGGGAGGGTGACAGCAGAGCACACTGGCAGCTTTTTCTTAGAACTCGACAAGTAAATAAGCTGTGAGAACTGAGCAATGCAGTCTGTCAGCTCATGAGAGAAACCCCAGCTTAAAGGAGCTAGGAAAACAAGGACTTCGATCCCTTGACCTTCTTAGCCTGGCTGGAGCTACAAGGAGCAGTCTCTTATTTCCAGCCTCAAGATGTGTGGCTCTGCCCATGCTCCCCACTTTTGACCTGTAGCAGCACTCCTTCCAGATGACTGAGCCAAGAAAACTCATTTCATCTGTGAACCAGGAATTTGCTGGAGCTCAGATCTCAGAAGAAAGTTTGATTGATCATCTGTGGCTTGTTTGCACGAAAGCAGCACTTGTGCCTAGCATGGCTGGTTGCCACAGCATAACCCTGGCTGGGTCCTCAGTGAGCTTTTCAGAGGGGCCTGGGTGCGTGTCTTTCCCCGCTGGCCCTTTTCTTTGGCAAAAATTCTGGCAGGCAGGGAGGTGTGGTGCATTTCCAGGGGTCTCCAGATTCTGGAGGGGGAGCAGTGCAGGGTTGCTGGGTGCAATGGGAAGCACCTTGCGCTCCAGTGTGGAAATGCTGCTGCCCAGGATGCAGCGCCTGCGCCCCTCAGGTCAGGCTAAGCAGAGCCCTGGTGCACTCCAAGTTTGGAAATGTGAGGATCTCATTATGGGAGGCGGTTAAAATCTGAGCTCAAGGCACTGAAAAAACAGCAAGGAATAAATCTCCATTAAATCTGTCCCATCTTTGGTGCCCTTGCATGCAGCCAGGTCTGTGGTGTTAGCTTTTACAAACTGGAGCAGGGAGTGAGGATGAAAGCAAGACAGCGGTGGAGGAATGGTATCAAGGAAAGCACTGGAGGGGAAATCAGCGAGGCTGGGAGGGAGCACTGGGGAGTGGGCTTTCCACACTGCAAAATTTGTCTTGGAGAGAAGGGCTGTAAATTTTTTACCCCATCACTGATTCCCCAGGCACTCCACCTCTGCCTCTTTAAGCTGGCTAGCGATGCTGGCTCATTTACCTGGCTCCTCAGCTGCTCAGCGGCCCCAGCTCATTCGCTGCGTTTCACTGCCACAGGACCCGGGGAGAGAAGACAGCAAGCTTATTTACAGGCCATTGAGAAGCTGGGTTTGGAGCAAATAGCATTGGGTGGGATTGGTATAGTCTCTATAATAATATCCCCATGACCCTCATCCATTCTGTTTGTACACTGCATGCTCATTAGATCGCTCTAGGTTTATATAGAAACTGCTGAGGTAAAAATAAATATATATTTTTTTAATAAGCCTGTATTTCTGATATAAATGAAATACAGAAAATGTGAGCAAATGGAGCTCCCATAGGAGAATAGGTAGAGAAGCTTGAGTCGGCAGAAGCAGAGCAGAAGGACAGCAGAGGTTTATACAGGCCTTGATACTGCCATGTTGAAGGCAGCGATTTGTGAGCTTGTGGAGGTGAATAATACAGTTTAATTCAGTTGCTTCTTTGCAGACAAGCCAAATTGCAACATGATTTCTGAGATACTTTTGGTACCTGATGTAACAGTGTTTTGTTTTGGGAATAATTCAAACATGATGCTGCGTTCATTCGCAGTAGTAGCGAAGTTTCCATGAACTTGAAATGGGTCAGAATGGGGACCTTTAGTGAACAATATAATCTTTAAACTATTATGTACCTTTCCCTGCTAATGCTCCTTTGCTGTGGTTTGCCTTTTTTGCAGTTAGCATAGATTCTTCAATTTGCCTTTTCTTTCTCTTCTGTTTCCAGACAGCTCTCACTTTCAGAGCCTCACGTGTTAGTGTCTTGCTGCAGGTTTGGGCTGTGCACCAAGGGCTCTCACTTGTGGAATTAAGTTTTATTCCCCTGAAAGAGCTCTCTCTGAAGTCAAAGAACACCCTCCTACCATTAATATCAATGTAATTAGTGATCACACTGTGCAAAATGCTACCCATTCTCCCCCTGCATGAAGCATTTGCTGGTAGATAATACAAACCATATTTTTGTGAATATCAGATCAAATTTGTTAGTGAATATGCTTTGCCTGTTCTTAATGCCACTTCAACATCCTCTCTCTACACATATTTGACCAATTTCATTTTATGGCCAAAAGAAAAAAAAAAAAAGAAATTTAGCATTGTGGAAATATTTCTAGAAACTGAATTTTAGAAATTCCACTGAGAATATTCAACTTAGAAGGATTTGTGCATTCATCCAACCTTAGCAATTGTCGAAGAGAATCAGTCTTTAAGTCTCTTGAGCCCTGATTTGGCCTATCAGAGTAAGCAGCATCAGATTTTTAGTTGGAAGGTAAGGGAACCACTGCAGTTGGCAGATAATATCACATATTTATCAATAATAATGATTAGTTTATTCCCTAAGGCATGAGGTAATATAGTCCATGCCATCAACACTGGTACTTTATATTTGGATATTTTGGTTCCCCATGTAAATGTGTAATGCCTTGCTTCATTTTGCTAAACTCTTGGCTTTAATGTAATGTGGCAGTGAGTTCCCTTGCCTAAGTTCAGTGTTGTTCTGTTAAAAAAAAAACTCTCTAGTAAATTTGTAATCACCACCTTTCAGCTTCATTAACTGCTCATTTTTTCTTGCATTGTAAAAAAAGAGGAAACAGTAGCTCTTCACCTCCATTCTCTGTATTATTCACTATTTTATAGGCTGTTATCACACCTCCTCTTATTTGTCTTCTCTTTGATACAAACTGCCCCCCCGCCTTCATTCCTGCTTTATATATGCATTTTTCCACTCCTGTTATCATTCTTGCCACCTTTCTAAAGAGGAAGCTGAAACAATACATCGTGACTTATCTGGCCACCAGTCAAACCATCTGGAATTTTAGACTTCACCTTAGAGGGGGGAAAAACTGGGGGAGGAAATCCATCAAATAAATTGGAAAAACAAATACATTTATTGAACTCACCATCTGGTAGTGCACATTCCACCAGCAGAACAAAAAAATACCCCACCAAGCTAAATTCAACGAATCAATTATTCATTGTGAATTATTCACTAGCTTCTATTCCAAACACTGCCAAGATCTGTTTGTTTATATTTTATTTGGAGTTTAAAAAAAATCCATGGCAACATTGCTGTTTGTCTTAGCGTTGAAGCACAAAGTGCAGACCTGCACTTCTATTCTGTATGCCTTTATTTAATCAAAGAAAAGCAACAGAACAAGAAAGAACAAAAACAAAGTTCTCAGAAGGGAAAATAGCGTGTGTCTGTAAAGTACCATTTCACTGTGTCTTATGAAATGGTAGGTGTTCCAGGTGACCAGACTATTTTAGAAATACAGACATGAAAAATGTGGAAAGGGAGACCGTATCTGTATTATGACAGCACCTGACACAGAGGGGGTTTGCGCCGTAGTTGAAGAAAACACACATCTCGAGCGATTCTTCTGGGGTAGCTGTTTGCCTGCACTTGGCTTTTTGTGGGAACTAAAACAGATTGATTTTTACTGAAAAGGAGCTTAATAAACTGGGGTGACTACAGGCGAGGGTTTAGTTGCACTATCAAACTGGGGAGGAGAGGATGGGAGAAGAGAGAGTTTGAGCAGGTGATGTGGGAATCGGAGGGTTGGGAGCATCCTCAGCAGAGCTGATGAGAAGCTGCCGCATGCCTGGGCTCAAGCTCCTGCCTGTGTTGGTTGGTCTCTCTTTGTGGCTTCACTTCTGCGGTAGGACTGCAGTGGGGATCTGAACGTGGTCCAAGGCGATGGCAATTTATGATCTGCTCTCTGGTTTGCAAGCTTTTGCAGAGTAAGGCTGTTTGGGGAGCTGGAAGAGCTGGGCAGCTCTGGGTAGCATGGTTAGATCTGAGGAGTCAGCAGAAGGGACGAGGTGAGAGCTGGTCATCCACGCCCCCCAGCCCCGCTGCTCTATTGGAAAGCACATCAATAAAGGAGCTATTCTCTCTTCCTTCCAGGTTTTTTTTTGTCCCAACTGAGCTACATCTAGCAACTAATTAAATCCCTAATTGAATATTGGCTGAAGGGCAGTCAGAGAAGTTGTTTGTATTAGGAAACCAAAAGAAATAAAAGTACACTATGACTTATACTTTATATTGATTGTAGTCTCCTCTGATATAAGGTGCTAGGTGCCTGGCCTTAGAATGAAAACATTTGGGGCAAGCAGAGCATTTTTCCATACGTTTACACAGCGTCATGCTCCTTTGGCTGCTGCTGCATTTGGAGACCAACAGTAGCACTAAGGTGTGCAAACATCCTTTTGCAGGTGCTGATCTTGGCATCCCACCACAGGATTTATGTTGCCTCACATGAGATGTTCAGTTCTGACTTTATGGGGGTGTTGCACCAGAAAGCCCTGATGCCTTCACCCAGGAATGAAATTATGTTATTCACCGATATATTTCCAGAAATAGGGGAGGCACATGATTTACTCTACAAAATTTTGTCCCTATTTCTTTCATGTTTAAGAAAAAAAAAAAACAAAACAGAACCCTACTTGCTTTCAGATGCAATTTTTATGCCCCTTGATCAGTGCCTGGCTAGTCATCAATTTTATGCCTGCAATTAAATCGCAGGCACAAAATGTTCCACTGTTAAGCCATGGACAAAAGCGCTGCTGTCCCAAATTGCACCTGGAGAAGAAGTAAGGATTCCTATTGATAAAGCAGTACTCCTGTTTTGAATGCTTGTTACCTTTTTAAAACTATGGCCCAGATTTCAGGAACTAAGGTTAGAACATTTAAGTCAGTGGCATTTCCCATCTGCTGATGTCCTCAGCTACCAGGCTGCTGAACAGTTTACTCTGCTAGAGATCTCTACTGTTTCCTGTGGCACTGATGCAAATATCTATTCAAAAAAAGGAGAGAAAGAGAGATTGAAATTGAAAACACACAAGATTAAAACAACAAAAAAAAAAAAACAACCCCAAACCAAAAAACCCAGCAAAAGAAAGATTAGGGACTGGTTTTTTGCTTAGGGAAAAACTTTTCTCTTTAATCATCTGATTTACCTGGCGCCAGTCCAAATGTTATTCCTCTTCGACTCAGACTATTGTGGCTTCTTTGTTCCTCATCCCTGCCCTGGTGTGCCTGGCCCCATTGCCCTGCCACAGGTTTGCCTGGGCAAGGCTGTGGAAATGCGCTGGGGCAGTGGGGAGGTCAGAGAGTGAGCCCCAGCGAGCGGATGCCGCTCCAGAAGCAGCTGTGTATGTGGGAGGCAGGATGAATGCTCACCCGTCCTTTACAGGGGCTGACGCTTCTCCCAGCGAGAGGCTGCCTGGAGCATAGTCCAGATGAAGGAGCTGTGTGATATTAGGGATGGTGGCATGAGCTGGAGATGTTGGTGCAGAGGAGGTTAAGCAGAAAGTGAGGCTGGGGAGCAGCTGAGGGAAGAGACCCAGAGGAGATGCTTAGTGGGTGTACCGGCAGCGGACCTGTGTCCTCAAGGATGGAGTGTCTGAAAGGGTATCACTTGGATCAGCAGGGAATATGGGACTTCTCAGTTTTGGTTTGGGAATGGATGTGGGAAGGAGAGTGTGTAGAAGTTATGGGCTTTGTGAGTGTACAGGTAATGGGTATACACTTGAAAGCCTTCCGCACTTCATAACTGGCAAACGAGAATCAGGCCGTATAAACTAGGAGGAACAGATGATTTTGACACCCAGTAGCAGGAAGTTCAGAAGAAGATGCATTTGCAAGGGAGGATTCCAGTTTGTTAGGGATTTTTTGGGAGGGGGGCTTAAAATTAGTGCCAGCAATGCACAAGGCTGTTAGTATTTTTCAGCAGTGTTGTTCTCTAAGATACAGGGGAGTTTTGTTGGCCTTTACAAGTGATTTATTCTGACAGTTATTGTATGTTCAACAATAAATTAAGTTAAAATAGGCTAATAACACATATTCACTGATGCTTTAACAGCTCAGTAATGGATAGGAATTTCCTTTCTGACCTCACTCTCCTTCTCAGGTAAACAGACGGTGGTGTGCAAGCCAGGCAAAGATGGGATCCTCCAACAGAAAGGATAGGTAGGCTGGGAGAGAGAGCAGTCTGAAGCAAATACCTCTCTAATTACTGATGTGTGATGACAGAGGACTGTGGAGACCGTTGGAGGCCTTGGTGTAATTGGCAATACAAAGTTTTCTCTGAGCAAATAATGTGTACAATGAGAAATTGCACTTTCAGCACCTAAGATCTTTCTGGAAATGTTAAACCCACGTCAGCTGACTCTGTTTCACAAAAGTCATTGCAGCATCTATCTCACAGGTCTTGTGGCTCTCACTGCACGTCAAAGGCACCCCTTCGTCACCAAGCTGCCATGCCTCAGGCAAAGCTGTCCATGTTGCCTAGTACAAAGCTGCATTGAGGCACTGCTAGCCCGAGATCTTTGTGCTGCTAGCTCAGCTCAGAGGGTGGAATTGACACCAAGAGGAGTCCATCCTTGTGCCCCAAGGCAGAGGCAGCTAAACCGATGCCATTCTAACCAACCACATCTCCTCCTCTGTCCAGATAGCTGGCCTTACTGATGGGATACAAACAGCGGATATCCTATGCTTTCACTTTATTGAGGCTTCTGACACTCTCAGGGCATCCCCATAAGCACATTAGAGAAGGTCAGTTGAAATACCAAAGGGTTGTTGCAACGTCTGTTGTGCTCAGACAGGAGCTACTGATGCTTTCTGTCAAAGTGCAAGATGCGTGGAGTGGCAGGGGTCAGCCCTACGCCAGTTACTGCTCAGTATTTTCTTTCATGAGTTGAATGATAGGATAACAAAGAAGCTTTTATTTTTAATGTTTGTGGGATTGCAGGCATGCCTGTGGACAGGGCTAGAACAAAATGCATGAATCATCTGAAAAAGTTGTGCCTGAAATTCAGGAAGAACGTCTGCAAGGGGCTGCATTTCATCAGGGGTAACAAAGTGTGTGTATATGGGCCAGGGAATAGCAGGTTGGGGAGCAATCCTGTGGAAGAACATGCTGGACTTACTATGTAGCATGAACTCAGAAGGTGCTACGCTGGAGCAGAGGTGTATATATTTAATTATTCTCCTCCTTTCCCTTTTCCCTACAGCAGCCAGGACATTATGTAATACCTCCTGGCCTGCCTCTCTAACATCCTTGGAGTCTGGACCTGAGTCTCTGCTATAGCCAGACAATCATGGGCACAGACAGGTGACAGTGAGTTATAGAAGGTCAGCTGTGGTGATTCTGGGGTGCAGCAGGGACTCCAACTCTTCTCCTTGCTCTCTGCCTAGTTTTGTGTCAACTCAGGAGGTCAGGAACCCTGGTGCCACAAGCATGCCTGCAGTATCAGGGAAAGAGGGAGCTAAACAGGTGGAAGAATCAGGCAGAAGACAGCAGATCAAACCACCATGCTGTAAAAACACCCCGCTGAAGCACAGTGACGCTGCAGGGGCTGCTTCTCCATCAGCAATGGATGAGAGCGTCTCCAGCACAGCGGCTGCTGCGTTCACCTCTCCAAGTCCTGCTGAGGCAACACTGATGAAAGCCTCATTCCTAGCGCTCGAGAGGTTGAAAGTAATACGCCCATCACCACCTCCTCTCCTCCCCTCAACAGCTACCTTCACTCCCCCACTTGCCACGTCCTATTTTCTTGTAAACAAGGCAGTGTCTGTCTTCTTAAAAGGCATCGGGTTGGTTGTTAGACCTGGAAGAATAATTCACAATGATTCACTCACACTCTGTGGTTTCCGTTGTCTATTACAAATGCCTGTGAGCTGAGGGCAGTTGCCTTTACTTTACTCAAGGAATGATTGTTTGCTTACTTGCATAGCTCTTTTTGTGTTTGTGCTTTCCTTCCCCCCCTTTTTTATTTTTTTGTCCTCTTTTTTTTTTGTAATTCAGTTGAGCAGTAAGGATCAGAGGTTTGCTATTGGATCTGCTTTAGCTGTGATAGATCACACTCTCACACCTTGTTTTCCTGCTTTGCTGAGGCTATCTCCTTTAGCCAGAGGGAGTTATGAAGAAACCAGTGGCCTTCACTCTCTCTGGAACAGGAATCAATTTATGAAGAGGGAACAGATAAGAACTAGACCACTTGGAACATGTTAAAGCTGTTCCCTGCCCCCAGGCTTGTCCCGAAGCATCGATCCTAGGAGATACAGGCAGCTGTGCAGCTTTTTGGCTGGGTGGGACTTCAAAGTTAATTTGTGCATGCACAATTGTGTACAGTAATTGTGCACGCACGAACATTTTACCCAGAGTTAGGTGTGTGCAACTAGCTTCTTTGATTGTTTTGGAGCCAGAGTTGCAGCCAAAGATTTTGGGAGCTCCTCCTCTTTCTTGTGATAAGCAGTGTCTGGTCCAATATAAGGTACAACTTCCGACGTGATTATGTGGATGTTTTTGAGCTTATTCTTTGTTCTCTGCCATTACCAGTACGTGGGTTGGCAAGCTGGAAGTGGCTTTCCGCCAGTGTTTAATGGGAGCAGCTCCCAATTGCTGAATGTGTGTGCGGAAAGCAAATGCAAAAGAGAGGGGGTTTTGATGGTCAGAGCAACCATCTTTTAACTGGGGAAAATTCTCATGTAATACAGATTCTATAACTTTCCCAACCCTGGTTATGACACATTTTAAAATCCATACTGCTGTGAAGTAGAAATTATAGCCAATTAAACAAGACTACCAAACAGAGTCTGTCCCCAAATTTTCCCTTTTTGTATTTGTTGAACTGCACAATTATTTTAAATTGAGTGTTGCATATTCATAAACTGCATTTCAAACCACCCAGTCTTCTGGTTTATGTATCTAGTTGGAATATTAGCATATATTTCAGTAGCTCATTTAATTTCATTGATCCCAAAGTTCCTTACAGAAGATGCGTGTGATATTCGTACCGGTACCGAAGCGCAGCCTCCTCTGCACGGGAATATAACAGGTGTTTAACAGAGTGAGAGTTTCCTCCCACCACATCAGCTAAACCAACATATGGCTGCTGCTGCTTCCAACAGGAATGGCTCGACATGTTGCTGTACAAATATAATGTACAGCAGTGAGATTATGCCACAAGCACAATGCTAGCAAATTTCTTTGCTTAGATCGGTATTAAATCCTGTCCTTGAGAGTGACCTTAGAGCCTAAGGGTTAGTCCAGGTGGGCAGGTTGTGCAGGTGTAAACAGAGATGTGGATTTGAACTGCTGTCCTTGTGGTGGCAGATTGCGGTCACGCACTCTCTGTTAGGAAAACCACTCCAGAAGGAGCTCAAGTGAATGAGGCCATTCATGAGAAAGGGTGAGTTATACAGGGAGTGGGGCTAATGGGTGCAGGTGTATTTCCTTGAAATCACACCTTAGAAATGAGTGGTAAAACTTTCCCATGCAGGCAAACCCAAAGACCCACTCAGTGAAATAAATGAAGGTTATCAAGTGTCTGTCGCTTTTTAAAACATACCATAGGGGTTGGTAGTGTGTGGAGGGGACGCTTCAGAGCTGTACCTGGCACATCCCTCTCTGGTGCCTCCTAGGAGTCGGCAGTGGCACCAACGTGTTTCTGAATCACTAATATCGTTATCTGCAGTTTCTCCCATCCAAATAGTGACAGTTCGTTTCCCAGTTCTGCTTAGCTTGTCAGATTTGCTGCGGGGTGGTATGGCTGTTCAGGCACAGTTACTGAAAAGAGGGAAAGAGAAACCTCTTTAATTTCTATCATCTTTCATTCTGATGACATTTATCAAATTTCCTCTGGCTGACAAGTTCACCTCAGATGTGCTCCTCTGCCTTCCTACAGGTGTCCCTCTGATGGGCAGGGAGAATGAGGCAATGGGCAGCACATGCTTTGAGAAAAGGGGGAGTGGTGGATAAGGGAGGAGAAGGAAGGAGATGGGAAAGATGCACTAAAAATAAAAAATAAAAATTCCCCAAAGCCTACAAAAGGAGGAAAGGGATGGAGGAAGAGAAAGAGGCAGAAAAAGAAACTGGTTAAGATTGTATGAAGGGCTTTTTAAGCCCCCACACTGCAGTCTGCAGTCTTTAAAATACCTGAAAAAACAAGTGCCATCTTTACTGTTGTGTCTGCCAATGCCCTTGTCACACAGCTAATTCTGTATTATCCAGTCCCTAGCCTTCTCCTGTGTTTCTCCGGTTTGTATATTTTTTTTTTTTTTTTTCCTCAATCACTCTTTTTCCTATGGGCCTTCAGGAGATTTTTAATCCCTTCCTCCCCCAGTCCTGGGTCTGGAAGGGCTGCAAGAGGTTTGTTCCATTTCTAAGACAGAGGGGCAGTCCCAATTGATCATGCCCACTCACCCCCCCTCTTTCTTAGGCTACATCAGAGGATGCCCCAGGAGAAGAAAGGCAACAAGGGATCTGAACTGAACTGATCTTTTTGCCATTTGACAGTTTGGGATCATAGTGCTAAGAGGACTGAAAGTGGTCTCTGCCTCCTGCAGCTGCGTTGGTTAACTGCCTGTCCTAAGAGGGGTCATTTGGATCAGGCCACCCATTAAGGAAAGAGGTGACATGTATAGCATGGGCACATCAGTGACTCCCTGGCTGTTTCAAAACATTTTTTGCCAGGCCTGTGACACTTGATACCTTGGTACATACCAGGCAGTGGTAGCGTGCGCTGCAGGGTGCTGGCACCACCAGTGCAGGGGCTCCATCCATGAACCATCTCTTTTTTAAAAGCTATTGCAGCTCAAGCAGGCTCAGCTCTGCCATTGACCCTGGCACACACAGGCTTCCACCAGCTGGTAGAGTCACATTGATATGAGAGCTGGTATCTGTCACATTGATTCCAGGAGAGGAACAGATCATAGCTGCCCTCATCCTGAGCTCCGATCTCAGCAGAGTGTGCAGACAAAGTCTCACGCTAAGACGAAGCCATGTACGCCAGGATGTTTAGGCTCTGCTGGCCACATAATTGCGTACAAAAGAAGTGACTAAAAAAATCCGCTGTAATGAGCACGACCTGACTGAACAGAGCTGTGCTTGCTAATGACGTTGATGAGTTTTGCTTGTGGATAGCAATGAGACACATACTTTAACTCCCAGGAGTACAAATGGTCCTTCAGCTGCTGTTTGGTTTCTCTTTCTGCTAGGCTGGTTGCTGCACATGATTTTCTTCTGTCACGCATCTAGCTTCTCAGCATGTCAGAAGGAAAGCTCCGAGGGGATGCTGCATGCTGGATTGGTAGCATCTGCCATCTTCTCATCTCAAAAGGATGTGTTAGATCGTCTTGATGGTTTGCAGACATAGGTCTGGGCTCTCTGTGGCTGAAGGAACGTCATGGTGGTGACAGCTGCCCTCAAAGTTCAGAGGCTGGTTGAAGCACTGCCAAGTATCAAGGAGTTTTCAGCATTTATCAAGACATCTCTTGGGTCTGGAAATGGGCAGAGAACATGCTTTCCCTGGTGGTTTCCAGTGGTTCTTGTATTAGTCAGAAAAACAACTTCTCTATGTGTCTTAAAACTGTAGAGATGTTTGAGAATGAGTAGATGGAAACCATGAAAGGTAGAAGTAAGTAGGTTCATTTTTGGCCTCATGTCTGGAGCAAGAAGGTTCACAGGTTCTTTTTTCATCTGAATCACTCTGGTAATCTGGTAATGTCTCAATGGCCTCAGAGACATCCTCTTTGGCACTTACCATCAGACACAGATGGGAAAGGTTGTGGCAATGGGATGGCTGAAACAGAGAGTGAACTGGGTAACTCAACCCAGGTATCTGTTTCAGGCTAGACATGACGTAAATGGAAAAAGCCAAAGATACAGCCATTCATCGATTCCCTGTGCTTGCAGATACATGCTCAAACATGCAACATTTCCTTCTTGATAGCATTTCTGTTGCATGTTACTGTCCATCTGCAAGGAGATTACATATTTAGCATCTGTCTACCCATCCATCAGCATTAGGTTTCTTAAGGCACCTGTTAATGTGGGGTTTCAGCATCTGTCTTACTTGCCACCTGTTCTCTGCATTCTGCATCTTTCTTGGCAGAAAATTCCCTCTCTGTTGTGGGTATTTGCTCTTTTGTGTCTCGGTTCAGGTACAGACTTACTAGCTCTCTTTCATGGAGATTGTTTTTCTTTTCTTCTTTCTCTCTGTAGCTTTTCCTGAATGTAAAATAAAAGACAGGCAGGTTGAGACATTTAGCCTTGATGCTGGAAGATACAAGGATGACTTGCAGTGCATCACTGTTTCCTGATGGCATAGGACAGCTCACTTTTGCAAATACTCGTGATACCGGCAGCATGTCAGAACCCTGACTTGCAGATCTTCCCAATTCAAACATCTTACTTGTGATTAAGAAACATGTTGGAGTTTTCATTATTCAGAAGTATTAAAAGAGCCATCCCTGTATGTAGAAAAGTGACTGACTTGGACACCAAAGCACATGTACAGGCGAACATCTTGACCTTTTAACTGCCAAGCTGTTAGTCATGCAGTCAGGTGGAGAACTCCACTGCTGAATCTACCAGGACTTGTTACCTACAGAGATTAAATTGTTCTGTATGGAGCTGATGTATCCTGGAAGCTCAGGGCAATTAGCTGTGGACAATGGGAGTGGAGTATAATGACAAGTCCTCAATGCCAAAGTGCTTAGCTGCTCCACTCTTGCAGATCTTGGACACTGCAGGACCTGACCTTCACTCTTAACTTGAGCTTCACCCCTGGCATGTAGATAATCAAAAGGTTGGACTAACTGGGATAGAAGATTGTGGTAAACACTGTACAGGGAGTTTCAAAGCTCTGCTGATGAAGGCTGCAGGCTATGGAAATGGCATAAGCCAAATAGTTTTGACTCTTTTTTCTTCTTGTCATTAAAAAGAGAAGTAGAGTCTAAATGCAGCCTGTCCCTAGCTGAAGCACTAACTTATTGTGTGTCTTGTAATAACACTTAGAAGCCCTGATGTCATTATTAGCAATGTACAAAGATATATCAAAGAACTGGTCTCATCCTCAGAAAGCTTGTGATCTAAAGTCCAGATCCTGCACAGCCTTAAGAATATGTTTAGCAGTGTGTTGCAATTACTACTGATAATAGTTGCTATTACAGAACATACAGTTCCCAAATATCAGTCAGGAACCCAGGCTACTGGGCCCTCTAATGATATGCAATAAAGACAGTTCCAGAACCAACAAGTTTACAGTCAAAATGTTGAGTATTGACCCTCTGTTGGATTTCTTACAGCACATACATATTCAGTGGCTGTGTAAGGCTTTGCAGACAGTATGCGTAAAATAGAGGAAAAGATAAGAAATAGATACAACAAAGATATAGGTGGAAGCATAAGGTAACAATGTAATGTAATATTAAGAATATAAATCTAAGATAGAATTGAGAATATTCCAAGAGCTTGGTTTTTTTCCACACCATTAACTTGATCTCATTGCTCACCAGAATATATATAGATTCTCTGTTCTTATTTTACCTGTGAAATGTACAATTTCATATATAATGTGTGATAAATAGGATGTACAATGGGCTAGAATCAATGGTGCAGGAGAAACTTTAACATATGGAATGGCTTGACTTCTAAGTGCTTGATTTCTCAGTCTTAATGTTTTAGCAATGCTGAATATTTTGTACTGTAGCTATATTTGTATGCATGTGCCTTTCTGAAGAATTAAGTGAAACAGAAGCCAAACTCAGCCATGTAGTAGTGGCATGTCTTTAACAAGAAAGACCTAACGAGCTTGTTGCAAAGCCCATCTGTTTGACAGGACATTTGTTGAGTGCCAGTGCAGCTGGAGTGGGATTCTCTCTGATGGGAATAGATGGACAGGCTGAAAATTTTTATACAGGAGCGCTGGGTCTGTTGGGGAAGAAAAATTATTTTGCATTAGTTTTGGTTACCTTTTTGTTGCCCTGTTTGTTAATAGCTGGACTTCCTTGAGGCTCTTCTCCTATTTCAAAATTGAGATAAATAAAGAAAAATGCATATTTTTCCCCCATAACCTTGGGGATAAACCAGGCTGACTCTGTAGAATGACAGAGATTTTCTCCTGTGGAGTGGGGAGTGCTGGGGTTTAGAACATGTTATTTTAGACAGATATCTATTTGGACAGAGTGAAAAACCTGAAGATGATAAATGGCCTGTATTTGCACATTTCCCAACTGAAATGCTAGCATTACTGGAGGCCCATTTCCCAAATCTGATCTGAAAGATATGCTTCATACTTATGTCTCTTCCTAGTGCTTTTATACCATCATAAAGACTTTAGTATCCCATCAAGACATATTAACATTTTTCCTTGAGCTGGGATGGTCTGAAAGTGGCTTATTTTCCAAAACTCATCATGCCTTCTCTTGGTAACAAAGAAGTCCCATATATCCTCACTTTTAGTGCTCTTAGAAGCTCAGGGCGTGAAGGAGGCTTGATGTGACAGTCGAATAGGTAAGGACTCAAATGAAGTCTATGAAAATATAGCCAAAGGCTCTCAGTGAAAAATCATTTTTACCACTAGTGCCCTTTCCCAGTGCGATGACCACAGATCAGTTTTTGTTGTCGCCTTTCTTAGGGAAGCAGACATGGAGTGACAAGCACATACAAGACCAGAAGGTAACAGATGATACATGGAAGCATTATGTATGAACATAAACATAAATATATGATGGAAAACATCCCATAGCCCCAGCCAATTTTTCACTTTCTTTCTTCTTTCCCTTTCAAATCAGATAAATTAATATTTTATTTTTGTGCAGCTGTAGGGGAGACATATATTATTGAAGGGATTGTGTTTTCCCAGAGTCCCTCCCCATTCCTTGGATTTCTGTGCCAGATAAAGGCAAGTTTAAAAAGAAAAATAAACAATGACTTTTAGGGTTGGAGTTACAGCACTACCAAAAGTTGCACCCAAACACTCGCGGAAGAACCCTCCGCAAGGTTACATTTATGCCTCGGGTCCTCCCTGTCTTACCGGGATACTCAACAAGGCCATCAGTAAGGCTCCCACAAGACAAGTACATCAAGTTTAGCTCTTAATAAGTTATAGAGGTGCACAAGGTCTGAGTATACTCAGAAGGATGGCATCTTGCTTGCAGTCCCACCTGCAATTTTGGGTGCTGCATCTCTGTAGGTCTCAGGTTCCCCGTCAAAAAGCAATGCTTCCCTGTTTGTGTACCGTGCTGTAAAATGCATGCGTGGAAAGCTCTAAGGAAAGAAGTGTATTGTAGTATTGCAGTCTCAAGCATAGCAAAATTTGCTGCCTGGTTTTTCTTTCTGGAACAGACCTGAGGGTTTCTCATCCAGGGAATTAGAAATATTTCAGATGCACTGAATTCAGATCAATTCAGCAGAGATTTTCCTGGTTTCAGTTTCACAGAGAACACAGTGTGATGCTAGAAGTTTTGGATCAACACTTGGATTCCCTAAACAGGATACCCTGCACAAAGTCTGGTCAGAATCTCCAAATGCAGGATACAGATCGGTCCTGTTAAAAACCACTACTCCAAACCACTCCTCAGCCTGCCAAAGCATGAAGGTGCTGATGAGTCTGTCTGTAATTTCAGGTTCAAAATAGCATTTGAAAACAGACGCGTTTTAATGGAGCAAGTAGGTGCCCCCTCTAGACCAGGTATACGAGGGTACGAGCAGCCCTGGTTTTCTGTTATCTCTTTGTGAATCTCTAAGTAAGATACAGCAGAGATTTAATGCTATGACCCAGAGAGAACACATATGTTTAGGTCATGTTTGTTTCCAGCATTTCAGATGCCAGTGTGTTTTTTTTTCTGGAGAGTCTCTTGGCTGCTGCAAATGTCTTTTAGAAAAAAAGCTGGGGAGAATAAACTGATCCCACAGGCTGATCTAAAAGATATTCCTTTCTGGCTTTTGCTGATGGTAGAAGGGGATGTATTTGAGAGCGAGGGCACTGGATGCAGCATGGTCATCTACCTGACCCCCCAGGAGTTCAGTGAGAAGCTTTATCATCTGGTGCACTGTGAGGCATTTTCTAAGTCCTGTGCAAAATTTTCACTTTCAGTGTGGCAAAGGTGTTGGCATTGTTTAGAAACCCAGAGCATCACCCTCCAGGAAAATCACACAAGAAAAGTTGTCCTGCCTCGCCTTAAGCCCTACCTAACCTCCTCTTTCTGCCCGTGGGGCCACCCCCCAACCCCATCACCCCTCTGCTTGCTTCATGTCTGAGAAGGCTCACACAGCTATAGCAGAAATTTGCATCCTCCTCTGTGTCCTCCCCCTTCCCAGACACACACAGAAAGAAAATTCAATTAAGCAAGTGATTTGCTGTTGTGTTTAAGTTACAATAGTAGTAATCACACCAATTATAGAAATCAGGTTGGCAATCATGGACCCTGCCCTCTGGGTTGCTATTAACTTCATTCCAGTGTGTGATTTCCCTCCGCCCCATTGAAATTGGTGAATGTCACCTGTGTATATCCCTGCTCCTCCAGGATGTAATAGCATCTTTAAACCCTAACAACCAATTGCTGCCCTCGCACATGTAGTCAGATTTATCCCTACCTTTCTCTATTACAATAATGAGTGGGTAGCAGATGTAGTCAAATGCAGTTGCAGTATTCTCCCTCTGCCCTCCCTCCCTTTCCCCAGCAAGCAATAGTTTGAATCTTAAGCAGCGTCTTGGATTACTTAGTGGAAACATTTCCCAGGCCCAGGGGAAGAACAGTTACACAACTGCTTAGGATCTTTTTTTCCCATTTTCCCTTTTTTTTTCTTTCTCAATCCTATCTTTCTTTCTACTTGAGTGAATCTTCTTTAATTATTAAAACTGTACAACGAGAAGCACGATTAAATATGAGGACAGATGTCTCTGTTCCTCCTCTTCCATCAATGGAAATCCCTTCACAGCCAAAACATCACTTTGTTGCACTGAAATTTTACCTGTGATTTCCACCCCCCTCTTCTGTTGCTCTTGCAAGTGCAGGCAGATTTCTTGTTGGGTTCCTCTTGTTACATCTTCCTCCAACTCTAAAGGCAAAGATGTTGTCGGTCCAGTTTCTCTGGTTAAGGCAGGAAATCGTGTATTTTTCTGCCATGAAATGCTGAGACACTGTATTTCAAATGTGGCCTCTAGATTTGGGATGCAGTGGCTCCTCTGAATATCCAGGTACCCTTCAGAACGCAAAACACTCAAATCACTATCTCCTTTCAGTAGAATTGGTCGTTGCTCAATTGTACATATGTATGAATTCAGGGTGAAATTGGGTTGTGACATGTGGAGGGAATGAGATGAGGTGATGAATGAGATTAATCTCACACTATTTTAAAAAGGTTTTGAGATCTTTGAATAGAAGTGCCAGTGAAAGAGGAAACAGATTTATGATGGTTCTTATTGATACTGTTCTCTCATTGCTGCTTTGCTCACTCCCAGGGCTGGGAGATCTGCTCATATCTCAGGGCCAAACTGAACTCCAGCGTAAGGGGTCAGAGAGCTCCATAGAATCACAGAACGCTTTGGGTCAGATGGGACCTTCAAAGATCATCTCGTTCCAACCCTCCTGCTGTGGAGAGGGTCACTACAGGGCCTGGTAAAAAGACCCTCTTCATCTTTCCTGTAAGTCCCCTTTATGTATTGAAAGGCCACAATAAGCTCTCCCTGGAGCCTTGTCTTCTCCAGGCTGAACAACCCAACTGTCTCAGCTTGTCTTCACAGGGGAGGTGGTCCAGCCCTCTGATCATTTTTGTGGCCCTTTTCTGGACCCACTTTAACAGGTCCATGCCCTTCTTGTGCTGGGGACTCCAGAGCTGGATGCAGTACTCCAGGTGGGGTCTCACAAGAGCAGAGTGGAGGGGCACAATCACTTCCCTTGACTTGCTGGTCACACATCTTTTGATGCAGCCCAGGATATGGTTGGCTTCCTGGGCTGCAAGCACACACTGCCAGCTCATATCTAGTTTTTCATCCACCAGTATGTCCAACTCCTTCTCCACGGAGCGGCTCTCAATCAATTCATTCCTCAGTCTGTATTCATATTGGGGATTGCCCTGACCCAGGTGCAGGACCTTGTACTCGGCCTTGTTGAACTTTATGAGGTTCACATAGGCCCACTCCTCAAGCCTGTCAAGGTTCTTCTGGATGGCATCCCTCAGCTTGGTGTCATGTGCAAACTTGCTGAGGGTGCCCTCGATCCCACTATGTCATTAATAAAGATATTGAACAGTTATGGTCCCGATATGGACCCTTGAGGGACACCACTTGTTATTCAACTCCATTTGGACATTGAGCCGTGACTGCAACTCTTTGGATGTGGCCATCCAGCCAGTTTCTTATCTATCTCCAACCGTCAAACCCATATTGCTCCAATTTAGCAGCAAGGATGTTGGGTTGGACCATGTCAAAGGCATTAACAGAAGTCAAGACAGACGACGTCAGTTGTGTCCATCAAAGTGTTATCCTGCATGCAGTACTGTGTGCCCACTTCACCTGCCTTTTCTAGTGCACAGCTGCTCCTCATGCCTCCTCCTGTCACATTCCTGCCTTTCCTATAGTCAGTGTGTCTGGGTTGGACATTCTTCAATCATTCATGGTGTTTGCTACAGTCCAGAAAAGAGGCTGTTAGGAGGATGTCAATGTAGATGCTTGTTCAAAAGTCAAATTAGCCTCTCGCATCTCTGCCTTTTTGGGATCACTGTTTTTCCTGTGGTTGGTCTGCTGTATTATTTACACTTTTCTCAAGAGAGGTGGTGAGCCATCTGGATTTGGTGCGCAGCCAAAGCTGGTCGGATTGCCCACAGAATTAAGATAGAGCTGCCACGTATTGGGAATATCAAGCCCTTTAACAGGTATGAGAGCAGCTCTGGAGTGGCATTTTCCCAACATACTGTGCCTGGTAAATTGGGCAGCACTGAAGCATTTAAAGGATTCTCTTCGTTATGTCTGTCCTCTACTGCCTGTGTCATGCTACAGCTCTCTAAACAAGCTCATTATAAATTTGTGACGTGCTTGACTCAACGTGTCCGCACAGCAAAGCCAGGGCTCAGCCAGTAAACAGAGTAACTTTGGACTTTGCTCTGGGTGCTGAGTGGGCACATCCGTGTCATGTTGTAACCAGGTTGCCTTGAATTGGTGCCATGGTAAGGCCCTGCCTCTAACCTGGTGTGTCTCAGGCTGGCTCCTGAGCAAGCTGTCAGAGAGGCTTGGTCACACTTCTCAAGTAGGGCAAGTAGGGGAGGATCCTGTTTAACTGAGAGCGTATCTTGACAGGGAACCTGTGCAGAAATAGTAAATTTGGGCCTAGAATTTCAAGCAAATGGCTGTTCCGCTCTTCTCCTCTCCCTTGGTAAGGTGCAGTTTTCCATCAATTTATTGTCATTAGCCCATACTAAGAGAGAGCAGCTCTGGATGCCCCAGGGTGTGCTGGCAGTGGTGGAGGAGAGCAGACCCCAGGACACAGCTCCCTCCTGGGCTGGAACCACCCCGCTGCAGCTGGTGGTGAGGTGTCCACTTTCCGTGGGTGCCCCAGCTTGATGTCCAGTGCTGGGGTGCAGGCTGCAGCACTACCTCCTGCAGCGGGCTGAGTGCCTGCGTGGCTGGGGCTGGGGCTGGGGCTGGGGCTGGTGCAGGCTGCAGCATTACCTCCTGCAGCAGGCTGAGTGCCTGCGTGGCTGGGGCTGGGGCTGGGGCTGGTGCAGGCTGCAGCGTTACCTCCTGCAGCAGGCTGAGTGCCTGCATAGCTGGGGCTGGGGCCAGGGCTGGTGCAGGCTGCAGCATTACCTCCTGCAGTGGGCTGAGTGCCTGCATGGCTGGGGCTGGGGATGGGGCTGGTGCAGGCTGCAGCATTACCTCCTGCAGTGGGCTGAGTGCCTGCATGGCTGGGGCTGGGGCTGGGGCCAGGGCTGGTGCAGGCTGCAGCATTACCTCCTGCAGGGGGCTGAGTGCCTGCGTGGCTGGGGCTGGGGCTGGGGCTAGGGATGGTGCAGGCTGCAGCATTACCTCCTGCAGCGGGCTGAGTGCCTGCGTGGCTGGGGCTGGGGCTGATGCAGGCTGCAGCATTACCTCCTGCAGCGGGCCGAGTGCCTGCATGGCTGGGGCTGGGGCCAGGGCTGGTGCAGGCTGCAGCATTACCTCCTGCAGCGGGCTGAGTGCCTGCGTGGCTGGGGCTGGGGCTGGGGCCAGGGCTGGTGCAGGCTGCAGCATTACCTCCTGCAGCGGGCTGAGTGCCTGCGTGGCTGGGGCTGAGACTGCAGCATGCTGGGGTTTGACAGCAGTGCCAGGCCAGGTGCCTGGCTGTGCTCTCAACCATCCCCGGGGCAGGTGCAGGCCGTATAATCATACAGACAGGAGTGGTTTAATCCTAGAGAAGGGAACAGATGGGGAAGGGAAATGGCAGCGTTTCAGGATGTGCAGGTGTTACCTGCCACGGCGCCGCTTTCAGTTGGCTGCACGGCAAAGTTTCACTGGTCTTCCTGCCACCTTGGCTGGCCCATGGGCTGAGGGACCTTCCAGGCCCCCGGCAGGCAGGGGAGAGGGGGGCTGTTGTGTCCTAGCCAGATCGCTGGAGCTTTCATTCCTGTGCGCTTTCCCATCCTGACTCCCAGCCACATGTAAATCTCCCCCTGCTCTTCACCTGCCAGAGCCCAGGGCGATGAAGGATCAGGTGGCAGGTAAAGTAATCAATCTGGAGAGCTTTTAGCAGCACGTCCTGCCATCGTTTGACAGCGCATCTCTGTCAAGGAAACTGTGTCTTTCCTTGATCAATAAATCAATCTGTCCTTTTTTACCTTTGTGCGCCAGCATGTCAGTCATTTCATGCCATGGACAATGTAGAGCTGGCACTTAAGTGGCATGGTAAATATTGCCTCCCGCCAAGGCTTTTCAGGGGTGAATCAAAGTCCAGGGCATCTGTGGGATCTCTAGACGTGCCCAGGTAACTGATCCACATCCCGTTATCTGTCTGGATCGCTGGGTGGCATCTGCTGTTCGAGGTAGGTCCTCTGTCAGGATATCTTCATGATGTGCCTGAGTGTTTCCTTGAAAGCCTTGGGCTCATGTCCATGTAAGCCACAGGACTTTATTTTTCTCAGGTGTCACGGGCTCAGACTTCTCTCCTAGCACCCTCTGCAGTGGGACTCTGCCAGCAACCTCCCATGAATCCCTCAAGCGCTCACTTCCACATGCGAGAAAAAAGCCGGTGCCGTGTTTTGGAGAGAAAAAAGTATGATTTCCCCTGGCTAGTTGCTGATGGAGGCACGGAGGACTTTCCTCGATCAGTGCCAAGCATGGGCTGAGGTGGGCTGCTGAGGTTTACTGGATGGGGCTCGCTGCTGCTGGTCTGGGGCTGGCACTGCACCCCGGGTGAATGCTTCGCGCAGAGTGGGCTGAGCTGCCTGTGCCTGCCTGCTAAGGTTTCTAGAGACATAGCTTGTGTCAGCCTCAATCTCCTATTTATCTCCTCTTGTTCCCGCTGTCACAACTCTTTCCCGTGAATGCAGAGTGAAGAGGGCAGTAACGTTGGGCAAAGAGGGACTGACAAACAGCTGGGGCCTCAGAGCATTGCTGGGAATGATGCCTGCGTGCTGTGACACGTTTGCTTGCTTTACCGAGGACTGGACCAAGGGTCACCGAGGTCAGTTTGCTTAGGAATATCAGTCTGTAGTATCAAAGTGAAGGGCTGCGTCTCTTCCACAAAACTGAGATGTGATTACGTGAGACTAGAAAACAACTGGTTTGGGTGTTTCATGCTAATTTAGAGCATATCCGTTGGTTGCTTTTTAGCTCCTGGCTCCTTTTTGGCAAACAGCTTTGCTTTCCCCTAGCAGCTTTTCCCTAAGATCTCCAATTGCAAGTCCAGGGTTTACTAAAGGGGATCCTGGTGGTTGGATGCCATAAAAATGCTTCAGCTTGGTCTTGGGAATTCCTCAGGCTAGCTTAGAAATATTTGGAAACATTGAAACCGAGATGTCAAGAGACTGGAAGTTTCCTGTTGGAGTCACCAGGAGTCACTGCAACACATCAGTCATCCGGGAGGCAGCACCAGACTGCAACCCATATTATCCTGTCCCCTACCTTTATGCTTTAACAACAAGATCAGCCTTCCTCTCTAGACACATCTAATTGTATCCTTAGGCTATCATGACTATAACTACACTGCTACTCTAATTAGGCTTACGGTTCAACATCTTTCTTAATTTCTCCTTTCTTTAATTTCTTTGAAATGTTTTAGACAGCCATCCTAACTTAACCAGTCTTTCATCACCTAATATCCTTCATCTCTCCCTCCCTCTCCCTGGATGCAGCTGTGGCATGCCAAGCCTCTGTTACAGCTACAGCGGATGGCTGGTGGAGCATCTCCTTCCATTCAGGCAGCAGGGGAGCTACGAACAGGGCAACAGGAGTCCTGTCCTCACCCCCTGCTGTGAGGTTCAGGGAGGCCTTGGTGTGCTGCACAGCGACACCTGCAAAATTCCTGGATGACCCTGGATTTCTTCCCCTCTTAATTGCTCTTACTTCTTTTTGGAGGTCAGGCCCTGCCATACATTGCCAGCTCCTCAGAGAATTTAGAGAGAAATGGGGACTAACAGCTTACAATGTGGTTCTTGCCTCAAAAAAAAGTGACTCGATAAAAATAGCCTCTTCCTCCTCTGTTGCTCTAATTCCTGTGTGACTCCAGGTCAGTTTTGCTTGCTCGCAGATGGAAAAAAAAGTTTTTGCTATCTCTTTCTCCCGTTTGCCACAGAGCTCCAGGAGAGAGACCTGCAGTTTCTCAGCAGGATAGCTAACTAAGGTCTAAATGAAAAATTGGGGTCGTTCTTGAGAATGAGGGAAAAAAAATCCCCAAAGCATCAGTTTAATGCATAGATCTTTTCTTAAATCTGCATGGTTGAGAATAAGACTAAAGAGTGACCAGCAACTTAATCCCTTCAGTAGGGCACAGCAGGAATCACAGATTTGTGATAAACACTGTTGTATGTATCTGTTTACAAGGAACTTCTTCAGGAAGTTATCCTTAATCATTTTGGCCAACAAGACATTTGCAAAGTCTTTACGATGTAAGCTTGTTTGCCTCAGACATACAGCAGTGCTGTGTCACATACTGCCTGCCCCCATAATGCCAGCATGTAGGCTAGTCTATGAGGCAAAGGAAATGCCAGGCTTTTCAATTTTCTGCTTGCCACAGCCCAGCACCTTTTCTTCCCCTCTTTAGGTCTGCTTAGGGGAGAATACAACTCTTCTCCTGTAGGGTTTTTCAGTTTAAAGTTGTAAAATGTTTCTCCTTCTCTGGCTGCTGTAATTGCTGTGAACGGATGTTTTACACGGGGGCTGCTGTCTGCTCAAGGAACCTTTTTAAAGAGAGGAAAAAATCAGATCATCAGAAATGGTCTGCAGCCTGCATTAACAGTGTGCAAAATCTCCTTCCTCCAGCCCATCCCATGTGCAAGAAACAAAAAAGCCCTCAGGTCGGCTCCCTGTTAAGCTTGAACACACACATCTCTTACGCACATATCTGCATACAGGATGTGTGTCAAAGGGGGGTGCCCTCGGGATCTGGGCATGAAAGTCCTTCATTCCCAACAAAAGATATTGCTCTTGCTCTACATTCCTCTCCTCCCTCCCTCCAGCTCTGCTGTACAGGCTTGCTAAGGTACCTTAATGCAAGGACTCCAAGCCACAGCCCAGCCTTGTGAAGCAGAAGGTTTCCTGGCTGGGGATACCCAGGGCCTTCCCAGCTTGCTGTGTTGGCACTTTGATCTAGCAGCATCTCTGCTAACATCTCTCCTGCCCAGCCTGAGAGCTTCAGGAGAGGGTTGTCCCAAGGGAAAGGCAGAAATATGCTCTCTGTCACCCTGATCTGAGCCTCAGAGCTGCTCGAGAGAGGAGAAATCACAGCCAGGTTTCCCCATGGGCTGGTGTCTGGTCGGCCCCTGAGGGCTGATGTCAGGTGGGTGCTGCAGGCTAGAAATCTTGAAACTGAGACCTTGCCCACCAGTGGACGCTTCAGACCCCATGGCAGTTCTACTAGCTAGATGTGATGACCCTGGTGCAAGGTGGGTTATCAGTTCATCCTGCCTACCTTTGCCATCTCTGTTACATACCGAGCAGTTCTCACCTTCTCTGCTAGGTAGTAGTGTGGTTGCTGCACAGCTGCTGCCAGGGTTCCCCGGAGCTGGCTGCATGCTTGCTGGCAGGTGAAGGAAAGCAATCCCACTGCTAGTATGGGTAGCAGCCCCAGAACATCCCATGTCGCACGGGGACCATGCTGCAACTCAGGAACTGGAAATGAGAATAATAATTTCTCTTGTTCCCCGCCATGCTACAGGTGTAGAAGAAATAGTGAAGCCAGGCTGGGGCTTAGGGAAGTCCCCATTTTCCTTTCCTTCCTCCCCCTGCCATCCTCAAACGCAAAGTCTAGAAACCAGGGAGGAGAGACGCAAAAGCTCTTTCCCAGTGAACTGTGCAAGTCTGCTAGCTGAGGGGCTTTAAGGGCAGCTGCCAGCTATGGTAAGACATGCAGGAAATTCACAGGAGTTGGCTGTAGGCATGTCAGATGATGTAAGGAGAAGGGGCTCACTGATGTGTACAGAAATAGAAGTCACCAAGCCAGCTGAGGAGAGGAGAAAATGCTGCTTACTCACAGGAAGGAAAAAAAGCGGGGGGGGGGGGGGCGGTGGTGTGCGTAATACTGTTTGAGAGGAATTGCCTGCTTTCCTATTCCTGTCCTATTCCTGTTTTTCCAGGCTTTCTTAATTGGCAGAAATCTCCCCGCAAGCATCCCTAGATTACCAGCTCACAGGGAATCAAAACTCCCAGTGCCCTGAGATGTGGTGGTATTCACTGCACTGAGGCTTTTCTAAGGGTGAAAGCTGACTCCAAAAGTAGTGTGGAGAAGGATTGAAAGCAACACAGTCATTTGGAAACTTGCCGTGCTCCCTCTGTCCCAAAACACTTTCGCTGTTTCCTGCCCAAAATCGTGTAGATGGGTGGGCCCTGCGTACCTGCTGCCTGGCGCTAGGTGCAGCAGGACCCTGCCATCCTGCCTCTGCCATGTTTTGCACCCACCGTCCCTCAAACCACAGAAGATGCAGGGTGAAGGAGAATCTGACCCCAAATGTGCACTGCATGGAAAGAAGCTGATCAACCCTGTCACCCCATTTCTCTCACCCATTCCTGGGGACCCTCCTTGCAACTCCATCCGCTTTTCTGCTGCTCTCAGCACCAACAGCCGTCTCAGAAACAGGTACGCAGTGATTTAGTAGTCAGGCTCATCTGGGCATTGCCCACAGCACCCACCTGCAAACTCTCATCCATGTGCCTGTTGGCCAGTGCCTCTCCTGTGCTGGGGCCACTACAAGTCCCATGGAGGCAAGTTGGTTGGGTGAGATGATGTGAGCTGGTCCCTGCCTGAGGCTGCGAGGCTGTCCTGTCCTGGGGATCAGGGAATCCCATGATCAGCGGAGCACCCCAGGCCAGGCTGCAGGCTGCCCTGGCAGCCACCCCTTCTGAGGGGTGTGGAAGTGTCCCCTCTGACAGCCCCTCCGCAGGGGCAGCCAGCCTGGCCAGAGGCTGTCAAAGGGATCAGGGATGAAGGGATGCGAGGGTGAGAGAGAAAGCAATCGAAGCAAAAGCAGGGAACAAGCTCTCACTGCAGATGGATTTTGCCCCCTTCTGTCAGCATCCTGCAACAGACCCGAGCTGCTGCTTCGGGCCGGCTCTGCATTGCCGAGCCTGGTGCGTTTGGCTGTACAGATGCTATCACAGCCACTTGCTGTCCCTATCCCCAGCCTCTTGCTGGTTACAGGCAGGGAGGCCAGAAATTATGACTGAAGCCTCCAGGGAGCTCAACTTTAAAACCAGACGATTATGCCATAAACAAGGGTATTTTATTTTCAGGTCAGAAGATAGCAGGCTGGAGCAGGGAAGCTGGTGGGGGTGTGGGAGGGAACGAATGTTTGCAGGAACAAGGGAGTCATATAGCTGAGGGGCCACTGTCAGTGGCTGAACAGGTCTTGGAGGATGGCAACATATTTTTGCCCACAGGTTCACTTGTGAAACTCTGCTGCTGTCCTAAATGCTGTCTAGCCGAGTATTGGCCTCCCAGGAACATGGAGGCAGGATGCTCCCACAGGCCCAGCCTCCTGGTGGATAGCAGGAAGTGTGTGGAGCCCCTAAAGTAACATCTGTGATTGTACTGACCTCCGGCTCTACCCTATCCCCTTGTATCTCACAGGCAAGCAAAGCTTGCAGTTGCTGCCAGATGATGGCTGTGCAAAATTATGAGCTATGCCTCATCCTAGCATGTTCACTGAAGTAAGTGTTAGTTGGGGAAGAAATCAAGGGAGCAAGTAGGGGAGAAGGAGGTGTGCCTTAGGGATGCTTACATATGTCCTGTGCAGCAGAGGATGGGGAGCTGTGCAGGCAGTTTTTTTTTTTCTAGTGAGAACTACTGGTGTCACATATCCTTAATGAGGTGAGCTTGTGCAAAAGGACTGGGAATTTTATACTGCTTGCTCTGGAACTGATCTGCCCTCATAACTGATTTCTCAAGCCACGAAGGCAGGCTTATCACAGCCAGATGTGCCTTCCAGAGCTCATGGGGACTGTGTGCCAAAACCAGCCCAGCAGCAAAATCTCATTCAGGCCTGTACAGGCTTCCTCTGAAACGTCTGTAAGGAGGCAAGGTAGAGCATATTGCACTCCTGGTTTCTGCACAGATTTATTTGGAGCAGGATAGATACAGATGCTGTGACTGAGCAGAGTGCTTGGAATGCTTGATGGAAGAGGGCTCCGGAGCACTGGGGTGTAGCTGAAGAAGACCACTGGGAGAAGAGGGAGCCTGGGATGGACCGTGGTGCATGGCAGTTTTGCAGGTGTGTGGCGTCTCCCCACCAGCCTGCCTGGATGATTCTTGCTTAGGGAGTTGCATTCCTCGGGCCTTGGTTCCAGAGGCGTGTGACAGCTCTTTCTTCCATCATTTTGCTGTTCAGCATTAGTTCTGGGCTTCAGTAGGAAGGTTTTAGTTGCCTTATAAATAATCCCTTTCTCTCCAGTGTGACCTCTGTGCAGGCTCTGTACATGCTGCTAAGCAGCTACACAAGAGGTGGTTACTTTTCCGCAGCAACTCTGATGCACACAGGCTCAGTGGCGTTTCAGAGCCTCCTCATGGATGTGCAGTCCACAGATATAACATATGAGGGCCCAGAGAGCCACTCAAGGTACAATAATTCCAGAGGTCTTTTTTTCCCGGTGATTGCTCAGTCATTATTTTAACAACAGTCTGTCCAAAATGAAATTTTGAATGCAATTTTGAATCCATTTCAGAGTTCAAGAAGCATCTGGACAACGCTCTTAGTCATATAGTTTAGTTTTAGGTAGTCCTGTGAGGAGCAGGGAGTTGGACTTGATCATCCTTATGGGTCCCTTCCAACTTGAGATCTTCCATAATTCTATGATTACAGAGAGACCTAGGAGGATGTGTGCTTCAGAGTCATGCTGACCCATTTGCTTACTTCCCAGCTGAAAAGCAGGTCTGCTGGACAAACCCTCTTCTTTTCAGCCGCTGTCAGGAAGGTTTTGTCTCTGGAGCGGTCCTGAGCTCACTCCAGGGCCCAGCTGGCATTAGCTGAAGTGGGGTGGAAATCTCATAGGCACCTTTACAGCCTTCATTCCCAGGGCAATGTTGAATACCACCTGATCCCCGCTGCAGAAAATAACATGTCATTCTTTGAAAATAGGTGGGGTGTGGGACGACCCTGATGGGGAGGATTTAGGTACCTCCAGGAAAAAGATAAGGAAGCATACCCCAGCCTTCCTGACAGTTCAGTAGCAGACTTGTATCCAAGTGTCACAGAGAGCATCTTCCAGCCCATCACTCTTTTCCTCCTATTAGTCTGCGTTTATCTATGGCCTTTGTATCTCTTGGCTGCAGCTCAGGCCAGGCATGGGCAGCTCACCAAGACACCTGTTCTTGTATCATTCCAGGTCTCCCTGGGTTATTTATTTACTTTCCACCTCCTCCTGCTCTATAAACACAAGAGATACAGGTCACTGGGAAAAGCATCTGGCCTTCTGTATGTGGATTGTATCCACACCAGGCCCAGCACATCCCAGTCAAACCCCAGCTATGAACATCTGTCCAGCTTGGCCAGGCTGGAAGAAAACAGCCGTATCTAGCACATAGGCTCTGCTTTTCCCTGGAAAGTGAGAAGTGCTTCCAGCACAGACTCCAGTGTGCTAGAGCACATTGCTGTAAGACCTAGGAGGGAAGAAAGCCTCTGCTCTCCTGCTAGGTGACATCCTGCTTTATCTGCTGCCTGGATCTGGGGGAGCCCAGAGCCCAGGGACTGTAATCTCCCTGCCTGCCAGGGCTGTGAGCTGGTACCTCCTGATGGCCTGGCTCAGACAGCGTCTTGGGGCTGCCATTTTTTTTCCCCAAGCAGCTGAGGGTGGCACCTGTGACTCTGGGAGGGAAAGCTGGACAGGTTTTTGAAGTGCTAGTGATGATTAGTTTGTCTAAGCCAGAACAAACTATCAGTGGGCTTGAAATGTTAATCAGGAGAAGTGCCTAGTGCTGAAGAGCTGCAGAATGAGAAATGAATGGGGGTGAGGGAGAACAAGGGCTGGGCAGGGGAAGAGATGCCTAAGTGAGGATTTGACACAAGTATTTTCAGCTGCTGGGCTCTTTGCTCTCTGAGTGGTACGGATGCCTTCCTCTTCTGCATGCCTGAAATGCCTCACTTTGCTCACAGAAACACTCTGATTGCAATGAATTTCAGTCTACCTGCATAGGAAAAGCCTCCTTGAGGATTTCTCCCCAGATCCTCCTCTGCTCCACCTGGGGATTGACCCTGCACCCTACCCCCATGTCTCCCCATGAAATGCCCTCTTACCCTTACGCTGCTCGCTGCTGCTTGCTTATTTGGTATGCTGGTGTGCCTATACCTTAGCACAGTCCTAGGAGAAACTCACACATACCTGATTTCAGACAAACCACTGCCTTGCAGGCTGCACTTTCCTGGAGAGTGCATGGATGGATGGATTCTGATAAACGCTATAAATACATGCACTGTAAAAATGTTTGCAGACCTACTCCTCTCTCTCCCCTCTTCCTTTTGTAGATACCTGTGCACTTCCATATTTTTATCTCACGTTTGCACTTGCTGTGCATGCCTGCACTATCTTACAATCACATTGACATATAGGAAGATCATCCCCAGAGTACCTTGCCATGCTGCGCTGGGACTTTCAGCTCCTGAATTTACTTAGAACAGGATTGCTGCTCACGCACCTCTCCTGGTAATAAGTGAGTGGGAGTGGTTGTGTGTGATGATGATGTCCTCTCATCACACCCCTTTCTGGTCATGTGTATATGTGAGACTCTGTTTCTTCTCAGACTTTGCCAGGAGCGGCCACTCCATTCTTTGGGACGGTCTATGGGCTCCCTGGAATAGGAAATGCAATGAAAAAAAATAAAAAAAAGAGAGAGAAAAAAACCCATGTCATTTCATAGCTCTCTAAGCACAGACATGCCTAACTTCCTTCTTAAGGATCTGAGCCCGACAGCTCACCCAATTAGTCAGTAAGGTAAGAACAGCCATACCAGGGAGAACCAAGGATCTGTCTAGTTGCCTTTCCCCCATATGTCTCCAGTAGTGACCTGCAGCAGATGCCAAAAGAAAAGTGGTGTACATATATAATGATACTGCTCTGTTACACTCTCTGAGCCTCCAGTGATTTGTAGCACAGGGATGTCCTGAACCAGTAGTATTCACTTTGCGCTCAGTAGTTCTTTGTGAATTTGTCTCACAGCTCTTTGAGGTCCTGCAGTGTCCTGTGACAGCAAGTTCCACAGCTGAACTCTGCTCCACCTGCTCTAATTTGCCTTTGCTCATCACCTGTCTGCTTCATTGAGTTTCCATTGCTTCTACTAGAAGAGGCAGTGGAAGACCTTTCTTATTCACTTGATACATGATGCTCATGATTTTCTATGTCTGTGTCACATTTCTTCTCCATGATCTATGCTCTAGCCTGAAGAAACAATCTTTTTGTGATATGAAGAAACACCCAAACAAGAATAAGCACGAGGGGGCACTCCAGACATCCTTAGATCTTGGCATGTTGCACAGCTAGTAACCTTTCCTTCAAACTGGTACTAGAAATCATCTTGGGAATGACTCCTCAAAGCTCCATATTCATGTCCAAATCAGCACTCTTCTGTAGACCATCTGACTTTATAGACCAGAGATATTACTATCCTGTGTCTAACTTTCCACCAAAAAGGCATTCAAAGAACACGTGCTGACTGAGTTTCCTGCATTCTTACTCATTTTCCTGACTCAGGCCCTTGGTCTCTCCTCTCTGCACCAACCAGCAGCTCCACCCAGAGCACCATGCTCCGCAGAGGAGTCTGACACCTCTCACAAACCTGTCAAAATTAATGCAAGCTGGGAGACTGTGGCCTGGCCCCAAAGTCGGTCCTGTGATGTGCAAGAGTCTTAACCTTTCCTCAGTGTGCATATTCCTTAGTATGTGCTTCTGAAGAAGAGATAAATGGGAGCTGTTATCAAAGCATCTGGCAAGAGTCATGGCCTTGGTGCAGTTAGGTAATTAGTTGGATCCTTGGCATCCTGGGATTGCCACCTTCTGCATATGTCCTTTTGCAAAGGAGAGGTTCTGCAGTCAGCTGCACAACATAATCGCATCAGTGGCCATTAGGATTAGCTCTCATCTTTACGAGGCAAAACCCTCTTACAGTAAGCAGCTCAGACAAGATGGAGAGAGCAACAGAGCTCCCATCTTGGCAACTGATGTGGAGATAAGGAATTCCACTAAAGAGCAACATAGAAGTGAGAGCAATAATAATAATAATAATAATTAATCTTCTTAATCAGGTAATCTTTTCACAGCAAGCAGAGCTTTCAGTGAATTTAGCCCCATGTGTTACTCTGTAACACAGAAACCATTTAAGTCAATGGAAAGACACCTTTTCCTTTAGTAGGCTTTGGATCAGAAACTCTTGTGAATGAGCTGGGTACCGCGTCTCGATGTAGCTGTTGTTCCCAAGCGTTTACTGAATGGCTGGCAGGAATGTGCTTCTGTGAGAGTTGCCCGTTTGTGGATTGCCATGATTTTTTTGTTCAGGTACTCTGTGCTCATCTTGCATGACCAGCCCTTGGACTTGCGTAGCTCTGCTTTTTTTCTCTGGTGAGGTGGCTGTCAAGTTTTCCAGAGAGCCATGCAGAATCTTCCAGTGCAGATAGTTTGGCTGATACGTAGTCAGCACAACGGTACTCCTGACTTTGTCTGTCTCTCCAGTGACAGTCTTGCAAACCAAAGCCATTTGTGTTAATGTTCACAGAAAGTGAATAAAATGGGCCACGAACACCATCAAAACAAATCTGCTGTTTATATTTGACTGACTGTTTGGTCATGCTCTAATAGCAATAATCATCAGCAGTAGCAGCGGGGAGCCAGCATGTGCGTTAACTGCATTACATTTTCATTTGACATCAGTAACTGTAACATTCGGTGAAGTTGCTCTAATAGTTATGATACACTTGTTGGTCCGTGAGGTGGGAAGTGGTGGAAGGCCAAATTAGGTTAGTTTGCCTGACCCCCACTAACAAATTGCCTCACTCACAGCTTGTAATGTAGTAGAAGTACTTTGATTGTTGCTGATTATTTTTAAACTATATTTAAGGCACATTGGCAATTTCTTCTTTTGCATGAATACATACAATGATTCGCACTGGGCCCAGCCAGGAGTCTGGTGTCTGAGTGCTGGATGCAACATCTGGATCTGGTTTATAGCTCTTCATCTCTGTTCTCAGACTAAATGAACCCCTCTGTATCGAGCCACTCCCATGTTTTCCAGAGGAAAGGCAAGAATCAATTATATTAAACAAAGAAAATTCTCAGCTAATAAACGGATCGACCGAGTCTCCAATCTAGTAATGCTATATCAGGTCTCCTTAAGTCTTGCCCTGGACTAAAAGTTGAGATAGAGTCTATTGATTGTATCACCAGGGATTCAGGTGGGGGTCTGAGGTCCACCAGGTTTGGGGTGAAAGTGCTCAGCCGCTCACACTGAGAGGCTCAAGCTGAAGGCTGAGCCCTGAGGCTCTGTTTCAAACCCATCTCTACCCAGCACTGGAATGTTTTCTTTCTTATTCTCTAAATAAAAAAAAAGAAAATAGTTGCAGGCTGGCGAGCTCACAACAGGGGTCTTTGCATACCTACAAGAGATGCATGCAGGCCACACTGGTCTCTGCCTCAGTGCCCTCCCTCCAGCCTCCCGCTGCTTCTGGCCAGCGTGCTGCTCGCCATCGCCCTGGGGTGACCTCCCCGCTCAGCACCCTGCGGTTTTTGCTTACGTTCTCAGCAGGGCCTAAACGAAGTAGAATGAGGCTCCGATTACAGTTCTAACGAGGATGAAAATCCCGATTCCCATCTCTTGCTGAGTTCCCAGCTGTAGGAATTTGTCAGATTGTTACAGCCGGGCGGACGCCTGCTCCTGGCTCTGCCGTGGCCTCTGGGCAGCGCCTGCTGGCTGTGCTGCAGACAACCGAGTGCTCTTGCTCAGCTGGGCCAGGCTGCTTTCTCACACAGCAGCGAGCAGTCATTTTGTTCACTCACCTGCTCATGTTACTGTGATTTAATGATTTCCTAATTGCTTCTATTAAGCACATCCCC
This sequence comes from Morus bassanus, assembly GCA_031468815.1. Taxonomy (NCBI): domain Eukaryota; kingdom Metazoa; phylum Chordata; class Aves; order Suliformes; family Sulidae; genus Morus; species Morus bassanus. The sequence continues at coordinate 130,080,726 of CM062568.1, read as the reverse complement.
AAACAGCTACCCGTCCACCTGCCAGACTGCACCACAGGTCTTGTGGGACCAAGAACAGAGCTCTGGAAAGCCCCTTGGACAGTGTCTCCAAGGATCCAGCTTTTGCTTCCGGTCAAGGATGAAGCCAAACCCTTAATGCAAGTCTTCGCCCAAATGTTAGCTACGTTCCGTACAGGGGCAAGACCAGGGCTAGCCCCAGCCAGCATGTCCTCCCTCCAGCTCTGCCTTGTAGCAGTCCAGACCCACCCAAAGCCTTCCTGTGCTCAGCAGGACGTAGAGGTATCCTCCACCTAAATAGTCTCCACCTGCCATTGAACCAGTTTGGCCTGAGGGGTTCCTGCGTGCTCCCTCTGCCTTCCTTTTGGGCCAAGCCTGTGTGCTTTCAGCTCTTCTCGGTCCTTTCTGCTCTCCTCTATCTTCCACACCCTTTTGTCTCACGCATGTTTTTTCCAGGTGGTTCATAAGGTACGCCGTGTCTGTCTCGTGTGCGCCCAGCGCAAGGCAGCCTTGCATCAGCCTGAGCCTGCTGAAACCTGGCACAGAGGGGAAGGGAGGGGGAAAGAAAAAAAGATAAGTGAAATGAAGAAGGAAGATGCAGTTGGGAGTTCACACAGGTGCTTTCCATGTAGGGCCAGGCGGCATTTTCAGACGGCAGCAGCACGTGGCGAACATCACTTTGCATATGAAAATCTAGTTAAGCTAACGAGGTCCTTAATTAGGACTTTTATTATCTTTTAATTCTTTGCTTAAAGGAAAGTGATTACAAAGCTCATCTTTATGATACAGCAAACTAATCTTTCATTTCTGAAGTGTTTCCTTTCCTTTCCTTTCCTTCCCTTGCCACAATAATGAGGAAAGAGAGAGAGAAAAAAAAGATGGGGAAGGGGGTGCAGAAAGGGAAACAAAGCCATGAGAAGGAGGCCATGAAGCAGAGCATTTGAACCTGTATTGCTCTTGCAATAGAATTTCCATGCGGATCATAAAAAGCCTCAGGAACCCGTGACTCAGTAGCTGGGAATGAGTGGGCGAGAGGAACAAAATATTAAAAACCCAGTGGCACAGGGGGAAGTGGGGGGGCCGTGGGCTCTTGCCGCAGGATCTGCACACCTCTGTCCCTAGCACAGGGCTTGCTGCTCATCGGTGCTGCCGGCAGTGACTTACCACTTCACTCGCTTGGCCACGCCAAGCAGCTCAGCGTGCTTTGTGCATTACAGTCCTGTAGGATGACTTGTGGAAGGGACTTTCATAATGGCCCCATAGATATCAAAGCAGAGTAATTGGGTCTGTAGGGCTCATGTCTGCTCTCCTCCTAGATGCCACAAAACTGCACAGCATAGATGCCACAAAACAGCACACTAAAGTATGGATAGAGCTGATTAGAAACAACCACGTGCTGAAAAGCTCTGCCAGGGCCCACTCCTGCCCTGCACCCCCCACCCCCAGCTTTCTCAGCCCAGGGCTCCCCACACCCAGCTCTCCCAGTGTATTTCAGTCCTAATGATTGGTACCCTTTATGTCCTTACAGGTTTCCTACAGGTCTGCTAATTTTATCCCGTCCTGTTAAATCCACTGGCATACCAATGCTCGGCTTCACGTAGAGAGTAGTTAATCCACTCAATCTTGACTTACTGCACATCTTATTATCACAGTCCCAGGAGTCTGACAAACAGATACCACATTTTCTGTCTTCTGTGTTACAGACATTTGTTGAAAGCTGCTAAATTCATGTCTCTTGTGAATGCTGCCAACTTTAAACCTTGGTTGCTGCTTCCCTTCACCCACCTCTAGAGGCACGATACATTATGGCCTGAAGCCATATCACCTCATGTTGGGATGGAGATAGATCTCTCGAGCCCAAATAGTGGAAGGTGGGGTCAGCTGCCTGAAAATGAGAAGCTCGAGAACCTCCTGATGGGAACTCCATGGAGGCAAGCTCTGTGAGCCAGGACTGATCAGGTGCTTTGCTGCAGCATGCGGCTCCCCGTGCTGATGGAGGAGTAATCCTTCAGATAGCCTATCAAAATAAGGTGCAGATCATTTGTTGCTGTTAGAGATCATGTGATATTTCCCATAAAAGCAAGGATGTTAACATCAATGTCTTCATCAAATTCCAATACAAATGATTACATGCTACTTTCTGAATGGCTCCTCTTTGCAATTAAAATTTCTTCCTCCTCCCCTTTTTTTTTTAGGACTGCTTCAGCACTGCAAAGCAGTTGCTGCATCCCGTACCACAAATAGCTGCATTTCGGGTTTTGCTGATATGATCTTTACTGTATGTGTTTTGAATATATCAGAAAACACAGTTCGGTGGGGAAATGATATCCTCTTTTCATTGCCATGATAGCAGTGTTTGGCATGCACTTTTTAATCCAATTACAATCCAAAGGAAAATAAGGGAAATTTTTAAACCTTCACCTTTCAGCTAGGAACACAGCTGTGCGTTAGACACTGGGCATCAAACAGCAATTTGTGCCTTTGCAATCTTCTTCCCTGGTAAAAGAACATCAGCTTTATCTATGAAGTTGTAGATGATGCCAAAGACAAATGGACTGATTTTGCAAGGTGCTTACTGTCTGCATTTCCAACTCAAGCTAATGCTTAGTATCTGTGAAAATTAGGCAAAAGATTTTTTACAACCACTTCGAAGTGCTTTGTAGTCTCTTTTCTCGATATCGTTCATATTTATCTAGATTGAAGGAAGTTTAGAGGAGCAAATAAAATTACTAGCACTTCTTTGTCAACCTGGCAATAGTTTCTGTCTGTTCTGCTTAGAAATCTCAGTCTAAACAGGTAAGATACGCACGTATTACGGCGTTTCAGAAAACATCGTTATGATATTTTTAAGCTGGTGGATTAGTGTCACTGTTTTTAACTGTTTATTTCCTTGTTCGTATTAATCTCCCCAATACCAGGCAGCTTACTTTTCCAGTAATTCCTTAAGGACATATTGACCTTAGTTAGAATTGGAATTAATAGTGGAATACAGTTTATCATCTTCCTAAATCTCTGTAGATCTAATTTGCATTGTAAGGTGGACATCCTGCTGTTGCATTTATTTTATCTGGAACCCCAGTTAAGCCATCTTTGCCCAACCTCTGGCCACAATGTTGTGTTTTAAGCCACAGGTATTTTATGTACTGGATCGGCATCTCTTTCTGGCTTCCTGCAATACTTGCGTTTCTTTGCGTTAACTTCCCTGTACCCAAATTAAAACATCATCCATTAAAAGTCTGACACCTCGTAATCCCTCAAAGATCCGTGCAATTACTCTTTGTAATACCTTGGGAGCAGAACTTGTACCAAATGGCCTTTGCTTAAATTCACTGTATAATATCCAAATGGTGTATTAAAAATCACTAGCTTAGAGCCTGAGCTAATGTCTTTTCTTCCAAAAATGCCTGTGTTGTATCTAACATTTAGAATATTTTGTTTTTTCTGTTAAGATCTTAGCTGTCCTTTGTTTAGTGATTTTGATCAGATGTTATACAGACTTTATGGCTTCATTTCGGTTATGTGAATCAATACACATCCATAGCATATTTGACTTCTCAGTTACAACCATGTAATTCTTTCAAACTATAAATTGTTCTTCTGTACCAATAAGTGCTTGCTTTTTTCCTATGATCAGATGCAGTTTTCCTACTCATTAGGGTGAATGGTACCTTTTTCTGGGTGGGCATCACATGGGAATGACTAATTTATCAAAGTGGTATTTGGAGATGTGAGGATTTGTGTAGTCTGTTTAGGATTCTGTAGTGCTTACAGCACACATCACTTTTTACTAACTTGGGCTATGTCATTTTCAAGTCCCAGTATTTTGCCTGGAACACGTTGCAGTTACCCAGTTTAAAAGAATACAGCCGTGCCATTAACATTTAGCTGTGTTTGCCTGTCTGAGCCATTTATTTTGCACTCTCTGTGCCTAGAAAAATATATATGCCATTGCCTTTCTGTTCTCTAAATGTGCAGACTCTCTTGGTTTTAATGTATGTGCCACAACTTTGACAATTATTTTTTTGTCTTTGTATTTATAGGGTATTTGATCAAATTCTGGTGTCCATCTTAGCTTGTATACCCAAACCCATTGTGTGGCTAGGGGTTTGTGATTATCAGAGGAACTCCTATTTCTCTTCTGGATTCCTTTTCGGATTCATTTAATCTCCAGCTTTCTCTTTTTGAAATTATGCAACATGGACACTTATTCATCACTGAGTCATACAGAGCCCAACTGTGCATTTCACTGCCTTTTAAAATGGCTCTGTTCCTGTGTTAAGATGATATAGTCCCTTCTTCAGAGGTTTGCATCCATCTGGGGTCTGATCCAATGCCCCCAAAAGCCTGTGGAATCATTCTAGTTGCCTTCAATGGCTTTTAGATAAGGCTTTGGTCATTTTGTCCCAAGGCTATGAATTTCTCTTTCATTTGAGGGCTGTGGAGCTCTTCAAATTCATGTGACTGAGCTTAAATTTCTATCCAGTCCCCAGTGCATCAGCTAGATCACATTACCCATGGTTGCAATGTTTTTAAATGATCACATTTGGTATAGTAGCAGCTTCTCCTCCTGATTTTTAGAGCTTGAGCCAAATCCTCCCAGTTGCTTCTCCTCCCATGCAAAAGCAGTGCACGCCAACAAACACCACCGAGTCCACTGTGTGGATGGTGCTGCGGCTTTTTAAGTGCCTCCTCTGCAGCTTATTGGGACTGGGCAACTGTTCAAGCTCTTCCTGATGCTCTCTTTTCTGTTCAGATTTCTTGACAATTCAAAGAATTTGGGGGAAATAAACACTCCTCTTCCAGCTGTAACTTACATCAGGGTTTAGTGGGCACTAAGGAAGAGAGGCACAGTGCTATTATGAAAAGGAAGATTGCTTTTATGCATAAAATTATACTCAGGATCTTGGAAGCATCTGAGTGATACTGGGCTTGCTCGGAGTTTTAATATACATACCTGTCTGGTCCATCCCATGCTAATATAATGCCCCCTCAGCTCCAAAAGCTAGGCCTGAAACTAAACACCTCCAGGGTTAGACCAAGCGTCGAGCCTGGGATTGGTCCGAGCCTGGCTACAAGCCATAAAGATACAACATCTTTGGATGAGAAACAGGGCAAAAAGCTGAAAGTTGCAAGCTAGCCTTCCTGGCTGCCGTGAAAGAGAAGATGAAACACAGGAAAAAAGAATTAACTATGAGGCATCTATCAAAGTCCTTCTCGAGGTGAATAATTACACTCTCTGTTAATTACACGTAGTACCATAGCTTGGCTTTCATGATATATGTCAGGTTTTATTGCTCTTGTTGTCAGTTTCTGGATGTCATAACTCTGCTCCCCAGCAGCCTGTCATCAGAAAGAGCTATGGTAAATGAATTCCATAAAAAAGCATTTGCTAATGTTTGTTTCCCCACGAACAGCACTGTAATAGAGTAGCCGCAGCTCCTGCACCAAGCTCTCCCAGCAGGATGATGCTCAGAGCTGGTTTAGTTCAGCACATTCTGTAGAAGCCCTGAGATGAAACCTGTAGCCTGAGCAATTCTTGCTGCAGCAGGAAGGGAGGTGTTTCTTTGCACAGGGTTTATCATGCTGCCTCTAATCTCAGTCACAAACCTGATAGGCCACCATTGCTGCTCAGCTGGTTATCCCTGGCTCTCCTCTCCCCACCGAGCACCTCGTGCAGCTATGTCTACCTTCAGCTGCACTAGCAGGATTTTAGAGGTCTTCTTGCTCTGGTGTGGGATCTCATGACTTTCCCTCTCCCTGCGTGCTGGCAAGGCTTATTTGCAGTGCTCTGCTTACGTTTCTTTCAGAAACATTTCTTGGGTGAATTTTGTTTACGATTATGGAATCACAGAAATAAGCAATGAAAAAATGTATGTGCTTATAAAAGTCATGTCAGCTTGAACTCATCCAATCAGGGAGAACTACCAGTATTATTTGACTTTGCTTTGTCATACCAAGTGATTTGCTAGTCAGCTTTTGAAGAGCATATGAATTCTTGGAAGAGTTATGGTTGGACGTTGTGGTTTAACTTATTCAAACAGAAATGTGTGAGGATGCTGTCATTTTGTCCCTTTCTTTGCCAAAAATAAATACATTTCACTTCACATTTGAAATTTTTAATTTGCTCTAGTCATGGGGAAAAGTTTTATGTTTAGTCCACAAGCTGAAATACGTCCTCATCAATTTTTTTTTCAATACGTTTGCATAAGGAACAAATTAATCAAAAATGTCTATGTGCCAAAATTTCATGAAGAAACATTGCCAAATTTTTGTGGCAAGTAATTCGTCCAGCTCTGGTGATCAGGATGTATAAGAAAGAGCAAAATTTCTCGCAGTAGGTTTCTGTCTCTGGTTCTTCTGTGCTCTTGATCATAGTTAGTATCTGCAGGCCTGAAAATATTTACTGTATTGATGTGTATAATACCCCTGTGAAATAAGAGAGTTATCTTCTCCTTTTTTGTGAGACGCTCAGAAACCCAGAGGCTAAATACAGGGGTCAAACCACCCAAATGAAATACCTGGTTTAGGATGGGATGCAGTGCTGTCTGGACCTGTGATCTTTCTCTGTAGGCTATAATGGGAGCTTATGATAGATGTCCATCTCATAGGTAAGATGTTAGGCTAGATGAATCCTGCTCTGTGTGGTGGGTGTCCGTGGGAGGTGTCCATGGCTGTGCAGGAAATCTGCGGCAGAGCAAGGAAATTAAACTGCTTCAGGAATCCTAGGCAAATCATGGGACCTTCTTTCTGTGTCATTTCAGCCATCCATCCCCTCATGGATTCCAAAATACATATGTGTTGATGCATGCCAGCTAGCAGCCCAGGCAGAATAGCACTCACATCGCAAGCAAGCAGAAAAATAAGCACTCTAAGCACAGCAGAGGTGCCCTAATACAGAGGATTAAAGCCAAGAAGCATCTTGGCTTTCTGAGGGAAGTCTGGGACAATACTGGTCTAGCTAGCCATGCCTTGAGCAGGGGGTTGGACTAGAGACCTCAGGAGATCCCCTCCCACCTGCACAGTTCTGTAAGTCTTTGACGGCATGTTTGTCCTCTGGTCTGGTCTCCAGTCTCTGAAGCTTAGCTGTTGCACAGAGCCAGGTGTAGCTCTTTCCCACCAACCCCATGTTTTAGGTACTGAAGATGACTATGGCCTATTCTTGGTGGCTGTGAAACCCTGAAGCCAGCTATGTCAATCCTGATCAAATGCCCCTAACACACTGGTATGTAGACACACTGGAAGCATACTGGAGCACCAAAGAGAGATGGTGGGGAACAGTTGCACTTTGGGTACCCAGGGAGGCTTGCAAGTAGGTGCAAGCAGCCCTCAGAGGTGCTTTTGCTGAAAGGAAGGAGTTGGACATACCATCTCAGGTGCTGCCCTTTCTACAAGGGGCTGTCAGGAGATGCAGGAGAATTGCACAAGGCAGGTCGAGGCTTTGCTCCCTTCAGGCTTAAAACACCTCCTGTTGAATCACCACCTCAGCTGCCAGCCATAACCACAAGCCAGCAGTCTGAGCCCTGGCCCTCCCAGCTCGCTGTGTGGGGATGTGGGGAGAGCGGGGGGCTGCCCCTTCCCTCCTGCCTTGCCTTCCTTGCCCTTCGGGGTGGGCTGAGGGGAGGAACAGGGGACAGCCTCACAGCCAGGCTGGATCTCGTCATGTTTTCAGACCACTTGGCAGTGGTTTGGTTTCCTTTGGAAATTTGAATCTCTTCAAATTTGGCAGTAATAATTGCCTAAAATCACTCTTAACCAAGCTAAAACCACACCCTGAGCAGTGAATGTGATGCCCTCTTGTTTGTTCCGTGGTTGGATTCCCCGGTGGCCAATTTGGCTAGGACAGTCGTAATGACACCAACCCTTGGGGCTTCTCCGATGTCTAATAAGTCTTACTGTTTGCTTTTTGGGAAGGGGAGGCCATAACTGGACCTCTGTCATTTTTACTACATTTCTGAAGTTTGCAGGGACATAGTAGTGGACAGACCACTGTTTCTGTGTCAAAACTAATTGAAATTTTCTCCTATCTGGTGTCTCAGGCAACAGTGGGTCTGGATGTGCTCTGCCTTCTCATGTAACTGCAAGAGAGTCATATAGAGCCAAATCCACAAAGGCAGGTATGCCCTGAAGAGCCCATGAACACTTTGGGAATCTGGGCCTTTGTCTCTCTTTCTGTTCCCCACCACTAAAATTGGAGTCCATGGCTCTGTCTTACAACTCAGGGCTGTTCTCCTGGTAGTTTCCAGGCTGAATTGTGGTCCCAGGGACAATTCCTGCTACCACCTAAGTAGTTTTTCTACCTGTGTGTAATACTGTAAGGTATATTTACCATTCAGCCTCCCAAGTAAACTGCCTTAGCAGAATTTCCTGTCCTGGTTGTCAAGAAGTTGGAAAGTCTTGCTATAGAAAATCAGTGGCATTTGGAGATGACTGAAAAAAAATCTAACTCCAAATGTAAGTGATCTTAATGAAGCCCTTACATAGATATTTGTGTATTTATTGTTAGCTCTCTCTGTGAAAACTTGGTGTGTGGAGGAGTGATTTAATTCAATTACTTCAAGATTGTGCTTAAAAGTATTCCCTTAAGATCTCAGCATGTCTCTTAACCCACCAACATACTCGAAGACAGTCTGCACAACGGCAATCTGAGATCTCACATTCAAGTTAAATCCCACACAGTCTCTCTTGTTTTACCTAAATCAGCTTATGCCTTCTCTCTAGGAATATGTTGCCCAGATGCTTGGGGCTTTATAAGAGCAAGTGTTAACAGGCTTTAAGTCACAATAAAAGTTTTAGTATTCTCTGATAAATAATATCTTTGAGTTGATGCCAGTATAATCTTTGCTATGACGTAGTCTCTCTCTGAAGCTCAGAAGGCAAAGTTCTGGTGATTTCATCCTGCAGAGAAGTGGCAGCGAACACACATTTCAGGAAATACCCCTAAAGCATTTCTTCCTTTTTTGATTGAGTCTCTCAAACATCATTTTTAGTGGCAAGAAAGGTTGATGCCAGCATTCAAACTGCTTTTACCTCAACATTTTCAGAGAGTCTTAAAAATAGAACTGAAAGGGTCCTAAAAACATCACAAGCCCATCTCTCTACCTTGAAGCAGAGTCACCTGTACATCTGTCACTCCTGCCATATGATTTGTTTTGAAAGCTGTCCAGTAATGGAAACTCCATGCCCTCCCCAAGCAGACCTTCTGCTACTTTACCAATAGAGCTTTCATTCTACTTCCTAGCTAGCATGCATCTTTCTTTCTGAAATTTAAGCCAGTTACTCCTTGCCCTGCGTGCAATGGACATAAACAACAAATTATTCCTTTCCCTTTTGTAAACAATCTTTTATATACATGAAGATTCTTATCATGCCTCTCCCAGTCTTCCCATCTGCTGACTGATTAGCCCAACTTCTTTCAGTTTACCCCTGAAAGAGGTGTTTTTTAGAGTTGTAATTGTTCTTGTTTGCTCTTCTCTTGGCTTTCTGTTCTTGGGTTTACATCTTTCTTAAAGTGTCGTGCCCAAAACAGGACAGAGTATTCCAGCTGAAGCCACCCAATGCTTGGTAGAGTGGAAGGATTATATCATGTGTCCAGATTCCTATGTCTACATATTTGCCTGTTTCACAGTGTTATAATGCTGCTGATAGAAGTCCAGCTGGCAAATCTCTACATTCTGCCCACCTCAGATTATTTTCTTGCTAAAGAACTTCTGACTAATTAGTTGTTCCCTTATCTTTTGTCCATGCAGTTGTTCATTCTTGTTAAAGGCTTTAATTGATCTTTGTTGATTTAATTCAATTTTTAAGAGTGCTTCTCCATGTTGTAAAGATCCTTTTAAATACTAATGTTAGCTTTCAGCATTCTTGCAGTCTTCCTAGCAAGGTATCATCTACATGATTTATGAGCCAGATCTCCACTCCACACCACTGTTCAGGTTGAGGACGATGTTCAGCATATTTGTCCTGGGAGACCCCTGGGGAATGTCACTCGGTGCGGCTTCTCTTTTTGACAGGAACCACGGAGAGCTGCCTTCTGAGTAAGGCTGTGCCACTGGTTTTACACCTACCCCTGAGTAGTTACTAGTCCATGTTTTCTGAGATTGCTGAAGAGAATATCACAGGCACCAGTGTCACAAATCCTACTAAGAGTCAAGAAATATGGCATCTATTGCTTGTCACCTTTGCCCAAGGCCCATTACCTGTCACACAAAGAAATTAAATTGGCTTGACACAATTTCTTTCTGACAATTCAACAAGGTCTGTTACTCATCTCTTTGTACTTATCCTTTTAGCTTCTACATATAGTTCGATTATTTGTTTCAATATTTTTTCTTGGGATGGAAGTCAAACTGAGTGGTCTGTAATTCCCTAGCATAATTTTTTAAAGCTAGACACCATGTTTCCCCTTTCCAGACTTCTAAAATCTTTTCTGTTCTCTATGATTCATGTTCTCCATGAACTGAAATTGCTTCAGCCGGTTCTCTAAGTATTCAAAGGAAGAAGTTCATCAGGACCAGCCAGCTTGAAAACATTCTTCTGGGTTTTTTCTAGGCTTTCATAGCCTGAGCTTTCATGCCGTTGACATTAATAGCATAGTGTTAGACACTTGCACTTGACCTTCTTAATGAACTGGCCTCCAAAAATTATTCAGCCTTTAGATTGTCATCTGTCCCTTTCCATTAACACTTTTCTTTCTATTCTTCTCACTGCTAGTGAACAAAGGGGATGCTTTCTTGTTACTTTTCGGCTGCATCCCTGCATCCTTTTACCCCCGCTGCAGTAGCCTGGCCTACGGTCTGTGTGCTCCCTTCGTATGAGCTCAAGAAAGCACTCATTATTTAGTTGGGTTGGTTTCCTGCTTCCTTCAATCCTGCCTTCCCATCTGCTGCAATAGGACACTTTGCACTGGGTCCCTCAGTATTGTTACTTTGGGGAATTGCCAGCTTTGCTTGCCTCCATTCTCCTTTAGCCTCACTTCCCATGAGAGCCTGCCTGTTTTCTGTGTGCGTTGCAGTCTGCATCATTGAAGCTCCTTATTTTTATATGGCTGTTTTACTTCTTACTCTTTGCATGGGTTTTGAACTCTATCATTCCTTGGTCAGTCTCACGAAAGTTGCCTTCTGCTTTCATAATCCCAGTTTACCTTGGTTCCAGGTATTAAGCAAATTTGTATCACCAAAGAGATTCTGTCTTTGGGACTGCAGCTCTTTCTCCTCCAGAGCTTTTGCTGCAATAATGATGTTTCCCTTTCACTTCTTCCTTCTCCTTGTCTCTCGCCGAGTTGATGTATGTACAACAGCAACACTTGTAAGCATTGGCTGAGCTGCAAAGGCAGAGGATTGGAGCTGCTGCGTAAGTGCCCTTCTCCCACTGGGTCGCTGGTTAGCAGTTTTGTTTACTTGGGCTTTTGAATTCCTTTGGGCTTGCCTCACATTGCATGAACTTCATGGATGCTTTGCATTTGTTTTTTTCTCATTTAATGCTCATTGAAGTTGAACAGCCCACTTCTTGCAGCTCTGCTTTGATTTACGTATTGATACCTTTAACAACCTGGTTGTGTTATCTTCTCGTGTCAAATGCGGTCACTCCTACGGTTGATGCAAGTCCACATTGAGATCTCTTCTCTAACAGAAGTGGTTTCTCAAATGTCTTCACCTTTATATTTTTCTTTTGATTTCTTTTTTTGCATATCCAGTTCCATTGCCACAACTGTGCAAAAGGAGGAAATTGCAAATGCACAAAATATAACCAGTGCCTATTTTTGTTTCCGTGCTGTTTTATATGGAAACTCTCTTTACATTCCAATCTTAAAGTTACTTGTGTTACAATGCAAATTTTAATGTGTGTTTACTCCTGTAAAATAATTTGTTGTTTGTAGTTTTCTGCATATGGTGAATAATTTGTGCAAGGGCTCTGGTGAATGAATTCTTCCAGCTGAAGTTATTCTGAATCGAGTGTAGCTATTCTGTAGTTAAAGTTTCAGCTGGAGTTTACCTGATTTTGAACAGATGTTTGCCTTATGAGATAGATAAACAAAGGAATAAAACCCTCCCCCAAAAGACAGACCGTGTGAAGCCTTGACTATGAGGTTTTTACCTAGTATGAAATGAACAGGATTCACTGGGTTCCTGGCTGTAGCTACCTAAAGGTGGAGTCTTTCAGATGGCAAATGACCTTTCATTCACTTTGCCATTTTACAGCACAAGAACAAAAATTCCCTAAACCAAAAGCAAAAGAGAGATTAAAAGTACTTTAGTAGACTCATCTTGTTGAAATCTAATGCACAAGAGCACTGAAAATTAGTTGATTGAACTCTAATTTTAAAAGTCACTGACATTATAAAAAAATGTCAGAGGGTATGTCATCAGAAACAGGCTTAAAATAGGATGTCAGATGACTGCTGAAGACCCAATTCTTCTTTCTGTTTCTATTCTTATTTTGTTTAGCAGTTTGCAAATACTGAAACTACAAAGTAATTGTCAAAGAGGATTTATTAGCAGAAATTCCCCCCCTGCACACTCAGATGACCTGCATATAAATGGTAATGCAACAAGCAAACAAAAACCCTCTTCAGAAGGAGCTGAGCTAAGTCCCAAGAGAGAAAACGAACTCCACCACCAGTTTTCTTCCCTTTGAATTGCATCATCCTTTGTTCAGGGCAGTGCTTTTAGTAGGAACAATTTAATGGTAACGACTTTCTTGTCTGATGCTGATAAGACTTAAGTCTGTCAGAAATGCTGTGTGTTGATACAGACAAACCAAGGAGACCCATTGTTTCATTTTCTGTTTCAGAAACATGCCTTTAGTTTGTAGGTGATTGCTTATTCTGGATTTCCTTAGAACAGGTTTTCTGTAGTAAAAAAGCAAATGGAAATGCTCAGTGCTGATTTGGAGAACCAGTTGTGAATTGTGGCCAGTTACGAATGCATTGGTGTAACAAGGAAAGCTCATTAAGTCTTGGTGTGTCTCCTTCAAATGGGAACAACCGAGATTGGGAGCAAGAAGAGGGCAGACAGACAGCCACACACACAGCTGATGAGTGTTTTCTTCAGAGAAGGAAAAGGGCTGGTTGAAATATCTTCTACCAGAAGAACAGAGACGTCAGGAATTAATACCAAGTCATGCCGCACAACCTAAAAGGCTCATATTGCGGATCATGCCTGTCCCATCCCTGGACAGTTGAGCTTCTCAAGTAGATCCTGAACAATTACAGTTTGTGGGCTGGTGTTTTAAGGCACACTGAAATTCAGGAATCTTCATCTTAAAATTCCACGCTGAAAAGTGCAGAGCTGTAGGAGCTTCTTATGAGCCTCTTAAGTCTCTCTGCATTAGGACAGAGGCAGGAAATTTTAAGTCAACACGATGGCTGTCATCCTTACTTGTAAGCCAGAGCCTTCAGGGAGAATGAAGAACCGAAGAAGCCTGGTCACAGGGAGGAGCAAAAATGCATGTTTTAATCGCAGAGAGGTCTGTTTCAATTGTGAAACCAGGTAGGGGAAGGAAATTTAGCTGCTCAAAAGAAGAAAACAGTTGTGTTTCCTGTTTATGAGCTAGGACCCTTGGCTACCTAGCAGGCTTATCCCAAAAGTGTCCCCAAGTGATGAGGAAACAGAGTCAGAATACAATTGAAAATGCTTTTTAGTATTCTTACAGATTTTTCAGTTTCTTATGCCAGCCAAAGTAAAGAACCATTGATTGGGGAAACCTCAGTAGAGCCGGTAAGTTTTCTCTAGGATGCATTTCTGGAAGGGTGAGTGGCGATTTCCAGCCTTCACTTACAGTTCTGGAGGTCTGGGGGAAGGATGGGCTTGAGCTTTGTCAGAGTTTGGGGTTGGAGCCAGTGCCGGAGTCTGAGCTGCTCCTGGGGTCTTGGATCTGCCGTGTTCCACCAGGGTGCAGGGGTGACACGGAGCGGGAGGCGGAGAAAAAGCTTAAGTGTGCTGGGGGGAATAGGGAAGACACAGTACAGCAAGCCTGTTCAGATCAAGGGAAGCTGAATTGCACATGGGCCCAGCACGTGAGACACAAATATAGCAGCCTGGTGAGTGCCCAGCTGGGGTGAACTTTATTTTGCTTTTTAAAGGAATGCTGTCAATTCCTATTTGGCTGACAAATTTTTGCTTTGTTTAAAAAGGGGAAAAAAAAAAAAAAAAGAAAAGGTGGTGGTTGTTTCCCCCCACCCCCACAGGCCAAGAGCAAATAATTCCCATTAAGTAGTTCATTTCTATAAAAGTTGCAGTGCAAAGGATTGTCTTAAAACAAAATCTGCTCCCTGTCACCTGATACTCAAATTCACTGGGGAGAAAAGGGAAAGCGGCTGCATTGATTTTCATTGTCCGAGCTGAGAGGAGTGCAAAAAGCTAACAGGGAGAGGGTGAAGGACGAGACGCATTTGAGAATACTCCTCCTGACAATAATCTGAGGAGTCGTTTGCGATATGAATAAGGAGATGTGTTCCTTTAAGAAACGTTGTTGCTTTTTAAGTGACTAGTTCTGCTGTAAACCAATCTTGGGAAGCGCCTGTGGAAGTAGATGTATTTCAACTAAGGAACTAAAAGGAAATAGGTTTTTACCTACAGCAGAGTATGGAAATGAGGGTGGGAACGTAAAGCATTTTACAAAGCAAGAAGTAAGTTCCTTTGAGTAAACAGGGGAGTAACAGCTGTGAAATGTTGCTAGCAGAAATTAAATGTTGTGGCCGAAGGTTTGTTTCTCTTTTTGACTGTTTGCTAAGGCATAATTGTTCAGGTAGAAACAATCAATCAATCTTCAAGTGTAAAGAAAGGGTCAGAGTATCCATTTCATCAAACCAGACCAGTACATTACTTACCTGCCAGATTAAATTGTCCAGAGGAGGGAAGGATGTCAAAACGTCATGCCTTCCATGGATTTGTTTTCCTGTAGACAATGATTTTTTGAATGTCTGGTTGTGGTTGTTAGAAGTGCGTCTTTCAGAAATAGGTAGTTGTTGCCCACCAGGCAGGCAGAATTAAGGATATTTTGCAACATACAGCAGGGTGTTTAGTAAGTCAGCTCTTACTCTGCCAGACTTCATACAACATTGTATTTGCTTTCCTTTTCCCTTATTTATGTATCGGCTATTAGATGCCTAGAAGGGAGGTTTAAGTGCAGCAGCCAGAGTTTCTGTACCCATATACATACATAAGTTGTCTAAAGTTTGTGAATTCTTACTGACATCAGAAGTGTCAGTGTACGTGTGACTCAAGCTACGCATGTGCATAACTATTCACAGATGCAAGTCGCAGTATTTGTTAAATTCAAATTAATGAAGCCTGTGTAAGGTTTAATTTCTTTATATGCGGCCCATATTTCTGTTGGTACTCTGTACAGGCTAATTCATGAGCAGCTTAAGGACCCTGTTTGCCCCCTTCGGATTTCTGCCCGTTGACTGTGCTGGTCCCTTGCCCTGCCCTGCAAGCTTACAGCTTGGGCAGCCTGAGTAGTTCCTTCTTTCTCATAGGAATCTTCCCTGTGTATGGGAGCGAATTGCCAAAACCCAAAGTGTCTGCAAGGCTTACAGAGCGCCTGTCAGGGACAGACGGGAGACGCTCTTTGCCATATGATGTTCTATGCTACAGCAAATGCACTTGGTTTCTGTCTTTCTAGTGATTTTTTAAAAATATTTGTTAAGAGGTCACATGCAGAAATTTGAAAACAGCAATCGCTATGAAAAAATGAAAGATTTACCATTTGCAGAGAGGGATTCTTTTTTCTTTTGGAGGGAAAAACTAAATGGCTGGACTGTATTTTATGTTGAATCCAGTGCAAACAGGCAGTTTATGCAAATAGCAGAAATACTAGGTTCCATGTATAATTGGGGCCAAAACTTTAACCTCCAGAAATAAAAAACATAGCCAAAGTAACGGAAAATCTAATCTGCTTTACTACAGCACGGGAAGAATTTTGTGTTTTCTGTATGCAGCAATTTGCTACTTCCAGAGCAAGTGGAAAGTGTTTTGATAATTTTCCATGTCTTCTGTGGAAAAGAGTCTGCTTTTTAGGAGATTTTGGTTTTGTTTAAAACCAGAAAAACTCCTTGATCTTGTGATTTCAGCTTTTCGGAGGTTTTCCAGCTAGCATTGGCTACCAGAATACCAACTATGTATACACTTCGCTTATTACAGCTAAATGCATTGGTTGTTTATGACTTTCTGACTTGCACCTTATTTTCTGCAACTGCTGCCTGTGCGTATGTTTTCAAAGAGATCTGAATTTTGAGTGATTTATGGAGATGAAAAAAACCCTCTTTTTTGGGTGGGGGATTGTTTTGCTTTGTTTTCTCAAGTGAAAGAAGCTAAGGAAACATTTAATCTGGCAAAGGTTCAGTCTGGCATTACCTAACTCTTTGAATTACAGGTCCAAATTCTTCAAATTGCAGTGAGGAGGAGGGAAGGGGGAAAAACAATCTTTTTAGCTTCAATACAAACACTGCAATTATGAGCTGAAGTCAGAGGAATGCATGTGAAGAGTTATTTAAGTCAGAGCTTAGAGTGGCTACTGATTACAACCTCAGCTACGAAGAGACTTTAGCCCCTCCATAAAACTGCAACAGAAACCCTCTTGAAGTTTTTTGCCCTTCCAGATCTGCCACTTTAATCACCTTTAACGAATCCATCCAGAATGAGGTAGAGGAAGGGTCTTCAGAAATCAGAGGTCTCCATCCTCAGTTGCCTCAAAGATGTCAACTTCTAAAAATTTTGCCTTCAAATCTTCCCTAAATCCTCTTGCTTGAGGGCAAAGAGAAAGGGGGAGAACAGCTTTCTTGGATGAGGACAGTAGGGAGTATTTAAAGGCAAAAAAGCTGGAGCCCTTCTGAACCTTCCCGCTGTTAATGCTGTGGATGTGGCTTCTTGCCTCAGCTCTGAAGGGAAAGGGTCTCTCCTGAGCTCTCCTGAACATGCATGTGAGTCATCTCTACACTAGGACCCCAGTCCTTAACATCTTGGGCTGTTGTTTCAGCACTGGTGCTGCTCTGTCCATGAGATCACCCAGAGCCACGTTGGTCACGGATGTTTCTACCAGGCTGCAAATACAGTGGCATGGGAGGGGGGTGCCAGGGTGATCTCCCAGCACCTGGGAGGTGGTGTTGGAGGGAGACACGCAGAGCAAATGCAAGCAAACCCAGCTTTTACTGCAGTGTTGCAGGGCAAAGGAAACAGATTTGATCAGGTTTGACTCTTGGCAGCTTGCAGGTGATGACTGTTTAGCATGGTGCAGCTGAGGAGTTGTACATGGCGAACGTAGTGGGTATACAGTGTCTCCTCCTGCATGTTCCTCGTGTCCAGCAGCAGGAGCACAGGAAGAGCGGGCCTGTTGGCTGTCCTCTGCCCCCATCTCGGAGGGAATTCAGCCAACTGGTGGCCTGGCAGGAAAGCGTTAGATGACTCCACATAATGCTTTGCTTTCTCTGACATCCACATGTGGATGTTGATTCTCTCCCTTTGCCATCTCTCTTGCTGTCTGTAATAGAACAAAACTACTTTATGGACTAAGCCCAGGTTGGGCAGTGGGTCCCCACTCTTGTCTGGTCAGGAGCAGACCCAGGGGAAGGAGTTCTCCTCATGGCACTCAGCTTTCTGCTGTGTGAGCTGCAGTGCTCACACAGGGGCTTCTATCAGCCAGCTTGAGGAAATGATGCTATTTTGCTACAGGGTTTTAGTGTGGGGTTTTTTTAACTATTTGTACCTATTTTATTTTGTGTGGCCCCACAGTCACTTGTATTTGTGCAACTGAAGAGATGCAAATAGCATTCAGACAAGAGGACAGGGGTGATGGGAGACTCTTACACTGACTTCACAGCACAAGAAAATGTACCTGGGAACCAAGACCTTGGTCCTTCCGGTATGTCTGACTTTGGGAGCCTGGTAACTCAGGGGTGGCCACCATGTCCTCATTTTATCAGGCATGAGCAACAGAGAAGAGATAAAGGCAATAACAACAGCTGTGAGAATATAGCCTTTTTGGTGGTATATTGGAAAGGAAGTTTGGCCTGTGTCCGCCTCAACTGAGAATTCATCAGCGAATCCTGGGAAAGATGAAGAAATGAGTGTGCTGCAATGTCTGTTCCCTAGTTTGCTGTAAACCATATGTCTGTCTGTAGCATACACAAATACTGAGTAGGTGAATAGGTGACTCAGATATTCAGTTGGCCAGATATTATGATTACTAACACTACCCAGTCATGCAGGCTCTGCCAAATAACTTTCAGGCACTTAGCACCTGTGGATGCTGTCCCTGTCAGCACGCCAGAACTGACTGCCATCTGAATAACAGCAGCTCCAGTCCCTTGGTGTTCTCTGCGTGTCTTGCTGAGCCAAGCTTACTGCACACAGGAATTGTTTTACCCAGAAATGAAGTAGAGCCACTCTGCTTGGTATTGCTATATGTTCCTGTACTATACGACAGTGCAGGCAATGAGAAAGAGACAATTTCTCATTGAACTGCAGGTAACACAAATGCAATTAGCTCTATTGGTATTTGGCCAGTGAAAATACAGTAACATTCGTGGAAGCCGGAGAGTTAATGATGTTAAATCTTCATGAGCAGCCAAAGTCCGTTCTCTCCTACCACTTTCTTTTTGCCTGCCTTAATGTATAACTTCCTACCTTTGAACTGTAGGTAATTAAGCTGGACTCCTCCGTGCGGAAATGTCACACTTACCACCTACAGGCTTCCTATCTCCAGCTTTAAAAGGAATTATTCTTCCTGCAGCTCCTGCTGCTCCTGTGTTCCACTCTTATTAACCTCATGGCCACAAAGAACAGACTCTCCAGTGTTTTCATTAGATCTGCCTTCTAAAGAGATGCAACCAGGAACCAAAGGAAAATATTCAGAGAAGAGATTTGACTTCTTTTGCTTGTGTGGTGAGGTGGGGATTGGGAAAGAATCCTTCCAGCTCTCGTGGTCCCCTCTGACCTGATCATTCTGCTGGATCTGTCACAGACATGTTTTCCTGGTTTCTCTCTCAGCAAGGAAGCAATTGCAGATATACATGTTTGCCATCATTCAGTCTTACATTTCCAAGCAACCCTGATTTGATACTGTCATAGAACTGAAGAATATTTTCACCCAGATAGAGATCTGGCTCTTGGAAGGGCTTTGCAGCATAGCAGTGCACTTCCTTGTGGTTAAATCTTAATTACAACTCGAGAGTACCCTTTGTGGTTACTCACTGGACAGCACAGACAGTGCTAGAATCTGTGAATCCAGGTTCTGGAGCTGAGCTAGAGAAACTATTACATCCATGTGAGCACGAGAATCCATCAAAACATAGTGCAATACCTTATATATTCAGAGCCCTTCACCCATTGCAGCACTTTGCTGGCGCTTCTGCGTTGCTCTGTGCCCACTCTGCAAGATGTGCAGATGTGCCCTGGTGGAGCTGAGAAAGCGTTGGATCCACAGTGGATGCCAGCAGGAGACAGCTTAAGAGTGGTGAAGTGGTCAGATGTTCCAGCTCAGGCAGTGACTGTACCTTCTGGGTACAGCACAGACACTCCTGGCCTGACTTTTTGATTTTGAGAAAAGAGAAGTGTAATTAGAGAAAGGAAGGAAAGAAGGGTGTTTGTTAATTGAAGGTGGTTTTGGAGCCACTAGAAGTTGAAGGTTCTTCCTGATGAGTTCACACAAGCAAGATTTTCAGTTCACTTATGCTAGCTGTAGCCATTCATGCTTGTATTGAGTATTTAAGTCATTACCAAATAAGAAAGAGATTATTTGGTAGCTGCTTTGTCCAGATTTGGAAATTATAGTTCAGGATGCCAGGTGATAAAAAACAGTGCCCGAAGCAGTTGGGAAAGAGCCTGTCTGCTCTCATCTCATGGGTTATACATCTGGAGGGACATCTTTATCCTTTCCCCTATCAGGATACAGCAGCTCGCTCCTTCCACCGTGCTTGCACAGGGCGAGTGCTGTACCCGGCATGTAAGGCAGAGGCACAAGGAATGCTGTTTGGTTTCCCGCCTTTTGATGTTAAAAGCTTCTTCCGTGGAAAATGTTTTCCCTTCCCTCAGGGCCCTCTTCTCGTCAATCAAGAACAGGAGTTACAAAGACACACAACTGATTTTTAGATCTTAATAATAAAGTTAGCAAGGCTTTGGTATGTACTGTGCTCTGGAGCCCTGGGATATGCAGAGATATTGCTTTTCATCACCAGTCCCAATTCCCTCTTATAGCAGTCTCAGGACATGTGGTCTTTCTGGTTTGCTTGGAGAATCCAAGAGATGGAGGGCACCGGCAGTAGGGCACAACCACCAGAGGCAACCCCAGCCCAAAAAGCTTCTCCCCCATGCTGAGGAGAGGACTGCTGCTCATCTTTCTCTGCCTTTTTCTGTGTGGTTGAGGTGTTTGAGGCATTGTGGGTGTGGGACATGGTGGAGCCTAGAAGAAGGACGAGGTGAGGAGGGCAGGAAGGTAACATCCATACTGCTGCAGTTCTGCATTGCTTGGCATGGCTTCTCTGTACTGTTCGTATAGGCACACAACCAGACCCAGGTTTCCTACGTCTTATGCTGAAATCCCTGAATATGAGGAGCTGTAAATTGCTTCCTCTCCCTCCAGGTTGCAGGATGAGTCTGCTCCAAACAGGAGTTATGTGGCTCTGTCAGAAGTGGGATTTTCCTTTATAGGCATGCTCTTGTCATGGGTAGGGAATACTGCTGAGGGTTCATCACACCCAGCTTACATGTCCTCATCTGGTTCCCCAGCCAGCTGTGACCATTCACTCTCAGTGACAGGCATGTGGGCTAAGCTGTTCATCACAGGAGACCCAGTATGTGTGCGGGGTAAATGAATGCCCATCCTCTGACCTTCAGGGACCTGAGAAAGGAGGAACTCAGTGGAAGGTTTGAGGTGGGCTGGCAGCTTGGCAAGGAAGAGTTTTAGCAGTAATAATTTATGTAGAGAGGAGGAGACTGAGGGGGTGGTTGTGAGGATCTGAGAAGGGAATTTGGTGATCAAGGTTCAGGAAGAGACTGCCTGTTTTGTTAGAGAGTACGAAAACAAGGATGAGGCTATTTTTAGGAGCATCATGTCCAGGCAAGTGGATGACAGTTGTACTTCACAGTAGAAATTCTGATACTGAAGTGCAAACGCTGCTGAGCCTGTGCTGCCAGCCTAATGAGCAGAGGAACATGACAAGCCAACTACAGTAAAATAGGGATTTAAATAGTATGGTTCACAGGGGATTTCAGTGGGAAGGAGGAGATGTGCAGAAGTGGATGGCAGAAAGAGTGCCTTCTTTTTGGGTAAGCCCCCTGTACAGCTTTCCCGATAGAGGGCATCAGTGCCATGAACAGACGGAAGGGGAGGTAAGCGGTGATGTTTGTTTGGTGGTTTCTGTTGGCAAAGCTGAGCCAAAGTCCCATGCTTGCCCCATTTGAGAGCCGTCTAATCGAACCAAGTGGAGAAAGCGCTGGTCCTGTTTCTTTTGTCTGAGCAGCAGCTCTGGAGCTGTCATTGCTTCTATTTATCTTATTCTGCCAGACCCAGCCTGTCTGGGATGGACATTCAAGCCTACTCCTGCTAGAAGGAACAGCAGAGTTTTGGAGGCTTGGACTCAGTCTCCTTGCAGACTCTTCCCCACATTCTCCATCCTTTGCTTTGGGTCACAAAAGATAGTGAACGAAAAAGAAAAAAAGCAAAAACCAAAAAGCCCTCCATACCTGTTTAAATTTAGTGCCCCCACTCCCCTAATTTGAACCATGTAAAGACTCTGCAGAAAATCATAGCTGTGTCAGCCAGAGTAAGCCCTCCAAGGTAAGCTCAGCTCTGGAAACTCTGAGGTGGAGGGACCGCATTATGGTCCTGCCTCCCAAAGGGACATGCTGGTAAATTGTGTGGTAATTGTGTTTGTTATCTGCAGCATGTTGATTCATTACATTAGGTACAGGTAACAGGCGACTGTCATTTAGGATGCTCTGCGAGTGTTCCCCCCCTTCCCCTGGTGCTGCTATCGGCACACATGGCTGCAGGAGCCCTCCGCAGTAGGATTGTGTGAGCCCCGCTCACATCTGGCTCTTGGGTTTCAGAAGGTCCATTCTGCAATGCAACATGGGCAGTCAAGGTATCCAGACTCAGGGAAATAATAGCCAGGCAATGGGAAAGAGCTCTGTGTGAGATCATGTTTATCAAAAGCCTGACTGGAAGGGAGACGTATAGGTTGAATGAGCAGCTTAGCCATAAGGGGTTGTTTCTCCACTGACTATAGACTGGTAGGCCAAACTTTGGCTCCTTTGAGATGACAGTGAATAGCCAGCCAGTTTCATATTTAAGCACTTTGATGAATATCCTGGTCTGCTGAGTCCCCTTGCTGCTGTCAGATGGGATCCCAAGGCTTGTCAACATGACTGATCACAGCGTTAAGACTCTCTCTCTCCGGGTGTGAGTAAGAGGCTCCATTCTCATTTGGATGAGCTTCACTGCATGGCCCCACCTGAGGTGACGATGTGGCTGGGAAGGCAGGCTGAGAAGAGTCGCTAGCTTGGGAGCAGTGAAGCTGTCAAATGACTCAGCACTCCACCCCTCCCACCCCCACCCCCCCCCCCATGGTGGTGAGAGCAGGAGGACAGTGCCTGTGGGGCATCAGGGTTCAGGCAGTTGTAACCAGAGAAGAGTAGGGCTGGTCTTGGCCCTTCTCCCTCGATGGCAGCTAACCCAGTGGGACCAGGTGGCATAGCAATGACACAGGTCCCAGTACGATTTCTACAGCCACATGGGGACCCGGTATCACCCCGTGGTTCCCGTGAGAGGAGACCACAACAGTTGTTGATGGCTGTTGTGGGCAGTAAAGGAGCAAGTCTTCCTTCGTCAGTGGAATGGATGTCCTACGTTTTGTGCTGGCAAGGCTTTCCTCTCTCCTGCTCTGTCTGCCAAATCTCTTGGGTTGGCTCTGCACATGGGATTTGCACTGGTTTTAACTGGATTGGCTTAGGAACAGAGTTAATTGAACTGCTGGAACAGGTTGGTGGAGTCTCTCGGTTTGGGGTGGGGGACCCCATGTAGATGTCGCTTGTGCATGCCAAACTGGCACCAGAATGTCTTTAATCCAAAGTACGAGCAGTTGAGCAAGGAATTAAATCAAATTTAGCAGTCTGATTTAGAAAATGATTTTATTAAACTGGTACGGTACTTGTGTGTGGATTGGACCAGAGCTAAAGTGATTGTTAAAGTCACTGTAGTTAAACTCATATAAATTTGAGTGCAGGCAGGCTTTTATGAATTCATTTTTGTGGATCAATCATACTGTTGATCCAACAGAAGCACTTCGCAGAGCACACAGAAAATATGCTAGACATTGATTATGGGCCGGTATTCAAAGGGCTCACCCATTGGCAAAGGCCATATCTAGGCACATGGGGTGGGACACTGCCATTTGTTACCGTTGCGGAGGCACTCAGGTCTGCACCTAACCATCCTTTCAACATCATCTGCTCTCCTTGCTGAGGTGTTAGCCCTCTCCCATTGGTAGCTGAAAGTGATTCAAATGGGTTTTTTTTCCCCAAACCATGACTCTGCTGGGTCATTGGGATGATTCTCCTTTGTAGGGGCAAGATCGAAGACATTCAAAGGCCAGTATCACACCTGACAGCTTTCTCAAGCTCAAAATAATAAGGACAGTTTCCGTACCAACTCCAAAATACCAACCTTTTCCTAAAGGAGACTCCAGCGGGAGGGCGAACGAGGCTGTAGCTCATCTTTAATAATGCTACTTTTAAAAATAAATCATGTTTTATGGATCTAAACTTAGCCTCTCCAGATAAGCGAGTCCCGGGGCCGCTGGTGATTAATATGCAGTGCCGGAGCGTGGCCCAGCGGGGCCTTGATTAATAGCGATGACATCATGACTTTTAAACATTCTGTTAATGCCGGCCCCGGTGACAAATGGGGATGCGCGGCATTGCTTCCCCTGGCATTTGTGCCGCTGGAGCGAGGGCTGGGAGCGGCGCCCTCTCGCCTCCCCAGGGCCAGGCTGCGGGAGCCCGTGGCTGCCTGCCAGGCTGACCTGCACCGGCCCCCCCGGGGCCGCGGGGCTGGGAGCTGTGCCCTGGGACCCGGCGCTGCGCCAGTCCCCCACTCCCACTTCTGAGGCTTGCCTGATTGCCGAGTCCCCAGAGGGAGAGGGTGGTGTGCCAGGGCTTTTTAGGCAGTTTATCCACCTGTGGCTTTCTCTGCCACCCTACCCTTCAGTGAGCTTGCTCTTATGCTTGGGGCCGAGGCAGCTCCTCATGCAAAGGCTCCTGCTCCCTGCTGCAGTCCTCCCTGGATTTTAGGGGGCTGGTACCCCGCATCCCTGACACAGCACATGCCCCTACCAGGTGTCAAGCCTGGGTCCATACCCTGCCAGGCATCATCAGGCAACAGCTTTGCTTCAGCCACCGCCTCTCCTCTGTATCCACAGGAATTAATTAATATATGTGGGTGCTTGCTGTGCTGCCAGGGAGAAAGGAGCGCCGCAGTTGTGTACCATTTCACACCGTGCGGTTTCGTGACCTCCCGATCTTCCACACCTACGGTCGAACTTCCATGTCGTGGGGAAGCATGTTGCATGAGTGCATGTACCATCCTGCAGCACCTGCTGGGCAGCAGCTCCCCAGATCTGTTCTCTGCCTGCAGGCTGCGAGCTGATGAGCAACCTGATCGCTTCCGTTTTCCTCTGCTGCTTTTCTGGCGTCTTACAGGCAGAAGGCTTGAACTGGAGTGCTGGCCTTGACCTCCATGGATGCTCTGGAAAGCTCTGACTAGATTGGTGTCAGGAAATTAGGGCTTGGGATCTGTTTCTGCTTTCTGTTCACAGGGCTTGAGCTGGACCAGTCCAGTGTCTGGAGAGCGATCTAGTAGACCAGACTGCTAAAGCTTTAGGATCCTGCTGAGCAGGTTTCTCAACTGTCTGAGATTTTGCTAAGACTTCTTGCTTTGTTTCCAAAAAAATTCTCCCCCACCATCCCACCAACACCAGTGAGAAAGAGCTTTTTTGAAACGCTCTGCCTGTGTGTTCATATGGTAAAACCCCATGAATCCAAATTGCATTTTGGCATCCAAAAGTTACCCCAGGAGCGTCTTTGACGGTTTGGGTTTTATAATACAATTTCTCCTTTGCAGTGATCTCTGTGCCACGGTAATGTGTAGCTTGGGGACCAAATACTTGAGAAGCTCTGAACTGGCAAACATCTGTGGGAGACTCACTGGTTGTGCTGGGATAGGGGCTTTGCCAGCCCCGTAGTTGTTAAAGGTTTCACAAGAAGCTGGTGGCTGGAGACTGTTGTATTAAAGTTACATTTGGTTTACTGCTGTCTCTTTGAACCTTCCTATATCAAATGACTGCGCTGCATTTTTAAGAGCTTTTATTGTTGAGTAGCCAGGTTGCTTTGGACTTGCTCAGTGTGTGGGGAGGGTTTTTTTATTCCTAAATGCCTCCCTCTAAAACCCAAGACATCTAACTCTAATGCCGTGCAGTACAGAGCATATTTTATGATCTTAAAGGTCTGAGAATATAAAAAGTGTTATAAATATATAACCTCTAAGCTAGTGAGCATCAGCCGGGGAGATGTCCCCCCTCCCCTTCGGCGTGACTAGGAGAATGCAGACACACTCCCTGCCAGAGAAATCTTTGCTTGGTGGCATCATCTACTCTGTAATGCTTCACCCTTGCAGCAAATCCTCTCACCCCTCTTCCAATCAGTCTTGTTCTTTGCACTTTCAAAGTCTTTGCCACCCCACCTTTAATGTGTGCTCCTTGTGCAGTGATAAAGCACATCTTGGAGTGAAGGCAGTGTGGATGGGATCAGGGGCATCTATTTTTGTGTCTCAGCCATGGACTCGTGTACTTGGTTTCTCTGTGCTTCAGCTTGCTCCTCAGCATCAGGAACAAATTGGTATTTGTCATAAGCTCTTTTGATCCTTGAAGAAAGTGAAGGGCTATTTAACATTTTTAGAGTAATAATAATAATGGAGGAAAAGGGACGCATTCTGATATCTGAGAACAGCAGGTATTTGTTTAAGAGCGTACTTTAGAATAATAGCAAAAAGGACCTTTAATCTCAGAATTTCAAGGCACCTTGTAAACTGTAAACATTGATTCTCCTTGTTATTCCTTGTGGGCATTTTACCACTATAAAATAGAGCAAGGTTTCTACCCTGATGATCTTGCAGCAAGAACAAACCAATATTAGAGAGAACTGAGGCTAAGTACAAGCAGGATTCAGGTGGCAAACACAACTGGGGAGTGTGCTGGGAATGGGTGGTTTATGTTCATGATATCTCACCCATGGGGACATGCATTCTGGGTAAGTCAGGCTCATGGACACCTGTGAAAAAGAAATTTATCTTGCCCTGGGGAAGCTGAGCTAAGTGGGGCATGTAAATGAGATTGGTCACTCAATAAATGTAGCTTTTAACCTGACAAGGAGGTGAGTAGATGAGTGCTGTTGGATTGTGGAGGGGACAAGCAGCAGCCAGAGGAGTTTTCCTTTGGCTCCAATAGCTGAAGATTTCCTACTAGAAGCCAAAGGAAGGAGGTTCTAGATTTGCCTCCATAAGTGTGTGCTTGCTGTGTCACCTCTACACTGATAACGTTATGCCTCCTTTTCTTTTTTCTTTTCTTTTTTTTTTTTTTTTTCAGTTTCTATGAAGTAAGCACTGAAAACCAATTTGAGCTGTTCTGAAATTTTGGGTTCCTTTGATTCTCTGCATTTCTATTGGATTATGTCCCTGACATTATTGCCAAGAAGTTAAATAATACATCTAGAGATGGAGAAAACTGAATAATGCAGCTCTGCAGCTTATAGCTTTTCTAGTGCTGTGCCAGATAGCTTTTTGAGTTGAAAATTGTGACTGGCAGGCAAATTTAGACAAAAATGTTTTGGAAATTATTTTTTTCTCTTTTCTTTTTTTATCTGATAAGGACCAAAATGTACTGCTGAAAGCTGTAACGTTCACAGCAAAATAACCACAGAGATTCAGAAAAAGTAAATGCAGATAAGTAGAAAATGTGTTTGCTTAACCAAGCACCTGTGGTTGCAAACCATGGGTTATTAAAAAAGCATGGACTGTGCCACTCCATAGCAAAGGAGCTGGACATGGCTGACTCAGCTGGAGCCTTGTGCAAGATCAAATGCTAAAGGAAATTCAGACTGAGTCTCGGGACTGATGGAGGACTCCCCCAGCACCTATGGAAAGGGCGGAAAGATTTCCATTGTCATGTATGGATTTTGACAGCTAGTCCAAATCAAATTCGGCAGCTCCAGCTCCGACCCGTTGCCCTCAGTTTGCAAGTCCTGCATCCTTTGCCCAGTCTCCTCCTCTCTGCAGCACCCCATTTTGCAGTGGATGCTAGGGTCTGGGTTTAGCCTGTCTGTGCTTTGACTTGTCCTCTCTCTATCCCTGGATGGTAGGTAGAGTCAAGGGCAGTTGAGCTCCAACCTTGGGTGCCTCAGGGTATTATGTGACAGCCTGGATGTTCTCCTTAACCTTTTCATCATCCATGGGTCCCCTCTTTACCACCTGCTGCACCGTCCCCAAGGTTGTTCAGGAAACGACTCGCCATGCCTCAGTAAGATCAGCCGGGTGAACTCTTCCTCCCTCTTATGCCTATGGGAAGAGAAAGAGCTAACAAAGCCCCTCCAAAACAAACGGAACAGAAGCCATTATTTTATGTCCAAGCCTTGCTGAGTAATAAAGATCTGCCTTTAACCACCCACTCATGCCTCTGCTTATCCCCCTGCTTGTTCATGACCTTCACTCATTGTATCCTGTTGAATTGAGCTTGTACATTCCTGACACACAGGAGCTGCATCTTCATTCATTTGTGGTAAATGCCTAAGACACTCAGGGCACCTGAAATTAAATAATCAGCCGTGAAACAAAAGATCCTAAATGAGCACACAGGCACATTGTCTGTTTTATTTGCAGATAAGTTCTGTCTAAAAGCCAGCAATGCGTGATGTTTCTTGCTGCTTTTTTATTTTAAAGCAGATGTTATATATGTTATTAGAAGCCATATCCTTGCAGTCCGTGATGTAATGAGAGCAGGGAGCGAGAGGTGAGGAGCTGGGATATTGCCTGCTTTTTTAGGTGAGGCTTCGGGGAAGGGAGAAGAGTGGAGCAAGGGCTGTGCATTCAAGCAAAATGTCCTGTGCTTTTGTGCCTTTTGAGGCTGGGTGTCTATGTCAGGTTGAGGGTGATATGAGTGTGTGAGGGAGGGAAGGGAAGAAATAAAGGGTTTAGTGCTCTATGTTGGATCCACGTGGCATGGGTCAGTGGAGGCGTGAGGTGTGCTGGGCTCTGAAAGGCGGTGTGGCTGTGCTGGAGGCAAGAGAAGAGTCTGTGGGTTTTGTGGTGGTGCCTGATGCTCTGAGAAGCCAGATATTGTACTATCAGATGCGTGAAAAAATATGAAAAACTCTGAGAGATACAGGCATATATAGTTGCACTCAGGATAGATTCAAAGGGGTCTTACATCCAAGAAGAATCCCCTCTTTTCTCCCTTTGCATTTTTGGGAAAAAGCCCTGGGAAGATGCATTTGCTATCTCTGCTGAAGAAAAGCCAACTGAAAGAACCCCATGCAGCACCCTGACCACGGGTGGGATGTCTTCAAGAGGGAAACGTATAGCAGCACAGTGAATTCTTCCCATTTTATTTCTCTTCCTGGGAGCAGATAAATTCATTCGATGTAAAATTTTGAGAAGACGGGAAGTATTTTGTGTTTGCATGTGTGTGCCTAAATCTCCCCTCGGATCACTGTAAGCGGCTGCTAGGCGTGTGCAGCTGGAAGATAACACGCTCATCTCCTCCGCCGAGGGCAGGCGGCAGCAGCCGGGCCGGCAAGCCCAGGTTATCTGTTACCAGCACGCCGTTTGCTGCGTCTCTCATCTCTCCGCGCCTGGCTCCAGCCAATTCCATGTGAAACCCTCTACCTAGGAACTCACGGTTGTAATTTAGTCCATCAGCCCTCTTGAGACTGAGAGGTCTGGTTGCGGAGCCGGAGAGGCTCCCATGAGATGGTAGTGGGCAGAACGACTTAACCAAGCCTGCCAGATAGAGTGGGGTCTGGCAGGGTCCAGCAGTCCCAGAAAAAAAGTCCTGGTTCGTGTCAAGCAGCACTCAGGTTGCTGGTTACCTGTTGTTCTTCCCTTTCCTTATTTGCCACTCCTGAAAGACTTGTGGAAGCCCTTCATGGAGTCTGTGAGAGTGGCCCAGGATGCTCCGTGTGTCAGGGTGGTACACCCGAACAGAAACCACAGTTGTGCCTATTGGGCAGGGGAAATTTGGAAACGCCTGTTTGAGAGCAGCAAGCGAGGGGAGGATATTTATCTGGGTGGGGGCAGTTGGCACTACTTGTAGGATAATTGTGGATTGTTATTGGAATATCGAAGGGGCTTGGTGAGTAACAGCCACTTCCCCGTGTTGCAGGCTATTCAGGTTGTTAAATACCTCCTCTGTCGCTAGTGTGGACTAACACCTTTCCAAGTGGAGAAGTGGTCGATCTGCTTCAGGTCTGGTCTTAGCACAGTCACCTCTCCCCACAGAAATTATTATACCTGCAACACACAGGGAAACATCAATAAATGGATAAACAGGGTGGAGCTTCACTTCTCCGAAGAAGACCAGAAGGTTTTTGCGTGGGTAGGGAGCAAGAAAGGCACTCCTACGCTCTGTCCATAGAGTCAGAGGGCTCTTTGTTGAAATTACCAAGTAATAAATGGGAGCTGTCCATGTAAACTCCTCAGGCAGCCTTGGAAATCTCATCTATAGGCTACAAAGATGACAATTTATTCTTTTTGCCAGCATTTATAATTGTGGGTTTGTTTTTTTTTTTTAAAGAAAGAAAAAAAGAAGGAAGTGAAGGGAAAAAGAAGGGAAAACAAAGAGGAAGGAAGGAGGGAGGGAGGAAAGGAAGGAGGAAAAAGGGCAGGAGAAAAGGAGGGAGAAGGAAAGGAAGAAGAAAGAAAGAGGAAGGAGGAAGGAAAGAGTAAACTACACTAGGAGAATATTAAGGTTTGATAAGGTACAGATAAGTTGTGGAGCCGAGGAACCTTGCCTCACTCATTCTGTGTGCTGCATAAGTTATGAAGAAAAGTGAGTGACATAATATATCTTGTTATTTAAGGAATAAGATGAAGGCTGTGACATGCTGACTGGCACAATGTAGTTCTAGAATTTCCTTGCATTAGCATACTTGTGCAGCTCTCACATTTTCAGTGTATCCATTTAGTGGGGGTTTTTTGTTCCTTTTTAATGAATTTTGTAGGGTGGGTCCTTTATTAAAAAAGATTGTATGTATTCCATAACGTTTTGTGAAAACTGCTGCATAATCCCCACTTTCAGCAAAGCAGAGCCCTGAAATGATGAATGAATCACAGAACAGCTGGGGTTGCAAGGGACCTCTTGAGACCATCTAGTCTGACCCCATTGCTCAAGCACGGTCAGCTGGAGCAGGGTGCCCAGGACCATGCCCAGTTGGGTTGTGAGTATGCCCACCGATGGAGACTCCACAACCTGTCCGGACAACCTGTTCCAGTCTTTGACCACCCTCAGAGTTCAAAAGTGTTTTCCTACGTTCAGGTGGAATTTCTTGGGGTTTAGTTTGTGGTTTTAATGGAGAGGGCACTGCTGCAGGCTCCCACATTCCTGATTCCTTGTGAGAGAGGTGGAAGAAACAGCAGTATCCTTGAAATGAAAGGTGGGAAGACAACCCAGAAGGATTCCTTTACACACTTATTTTAGTTTAGAAAAGTGATGGGAGAGACCATCTGGAGAAAGCAGGAACTATTTTGAGTGGAGAGAACATGGCTTCATCTGAAAAAGTTTGATCCACAGTTAGCTTTTGAGTGTCTTAAAGCTTGTGGTGTAATCAGAGCTTTGCAGTTCATTTGTAATGAAGACAAACAGGTGCCAGCTGTAAAATTTATTCCTGGATCTGGACTCAGAGTTTTTATCCTCCACAACTTTTCAGAAGTTTTGATTCAGATTTTATTTGGTTTTCCCCTTTTCTTCTCTGGCCAAGGTGAAATGTCTGAGCCTTGATTTGGGGTCTGTGAGAAATCTGGAAAGGAAGGGGTGAATATGCATACCTCTTAGGGCTGGCATTTCCCTATATGTCCTGGGGTGTTACATCAAGCATTAAATCAGTGTTCCTCAGCTTCTTGGGGCTGCTGGTAAAAAGTACCAGATTGAGGACATGGATTAAAATGACATGGTGGCCCAAGATGACCCAAAGAGCTGGTGCTTGAGAGGAAATGTTGTGGCCCTAGTTCCTGAACATGCACAGTGGCACCTATAGGAAAGCAGCCACAGATGTCACCTCTCTCTTCTGAGGTTTCACGGCTCAGGGACTAATCCTGCGGGTTGATAGACACCTCTTGAAAGATGATGAGGATCCTCAGTTCCCACTCAGTGTGGTGTGGAGGGGCATCCGCGCTGGCGGGGATCACCGGGGTGCGCGCCACTCGGGAGGAACCGCCAGGCTTCAGTGCACTGCAGGGAAGGATCCGGGCCTCTTGAGACTTTGTTCAAACTGAATCTCTAAGCAGGATGATTGCCCATCAGTAAGGAAGACATCGTAGAGAACCACTGCCTGGTTCTTGACAGTGTGATGGGATATTCATGACAATATAATAGGATTTTGGTGAAATGCGATATTTTGTTCTCGTTACCAGAATACAGCAGGGGCCCTTTAAGTCAGAAAAATTGATTTTAGAATAGGGTTTGTTAGAACCTTTCAGTCCACAATCAATGTAAATGGGCAAATATCATTCTCTTTAAATCCTGTTTCCTGAGGCACAGCTGTGCTGGACACACATCGGAGAAGCAGGGAGAACACCCCTGTGCACCATTAAAGCAGAGAAAACCGGACAAATTCTTCATGCACAGGAAGACCTCTGAGGGGAAGGCTGAGCATGAATGGGCCAAATTACACCCTCACCCCTGGTGTAATGCCATTGAAGTCTGGAGAAGAGAAGGCAGAAAGGAGCTGTGAGATCTGCTTGCTGATACACGGAGATGTTGCAAAGAGGAGAGAGGGACCAATTATTCTCACTAGCCAACAGGGGAAGTGCGGAGAATATTTAGGTCAAGTATTAGGATAAACTTTCTAGTGGGTGAGTTATTAATCAGCTAAGGCAAGGTGGACATTGGAAAATCAGCCTGTAGGCTTGTAGGCTGGGAAACAAATTAATGTTGTTTGTCTGGAAGAACAAGGAACTGGGGATGTTGGGGTGTGAGGCTTAAGTCCTGTCCCTGGCTCTGACACTGAGTCATAGCAACCCTGTGGATTTGCAGTGTCTGCAGGCAAATCTAAGCTATCTATAGCCTAAATAGGTCTGCTACCAAATAACAGACATAGATGTGTAAAGACATGAGCAATAAGAATATTGGTAGCTACTTGGCCATTGGCAGGTATACCTGCCCTAATTTTGGGTTGTCTCCACTGAAAGAATACTTGTGCCATCTGTGTTGCTGGGGAGAAGGCATTTATTTCTCTGTTCACTGAAAACTAGATGGAAATTTGTAAAAATGACAAAAAATATATCCTTAGGAACATTCTAAGTGATTGAGAACCAGTTTTTCATCTCTGGAAAATCTAAGATTTTAAAAGTTATGTCACCTGATGTGAGAAAAGATGTTGGGGAAAGTTATAATATTGGAAGCATTCATAAAGAGTTTAAAAATGTTTTGCTTCAACCTTACTGAAGCATTTAACTTCCCCTGTCTGTTACACTCATATAATGCAAAAGCAACTTTTTTTCAGCCTTATCCAAATAAGATGTTTTCATGAAAGTTCTCCTTGAAGATTTCAGCACAATTGATATTTTACTGCAAAACGTGCCGTTTCTGTTCAACTTGAATTTTCTCCCAGAAGATGTTCCTTTCAAAAACCTTGGGCCAATACTAAATACCATTAGGCAGCTGCTGTTGCTGCAGTAGATACTTTAAAACATAGCCAGTGAGAACACTAGTTTGTAGCCTGTACTTCGTGACACCAAAGGACATAGCAAAAACACCCCTTAGCTGCGACTGAGATGGACTTGGGGATATTGCATTTCCTCAGCTGACAGTTGTAACTAGCGCAGCCTTATCTCTTACTCTCACAATAAGACTATACCTGTTTCCATAACGGGGATGCGAGGAGGCTGAGCACCACGATGCACAGGCACACTTACCAGCCTGTCTTCAGCACTGTGGCAGAGAGGGATGCTAAGGTTTCCTTTGAGGGCCCTGTGGGTACCTATTTCTGTGTTTCAAATGTCTCCCCAGAGTCAGCTTTCTTATTGTTGAGGTTGCTCGTGGTTTTGGTCATACATACCAAGCTATTTCTCTTGGAAGGGTAGCCCACTATGGAAATGAATACCAACTCTTACCCTTAGCAGGAGCTCAGACTAGGGAACCTGAGGTCTGTGATTTCAAGCCAGGTTGATGACACAGCTCAGACACATGCACGTGCACATCTCAAGGCCTTCTTGTGTTGGGTGTGCATGAAGATAAGTAAATGGTGTAAATGTTCCCTGTCATAACACACATGCACATTTTTTCCTCCATCTCAACCCCTTAGGTAGTCGTGTTCCTGGATTTTTATTATGAGTATACAAGCAGTGTCTCTTGCTGCTCAATAAAACACATCAGAGCAAAAGGAGCTCTCGCCTTCTCTTCCCTTCCCTCACACGTACAAGCACATAGACATTACACAGCTGCAAACCCTGTGAATGGGCCAACATGGCTGTCAGTTAATAGATATACTTATATGGAACCTGATTTCTCTGGAGGGATTGCTGTCACCAAGGTTTAAAATCAAAGGCTGGCCTTAATGCCAGCCATGCAACTGCAGGGCGCGTGGGTCATGCACTGGGAGCCTGATGAAAGAGTTCAGAGGGAGATTTGTTTGGATGCAGGAAGCCTACATCTTTCAAGGGGGTTTGACCCTGGCAGGAAGGTCACTTAAAAAGCCACTTGGCAGGTAGCATCGTGCCCTCATTAGTTCATGCTAGGGCATGGTGACGCGCTTCACATTGACAGTGCTGTGTCCCCAGCACCTCCTGGGAGATGCGATGAAGTGGAAAGCAGAAGCAAGCACAAGAGTGAGGGACTCTCAGCTATGTAGCAAGGCAGTTTCCATCCATGCTGTTTTCTGCTTTCCCTGGGTGCGCGGGTGGTGAGAGCAGGATCTAACACAGACTGCAGAGATGGAAAAGGCCTAAGAGATCCATCCAGTCCTTCTCCAGGCAGGTGCAGTGCTTTTATTTGAGCATCATGCTGTTAGGATTTCCTGAGGTGACATTAAGTGGATTCATGGCCACAGCTGAGCCTTACACCACAGCAAGCCCCAGCATATTGTGGTGCCATTATTTGGTCTAATGAGGGGAATAAATACACCTGGAAGTAGGGAATCCTCTCTCATCCTGGGGATTTGGCTGGATGGATGTGGAGCCTTATCAGCCCAGTTCCACGTAGGAGATAGAGGGTGATTTTTAGTCCCTTCAGTGGATGGTAAGTGATACTTGAGCCCTGTCGCCTCCCAGTTGCCTCCATCCTTCATTACCCTTCCATCTCCTCCCACTGCCCCCTCCCTGTATTGCCACCCACTCTCATAATAGCTTCTGCACTAGCACACCACCGCTGCAATAACAAAACACCGCCTCGTTTCAGCATGATGAATGAAGAGTTTTAATGAAACTGGCCTAAGCTGTTCTGGCAAGCTGCCTGGGTTTTGTTTGTTTTAAGCAGGGGTGATCCATCACCCTCCCGACTTCTCTCCATCGCAGCATCCCCAATCAATGCACTGCGCCAGCCTCCCTCCTGTATCCCTCACTAGCAACCCAGTCCCTGGCTCCCCACAGTTACCTCGTCTCACCATGACCCTGACCCCCTTCCAGGTTTGCTCCCCACAATAGAGATTTTTGGTTGGGCATCTCTCCTTTGTTAATAGCGATGGCTGCAAGTTAGGCAAGGTGCTCTGGGCCTTACCGATGCGGATATCATCTCTCTCTGTTCCTCTCCAGCTGACAGGGCTCATGCACACACATATGCACATATTGCTCGCTAATAGTACAGTTAAATGTCTGGTGGGTATTAATTACCCTTGCAGTCTGCTCTTTCATTAGGGTCTCCTGTCTCTCCTGGGACAGGCTGTAAATCAAAGTGTGACTCATGGCTTTCAGAATGGGCAAATATAAACAAGCAAGCCCCAAAGAAGGGAAGAAATAAAGCAGAGCTCCACCCAACCTCTTGGGGGTAAGGGAGAACAGGAATAAAAAATGGGAGAAGCAATCTCCAAAGCAGGAAGCACTTTAATCATGTGAGCAGGTGCCAGCCTCCAGCTCAGCATGCCAGAGGCATGGTGGGAAGGAGGGTAAGAGAGGTCCCTGTATGTACTGCTCTGTCTTCTTGTGCAGTTTTTCATTATTACAGGGCAGGGAGGAGGAACCATGTTGTTCCTTTTCTTCTTTGAAGGAACTAAGCTGGTGTGTGTATGTGCAAGCCGGGGAGTGAGGCAGGACAGAGGAAGGGAGCAAGCCAGCTCAAATACAGAGCTCAGTGTCACATCAAACATGGGACTCCTGGAAGAAATAGCAAGGGAGCAATGTCAATGAACTTGCTTTTCTAACCTTTCTCCAGCTGTCCTTAGTACTTATGTTTTTCAGTGTAGCTTGATGAGCTAAACTGAATAAATGCCATTTTTAAGTATTTCTCCAAATGTTTGACAACTGTTCCTGAGAGAATAATCTGCTGAAGTTTATTTCTATCTGAGAAGTACCTGGGGAAAGGAATTTTGTTTCTTTAAGCACATGATGAAGCAAAATATGGGGTGCATAAAAGGCAAACAGGAGACTCCATGGGAGTTAGCAGAATGCATCTGAAGAAACTTGTTAACTTGAATTTTCAAAGGAAAATCTGGAAAAGCTTCTGGATAAAAGCATGCGTGGGTGTTTTCGTCTATAAAAGCTGTTCTATGTGGCCAGGTTCTTGTGGCTTTCCTAAGCATGATGAACAACAAAATTCGGAGCACTGGTGCTTTTAGTGTTAAGTCAGGTGTTTTGAGTATGGGGAGGTGATATGTGCTGTCCTTGCTGTTTACTACTCCTGTTTTTTTTTTGTTGAAGGGGTTTCAGAGCAGAATCAAGACCTTGCAAATGCCGTGAGGGGATTTATATTTCTTCCCTGCCTTTGATGCCAAATTGCTTTACAACCTCTCCTGGTACAGAGCATTCAGAATGCAGCTTTCTCTGTGCAAGGCTGTATCCAGGTGTGCAGCTCGATACAAAATGGGGTAGGAAGGGCTGTTGGACAAAGGCTCTGGAGGAGAAGTCCTCTCTTTTAAAAATGTCTTGAAATCTCTAATGTTTCAGAACAACAGATCAAACATTTGTCAAAAAAATTTGCCTGGACAGGCTGACTGCGGAGCAGACCATTGCATGGGCGTATCCATTCCAAATCTGCGCAACGTTTCCATCCCTGCTGCTTTACAACTTTCCAAGCTTCAGCTCGTTATGAAGGAAGAAAACTTTTCTTACCTACCTATTATCTCATCCCATGATGATAAAGCCTGCTGGGGGGTTGAGGTAACCTTCCAAGCCTGATAGGGATATATAGATTTTCTTTTTTTTGCCCTTTCAGTTAGGAGAACTTGGCTGCACCTTATTAAATACATTCAAAATCCCACAAGGTTTATTCAAGCTTGTTCTTTTAATCCCAGGGTTTGTTTATACAAAGAAATTGTGTCCTGTACAGCTTGCTAACTAAAGTGGCCCTGTTTTCTTGTAGGAGCCTGGCAGCAGTTGGACCCTTTGTAGGGGACCTGGAAGGTCTCTTTTGTATTTGTGGGTATTTCTTTTCACCTCTACTCACTTGCTATGAAGGTAACAGCTGACCTTGAAGAGTACTGTATGGCCCTAGATCCTACCACTGTTAGGCCTTTGAAATCAGGGTACCCCTCAAGTCTAAATACCTCTTTTACTACCTCCTCTTCCTGAACCTTGGTCAATTTTCCTTGAAAACAGAGCTTAAAGTAAATGTACTAGGATATCTCATTACCAGGAGTTCAAGCAAGGATTCAGGGAGTCGACTCCTGTATTGCACAGGGAGATAGAAAAAGCATATGGAGCCTGGGCTATCTAATCTAATCTCACTATGTCTATATAATCTGAGTAAATGGCTAATCTGTCACAAAGAGATAATAATAATTAAAGCTGCAACCAGGTTCCATTAGCAAAATTGATGTGCCCTGATCCCTATTGGGTTTACTTTCAAAGCAAAAGGGATTTTTTTTTTCCATATAGCTCAAAGAAAATTAGTCAAAGTGGTTTTTTGAGTTACAAGTCTTTAACAAATTAACCCAGATTTGAAATTTTGGCTCCTACCTATCAATTGTTTTCTCATCCTCTAGCTAAACATAGCTTTATCACTGTCCTGTATTCCAGATTTGCGTACGGTGGAAGCCTCTTGAGAATTCACTGCTGGATGTATTAGTGGAAAATAGGTTGTAAATCAGCAGAATCATTAACTCTTGTTTTCTGTAAGAGCAGTGATTGCTCTGTACTCTGGAAAGAGCTGTTCTGCCACCTATTAGCCCCTCATAATCCAAAGAGAATATAAACAGTCATTTTTCAGGATGCCTAGGAAGGAGGTTTTCTTTTACACAGATTCCTTTGAGTATTTGCTGTCCTGGTGGTGGTGGTGGCAGCAGCAGAGTAGCCCAGATTTTTTATCTTTTTTGAAAAACTCTGCTTTAACACTAGACAGTCCATGTGAGGAAGTTTGTGAGTATGAGAAGGTAGAGGGGTACTTGCAACTGACACTTGAAGCATGGGTTTTTTTGTTTGATTTGCTTACACAGCAAGAGAAAATGGCTTAATGACTCATTGATTCCCTCCTGTGTCTGCTGTTGGTTTTGGGGCACAAGCTACAAACTGATCTAGTTGGAGGAATAGGGTGCTTTAAACCAGTCCAGGTTTCGGAGTAGCGCTTCTAAGGAGTCCTCTCCGCATCCTCTATCAGGAGAGCTAGGGATGTTCAAATTATGTCTGGCTTCTTATGAACTATCCTGCAACAAAACATTGTCATGGCAATGAAATGCTCTGACAACTCCCTTTTTTGCACTTACCAGCCCTATTCCTTGTCCAGCCAACATGTATCTGGCAGGACAATGAGGAGGGGCAGTACAGTGCCAAGGTGAGCATCTCTGCCTGGGATCTGCCCTAGGACAGGCTCTCCTTGTGGCTCTCTTGCAGCTACAAAGCAGATTGTCAGGATCAGAGCTGAATCTCACTGATTGCAACAGATTTGAGGGGACCAGCTGCATCATCAAGTCTGGTCTCTAAATCATGCGGTATCTTTAATTTAGAAAGATCCACAGAAATAATCAAACAACTTACCCGAAGATCCTTACGTGTAGACTACAAAATGCTTCTCAAAACTTCATAGTGCCCCATAGGAAGGGTAGATTTTGTTTAGATGTGGGGTTTTTTCCTTCTATGCAAAACACTGGTTAGTAAGCTCTGCTCTGTAATGAAGAATTACTTTAAAGATGTTGGACTGTCTGCCAGGGTAAATGATGGAGCATTACCTGCTGTTGGCCGTAGGCAAGTGTAATGGTGAAACCCCAGCAGATGAGGGTTTGATTTGAACGAGCAGTGGCTTTTAGCTACAGAGCTCTGGTCTGCAGAATGGTTCAGGTATTGGAAAGTCCCTGTTGCCTGGAGAAATATTGTATATAATATTTTATGGATGTCCATTTACTGAAGAGAATTTTGAACCTGGAGGGATTTTGAGTATTTACCTTAGGACCACAGGTAGAAATGCTTGGCAGATTCTGTATTTCTCCCCACTGTAGTGTTTGGTCAGTGCCCCATGGATGGTAAGAAAGGTTTGTCTTGCTGTGAGTAAGGCAGGTTGCAAAGGCTGCGTGTAAGGCAGGCAATGGTACTGTGAAGAAACAGACAGTGATTTCATGTTTGTGAGGAGTTAGGCAGGCACTTAAACTGGTTATGTGTAGTACAGGCAGAATTCAGGCAGTGAGCTGGTGCTCTTCCTCTGTGCCTCCTGGCTTCTGCCGTCTTCCTTGACTTATTCAAAAAAGCAGCTGGTCTAAGCTGCTCTTCCAAACTCAGAAAATATTCGGTACCCAAAGGCGATGGGGGCTGCGCTGTAAGAATTTCAGTTGCTTTTCTGACTCCAGCGTTGTGATGTTTATGGAAGCAAGGAGCTGAAAGCAAAGGCTAGAGTCATTTAATATGTAGTCAGGAGCCACATGAAGCCCCTTCAAACCAGTGGATCTCTGTCTTGACTGGCATCCAGCCCAGGGCTCCCCACACCAGCCCTGACAATGCCCCCTCCTGCCCCACGGCCCCCGCCTCCCCAGCCCAGGGCTCCCCTTACCATCTCCCCCAGTGTGGCACCTCTGACTGCTGCATTCCTGGGTTTGCTGCTAAGCTCTGCCCCTGCCTCTCATGTCTGTCTCACAGCTTCCCTGGCTTTTCAAGGGTTGGGCTTTCCTTTTCAGGGACTGCTGGAGATGACCTTTTCTTTGTGCAGATGACTGCAGATTCCATGCCCCACTCCCTGGCACCCTAAGCCTCAGAGCCTTGGAAATAAATACTGAAGAGCACAGCACAGAAGAAATTGCTCCAATTACACTGAAAGCTCCAGTAGTTTGGATATGCATCCTAGGAACTATGGAGGGATTTTTAAGTTGCCTCCTTCCTTCTATTTTCCTTTCCTTCATTCCCTACTGTTTCCCCCTATCCCATATGGTATCCATCTGATACTATACTCCAACCCCCAGAACTCTTAATAAGGCGGAGATAAAAGTGTTCCTTTATTAATAATCGTGAAAAATGTTGTGTGTGGAGTTCAGAACCAGGAGAGTAAAAGAAAGACAGTAATTAGCTTGTTTCTGTATCTCTGCTCACTGAGGCATTTTGGATGCAGTGAGAAAATTCTTGACAGATTTTCTTTTCTTTTTGTTCCCCTCCTTCCACCTCCCTTCTCCTTCTTTTCTTTTGAAGTATAATGCAAAGTTCTTGGGT
Organism: Morus bassanus; assembly: GCA_031468815.1. NCBI lineage: Eukaryota > Metazoa > Chordata > Aves > Suliformes > Sulidae > Morus > Morus bassanus. Next base: position 130,040,697 of record CM062568.1, on the reverse strand, counting down.
TTGGGTTTTCTTTTTTTTTTAACGATAAATTCTATAATCTGTGAACAATTTTTTTTTCTTCCCTCTGACTTGTCAGAGATATCAGCTCACAACATATCCCTTTGTTTGCCTGTTTCTCTAGGTGGTTCTACATTTGGTCTCCTAGAAGGAAGTAAACACGGCAATTTTCCATTGACTAACAGTGTTTAAGAAGAAGGGGTGATTTCATTAGAGGGGTCCAGAAAACCATTGTTCACCAACTTTGTCCCTTTGTGGGGGACAAAGAAAGGGAATTTAATATTCCTCATTTGTCGTTCCTTGTATCCTATACTAACAAGTGCTGGAAGGACAGGGCAAATAGTTTTCATCTGGTGTTTTGCTCCAGCTCTCCCCAGAGGAGCCACGCTCACTTCCTCACCCAAATGCATGCCACCTTCCTTCATGGAAAGGAATTCTCAAGTAGGATATACACAGCCAAACTGCGAGCAACTAGCTCCAAGCCCTTGCTCCCAAGCACCCTGTTTTTGGCTCTTCTGAAATCCATGCCAGGATTCCTTCCCAGTTGCTTGAGCTGTATGTGAGGGCCTAACACCCTTGGATAATGGAGCTGAGCCCTATGAGGATTGATGCAAATGGTGTTCCCTAACGAGTGGTGCGTTGGAGGAGATCACAGTGTCCTATGTATGGAGAAGCAAAGCCTCCTCTACCTGTTGGGAAAATCTTCAGGAGAGCAGCAGCCCTCTGCTTTCAAGAGCCCTTGAGCTCAGCTGTGCTGCCGTAGCAGCCAGAAACCCCAGTGGTGACCAGGGACCCATCACGCTTGGCACCACAGAGGACAGGAGCATGGAACAGCTCTTGTCGGTGGCGCTGGTGACCCAAACGGAGGACAGAAAGGGGCCAGTGAAAGGGCTTCCCTGGAGGCATCTGCTGGACGTAGGACTAAGAAACATGTCTTTTGACTCCAGGCACAGGGGCCTTACACCTAGTGTAGCCTGTCTCTGAGTCACCGTACATGTCTGCTGTAGAAACAGCAACCGTTTGTTTCCTTTTTTTAAGTCTTATGGGCAGGAAGAGACTAAGAGGGTGGGAAGTAGAAAAAGGGCACCAAATCAGTGTAGCTTTGCACCGTATTTTCTTTTGTCATTGAATGAATCTAAGTGACAAGGCAGAGTTCAGGTTTGTGGGTAAAGGAGGGGAGTAAGACATCACTTTTGATGTCTTCAGGAACTAAGAAGCCCTTCTCACCTTAGTTTGGAGCCCTTCTTCAGGAGTTTCTTTTGCTGCAGGGTATGTTTTGTTGATTTGCATTAAGAAGCAAATCAAAGTCCAAAACCAGCATGGAATAGGTGTGATAGATACTTCCCATTTTGAAAAACATTTTGCAGTAGACAGCAGTAGAAAAGAAACAAACAAGTACTTGGAGCCAGTAAAAGATTATTTTGACTGTACTTTACCCTGTGGAAACCAGGCAGCTCTGAAAGCATCCAGCCTGCATCATGTGCCAATTTGCCCCGTTCTAGAACAGGGTCACCTGAGTAAATTTGGTTAATTTCTGTCCAGTAACCACAAATGCTGGATCTTAAAAAAATGCTGGTTCTTTATTTCAGTTCTTAGTGCATTGATTAAAAGCTCCTATGAGACAACAAGGATGAGTGGGATGCAATAAAGACGCTAAGAAAGAATAAGAACATTATTATAACGAAAGCAGATTAATGGGGCTTCACATAGTGGTGCTAATGGATGTTTTTGAACTAAGAAAGGAAGCGATGAGACAATTGAGTAATGAATTTTGCCATCAAAAAATCACAGCTGAGCCAACATCACCACATAAAAAGGGAACTGATTTATTGATTATAATGGAAAAGACTAATAGATGGATTTAGTGAAAACACAACACTTTTTTTGTACAGGAATGCCCTTAAAAGGCCACTCATTTATATATCCCTCCCCAAACTGGAGCACTAGTAATTACATCCTTTGATTATACAGTTCCTGAACGTACACAACATTAGCACCAGACGTGGGGCATATGAACAGAAGGTTTAAATAAAAACTGCAAAGGTTGGGGAGGCAACAGGTACGACATAGACTGCCAGAGCACTGCTGCATTACTGCGAGAGCCCACCTGCAAAACAGAGAGGACCAGGGACTGTGGGGACAGCTTTGCAGCATGTTAATGTGACAGTGTATGGATTGATCCCACATTCTCAGCACTGAAACCTCAGCTGCAAAAAAATGTGTGCAGGACCAGCCACACTGTCTCAGAAGAGAGGTGGCTGAGGGCTGGGCAACAGGAATAATGATGTGCCTGGGAGGATTCTCATGCAAAAGAAAGTTCTTTGAAAGTTTGGGACCAACAGAGCTTGTATGTTGCTAAGAAGGGATACGTAAAAGTCTGCATGTTCGTGAGAGAGCCTCAGTTTTCAGAGGAGAGAACAAGGAAGTGTTTGACACTACCAAGATGAAAAAGGGGGAGTATTTTTTTTCCCTGTAACAGGCAGGTTGGCTGTAGAAATCATTGTCATGTAACATCATCAATAGCTAGCTTTTGGCAGGGCTCAAAAATAAAAAAGATCCAGTATTCACTGAGAGTATCCAGAGTTGTTTTAATCAAGGAGAATACATTCTGGGAAGGAGAGCCAGCCATGTGCAGTGGGTTTAAGGCTTCTCTAAGTCTCAAAACCCAGGACTAGGCCTAACATAGAGGAACAAGCTGTTCCTCTGCGTGGTGTACTTGTACCTTCTCTGAAGCATCTGGTACTGACTGCTGTCATGGACAGGATAGGGGACTGGATGAACACTGTGGCCAATACAGTTTGGCACTTATTGTGCTGCTCAGTGGAGCCTTTTCTCTAGCTTCCTCAGCAGTGAGTCAAGGAGTGGGTGTGCATAAATGAGTTGAGAAATCAGCTTGGGTTATGACTGTGGCTTCAGGTTTTACCTGTGACAACCCCCAGCTCTCAATTGCACTGGAGTGCAACCTACTGCACCCTGCTGCATTCTGCATACAGCCTTTCAGGGACTAATTATCATCTCATCCTGAAATTGCTTTAACCACCGGAGGGAGGGAGATGACATCTGCTTAACATCTGCACAGCAGCAGGCTGCCCATGAGCTTGAGACATCCAACACAGATGAAAACATCCAGTTGAAAGTGCAAGGAGTGATAACTGTAGCTGGCCCTTACTGGCAAGAGGCAAGTATGCCTCTTGGGCACTGAGCTATGTACCAGCATGGGTTCTCCTGATATATTTTCTAGCAGTGAGGACCCAGTTACATGCTTTGGGAGACATTCCACAACCTGCTGCTGTACGTTGCTGTCAGGAAGTTTTTCTCAGGTTTGGTCTACATTTGCGTTTTTCCCTTTGAATATGACATCCCGTCTCCTGTTCACAACCATGACAGGCATATTTGACCCTTTCATTCTTTGACCGCTCTAATTATCTGACTGTTTTGTTGCTCTGCTCTGCTCTTGTTCATTTTTGTCAATATATTTTGCATAATGAGGTGCTCAGGAGTGAAGATAGTGTCCTGCATGTGCTCACGTGAGAGCTCCACACAGAGCAAAGTGGTTCCTTTCCTACTCCAGGCAACTCCACATACACAAAAAAAAAAAGGACTGAGGGAAGGTTACAGGGTGATTAAAGTCTCTGTCTTTGGACACTTATAGGCACAAGGTGGGAGAGCAAAGAGAGGTGTGATGGGCATCTGCTCTTGGTAGAAATTTCCAAGTCCTGCTCTTCACTGTGGTGAGCTTTTAGGCCTCCAGGGCTCACAGAACACCTGCTTTCCATATCACAGGTGGCGAAACGTGCCAGTCCTCTAGCCTAAATGATGGCTGAATTTCCAAAGGTTTGGAGGTTTTTGTGGACTGCAGCCCCTCCAAACACAAGCTGCTTTCATACGGAATCTTGTCCAACACTACTGAGGCAAAACACTCTCTTTTTAAGGCCTTTTATGAAATAGCGAGAGAGCTTCATGATGATGTCAACATCATAAATCATCACAGGTGCAACGGAGAAAGTCCACAGAGATGAAGGCACGGAGGAAGAGAGAGAATTGTTCAGTGAACTAACTCACTTCTTCATTTCAAACTAGGTTCCCACTGGTTCAAAGTCAGACTTTCTCTCTATAGAGGAATCTGATCTGGTCAAATATCAGCATTTCCAATGAAAAGGAAAATTGAGAAAGGAGGGTAATATGCTACCTTAGGCTTGTGGACTCTTAGCTGTGACACGGAGAGATCTGGCGAAAACCTGGCCTACCTTGGAGCTCTTCAGGTATCCTGATGCCTTGAGCAGACTCAAGTCAAGCCCCAGCTACAGCTGCAGTTTAGTAACTTCACAGCATAGGTCCAGGGGACCCTGGAGTGGGGACTGGAGAGGTAGGGAATGCCGTCGTCCTTTTTGGTATAGCATGTAGCAGGCTCATATTGATGACAACTGCATAGGGCCATCCATGGGCACATCCAGGTACCGTAGTTCTTTCCGCTGATCTTAGTATTTTCACTCAGAGTGCTTGATTTTGCTGCAATCATCCTTCCGTCGATATGGTTTGAATGGGCGTGATTAGGCGAAAGTCAGCTTTCTCTGAAAACTTACCCATGGTGCAAACTGTGAGTTCACTGTGTGCAAGCTATGGAGCAGGGTTGGTCTTTCCACAGGGATTGAGGTAAAGTGTGAGGCGTGTTAGTGTGGAGTGGGGGACACATTAGTGGCTTCCACTTTGGTAAAGCAAATACTGTTGCTGCTGGTGCTGTATCTGTTGTGGGATCAAATCTGGGTCTTGCTGAGGTTGTTGGGAGCACTGCTGTGGAGTTAAACTATGTCTCTTCCTGCTGTGGATGAGAACAGAAAGTCCCAGTACCAAAATCCACCCCTGGCTGTAATTCTGGAGTAGCTCCTCTGATTATAGTCGGAATTACTCAGGGTTTACAGTGCTGCGACTGAGAAAAGAATTTGGCAGGTTAATCTCCAGGGCTATTGAGCTGGCACCTCTCACCAGAGCTATGTTTAGTTAACATTTACAATGGGAAAGCAAACGAGGCATGATTCTCCAAACCTTGAACCTGGTTGAGGGCTGATTGATCTTGAACGCTGGCAATCCTGTTTCCCCCAAACACAAATAAGCCTGTATATGAATGTGAGCAGAATTTTTCTTCCTGCTCTTAAAGAATGCAACACAAGTTGTATTTTATAACACAGGAATGATGTAAGGTCTCCCTACAGCTATTTCTGTATACAGCTCTCTGCCCTTGCTTTGGAAGTTGTTTGAGCATCTATTGCAATATCTATCCAATGCTTCTTACATCTGGACTGAAAGGTGCTAAATGCTGGGGCTTTCACTGGTATTTGTCTCAAGCTGGTTGCTGACTGGGATGAAAGTCAGGTCCCTGCAGCCCCGGGCTGTAGAGTGAATGGTTATTTGTCAAGAAAGCAGAAGGTGCAAAGCCATGATAAGAGAGGCAAGAGAGAGCCTCTGGGTGCTTGGAGAGACCCTCCTGGTGCGTGGGAATGGCTTGACATGCCAGCCAGGCCTGAGAGCAATTGACACCACCAATCCAGGACTCAAAAGACAGGGAGTTAATGCTCTGCAGGGTGGTAATTGCAAACATTGTGCCTTAATTATTTACCTCTGTTTCATGGAGCCAGCTGACAGTTAGCTCAGTAGATTTCAGGTAGGTTTACTAGTGGGGTGATACTTGTTTTTCAGCTATGGTTAAGAAAGCAGAATGGAAGTGGAATCGGTTGTGGCATGCTGTATGCTATTGCAGGGAATAACGGGAAAAAGGCTGAGAATCAAGAAAAGACGACAAATGAAAATGTAGCTATTGATAGAGCTGCAAGATGGGAGAGCCAGCAATTAAAGAGGAATAGGTTTGCACAGGGAGAGGAATAGCAGGAGGGGCTTTCGCTCAGGATCACGGTGCATTAGTGGGACTGTGGACGAGCCAGGCTTTGGATGGAGTGAGGTTGTACGGCACAGCTGAGGTCCCTGAGCAGAGCTGTGCAAGTGAGCCTGCGGGAGGACAGGAATAGCAGGGGGTGCTGCAGAGGGGTTGCCAGAGCTGAGTGCGAAGAGTCCCGGACTGGCACAGCGTGGAGGCCAGCTGGTCAGGAACAGAATGTACGTGGGTGTGAGAGCCACTTCTATCGTATTTCAGCAGTTGTCCTGTCTTAACGAGAATGAAATATCAGTTGTAAGAAGTACAGAAAAGCAATTATCTGGATTGTGAGAGTTCCACGGGCAGCAGTCCTGAGCCTCTCCCTGCAATAAAACCTGCCAGGAGAAGCTGGAACAAGCTGTCGTCATCCCCAGCTATTCCTCCAGCACAGCCCTGGCTATATCATCTGAGAGACTCCACGAAGTCTCGAAGGGATTTTGTTATTGCTATTGATTTTACATGGGAGATTCTTAGATACCAGGGTAATGGGTTGGCAGCACAAAACCTTACATTAGAGAGGGATCTACAGAGTGCTTCTCACCTGTGCTGCTATAGTTGTAGGCAACTCCAGTGCTGTTCCACTGCCTCTTAGCACCTCTTGCTGGGAGAAGTTGAGACGGGAATAGCCACTTTGCTCAAGGAATTGGGAGACAGTAGAATTCAGTTTCTTCCTTATTAACACCATGCTACGCACAGCACAAAACACCCTAATGTATATATTTAGAATACACTGCAGAGCTATTTCTTTCCCTTTTTTTTTTAAAAAAAAAAACAACAACAACAACCACACCACACTTTTATAACAATAATAAAAATGCAATTTATATACAGTATCTTCATATCCCAAATATTTATAAACATAGTTATCTTTGGTCGACTGATTCCAGGAAGTTTGCCAGCACATCAAAGCGATGACATTTTACATCTCATATTCTTTTCGTTGTGAGGAATGAGATGCCTCTCCATTTCTTAACTGATTTTTCAGATTTTCTTTTAAGACTGGTGCAATCAGGGTAAAAACCTGCATTTTCCAGAACAGACAGGAAATTCCATGACACTTAATAAACACCATGCTCGGCTTGATGTTGCAGTAGGGTATTAAAAAGAAATATTATTGACCATTAGTCTGCCACACAGATGCATCTGTAAGTTGCTGTCATTGGCAATAAGCCTGTAGCTATAACGGGTTACAGGTTGCTTTGCTGGAGCCTGGCCTCTAGTCTCACAGCCCCTGGAGCCGAAATCCTGTTGGTTCATCCTGTCCTCTAGGTCTGAAGTAGTACGGAGCAAACCAGTGGCCAGTGGTCCTGTGGTAGAGTATGTCATGGTGCCAGCCTTCAGGTCAGGCTGTTAGGTGTAGAAATGGCATGCTTTTGTGCTGGTATCTGATTGCAGATGTAAATTGAGGAGCCTTTGAAATCGTTGTCCCTTCATTGTCATAATGTCTGTTCACCAAGACCTGGTGAGTCAGTGTTTGTTATGCATTTTACTTGGGACTTGCTCTCTCTGTGAAATCCATAAAGGAAATGCTATGGCATTCTTGGGTGCTCTACTGGATATTGTCTCCAGATGTTTTTAAAGGTCCATCTTCTAATTCAACCCCCAAGAGGCTTTTCAGAAACTAAAGTGAGCAATTGGAGGCAGCTGCATAATACCTCAAATGACCTACTCAGTCCTTCCTTTCTTGATTTTTTCCCCAGGTAGGTTATACATTTGCAACTAAAATCATAGTGCCGAAGGCATTTTTACATTGTGTAGAAACCGTTCATGCACATCACTTTAACAACAGGGGGGCAGACCTGTTGAGAACTAGCCTAACCGGTTTTGTAAGCGGAGGCTTTAAATGAGGAGGAAAGAGTGATGGATGCAGTATACAGGGGCCCAGAAAACAAATGAGCATGATGAAATGGATACGGGCTGTGTGGATTTGAATAATATTTGGGTTTGGGGACAGCAAGAGGATGTCCTAATTTTCACAGTGTTCAGTCAACCATCAGGGTACCATCAAATGGGGCTTCTTCCAGTGTATAAAGTGACACCATCATCTTTGTCATTCTCCACTCCTTCAGATACCCTTCATCACAGCTGGCCCAGCTTACCTTTTAAGGTAGCTTTCAATGTTGGAACCCCTAACTAGGCAAGGCCCTTATATTTATCTATATCATATATAAAAATAGGTGGGTGGGTGTGTGCATGCACATGTGTGTGTGTCTTTCTCTGCATGAAACAGAATCTTTCAGGAAGGTAAAGCAGGAGGTATTTAGGAAGCAAATGGTATTCAGGAAAGAAAATAAAGCCAGTCCTCAACCTTTCATGACTGGACATGGCACAGGTAGGGGGCAGGAAGCTGAATTAAAGCTGTCTCCTCCAGGTACCAAGGCCACAATGTATTGGAGGAAGCTCCAGGAAGAGTGACAAAAATGCTGATAGGTTTGGAAAGTATAGCATAAATGAGGAGATTAAGGAGGCTGGTATATATTCATTGAGGAGGAAAGATGTGTGAAGGGAGATGTAATCACTGTCTGCAAATCCATAAAGAGACGCTACTGGGAGGATGGGGATCCATTTTTCTCAGTGGTTGGTATAAACAGGCCTAAGACATAATAGTCCTGAGGTGCAGCAGGGAACAGTTAGTTAAAAAATATGAGGGAAAACTTTATAACTCTAGGAACAGTTTGGTGACAGAGCAGGCTGCCAAGGCAGGCTGTAGAGGCACCGGCACTGGAGATATTCAAGGCGGACATGAGTCACCCATCTGTCAGGGATGGTTTAGGTGCAATCAGACCTGCCACAATGTGCAGCAATGGCCTGTATGATGCACCAGAGGTCTTTTCTCACCCAAATGAGTCTGTGATTTGTCATCTGTGCCTAATTCAGTGTGTGGTACTGTGTGCGTGAGTGTTTGCACTCGATTCCTAATGTTTCTGTGCACATCTGCAGCTCGGATGTCTCCCGGCCTGTACCACCAGTTAGTCCAAACACTGTCTCTTTCTTTCTTGCTCATTTGCTCCCCCTTGGTCTGTTTCTCTTACATGTCTACATTTATTTCTTCTTTGCTGATCCTGTATTTCTATGTGACCTCGTCTCTTTTTGTTTTCATTTCACATGTACTTCTGTGTGCTTTCATGCTAATGTACCTGTGCCTGAGCATGTGCATACACGCCCCTCTCCATGCTCCCTGCACTCTCCTCCTCCTGCCTGTCCTGCAGTGAGAGCTGCAGATAGAGAAGGGTAGGCCAGGAGGAGGATTTTTCCTTCTGTAGTCAGAACTGCTGAGAATCACCCAGTTTGGATTTGAAAGCCTTAGAGCCGTATTTGCATTGGTTTGTGCGTTTGATAATACACTGGGCTGATGGGCATATGATGCCGGAGAAGAGGTGGGGCATTAATGCTGCTATATGGTTTCCAGAGCTGCTTCGTATCTGATAATCTAGGGCTGTGCACAGGACAGGCTTGAGTTGGCCTGCACCCCTCCTTGTGACTTACCTTGCACGTCACTTCTCTGCAAGCCCCCCACAAAAGCTGGACAAGCCATCACGACCATCTAACAGAGACAACACAAACAACTCGCTGACAGTGACAAAAACCTTGGTGATGCTGATGTGCTGCATCTTTCCAAATTTGCAGCAATGTTAGGAGTGCTTTATTAAATTAATATGTGTTAAGTACTCATGCTGAGTGCCAGGTGTATTTTAGAGGGCAAAAGCAGGAAAGGTTTCCTCCAGCAGCAGTGAATATGCTTGGACAGTCACCAAAGCCAAGTGACGTGTACTAGCTATTATTCTGACAGAGAGGATCATTAAGGTGCTTTTATTTTAGGTGTATGAGTGTGTGTGCATGTGTGTGCAAGAACCTGTGTATTGTCTGAATTTATTTTGCAAAATAAATTAGATTACCCAAGGATGTGTTCAGCTCTACATCACCTGCAATTTTCAAATCAACATCACATGTCTTTCTAAAAGACTTCCATTGCTTCACTCACATGTTTTGGGGTTAGAAATGGGGAAACTATGGGGGAAATGTAAGGCCTGCATCACCTGGGGAGAAGTCCTAGGTGATCTAAGCTCTCCCTTTCTGACCTTAAATATCAGTGAAATATCAGTATCAAGAAACTGTTGAACTTCAGTGTGCTTAAGTCAGATTGTGTATGGAACCTTGCAGGGAAATAAAGGAGTCTGTGGTAAATACATTAATAATGATAATGAATATGCATGTTTACTCAGAAGTCATCTGGCGCTACCTTATAATAGCTACACTGAAATTACTTCTGAAAATTACAACTGAACTTTTGGTCTTACTGCTAGTCTCCTGCAGGTATGTGTTATCCACTTTCATCATGTGGCTACATAGAAGTTTTCACATAACACAATGTTACTCTTATTTTTTTTTATTTAACCTTAATCGCTCTTGTGTAGCATCTTTTGTGTGTCTGTGCTTTTCCATATATGGCAGATAAACAGAAGCTATGAAAGTAATTTGTGCCAAAAAAAGCATAGTAAATTGTGTTAGACAACATGCTACAGATCAAGAATGGCAACAAAAGTAATAGTGAAGATGTGCTGGCACATAGAAGGGTTTATAATTAAATTGCGACATTAACAATTTCATTGTTGGTGTTTCTTTAATATATCTTACAAGAAATGCTCTATTACTGCTTAAAGTAATTACTTTGTACTTGAAAACATGCATATATTTTAATGTCATCGGATGGAAAAAATCTCACTTTTCAATTTACTTGTACTCATCCATTTAGAAATATATTGATAACTTTCAGATCAGTAGTTTTGCAGGATAAATTCTTTACTCAAACTCTCACTCATTAAAAAAAGAATTTAACAGTAGTTTAAAGAAAGCAGATTGATTACCGAGAGAAAGTAATATTTGAACTTTATTAAGACAGTGAAAAATAAATCACATGCAAACTACAAAATAGTTAGATGGATACATAAGAGACCTAGTCAAACAAATCATCAGTTATCGTCATAAAAACTATACACTGTTAATACAACTCTGTATGCATATTTCTCAAAGAAACCGTTTTGGAGATAGTAGCATAATGAATTACTGTGCAGAGGTGTATCTGTCTGCAGCAGAGAAAATCTATCTTATTTTAAATGTGCACGGGTGCTGGGAAAATTATTAACATACAGACCTGGCACCAAGGAGAATGTGGCATGAAAAAAACCTTAAAGGTCATTTGCTGTGATAGACCCAGTACTAGCAACACCCAGTAAAACAGAGTTAAGGCAGAGGTAGAGGAGGAAGGTGTGCTTCACAGGAGTTCAGAAGCTTTAAGGATTTTTGTCCTCAATTGCTGAAATTGTATGGGTCAATTAGGACAATTATATCTTTCTCATGAATAGTGTCTTTTGACACAGAAGAAGCAGTGGCAAAGAAGAATGGCAAGGAATGACAAGAAATTTGGACACCATTTCTCTCTTATCCCAGGCATAGACTAGCTCTGTGCCAAGCTGATTCCTGGTACAAAGGAGAGAGAAGCAGACCTCCTTCCTGTCTTCTAGTGCTCCATTACATGTCCTTGTCTGACCACACTCATCTGAGCATCATTTGTTAGGATTGCTAGCCCGTTACTTGCTGAGTGACTCGGGGGCGTATCACAGGTTGTGATCAAACGTACATGCTGCTGGATCCCAGCAGTAACCTTTCCGGGCAGGATCCAGGCAAAAGCAAGTCACGGAGCATTCTGGAGAGATCAGAGCATTCTCTCCTGCAGGCTGGAGGGACATAACATCCTAATTAAAGTAACGAGGAAGCAAATCAAATGGCCACAGAATATGAGTTTGGGAACCCCCAACTTCAAAGATACCACCCTGCTCATTAATATGAGTTTATTTTCATTCTGCTTTTTCTATTCTCTTTGAGTGTGACTCTCATATGAGGGGAGACATCTTGACTTGTATTACTGATCATGCTTAAAGGACTCAAGTCCAGTTCAGGACCCTGTCCTCCCAGATTTTGGGTAGGACATAATAGGAAACAGGCCTTGCTTTGAACGTATGACAAAGCTACAACAACTCACAACCCCTTTTGTAGGTGAAGAATCAAGGCCCAGAAAGAAGAGCCCTAACCCAAGGCCGTAAAGGAGATCTGTCAGAACTGATATCTGAACTGACAAGCTGCTCCATTGCCCTCAAAAAATCCCAGAAGTGGATTTTTTGCTTAATGCCAGAGGAATAGAAGATCAGCCTAGCCATCTCCCTGTCCAGCTCAAGAGGTTTCTCTAAAGTACATTGCCTGGTGCTTTGTCCAGTCTAGATGCTTCCAGTAAAGGACTCCATTTTGCCAAGTTGTGGCATAGCTGGGTTGGGGTGGTCTGAAGTAGGGAGCAAATGTCTACCCCAAAGCTGTCACTCTTAGGCGCGGATCTTTTGACACAAGTCGGAGAGCAGGCGCTCCAGACACTTTCTGAAAAAAGCTGGCGGCCAGTTTGGCACCCATGTGCTTGCTGCTGGCAGCTCAGCCCCCCAGGTATGCTGCTGCCGACGCTCCCCTCAGAGGTGCTGCTCCTAGCTGAACGATTTGGAGGATGTCAGTCTGATTCTGCATTCAAACTCAATCACTTCAAGATGAACCAAGAAGCTGAAGTGACCTATTAGCACAGCCAGCAATCTTTGTATTTTTCTGATTATGTTGTATATTTTTCTTTACCCTTTGTTCAATTACGGCAGGATCCCTTTCTTCCTGTCCGTTCGTGTTCTCTCTCATTGCTAAGTGCCAGCTGTCACTGCCTGCTGGATAATTACCATTTTACAAACAGTGTTTAGGGAAATGCCATCAGTTTCTGAATATGTGGCTGTCAGGGCTTATTTGAGGGGCTTTCCTATGTTAACTACCTCTTCTCTTTTCAGGCAGGAGGGCAAGGGAGGGGAAGGAAGCCGGGAGATCTGTCTTGTCTCCAGGCATTTGAAGAAAAATTGCATTTCATCTTTTTCGCATTTTGACTGTCAATGCTTATTCCTTCCCCCACCCTCTCTCCCAGTTTTTGCACTCCTCTTACTTTTTCTTTCTGACAGGCTGCTCTGTCCTTCTTTGCAGCTCCAGTGGCCTGCAAGTGACTGGTGGCAGCGGTGAAGATAGAGCTGCTTATCATGGAGGGTTACTAATGGGAAGGAGGGCACATTCTCAGAAATAGTCATGGCCCCTCATTACTGTAATATGCTACTTAAAGCTATATAGGTCTGCCTGAGGTTAAGCGGGGGATCTGGAAAAAAGCTTATACTCTGATTGCCTTATTGCAACAGGCAGTAGTACAAGTACAGCCAAGGAGGGATGAAGCCCAGATGTTGCCGAGAAAGGCTGAAATCCCGGATGTCAAAGCCAGACTCCAGAGAGGGATGGCATCAGGCCTTCTGCTAAGATGTGGCTTTTCCAGGGCACAAACTATATGGGAGGTCCTGTCTAGGAGGGTGACAGGGGAGAAGGCAGGATGGCTACAGCATTTGATTGTGGTTTAATTTGCCTTTACTAAGAAAGATAATGAGAGATGCATAAAAAACCCATTTACATTCACCTGGAGGGGCTAGATCAAACTTGAGATCTGTCAGCTCCAAAACTTTTTGCTGTCGTTTAAAGAAGCTTTTCCTGCTTAGTGACAACTGGTAGCAGTATCTTAATAATTTCTGTAGAGCCTCAGTCAGCAGAAGTCAGCATGAAAATCAGGGCTATGTGTACTACTAGGTCAAGATATGTGAGGTGGTCCCAGTAGTACTTACATCCCTGAAGGAAGGATTTACCAAAAGTGCCATATTTTGGCTTTGTAGGGATTTTTGCCAGCTATCCTGGGGCACTTGAGGAGACAATGACAAGAGCTACTTCTTAGGCACAGCAGCTGCTCTGAACATTTTGCCTCGGTCTGAACGAGGAGGATAGGGTAGGGGAGAGTCCCAGAGGGATGTATCTCAGGCTCAGTCTCAGCCTGGGACACTCTGACAGAGGAAGGTAACTCAAGCTCTAGCAGGGTCTGAGGAGTGGCATCATCCGTGAGGTTACAGGAGCTCATGCAAAGTGCGCAGGAAAGCTGCTGAGCTGTGCCCAAGCTGGTTGCATAGGCTTCCCCCAGTTACCATCATGACTGGATTTCCTCACCAGGCCACCTGGGTGGCTCTCAGGGACTCAGGCATGAGGTAGCTGGTCTGTTGTGTTTTATGTTACTGGTTGGAGTTAGTGCTGTTAGAAGTGCCATAACAGAGAAGAGTTTCTGCAGCAAGGCTTAAATAAAGTGTAAAGAATAAAGACATCAATGCAGCTGTGATTTGGACTCTTGGACCTACACGCTGTTGCAATGCAATGATAAAGATTGTAATGTCTGGTGGGCTCAAGGGGCTCGATATACAGCCAGTCAATGTGTGTCCTGTGTCCTCAGCCTTTCCTCTTGGTCCTGAATATGCTCATGAGCTGCAGCTCCCGGCTGGCCTCTCTCTGCCCTGGCAGTGGCGCAGATGGACGTCACCCCCGCAGACTCCTCTCGGTCTGTGCTGCCTGCCATCGGCTGAGGGAGAAGCAGCCATCCCTTATCTGTAGAGCCCTCTTCCGTAATTTTTCCCCTTGCCCCTCATTTTCCACACCGGGCCTGATCTCGTTGCTATGGTGATGCACAGGCGATGCATCTGACTTGATGCACGCTGCTTCTGGAGGCTGAGAAAAACAATGCTCCTGTCCACAGCATGGGTCTGACTTGGGGCTGTGGGGAGGAGGAAAGGTGTCCTATGTAAGGAGAGAGATCTGTAGGAGATGAGCCTGTGGTTCCCACAGCTGGCACGAAAGCAATTGCAGGATCGGTGTGATACCTGCCAAGGCGTCAATCTGAAGTGCCCAGCTCCAGGAAACTCTCACAGGATGGAAAATATCGCCAGGAGATTTAAAGATCCTATTGATATTCACACACAGAGTTCCGCTTCCCTGCAAAGGCCACTTAAGTGGAGACGGCGAATGCACAGAAGTCCTAACAGGGGGATGCAGACAGGTCTGGTGCCATGCCTCCTCCAGGGCCTTGCCACTACACAGGGGTAGGCAGCAGGGTGCTTTGGAAGTGTGCACTGTCAGCAGTTGCTTACCTTGGAACCTCTTCTGTGCTGTTTGGGGTCAGGATCCCATTCAGCATTGCTTACACTATAGGAATCACGTGGCTAATGGGTGGTGAGCAACATGGCAGGTAAGCAGGGAGGCAGCACACAGCCTCCGTGTAGCTGGAGGCTTTGGGTGGGTCAACATGTGGCTCGTTGCTTCCAGGGGTAGCAGCAACCTGGACTAGCAGCTTTCTATTCGCTCTCTCCAGGGGCCTTCTCCCAACTTCTGCCCACCCTGATTCATGGCTCTGCCCCAAACTAGCTGCAAGGGAAAGGGATGACGGACCTGGAAATGGAAGGAGAATTAGTGAGAAGAGGGGAGAAGAGACAGAGCTCCTCAAATCCCTTATAGCAAGGAGTTAACTTCTAATACCTAGGTTTTTCCCTCATCTGTCCTGTGAGAAGGATGTGTCCTAGCCAACCACCTGCCCATGCCTTCTCCTTTTCAGCCCCTCCACTGTTTGTTAAGCACCTTAAAGGGGAACAGAGGCTCAAAGCTTCCAACAGGGAGGGAAATGCTTGGACCCCTAGAATTCAGTGTTTAGCAGATATCCTGCACTGTCTTGCAGCCTTCCCTCTCAACGGCCAGACTAGGGAGCATACCGGTCCCTTCTTCACTGAAACAGACAACTTGCTCCAGTAGGTAGCTCAAAAAAATGGGAAGTGCTTTCAAAATCATGTCTTATTTTGAAAAGTATTATGTCAGCCTGCTGTTCACAGTCAACATGTAATGAAACACATTCATTAGCCATTTGGGTCATCACTTCTCATGCTTTTCCGTGTTTGAGCTGCTCAGCAGCAGATTGCAAGGCATTTTTCTAGCCATCCTTCCTGACCCTCAGATAGTGATAAGCAATATGTTGTGTACTGTTAGTATCATGGTTATAAATGACCACCGTACCACATGCTACCCAAATTTAACATGCTCAGATAGTTCTGTCACTGGCAGCTACTCCATTCCTTAATAGCTGTCCTCAAAGTGAAACTGCTTTTAAGGAATATGATGGCTGCCCTCTCCTCCTATCGCACTGGGTATGAGGCAAGGCTGTCCTACTGCCTCGAAATCTGCTTCTCACCTCCTTGTCTCAGCACCACTTGCTAAATTTTTTCAGTGGCATCATCACGCTCAGTGAGGTATTGTGATTCTTTTTTAACTATTGCAATCCTGAAAGATTCAAATCACTTTGCATGCCCTTACCTTCCAGCACACTTCACCCAGCCATTTAAGTCCTTGCCTGGGTAGTGTAAAAGCACCCCGCAGACATGAATGCAGTCATTTCTGACTTCCTGAGACAGGGAAGAGTTAATAACCAGAAGTCCTGCGCTGGAAACTGAGCCCTGGTAAGATTGGCCAGCTTGTTCGAGGTCAAAGAATGAAGTCTGCGGCAGACCTAAGGCTAAGCCTGTGCCCATCATTTCCCAACCCAAAGCCTCAGCCACAGAACTGTGCTTCCTTCCTCTGGAAGCAGCTGGTTTTCTTCCATCATTTCTGTCTCTTAATTTCCTTCTCTCTGTGCTGTTTTTTATCACTTAGCCTGCAGAGCAATTGTGATCCTGTTTACTTGAGAGATGCTATACAAAATACAGTTGTACTATATTTCATTTCATCCACAAGCCTGCATTCTCCGAGGGAGGCCAGTTGCCAGTAAGGACAAATAACCAACAAAGCAAAGGGCAGGAATGTTCAGCACTTTCTTGAATTTGATCTACTTCTTCCTTTAACATACATACACACAGAGCCAAACTAAACTATTTTACTTCATGGAAGGGGCTTAGAGTTAAATCTTGAGTACAGTGCAGGCAGAGTCATTATCTAATGAAAGGAGGCTTATTGACTCCCTCCTCTCAGTTTAAGAACACCTCTTCTCCAATCTTTCAACGGTAAAGCTATTAAAGTTAAACAAAACCTGAAACAAATCTGGGCCATGTCTATCAAGGAAATTGCCATGCCAGCCAGGTTATAAAGCCCTACGTTTGTGCTGAGAACGCCATCATATCTCCATAACCTGCTATGATGCTGTGGTAGTTTGAGTCTGAAAAATCAAAATAGCCACCTTGGTGTGGTGGTGGTGACCCAGTTACTCCAGCTAGTAAAGCGAGGACCAGAGAGTTTGGATCAGAGGGAAGGTTGGACTGTGCGAGCTGTCGGTGTACTTTGAGCTGATCGCTTATGCAGACAGCTCTTTCCTAAGTTGGCTGTTCTGTCAAAATCGCTTTTCTTGCTGTCTGAGCTGTTCTTTCTCTAAGCTGGCATTTTTTTTATGTGAGCACATTTTTGGATCAGATAAAAATACAAATGGAAACACCATTTCTGGTCTTTCACTCTCTCCGTCATGCACCCAACTCTGATCTCCCTCTGTATCTGTCTACTTGCCGTGTCCCTCTCGGTTTCTCAGTGGCCTTTTCCTTGTCTTTCTCTCTCCTCTCCTTTTTCCTTTGCCTGCCACTTTGTCTCCAGCACACCTGAATGAGCTGCTGTCCACTTCTCCCGCCTGGCCTCCTTTCTTACTTTTCTCTTGTTCTTCGCAGCATGTCTCCTTCCTGTGCAGCACAAAGGCCCCCTAAAAAAAGACTGCAAGGCAGGAGATGGCAGCTCGTGATGGTGAGCTGTGCAAGAAATATCAAGTCACCAAAGGCAGCACAAGCACTGGAGATGAGGTGCTGGGAGTTGAAGAAAGAGCCTGAGGAGACTCCATTGATGGAGATTAGCATTTCACAGTGCCTTTCATCAGTACAGTGTGAGCATGTCTGTCTGTCTATGTAACTGAAAGATGGCTGAGGTAAAGACCTCAAGTGTGGTGCCTGCTGGGGCTCCTACTCTTGAAGGGCCCATGCGCACCCACCTCCAGTGCCGTGCCCTCAGCCTATTGAGTGGGGTCATAGGGTAATTCAGGTTGGAGGCGACCCCAGGGGGTTATCTAGCCCAACCTCCTACTTACCATAGGTACATTTGAATGATGCCCTTCTGCTGTTGGGATACAGTAGGGCATGTAGACCTGCGCTCATAGGAGGCCAACTCTATACTAACACCAAGAGGACGAGCACTGGGTGAGGCCAGGGAGTGCAAGCTCCAGGCTGCTTTTTTGCAGTTGGCTTGTGGCCTCCCACCCAAGCCCAGAAAGGGACTCTGAAGCAGGAGGAGGAAAACCAATCTCTCCTGTGGGCTTCCCCTTGGATTGGGGTGTGCATGTGCCCCCCCACTTGCTCACGGGGGACGTGCAGGTAGCTCATGTGCAGCATCGCCCCTCTCTGCTAAAGAAGCGTGGCTGCTTCTCTACTTCTATCAGTTGCACCTGCAGCAGGCAGCCGTGAGCTGAAATCCCACTGCTGTCTCCTGTCAGTATTGTCTGTCTTCTTCAGCACAGCTTATTACAGGTGCAGCCATGCTAATTAGTTGGACTGGGAGGTCTGTCTCCACAGCACCAAGGAGCGGAACTCCAGGCAGAGCTGGAGTGGTGTAGGCCGAGGGTATCGGAACAGCACTGGGGAAGGTCAGAGGCTCTGACATACTCCAGCTTGCACTGCCTGCCCCGTTTCCTCAGTGCTCCGCTGTTCTGGTTGTGGTTGCTGTTGGAAATGTCACAAAAAAGGGAAAAAAACCTAACCCACTCTGCTCCCACTCCTTAAAAACAAAACCAACTCGTTTCTAAGCTCAAGGTCTGTTGCCCTTCAGGCCAAGAACAATCTTAGCACAGATGCTATAGTGTGAACGTAGGCTCTGTTGTTACACAGACAAGTTCACTTCTACCACCGGTTGCTTAAGCAGAACTGTTTTCCTCGTATCAGAGTTTCAGGCTCACACCCTTCTCGCAGTCTTCCTTTCCCAAAGCCTCACGTTCGCCTCTAAGTCTCTGCTCTCAGTGGATGAACTGTCTCTTTATGGGCCATACACAACATTTTCCTATTTCTGTTGTCCTTCCCCAGACTTATCTTCCTCCTCCTACCTTTCCTTTTGCCTTGCTGAGCCTTTGACTCTTGCTTGCCCTCTCTGGAGAGTAAGATGTGCTTCTCTGCTGGTTTTATAGAAAGTCCAGAATTCAGTTACCTAATTAATTTCTGCTGATACCCAAACTAATTTTGAAGTAGCTACATTTATTTCCTGGGACAGGAAAAGCAGGCAGGTGTCGGGGTGTAGTCTGGAGCCTGAATTACCGGGGCCTGAATGGACTATCCAGAATTTTCTGCATGTGAACAGGGGTGAAAGAGCAAGAACATAACATGAAGTTTTAATGCAAGTCGTTGAAAGCAGCCTGGCAGCACAGCTGAAGTTGATAGCTAGGGCACAGGGGTTCAGCCCTGCGTGCCTGAGGGGCATGAGCAGACAGACCACACTGCACAGTTGTGCATCCACGTACCTTTCTAACTAGCAGATGCTATCCGGACTAAAAGGGAGTGGCAATGAATCAACATTTGTGATAGCTCCCTGGAAACTAACTCTCTTGTAAACAGCTCATACTCTTGGAGTTCTTCTGAGAGGACCCTTGTAAGAAACATTGAGATCAGTTACTATATTGTGGAGATACAAGATACCCTTCTTGCAAAAGGTCTGTTCTCAAGGTCTAGGAGTAAGTAGGGGAGACCTGCCTGCCTCTCCCTGCCTCCCTTTCTCCCTCTCTGCCTTCCTCTCCCACCCTGCCTCCTTCCTTCCCTCCCTCCCGAGATCCCGAGGCTTGTCCTCCTTATCCTTCAGTCATATCACAGAGGAAGACTAGGTTAAAGTTGCTTTCTTGTCTTACATGCTTTAAGGATGAGGATGGACACCGGTGCTGAAGCGACTTGTTGTGTAATACCTCTGGTTTGTAGGCAAGGATGGAGCAGTGGAATTGGATCTTTTCTGCCTTACTTTTTCAAGTATGGGGGCAAAATGCTTGATCAAATTGGCTGAATGGTTAGGCCCAGGAGAAGGAGTACTCATATATACTCAGCTTACAAGACAGCAGTAAATCCAGGTCAGATATAGATTTGCTGATTCAATACCA
Source organism: Morus bassanus (assembly GCA_031468815.1). NCBI lineage: Eukaryota > Metazoa > Chordata > Aves > Suliformes > Sulidae > Morus > Morus bassanus. Next base: position 130,020,709 of record CM062568.1, on the reverse strand, counting down.
CAATTATATCAAACAAGTTTCACTGTATACCTGGAAAGTGTTTGTGGTTGTAGTGGTATTGAACAACGGAGAAGCAAAAGACATGCCCGAGACCTGACTGAATTCTCCACATAGCTGTTATTTCATATTTATTATAGATAAAATCTTCAGAGGTGTCCAATACTGCATTTTATCTTGTGCTAATAATCCTTCTGAAGCTGATGGGAATACACATGGGTCAAAACTATTGGACTACAGTACTGAATTTATTGAAACATGATGTATGTTTGTATTGAAATGTGTCTATAGTATGCGTAGCATGTATTGAAAAACATGTATGCACAGTATGCAGCGTAGCAGGGCTTACAGGTGCATTATATGGGAGTTTCCCTTTATGATCAGTCCAGCTGCAGATGTGTCCAGTCTCTCTGTGAAAACTGCCATTTTACTTTGTACTCTTTTCTACTGGGAAATGTAGCCTGCAAAGAATACGGCAGGTTTTAAATGAAGCTTTCAGAGCTGTTCACAAACATGAATGAATTAAACCTCACAACTCCTGTGTGCAATACAGGAGACATCCTCACCTCATTCTGAAAGGCAGCCACCTGTGGAAGGCAGCAGCTGTTTAATAGAGCATGGTAACATTTTACAACTGTTGGGTACAACAAGTGATGACAGAAAATATCCAGATTAAAGTTGTGGGAATTAGGCCCAGAGAACATAATTGCTCAAATTAAAATGTGTGTAGTTTAAGTTAACGCCTATACAGTGTGAAAACTGCCACCGGTTCCTTAATGAACTCTGCTGGTTAGGGTTAAGGCTGTGCAAATATTTTTCTCTTCAGCCTCTAAAACAAAAGATTTGGAGAGAGAAAAATTGGCTTGCATTGAACCAAATTCTCTTTGTGTTGGTTAGTGTGCCTCTTGTTCGGTCGCTCTCCTTTTTCATACAGGAGGGGGAAAAAAAAGATGGAAAACATCATTTCACTTGACACAAATTATTTCATTTGGCCCAAAGCAAAACCTTTCAGAGCAGCAACTTGTGAGAAAAGGCCAGGGAAGGCTAGCTTTGCCTCTTATTGCTGCAAATGTAAAAGGCAGTACCACCAGCAATACAACACCTGCTAAGGGTATTCACCTTGCTGTCAGTGGACTGAGCTGCCAATATCCTGGCTACCCAGAGAGCCCAAGTCCAGTGCTGCTAGCCTTGGGAGAGGTATAACGATTAAAGTGCAAGGAAATATTGTTATGTCTGTAGGGGAGGAAGACAGAGTGACTTCCCCACAGAGCAGGAAAAGGAGCATGCCATAGTTGAGCCCTTTAGCCAGTCCTACGATTTTATAGGAATATATCCTTGGAAGGAATATATACTTGGCTGAACTGAGTTTCTCTCTCAGTTGGCAACAAAAGTATTTGTCCAACATAGGCTGAAATTTCCACTTGTAATGGAACTGAATGGCTAATTTAGAAGGAAATCAAAGCAAAACAGACTCGTTGCATCTCAGCATTGTTTTTGTCTGGTTTACCTTACCGTGTGGAACCATTTCAATAAACTGCATTATCAGCTGAGATTTCTTTTTCCCTTCTTTTGGTTGCTGCCCTTTTGGTTGCATATCCAGTTTTATTTAAATTCACACTCTCCTGGTTAGAAATTCACAGTATTACTTTTTCCTCCAATGCCAGGCTTGTGGAGACCTCCTTATGATGAAAGATCTTATTAGAGTTAGCGCTCTGCATCAAGGAGAGACAATCAATTCCTTTTGGAGATTTAATTTTAATCATCCAGACTGGCTTCTGTCGCCCCGTCTTCCATGAAACTTTCACTGTTCCCTAGTCCTTGGTATTAGTTTCTGTGGATGGAAGGCTTCAGAGCTTGTCCCGGTAATCGGAAACAGGAGGTTACATTAGTCCCAGGTTGTGTTGCACACAGCAATTCTATTTGCAGAGTCTGTTTGCTGCACGGTTAACGGCTGCTTCAAACAGCGCACAAGTAATTTCCAAATGACATATCTCCTCTCTGTCTGCAGCTATTTTAAACTTGGTTTGCCACATGTGGTGTGGCCGTGACTCTAGAGGGAGTAATTCCCCCTAAGCCCTCCCCTTCCAGAGCCAATGTGCTGTTGCCCTGAGCTGAATGCTGAATATTGAACTCTTTCAACAGATGAACTTCAGGCCAATTATTATTCAAAGAATAGTTCTAGTAGCTCATAAAACTAAACTAGCAACTCGCTATTTCCAGATAATTTCTGCGCAGAAAAAAAAACAACATTCATCCCATGAGCCATGGCAAAATTAGTCTCAAAGTTCTTGTGCTCAGGGAGAAATTCAGAGCAGGCACAGAGAGCATTACCACACTGACTTCTGTGAAATTCTTTCCACTTCTGCCAGTAATCATTTTTGTCCTTTAACCTGCAAACTCCAGGGCTGCTAGGAGGTATGTGAGCATAACTGAGAGTATCCGGCACATTCCCACTGTCGCACAACCTGGGCCCATATCCCACTGGTATTGCCGTTCTTCAGCAGCATGACTGATTTATATCATAGTGGGCTGGAGGGAATCAGACTCTTTTGCTTTGGCCATTCTCCAAATATGCCTTTTAGGAGCACTCTTCTTATTTGCATTCCTAACATTGACTTTAGTGTTGGGACTCAGCATATCCACTCTTGGGGTTTTCTTTGGCTCTAAAGCCAGATGTGACTTTGGGGCTGACCTTTCCTTTGAACATAATCCAGCTAGAACTTCAGATCTAAATGGTAGCGCATGGCATAGCTCTGAATTCCTAATTGTGGGCTCCCACCTACATCTTTATGCAGAGCTCAACATCATCTTCATTCTTTCCACTTGTCTACTTACAGTGTCCTTGCTCCTACTATACGATAAATATATTGGGGCTGTGAGACTGTCTCAGCTAATGGAAATCATTTGATTCTCCTCCTTTGGGTTGTTCCCCTGTAAATCTCTGTGCCTAGGGTTTAAAGCTGGGAATGCTTTCTGCTTCATCTGTCCACTTCTCCCTCTCAACCTTTTCCTCATTGTTCAGTCTATTCTTGTTCTCTGATGCTTAATGGCTCTATCAGGTTGCATAGAGTAGCCTCCATGTTGGTATTATAAACATGACTGCGCTTTCCAGTATTGGACTGACCTAATTCTCTAGGCAGAACCTACTGTTTTGTTTTCAGTAGTCTTTATCAATAAAGACTATTTTTATCTCATTCAAAAGAAATCGCGCTGAGATTATTGGGAGCCTGCAAGGAAGCAGCCGTGCACTGACGAGAGTCTTAAGAATGCTTGAATGAAAATATTCACCTTGATCAATGCTTGATCAAAGACTTGATGATTGCTGAATTCATAGCTGCCACTCCACTTCTGTGTGCACAGCACTGTAACGAATGAGTGGTAAAATAAAAAAATACATGGGATTTAATAGCTGTCAGAAGAATCTCAGCTGAAGTGAGGTTTACCTGGTGAATGGCTATTCATTAATCACAACCGAAAGAAGTAAAGGTCAGGAGCAGGCATAGCTCAGTGGTAAGGCCATGGGCAGACAGACAGATCTACCAGCAGCTTTCGCTCAGACAGGCCTTTTTTAGTTGTTACCAACGTGAGTTTTAGTGCCATTGTTACTAGTACCTGGGCAATAATAGAATTTTTTGTTGGAAGAGCTGGTTGGGAATGCTTGAGTTAGTTGGTGACTTTTACTGTATTTTATTGTATTTTATTTTATTTTATTTTATTTTATTTTATTTTGGTTGCAACATGCTAATTCATTAACGCTGAGGCTGTGTTTATGTAAGCATACCATCAGCTGGAAAATTTTTCATTCTAGTATTTGGGAATATCACATATCAAGCAGCTAGTACCTACCTGAGGTGTGGGAGATGCAATTCAGATCCTGTACTGCCACAGTTGTAGCAGGGGTGCAGATCTGGCTTTCCCATACCTAGATAGGCGTAAAAACCTCCTCTCTGTCCTGGAATTGGCCTCTATTTTTAGTTTCCTATGGAGCTTCATCAGATACTTGTGTTTGTCCAGGTGTGAAATAGTTCTGAAATTTTAATTTTTTTGCACATGTAAAGGACAGGAATGTTGGTGGGGTTTTTTTTTTCCACTGACTTTAACATTTCTTTATGACCAGTTATTTGCTAAAAAGCTGAATCAATAGGTGATCATTAAAGGGAACGCTCAGGGAAAGTAGTACAGCAGCCTAGGTCAAGAGTATTCCAAGAGCTCTCAGAAAAATGGACAGGTTTACAGCTGTGGGTGGCTGAAGCCTCAACCTCAATGACACGATTGTTTTGCCAAGGCTGAAGAAAAGTGAGCTCGGAGGGAACAGTAACTCATTACAGAGTCAAGGCAGGGGGCCAGTCTGCAGCTCTGCCCCCGAGAATGAGGAGAGAGATGCACAGACACATGGGCGGCACACACATGCGTGCACACACCTGCCTTTGATGTTTCTTTATATCTCTCTTTTGAAGTTCCTGAATCCTGGAGCAATATCCTTAGGTCCTTTTTCCTTTTTACTGAATTGAAGGTTTTCAAGGGTTGGATTCTAGAAACAAGAGATGAAAAAGATCTGTTAGATCTTTATTAAACCTTGCTTCTCTCCTCTTTTAAATTTCCTTCTAATTTGAATTTTCCTGTAATAACAGTGCATGAATCCTGTTGACAGTTTCTAAATGCTAATATTGGATACAGTTTAAAAAAAAAAAGAAAATTTCAATCTTGAAAAAGAAAAAAATGGAAACCACATTTTTCTTTTTCTTTTCTTTCATCCATTACTTCAGATGAAGCCTTTATAACCCAAGTGCATTTTGCGAAGATATTGTCTGCTTCACCATAGAATATGATATCTGTGTACTATTTAGCAAATCTGCACAAATGCTTAGGGCAGCAAATGAAGATGGAAAATGTGCGTTGGGAATGGATGTAGCTGTGATGGGCCATTGCACACTCCCCATACCCATCACAGCTGTTCTTCCAGCAGCCTCTCCACTTGTCAGTGGAGAGGAGTTTTAAGGAGTAGTTTTAAGGAGTAGCAATCCCCTTAGTCCATATGCCCCTCAAAATCTGCCTCTGTGTGTCAGTAGAATCCCGCACAGTTATCAGACTGCTCTACAGTCCGCTGATGAACAACCACTTGATTCTTTACCTTCAGCTTTTATCTCTGGAAGTCTCTGGTTCAAGCCCATTGTGTCAATCAAAACACTTGATTTTGAATTTGTTGAGCACACGAGGATTTTCCCACCCTGCAGTTAGAGAAGGAGCTACTGAGACTTTCAGTAAGTGTAAAGAACCAAACATGTTTCTGTACATGTTTTAGATAAGCAGCCTCTACTGGGAGAGTCACCTCTCCGTTGTGCTAGGATGATGACTATGCAGTGCCTGCAATGTCTAGGATTTTCCAAAAAGTCTCTTATTTCAGCAAGGAGAAAATGTCACCTCTTACTTAGGAAATGGCAGGCCTACTTGGCCTGTCCTCTGGGAGGCAAACGGTGTCCTTCCATTGCTAGTGCTGCATTCCCCTGAACTGCAAACACATGTGGGGCTTCCTCTCCAGGTCTTCTACTCACACTGGCCAAAGCACAGAGATGATAAGGGTGTTGTACAAGCATGATCTTAAATATTGGTTCTCATTGTACATATATTTCCCTCAGTCTGGAGTGACAAATCCTTGTACTTGTCTATGTTTACATCCCATTAGCTTTTCCCCTTCAAGTTTTTTATCAGTCATACTTGATCCTTGCACTCTTGTTAGCAGAGCTGCTTGTCTTGGGGACTTGCTGGTGCTTTGCCTAAGGCAACACCAAATGATCTTTCAGCTCCCTCCATTCAGCTCTCATCCCACTCCTTGCTCATCTTTTATTGAGCCCAGACTGACTTCAGCGTTGTGGACATTTCTCCTTTGTTAAAAGACCTCAGTGCCTTAATGCAAACTCTGTCCCAACTAAATCTAACATGAACTCTGGTAAATATAGTTATAAATATTTAATGTTAGAGCTTTAGTACAGTTTGTTCAATATGCCAGAAATCTGCAGCAGACCCATAGCTTACTTCGTTCCCCACAGTAAACCATTTTTAATCCTTAGCATTATAAATGTTCCCTCTCATGCAGCTTTCTCACAGAAGTCTGGAAAATGTATTCACCCTCCCCCCACCTATTTAAGAAGTTTGTGTTGGAGAAGATCTAGATTCGCAGCACTGAGGACTGAAGATATGTGTTTAGACAAACATGGAGAATGCCCTGTCAGAGCAGGGGTCTTGTACTGCACCAGCAAGTTGACCTAGTTTTGCACTGCGCCAGGAACTGACTGCTGCCATCTCATTCACCTTCTCCGTGTTGTTTCAGCCGTAGCAGAGGAGAGGTTTGTCAGGGTACAGTACCACCAGCTCACAATTTACCTGGCAAAGCTGGGTTTGAGAGAGAATTTCCTGGTTGCATTTGGCAACTTGTATTATCCATCCAAGCCACTCCATGATCTCTCTCCTCCACTGAGTTTGAAAGAGGAGCCAGAGGGATTTGAGTCTGTCCAAACTGACCTAAGACTTCCTAGCATTTGCAATTTCTGTAAAATTATCTTTATTTCTTTAAGAAAAAGACTGATGGGGAAATAGGACTTATTTTAGTTATCTTAGTTGCAGCTAGATTTCCAGTTTGGTCTGGTTTCTGTGGCTTCAAAGGCTGCGAGGATGGATTTTCAACTTTCTGCCAGAGGAAATCAGTGGATGGAAAGGAGTGAAAGGAGAATGAAGGAGAAGATTTCTTTCTTCAGGAAAGGGTTGTACCATGCATAGACAACAGTTTCAGGCTGGTTGTCTTCTAAATCGCTGTGCAAAATGATGAGGATAATTTTGGCTTTATAATTGTGTGCTTTTTTTTTTAGAATGACATCTTTGAAAGGTTATACTCAGATACGTGGGTTTAGCATAAGTCAGGGAAGCACAGACAGAGAACAAGCAGAGGCAGACAGCACAGAGAGCAAGTGAGAACACATGCAAAGAGAGTGCAAAGGTCCTGATCTTTTTCTGCTGAACTTGGTGCCAGAGAGGGAGGTTGCAGAGAGACAGACGGATGCAGCCATGTCAGAGATCCACCAAAAGCTACGAGCTACCGCCCTGACAGAGAGAATGCAACACAGAGTAAAGGAGACTTCTGTATGCACTGTTGGAAATGAAATATATTTTTTCCTCCTCCTAACCCTTTTAAGCCTTTAATCTTAATCCTATTCATCATCATTAACTTCAGCAATTGGCCAAAATATTTAAATGAGGTGAAACGAAAAGATTTAAGAGTCTAGTGAAGTCTCATCAAACCACAGAAGAATAATCTCCAAAGATTAAGAAAGCTGCGGTGACCCAACCTGTAAGGAATGAGAGGAGGAGGAGGGAGAGGGGGCTTCTGAGATGAAAAGAAGTTACCAATTAGATCCTTTTACTAACAGTATTGAGTCTTTTTCCCCCTCACAATAGCCAAGTGCATAAAAAATTACAGAAGATGAATTAAGAGTTTAAATCCAGCAAAGGCAAAAAAAAAAAAAAGCAGGTACTATTTTAATAAGACTTAAATGAGTCTTTCAGAGGGACTGGAGAGCTCATGGACCTGCATCTCTCCCCATTTCTGGGTGTAAAATAGGCTTTTAACTATCACTGCACTATGAAGTGCTTTGATGTTTATTCCACGAGGCCTGATTTTTGTGCCTGACGCCATTTGCTGCTGGTGTGTGCATACGTGCGCGCGTGTGTCTGTGTGTGTGTGTCTCCTATATACATTCCCCTGAGGCGCCCATTGTAACTTGGTTTCAGTTACGCTTTAGTTAATGGGCACTTAAAATAAAGTGGTACCCATTTCGCTTTAATTTCAGGAAAGGGGTAAAGGCTGTTTCCTTTCTGTTTCCAGATGAAAGGAGCAGTGCTGCAGCTCCATAAGGAACCTCAAATGAATTGGAGAGCTGATAAATTTAACGATCTCATCAGCATATAAATATATGTGTGTGTGTGTGTGTGTGTTTTTATACGCACACGTAGGCAGTTTGTATCTAAAACTGGAACTTGAGGGAGATGGGGGGCCTACAGATAGCAGTTTTGAATGGTGAAAGGGCACAGGTTAATTTTTGCAGAGCTGCATTTCAGCCCCTCATTGTGCATTAGTGACTGCCATGTGGCTGCCCTACATCAGGGGACAGCCCAATGTGAGGGGTGCCATTCAGCCCTTTTAATATAATCATAGCAGTCCTGTTTTGTATAGCTGAATCCTCCTGCTATTGCCTCAGCAAAGAGTGGAGCTGCTGTAAGGTCTGATGTATCTGCTGGCCCCACATGGGTTTCTCGGAGACTCTGGAACATTTTATATGGAGAGTGTTGTCAGGCCACTGAATTGTGCCCTTGAATTTCTGTTGCATCAGGACTTTCCTCTGGGGCAAAGAAGAGTCACGTTTCTTTCTCTCTCCATGCCTGCAAAAGCATGGACGGATGTGCAGTAAGTTGCAAAAATCTGTAAAAGCCAGCTGGGGTGTCAGGGGGCTGTATCTTAGTTCAGAAGGTGTGTGGATGCCCCAAACTCTTTTACAGCTATGGGCAGTTCTGGGGAGATCCAGCCCCAGGGTGACATCATATATGTGTGTGCTCCTCTACTTCGAGTAGATGGTCTGACTCCTCTATTATTTCATGTAGGGCCTCTTGTGCAGTGAGTGACTCCTGATTTTTCTACTTCCTAAAGCTTGAGCTAATAATGCCAAAAACAAGATGGACACAGCATTGGCAAATACTGAGCTTCCTAATAATTCCCTGTCTTACCCTCACTGGTAGCAACACAGTAATGTGTAGCCCCTGCCCTGCAGAAAGTGAATGATGAAAGTAGGTTAATTTCTGGAAAGCTGTGTTGCAACCCTTGATTAGGTATTTGCAGCTCTTGGGTTTTCTCATGGAAATCATACCTTAGGCTGAACCTATCCCAGGGAGCTTAAGGACAGCCCTTCCTTCCTCTTAGGGAATGGCCTTTTGTTGGCAGTGTCAGGGCAGGACTTGATGTAAGGTCCTGGAGGAGAAGCTCAGCCTCAGCTGGGGGAATTTTGCATGGCCTGCATATAAAAACTTACCAGCTTGTGGCATCTGTGCAATCTATATCTTCATTCCCACTGCACAACCCTCCAGAAAACCCACATCCCCATCTCTACTTAAAATCTGTCTTCAGAATCCACTGTGCTTTCGGAAGGATAAAGTGGAAAGGACTGTCTGCAAACCTCTGCCATGTGAGCTTCCCCCTGCTCCTCCCTGAGGACTCCGGCACTCATTTCTCCATCCTTTGACTGGCCTATTTTATCCCAGTCCCGGTCACCAACTCCATCCTAGCAAACTGGAGCCTCTGACTTCACCTACCCATCCATACAGCAGGCCACCACAGAGTAAAATATCACCTTCATCAGCACGGACATCCATCACTTTAATGAACAGCAAAAATCAATCTCTAATTGACAAAAACATTTTTAATCAAAGTATGAGGCATTTAGAGCACAGAAGCAGCCTTTCATCTTCTGTCAGTGTTTTCCTTTACAAGCGGAAGCGGCATAGGTTTGTACCTGGCCAGAGAGGCCAAGGGTATCTGTGAAGGAAAACAGTCACGATGCTTTCAGGTGGTGACATTAGGAGAAGTCTGCTTCTCTACTCTTAGTCTGCCAAAGCCCAGTTTTGGTTTGTGGGTCCGTGAAGAATTTACAGCAATGGTAGGCAGAGAGTGGGAACAGCATAAGTTTTAAATTAGCATAAGCTCTCTAAGACATCACTTAGGGTATGATGTATTTTTCCTTCTTTTAACATGTACCAAACTCTTAGGCTCAACCTATACTGGACATTTGCCATTGATGGCCTGCGAGTGGGTGCACTGTGCCGCTGAAACCCATCATAGCAAACAGGCAGGTGAAGAAGCTCAATTTAGCAGCACTGGTGTGTGTCGTAGCCTTTAGGGATACTGCCTGTGTACATCTGGGGTTTTCCTTAGGGCAGCTCTGCTGGTGGTGAAGAGAGGACAAGTGGTAGTTATTGTAAGAGTGGTTGCTTATAAACTTGTAGATAATTGTGAATTACATATGAGTAAGAGAAAGTACCTGCCAGCAGCACTGAAGTATTCTTTTTCTTCTTATTAGGAGTCCCTCAAAGATTTGTAAGGTTATTCTGGGCAGCTTGTTGTCCTTGCCAGTGTTTACGAGCCACAAAGGGTGAGGGAAGGTTATTAGAGCAGCATCTGGGCACTTGGGTCTTTTTGCCATTTCTTGCAAGAGGGGATTATTGCAAAGGGTCTTTATCAATGCCTGGCACAATTCCGGTACATTGGCATCACTGCCTGTACTCGCAATGGAAAAGGTATGGAGAAGCACATTGCTAGTGACGCTGTCGTAGCACCTTTGCCAGTGCTTCAGAGGGAAGCAGTTTGGAAGGTGCAGCAATATTTGGCACCATGTGGACCCGCTGGCAGCTCTGCCTTGCTTGTGAGAGGAGCAGTAGGGAGCTGCAGAAGTGCCTGATGCTGCTGGGGAAAGTTGGCACACCTTGCTGGATTTATGAAGGGAGCAATGGAGAGGGAGGGTGCATCCTTGCCCATCACAGTTGCCAGTGTTTGCAAGGGAATCAGTCCAGGGGGCTGCAGTGGTACCCGAGCACCATCTGGCCACTCTGGCACTCTTGCTGGTGTTTGCAAGGTTGGCTTTGGATAATGTCTTTTTCTGATCAAAGGCCAGCATTTTGGATGCAAGCCTGGAGTGTGTGTTAGATAAATAGTTTGCGCTGCTGCCCAAATGGCTCCTACAGCCACAGAATCTTAAGAGCTTCAGATGAACGTCAAATTGTGGCCCCTTGTGGAGAAACGACACCTCCAGGTTTTCCAACCCGTGGGATATTAGCTCATCCTCTCCTCCTCATGTCTTGGCCAGAGAGGGTTTTTTTCAAGAAGAATGGACCCTTATTTTTTCTGGTTTTGAATATAAGGAGAAGAAGCCAGTGGAGTTCCCTTGGCATTCACCACAGCTGCTGTCTGGAGCCATAAACTGTGTGGAAAGGCTGAGAGACCTGGGTTTGCTCAGCCTGGAGAAGAGAAGACTGAGGGGGGATCTTATCAATGTTTATAAATATCTGAAGGCTGGGTGTCAAGAGGATGGGGCCGGACTCTTTTCAGTGGTGCTCAACGAGAGGACAAGGGGCAGTGGGCACAAATTGGAACACAGGAAGTTCCACCTGAATATGAGGAAAAGCTTCTTTACTGTGAGGGTGACAGAGCAGTGGAACAGGCTGCCCAGAGGGGTTGTGGCGTCTCCTCCTCTGGAAATACTGAAAACCCGCCTGGATGCAGTGCTGTGCTCCCTGCTCTAGATGTACCTGCTCAAGCAGGGGGGTTGGACAAGATGATCTCCAGAGGTCCCTTCCAACCCAAGCCATTCTGTGATTCTGTGTTGATGTTCATCTGGAAGTAGGCTGGCGTGGAATGCTCTGGGTTGACATTCTTTACGCTCAGTCAGACTTCCAAATGTTTCAAAGAAGATAGTGATATTTGCCGACGTGTCTTATTTGTTCAACAGCAATATAGAGCTTGCTAGCATTTTCAGCTTTCCTGGGCTGCTCAGGCTTTCCTGGGCTTTAAGGATTCTGTGTCCTCCCAGAGCTTTGATGTGTAACCACAGAGGGAGAGATGGCTTTGGCATGGCAGCCTGTAACAGCAGCAAGCTGGATGAGGTCCAGAGTGGGGCAGAAGAGCAGAGACTTGGCATTGCAGGTGGATATGGGACATGCATCGCAAAGGGAGATGGGGAGCGAGGCAGCAATGGACCACAGCACTGCAGAGGGCATGGATTCAAGGTATGCTTCACTGAGCCCTGTGTGTACAGCATGTACAGAATGGCTGAGAGAAGGCCGCATGAAGAGCATGCTGGCTGGTGGCTCACCTTGCCCAGTGTATGGACATTTGCCTACTTCCATGAATGAAGGTAGAACTGTGAATCACTGCGGTTGCGGAGATACCAGGAGGCATGGGGGAAAGCAGAAGAATGAAACACAGTGATGGTCCCCTCTCGCAGAAATACTTGCCTCTGCTGCCCATGTCTGTACCCTCAACACCACTTCAGTGGTGTTTGTTTTTCCATTGGCTGAGCTAGTCTGGGTGCTGTCATTCATAAAATATGCAGAGTGCTTGGCCAGGTTACTGGATTCTCCTGCTGCAAGTCTTTCCTAGGCTATGTTGAAATATATGGATGTCCTTCACTTATGAAGACAGATGAGTTCTCTAGATTGCAGGTTCCCCATGTGTCATGCCAGGTGTCACACTCAGACCTGAAATATGGTGGAGAAAGGGGAGGGGGTTAGAAGCAAGCTCTGATTTAGGCAGAACCACTTTAGATAATTTTTCCTTCAAAGGTGAAAGGGAAAGCCATTGTATAGCAGTATAGCTTGCCAGTTTGAATCCAGCCCAGCTCAGTAATCTTGGAAGCTGCTACCATGCAGCAACTTATAGGATACAAAATGGGTTGGTCGATTCTGTCCAGTTTTGGTGGGCAGGCATTCACATCAGAAACCCCAGTATTTCAAATTGACCCCCTTGTTGGCAGTCTCTGCAAGAGGCCATGGGCTGAACAGGACATTGAGAGTGACTTAACCTGTGACCTCTAGAACAGAGTATCTCCAGGATGGGATCCAGGAGGGTCAGTGAAGTTGATCATAAAGTTAAACATTTGTAAGGATCATGAGAGCATCTGCTCCCAGCACTATCTGTGGGGTAGGCCTGGTTTTCAGAATATATGGAAACTGTGAAAAATTTCAAGAATTCATTAGCTCCAATACTGAGATTTTAGAAACACTGAGGTCTGGGTTGTTGGTTTGTTTTTTTTTTTTTTTTCAGTACCTTGGCATTTGCCAGAGACAGATGAAGAAAGCTTCTATAAGTAGTAATCTTAAATTTCTTATTCTCCACCCCTCCTTACTTAATAGACTGGATGCCCAAGGGATTTATACACTTTAAATTTGTGTGTGTGTGAGTGTGCACATATGCGCATGCATGTTTCTGGTGAGAACTATGGTGGCCATATCAATCCTCCCTCTGTACTGATTCAGCTCCCTCTCAGCCAGTTTAACTAACAAAAATTTACCAAACAAGCAACAGAGCGAAGCAAACATATTAAGAAAAACAGCATCGAATGCAGCCTTGCGAAGAGCCATTGGCATCGTTCATCCCACAACAATCTGTACTGCACGCCTCTTCTCTGTAAGGCCAGAGACAGCCTTTCCCAGCTTGCAACCCTTCTACAACATTAAATGTAATGGCTTTCTTCCTGCTTCATGGCAGTAGACAGGAACTCTGTCCAAGACTTCTCCGTTATAAATCTTCCCTCCTTTAAAAATTTGGGTTTGAATTTGTAAAAAAATTATGCTAAGCTTGAAAAATAGCTGTTATATCCAGACTGTTTGCTGTTCCTTCCAGAACAGGTTAGCTCCAGGTATTGCTCCCAGATGAATGAATTATCCAGTCCAGTTTAAGGTGGAGTTATCAACACGTTCACTGGGAACATACATAACTACCAGATAGACCGAGATCTTTTCTGTTCTTTGAGCTTAATGTAATTTCAGCCTGTCACTCCTTATCATATCCCCTTTAATCATGCAAAATATTTCCTCCCCTTCTCTCTTTCATCATGCTAGTAGACATATCATTTTCCCCTTTAGCCTTCATTTAGTTGCAATATTCGCATTGTGTTATACATTCGCTATACAATTAAGTAGGGAAATTGTCACCACAGGATGTCTGGGAGGCCAGAAGTATGAATGGGTTCAAAAAAGGATTAGGGAGTGTGTGGAATAGTCCATCAAGGGCTATTAAACTCAGATATGTATGTAAACATTGGCTCGGGAAATCCCTAAGCTATATGTTGCTGTATGCTGGGAGAATATACTAGGGAGAAACATCACTGTATTTTTGACATGTTTTTTATAGCCCTTTTGCAGGGCATTTGCTTCTGGCCAGTGTCAGAGACAGACTGAGAGCTAGCAGGACCTTTTGACCTAACACCACTGGATTTATATTCATAAGATGTTTGGGATGGGATGCCTTATCAAATTATAGATAAAACACCTTTCTCTACTGTTACAATTATTACACAATATAACTTTAAGATCTGCATCCTGAGATTTATAGCATTGTAGAGTCTTCCTGGACTTATCCACAGATCTTCTTGATTTTACAGATTGCATTTATTCTTGCTTCTTACTGGTTTGGCATACATGCTTAAAACAATTAATCTTCGAGCAAGGTCTTTTTGTGCTAGGGGCTGTACAAATCCAGAACTAAAACAATCTAGATGTGTTAGTTGTATGTTTTCCTGGTTGCATCTCAGTTGTTATCCAAGTTGGAAATCTTGGGGGAATGGGAAGAAGGAACGATTATGAAGGGGATTTTTGTGGTCTTAAAATGCACTGTATAGCAGTCCTCTTCCTTCTCATGACTTGATTTGTTTTATACAGAATCTGTTATGACAATATCCTGAAGATGCACATTTCTGCTTTGTTTTTTACCATTAGAAGTACTGAGATTTTAAAGCCTTCTGTTTCAGAATTTGAGTCAAATTTTAGTGCAGGAAAAGCAGACTCAATCTCCCGCCGCCATCGTGCTCTCTTTCCCCTTCTCCCTCCCCCCAATAAAAAAAATAAAAAATTCAAGGAGTATTTAACAAAGTGTGAGGAACCAGTCTTTCTCTATCAGGGACCTCTCAATTTGATATTAAATCTTCTGCTGACCTAACCAGATTTTGACGCTGGACTTCCCAAGCTGGAAGAAGCTGTTGCTCCGGTTTCAGCCTATTGCCCACCTCCCTGCACCTTCTCTTTCTCCCTCGCCTCCCTGTGAATACAAGCTTCGTGATTTGATGCTCCATTTTGCCTTGGGTATCATACAGTTGCCAGCTGGTGGACAAGGGGTTAAAAATCTGGGGAGTCAGTTAGTGAGGAAGTACCCTGGTGTGAAGTGGAATAGGTATGAAGGTATGATACTGGTTTTCTGCCATCTTGGTCATACTCAAAGAAAAGGAAGGTGTAACTTAGATACCTCCATAACCTATTATTTTGACCCAAAACACAGCATCAAGGGCATAGGCAATTGCATGCAAGTTAGGTGCGTGCATAGTAACAACAGTATTAGTATCCTGAGGCCACTGTAAGTCAAAGACTGTCTGAACGGGGTGGTCCATAGCTGTAGTTTTCCCTTTTGTTCTCTCTTTCTTTCTTTCTCTCTCTCTGCTGGTTTGAAACAGTAAGCCCAGGCTGTCAGTATTTTCCTGTACATGGAACTGAGAGAAAACCTCCATATCCATTTAAAATTTTGAGTCTGCCTTTATGTATCATAAAAAAAACTGATAAAGGAGAACAAGCACAATTTTGTTTGGTTTGGAGGGTTTTTTGCTTTTCAGTTCACGTTTAATGAAGTAATTACAGTGAAATACTCTCAAAATTCAAGACCTAATTAAAGCAAAGAATAAAACCTCAATTGATCCATTATTTAGATTGGTGAGAAGTGAGCATAAAGAAGCAATGAAAAAGTTAGTACATTATGGGAGGAAAGAAGCACGGTCCCTCTTGGAGAATACTGATGGGAGGAAGACCTTGGGACGATAACAGCCAGTCAGGGATGTGCTTAAATTATTTACAAAGAGTTTGTCTTCAAACAAAGAAGAATGGGGCAAAAGCAAACGTATCCGTCAAAAGGATACTTTTCCCTGACAAACACAGGTGTTGCCGAATGTGTTTGAATCAGAAGCTGTCTAACCCAATATCCTCCTTTTGGCAGACTAGCCCCTGAACTACGCAGTAAGAAATGAGCTCTTAACTCACAGTGAAGTTTTTCTGTCTCCAAATGGGCATAATTTGGCTTACAGTCTGAGTTGTTAGCTGCTTCTGCTTCTTAAAAGTGCGAGGTAAGATGGCAGTTTCAGGTCCCGCTTTGCAGATCACATGGAGGTGTTAGCAAGAGGCATTTATGGTGGCACGAGCTTGGCTGTGCCCATGCTGGGTGTGTGGCACTCGGCTTTTGGGATGGAGCATCGTTTAGACATCGTTCGCCCTCTCCTCAGCAGTGGCTGGCCAGAAGAGGCTGAGCCACAGGGCAGATCTGGCCCACCCAGACTGTCCTGCTTTGATGGCTCAAAACAGGATGTTTCATTTTCAGTAGTCTCTGTAAATCTGCTGGCAAAGCTTTAACCAAATTACCTTCCCTGCCCTTCTTTAGCAGTTCCTGTAAAAAATTAGAAAGACTAAAAAAATTTCTCTTTACATGAAGTGGTTTTAAGCTCTAAAAATTTGCATGTTCTACTTATGTTTGTTTTTACGAAGACCAACCAAATTATAATAAAGAATTTTGTTATTCTGAATTTCCCAGATGCCAGCACTGACTGATTGAAAACTCATCCCATATTATCTTACTTACTAAGGCATCTCTATTGTTCCTTGAAGTGCTACGTTAAAGTCTTGGGTAACTGCCCTCCCAGGTCCAACATCCCTCCACCTGCCTTGTTATTCCTATTGCATTTTCGCCAGAATGATACTATAAGGGGCAGTAGCTGTGAGTACTCAACATTTCCAAAATTCATCTCTCTTTATTATGTGCCTAATTTCAGGTGAACACTTTTCAAACCACTGCCCTTTTTGTTTAGGCTTAGCTTGGAGAACCGTGCTTGCAAGGCATCTCTAGGAACAGCCTCCTCCGAGCAAATGCCTTAGATGGGAATGCATGTAATTTCCGCTTGAATTTCTCTTTTGGGGAAGTATAATAAAACTGCAAGAAAGTTACAGTCAGATGTGTACATGTAATGTTGGAGTTCAGTCAGTGAGTAAATCTCTGCTGCCCTTCTTCTGCAGAGCTTTGCCAAGGGACAAAGCAATTACACCTCTGTGTGTAGATGAAGTCCCAAACTGCTCGAGATGGTTTCTGCCATATATCAATACATGAAACAGACTGCCAGTTCCCTCTATGAAAGGCACAATACTCAGGTTGTGTTTCCCTAACGCCACTTGGGGAGGCAGAGTGGCCCTGAGTTGCTCCCTGTAGCAGGTTATAGCAGAAATACTACAATTTAATCCTTGTAATGCCAAACCACTAGTAATTGTTTGCAGCAAGAGTAGGAGAAAGTCTGCCTCCTTCAGCCAGCTGTAGATGCTTCAGGTCAAGAAGTTGTTTCTCACACTTCTGCTTAACAAATACGCCTTTAGAAATGTGCATGAAAGGCAAAATGAACACCGGCCTTAAATCTGCTTTGTGAAAATGGACTGTTACGGTCTCAGCTGGGTTTGTATCTGAATGCATGCAGAATAAAGTAGGGTAATAAATGCTGACTACATGGCAGCTTTTATGTCTATTTCGACAGCTCTCAAAGTAGTATCCCCAAATTCCTCCAAAATCAAAATGTTCCATTTTCATATTTTCAAAAAAAATTTAATTCTTGGGTTCGTGTCAATTGGAAGCAACTTTTCTTTAAAATAAAACCTCTAATCATTTTTAATTAAATGCTTGAAATAGAAAAAATTATTTGGTTTAGTTTGAAACAAAACTTTTGCTGACATTTCAAAATCACCAGCAAACCGAAACATCAGCCATAAGCGCACACTGTTTAACTATATCAGTGTAGCTAAGGACAAATGACATTCAACACCATGCCAGCAGCAGTGGTTAAACTCCATAACCGTTTCTTTTATTGTCCCCCTTTGCAAAGATTTTAAATCCCTTGTTATGCAATTAACTCCTCTTTTCTGCTAAAGGCTCTTGTCTCTCTTGACGAGCTCTCTGATTACAAAATGTCTGCTGCAAACTCAGAGTGGCAGCAGATCCGAGGATAGGAAATCTGCTTCCTCCGGTCATTACGTGAGCAGATTGGAGTGTCTCTGAGCTGTAATGGACAGAGGAGGAGGGTGGGTGGTCAGAGCTCCTGCAAACATTGGGATTCCTGATTATGGTCCTCTAGCTCTGCTTTCTTCACCCCTTCAAATTCCTTCCCTCCTTCCTCTGAAATTGCATTTTCTGGAGGAGGATGGGGCCAGTGCCACTGGCGGAGGGAGCAGTGTTTTCACTGAGGAAGTTGGATCAGCTCTTTCTTGTAGCTAGTGGCAGTTTTCCTTCTGCTCACTTCTATCTCGGAGATAAACCCCTTGCTCCGCTTTTCATTGTCAGACATGAAGTCAGCTACCATTTCAGAGCACCTCTCAGTAGTTTCCAAATGCCTTTGACGCATTTTGCCTAAACAGGAGGCTGCTGAGAATAGCTGCTAAATCTTTAAATCTGGTTTCACACTTAGTCGTCTTTGTGACTTTAAGTTTGTTGTTAGTATAGCTGGTGTTCCAGGTCACCGAGAGCCTGGGATTAATACCCGAAGACTTGGTATTAATATGAGAGACTAGCAGTTTTATTGAGTCTCTCCACCCCGGCTGGGGATCTAAACTTAACTAATTCTCTAAAGACTTGCCCCAGAGTGCTCTGTGTCTTTTGTAAGGGATTGATTGGGGTGGGGGGAGCATGTCTTTCCCTAAGCCCTTCCAAAGGATCAGGGAGAAAAGTAAAGTCAGGATGTTACTACACCATCATTTCATTTCTTTTTT
Source organism: Morus bassanus (assembly GCA_031468815.1). Lineage (NCBI taxonomy): Eukaryota > Metazoa > Chordata > Aves > Suliformes > Sulidae > Morus > Morus bassanus. Next base: position 130,002,124 of record CM062568.1, on the reverse strand, counting down.
GGTAGGAGACCAGCAAAACTTTTCATCAGGACAGGGCAAAGGTCCTTGTTTCCACTGAGTGATACAAACACACTGACTTGTTGCTGTCAACAAGAGCAGTCTTGCTGCTACTGTCTAAAGACTCTTCATTCTCATTTGTACATACTTTCTTTCCTCCTTGCAGCTTAATGAAACCATTCACTCAACTGGCTTTTCTCCCTCCTCCCCTTTATCTCCATCTGTCTGCTCCAGGTGGCAGCTCATCTGGATGATAGTGTACCTTCAGTATCATGGCTCTTGCATCAGTGATAGTTCCTATGCACAGCTTCTGTTGGATGTGTTGCAGATTAATTATTCAGGGTTTTGGAAAATACCCAGTTAAGATGGGCAGGTGCCGTGGTTTAACCCCAGCCAGCAACTCGCTCGCTCCCCACTGGTGGGATGGGGGAGAGAATCGGAAAGGTAAAAGTGAGAAAACTGTGGGTTCAGATAAGGACAGTTTAATAGGTAAAGCAAAAGCTGCGCATGCAACAAAGCAAAACAAGGAAGGCAGGTGCCCATCGGCAGGCAGGTGTTCAGCCATCTCCAGGAAAGCAGGGCTCCATCACGTGTAACGGTTACTTGGGAAGACAAACGGCATCACTCTGAAAGTTCCCTCCCTTCCTTCTTCTTCCCCCAGCTTTATATGCTGAGCATGATGTCATATGGTATGGAATATCCCTTTGGTCAGTTGAGGTCAGCTGTCCCGGCTGTGTCCCCTCCCATCTCCTTGTGCACCCCCAGCCTGCTCGCTGGTGGGGCGGGGTGAGAGGCAGGAAAGGCCTTGACTCTGTGTAAGCACTGCTCAGCAGTAACGAAAACATCCCTGTGTGTTATCAACACTGTTTCCAGCACACATCCAAAACATAGCACTGTACTAGCTACTATGAAGAAGATTAACTCTATCCCCGCCAAAACCAGCACAGCAGGAAAAGAAATGTTTGGATTTGACCAACAACTCTAACAGTATGTGACACTGTAGAACAAGAGAAATTTTTTTGTGCATGCATGCTTTGGTACAGATTGATTTCATGAAAGTATCTCCCTGAACACTTTGCAAACTGAAAATGATGGTTGCGTATTACGTGGCAGACTATCTCACCAACTGCGGCCACCTTCTGCAACTTCTCTATTGATGTGGGCTCTGAAATCAGGGCAGTTGGCAGAATTTGGCATAAAAACATAAGGGCACAAATTGTCCGGGGGTAACCAGATTTTTCTATGGTGGGAACAGCAAATGAAATGTTTCCAGAGCCAGCAAATACTTGTAACACTTGTTTTCTAAGGAACAGCATTCTCCCTCCGTATCCTAAGACTTCTCGGTTCTTTCCATCTGGCCCATCCTTTGTTAGATAAATATTGCTGTCTCTCAGGAGTTTCCAGACTCCTTTCTCATCTTTTGTATCTTTTCCCTACTTTTTTAGCTGTGACACTAAAGCAGCAATCCTGAACACCGTCTCATTCTTTGAGCATCCTGTCAGACTACCCACTGAACATGATTACAAAGCCCAGTTTGAAACCAGTATTGATTCTGCTGTTGAATGAAGGGCTAGGCTTCATGTCTTCTTCTGGTCTTGCCCCAGAAAGAGTGACTAGGAATATCTGGCTTTCTCCATTCCTCTAGGCTGCAATCCCTAGATGCTGTGTGGAAGGGAGCAGTATTTCCCATTCCCTTCACTTCTGCTTCGTTCCCTAGCTGCGATTGGTGCTGTTGCTCATTGCCACAGTCTGATTTATCCTGCCAAAAGCTCCATCTTTGGTCCAGCTCTTGAAGCCATCTTTGCCCTGCAGAACTCATTCCCTTGCCAGCTGTACCTGCATGCGCTTTGATAGGCCAGAAGCCTCAAGGCTAAATGATTACCACATTTTGTCAGAAGTTAATATCCTTCCAGGGCTTCTTGATGTTCAGATGCTGCTACCCCTGGCTTGGCCACTGTTGGATTACAGTGGGCTTAGCTTTTATTTTGTTGCAGTGGGAAGAAGAATTTAGAGACCTGTCAGCAGATCTTCCTGATGCTCTTCAGCAGCTCTCTCACTAGATGCTGTGTCCTTACCCACCAGCTTTGCTGGCATTTTTCCTTAAGACAAGCAAATCGGCTTTATTTTACCCTAGCTCTTGAGTGTCGTCCCTTTTCACCCCCTTTCACCTCTTCAGGCTTTTGCAACACATCTTTACATCTCTTCTGGTCTCTCCAAAATCTGAGCTGAGGGTAGGTTCCTTCAGCGCTATGCTCTGTCCTTCACTTGTGGTCACACCTGGTCATCCACGCATTTGCCATCTCTGCAGATCTGCAAGCCACTCTTAGGTGCGAGGAGACTGTGTGCACAGCTGTGCTCCCCCAGCACGCATCCCACTTCTCTTGGAGCACATCGCTGAGCTGCTCAGTCACTGGAAGAGCCAAGGCACTCCGTACCACCTGCTTGCGCAGGTTTGTCTGCAGCGTCTGCTCTCTCCAACTGCTGGCTGAGTGTGTGGGGAGGGGGGTGGCAAGAAAGGATTATATTCATTACAATATTAAATAAATCAGGTAGAATTAGCTCTGAGCAGAAAGCAGCAGCTGGCTTTTGCAATGTTGTGACAGGCTCTGCCAATTATGCAATGCAAATAGAAACTAACTGACTTCCACAGCTCCTAGGCCATGACAGGACTGGAAAGACTGTTTGGCAACTTCTTATGATGTTCTCCAGTAAATCTGTCCTCGGCTTGAGCCTCTGAGAGCCTCTTGCCTCCACTGAAGAGCAGCTGCTCTTCAAGCCTGGTCTCCATCAAAGCTGTAACAGGGTCCTCCGGACTCCTCCATGCACCCTTATGACCCAACACAGGAGCAAGGAAGAACTTGGTTAGCTTTATTCTTATTAATATAGTGGGTTATTGATTTTAACTGGTAGCTGTGGTGTGGTAGTTTTTTAATGCTTAGAGCAGCAAAATGAGGCCATGATACCAACACCATGGCGCTTGCCCTAATTACTCTGCAAGGTTAATTTGCTGAGGCTGCGCGGGTATGTGTGCCTGACAGATTGATTCCTTTGTATTATATTAGCTAAGGGAGGACACTGAGTTTCATATGTATATGGGGGAGGGTGAACAATTAGATGGAGGAGATCTTTTGCTCCGGTAGCATAGGCAGGTCAAGGTTATGCTGAAATGAAATTATAGCAGGTAAAAACCCTGCTAAGAGACACCAAGATGGATCAGGATGAAAGCTCTTGAGGAGGAGATGGATTCTTTGAATTCAGGTGATAATGGACTTGCAGAGTGTTCAACCTTGACATGAGAACATGGGGAGAATGGCATTGTATATTTGCATGGGTACGCACAGAGGAAATTTTATTTTAATCTTGTCTGACGGAGTGTGGCTGTAGCTGAAAGTTCAGAAGATTACTGTCCAGGGTCGAGAGCTATAGTATGGAGCTCTGTACGGTGGACACAGGTCTCTGCAGACAGCAACCCGGAAATTCAGCTGTTACAGTAGAAATGCTAGATAATGATGTAGGCCCAGATCACAGCTGTTCAGACTTCTCAGGACAACTTATCTTCCTTATTCCAAAAATCATCATACTTACAAATGTAGGGAGCTCCTGTTACAAGGATAGTGTCTTGCTAACCTTTAAACCTTTAAGAAAATAAGATGGCCCTGTTTACTCTAGAAGAGGCTAATCACCAGGCAGAGATGTTATGGAGCATATCTCAGCAGAGACATCACAAATATCTCAACAGAGCACATCTTAGCAGAGCAAGGAAGAAGGTAGTGGAATAACTGTGAAAGGACAAGATGGTGGTTCCAAGTGTACTTGTAAAACTAGAGCCAGAAGATGAGGGTAGCTGGAAAAAATGCAGTGGTACGTGTTTCCTAGGAGTAGCCCGGTGAGCATATTCGTCTCACAGCGATGTCCCTATGTCTTGCCAAAAGAGCAAGTACATGCTTATCAATGAAAGATCAGCCTGGGAAACTCTGCTCCAGTGACGATGGGGAGCAATACCACAGGTCTGAGTGCATCTCCAGGTACGTAGGTTTTGTTCTGGCCAGAGCTTAGGAGCTCAGTATAGACATAGCTTGCTCAGGATTCGTACTTTCAACACTTCATGGAAAGCTTAGCTTAGAGCAGAAGATTGCTGATGAGTTAGCAGGGGGAGCTCTTCTTTTGCCTTTGCCATAACCTCTTCCCCTGCACAACGTTAGTGAGTTCTCCCTTGCTATGATTTCAGACAGAAATCTGAAATTCTGCCTGCTTAAAAATGCCATAGTACTTGTCATAAGAGTAAAGGGGGTAAAGCAAACTTCCACTCTTGGGTAATTACATTCTGCCTCCGTAACTTCTCCACCAGCTGTAGTATTTTTTTTTCTGCAGCCAGGAGAAGGCACGATAAGATGTCTACTGGTAAGAGGTATATGTTGGATTTGGTCCCATCGAGTATGTTACATGGTGCTGAATTTTGGAACAAACTCGGGATTGCATGAAACCAATTGGGAAGGCTGCATCCCCAAAGAACTGCCCCAGCTGTGGCAATGATCTCTCACCCAGACCATGTCAATCAGAGGGTGGAAGGAAAAGTGTCTTTTGCCTTGCATTAATTTAGAGACAGTTTGTGGAAAGGATCTGAGTGAGGTGAGGTGATTGGGAGGATGAAAACTTCCCTGGTGCATTTTTTGATTTAAAAATAACAATAAAAAGAAACCCCTTGTGTTTTGAAAACTCTATTAAAAGAATTGTACTTCTGCAGAACAACAGCATGAAAGAGGAGAGTAAGGATTTCAGCAAGGTGAATCACAAAAAAAATTGTCTTTGGGGCTGGCTTTAGGGAGCAGAGCTGGGAGCTGAAAGAAACAAATGGCAATGCAGTATCTGAAATAAACGAAGCCAGCTTGATATATATTTATTTAGAGCACCCAGTTACCTTATGCTGAGCGTCGGGGGAGGCTGAGAAGGAAACGGTGTCTCCTTGCAGATGTAGTTGCAGAAAGGAGCAGCTTTTGCCTGTCATGCAGAGGTTCACGTGCCCCGTTGGGCTAGCAGTATGAAAGAGGCTGACTGCTCAGGAACTGTTTTCTAAGAAGCTCGCAAAAATCGCCCCCAGTTGTAGAAGAAATGACCTGAGCTTTGAGGACCACCAGTTTACAAATACGTGTAACCCAGTGCCCTCCCCTCTGCTCAGCTTGGGGCAGAGGAAGTCATTTGGAGTCCCTAAAAGCAAAATGGCATTTGAAAACCAATGTGGCATTTGTTGCACAGGAAAAGAAAGAGAGGGAGATTGCTGCCTTGTGCTCCCAATAACGGTGGCAAATTTTAGAGGTAAACAGTGGAAAAGGGAAAGCAGGGAGACTAACATCTGAGAGCACTAGTGGCAGGGAATAAGGGTGGGTAGAGAAGAAAATCTGAAATGCTAAAGATGAAATGTGCTTTATATTTGTGAAAAGGTGGGAACTGTGACAAACTCAGACCTGGAGCTTATGTTTTATTATATATTTTCCCCTTGACCCCTGGAGAATACACAAATAAAATCAATTAATGGGCCTTGAAGAAGAATCACTTTAAACTGTTCAATTAAACCCCGCAATGCAGAGAACAGAAAGGAGAGGGGGGGGAAAAAAAACCCAATAAATACGTCTTAAAAAATGGACTTGTCTGAGGCGCCTGGGCCCCGACATGCACCATTACTGACGGATCGAATCACACTTCCATTAACACCATAATCTTATAGACTCCACAGGCCGTAAAAAAGGGATTTACTTTAATCAGGTTTGGTTAGGGCTGAATTTGAAAAGCGCTACAAGTGAAATAAAACACGACCTCGTCCCCCCTTTGATTTTCTTTCTTCTCACTCTGGCTCTCTAATTTACAATTTGCCAGCCGCCAGTGGTTCGTTTCTAATGGCTGCGATCCGTTGGTGTATGTCGCACTCTCTCCCTTATTGTGGCGGAAATGATTAGGGAGAACATAGACCTTTCATTTCCGTCCCCACCTCCCACTTCCCTGGACAAATGCCTGGGATGCAGCTTTTCCTTTCCCGCAGGCTTTAGTCCTCTGTCTGTGTGTCTCCCATACCCTTCCTCCGGCCACCCTGGGGCTGATGATTGGTCACTCGGCTGCAGCTGGGGAAGGGATTTGGGCGGAAGGGGAGGCACGGCCTAGAGACAAGGAGGATGCCCATCGGCTTCTAAGTATGAGTATTGACCATTGAGGAGACCAGGAAGCCACAAGGTGTCCAAGTAATAGGTTTTATTTCTCTTGCCATCTCATTTTTCTTTGCCTCTGCTCTACAGTTCAGCCTGTCCAATTTATCATTTGGTGCCAACTAACTCTTGTGATTCCTGCTCCTTTTTTAATTCGTCCCCCATCCAGGGCAAACCCAGCATACTCTATGCAAAGGACAGAGCTATCAAGTGTGTTTGCTTCTGCTGCCCTGACGGTCTCGCTATCTCTAGTGATAAAAAAATACTGTATTTTGTGCTGTTTAGAGAGGTGTCTTAGTGGGATGGTTGCCAATGATAAAGGTGGTTAACTTCATTGTTAGTCAGCCTGCTGTCTTCTACTGGGTTTTGTTGTACTTCTCTAGAAGTCACGTTTCTGACCATGGCAATGTAGGCACTCAGGTGGCAGTAATGAGGAACCGTAGATCACAACTGCAGGTCACCTTGGGCTTGCACCTGTAGGAACAAAAATAAAGCAAAACAAAGAACAGTCAGTTGGAATAGTTGCTGCCGCCCGTGCCAATGCGCTTTGCGCTGACCTCTGGCAGGGTCTCCCACACGCTACAGTATAACTGGCCAGCTCGGTGGGAAATTGGTTGGGTAACAGTCCTAGGTGCAATGCAACAAAATTAACTCATAGCGCCTGTGCAGGACTCTGCTAGGTCAGCTGTGGCGTAAGAGTTGCTTTATGATAGCTGGATGCTGGCAGGTGTATTTTGGTTCCTAGCACGGTGCCTGTGGAAAATCATCTGGTTGTTTCACAGCGTTGCAACTCCCTGAAATTTGCTCTCATTTACCTTACGTTCCCTCATTCTGCCCCGACACACAACCCATATACGTAATTGAAGATGTAAACTCCTTGTGTTTAACTGGAATATGCTACCCACATCTCCCACACAGCTCTAGAAAGGCATACACCCAGACTGGACTTACTCCTCAAGGTTTTAATGATAAAGTTTTTAAGGCCAAAAAAACCAACAGGCAGGAGAACAGTTTAAGCATTGCATGGGAGATCTGGTTGCATAGCCACACTTGACTTCCCGAGAGCTGGAAAATGGAGGAAACATTATTCCTTAGTCCAGTTGGGAAAAGCTGGTACTGGAGAGCTGTACCAGAGGGACTGCTCTTCTAAGTCGGTAGTGCTTGATGACTCCTAAGGCAAGGGTGAAGGAATACCTCAATAAGGAAGGAAACCCACCAGCGTGCTTTGTAAAAATATGTTCAAGCTGCAAAATTTACACAGTCCTCCTAAAAGCAGGGAAAGGGTTTTGAAGTTGTTCCAGTACAACCAGACATGAAGAATGACAGATGAGAGAGGGGAGTACAGTCAGAGGGAAAAAGTGAAGGGAAATGCAGGGAAGGGGAGAGCGATATGGAGGAAAGGTATATTGGCAAAGAGTAATTTCAATTTAAGAGGAGAGGCTGAATGGGAAAGAGACTGTTTTGTGGACATTACGGGCGTTTGTGTGTGTACATGTAAAGGGGGGAGAGAGAAGGGGGAGAAACTTAAGGGAGGGAAGCATAAAAAAGGAGTCTGAATGAGAGTTTGGTCATGGGAAGGCAAGGCTAATGTTAGCAACTGATAATAAAGGGAGGCAAAGGGGAAAAAAAAGCATAAAATTCACTTAAAAAACTCTCTAAGTTTAAAAGCTCCCCAGAGGCTTTGTAATAGAAAAGGGCTTTTAAGTGCTATTTTTTCCCCCTGTTTTTCCTTTGGGGATGTCTCAGAGGGATGATTTATTGTCTAATGTATTTAAAGTGACAAGGCCAATTTTGGCGAGCTTGCTGCAGCAGCGCCAGCAGCGCTTTTCATGGCGCTGCAGAACGCACCCTCTGCTGATGGCTCTCTGACATGGGGCCATACCACCAGGCTCCGGCAGCAGAGTAAGCCAAGACAGGGAGACGCCCTTGCAGAGCAGACCAGCAGGGAGGCGGCATCCCAGTGCATGCCTGGTTTAGCTGGTGAAAATGGAAGAAGGGGGTGTAATGGTGGGAGTAGAAGGTGGTTAGAAGCTAACCCCAATTCCTGTGCCCAAGAAAAGTGGGTTTTGGGTGCTCTTTGAAGACAGAGCTAGGTCTCCATTCCCTTTCCATGCTACCTTCTGCTACAGCAGCTGGCCTGTATGTGTGCCACAGCCCTGGCTTCTGCTGAGCTGTCTGCAGGCCTGTTTGGGCTGCTCCTAATCACTGGTGACTCCTGGAGGTTTTACTTCTTCTCTGGGTCTATTTCTGTAGAGACTTGCCACTGAGGCATGACTGCAACCCAGTTCTCTTCATGCCACTACAGCTGCTGCAAGCAGTAAGTCTCACCTTCTCAAGGAGAGTTTAAAAAAATCTCAGGGCTAAGGATTTTTTTTTTTTTTTTTTATTAAGCCTGTATTTACTTTTGCTCTATTACACTTATATTTATACCCCTTAATACAATTCTTCTACCTTCCTGGTATTTACACATTTGTAGACGGTTAATCTTACCCCTTGCCAAGCAATACATATTTAATTATTTTAATCTCTTCCCATATGTCAGTGCTTTCAGACCCTTAATCATTTTTTTTTTCTGCTGTTCTTCTCTGTATTCCCTGTGCTCATCAACATCTTTTGTAAATGTGTGTTGCCCAGAATTGAGGGCAGTATTCCAGGTGCTGTCCTGCCAGATCTGTACAGAGGGCCAGTACCTCCTTGCTTTCTGACATGATTTCTCTGCAGATGAAGCACGGCATTATGTTAACTTTTTTTTTTTTTTTTTTTTTTTTGTTGCTGCTGCTGCTACTGCTGCTGCTGCTGTAGAGCATTGCAGATCTGTAACTTAACTTGCTGCCCGCTATCTCCAACAGCCAGTATTTGATCATTACTGTTTTCCAAATCTACCTCTCTTTTAATATCCTGGTTTCCATTTATTTTCCCTCATATGTACTAACCTGGATTATTCTAAGCCGATTCTCATTTTCTTTGCTGGTCCCTACTCCTAACCTTTCTGGCTTTTATTGTGTTTGTCTGTCTACAGCAATGGGTAATAGAAGAAGCTATTCGTGTTTCTGTAGTCTTTTATTTATTTTTTGATTCTCTGCTCCCCCCAATTTCTTACGCTTGTTTGCTCGCTCCCTTCCTCTCTGCAGCTGTGCGCCTTGCTCACAAATGGTCAATGGCCAGGCAGCTGTGTCTTATCTCTGTTGGAGCCAGGGAGAATCTCCTTGACCTGAAAAGTAGCAGCAGCTACCTCATGCTCAGCTTGGCCGTGTGAACGCCGAGCACGCCAGCCAGCTTTGCATGTTCTAAGTACTGCATGATGCTTCCTCTTATAATCAGTCTGAGCATCACTGCTTCTCCCAATCGCCCCCTGCACTTAATTGACCAATAGAGCTAGACATATGGAGGATCGAATCACAAACCCAAATCGGCAGTTGTCAGAGGAGATTAATTCAAACAGGAAGCTACAAAACACTCAGGGTTTTTTTTCTTTTCCTCAAGCTCCTATGGAAGAAATGATTATTAATATCCCCAGCTGTATACTCAGGCAGATGGCAGTGACTCCAATGCACTCTCTCTACCCAACTTTCCGTGTGATTTCTGTAGCGTTTAAGCGACACTAGGAAATTACTGAGGGAGAGAAACAAAGAGGAAGCTACATTCCCACTGCCTAAGTCAAAGCATCTAAGTTAGATTAGGCTGTGCTAAAAGGACAGGCTGTCTTAATTCACTGTACAGTCAATGTAGAGAGACAGGTGCTCTGAATTGCTCTCTGGAGGTACTTCTCACTGCTGACTCCAAAGAGGTGAACATCCTAAGTCAGGTGCACATATCTTCCCCCTTTCAGCTGCATTGTCTTCTATATTGTGCTCAGGAGTCTTCAGCTCTAAAACACATCCACCAAGGATGCTGTGGCTGTGTCCTGCTCTGACTGCAGGTCACAGCCACGCTAAGATCAAGGCTCCTTCACGTTAACTGCTGCATGCTCCTGTGCCAAGAGATGGCCTTTTCCCACTCCTGTGGTCTAAACAGATCACAAAGAGGCAGCACAGTCTAAGGGGGACAGCAAAGGGTGTAGAAATGAGCATTCAGGGAGACTGAAGGTCAGCTTGGCAAAGCAAGGCAGCCTACTTCATAAAGCACTTAACAGGGACCTTGGAGGAGACCCTCATCTTGTCTGGGTCCCTTGGTCATCAAAACCAGCAAAGCAAAGCAACTCTTTCCACCTTCACCTCCTCCAGCTGTGGAGGGAAGATCACAGCTGTAGGCCAGATTGCCCTGACTGGGCGGGCGCGGCAGAGGTGGTGGTGGTGGTTGTGGTTGTTGTGGTTGTGATTGTTGTTGGAGGAGGAGGAGGAGGAGGAGGAGAGTGGAAGCTGTAGGCAGTGGTGTTGGGTAACGCTGCTGAGACCCACGTGTGCTTAGGATGGGGTGACAGGTGGAGGCACTCAGGGGATAATGAAGAAAGGGAAGGAAGATGTGTGCCCCATGCACAGCTACAAAAAGCCAGGACCTGCTGCCTTAGAGGGTTCTTTCTCTTCTCTGCCTGCTGTAAGCCTGTACTGCAACCTATGAGGCTTGCATTCAACCACTAAGCTATAGCTGAGGATGGTCTCTTTCCTCAGAAGATAGTGCAGAATGGGAAGATGTTTTGCAGGTGTTTCTTACCTGGGGAGGAAAACATGGTGACAAAAGTTCTTGCTGGAGCCCATGAGGGCAGCTCCCAGGAGAGTGGCAGCATGGTCTTGCAGGTCTGGAGGTGGCTTGAAGGGCAGAGAATGGAGATTGGTTTTCAACCTGGCAAAACAAGGAGTGGTTTCCCCAGCTACTGCTGTGAGACCATCAGCCTTGGATCTGCCCTATGAGGGCTGAGCAAAGCATCCATAGGATGGAGGGGCCCTGCCTGTGATGTCCCTCTGGGAGGGCAAGACCCCAGCCCCACAGTATGTGCCATTGCTTACATGAGGTTACAGCTTGGAGGAAATAGTTTGGACTGGTCGCTCCCCCTGCTGAGTTCTTGATTAACTGATATCAGCAAAGTGAAAGAGCGGAGGTTTTTGTACGGAAACCCTCTGCTCAATACCTAACAGTGATTTTTGCTTTTTTCCTTTCTTCTCCCCCTCAAAAAATTAAAAAGTATGAGGTTGCATGAAGATTGGAATAGAAAACATTGACAATCTTATCCTACTACTGTATAAATCAATGGTATGCACTTGACTGGAATAATACTGATTGCTGCATCCTGTGAAAGTTATAGTAGATTGAGGTGGGATTTGAAACCTTGAGACTGGATGTTTTTTTAAAAGATGCCCAGACAAACTTTGGGCTGCTTCAGGAAGCACTATGTGAAATCCCACAGCCCGTGTTATGTAAGGGGTCAGGCAAGATCATTAAAATAGTCAGAATGTGTGAGTCTCTGTATTAAACAATGAGCCCAACTGCAGCCCTGGAGTTGGAGGAAAGACCTCCAACAGGACTCTCCTAGCCTGGTACTGCTGAAGGTGGAGGAGCGTACTAAAGATAAACAAAATGGTGACTGGTGCAGAACAGTACTGTGTGAATAATTATGTGTGTATGGGAGATAGTAATTATCTTCCTTTGCCTTGATGAAAGAAGTGTTGGAAACTGGAACCCAAACATGTGTATTTAGGTTGTGAGATTAAAAAGGTTGGGGTGGGGTTTTCTTACTCAGAAATATATTATTTTGTCTTGAGTGCCTTGCTGAGGATGGAAAATATGAGGCTCAGGGTGGTAGTGTGCAGTGTATTCTGGTTACAGAATATAATCTAGTTAGTAACTAACATCTGGTGGAAGGTATGAGCTGAGGTCCTCTGTATCTTCTAGATAACTTCACTTCTCTGGGTCTCCTAAAGAAAAGTGCTGTTACCACAGGTGAAAAAAGTGTAAACTGGTCTCTGCTTGTAAGATCAGCCCTCTTGTTGTCCCTGCCACTCCTTTCAGTAGCATCTGACATTCCTCAGGAAACATGGATGGGATTTTTCTAGTAATGCTGAGGGCCAGCAAAGCCTTACCTCTTGCAGGGGTTGCTGGCTTGTGCACGCGTAGGCATTAGATGAACTCTGGCATGGGTTTGGTCCGTTTTTTCCTGATGAGCTAGCAGTTACCTGAAATGGAGAAATAAATATGTACACCCCTCCTAACTAAGGCAGCAGAAGTCAGTGTCGCCAGAGATCACTGAGGTTGTCAAGTGAGCGGGATTAGGGATGGCCAAGGCATTTGAGAATAAATGCAGCTTTGTTGTGCAGGATAAAAGGAGGTGGTGATCAATACATCATAGAGCTCCAGAGCTTAAGGCAAGCAGCATCTCTCAGGATTAGGAAGAAACTTCTTTAACATGGACTAGTCATCCTATAATTGCCTAGCTGGGATGCTCACACATCCTTTTCTGATACCCTAGTGAAGCCAGCTACCTGAGAGAGTCAGCTGGTACAGCAAGACTTCTGTGAAGAAAGTACTTGTGTCTTGCAGTTTCTGTGTGCCATAGTTCTTACAGACATGATGCAATGAAGCTTGAATTCCTGGGAGCAGAGAGGCATTGGGTGCTGCACTGAGTCCCACCTAAAGAGGGTGGAAAGGAGGAGCTGAAAATCGTGAGGGGTGGTAGTACTGTGACTGGGCCAAGCCCTTGCTGGAGGAATGGATGGATGCAGATGTAGAGCTTGTGAATGGGTGAGGGAACTTGCCAGCTGCTTCCCAGAGCTGCACAGGTGTGCGGGGGCTCATTACATGCTGTGGCTGCTGTCATTAACAGAGTGGCAGATGTTGTGGGAGATGTGACTGCTGTAGCCATGGGGGAGAGGGGAAACCTGGAGCTGAGGACTTCGGAGTTGGGCCTTTCTGTAAACATGATAGTACCTCCAGGTATATGCAGAAGGCAGATGTGTGCTTTGTGGGTCTCCCCTCATTTTCTCCATGATTTAATTCCTAAACTCAATGTTTACTGTTTCTTCTCCCCCTGAGCTCCCCCCATTTTAATGTCTAAAGATAATCTGTTCAAAGAAATGTATATATCTCAGGGACTTGAGGTAGCTGTGAAGATAATCTAGGCTTCTCAGCCAGTGTTTGAATGAAAAGGCTGGAGAGTTGGTGAGTTTGCCTCTGTTTCCATAGGATGTAGCTCATGCAGGATCCTTGTCCTGGCTGGGGTTTTGCAGCTCCTGTGCACCCAAGTCCTCTGCTGTTGTGTTTTTATGCAAGGAGGAATGTTCTCTGTGTTCTGGCAGCCTCTTTTGCAATGGAAATAGTAAAGCACAGTAGTATACTCTATAAAGGACACTGCACTTCTGTGGCCTCCTGTTTCATGTGCTGTTTTACTCTTTCTGACAATTGAGGCACCCACCTACCATGTGCTCCTGAAAAAAAAGCCTAATAAATACCAGGTTTATAATGGCAGAAAGGCAGGGTCAATTCTGCTGCAGCTCTGCCTCTCTGGATTCAGAGTAAGCCCTTAGTAGGAACGGGGACTCAGCAGAGGCTAGGTTTGTTTGACCTGCTAAAATCAAGACATGGAAGGGATGCAGTTGACTTCTGTAAATACACTGAGCCAAAATAGGGCAGGAGGGGAGAAGGACTGCTTAAACTGAAGAGCAGTGGTGGCACAAGAAAACCAGTGGATGAACTAGCTTCCAGCTAGAGTAAGATTGTGAATTTGAAAGTTTTCTTGTTGAGTAGTGAGCTTCTGAAGAAGCATGCCTGCTAAAATTGTTTGGGGTGAATACTCAGTCATTCTTAAAATTAATATTAAATTGTGAGGGGAATGACTTAGGTCACTGATGGTGACAGCCTGGCCTTGGCTGACTTCAGTTCCCTCTAAAATGCACTAAACCTGCAAGAGATACTGGGTTGTGAGTATCTCTCACCTGTAGGAATAACAAGGATGTAGGTGAAATATTCTTGCAGCTATTTTGAACTGTCTCAGGTCTCTGACAATCAGCACTGTTGCATTTTAGAGCCTGCCTGAATGAATGTACTCCTTCATTTGAATTCTTCTACTTAAGTATCAGCATTTCCATTTCACAGATAAAGAAATTGAGAGAGAAAGGTAAAATGACTTGCTTAATGTGCTCACGGTAGGATCAGGACTAGCACCCTGAATGCTCAGTGCCTGCTGCATCTGCTAGTTTATACTCCCTCTCCTGTGCAGAAGGTCTGGCTAGCAAGCCTCTCTGCTGAAACCTGGTGGGCTGCAGGCTTTCTGGCAATTCTCTGAGATATAAGCATGTTGCTTTATGGAAGTTTTTAAGGTTATGGAATCTGTTATTTTTGCTTTTTATGTCTTCCAAAGCAGACGATAAAGGAAATGTAGCAACTAATTTGTGTGACTTTATCTAATCCCAGTACATGCACATTACACTTACTGCAATAACATCTGGAAACAGGTTTTTCTGTTCATTCTGATGTTGAGAGACCTGATGATCGCTGGACTAAAGGTTAATCACACACTTGTGCAATCTGGCGGACCGGGGAAGAAGAGAAAGCATGCCCATCTTGCTCTTCTCTGCCTAGCTAACAGTCACGGGTCCTTCTGGTACCACTTTCTGACTGCTATAAATGGACCAGCTGCTGCTGTTCCCCATTAGCAGACTGTGAGAGCGCAAGGGCTGTACTTAAATACAGATTGGTATGCTCCTGCTTGCATAATTGGAGCAAGCAGGGTTTAGGATGTCATCTGTAGTGGTGCTTGTCATTACTACCTGCAGTGTGCTGGTAGAGCAGTCGCCTTGCTATTGAAATAGAGGAAAGAGAGAAACCAAAACAGTTGCGGTCTTTGTGTGTGTGCTCCTTTATAGTATTTCCCTGCCCATCATAGCTCTAGGTCCTGCCAGCTATTTCAGACAGCAGGGCCTTTAAGAAAAAGTGATTTCTGAAAATAAGTATCTGAGTATAGGAGATGAGAACACTTTGGTTTGATCTGATTGAGGGAGAAAGTGTACTGTGAGGCCAGCTCTTTATTAAACCCCACAGAGTTTATCCAGGAGAAAGCCCTGGGAATGTCTCCTCTGTGGAGGAAGCTTTACTTGGCATTCACACCTTCTCAGCCATTGAAGCTGCCCAGGCATGAGAGACACAGCTCTAGGAAAAAGGTTTTCATTAGCTCTATGGTTCACAGAGCTACTTGTTTAATTTCACATTTATGATTTAAGAACGTGTGTGTATATCAAGCACTTAATGTTCCTCTTCTTTCACATGCATTATGTTGAATCACATGCTTACTCTTTTACTGTTTGTTTTTTTGTAAGTAATTGTGACATAAGCTCTGAATTATTTCATAAATTTTTGCCTGACCGTGGTATTCATGCTATTCACCCTTCACTTACAGAATGTAGTGGCTCTACTTAACCTGTTCAGCTTTTGAGGGCTGCCTGTCTATCAATCTCTTTTCTTATAAGTACAGACAGTATTTGTTTTACATAGCTCCATATTGCACATAACATTTGGCAGTAGGGAAGTCTCGCATGAAAACTTACTACATATGCATGTAAAAGGGGCTGGGGAATAAAGTGTAAAAGAGGGATGATATTGCTGACTGGCTGGCTTGGTAGTAGAGATGCTCTTTTGTGAACCAAAAGGGCAGGTTTAAGCAAGGATTAATGTCTAAGGCACTGGGCTGGAACTCGAGAACGCAATTTTAAGCTGTCCCGCAGACTGAGTGATTGTGGATAGTTTACGGGACTTGTCTCATTTGCCTTTTGTGAAGGCATGTAATAGCACCATCTCTTATCATGTGTATTTATATGGTTACGTGATCTGGGCAGGAAGTATCTGCTGTATGTTTGTACAGCTTGGCATAAAATTGGGCACTAATCTTGGTGAAGCTTATTGCTGTGGAAAACGAATGGTGATAGGTTTTGTAGTGTGACTTGGAGCAATCTCCCAATCTTGGGGATTGATGGGTTGATAAGTGGTGTGAGACAGTCACACCAAAAGCAGAGAATAGGACACGTATGATTTTAAGTAGACAGGATTCTTTTAATTGGGAAGCAGGACTACCAGGATTTTGAAGGATTTGACAGACATGGAAGCTTAGCACTTTTAAACCTTCCTCTTTACCTACGCTATTTTGATTACCTAGCTGATCTTTTTACCGGGTGCAGATGTTTAGTGGTATTGATCATTTGGGGAGTCTAAAATGTAAGCTTCATTACTCATCTCTTGTCCAGCTGCAATGTTGGCTCAAGATTCAGAATAACTTCATTACCTAATGTTTAAGCACAGTGCTTAAAGAAATAACAGGGGGGGTCTCTCCTGGATGGTGAAGCAGGATATTAATTTGGGAGGAAAGGCTGGTTTGTCACCTGGAGCCTGTGTGATGTCACTTGTCATCGAGGTGCTCCCTGTTAGCAGGAGGGACTCTGTAATGACAAGCACAGCCTTCTATTTCTAGAGGATTCAAAGTTTAATTACTTTGTCGCTGTCTCATGTAAAATTGCTTCAGGCACAACGACCGCCCAGGACTCCTGTGTGCCAGGGAAGTGGCTGCTCAACCTGAAGAGATGACACTGTCGCGCTGTTGGTGTTCGGTGCGGTCCCAGCAGCGGTGTGCTTGCAGTGGTTATGAATGGCCAGCGCTGGCAAGGCTTTCATGTGCTTGTCAGAAGAAGCTGTAACTCTGCTTAAGCCTGTGCTGCTTATTCCTTCTGGGAGCTTCTGGTAGCTTGATAGGGCCTCCGTTTTCAGCATTCAGCCTCTAGTTTGAGGTGTCTCCATTCTTGCAGCCATACTGCTTGAGAGACAGTTTAAGACTTGATGCTTCTCCTACCACCCAGGCTGCTCTGAACACATGGCTAAGAAAATGTGGGGATTGTCAGCGCCCTGTCTCAGGTGTAAAATGCTATTTCAACATCAAATGCTCAGGCAAAAACTTCCATGTCAATAGTGACTATGGGCACCTGACAAACCTGTTTGGTCCTAAATGTTTCTATTTTCATGCCTCACGGCAAAACAAAGTTATAATTTCCTCTGGGCTCCAACTCAGTCCAGCCCAGGCAAGATGAAGTTGTCTGTGGATTCAGGCTTTCTCAGGTTACCACGTCAGCAAATTAATGGCACCTTTTGGTCTCTGCCACTGTACTTGCATGGCTTCCCTTTGCAGTGAGGGCTAAGCTGAGTGAAATTGCTTCCTGTAGGGCCTTCTGAATTCCCCAGAGCAGGAGACTCCACAGCATGGACTTAAACCTTAATAGATGCAAAAATCCACAGGAGTGCGTTGTTATAAATGCCCCAAGGGTAGGCAAAGCTTCAGCTGGTGCTTTTTCTTCCTTATGCACTGAAGTCAATCAATCATGAGATGCAAATCTGTAAAAAATGAGGCTTTGTTAGTTCTGCTGCTCAGGGCACTCCTTTGGGTTTTTGTTGGTATGTCTTTTTTTCCCTTTAATGTTAAATTACATGTCTTTGAGCTGCTTACTCTTAATGTGGTCAGGTTTGTCTAAAGAAGTGCTTCAGAGGGACAACCTTTCTCCCTTCCCATCCTTCTGGAGTAATTTTGTGCGATTTCTGCAGTTATTAAAAGTGGAGGGATGGTACTGTCCCTCTGCTATCTATAAGCATTGTCTGATGGACAAGAACTTGCAACCTCGTGTAATGCTGCTGGTGACCTGGTCAAGGAAAGGAGTTGCTTTTTAATGAGGTGTCCCCATGCAGATGCTTTGATCTAACTTCTTGGGGAGGCATGGGGAGAATAAAAAGGAAGGAGATGATGGATACAGGCACCTTAGCTCAGGCCTTTGCCCACTGTCTTCAAGGGCCCTGTCAAATGAAGATGGGGCTATGTGAAAGACATAGCCTCAGACTAGCTACTGTGGAAAAAAATTAACTGTATCTCAGCCAAAACCAGCACACTGGTAACTTGGAATGTCAAAGACCCTGAACAGCTTTTTGCAGACAGTCTCTGAAGCATCAACAAGTCCTTTATGAATGAAAGAAATGTACTCTGCTAGCCAGACCTTGGAGATAGTAAACAGTAACAGGATTTCTGTAGGGAACTTTAAAACATATTTCTGCATATGAAACCCTGTATGGAAATAGTACAGAACATTTAATAAACTAGAAGTATGTATATTTCTTTTCCACCTGTATCTACTTTTTCTGAAATATTCTTGATTCCTAAAAGCCACTCTGACATATGGAGATGGTTAATGCTTACTGGGTTTTTTTGGCCCTACAGCAGCAAGGGGAGCAGAAAGAAGGTCTGCAGAGGCCTTCTGAAAAAGTCATGGTTGATCTTGGCCTCACTGAATTTGGAATAGCGATGCAGTTTCCCCATCTCCCAGCTAAATGTGACTGGAGGTCTGAGCCCTGAGACACTGAAGCAGACAGATGTTCAGTTGCTACAGAAATGGGATGTTTCCAGTAAGAGCTAACAATTAAAACGGATGGTGACTTACTCTGTTTCTCTCCTGATAGTGGCTGAATGGGAGGTGAATGGGTTTTAAAATTAAAAAAAAAAATAATGAAGAATGTTTTTGGTAAGCTTGAGCTGAAGCCCTTGATTGGTGTGCCGTATTCATACAAGAGCTGCTCTGAGGGCACATCTGCTTAGGCCCATCTGTGTATGAATATAGTGCCCTGGGATGTAGTCTAAATTTTGATTTTAACTCAGATGCATGGTCCATTCATCATTCTGCTGCCCCAGAATTCATCTCTCTTTCTGAGCCTTCATTCTTTGTGGCCAAAGTTACTATATCTTACCCCAGTCCAGCTGGAAACTGCCTTCTGTAGTATCCATCTATCTCAGCAGGAGACTGTGATTGCAATCACCTACTCCCAGGCCACTTCAGCAGAGCCTGATGAGAATGAAGAGTACTTCAGGTGTGCTGCCTCTCCCTTACTGCTAGCTTTGCAGAACTGCTGTGGGTTATAATATGCACGCTTCATTCTACGCTTCTGCTGGACAGCGGGAAGAGAACAGCAGCTGCATCCCTGCTTGGCTGCTAGGCCTGGAAGTCATTTGTGCGTCTCCTGTGCCTGAGACATGAGGACCTATATATGTGGCCTATTTAAATTTTGCAGGTGGCTCGTGCTTCAGTGTTTTCCATGGAACCAGCAAATCTCAGTGGTTTTAGCCAATTTATCAGAGTGTGTTTACCCAATTGGGGACAGCGTGATACCTAGTCCCAGTGGGAACTCACCAGTAGTGCTGTTTATGCCTCACATGAGAAAGGGCTTGCAGTGGTAGGTGCCAGATGCCAATAGCTGTTCCAGGGCCTCTTGCTAGTGCTGCTAGATATGTTAGGTCTGCCTGCATCTGACAGCTTACTAGCAGAGGTTTCTAACATTGGACACTATGAAGCCACCTTCTCCCTGGTTCATGGCTCCATGTGATTTGCTTGGTTCTCAATATTGGAAGCTTGAAGATGTCCAAAGGGACTGCAGCTGTTGTAGTCCTCATCTATCTTATTTTCTTGTATCCTCCTTGCCCATTCTCTCATTGATCTGTCCCTTAACTGGTCTTTTGAATGTCAGGAAAAGCATGATAAGCTAACAAGGTCTTTACCAGGCAAAAAGCTGATTCAGAATATGTGTGTGAGGCTGATATCCTAGAAAGCAACTGGAGTATGAATGATCTCTAAACCTTCAGCTTTTTGAAGGTTCATGCCCTATCAGAAATGAGCCAGGTTCCTCTGAAACATTAAAGTATTCAGAGCATCTCCATTCGCTTCAATATGAGCACCACGTCCATAATGATGTCCCTGGAGTTTGAGGAGTTGTTTTGCTCTGTTGAATTTGTGTTTAGTGGTCAAGGAGCTGATGTCAGTATTCCTCTCATGCATGGGGGATTTTTCCTCGATAAACAATACATGTTTGTATTTATCTTCCTTTGGAATTAGTGACTGAGCTGATCAGAAAGTTTCTGTTGAACGTGTGTTCCTGTTGCCCTCACCCCTACAAAGCAGGCAGGATTCCTGGGGCTTGTGTTTCCCAAGACACACCGTAGTCTCTTCTGGTTGAAATGATGGTGTATTGTTGGTCGAACAGCCATGTTACATCAGGGGACATAAACTGGAGCTGGATAATCTGGTATAGAGGGGACAATGAGAAAGTGAGATAAACTTCTTAAATCCCCCTTGAGAAAACACAGTACCCTCTTGGAGCATGGCTGTTTTGTGGGTATGAAGGGGCAACTGGTTCAACAAATTGAAACAAAGCACTTGATTCAAGAAGGTGTAAACATTTAACTTTTATTTTCAAAAGTGTTAAATAATTTATCATGCTGATTTAAAGTTTTCAAAATGTTCTCTTTTATACAAGCATAAATTTTTGAGTTTTCATCAGAATTGGAAAAGGAAGTAGCTACTACAATAGTGGCATTTGGTAGGGAAGTCTTCCAAGCCTAAGAACAAAAATAGTAAAGACTAGTTGTATTCTGTGTGAGAGAGGGAATAATTTTACAGGTGTGCTGTAACACTTTGAGCGGCTATACACAGAAACTGAAGACAGCACCAGACCTCACTGAAGAAAACAGCCTTGCTCTACCATTTCCTAAAAGTGACCCACGCCAGGGGAGCAAGGCCTGGAAGTGGGGCTTTTGCAAAGGTTTATTGCACCACAGAGAGGGGTAGGTGCTGGCTAAAGGACCTTTTATTAAATGGGGCTACCTTCCAAAATGCAGTGGGGAGAAGGCCATGTGGTGGGAGTGCTAGAGGTTGGGGTTTGTGTCTTTGGGGCCATGAGCCAGTCGTGGGGAATCCACATTCCAAGGGGTCCAAGAAAGTAATGGTTGCTCATCACCTTCATCTTTTCCTGCTGTTCTCCGCTCTAGTCGGAAGAACAATGTTTTTTCTCTTCCTCCCCCGCCTGAGATAATTTCTGTAGAGATCATTTAAAGTTTAGGAGTAGATTGAAGTCACTACTGATGATGGCTGTAAAAGCAGAAAACTAACTAAGAAATGATATGCTGTAACAACTGTGTAACTATAGGATATTTATGCATTCAGTCTGATTACTCAAATGTTACTTGGCACTTTATTCCATGAGTGAGTGATTAGATGATAAACTTTATATGCAAAAAATCCAGCATCTGCACATGCTATAAAATTGCTATATCTTAACATTGGAGGGGAGGAATATGTTGGGTGGCTCTGCCAGTAAGGTAGAAGAAACAGCTCTGATTTAGACCTGGTTCTACTCATACAGATTTCTGCTGCGGTTGTAAGCAGTTCCCCCTGGGCCTGGATTTTCTCCAGTGATAAAGGCATTTGCCAAATGTCCTGTAAGGAGCAGTTCTACCTCTGGGAGATGAATTAGTTAATACATGTGGGTGGCAGTTTCTAAATTTGTGTTTTTCCCCTTGGGCAGCTCACTCCATAAATAAGACAGGCAGGTTTCCCTGAGGAAGAGAAGGGGAAGAAGGGGTGGTTGTTGGAGCAGGAGCCTAATGTGAGCCCATGGTGGGACACCCATGTCTCTTGTCTGTATCTTCAGAGCTATGTCTGTCATGCATGTGTATGTTTTTAAAACCAGTGAGCAAAACACAGATGTGATGTAGAAGGCAGGAGCTGATAGCAATTGATAAGTCAAATCAGATGCAGTTGCAGCCTGAAGCCTCGACAGAAAATGTCAATCATCAATGAGCCCCACCAAGTGACACCTGTCCCATGCTGCGGCAGGGATCTCAATGGCCAGCTATAGATTTCTTTTCCCTTTTCATCACATCTCTGCAGCCTGGTTCCCTATCTAGTTCTAAAATGCAAATTTCACTTGCCCTGCCGTTGCTGCCTCTGCAAAGGTTACTTTCCAAGTACACGCAGATAATATTGCAGGTGCTTTCTGCAACAGTCTTCAGATGAGGTTTCAGTAATGGCTCAGTTTCAATTCTGACTGCATAGAATGAACCTGCCTTATGGAGGAGTTTTTGTACTGGTCTCAGCATCGTGAATTTGATTACAGTTGTGGATTTCTTTTGTCTTTACTTTTTCAGAGGAATTTGTGAACACTTCACCAGATGCCTGCACAGCCTTGATACCAATCATGCAGGGTGAGCTGTAGGAAAATCGATGCATCACTTGTCTTGGCAGTTCCAAAAAGGAGATAGCTACTGAAGTTAGAAATATATTAGCTGTGGGTGTGTGTCTCTTTCTCAAGGTGCTGCAGACTTCTAGTGAAACGATGTATTTGCCTCAGGGTACAGTTGCCTTGCTACAGATCCAAGTCTTAAAGAAGTGTCCTAAGCCTGAACTGCCCTCTGATACCTGTCATTGCTCAAGATTTGACCCTGGTTTTGAGAATTGTCATTATAAGCTTCAGGGCTTTTTTTTAAAAGTCATCTTTCTGTCTGCCCACGTGTTGACTCTTAGGAGCGGAGACAGATACAGCAAGGTCAGTGTTCCAGCCTGATAAAAAAATTACGTTTATTAGACTTGGAAGGATGGGAAGGTAATGGGCCAAAAGTAGTTGAAAATGGCCTAGGGTTAGTTTGGCTTAGATTAACTCAGAACAATGATGAGATTGTTCCAGCTTCTGCTACCTGGTAACCACCAGTGTATAAGGTGAAGAGTTGCTAATGTCTTAGTATGCTCTGCTCATCTTCCCCACAGTACCTGCTCTGTCAATCCAGAGCTGCTGTCTTCAGACAGTTTGAAGTCCCTGCTGCAGGTAAAGCAGTCTCTATCTTGTTTCATTCTGCATTTACAGTGTTGATTTATGACTACTTAATGTTTTTCCTTGTGCTTTGATCCTCTCCTCTGAAAAGAAGACAAGTTAGAGTTCCATATAGAAGTGGGCAGAGCGACACTGTTTTTTTCCCTTCAAATCTCTTCCAAAATTTTCTCCTATTGTGGTGCTATCAAAAGCAGAGCCCCAAACCTGAATGCTCAGAAGTGAGGCAACAAGTATGCTAGGCAGAAATGCAAGAAAGTTAAATATTTAAGCTTTGAGCTTAAAACTCAAAGTAACAGTTCAGATTTGGATCCTGTTTGAGAATGAGTGTCGTGTTTTAATTGGTTATTTTTATACTTTGTAGGTTGGCATTTCATCCAGACCAGTGTGTCTCAAACTGCTCAAAATATTCTTTTTGTTTCTGTGTAGTTTACCATCTCTGTGTCCATCTTTTAGCTTTGATTTTGCATATGGATATTAAATCCTTCAGGCAGAAACAGTTCCTCTTTGTCTTTGAACAGCACCTAATACAACAGGGTCCTGCTTGTGATGGCTTCCTAAGCTCTGCACTAATGTACTCTGTTCCGTTGTTAGCAAAAGGCAAGGCAGGCATGTCCTCACCCCTCCTTAAAATGCAAAAAGACAGTGGCTTTTGGCAGTGCCAATGCATGCTCAGTAAATGTGGATGTGAGCCGGACAGCTTGAAAAGGATGGATGTACGGTGTGAGGATGCAGGCACATTTTATCTCGAAGTAGCCTTCATCTCTGCCTAGTTCAAAGGTTTGCACGTTGTATACCCAGGTGTGTTTGTCTCTTCTTAGCTGTCCTTTCATTGCTATCAAGGACTGGCAGTGGTACCTGCCGTGTTGCTCTCCCTGTGAAATGTCAACGAAAGCAATTCAACTCTTATACTGATTTGCTCCAGCTAAAAAATGTCAGGAAAGCATTCCTTGCCATCAAAGCTTGCCTTTGTAAGAGGACCTGGCTGGTGAGTAGAGAAGTCAAAGATTACTGATATGGAGCGATCAATTGAAGAACCGTAATTCAATCAAATGGTTCTGCTGGTATCATAAACCATGAGAGCAGAGCTCAGTCCATTTAGAGATCATCAGAGCCCTGTGACCGTGTTAATACAGACTCGGCAATCGATCAAACACTCTCTCCCTTACCTCCCTTTAACTTTCTTTCTTGCTCTCTGCTTTTCCATCTCTCCTGTTTCTCCTCTCCTCCACCACCCTCACATGCTATCTCCTTTTCCTTTCCCTCCTCTTTTAGCAGCTGCCTCCTGCTCCCAGTTCCTGTTCATCTCCTCACTCCTGTGAGCCCAGCTTGATGTATACATGACAGATGTATAACAAGGTTGGCAGATGCTTTCTTGTTAAATGAAGGGGGCTCTTTAGTATGTCGGTTCTGGCAGAGTGTATTTTCTTTTCATTTTGGGACATCAAGAATTCAGGTCAGGTGTTTCAGGAATACAGATTAGGGTTTTTTTTTTTTTCTTTTGAGAATGTTATGGTCTCTGTGTGTGTCTTCCTCTGTGTTATTTCATTAGAACCATAAAGGGAATGTCTGTCCAGGTGATAGGCTCATAAACACTATTAATGCCACTTAGATCTTCATGTATTTTTCATGAGGTGAACACCTGGCTGTAGATAGCAGGCATATGCAATGTATGCAGTGGCATAAAAATTTTAATTTACTGGTGGGCAGCATGTCTTATGACTGGCAAGGGGTGTTTGGCCTTTTTCTTTTATTTTATTCTTAATCAGAACTTTTATTACTTGACATTTTGGGTTGACTAGCTGCACCTGCTGTCTAACTTGATCGTGCAGGTAGTGCATGGGGTCACTTTGTGAAATGGCCATGTGCATGTGTGCCTCCAGCTGTGGTGAGCCACTTCCCTGGGGAATCTCATAGCTAGATATGCGTTGGCATGAAGTGACAGCATGAAGTGTAAGTGTAAGCTGTCATTGGGTGTTACTGTAAGAGAGGACAAGTTGACCAGTGTGTGAGAATTTGACGTTGTTACCTATTACCATGAGGGAGCGGAATGAGGAGGTGCCTTTTTATTGCTGTGTGACTTGGCATTCAGTTAAGGGCAGGGCTATAGGACCTGGGGTCTGTTGTTGGCTACAGAAAAGAGAAATGAGCGGATTTAAGTGTTCAGTAAAACCTTAGCTGCAGCAGAAGACATATTTTCATAGTTCAGGTCTCTAAGTGCATTTTTGGGTGCAGAGTCACCCTGATGTACCTTTGGCATCTGGCTTAGGTTTTTTTGCTGTTGTTTCTTTTTCCTTTTGCCTTTTCTCAACACGTGGCAGGAAAGCCCAGCTCTTTCTTTATCTGTGGGTGGTATGTATTCATCAGCCTAGCTCACCAGATCAGAACAATCACCAATTGACTGTAAGTTGAAAACAGACACGCTCATTAATTTTAGGAGCCAATGTTCACTAACCAAAATGGCTCATAAACTACCCCAGGGGACCGGGAGGAGATTGGAATTTCAAGCCGTGGTGCCGGTGCAGTGAAGGGGCTGCCGGCCCCTTTCTCCTGTCAGCCCTTCGGTGGTCATCTGGGAGCTGCTTTGCTTGCAGAGGACGGCATCTCATGCATAGCAAACATGGGCCCTCTTCCTCTTGTCTGTGTCCCTTTGCTTGTGCTTGGTGCTAATTAGAAGAGGTAGGCTGTGGTTTCCTTGCCAGTAAGCTATGGCACAAAAGCACAGCTCCATAGCCTCCTGGAAGCTGAACTGCTCTTGTCAGGATATAGGGAGCAACCATCCTCTAGGTCCTCTGCAAATTAAACCACACTCCAGTTAGATCCACAGTGCAGTCCCCTGGGCAACAAACTACAGTTGCTGCCGAAGTAAGAATATCAAGCCACAGCCACCTCAGCTTGTTTAAGCTATTCTGGTAGCTTTGAGTTAGAGATCTCTTTGGTGTTCCTAACACTGAAGACTTCTCCCACCCCCATACACTTCAGAACTTCTGTTCTCTTTCAAGTTTTCTTTTTTTGTTCTTTTGTTAAAATCATTTCTCTTCCTTCAAGCCTTTCAAAGCACTTCTGAGGCGTCTCAGTTGCACAAAGAAGGCTTTATGGGTTGAATTCCTAGTTGTATTCCCTGTATTCCTTGCTTTTTCATGTTTCATATAATATAGGCAAGATTTTTAGCGGTGACTAGTGATTATGGGCCATTCCGCGAGGCTGCTTGCCCACCTTGAGACCCCTTAAAGAAGCTTAGTTATCAGAAGATGATGAGCCCTCATTCTTTAAAGATGAGATCCCTTTTAGTTGTTTCAAGGCAGACTTTGAAAAAGGTAGATATGAGGTGGGGAGAGAAGAGACAAAATCACAAATGATCTGGTCGTCTATAAAAATTGCATACCTGTTTAGGTAGCAGGCTGTGTTTTAATCACTAGGATATAATAAGAGTTATGCTATGATTTGTGAGGTATGTGCTTTGATGTGCAAGATAGGCTTGTACATCTGCCTGAGAAGCTTGGTGAGTAAATGGGAAATGCACCGTCATAGTCTGGTGAGTGCAAGTACATGCATGCAGAGAAAAGGGAATTGGCAAGTGATATCTGTGCATTTTTTTAAATAGTAGGAGCAGACCAAGCAATGGTAAATTCAGGTAATGAAACTGTATTGGGAACAGTCATGGTATCGTACACTCTGTCCCTACTCCAGGAAAGCAGATTTGTGTGTTTGACACTGATGAAATACTCTTTCTCCTCTATTGCCTGTCAACCAGGGTGTACATCTCTTCAGAAATATTCAGTTAGAATATGCATCTGAGCAGTATCTAATGAAATCAAGTGTGTGTCTGTGTGGGGGTGGAGAGCTGTCAGCATTTATTGCAACAAAAGGAATTAGTCATCAGAGGGCTTTGTCATGAACTTCTGTTTGTCTGTCTTGTATCCCAGAAAAAGAAGAGAAACAGCTTTTTATTAGCACTTTCCCTTGTATCTCCCTTTTCCAGTAGAAGTAATTCCTGCAGAAATAACTTTTCCTCATCTTTTCAGAAGTCAATGGCGGGGGGGGGGGAAATACTGCTGAGAGGTTCCTGACAAACTGGTGAAAAGAGTGCATAAAGTTAACAGTTTCCCAGAACTTTGTGTTCGATGCTCATCTGAGAGCCTCAGAAAACTGAAGGCTTCAATGCATATTCGGTCTCCTGTCTTGAAAATACTGAATTTTTAAAAATGGCTTGAAAATGTTAAGGTAAAAATGGAAAACCAGAAACTTCAAGGGCTTACAAAAATTGGTTGAGGAAATTCACAGGTCAGTGGATTTGTCAGAGGAGGAGGAGAAAGTAAGCCCAACTTTAAGTTCTGTGCAATCACAGCATCTGTTGTTCAAGCCATTTTCTTCTTTGGTATCATGCACTTAACTACATTGTCAGCAGTGATTGCATGCATGGATTGCTGGGTAAACAATTAATAGATAATGGGGGGGTGAAAAATCACGACAGCTTTGGAAGCATCCTGTCTTTATTTAAATTTGACCATATTTGATCCTGTTGTTATTCACTAAACTTCAAAGGTAGTCTGCAGTCCTCAGTCAAATTCACATACTCGTTATAGTGACAATTCAAACAACTTTTTTAGAAGCCTGGCAAACTCAGCTTCCTGTTCATGTTCCTGAATTGCTGATAAGCAGATCATCAGCATTTCTTGCCCTCCCTCAATTTATCGGCTATTTGAGATTATTCAAAGATTTTCTGTGAATAATTTTGGTCTCACTAATTTGTGAACAATTTGATATTCACAGTTTGAGTGATGTATGTAAGATCTGGCTGGACACAATAAGCCATGTGCTGCTCTTCCTGCTTCCTAATTGGATAATTAGAGTGCAGTCATGGGCGTGACATAAGAGATTTCCAGAAATTGTAAAGAATATTCAATGTTCATCACTATGTACAGCTGCAGCAATTTCTTTTATGGCAGCAAACTTGCTTCCGAGGGTATCACTAAGCAAAAAGAAGATGCAGTAGTGCTGAAAACACATTTGGGAGGTCAAAAGATCATTTTTAGTCCCGAGGAGGATGTTTTCTTCCCCTTCTTTCCAATCTTATCTGAGACAAGTAGAGAGAAGTAAGTTTATCTAAAGAACAGGAAGAGCTTTATTTCGTGGTCTTTTCATGGTTATTTCAGGCTCGCTGTGACCCCCAGATTTTGGTGAGATACAGCTGAGCTCTGTATGTTGCATTATCCCTCCTTTGCCCCTCTAGCCGCCTTCATTTATCAAGATGAGCTGGTAAACAGGGTTAGGTGGATGGTGGGCCTTGGGCAGCCTAGTGGTGCTCTAGTTCTGTATATGAAATTGTGAAGGACAGGGACAAGCATGGGCAGTTGGCTGGGTGGGAGATACCAGTGTATTTTTCACACATGCTGTCCAAGCTGTACTGCTGGCATCTGCTTTGGCAAAGGTGTAGGCTCACAAACTGGACAGATTTTGCTTAGCTGAACCAGGCAGAGGCCACCTCCCATGCAGCCAGTTAGTACGAAGGTGTGCTTGGTGTCTCAGAAATGGGGGTGAAGATCTGTGGAGACATGCATTGTACCAGGGTGGTTTCCTGCCTCTGGGTCAAGGCAGACTGTGTAACCCCACTGCCAGTGATCAAGCCTCGGCTGACTCCTGTGTTTGAAGTCCTGTTAATAAATGCTGGAATCGCTTGGCTTTGTTACTTGGTCATCTTCGAGTAGAAACTTAGGTTTTTTTTTTTTTCAGGGATGTTTTGACTCAGGTTTCAGCTTGCCTTTGAAGATGAGGCCTTAGGGAGGCACTAAGTCATCTTCCATAGCAAAGGCATCTGCCCCACTAGGATGAAAGTTAACTTTGTCCTTGGAAGCATCTGTGGCCTCATGCAGGCAGTAATTGTATTTGTCTGTTGTTTTGATCCCTGATGGTTTAGCTGTATGGTACCATGGGGGGTGTGGGGGATTGTTGGCTGGAACCGAATATAGCATTGTAAATGAGAGCATACCTCTAGTTTATATGGTGGTACTAGAATGTACTCGGGTACATTCATCAACCATGCGTTTCCTTTGTTTCCCCTCGCCCTTCTCTCCTGCCTGTGCATATTGATCAGACTATCATTGAGCTGTCCTAGTGACACCAGGTCTCTTCCTTGAGTGGTCACAATCAAAACCAGCTGCAGCTGTCAGTGTGTGGACAGTTCAAGCTGTGTTTTTCCTTCCATTCCCTTTCCAAACTGTGTGTTACCTTCCATTTGTCAACAGAGGATTGATCTGCTATTACGCTGTGGGTGCACCCGGCTTGATCGGAGACCTCAGAAATCTTCTTGTTCTAGTCTAAACTAGATGTGTCTTGCTACTTCTGAAACTTTTTTCACCTTATTACTTATTTTCCCAAATCATTAGTGCATACAGTAAAGAATAGTCTGAGTTATCGTGCACTACACTGCACTTCAGGCATAATGGAAATGTTTGGTGTTTACTCGCTTGCTGATTTCTGATTAACTGATAGTACCTTGTGCATCTCAAAGACTCTTAGATTTTGTCCTGATTGCCGTTTTAAGAACGTGAACTGGATGATATTCTGGTCACTGGTATACATTAGCTTGTCAATAATTACCTTGTATTTTAACTTGTCTGAATTAATGGAAAAACAATTTTCAGTTCTCCTTGTAACCTTGAACTGGCAGTTTCAAGAAGCACTTAAACTAAAATTGTTTCTTTTAACTTTTGTCTTGCTGTGGCTGGTCAGGTAGCTGTTACATTAGACTTCCTTTCCTTTTTGATTTCCTTCATCATTGTGCAATGTGTACCCCTTTTTGAAGAGAAAGCTTGTATTATAACTTGACAAAAATACCAAGCTGCAAACATATTTTAAAGACAGATGCTAAACTAAGACTGTGCCTGCAGTGATGTCATGTCACTGGATACTGTGGGAGTTGAGTCTATTGCTACTCTAATGGTCTCTGCATTAGAGGGACAGTGTCTTTACTGCCATAACTCTACTGAAGTCATTGGAGTTATGCTAGAAGAACACTTGGCCCCAATCTATCCTTCTTGAATACTTTATAGCCAGGTAATACAATATCCCATTGATTTCCCTTTTTGTCATTTCTCCACATTTTGCTATCAGAAATGCCTGTTGAGTTATGATCCTATTCTTTTGCTAGGAATTCTGTGCTGCTTCTCAATTTGGTACAATAGCTAGACTTCAATATGTCTTATTTCTGGCACTGTGCCTTTTAGTCCCTTAACAAAAAGAAAGTTGGGAAACCATTTTGTGTATGTGTCTGTTCCTGTTTGGTTTTGCCTCATTCCCTGTTTGAACACGTTGGCTGATTTCAACCGGAAGTGTCAAAATTAGGTGATTAAAAGGTTTTATCCTCTTTTATGAAAATAACTAAATAGGTAGCTATTTGAAATGGTGCCACAGAGAGAAGCCGCAAAATGAGCTCTGCTGTTTTGGGTGCCCCAATTCTTGCAGGAGAAAACCCAACCCTGGTGAAACCTTCAGTCAGTACTTTTGCCTAGGACCAAACAGACTTTTAAGAAGCTGGGCTTGATCCAGTTCTGTTGCCCATGGGTTTAAGATTCTTAGTGCTTAGTCTTGTAACTCTTCTGGAAATTACATCCATGAAGCTCACTGTCTTCCTCCTGCTGCTGAGATGTAATTTCTGTCATGCCCTGTATAGGATGAAGGGCGCTCTTCATCCACGGTTCACAGATTTTCATCTGCCATGAATGCCTATAACATCTGTCTTTCCTCACACCAGGTAACTACAGTAAGCTCCCTAACCCTGATGTGTTCTTGTGGTGGGTGGTGGTGCTGCTTTGGTAAAGGTGGAATTGCCTCATTTCAATATGAACACCATCTTCCTGCAGAATTGGTCATTGTTTTTCTTGCACCTGTGATGGCCTTTTTGTAATGTTTTCTGCACATTACTTCAAACATGGTCCTGCTCCAGCCGTACAATGAGGGTTATCAGTGGCATTGCAATCCCAGACTCTTTTCCCAAGTCTTGTATTAGCCTGTTTTCTCCTCTGTCTTGCTATGTAATGAGATAACTAAATACAAACACACAGGTTTCAGCACTCAGTATTGAGTTGCCTGTGTTGTGTAAAAATTAACATCTCTGACACTAGGAAGTCAAAGAATCAGATGGTTTTCATGTTTACCATAAATAGAGCTTCCCATATTTCTGAAGATTAAAGATTCTGACACCTCTTTTTTCTTTTATCTGTGTGAGAGGGAAAATTAGCCAAATATCACTGTTGGAAACCAAATCCCAGCTAAAGGATTTGTCATGTCTCCCATCTCCTCCCTATTTTTTATTCATTACCACCTGGAATATTGGAGGGGCTGGCTCTGAGGTGTTAAGCCATCATCTCAATAACATCCCCATAAGCTGTGTCTATAAATAATTCTGTCTCTACTAGTTCAGCAACTCGGGCCTTGGCAAGAAATGTAAAATGTCTTAGTTTACCTTGCCAGGTGGCCCTGAAAGGAAATTTCTGGATGTAAGTGATGTTTGGTTCGACTCAGCACTAGGGCAGCTGCAAAGGACTAATCTCTGACCTTAATTTTCAGAGTGCTGATGGGGGATTGGAAGATGAGCAAAACAGGGAGCTCAAAAAATGACAGCAGATCAAGAGAGGACCAGGTACAATGATGTTGCTTGAAGAGAGAAGGGGGGGAGAGAGAGGGGAAGAGCTAAAAAGGATGAGGGAGCAAAGATAAATGAAAGCAGGGAGGGAGAAAGTAGTGAGGAGAGCCCAGTTTTCATCTGTTTAGAGCACTGCAGCAAGTCAGAGAAGGCTTGGGTTAATGTAGTGTCTGGGTGAAAGCTTGGCCTGCTCAACAAATGGAGGAGAGAAATAAAAGAGAAACCATCAAAGGGAACAAGAAGAGGAAAAGAGAGGAAAGTAAGAGAGGCTGTAATTCATGCCCAGGGAGACAGGAGAAGATAAAGTTCTAGGAGGATTGCAATAAAAGGTATGTTGGAGGGGGAAAGGGAGAAGGGCAGGGCATGAATAAAATGATGGAAAATAGAAAGGTAGGCAGAAGAGCTTATGACAACTTAGAACAGCTTGAAAAAGGTCATGCATGCCCTCTGGGCTCCTAGCCACACAAGAGCCAGAGAAGACTGTCATGGTAGATAAACAAGGGGTGGTAGGATTCAATGCAATTTATAACTTGCTTGTCATCTGGCATTGGAATGGAAATGAATATGCCATCCCTGTAGGGTTGTCAGGGCACTGGGGAAACTGGCCTCTGGATTTCTCTTGGCTGTCAAGTGAGAGGAAGGGTGCCAAATACTTGCATGCACGTTTCTCTTCAGTTGAGTGGTACTGGAAGGTTTGTGAAGGAAGAGAACAGATCTCTTTGAGAATACAGAGCTTGTTGCATTGAAACGCATGCTTTTGTGCTGCTGCATCCACTGGCCCATGAAAAGTGACAGAGAACAGAATATTCTTGTAACCCTGCATTTGGGTAGCACTGTCTGTGGCTTGGATAATTTATCACATGGTGTCTTTAAAGGCAAATGACTTAGGTCCTGTATAAATTTGTCTGAACTTGAGAGCACTACAAACTTTAAAGGTTTTAAAACAACGAATCAGTCTGTGAGCCCTCTCTCGTGTCAGGTCCTCTATCTGGTTCTTTAAAAGCTTTGTAGATGGCTCCTCAGGGGAAGGTATATTAACTACTAATCTTTCTGTTAAGAACAGGAGACTTCTGAGAGATACAATGCTACACTTCGTGATGTCACGCTGCAACTGTCTACATCCAGCTGGAAATCTTCCTAGATAAAATAAGGGATGGGGAGGATGGCAAACCTGTATGGCAGTGTTCATCTGCAGTTCTTGCAGCCAGCCCGATGGAGGGTTCTTAGCAGGCTGAGAACCCACCCTGAGGCAAGGGTTAGTTCTACTGGACAAAAAAAGGTAACATAACATTTATACAACCTCTGCTTCCTCTTGCATCGTGGTCCTCTTCCCTAACAGCTTTCATTCAACTATATTAGACCTAGATTACTAGGGAATGGCGCAGGGGTCAGAAGTGGGCATGGAGTTTCAGAACAAGTGTGAAACTTTAAATGCAACATGCAAATGGGCTTTGTACTTTCAGCAAACTAGGACGAACTCCCCTTTCCTTCCTCTTGTATCATCAGGAATACAGCTTTCATTACTTCCAGTTTTAGTGGGGTGGAGAAGGAGATACAGTTCTGAGGTGGAAATGGATTCAGAAGCTGCTAGATATCAGAGTGCTATTCCTGTTATTGAATGTCTGTCTGCTTCTGGGATGCCAGCAATCCTTTTACTCTCACAGCAAGCCCTTCATGCTGATTAACCATATGGACGCTTTGAATTTGAAAAACAGCTGAGTGAAGGGGTTTGAAGAGTTTTGTCTCAATATTCTTGGGGCTCTGTTGTCATTCTGTGGTCATCTGTAGGTCAGACTCTCAACTGCAGTAACTCCCTCAAGTGGAGGCAAAGCACAGCCGGTGGTTCTCTGGGATGTGCAGCAGTCCTACAGAGAGGGAAGGGAGCTTTTCCCGAGAAACTGCTTTGCATGGCAAAAACTGGAATGCAGTTGAGCTTTGGCAAACAAACAATTTCTGAATGTTTCTCAGCCCGAGAGGGTAATATCACAGGTAATACAGAAGAGCAGTAACAGACCACTTTGCCATGTTTGTAGGACTAATGACTATCCAGCTGAGATGAGACTTTAACTTTTTGTGCTGTCTTTTATTTCCTGGGAGGATTCTGGGGAGGTGGGCAACTGAGCCTTGAGAGTCTGATCAGCCAGCTACAGGGTAAGGGAACTTCTACAGTACATATGTGTACTCATGCATCAAGAGACTTGTGTGTCTGTGTAGGCACAAATCCCTGCCCATATCAAGTATATAACTTATCTTTCTTTCTGTAAAAATGACTTCTCATTTTGAAAATCCATGCATGCTCTCTACAGACGGGAGAAGCAAGCAGTGTTGCCTGTCTGACAAGGTTGCCATCACTTCTCACTGATGCCTGAGGGATTTTGCAAGTGATTTCTGCCCAGTTCCCTGTCCCTACCAGGCTCTGTGGGAAAATGGCAGGCTACCAAGTCCACATGCTGTCTCTGATTTCTAGAAGCACGTTCTTTTTCAGCTCACTGTCTGAATTCCTGGCATGTTTTTTGATGTCTCCCATTCCATCAGTAAACTCTCTGCCCTACTGTCATATCATGCATGTGGTTCAGGGTTTTAAGCTGATATCTTCTTTCCAGAGCTGGCAGGAAGGGAAAAAAGTAACCTCATCTGAAACTTTAGGGGTGGGCAGGTTTTTTACTGGCCAGGGGAAAAAAGAGATGATGCCATCTCTTCCTTCAGTGGCTTGTGAACAGGCTCAGGATTTCAATCTTCACTGGTGGTCTCCCTAGAGCTCTCTGAGTGCTTGCATTCACCTGCTCTTGCTTCCTTTACCAGATGGTCTGAGCTATGAATCTTTTGCCCTAGTTCCCTAGGGCATTGTGAGCATCAAAATGAGGGGTGCCTGTTGTCCCTGGTTCATGGATGGGGAACAAAGGCACAAACTAATGGCGTGACTATGTCTTGGAGAGAGAGGGGGACCTTTGCTCTTTCTACATGAGTTGGTTCACAAATCTGGAGCCTGTCTCTTGCATCTTGTCCTGTCAGTTATAGCGGTTGGCCCATTATTTCATGCCAATTGCTCCCTACTATATTTTGACCTGTTTCCTCCATGAAATAATAATGGACAATGAGCCAATAACAGGTATGTATTAAGTGATCCATTTCCCACTGCTAACAGTCAGCGATGTCTTGTTCCTTAAAGTAGAAGGGTTATAACTGCACAGTCCCCATTAAAGCTATAAGAAGTTGCAAAGCTACAGCCTACCCCTGCCAGCCTTGTACAAGCAGTCAACAGTTATTTAACCTTTAGTGACAGGTGACATACTTCAAAGAGAAACGATGCTTTGTGGGTAATAGTTTATTTATTTCTTGAACAGCAAGCTGTAAATTCACCCATTTATGGAAGCCACATTTCTTGCCTATTGTTCAAGTGTTGCTCAAAAGTGCCATTCTGTTATCAGCTTGGATGTCAAATAGTCACAGCTCTGTCAATTTGATGTCATGTTGTCTGTGGAAGGAACTAAGGTGGGGTGTGTGTGTTTGTGTTTTGAGGGAGTATGTGTGAATGAGCTGGAGAAGGAGGCGGGGAGGGAAGAGGCCCCAGATTTCAGCTGGTCCTTCACTCCTCCTTGACAAAACTGCAAGGGGAGTACTACCTGCTTCTTTGGATGCTAGTACCTTTGTTTCATGGAGCCTGACACCCACTTCCCCACAACCTGTGGGGTATGAGAGAGGAGGTAAGTGTCAAAATCTATGGCCATAAGTCCAGCAGATACAAACCAGTGTAGCTTCACTGACAATGAGTGGAGGCCGTTGCCCTTTCCTTAAACCAGCCTGCATGTGTGCTGGTGCACTGAAATGTTTCTTCCAAGTTTTTTATTTTTTAGAAGTTGCATTAATGTGAAGGTATAATGTATTTAAGGGTGTTCGTTCATTCTCATCTTGAGAGATCATGTGAGAAGCCAAGGGCACATGTTCAACAGGGTTATGCTATCTTTCTTATCTCTGTTTCTGAGGTTCTTCCTAACTGAAGGAAAATTTTCAAGCCTATAGGGGTGCTTTTGCAAATTTTCATCTTTTTCAGCTTCCCTCTTAAATATTTCTTGTCTCCCATAATGCTTCTGTATTTCCTCCCTCCCTTTGCTATGATACCTTAATGCTTTTATTCAGTATTTGGAGTTGTTTTTCATCAGTGCTCAAACAAGTCTTTAATTTTTCAGGCATATCTGGATGTGCAAATGACCGTTTGCATATGAAAAATGAGCGCACCCACAACTCTGCAGCTACCCATAAATATCTGAAAGTACAAAATTGGAGGCTGCAGTATGCAATTTAGTACAGTGTCTTTGTGCCCTGTTCTGTTCAATTTATTGTTGGTGAAGCATGCACCTATGCATAAAGCTGAAGTTGTACACGCATTTTCACTCTAAATGCTAAATTTCAAATGGAGCTGGATAAGATTTTTGGTTGCGTACTTCATTCAGCAAAAATGAGTATTCTGTATGACCCAAGTGATTTGTGAAGTATTTTAGCCCCAATCCCCCTCCCTCAAATTCAAGAATCAAAATTTTCTGCTTCAGCTTTTTCAGACAAGAAATATTTTTACCTCAAAATATTTTGACATTTTTACTGACATCTCATTCTTTTAATAATTCTAAGAAAAATATGGGAGGAACGAGGATGAAATGACATTGACTAAAAGCATTTGTAGGTATCTGTGGTGGAGCATCTTGGCAAGAAAATCCAGTTTTTTGGATAAACTGTAAATAAAAGATATTTCTTTTTGGCCAAAAAAAAAAAAAAGAAATCGATTAATGCTGAATAATTCATTCCCAGACAACACAGACTGTAGATAAAACAGGTTGCTTAGGTGCAAGGGCAACCACATGGGGTCTGCACAGATCAGCTTAGGTTTGACAGAGCTTAATACCTCTGATGCCATACAAATGCAGCTAGGCTGGCTCCAGGCCTGAGCTGGTTCCAGGCTTTCACACAGCTCTCTGCCCAGACACAAAGGATGCAGAAAAATCTGAGCTACCGTGCATGTCAACTTCGCCATGGAAGTAGTAATACTGTTGGCATTGTCTTCTCTCCAGGATCTAGCTTCCTATTGCCATGCCCAGTAGAGAACTGATTGCATTTACTTATTTCTATTTTAAGGTGCTGGCAATTTTTCCGAGGAAAACTGAGCATCCTTCTGTGCTTCTGAACAGGGTTTGGGGGGAAAAACTGATAAACACCCCCCCCAGTTGTATCTAAAAATGGCAATAATGTCTGCATTTACAGCTATGAGAGAACTTGTCATTTGCTGTCTGGTTTGCAAGTGGATTTAGTTTTTAATATTTTTAAGGTGCACAGAAATTATAATTTTTCTGGAACTTAAGCCACTGGGGACAAATGCGCCTGTGAAAATCTTAGTGAGGCAATGCCAGCGTAAACAACAGTAGAACTGTGGTTATTCCCAGGCACTTGCTTACTAAGGCCTCGGTGAACCTTCTCCAAGCAGCTGTTTGTTCAGCATTTTAGTAGACCTCGAAAATAATCATGCAGAGTTGAAATGGGAGTTGCGTGTACTTCTCTTGTGCAAGAAAGCAAAGGTGTGTTTTCCTGTTTTGCCAGATCTCCCTCCACGCTTAGGGTGGCTCAGAGAATTTGGGTAGTGGCTCCTGTGCAGAGAGGCCTGGACCTGTTAATGAATATTGTGTCGTCTTCTGGGCCCAAGGCATCCTCTGTGCCCCCCGAGTCCCTCTCAGCCTTGATCTGCCCTGAGCAGCTTGCAGGCTGTTTCCAGGCAGGGAATCTCCACATGTGGAGTGGCTGGCACAACAGGACCTGGCTGTGGCTAATGGGTTATGGCAACATAAATAACAATATCCTGTTTTGCTGACTAATTGTGTACTTCAGGCCCTGATCCTGCAAAAAAGAGCCACCGACCATGCACAGTCAGAACAGGACGGAATCTTGTGGGTTTGCTGCCTGTCTGCCCTCAGCCCTACCCCACTGTGTAATCACATTAATGCATTGCTTCGCATGGCCTTTAGGCTATTAACTCTGTGTGAGGTGTAGCCACACTCATGCACTTAGTTTATAAATAACGATGAAGAGATGAGAGCAGAAGCAGTGGGGGATTCTGCCCAGTCAATTGCTTTAAAGCAGGAGGTGGGCAACCCAACCCTCCCTTTTCCCTTTCTCTGAACAGCTTTTTACAAAAATACAACTTTAAGTCAGTTGAAACGATCACAAAGTCAAGTTGAAATTGTGACAAGATCTTTGGGGGTGGACATGGAGAAGAAAAGTGAAAGAACTAACTTCAAGGAAGTAGAAAGATGATCAAAAAAAAACTTTTGGGGGTTTATTAAAAAAAAAAAATCAAAGGAATGAAAAATTTAAAAAAATGAAGTGTTAGAAATCCTGAAACAGAGCCATCTATTCCCAATGCAACACTTCAGTTAATCCAAACAAATTAGTTTGGGGGCTTCATCTGATTCTTTCTGCTTTTTTAACTTAGACTAGACTTCTTTGTATGGCTTTTAGGGCAACCCAAAAATAACTTTTATTTTGATTTGCTAGCTAACCAAAAAATCAATTATTTCCACAGCTCTAAATTGCACATTTATAAAAGACAAATGCTCTATTGCTGTCTGTCAATGTGTTGCTCATTAAGGAATTTCTTTGTTTATCCACTTTTCTTTTTTTAAAGAGGCAATGAAATTCAACACAAAAGACATGGATTAAAGTAACAGTGAAACAAAATGCACAGAAGTCAGGAAATACCAGAATTACAACATGGTCTTTAAATGCTCACAGGCTGTTCTTATTGCAGGACTTTTGCCTTGTTCAATGAGGGGCTTAGTGTATGATAAATAAGATGTAAGATGACACAATGAATAATGAAGGGAAAAAGAAATATTGAATAGCCACTCATTCTGCAAGTCCCAGCCATCCTGTGGACTGAATTAGGTAGGGTCTTGTGGGGGGGGGAAGGCGTGTCTAAAAAAGGTATAATAAAG
The DNA here is from genome assembly GCA_031468815.1 of Morus bassanus. Classification (NCBI taxonomy): domain Eukaryota; kingdom Metazoa; phylum Chordata; class Aves; order Suliformes; family Sulidae; genus Morus; species Morus bassanus. The sequence continues at coordinate 129,963,713 of CM062568.1, read as the reverse complement.
CTGTATTAAAATGCGTATGCACAGGAGGCTGTGGTTGCAGAGCATGAGGGGAGGTGTTACATTGGTGTGTTCTGCCTGTGCTTCACTCTGCAAATCTAACTTTTTTTTAAATTAAAATCAGTCTGAAATTCCTTATATTACAATGGATTTCAGTGACGGCAAGCATTCTTGGGATTATCTGAATCAAGCTGTTATGCAAAACAAGATCACGATCTTGCCAGTTGCTTGATGTGGGAAAGCCGTGGAAGTCGGCAAAGGCTCTGTGTGGTCACAGGTAACTGTGTGCACTGAACAAATAGGCAGATTTGCCAGAGCACATGCCATGCATCGCAGGCTGCCTTCAACACCATTTGCCAAGCTTACAGCCTCTGCGAGAACTGAGCTAGGCTTCTTGATGAGGTCTTTTGAAGAGTGTTATAGAGCAGTCATATAAAGCAAGATGACAAATCTCAGAGGGCTCCTGTGCTGAGTAATGCTACTGTTTCCCAGCCTTGGTAGCAGAAAGAAATGAAGTGTAGTACTTGGCATTGTTTCACTAAAATGCAAGATTTATTTTCTGCTTGATATTGGGGTGCTGTGAAGCACAGACTCGGGGCACACTGGAGTTCCAGCATAATGCTATGGTATAGTGTCTCTGCTTAGGCAGATGCCACTGCAGGCTGTATGCCATTGGAGGTGCACATCTGGTGGTCACTGCAACAGTGGACATGGAATGTCCTTGAGAGTGCAGCTGGCCTGCCTTCCGCTGTCTAGATTCATATCTGTTGAGTATAACTCAACAGACCCAGGACAGAGAGCACACCTATCAGCCTTTCCCCCCTCTCTCTCTATTTGTCAAAGTTTGCTTGGAAAGATGGTTAACTTGGTGCTTATGTATGGGGATCATTACCTTTGTAAGTATGGTTTGACCACTGTAGAAGGGGAGTAACCACCGTAAAGTTTTGATTCAGTAAAGATTGTCCAGCTTACAGCATCTATGCTGTAGCTTTTATTCACGTGTTACATTCTCTTGTGGTTTATATCCATACAACCTTATGCACTGTATAGAACAAATTGCAGGACCCTTTGAAAGAGCATGCAAGTCAACCAGTAGTCACTGCTCACCCATCCTGTACTCTCTAACATCTTGAATGCATTGTCTGCAATTAATAACTAGCTTGCTTCAGAGTGTAGAGCTAGCAACCTTATGCAAGGGAAATTTGCAAAACCTTCAGCACGTATCCTTTTCCCACCTCTTCTGTCTTCCAAGATGAAATAAACTGATTATTTTTCCTGTGACTTAATTAAAACCAATTCTTTATGTCCCTCCTCTTCCAGATACCATAAGAATACTACTGACAAAATGGTCAGACTCATGACAGTGAGCATGGATTGAATGTAAAGAGGCTCTGTATTCACATCTCTGAGTCTGGAAGCTTCACCTGCAGGCTCCAAATGCCACAGCATTATACTTACCTGTGCAACTTTTTCTGTAGTGGCATTACGTAAACTTTTTTTTTTTGCAGAGATGTTTACATACTGTGAGTTAGACCCATCAAAGAAAAGACCTGTCTTTCCAATGCTGCTTACTAGAAAGGGATTTGTGCTCTTGTATGTTAAGACTGTTTTTTTCCCTGCGGTGGGGCTTGAGTGCTTTACAAATTTCCAGCTTGCAGAGACTTGGAGTGAAGATGCTCCATGTGGGAGAAGCACTCTAATAGCTTGCTAACACTGGTAGACTGAGAGTGTGCCTCTTCCAGGTGTACGTTCCTGCCATTTATCTTCTACTTGCTCTGGTGCTTGGTAGGTCCCTCCGCAAGTTCATTCAAGTCAAACCCCAGCAAATAAAAGCACCTAGTTTTCAGGTTGGTTAGTGAGCCAAACTGGTTAATTGAAAGGTGGTCTAGTAAGCCCTGGAGCTGATGCAAGGAAGGAAGGGGGCAGAGCTGTGCAGCGAAGAACAGGGTTGAGGAGAGGAGGGGAGCAAGTCTTCCCTCTTTGGGCTTGGTGACCTGTTGGATCTGCTCTGCTGCTCAGGGAATAATGCCTTCAGAAGAGAGGTCTTACAGAGCCATTACTGAAACTTGTACTCATATCTGTTATAGTTTTCACAAGTTCTTACGCTACTTGCCTGTGAAATTTAATTTAGCAGTGAGTTGGCCGGATGCCTTGCATACTATTTTTACCAGATAGTGGTTGGTTACAGGATGGTTAGCCCTTCCTCCCTCCCCCAACTTCATCTTAGTGGATCCTTGAGGTTTAGTGCTAATTTGGAGCCCTTGTGTGCTGAATGGTGTACAGACACTTGCTATAAAAGGTGCGCATTTGAAATCCCTTGGCAGATGCTTCTGGTTTTTTAACTCTCGGACCTAAACTTTGTGGACTTTAAAGCTGCTTAATTCTGTCTGTCAGGACTTTTGAATAATAGTGATGAATTCCATTCCAAGTGCTCTGTAGTAGTTAAGGAACTTTTGCCATTTTCTTTCAAAAAAATAATCACCATTGGATAGTGGCCAAGTCTAGAAAATCTCGGCTCTGAAGATGAAGATTTTGGCAAGTTATGAGTGACTGAAAACAGCAAAGAAACTCATTTGCATTCTTAACTGTAGCAGATGTTGCCGCTACTGCCCTGCAAGCCAGACAGCATGCTGCAGAAGTAGAGGCTACTGTGCTGGCATGAGACCTGTTAGTGCTGTTTCTTCTTCCTGCCTTCAGACAGGTGGTGGTTTCCTGGTGGCACCAAGCATGTTTTTGAGCATTCTTATGTCCTCCCATGTACGTGTGCACCTCCTTGCATCTGCTTTAGCCTAGTGTTGGATGCTGTGGAGTAGGAAGAATATAATGAGTTGCTTGGGGGAATGGGAGCCCTGTGTGTAGGGACTCAGGGTGACACTGGGTCAAATCATAAGCCCAAGCCATGAGTCCTAAGACTCAGGTCTGGAAGTGTGTCTGATCCTGAGCATTGTGGTGGTGACAGGTCCTGAAATGCAGGTTGGGGAGGTTGGAAGAAGGTTCAGGCATAAGATAGTGTCAGGGCTGAACCGATACACTATATGAATCTTGTACTGGATCTCTTTAGTCAGCCTAAAACATTTTGACAGCCTAAGTGAAGTTCTTCTTTCTATCCCGTGGCAGAATTTAAAGGGCGAGAACTTGCATGGGAAGCCCTGGGAAAAACAATCTCACTGATCTTGCTAGCACTGAGCAATAGGAAGCAGAGGGTCCCAGCAGGAAGTAAGTGCCAGGTCTACCCCAACGTCTTCTTCCACTGATGTAACCAAAGTTTAGCCGTGAAGGGAAAGGCAGTGTCTCTACGACTGCCTAGCAGTTTGCTGTAGCCAGCTCCCTGCTTTGCTTTTGTGGTAGAATGATCTTTACCTATTACTGTTATCAGTAATCAGCCATACAGCCTTTTTGTTTCAGTATAAGCATACATGAGCATTCGCCTTTTCCATATAGTCAATGTAATATGATGCAATAGTGGCAAATGTCAACTCTAGAAGAGCTATGTGCTGCTGGGAAGGCCAGCAGAAATCAGATGAGAGAACCCAGGACATATAAAATGTCACTACGTAGCTCAGGTGAAGTAGCTACTCCCAGCCTGTATGTTTACACTGCCAAACGTGGGCTTGAGCCTACTAACATATGGTCTCGCCACTCTCCCTTTTGGTGGTAGTTTGATTTTTATGAAACTTTAAAGTTTGACAGTAAAGTAGTTCATGTTAAAGTGGGCATTGTTTCTTTTGATTAAAACCTGCTATTACCAGCACCAGCTCTTCCAAGCAAGGAATGCCAAAGGGACCAGCCTGTTCTGTCCCATGGCATTGCCAGAGTCCCAAGCCCCTTCCCACCATTGAAGGTGGTTGGGCCAGGTTAGATTAACTGGGAGAAAACAGCAGTGATACCTGTGAGTGAACGCAAGGTGAGGCAACAGAGCTGTGGTCATTAGCAACTCCTGTGCATCTTGAGCTTTTTGACAAATGGATGTAAGGGGAGAGACCTCATTCAGTGGTGTGAGCTTGTGAGAATCCTGTTTCCATAACAACTCACTTCAGGTCTTCTCTTCATGTTCCAGCGTTATCTTTGTGTCTCTCCTAGAGCTTGACTTGCCGCAACAGCGCGATGCGTTTGAACAGCAGCAAGCTCCTCTCCGGGAGCTGGAGCACCTATTGTTTTCTGAGGAGATGGCTTATTTGTTGCAAAGATAATGCAGAAGTGGGACACAAATCTGCAATGTCTCTATCTACTCTTCCTAGCCTTTTCAGTGTCTGGTATTGTTTGATCTCCCAAAACTGGAGTCCTGCTGCCATTAGCTAAACTGTGTGTGTAACCTGGGATGCTCATCGTTCACACCCACGTTCTGACTGCAGCTACTTGGAGGGGTGTCCCTGTGGTCCTGGCTGCCTCCTGCTGCCATGTCCTCCTCGCTTTCAGCCCTGTCCTGCCCTTTGACACAGGATAGTCAGGTCTGAATTAATACATTTAGGTATTTTCTATTAAATCCTTCTTCTCTGGACAAGCTAGGGGTTCCCAAGGCAGATGAGGAGTACCAGGCTGCCCTTCTCCCAGCCCTTTGGAGTGGGTAAGTGTCAGTAGTGGTAAAGGTGCAGTACCTGATTGCTGGAATATCCTTTAAAGAGCTATTAAAAACTGTCATTGATTGCAATAATCCAGAGACTGCAATGTTTTGTGCGCAGAAATGCCACAAAACTTGTGAGCTCAGTGGTGCTGATGATCATGACCATCTCTGCTAGCTGTGAAAGGGGAAACCTGCAGAATTGGCTGCACATATTTTCCTTTCCACTGCTGGTGGCATGGTGCACTGTATTTGGCGAAGATCCATATTCTTGACTGCTTGTTTCCTTTTAAAATATTGATATAGCTTTGGGAAAATATCAATTTCTTCCTTCCTCCTGTGACTCTCCCCTTGTTGGGAGTTGAATAATCAGAAGTAAACAGGCTTTATTTTTTTTTCTATAGCGTGTTATGTAGTTGCAGACCAGTGGGCAGTCCTTTGCATCAGAGTTCAGCTGATCACTAGAGCACACCTCTGATGTTCCTTCCCTAATTTTGCAGACAGAAAGTTGTTAGAAGGCACAGAAGCTCTTGGAGGGAAGGTTTACAAAGAACAGCAGCCTGGAAATTGTGGACAGCTGTGACAACTGCCTGTGCATGGGCTGAGAGCCAGCACTGCAGCCTTATCAGAGAGGAGGGTGGTCGTGGGAGCAGCTTCATTTTGCAGCCTCCCTTGGCTTGCAGAAGGGTGGTTCTCCTTTTGTGCTAATGCTCGTCCTCCCTTAAGAAAATCCCCCTGGGCTTAGTGAAAAAGCAATGCACCAGCTAGATCAAGGGCCAAAAAGGTGTCCGCATCTTCTGCTCCCATCTATTGTCCCTGTAGCCTGTCTTTTTCAGTTCACTCTATTTTCAATGTTTGTCACTAGGGAAACTTGAATGCATAAAGGAGAACCACGAGCAAAGCTGGCATTGAAGTAATAAATTTAACTCTGAAATAAACGATACCTGTGGGTAATAGGTTCAAAATTGCTGTGTTCCTTGGTAATGGGATATAATTACAGGTACCACAAGATCTGCAGGGCAAAGGTGCAATTATCCCTCTCATGTCGAAGTTTCAGTGAAAGCATTACCACAATGTTGCCACAATTCAGTGGCATGGAACAGGGAGCTTATTGGGAAGATAACAGTAGTTCAGCGAATGTTTCTTTGTAATCCCTCCATGCTGACCCCCCCCCCCCCCCCAACAATCTTTAAAATGCACAGTATGCTGGGATAAAAAAAACACAGCCTCGGTGTGCCACAGTCGCCATGGGATTACCAAAGGGTTCCCTTAGTAACTACTAGGGAATAAGCAATGAGTGATAGGACCACTTTATACCAGTGGGCAGGTCATCATTTTTTACTGTGTGGTTCTGCAGTAATTAAAGGCTATTGAATGATATTTCTCCACTGTAACCATGGGGGGAGTGTTGTTCCTTTTGTGTCCCTGTGTAGTTGCAGAGTAATTACTGAATAATGACTGATAGTGTTGTGATGTTACACTAGGCCGCTTATTGTGTTCCCCTCCATAGGGTGGTTAATTGGAGGGTAATGTCCTAATTGTTGCTACCTCTAGCTGTGGGGTTTAGTTGTGTACGACTCCCTTGTTCCATGGCAATTATGAGCGGGTGGTTATCATGCCAAGATCCACATACTGGGGAGTTAAGGTAGCTGCTGAGGCTTGGGATGTGTTGGGCCAGGTATTCAGCTGATGAGTATGCTGGAAATTGTGAGACTTGGGTATTACCCTGCATAACTTCCGACTCAGAGGTTCACTTGTATTTCTAGTGTGGTGCTATATGTTTATCTGCTTGGTGTCATTTGGGTGTTGACCAGTAACCTGGGTTTGGAAAGCTTTGTAGTTTGGGTTGGTTTTTTTTCAAATTTTTTATGTGCAAGATTCTTCCCAAAAGGATAACTCCTTCATTTTGGGTTATTTCACTTTCACTTATATGTTTACCTATGTAATAGCTGACAGGTCTGTGGCTGGCACAGCTGTCCACTCTGCTAAGGCGGTATGTCCATGCAATGTGACTTGAGCTCATATCAGGTATGTCTGCATGAAACAGTCTTGCGTTTTGTTTTTCTTGAAGCTGTCAGTTTGTCTACTTGTGCTGTGAACTGACTGTAAGCTGTGTGGACATCTTCAGCGTGGTCCAAGTTGAGCTAGGCAGCCCTTGCAGGGCATGTTACTTGAGGCACGGCATCAGCATGGTCACAGGGGACTTTCCTCAAGTTGTTTAGCTGGCAGAGGACCACACCACATAGGTATGTACTCAGAGACATACCCAGCCTGGTCTAAAGCTGGCCACAGTCAGAGCTCAAGGCAACCTGACTATGTGATCAGATATGCTATGTGCAGTACCCAAACACAGGAATAGCTGCCCAAATTGTAATTGCTCTTCACTTCAAGGGTAGATATGCCCAACAGTTTTCCTTTTCTAAGTACCTTTACACCAAACAGTAAGCCCCGTTCTCAGGGTTGAAAGCAAAAAAGAAAAATTTTGGTGGCATTTGTTGGTCTTTGTGTTGGACTTTCTTGTACTTCCTATGCAACAAAAGTATGATCAGCTGAAATGCTGAGTGCAGTGTAGTGATAGAAAGCCAGAGTAAACAGCGGTGCCACTTGAGTAAAGGAAGAAGGATTTTAATGTCAATTCTAGTCCTTTGTAGAGCAACATAATAAGAACCAGGCTGGTGACTTGCCTCCCTGCATCCTTGCTCATCCCGGTATATCTTGCCATGAGTTGCTAGTGTGTTTGCAGTGAAACGCTGGTTGTGACTTTCTCTTGGAGCATCTGAGATCTGGCAGTTTTTGAAAAGAAGATACCAGACTGGGTAGTGCAGTGTGCTAGTTTGTCATAGCTCTGGGGACTCGGCGAAACCAAGAGAAAGAAGGGCACAAACTGCAGTGCAGATCTCTGTAGGTCTTGGGACCACTGGGGTTCTTCCTCTGTGTTGGAGTATTTGAGAGGAGGAATCTCCAGTTACAAAGTCATGAGGAGAGCTGCTTTTCACATCCGAGCACCTCTCTCCTTTTGGAGGCTGCTGCAATGCTGCCAGATTCTCTTTTCCCATGTGTGAGTCTGGCTGTCTCTGTTTCTGGGAGTGATGGTGGTTTCTTTCTTTCTTTTCTTTTCTTTTTTATTAAAAAATGTAACATTTGGATCTTTGAAATTGAAATGGATTTCAGTCTTCCTTATATTAATTATTGATAAATGGAGCCTGAGAGACGGAGATGAAGCCTGGCATGATTAAAGACAGACAGTTTTTAATTTTATGTCTCTCACAGTGACAGAGAAATCCAGTTTAATAGGAGTCATTTATTAAAAGGGACTTAATCACAAGCATGCAACTAATCGGGAGTGAGGTAGCAGGGGAAGGGACAGGGGGTGGGAAGAGGTATGTGCTGGGGCAGGGGCCAGCCAGTTGGGGTGGGGAATGATGGTATGTCGTATAGAGGCACTCTTCAAGTCCCGGCACATGTGGAGAACGCACGTGGAAACCACACAGCCTGCCTGCAAAAGCAAGGGAGCTGCAGTCCGACGCAGCAAAGTAACGGCGAAGCTGCTGAACTGGGGCTGGCTGGTGATGGCTCTTACCTCAGCAGTGTTAAGGTGGCCTTGCCATTAACCAAGACCCTCTGCTCTGCATGAATGCAGAATCAGAATGACGGCTCTCTCCTCCAAAACATTTAATAGGCTAATTAAAAGGCAAAACACAAAAGATGGATGAAGACAGACAAGGAGATGATATTTTCCTCTAGATATGGGAGAAAAAAATGTTCCTCTCCCTGTCAAGCTTGCTGAAACCTTTGTAGGCAGGTGGTATATTTTGTATTGTCTTTGCTGTTGGTGATGCTGCTTCGTTAAGAACATTACTTCATGTAGTCCGCAGCCACATGGTTTGCTCTTCCCCAGCTGAACACTGCCCGCTGGCTAGCAGGTAGCAAGGAAGCTTTTTAAATATTGACTCTTCAGGTTGTGTGGCTTTCTCGGGGTGGGGGGGCGGCTGACTAGATTAGCAGTCTGTAGTCCCTCTTGTGGCGGCGTTGTCCAGGCTGTGAGCTGGTGGGACCATGTTTGGTGGCCTCACCCAACACCATCAGCTACTGCTACTCTGAGCTGGAGAAACTGTGGGTGGTTCTACCACAGTCCAGCAGTTCTGAATCAGAATTGATTCCTGCATTTTCATTTCAACATCGCTTTGCTATTATGTCTGTTAGGGACATTGCTAAGTTGATAATTAATGGCTGTGCAAATCAGTATTTAGTATACTCTGGGATGGGGGTGCAGCAAAACCATGGTGCAAAAAGCCCTCTAAAATGCTGGGCAACTCCTTGTCTGGCAAAACCTGGGACACTGAGCTTTAGTTGGACAGACTTACATGAACTGTTGTGAAATTTTTGCCTGAATTGCTAGCTAATTTAGTGAGCTTAGCATGAAAGCTAGAATTTACTGTGTGGAGTTTTCCTGATACCTCTGTACTGAGGTGGGCTTGGACCTAGGAAGGAGGCTTGCAATGCTCAAAAAAGAGTGGAGCAATTCTCTCCTCTCTCATTGTTAATAGAGACCAAACCTAAAGAGTTTTCTGTGTGGATTAATAGAAGCAGGCTTGATACACAAGCAGTGGAGGACAAGAAAAGGAGCTGATACAACAGTGATATTCATTGAAGGGTGAGAATAGAAGATAGAGATATCTTCTTTCCATGTAGTTTTTTCTTCACTAACTGTTGTGTGTTATAAGTCCTCAGGGAGGTAAAGGAGAGTTTTCTTCTGTAGAAGTGTTTATGGCCATAAGAATCTCGGGGTGGGCGGGGGGGGGGGGGGTTGGGGGGTTGGGGGCTGAGACAAATGGCAGTTTCTGGTAAGAGACCATGAATTGAGAGGAAGGACCAGTGGGGACAATCTCTTCTGGCAACAAACTTAAGGAGGCTTCCACTTCGGTGTCCATCTCTCTGTTCCTGTCTGTCTCCTGCAGTCATGTGGACTCCATATGGTCATCTCTGCTTTTATTCACAGAATCACAGAATGATAGGTTTGGAAGGGACCTCTGGAGATCATCTCATCCAACCCCCTGCTTGAGCAGGTACACCTAGAGCAGGGGGCACAGGACCACATCCAGGCGGGTTTTGAATGTCTCCAGGGAAGGAGACTCCACAGCCTCTCTGGGCAGCCTGTTCCACTGCTCTGTCACCCTCACAGTAAAGAAGTTTTTCCTCATATTCGAGTGGAACTTTGTGTTCCAGCTTGTGCCCATTGCCCCTTGTCCTGTTGTTGGGCACCACTGAAAAGAGCCTGGCCCCGTCCTCTTGACACCCACCCTTCAGATATCTATAAGTATTGATAAGATCCCCCCTCAGTCTTCTCTTCTCCAGGCTGAACAAACCCAGGTCTCTCAGCCTTTCCTCATAAGAGAGATGCTCCAGTCCCCTGATCATCTTCGTAGCTCTCTGCTGGACTCTCTCCAGCAGTTTCCTGTCCTTCTTAAACTGGAGGGCCTAAAACTGGACACAGTATTCCAGATGTGGCCTCATTAGGGTGGAGTAGAGGGGGAGGATAACCTCCCTTGACCTGCTGGCCACACTCCTTTGAATGCACCCCGAGATACCATTGGCCGCCTTGGCCACAAGGGCACGGGGCTGGCTCATGGTCAACTTGCTGTCCACCAGCACTCCCAGGTCCTTCGCAGCAGAGCTGCTTTCCAGCAGGTCACCCCCCAGTCTGTACTGGTGTATGGGGTTGTTCCTCCCCAGGTGTAGGACCTTACACTTGCTCTTGTTGAGTTTCATTAGGTTCTCCTTGGCCCAGCTCTCCAGCCTGTCCAGGTCTTGTTGGATGGCAACACAGCCTTCTGGTGTATCAGCCACTCCTCCCAGCTAGGTATTGTTAGCAAACTTGCTGAGGTTACACTCTATCCCTTCGTCCAGGTCATTGATGAATATGTTGAACAGGACTGGACCCAGCACAGACCCCTGGGGAACACTGCTAGTTATGGGCCTCCAACCAGACTCTGCGCTGCTGATCACGACCCTCTGAGCTCTGCCGTTCAGCCAGTTCTCTGTCCACCTCACTGTCCTCTCATCTAACCCAGACCTCCTAAGCTTGTCTGTGAGGATGTTAGAGGAGACAGTGTCAAACGCCTTACTGAAGTCGAGATAAACAACATCCACTGTTCTCCCTATCACTTTACTGAAGTGATATGAGCTGCTTGAGAAGTTTTGAGTCTTCATTGTACCTTTTGTCTCTCCTGATGAGAGGTTCTTTTTGCTTCATGCATCTTTTTTTTTCCCTCAATAAAAAGAGCTCTGATTTAGACTGCTTTTTCAAATTGAGAAAAGAGATTGCGGAGAGAGTGAGTGAAAGTTCCTACTCGCTTTATTTAGGTATTGAAATAAGCACTATAATTGTCTTAAGTAATGAAGATCACTCCTCCCCAAACCTACCCTTTATGGCTGCCAGTATATTTGCTCTTTTTCTTGGGGCAGGTCCTTGAGACACTCTTCCATACCTCTTAGGATATAGTTTCTCAGCTCTTCTGTACTATTTGTGCATCTAGGAAGCAAACACTATGTTACTTCTGAGCAGAATAGCTGTTTATACCCGAGGTAAAGTGTCTTGCTCTGTTTTTTTCCTTTCGTCATCCTTCCTTTCTCTTTGTCCTCAATCTTGACTTACTTGCAAGTAAGTTAGAAATACCACAAAGCGGTAGTTAGGGAAGATGAAAAGCATGGCACCTAATGATCAAATGCTAGGCCATCGGAGCCAGTTCTGTAGGTAGACCAGGCTGCCTGAAACCTTCATGGAAGGCTGGTCTGGCTGGGAGGGTAGAGGTTTAGCATCAGTCATGCTGTCCTTTGAATGTGATAAAGACTTCAGCCATTTCCCCAGGGCACTAATGCAAAGGATTATAAAGCTGCTCTATAATTTTTGTCTATTCAGAATTTAAACTACTATCAATCATCTCAAGTTTTTAGTGTCAAATAAGATAATGTAGCCAACTATATTATTAGAAAGAGATGTGTTTCTGAAGCAGTGAACGTCTGTGGGTGCATCTGAATAGCACTTAACTAGATATGCAATCTCTCATCGACAGTGCTATTAAAAGAGCTTCAGTTTGTGGAGGGTGGGCTCTGACTCAGGGAAGCTGTGCTGAGGGATATGGCCTTCTATTACTTCACTTGCAGCCTGAATATTTGGTAGGGAGGAAGTCTAAACAAGGAGGAAGGATTGAGCATCACCCAATCTTGTGAAAATATCTTTTTGTACTGTCTCAGCATGAAATGGCTCCAGTGGCTGGAGAACCTTGGTTGGAAGGTGGTGTGGAAAAGATCTGGTTAGCTGTACCTTATGGTCACTCCCAATGCAGCATACCTCTTTGGTTTTGCTCTCTCTAAAATGGCATTTTGTGCTGATGCAAGGTGCTGGAGTGACCACCATAAAGGTGGATGGCTCTGTGCAGATAGACAGCAACAGCCTGGGCAGCTGGAGGGCAAGCTTTCTCCCAACTCCAGAATAATCCTTGATGAAGGTTTTTCCTCAGATTGGAAAGTGGCCAGTCAGAGGGGTCCCAGCTTCTCTGTGGGGGCCATGTGGGGCCATGTGAGAGGGGAAGACATAGTAGACACAGGAGGAGATGTGGGTATGTCTGAAATGAGACACAGGATGGGACACAGAAGCAGATAGAGGAGGAGGCACATGGAAGGGGACATTGTTGGGGATGGGGCTGAAGATGGTTCTTGGAGGGAGGCACTCTGTGCTGGGGAGGTGCTTTAGCAGAGGAGAGGTGCTTTAGCAGAGGAGAGGTGCTGCAGCTCATGAGTGACCCACACTGGAGCAGGGACACCCCAAAGGGACTGCAGCCTGTGGAGGACCTGGGCTGGAGAAGAGGAAACAAGAAAAAGGAAGGAGCAGAGAAAGAAAACAGTGAGAAATAAGGAGCAGCAGCAAGAAAGCATCACATTCTTGACCCAATCAAATGCGCTGCCTGCCACCTTACCCAAGGGTCTTTCAGGGAGTGAGTGTAATCTGTGTTTAAAACAAGGGAAGGGGAGACCAGCTGGCTTGGGCTGGGGCAGGGGAAAGATGTGTTGTACTGAAGTTGAGCCTGGGGAACTGGGAAGAAAGGGGTTTACCTAAGTGTTTAATTGTTTGTCAACTTTGTTTTCCAGTGCCTGAATCAGTAAATGAAAGTTTATGTTAATTGGCAATAAATCAAATTAAGTGAAATTCCCAAAGTCAAGGCTGTTTTGCCCATGATGCTTTGGAACTTACTTTTGCCAAGACTCTTGTCTCTCCCTCAAGGTTATTTATTATCCTCTTTATCCTCATTAATTGCCTAAATTTTAATAAGCAATGAGGTAGTTTTTTCATTTTCGGTAGGCTATATAACATTATGCCTCTCCAGAACGTTGTGGAGGCTCCAAACATACTCTGATTATTTTTTCCCCGATAGTATCAAAACCAGCCTGCAAAGCTACTGTTGGGGAAGACCTGAGAAAAGGTTTATTGGCCTCCTTCACTTTGGTGCTTCTTATCTAAATAAAATACTAACTTGATTGCTTGTGAACTCTCATAATGCCTTTATACAACAGTGTCCAGAGGACAAAAAGCAGGGCTCATTATGTCATGTACTGGCAAGTGACTTTAAGATAGTGGCTGCACTCATCATGCATTATAGTATAATGAGAAGAGATACCTGTATTGATCTCTTAACAGAGAAAGCACAACGAGCCATATAAATGATGTATGGATTCTTTCATGTCATTGAAATGCAGCCATCTCCGGTGAGCTACTGGTGCAGGTGCAGATTGGGGGTAACAAATACCAAGGAGGTGACAAAGTGACAGTGCTGCTGCACTCTGGCCTCCATGCTAGGCTCTTCCGTATGGCAGTGGATGCTCCTGACTCAAGGTTTTCCATCATGTCTGAATTGTGCTCAGGGCCAGACCTGGATTTGATATAAGGCTAAGGATGAAAGGAGGATTATACAGATAGTTGCTCCTTTTAATTTTGTTTCCTTCCACCAGCAGGGAGCAAAAAGACACTAGCTTTACATATGAATTCACTTGGTTGCTTTCTGAGGCTTTTGTTTTTAGCATTGTAAAATTCTCCAGCTGGGTTCAATCCTTCTCTTCCACTGAAGTCAGCAGCCAGACTCCTCCTGCTCCAGTGAGAACAGGGTTTGGAGGCACCATAGAAAATTCTCCTTTGTTTTGTTCTGGAGGTTTTGTTTTTCTTTTTAAAAGCTCTGAATAGACAGATTCATTCCTAGCTATTATAGTAATAATGACCTTTACACCAAAAAAAAAATAATAATAATGGCCATAAGGGTCTCCAGCCAGGCCATTTTGGGACCCCCGGTGCTGGAGGCCAAGTGCCTAGCCAAAAAAATCACATCTCTAAATATAATTGGCTCCAGCAACAAAAAGAGAGAGAGCAGGAAGGAAGAAAGGAGGCGTCAGCAGGTCGGATGGTGAGGTTGCAGCCGTTCATATCTAAATGGCCTCCTGATGTACCATTTTGCTCCTAATGACACAGGATTAGGAGAGGAACATAATTGAGGTTTTATCAAGCATGCAAGTGAACAACACAGCCCATCCCCCTCCTGTCCCCTCCTTGTTGAGCCTAAATTGTAAAGGACTTTAAGGATTTGGAAAGCCAGATTTAGCAGTTGAAAGTCGTTTGCTCCCTCCCTTCCTCCTCCATCCCCTTTCCCATTGGCCCCTCCATTTCCTATTTCTGTTTCATTCAGTAATTAACCTTTTTGAATAATCTCCCTTGCAGAGCTGGCTAAGCTGCTCTTCTATTTCCCTATTGTTGAGTGTCCTTAAGACCAGCCGGACCGAGTGTCTTGAGTGACTGACGAGTAGAGCTATCTGGAAGGCAGAAGAGTTTAGCAGGAGCAAGGGGTGGTGGGGGAAGAGGGTTTGGTGTCTTCTGGCGATAAGGAGGAGAAAGTGGTGGAAGTTGTGCTTTGCGATTTCTTTTGTTCGTTATACCCAGCGTTGCACTTCATAGATTGTTGTGCTCTTAGGTTTTGCACAATGGGGGCCAAATCTGCTGCAGTCTGACTGAAGCAGGTAGGATCTCGAGCAGTGTAAGCAGAGGAAGGCTTTGTTCCCCTCATTTCCTTTTCCTGCAAAGGGGGAACTGGTGTTTTTCCATCACCATTCATGTTTTTTTCTCTCCTGCTCGTTGTTCTCCCTCTTTTTTTTTTTTCTATCAGCTACTCCCAGTTATTGTCAGTCCAATCTATTTGTAAGTTAGAGCAGGGCGAACTGTTGGCAGGCAGCAATGTGTTATCAAAATGTATTCTTACCCCTCTGTTCAGTTAAGTTATCTGGGAGCAGACTGATTTTATACTAATTTGTTGATTATTCTCAGTTAGATAGTTTGTGTGACTGAATTTTAGCCTCTAGTTTATCTGAGAATGCCTTTTCCTGAGTATCTACTCCTAATTTCCCATGCCATTTGGTGCATCATTGATGCCATGTGGCATTATTCCTGTTCCTACACCAGTGAGTCTAAGCTCACTATGAGAAGTTTCATCCTTTAGCCTGTTCAAAAATAGCCCATGCATATTTATTTATAATTATTCAATTACTCTGGTATGCATTGAGCACCAAGGACTGTTCAAAATATCCGCAAGACCATTTCTGAAGCGAATGTGTATGTTGAGATATGACTGGGTTCAGGGTGTCCACAAATATTTTAGTGTTATCTGCTTTTCTGTCTCTGTGAAGAACTGTCTTTATCCTTTCTGTCTTTGCATATAATTTTCTTCAATCTTGCATACAATTCACTGGAAAAAAAATATCCTAAGCCTGTCTTTTTTAAATGAACCACCTGATCTTGCTCCTTCATACCGAGACACTTGTTTTTTCCCTCCATTAAATGAGTTTCATCCCATTGAGGTGGGTGGTGCTGACTGCATGGGGGATATGCTGTAGACTGAAGTTGTGTTGAGTAATGGAGAAACCAGGAAGACCACAAGAGTCCTAGGTGAATATTACTTGGGAACAACCGCCTTGTTAACCCCACTAGTGGTGATCACATCCACGTAGTTTGAACTGTAGGCAAAACAGCTGAGCTGGTACAAAGTGTTGCGGTACCTCCTGTGCAAATGAACAGGGACTTGTGTAGACAGAACTCCTCATATTGAGAAGCTTGCTCAGATGTCTGTAAACTGAGTCAGAGTTGTGGGCAAGCAAGGATCAAAGCTTGCTGATACAGGTGTATACCCCACAAAAGCATTGTTCCCTTTCTGAATAATCTCTTCACTGTAATCTGTTGCTCCTTTCTGCTCTGGGCTATTGACATCAATGGATTTTTGGATCATCCCCCCCTGAAAATAAGGTTTTTTGAAGCAAAATAAATAAATTTATTATAGGAGTGCTTCATTGTACTCTGCGATATGAGCTTTTATTTTCTACTTTCTGCTGAAAAATAGTAGTGAAGCAATGATAATATGCGAAATAACCATCCTTATGGAGCAGAGTTAGTATTTGTAGGCTTTATGCACAGCAGCTGTTACCTGTGCTCAGCACAGCTCTTTGTGGCATACAGAGGCACGATTGTCTGAAGGACAGCAGTGGCAATCCTCTGAATGGGAGGATGGGCCTGGGGCGTGAGTCAAATTCACTGCATAAAAATTAAAAGAGAAGTTATAGTGGCAGAACAGGAGAGGGCCTGTGTGGGGACCCCAAAGAGTACGGGATTTTCAGCTGTTTTCAGTGATGCTTGTAGTTTCACTATCAAGTTTCACCATTTTCTGATGAAAACTCACGAGGAATTTAACGGAAACACCTTGAAACTCCTTTCAGCAAAGCCATCTTTGGTTTTCTGTGCATACAGTGACCTAGCACCATGGATTCTTGGCCTATAACAGCAGTTCCTGTGTACCACAAAGAACTGCATGGTTAATAATGATGAAGAGATGGATTTTGCAAAACTCCTATTTTTTATGCATGCAAAATAACCCTGGGAAATAAGTCCCCTTCACATTTTTAGAGCCAATTCAGAACTGATTTATTGTATTTGTTTTTTAATTGCTCCCTTATGACAGCTAACACAAGTATTCCACATAATCCTTAAGATTTGTCTGTTCTCACAGCCAAATATGAGAGTAGTATTATTTTCCTGCTCCCCAGGTGATCATCTTCTGATGTGCTCATCTTAAATGGGAATGTAAGTTCCTTGGGGCAGGAAATTATACTTTTGTTTTGAGCCTACCTGTAAGTGTGATTAAAATAACCCTTGTTCCTAGTGTCATCTGGTAAGTTGGTCCTCTCTGATTCAGGGGGGCTGTCACTGCAAGAAACTAGATCTGCTTTTCTTGGTGTTCTGTCAAGAATGTTGTCATACCTCTGAACTCAAATTGTTGAAGACCTTCTGTTCTTGTGTTTGCTCATTCCATAATTTTGTTCCTTTTTTTTCTTCATAGGTAAGTCTTTGTGCTTTCTAATCCTCTTCTGATTGTCCTTAAAGTAATGGTAAGTTATTTAATTTGATTTGAATACTCTCCCAATGACATCATTGGGTAACTTGCATTGGCAATGAAACTGCCATTGTCATGTGCCTGCCTGTGATAAAGCTGGGAGGGTGAAAAAGAGATTACTAGTCATGCACAGCTTGTTCTCAGTCCGAGTCACTGTTAAACACCTTAATAGTAGCTGCAGTAAATACCAATATCTCGCTGTAACTGTTTAGCATCCATCAAGCTATGCCCACGTATTGGAGCATCTTGTAATCCAAATGGTATTGGCTACTGCTTTTATGATTACCAGAGGAGACAGCAAGCAATATGTGTTCTGGAGTTGAAGGAGTGGTTATTTGTCTGGGGTGGGTTGTATTAATAAGATCCTGGCATGGCAGTGTTTTTTGTTAGCGTTGGGGGGGAATGTATAGGTTGCAAAACTTTAAGAAATTGTTTTTGGGTGGCAAGGAAGATGATATGTTCATATGGTATAGGATATTAGCAGAGTCACTGGGTCTCCAAAGAAGGTTTTGTGTTCATCAGGAACTTACTGTGTTCCATATGGCAGCTGTCCTTTGTTTTACTGTGACAACTGAGTTCTGCTGGAGGTCTGGTAAGTCAGAGTAAAAAGTCAAGGTCAAAATGCAGTCTGGACTGGACTGCAAACGTGCATCATGCTCAGGTCAGCCTGTTGACCCCAAATGGGTGATGAAAGGCAGGGCACAGGTATCTTAGCTAGTTTTTGAGATATGTGGTCTGTTGATATAGCTAAGCAGGCTGTTTATTTAGAAAAAATTTTTGATCTGTATCTTGAGCCTTGTTCAGACTAAAAGAACCAATGTGGTGCATTTTCAGAACTGCTTGTTATTTTTTGAGTAAAATTCTTCATTTTAGAAGTAAAACTCATAGGTTGCCTTTCACTGTCTGCCTTATGTGATAAAATGTACAAACAAAATATGTCTGAAGTGTTTGTGCAATCTCAGATTAAATAAAAAATGTTAAATTTGTAGAATTAAGAGGTTACTTTTCATGGTCAGCTACTCTACTGGAGACTCTTTTGGTCCTCACCAACAATTTCATTTGCATCAGTTGAGTCTAGGTTCTGATCAGGTGTTCAAATCATTAACTTAGCAGCAAAGAGTTATCTGGCATGTTGAAAATGGCAAGATGTTTATAGTCCAGGCATGGTCTGACAATGTGATTATAGCATTTTAGTAATTTTTAAAAAGCCTTATATAAAAAAAAAAAACCCCACACACAAACAAACCCACAAACCAAAAAAAAAACAAACCCTCAAAAACCCAAACAAACAAAACTTTTACTCAGGTAGGCCCTTTTAGTGGCTGAAGAGAGTAAATGGGAACTCTGGTTATCCAGATCCTGTACAAAAACATGTTGTAGTTTTGTGTTTTTCATAAAGTCTGTAATTCATAAAGTCTGGGTTAGGTCTGGTGCTGAAGTCGACAGTAAATCTTTCGGGTTTTAATCCGTATCTTTCTGCATTGTTACATGATCCACAATCCTCATGCATACAGAAGGGAGTAAACAAAACGAAGCAAAGTTTGTTATCTATTCTACTATTTCAAGCTCCATTAGAATCAAAAGGTTAGAGATACTGTTTTCAATATGGCATAGGACAAAACTGTTGTATGACAGCAAAGTGAGAGTAAATCAAAGTGCCTAAAATGACATTAAAGACTAAGGACAAAACTCTCAAAATCACCTCAGCTGCTCAGGAGCTTGTCTTCCTGAAAATCAAAGGACTTGGGGATTTGAGTTCTTTTTGAAAATGGGACTTGTTTTTTGAAAGCTACTTTTGAAAATGTATCCTTTGCATTTAAAAACTTGTTCATTCTGGACCTATTGAACAGACTTAAAAACGGTTTTAGTTACTCTGATGTTCAGCGTACTGTGGTTTGTTAGTACTTGTACACAGTCCACTGATCAAGGGAAAAACCTTCTGGGCAACTGGTATGGGGTGACTTTGCTACATAGTAAAGTGTTGTGGGATGGTTCTTACTACAGCACAGGATATGTGGAAACCTCTGGGTTATCTGATCCAGCTCTTTCTTGTGTAATATTCCTTTCATAAATTTGCACCGTGACTGGGGTGGCTTTCCCCTAATACTGAAGTTGGAGGTCCATGTCTATTCTCACTGCTCTGAAGGTTTAAAAGCACCTTTTTAATTCCCAGTCTAAGTGTATTCATGGCCAGTTAACATCCATATGTTCTTATGTCAACATGATCTCTTAGTTTAAAGAGCTCTTTTCCTCCCTGGTGCTTACCCATCTGATGAATTTATAGTCTGTAATCACATACCCCTTCATCTTCTGCTACCTTTTCTCAGCTGTCTTCCTGTGTGTTCGCATGGGGAACAGAGGGAAGGGTCTCCAAAAGATCTCCTGAGCTGATGCAACACTGTCTTGACGAGGTATTGGCCAGCCATGATGCAGCTGAACAAATCTTCACCTCAAACAGCCTGATGTATCGAGTTTACGTGGAAGAGTAGGGCTATAAAAATTGCAACCCTGTGCTGCTTCAACAGTGCTAAAGTGGCCAGATGGATGTCAACCTAGCAATATAAGGACTCCCAAATCTGCACAATGACATCTGATGGCATATTTAGTGCCGGCGCTCAGATGGACTTTGCTGCAATGTTTCTTGAACACAGCTGCTAGTCTGTGAGTTTTCTTTATTAATGAATCACAAAGAGGCACTGGGAGTGGATGTATAGTTATAAGTGATTGCTCTGCAAATATTTTTTTTCTCTTTGGCTTCTAAATTACCTGCTTAGTATTTCAGGGATTGCAAGTTGGTGGAAGTGGTGTGCCTAAGGGCCATTTGCGCTTCTGGAAATCTCCCCCACAAAGCGGTTCTCGGTCAACTGTTCAGGGGTGAGTTTTGTTTGGGGGGGGTTCTGTAGATGCTTGTCCAGAGCCTGTCCGTCACTTTACGACCATATATTGGCATTTGATGTGAAGATGGATTCCAAAAAATTTGTAAAGCATGGTATCTGGCTGTGCTTTTAAAGAACTCATGAGTCTTTAGCATTCGAGCTCTGGCCCATTTTGTACCTTTGAATAAAATTATTTAAACAGATGTTATACAAGGCCTGAGTTAGGAGTCTGAGTTTCACTAAATTTCAGTGTGTCTTGGGCACCATTGCACTTTGGCACTTCTGAAAATATCATTGAGTTCTGCATAGTCAGTTATATTCCCAAGGCTCAAGAAAACTATTTCCTGACTATCAAGATCAACAAATGGCTCCTGTGATACCTTTGGTTATTGCCTTATTTACAATTTTATTAATTCTTGGTTTACACTGCCTGTGTTTCCTTCTTAGGTTTACAGATTACATTGGCATTCAGATGTAGTACTGGTATCCTTCCTTTCAGCCTTGGTCGCTTATTTGCTTCTTACACTCCTTTCCATGGAATGTGTGTGAAGCTATACAGGAATGACTTCATGAGCAGAAAAATAAATTTCAGCACAGGGGCTCACAAAAAAACCCCTGTTCTTTCTTAAAGTTAATGTGAAGTGGTACAGTCCTGAACAGAAATAGCATGGTTGTTAGGTAGTAAGCAAAACACTGGTCTGCTGGATAAATTACCCCCCACAGAGTTTTCCTTGTGGGAGGCACTGGGATGCTTGCTGGCTTAGTTAAGGGTGGATGTAAGGATGTGTTACTAGCTATTCCAGTTACACAACGTTTTTCTAGGAAGAGTTGCTGGATATCTCTGGCCATTCACTACTGGTCCATCCATGCTGCTGGTAAACATAGATTTGGCAGTTGGTGCTCAGTGTATCATATAAATTTACTGCGATTAATCTACAGAGCTTTTGCCAAACATCTAGTGCCTGCTAAGCTGTTACTTATAGAAGCCAGGTGGGCAGTTGGCAATAACCACGCATTAACAGTGGGAAATGCCAGTTCAGATTGGATCACATGCAACCCACCAACCACCCCAGAGCCAAAAAAGCCCCTGCTGCTGTGTGCATTGAGATACTGTTCCACTGTCGCAGGGGCCCAAGGTCTCTGAGCCATTTCATTACTACTTGAGGACTCAGATTATTTTTTGGCAACCACGTGCAATGGTGACATCTTGCTAAGAAAACCCAGGCAGTGTCAGGGAGTGTGGCTGAGGATTCAGCTTGGGGCTGATGCTTTGGCCAAAGAGCTAGGAATAAATATGGTTTTGTTGTATTCTACATCTTCTGCTCAGTTGAAGTACAGTAAGGTGAACTTGCATGTATTTGGAATGACACCATTACATGTATGGAATTAGGATCCATTTTCCTAGTTATCTCCAACTCATACCCTGCAGTTCACGCTGTGCATTGTCTGCAGTGATTATCAGCTTCGTGTTTCTAAATTCTCTCACCTGTGCTTGCTTCGGAGGATGTACTAAACTCTGACTTGCAATCATGGCAAACTGCAGAATTGCGGAAGACTTGGCCCACCAGTCCTAACATGCCACTGGTTGCACAAAAGAGCTCTGTTCAGGATGAAGCTCTGAGTTGTCTCTTCCCGGTGGGTGACCATGGGAATAGAAAGCTTGTTTTTTTTCTAAGGCCTTCAGTGACTGCTGTTCATTAGTGTTTGGCATCAGCCAAATGATGGTGTAGCAATAGCTGTGGCTTGTAGTGCTCCTGCAGAGGTCACATACCAGAGGAAAGGAGGGAGAGATCCGCATCTACCATTTAGGATGTGCTTTATTCTCATTTCATGCCATTCCTGCTTGCTTCTCTTGCTTGTGTTTTTTAATTCTTTCTCTCTTTCATAGCTCTAATGTCTGTTTGTTAAAATAATCATTTTTTTTTTCCTCTGCATGAGCTTCTGTCATTAGATGAAAGGTCATGGATATAATATGAATCTGGAACGATAAATACAGTGCAAAATGGATTGAAATGCACACGGCAAAGAGGGTTTCCAATTAAAAAACACTTTCCGAGCTTGCACTAAACAGACAGCCATGCAGCCTCCGATTTCTCTTTGCTTATAATTAGCTGCCATTGAAAGTTAATTACTTTTAGGACTGAAGGAAGTGAAAATAAAAAAAAGGGAAAAAATCTTTCAGAAAGTTGCACCTAAAACAAATCTTTTCTTGGAAAGTTTTTTTGCGTAGCACCTGTTCCATGGACATGAAAATCCAATTCAGGTTCTTCATGTCCTAGAAGTTAGAGATGGAAAAGGGATGTGTGAGTACATCTGGCACCTCAGATGTGTTCTTGGGTTACTTGGAAGGCTCTGCCTTTGAAGACTTTTCTGGAAGGTAAATGGAGATTCCAGCTGAGATCCTCGATGTGCTGGTACAATGTGAAGGGATAGGTACTGCAGAAAGCCAAAAGCTCTGTTTCCCATTTGTGAGCCTGTCCTCAGGACCCGTTCTAGCAGACCATTCCTATCCAGTTCAGAGACCCTTCCTGCAGGTGCTTCCCTCATCTGTCCTGAGATCCTCAAATGATGGTGGTCTTACTGACCTCTCTTTTTCCCTATACTGCTAGCTGAATTTTAAAATTGATTATCTATGACTGTGTTTCCTGAACTGATTCCTTTCACCATTTTTTAGCTTGCTCATGGGAGAAATGTGGGTTGCTACAATGCAATAATGAGGTGCTTACATATGGGGGTCTCCTGCAGCCATGCCTTATGATGGGGTACCTGCTCTATTTAGAGCACGCATCAGTCACATGTCTTGTTTTGAGCTGTTAGATGTTTATATGTGCAAGTGACAGTATAGTTAATTATTCTACAATGCAATCTTGTTGTTTTAGACTATGCATCAGTGATACTTCCTACGGGGCGGGGGGATACCATCAAACAACAAAAGGCTGTGGAGAGTCTGGGATTGCCACTGCTGGTTGTTATTGATGCCCCCATTTTTAGAGCCCCACGCTTGAAAGCTAAGAAAAACAGTGTTTGATGTCAGCAGTTCTCACTGTGCTTTCTAGGGATTAGGCTCTTTCAGTGTGTTTTCAAGTTGGGCATCTGGAGAAGCACCCATGCTTTCAAGTCACTGCTGACTTGAATCAGTCTCCATTAAGGGACTGTGTGCACCTCCTTAATAACAAGCTGCAAGAATCTTGGGGCGGGGTGTTGGGCAGGGAGAGAGAAATGAGTGCTCTTTCTCCACAGGGGCAGCAAATTAAACTTCTAATGCAAAGAAGGCAGATATAAGTCTCACATTCTTCATATTCACTCAAGATCCATGAATCAAAAAAATAGATATTTTCATCTATCACATGATTATTAATTATATCAGTAGACTACCCTCCACTGCAGGTGAAGCCTTTGTATATTTAAGAGAACATGACAAGTTGTGTTAATTCCAGAAGAGAGAACCATGTTCCCACTCCTTACAGCATGAGGAATAATCTTCAAAATGCCAACGAGGGTTAAGTTCTCTACCAGCACAAGATCTTACCAGAGATTTTTGAGATAAAGGGAAGCTATTCTGAATCTACCTTGGTGTGTAAGGGCTCTGTTTCTACAGCATTACATTTAGGATTTCCTTTCTCCTGCTGGGGCCATAACACGGAAATACTCATAAGACTGGGAAAGAAGGGAGTGTGGAGAATGTATGCTGAGTGGTTAAGCAAGATATTTAAGTAGAAAAGAGAAATGCTTTACGAGGGTAGAGGAGTAATAGCTGATAAAGAGTTGACAAGCCTTCCCTTTTCCCTTTGTGAAAACTGAATATGGAAATCCATGCAACTAAAAGGACAGAATCTTTTTCCTTTTTTTAATGATCCATCTTATGGCTTTTATGTAAAGGGAAAACTTGGGGAACAAAATGCAATAGGCTGGTTAGACAGGTGGAACAACCCAACTATGAGTAAACTGGTACCACCACTCAAAGCTGAAACCAAGGTCTAGACTGCAGACTTCTGGGAAAGACTTGTTTAGCGAGAGTGTGATACATGAAACAGGTTTAGGGAAATAGCTGTCCCATGTGAGAGATGGACACTGGTAGCTTGTGACATTTTTGTCTCAGGGAAGAAGCAGGGTTTTAGTCTTAAGTACTAGCTGTAGTCAAAGTTTCTTCTCCTGCAAAGCAATGCCAAGAAAAATGTGCAAATATCAGGACCACGTACACATCCTCTGACATATGCTGCCAGTGTTATTAGCTGTAAATGGACAAAAGTGTAGTGACGTATAGGCTCATTTTCACTGGTTACATTTCTGGCACTACTTCTACACTGAAAGTTTTGGAGGTGCCAGTTAGATCTCTTTGTAGGCTGCTTCAAGCTTTTCTTCTAGCCAGAGAACTAAACAAGGTATCATTAATCCTTCCCTACAATGGAAAAGGCCAGCCACTCATTTGAGGAGCCAGAGAAGCATGGGTATAGGTATTCCTATGCCAAATGAGCAGAGTTCTTGGGGAAGGCACTCATGGGGGGAAGCTTTTGGAGGGGCAGGAGGGAAATACAGCGATTTCCTTTCACTTGGAGTCACCATGGCAGCAAATTACTTCTTCCTTCCCCCACCTTGTTTAAAAAGAAAATGGGAAGTAACAATGGCAAGCAAGGCCTTCAGCTACAGTGAGCAGTAGAAACTCATTTACAGCTGAAAAATATATAGAAAAGAAGTCAGGAAACTATTGAATGATTTGTAAAAGGAGCATGGTTTTCTTGTTTGCTGCTCCATTCACTATCCTCTATGTTAATCTCCGAGAAGAGAGACAGGCCACTTTCTCAGCCAAGAACAATTTACCTGTGTGCTGGCACACAGTTAAGAGCAATTCAGAAAAAAAAAAAAAAATCCCATTCCAAATTAGTATTTAGCTGGTGACATCAGGGGAATTCTTTTATTTTCTTTTTTTTTCCCTCCTTCCTTTTCACTCCTGTTAAGAAGCAGGAGCCTTCTTGCTCCCTGAATGCATCAGAGTAGTATGCTGCACACAGAGGTGGGGTGTGAGGTGCCCTGAAGGAATAAAAAAGCTGAACTCTGCAAGACACCTGTGGGTGCTGAGCCCCACGGGTGCATGTCAAGCACATGTCATTAGTGTTGTGGTTTAACCCCAGCCAGCAACTCAGCACCACACAGCTGCTTGCTCACTCCTCCCCCAGTGGGATGGGAGAGAATCGGAAGAGTAGAAGTAAGAAAACTCGTGGGTTGAGATAAAGGCAGTTTAATAGGTAAAGCAAAATCTGCACACGCAAGCAGAGCAAAATAAGGAATTCATTCACTACTTCCCATTGGCAGGCAGGTGTTCAGCCATCTCCAGGAAAGCAGTAGCAGTTACTTGGGAAGACAAATGCCATCACTCCAAACATCCCCTGCCTTCCTTCTTCCCCCAGCTTTATGTGCTGAGCATGACATCATATGGTGTGGGATATCCCTTTGGTGAGCTGGGGTCAGCTGTCCTGGCCGTGTCCGCTCCCAGCTCCTTGTACACCCCCAGCCTGCTCGCCGGTGGGGTGGGGTGAGAGGCAGGAAAGGCCTTGACTCTGTGTCAGCACTGCTCAGCAGTAATGAAAACATCCCTATGTTATCAATACTGTTTCCAGCACAAATCTAAAATATAGCCGCCATACTAGCTACTATGAAGAAAATTAACTCTATCCCAGCAAAATCCAGCACTGTTAGCACAGGTGGTCTTTCCTGCTTGGAATGTTGGCAGCTCAGGTGGCCCAGTCTGCAGGGCTTCTGTAGGGAGCTACAGCTGCACGTGCCGAGGTTGTGGGGCATGTTTGAACTCAGTTCCACCACCTTGGTCCCTGTGTGTTTCCATTCCAGTGCAGGCATTACTCTGAAATACGTCAGTCATCTTGTAGGCATTGTGCTCCAGGACTTGGAGTATGGGCTGGATCTTGAGGGGTATGTCTAATACTGAGGGAGGCAAACACCAGAGCTAGTAGCTGCTGAGCAGCTCTGGTACCTGACTCTGTGGTGGGGGCTCACCATTTACACTGGTTTTGATACTGTGACTCTGATCCCACACCATCCTTTCACACCTGTGTAGTACAGGTATGACTCAGAAATTAATACCACTGAGCCTTGTCCTTACTCTTTTTGAGCCCTGAGTTTTTGTCCCCAGGTTTGTTAGCTGTTTTATGGAAAAGGAGGTTATAACCAGAATTACTTCTTGATATGAACCAACAATCTTGGATCAGTGGGTGAAAAAGCTGCTCCTCCCGTCCATTTCTGGCACCCCTATAAGCACAGCAGTGGCTAAGGAATCACGTGAAGATGTAATTTCCAGCTGCTGATGCAATCCCCTTCTCTCTGTTCTCTGTTCAGCAATGCCATGATGTGTGTGTATGGCTGCGGGCTGTACTGGAGGTAAGAGACTTTTCAGATTCTGCAAATTGCATTTCAAAATCATCATGTGGTCAGGAAGTAGCAAACTCATCTCCCAAACCTCACAGCCCTTTTGGGAGGTGGAGTCTCCTAATCCAATGATCACAGCATCTCTCTGACTCCCCACTATGGGACAGGGCTGAGTCTGCTGCCAGCTCTGGCATCTGGCTTCTCCTGCAGCCATGGTCTGGTCCAGGGCCCAGCATGGGGCCCAGCCCTGGCAGAGGAGCCTTGGTATGATGGTTTCAGAAACAGTGCATGGCTTAGGAGCCACATGTTACCTGCCTCGGAAGAATGCATATCAGCTGTGCCACCAGTGCTTTCTTGATGATTTGGTGGACCAGGAGAGATGTGCCCGCCAACATCAGTATCTAGTAAGAATAAGTTACTGATCTCAGACTTGTAATGGACTCTTCCTGTTGGGGAGAGAAAGCACATGCCCTGCCATTGCCCATGTTCTACTTTTTTCCTGGGTAAGGAGGGGATCCTGGCATTGGACTGTGCTCAGTCCCCTTCTGCCTGCCAGCACTGAACTCCCTCAAACCCTCATGAAGGTCAATACTTGACGTTAGTCAACCAGTGATGTGGAGCTCAGTGAACCTAGCAGAAAGGGAGAAAGCCAAACTGTTTAGGTGGAAGGGAGTACAGCGTCTGTGTGGGGCAAGGACGGTCTTAACTACATCCAAGGGGATGCTTGTGTGCAAGTGTTGTCCCAAGGCTATTCAGCTCTGCTTGCCACACCACCAGTGACTGGGAAAACAGACCAGATAGTTATCTTCCCCTCCCTTCGAGTATCTTTTCCAGAAAACCCCAGAGGCAAAAAGGGCCTTAGCATGGGGATGGGAACACCCATCCCTAGTCTTGGCAGGAGAGTTTCTGATTTGAGGCCTTTGGTTTTCGCTTGTTCTGATCTGGCATTAGCTCTCAGATGACCCTGCAGTTGATGGAAATGACAGGTCAGTCTCATTGTGGCTCATGTCCTTTCTACCACAGAAAGCTGTTGACTTGAGGAGATCCAGAAAAACCAGCTAGTGTATAAAGGTGTGGAGAGTGTATTGGGAGGGGTGGAGGTGGGGCAGGATGCTACATAAATAGAAAACTTGATGGAAGGGTAGTTCTTTTCAGTATCTAGCACAGAATGGGTCAGTATGTTAGCAGCTGGGAGAAGACATAATTTTCAAGGAAGCCCTCCCTCATTCCTCTCCTGTGTGAGCCAGACAGGTGGCAGTAGTGGTTCCTACTCAAAAGATCTATAGAGAGGCACTGTCCTTGGCTTACCCTTATCTGTTCAGATGGATGCAGCACAGCTGCGTTTTTGCTGAGGTCGATGCTGTGGGCCAGATGGAAATGCTTTGTGCGTGGCCAGCTGGACCACCTCAATCTCATAAATGCCTGCCCTGCTCCACAGTGCTCCTATTGACAGGGATTATTAGAAGGGAACAGGGGTCTCCACCTGTTCATTTACTGCAGGATAAAGTCCCCTCTATATGCGCATGCACTCATCTTCCAACCCCCGCATTCCTGCAGAACATCACTTTAAAATAAATGTGTAAATGGCTCTAGAAGTAATCCTCTGTAGTTTCATACAGTGCATGTTCCCTCTCATCCTACTCCTTCCTTCTGTGTTAGAAAGCACCTATCCCCGCTTCCCTGGAGCAGTCCACCCCATCATCTATTCTGCTGCTGTACACGCCATGTCTCTTTTCTTTTTTAGTTAATTTAATAAAATGAGTGCGTGGGTTGATTTGCATATTCATGGATCACTTGATTAATAATTGATGAGAGGGCCTGGGGCAGGTGGTTGAGAATAAAAAACATTTAGCAGAGAGCAGAGTGGAAGGAACAGATCCCTGTCCATGGGGGGAAGAGCTGCTGGGGGCTGGCAGGGAGGGAAGGGGAGAGCGAGAGGCAGAGTAGACACAGCATTGAATGTCACCAGTGGAATGTAATTTTGTCGATTTAAATAATTAATCATGTCCTCAGAATCTGTGACATTTCAGTCCCAGGGGCTTTTTGTTTTCTGGAGCTATTGTCAGGAGAGCAGGGGCAGGGAGGTTTCTCTCCTTGGTATGGGAGGAGATGAGGACAGGACAGAGATTGTGGGGAGTCACTTGATGGGTTGATGTCTTTCCTAGTATGAATCTGGAGAGCTTAGAGGAACCTGGTGTTCAGTATCTTAAAGCCAGGACCCGTTCACAGACCCTGCTGCAGTGCTGTGGCTCTCTGGTATGGCCGGTGCGGTTGAGCTGTGCTGAAGTGTGAGGTGAAGTATAATTTGGACTGGGACATTGCCCCATAGAGAGCTGAGTCCCATAACTTCTGTTCGCAGCCTGCATCTGCGCTCCATAGTCAAAGCCAGCTTCCCCAACAACTCCTGTGTGTGTGATTTATGGGTGGAAGACTAGGAAAAAGCTCCTAAACTGGAGGGGAGGGCAAGTGTTTTGAAGGCATTTTAATGCCAGGTGTAAGTGCTGGTTTCAGATGCTGCAAGACCTCATTCCTAAGACCTTCCTGGTAGGAGTGATTAACTATGTAAGAGAACAGAGGGGACCCCCCCAAAAAAAAAAGCTGAGAGCTTTCCAGCTTCTTGGGATGTCATTCAATGAAGCAGGAACGTTGGCTGCCTGTCTCACCTCCCCAAATCCCTACTCTGCCCACTCCTGGAAGGCTTTGCCCTGTTAACATGCCAAATGTAAATACTGCTAGGCTTAGGCTTAATGGAATTCCAGGGTTTGAGAGCAAAGAAGTAAGGTATGGCTTCATACTTTTTTTTACAGTGATCTGAACACATATATTTATTCTGAATACAGATGTCCTGTAGCATTCATCTTGGGATTTGTTGTTCTTTTTCTGCTAAATATGCTGCATTCTGCATGATTTGGGAAAAAGACTATTTCAGTTTGTTCCCTGGAAACTGTTACCAGAGGCAGGAAGTATTACTGGGAGTACTTAATCTATTAATACCGTCATGGCAGAAGTAGGGAGACCTGGCGAACACAGGAATGCTGGCAGAAGCTCCAGTGTTGCTTGCAGTTGTGAAATTCAATCATTTTAGTTTTCAGCTTTGTTACCAAACCTGTGAAAGCTGGTGGGACACGTGCCCCGAGGTCAGTAGCTATTTTATTGATTGTGATTCCTATTTTCCTGATTCCTATTTTCCTGCACCAGGTTGGTGCAAAGTCTTCCTGCTGTCTTCTCAAGGGCTGGGGCTGCTCTGAATCCATTTAGCAAAAAGCCAGGTTTGGGTCTGGAGCGATTCTTGCTCAAGACTGAAGTCTGATCCTCTCTCCGTTCCTATTGCCGGTGACAGCACATGAGATCAGCTGGGGAAACTTGGATCCAGAACAGAGATTTTTCATTTCCTAGTAGGGGATTTGATGGTTTATTTATGAGTGGTCTTCACAGATAAAAATGAAAGCAGCCTTTGACAATAGCCCAAGGGAGGCACTGACCATTCACTTCCATTAAAGTCTAGCTGTCTATTAATAGAGTAAGATATATTATGGAGCAGAGATAAGTAATTAGGCAAATCATAAGTAGTTATTATTCAATTACTATGTAGTATTTAATGATACAACTCTTCTCGTACTATTACACTGTCTCCTGCTGGAGAAAGGGATCAGCTCTTTGCACCCTCTGTGCTCTGGTGCTGCTTTCCTCAACATTCCCAGCTGGGAGAGCTAGGATCCAAATTAGCTCTGAACTCCCTCTCACTCCCATGTCTGCACCTTTACTGGGGCTTTGCTAACTCCAGTGGTCTGTTACATCTCTTTGGTATCTTAAGCTACACAGGAATCTTTCTGCTGGTTTTTTTTTCTTGACTGTCTTACATTTAATATCAAATTAATCTCCATCTGAGGTGCTGCATCCCTTCCTTACGTGCAGGTAGTCTATTCTGAATATTGGGCTATACCACTGTTTTGAGGGCACCATCTTGCAGCCCTACCTGAATATGTGGCAAGGGATTTGGGGTCAGGATCTCCATGGGCACAGAAGGTGCACTGGAGAAGTAAAGCAACATTTCATGAGCTGGCATTTGGACATTGCAGCGATTTCCCTGACAAGAGCATTGGTGCGCTGTGTTTTTGTAAACATACCAGGAAAAGCTGCAAAGACATGTCTGGTCTTTTGCTTGCTTTGGCCTATCTGTTCAAGACAAAAGAAAATAAATGAAGCTTCAGTAATGTGGAACTATCCTGGTATCCTACGGCTCTACCTTATCATTGTAGGACTTTGTAAACACTTGGGTGATTTTATACCTCCTACCCACTTCCCCCTCCTGAAAAATCCTTCAAGAATATGGAGGGCTGCTTTGAATCAGCATATAAAACACAGCAACTTCTCTAGACTTCGCAACCAAATCTTCTGAGCCAGAAAAAAAAATGAATTCAACATAAGTGGGATACTCTTGCATATTTTCCACATCTGAGGTAGAAAGATTCTAGTAGCAAATACCGAATAAGAGAGTCCTTTGAAACCTTGGTTGCTTATTGCTAAAGATATTGGGGAGGAAGGTCCTGGGTTCAGTTTTAACTTCTGTTCACAACTTTCATTCTTCTATTAATAGGGATCCCATGATCCAAGATGATTGACTGCAAAAGCAGAAAGAAAAAAGAGCATCTGGGATGAGTGTAGCCAGACATCTTTATTCTGTCTTTGTGTACCTGCACATACCAGTGGTTATTTCAGAGCGAATGTTCGTATCCAAACAAACTTGAACGGAAGACATGACAAGTGTTGGACATTTGCGCAGTCCTGTGAATTCTGCATGTCTCTTTGCAGCACAGTTTTTCATCCTTGCTTTTGCAGGGGCTTGAAATTCACTCCTGGATACCAAGCCAGGCACATCACTTTAGCTAGATTAATTTTCTCCTTTTGCAGAGAGTGGTTCAGTCTTCCTCTGTCTCTCAGTACTTTTGCCCCTATTATCACTGTATCTAATCACAACTGTTGACATGATTATCTGTCTGTGTCCCTGGTGGAAAGGAAGTGTTATTCTTCCCATTTCACAGAAGGGGAGAGAGACACGGTGCAACTCTGTGACTAATGCAAGGTCCCGAGGGAACTAATTGAAAGCAGTGTCTAGGGAAAACTGCAGGAAATGTGGGTTTGGTACCGAGTGCTGTCTTACTGAGTGGCTGATTTTGTCATGTGAATCCCACTCCCTGGGATCTCATCTGAGATTCATCAGTTCGTTTTCTACTTGCAAGCTGGTGATAAACATCAGCCTCTGCCAGCCCAGTCCATGATTTAACATAAGTGCATCTTAGCAAAGTTGCTGATTTGGTTGACTGAAGATTTTCCACATCTGGATAATTTTAGTCAGAGTCAACTTTTTTCCCAACTTTCTTGATTTTTGTTGATGTCTGAGACTTTGGCCCATGGCTGTAGGAAAGACACCGTGTCCACAGAATTCAGCTCTGTAAACAAGTTTCCTTCAAATCTGAAGGTAGAGATAGATGATGGCTTGTAGTTCAGGCCTGTTTCATGGCTAATCTCTCTTTGCTACATAGTTAACCTCAACAGCAATTGTAGGCGTATTGTACCTGTCTTACAACTGTCCTGCTGGTACCATGCACAATTAATATGACACCCGGGAATGTAATACATGCTTCATGTCACAGAATTCAATTCATTTAGCCATTTTCTTCCCTGGATATATCTTGGCTAAGGTCAGTGAATTTGCACTGAAATTTCGTTTGTCTCTCCGTGCACGTACTGCTGCATTACCACAAGATCCCAATTAACAATGTCAGACACATTTTTCTCCTTTTCTTCTAATAAGAGAAGAAAATGCACAATAAGCTGATTTTTTCACAATGCTTTTCAGCACAGAGGCCTGGCACAACCTAGGGAATACCCTTCTATTGCTAAAAATAATAGCTCTAAAGTCTTTGCCCAACTGTTAACTAAAATTTGTATAGCATGGTGGATAAATCATATGCTTAGTACATCTGATGCATTATGTTCTAATCCTGTTAAAGTTGTAGTTATTCAATATTTCAATTAACTCTTTTCTGCTGATATGATTATATATTAATTAAATCTTGCTAATATTTCCAAAGCCATGATAGAGGAATATATTTGATCAGATATTTCTTTTCATGTGTATGAAAGGCCTGCTAGGGAGAGAGCTGCAGAACTGTAGAGAGATATGCTATCTCTAAACAGAAATGACTTTAAGGAAAGGGCTGGCTGTGGGAGATGCTTGCAAGCATCTCGCTCTGTTGTGTGATCCCGGGTTTTTTCACTGTGCAAGTGCAGCTGGGCCTCAGCAGAGGCAAAACTGTAAGAAAAGCCAGAATCACAAAGAAGTGGTGATACAGCAGGTTGCATTCCTTTTTAGCTAGTCTTGTAATGGTATTCCTGTGTAGCAAAAGGATTTCATAGGTGTTGGGAGCTTTTTCCATAAGGACCCATTTCAAACCATAAATTTCGGCTCCTGTGATGCTTTCGGTAAATACAGGTTATGTTAAGTCACTGGGCTTTCCAAGGTCTACAAGAGGCAATTGAATTTTCATGATGCAAAGCTGAATTCTCCCTGTGCTTTCTGTTGAAGGACGATCTTCCTCTCCAGCCTTTCTCCTGTGCTGTTTAAGGGCATTTCTGCATCTCTCAGAGTTAGTTAAGTGGATTCCATTTCTGTATTTTGAAACCAGGTTTTCTGTAAAACATAGGGAATCAAGCTTTGATTTTTATGAGCAATATAGGGCAGAGTTGTGGCTAACTCAGCCCCTGCTTTCTCAATGTGTATAAGCCTGTGAACCCTTCCAGGAGTGGTGTAAGGTGGTCTTAATTCTGCCTTGTTTCATTTGGCCATACAAGCAGCTCACTTGTGTGTAGCTGGGCTGCTTTAATCTCTTGCTCCTTTCCTTACCTTGTTTATTGCCCGTGTGCAGTGATTTGGATCCACCCCACAAATGCTGTGGGTGCTGCCACATGAAATCATCAGCTTTCCCTTCAATTTTTTTTTCCTTGCCATCTCCCCCTTTATGCCATGGCCCCCATCAGTCGCAGGGTGGCTGGGTGCAGAGGGAGCTGTGCTTGCTGGCTCTAATGGATGGGCTGGAGCCCCTGGGGTGCAGGAGGTGCAGTGCTGACGGACAGGAGGCCACCTCAGTGGCACCAAATGCTAGTCCCTGCCTTGCCTGCTAGGGCAAGCAATGGCGGAGAGCTGCGATCCTGCATGTTTTGGGGTGGGGAGGAAGGGGGCAGGCAGTGCCCTCCGACAGGCACAGGCATTTGCTGCATGACCTGCCATTTGCTTTCAGTTGTTTGGATACAGAGGTGCGGTCTGCAGTGTCGCTGCTGAGTGAAGAAAAACATTGTGGCTGTTTAAATCGAATATTTTAGGGCTCTGTCTCTTCCCTGTTTATCCTAGCTCTCTAGTCTCTTCTTTTATCTCTCTCCTCTCCCCTCCCCCCCACCCTTGCTTTCCCTTTACTCTCTCTTTATCTTCCTCCTCCTGCTTTTCTTCTTTTTCCTCCCTTCTCATTTACCCTCTTGATGAGGGGAAGGTAGAATTTCCCTTTTCGGATCAGGTCCATTTGGCCCAGCTGTCCCTCCCAGCATCGCGCAGCCCCACAGCAGCGCACACTACAGCCCATCCTGCATGCTTCAGAGGAGAACATGTGCATCTGCCTAATTATACAACACCGTACAAGAATAGGGAAAGTGTTTCTCTCCTCCCCTTTCCAGGCCCTGATGCCCTGAATTCCCCTTCACATTTGTTCAACATAGCTTTCAGTGTTGTTATTTCTCCTGAAACTATCTGGTTGCGGTATCTGAGCTGACAGCCTCCCGCGGCCGTAGATCCCACAGGTTCTCCATCACAGCGGGAGGGAGAGCTGCCTTTTTTTCCAAATCAACTGCCTCCTATTTTAATCACCTCTCAGCCCCCTTAAGTTTGATGCTTGCACTTCTGTTGACGGATATAGCTTGCCCAATGTGTCATGCATTTCTGTGAATCAAACATGGTTACGTCTCTTCAGAAGAGCTGTCTTCACAAACTTTTGCTGTCATTGGGCTCTCTCCCTGTTTAGTACCCTTTGGATTCAATGCCTTAGATGGGTATCTTAGCACAGGCTCTGAACTTGCCATCTGTAGTTGTGAGCTCTGCCGCAAATCTCCAGTGGGACCCTGTACAGGGCAGTGAGTGTTTTCATGCCTTGTTTTCCTTGTCTGTGAAGTGGGGAGTTAATATTTTGTTCTTTAACCCCTTCCTGGCAGTTTTTCCCATCTAAGCTACTCCTGTTTCAGATAGGCTGTACCTGACTATGTGTAGGCGAAGCGCAACAAGATGCTCTCGCTAAATAAAAGCCTCCTGGGTGCTAACAAAAGAGGAAAAATAAATTATATCTGGGTTCCCCATGCTCCAAGGCTAATAAAACTTCTACACCGAGGTCCTCTAAAAGGAAATGCCAACATCCAAGTCCTGGATGCAGATCAGATGAAGACACTTTGTGTCTCTAAGTGGGTCGGCTGCTTCAGCTCCATAGAGAGCCCCCTTCGTTGAAAAGCGTCAATGACTAGCCCTGCTCTTTTTCTAAGGTTCACTGGATCTGGCGTCTTTTGTCTTTCTTTCATGACTTGCTGGAAGAGAGAGTTTTATTAAACCATAACTTGTGTTGATTAGTTTGTAGCATTGGCCTGATAATGGGTTGTTTGGGTTTTTTTAAGTTTTCTCTTTCTGTTATTCCTGACAAAGTGACAGTTCAGATGATGTGAGTTTTGGAATGAGATTTTTAGCAGGTAGTGTCTCTCTAATGCTACCCATTTTCAGGTGATATTGTTTTGATTTAGCCCTAATCCAGCAATGTGGTATATGGATGTGGCCTGAACTCATGCTAAACCTGACCTAAATCACTGAAATCAGAGGCTTTGTAATAGGTAACTATTTTTAGGTAGTACATGGATGAACCCAACAGGTAACAGCCCAGGTTATCTTTCGGAAACTCAATTCCTTGCTTTTTTTTTTTTCCTTTATTGCTGAATTTGACATTTCATTTGTTCACATCTTGGATCCTGAATTATCCCCAGAGGTATAGGATGGTGCTCAGCACCCCAGGCTCCAGCCCATCTTATTTCACAGTGCAGTTGTGTTTTAAGTTCACCCCTGCTGCTTACCTATCCCTCAGCCATTCACCCTCTGAGCAAATTCATGCTGAAGATGGAGTTGCAAAGTCCCACTTGTGCACCAGGATGCTGAGCACTGTCTGGATGTGTCAAGGGTGGGATCCTTCACCTTGTGCCCCAGCAACTGCCAGTCAGGCATTTGGACTGAATCTGTAAGGCCAACCATTTAGGTGTTTAGCAATAAGGAGTTCAGTTTCTGAGGGGCGCATTTAAACACTGTCGTGCATAAGTGTCAAGGGACATGGTTGATTGCATGATGGATATGTTCCTTTGTGCTAGGATCATGACCTTCCAGCTGGGTTACTGCGTCATATTCTGCGGTGACCATAGAATTTTCTGGAAATTTAAATTCCTTTAGTATATAAAAATAAATTTGGTCTTTGCTGGGACTGAGGGAAACCTTCTGAATGTAAACAGCTGCAGTAGTTAATATTGCTGAATATATAGCACCGGGCAATGCATAGTTCATGAAAATTTCATTGAGATGGAATGAATTTTGCTTTCTTCAATGTGAAATATGTAACAAAAAAAGAGGCATTGGACCCAGGAGCCAAATTTAGCCATGTATGGGGCAATGAAAATAAATTAGGCTTTATAGCATTTTTATTCTATTGTCTAAAATGGAGCAGAGGATTCTGAGGTGTGAAGTCACAGATAAAAACAAAAGTGAGGGTTGAAAAAAATGGATAAATTTAGACCAGGGGAACTGTGATGATGGCTACGTTGTGTGTCCGTGATAAGAATCCAGAATGACATGCATGAGGGGAACCCCGAGCTGGGAGATCATGGGGTGCTGCAGGGCAGAGGAGGGGGAGCATTGGGGGAGCTTTATTGTAAGAGAATTAAATTTACAAATAGTAGTAATTATTTTAATGCATAGAAATTTCAATGATAAATGTTTTCTAACATTTACATAGGAACTTCCTAAAATGGTTCTTTGTGAAAGAACAAGTAAATGATGCATTTTTGAAACTGTGGAGAAAATAGTGATTTTTCCTACCTTTGTTTAAATGTGCAGCAACAGAAAATAACCATGCAGGTGTGATACTGTGAACAATCAGCTGACCTCAAGTGTCAAAGGTTGCCATTACCTCATTTAACTACTTTGGATCAAAACATCTGAAGATGAGTCGTGGGGAGGGTGATGGGGAGACATGTGCTGCTTGGGTCTTGGTGGTAAGGGAGAATTTATATTATTAAGTGCCTTAGGGATGGATCAAACCTATCCCCAGTCCTTACCTGTTGGGCATGTGGGGTCTTTGATCAGTCCCAGAACAAGGTGTCAAGAACCGGTGAACCAGACTATCCCATTGGTTCTGTTAGCATCTGGTGTTAGTTTTGCACTTGAAATATTGATGCCTTTCATTTGCAGGGAGTGTTGGGGGTGGGAGAAGGAAGTTGCATGACACAAGAAGTTATCTGAATTAAAAACGAGCAAAAATGAAAGCCAACAGCAGTCATTAAAAATGAATTTCCAGGAAGGCTGGGGAAAGGGAGATTAAAAATTATTATGATTTCTGTCACGACCGTGTTTAAGCTGGGCCATTAAAGATGCTATTGTCTGGCCCAGCTGTTTTGGAACAGTTATCTGTTTGACAACAGGCAGAAGGATGAGCTGGCTACTGGCCCCTTTCCCCAAGATGCTGTACAGAGGCACATGCGTGTCTGTGTGCCCCAGCACTCCCTCCTGGCTCACCCCCATGAGAAAAAAAATCCTGACCCTCTTCACTGAGAGAAGCAAGGAAGCCCGAAATCTCACCCCTGAGCCTCCTTGTTGAAATGCTGAACGAAGCGCATGCTGCAAGGAGCCTGGTCTATCTGTCTTGATATTTTTTTCCTCCTCTGGGAGCTTTGCGCCACACGTGTCTGGCAAGATCACAAATGTGAGTTTGGCATGTGGCTGTATGTATTTTAACACCCACCTCCGCAACCATGCTTTAGTTACTTAGAGTTGCATTCTGCTCTACTCTTTCTTGGTGTGAATTAAGCTGGTACTTTGAGCTGAGGAAGTCTGAGGAAACATGCTCCTGGGGGAAAAAAAAAAGTGACCCATTTTGGCAAAATTCTTCCCTCTGTCCCCATTGTTGTTTCTGGCCATGCTCCCTGTATATAATTCCAGACCCAGTCTCTCTCTTTCCAACTTCAGTTCCCAATGATGGCCAGGAGGCTTCCCAGAAAAGGAAGTAAGCAGAGCCCCTTGGGGCTGGTTGCTTGTTCCTTACTGAATCCAGTAAAGTTCCTATCAGTTTGCATATCCAGAAGATAGGGGTTTTTGGGGGGGTTTCTTCCCCCTTCACTTCCAGACCAATAGTCCATCTTGGGACCTGGAAGCCATGCTGGCTTCTTCATAAATCATATGTACCCAAAAGGGAAGATGTGGCAAAAAGATCTTAGTTAAAAAATAGACAGTGTGTCTTTTTAGCTTTGCTAAAATGTAGTGAATGGTCATGTTAATCACTCTGTGGAGTAGACTGGATGGATGCAGAGAGGAACAAACTCTGAGAAAATATATTTTATAGCTTTTACACTTTTCAGAGAAGACTTTTGTGGCTGAACTTCTCTAGGTAATTCCAGTCAACTAAGTTGGAGAATAACAGTAATCTATTTCTTAAGGTAAACAAGAAGTTCACGATTTGGTCTTTGTTTTCTACCCAAAATTACTTCAATAACAGACCCAGGCCTGCAAGTGTTCAATCTCATGTATTGTGTGCTGATTTCAGAGCCCAGGCTCATTCTGGGAAGGAACACTGCAATTTTCCCTGAAGGTTTTCTCTTTGCTATCCTCATTCTGGACTGTCAGAGAGACAATCTCTTTTTCTCTCCAACAGACTGTGTTTCCTGCGAGGGGGACCTGCCCACTCCCACTTTCTTCCCCCTGCCCCAGCACTAGGGTGAAGCAAACAGGGCTGCAGTGGTTATTTGGAGCCATGCTCTTGCCCGTGCTTCTAGGCAGGGTTACGGTACGCCTGGGATGCTCCACTTCATCTCGATGGTAGTGAGTTATTTCTGAATCTTTTTCCATGTGCATTGTGTGCACAACAGTTTCAAAATCTTCGTTAAGCCTGTTATGTTTAATAAAGCTGCATTTCAGTGTGGATCTTGCCAAGAGGTCGCTAGCCATGCTGGCTGTTTGGTCACTGGTACCACTCTGTTTTATGCTGTGGTTGCGTGGCAGCTAGGAGGGGGATTTCTCCTTTGCCAAAGCTGATGCCATTGATGCTTGTGTTAGATCAATCTCTCTGCTAACAGCTGACAGTATGGAGCCCCTGACACATGGCTCTGCTCCTAATTCCATTTACTAGAAAGCAGTAGTGGTGCACGCTAGCCAACCAACTCATTACTGACTGTAACCATTGCAGCAGCTGATTGTCATTGCTTCCCTTTCACTTTGGATTTCTCCACTGCTGTTTGCTGCCCTGTTTCCTATCATCTCAGATGACCTGATTTCAACAAAGTCCTGTCCTGTTAATGTCTAATGAGTGGTTCATAATGGCTATGGAGATGCAGCATCCCATCCAGGCTAGACATTGACAGGCAGTAAATAAATACTGTGCTCCATGCTTCTGTCAGAGTACTCATCGTGCTGTAGTCTTTGCTCTGCTTTCTGTAGCTGCTGGCACATGTATTGTGTTAGTCCTGTCTCTTGGTTAATGCATGGGAGGGAGGAGTAGGTCACCTTGGCTGTACAAAGTTAAAGCATGAA
This sequence comes from Morus bassanus, assembly GCA_031468815.1. Lineage (NCBI taxonomy): Eukaryota > Metazoa > Chordata > Aves > Suliformes > Sulidae > Morus > Morus bassanus. Next base: position 129,924,560 of record CM062568.1, on the reverse strand, counting down.
ACTTGCAACCCCTGTGCCTCATGGGGCAACTGGAGTGTGATGCATCCTTGCAAAGTAAAGCTTTTTTGTAGGGTGGGTTTTTCTGCATATAGAACTTGTTTAAGGGTCTCTCTCTTCTTGCCTTTGAAAGGTGTGCACTTGGCTATCTCCTTCAGTTCATTTAAAAATGTGTCCTCCTGGCCCTTGTGTAGGACCTAGTTAAAGTTCCACCTCTTCTTAGCAAGAATTACTGAGTGGCATTGGCCCAGGAATATGGTGTTAGAAATCTTCATTGCAAAAAAGGAAATATATTCGAGTGCAGAGAGACATCAGTAACTTTTCCAGCTGTCTGTAAGCATCTCTCCCTTAGGTTAAAGTTTCCTCCTCACAGCAGCTTTCACCTTTGCTGAGGTTTTATAGGCAAGGGTTGTGGACAGTGCAAGGAGATTTTACAAGGTATTAAGAACACAAAATCTACTGCAGGTGATAATGAAGGACTGATTCAGAGATGCACCATCAGGCAAGAGCTGAGGAGCATGACTTTCTCCCCCAGGCAGATTTGGGAAGTCCACATATGCCCCTGTTATCATGTGCACATTCCCAGTAGAGCACCTTGGGGATTCCTCCATCTCAGTTGGGAAGCCTCGGTCAAACCTCAGGACACTCAGCCCTGAGATTTGTAGGCAGTCCTCTTACAACCTCCCAGCTACCTAGTGCATCTGATATAAGCCTCTGCAAAGTTAAAAGTGGTATTAGGATGGGCCAACTCATTTTTGTAATGGAGATGGATGAGGTTTCAAGCATGTGTATTTACTCCTTGCCCTACTTGTGAGCATCTGTGGGTACAGCTATTCATCCACCTGCACAAACATTTCTGGCGTGCCCTCCCCCGACCTGTGCAGAGGCACGTTTCGTTTCCTTTTCTCTCAGCTGTTCAGGGAAGCACCTCTAAATAATCCAGGACACATTGCTCAAGCAGCTGGAACAGCTGCCAGGTCTGTAGCACCCTCACCTGGTGCAAGTGTGGCTATCATCGTTAATGTGCATTCCCCAATGTTATACACAGACAACTTCTCAGGGATACAGCTGCCCAAAAGCAACCCAACCCCAGCCCTGAGCGTCATATGCCGTAGCTGTGAACCTGAAGCAGCGCAGCCGCTTGCTTGAGGCGTGCAGCAGCCCACCTCCTGACCTGCAGTTAGAGCCGCTTGGGTCTCTACACATATATGTGTTCAGTGGTTCTTTGGATCACCTAAAGTTTTGGTGTCAAAATGTCATGACTCAAAGCAAATGGGGTCCTGGACATCCTCTCAAAGATGTCCTGTAAAACAGGCTTGTTGAAATCTGGTGAGGCCAAATCCTTGCAGCTGGTGCACCTTGGCAAAGATTTGTGACATCTGGCCATGTATGTCTGTAGAGCTGCTGAGTCACCCAAACTCTCTGAACCCTTTTATATGTATTTAGGTATATACATGTATGTATGCATATAATTTGCTATATATAGCTGTATGTATAGAAAATTCTGTATGTGTTTTCATTCTCTCTCTTGCTGTGCAGCAGCTATTGTTTTTTCCAAATTGTGACTTTCAATATTTTCCCTTCATTACCTGCTTCAGTTCTAATCCACTGCACCCATGCATTTTCAGACACTTTCCTGAGCAAAGTTTGCTGTCCCAGACCCTTCAGCGATTTGCACAGAATGGCTGGGGAACAGGCTCAGACCCTGTGTCTCATCTCATGTGCACGTATTTATATGGTGAGGGAACCCAAGCTTAAAGAAGTGAAAGGCTGCCCCTGTAACACCTGGTCCTGTATGGATTCCCCAGGTTGTGCCTTGCTCTCTGCCGTTTACGTGCTAAACAGGAGGATGTACAGCACTCGCAATATATTTCGAGAGGCTTGACTGTTGCAAGCTGCTTGTGGCTCTAAAAACAGCTTTATTTAAATACTTCATGCAAGCTGGTGTTTCAAAATAAGAGAATAATTAAGGCGAGAAGGAAGGGAGGGAAGATATAAAATATTCATGTGCTTCAAAGAAAATACAATCATCTTAGGTGTCCTGTGGCTACAGACTATTCAGGGAGCGAAACGTGCCGCGACAGTTCAGTGAACTTTTCTGTGCACAGGCACCTCTCCAAGAGCTTGGCCCAGCAACTGTGATGGCATTTGGGAACGGGCGGAGGATCGCAGGGAAAAACAGGGGGGAAAAAGTTAGGAAGGCGGAACAATGTCAGCAGGAGTGCTATTTTGCCTTCCGAAAGACACAGTTTGGGAGACGCTTTGTGCGTCATGCTTGTTTTTGGGGAGGGAAAATGGCAGAAATTATTCAGAGAAGATGAACTATTTTAGTTTCTCATTTTGCAGTGACAGTTTTGTTTTGGAAAACTTCCTTTAAAAGAAAAGAGGAATTTTGGAAAGAAAAGGCAGGGTTTTTTCATGTACATGAAATGAAATCTTTCAGCCAATTTGAAAAGATTTTTTTTTTCCTCTAAAAAGACCAACCAACCAAACAAGCAAAAATTAAATGATAGGTCTTGAGTCTTCCTGGAAAGAAATATTTTCAATTTATCATTTTGACCAGTGGACAGAAAAATTGTGCCTGGTGCTGAAGAGAAAGTATGTCAGAGGCAGATGAGAAAAGAGAAAAATGTGGTTGAGATTGATAGAAAGGCTGAAGCTGGTGATACCCAGGCAAAGAAAGAAGGGGAGGGGGCGGTCAGAGAGGCTCGTCGCCCTTGCAGTGCTGCTGGGGTGTGTGAACGAGATCTGGACCTTCAGGGGAAAAGAGACTGGTGAGCATGCTGGTGCTGCCAGCCCTGGGAACCGGTGTGCAGAGGGGCAGCGCGATGCGGGCTTGGCTGACTGCTTTGCTTTGAACGGCACGCTGCTTAGCCCATGGTCTCGGCCAGCAGCCACCAGTGGTGCTGCTGAGGGCATCCGTGCCCATGAGCGCTGGAGCAGGAGATGAAGGAATAATTGGTTTGCCGCAGCAGTCTCCATGCCCGCTGATCTGTGGGGAGTGGAGCTGTCCAAGAGGCACAGCCAGATGGTAAGCTCTAATGTGCCCATATTTATAGATGTCTTCATTAGGTGACATCTGCACAAGAGTCGAAGGATCTGTGCCTTTCAGGGCTTGTCAGGGATTGGCACGGTATGGTGATGAAGGTGGGCTTTGAGTTAAGGGAGTGGAGCGCAGGCATGGGGATGCAGTACCTTTTACCCTCCGGTTTGTGGAGACATGCAGGGCAAAAGTAGAAAATGTAATAACAAAAAGGGGGAAAAAGATAAGGATGTGGGTGAAACCAAGTTGAAATAAGCCACAACCTTCTCCCTATGTCCAACCCTACCTTTGGTCCATTTTCTGTCTCCCCACCCTGCTCCCAGGACCCCTGTGCTATTCGGGCTCGTGCTAGCCCCATGCTCACCATGCTATACTGTTCTCACTGCCATTTGCCATACTCAAAGCCCAGTGCTGCCTCTGCCTGCTTCTTAGCATGTCCCACTCTCAGCCTACGCATGCATAGACACATATATGTGGCCGTGAAAGCCTTCCTGTTACTGGCTCCAGGAATACCTGATCTATGTAAGAAACCTGGCTGATGAGGGCACTGGAGGGATATTCTGTTTGGGGGGAGAGGGTAGAGAACAAGAGTGTTTGTATTTGGACTCCATCCTTGCTTGTATTTCTTCGTCTACCATCACTCCTGCTGCAGCTCCTTCCATGCCCTTTCCCCCAGCTTGTGTGTCATATTCACCCTACAACATCCTCTAGTCCTGCTTCCTGGAAGAAGTGTGTGCAAGATGAGAATTTTAGCCTGCAGATTGTTGTTCTTATTATTGCCAAGGCCATCTTTCTCTAGTCCAGCATTTCCCTGGGTTTAGTGCCACCATTATTATTATAGGAGAAGTAGGAAGCATTTTCTCTCCCTTTATCCACTGTTTCCATTTCAGTGTCAGATACTCTTCCAACACGGATGAATTTCCAGAACATCATCACGTATGTTAGAGCAAAGCACGTGGAGACTTTTAAACCTCATTTTCTATAGATGGATCCTGTCCAGAAAAAGGCAATTGTGTAGACAAAGCCCTCTTCAAAGGATTGTGGGCTAGCTCAAGTGAATGGAGCATTTTGGATAATAATGGCCAGGTCACAAAAAAACAGAGTGGAGCACTTGGGGAATAGGTGGAAGGGCTGCTAGCCAGGATTTTAGGAGGCCTGGTCTGATGATGCTTTGGCAATGCAGGTTGGGTAGATTAGCCCAGCATCTCGGGAGCAAGCCAGCCCTGCAGAGTTCGTCTGTATCTGGCAGCCTCAGTAAAGAATTGCCTTTCAGCTGATTAGATCTCTCGGACCACTTTTCATTTCCAAAAGACATATTACGTGCCTATGGAGCTTTTTTGCACTTATATTAAGTTTGGGTTTGCGTTAGTGGCTCTTGAAAGTTACTTCTGAGGAAAGAATAGGCAGGTCTACAATAGGGCAACTGAAGAGGCAGATTTTGGCTTGGATTTTCATTGCAAGTAGGTTTTGCCCTGACCTTGCTAGGGTCTGCCAACATGTTATGTCTTTTGTGCGTTTGTATTTCTTACTGTTCTCTGTGTGCCTTGGGTGGCTGCCAAAATATAAGTGTACTGCAATTCTGCGAGCGTGGTGGCTCATTGGGAAGGTGGCATACAACTTTCTGTGGTGGAAGTATCCAACAGATTTCTATTAGTCCTAGTCTGATGTATGGCTGTACTGCAGTCCTCGGAGAGGTCGTGGTGTAGTATAGACACATATGGGCAAGCTGGCTTGCAACTGATGTGAATAACTAAGCTATACTCGGACAACAGTGATTGTGGTACAGAGAGGGCTCTTTACTGAAATGGCTCTGTGGCCCTGGGACAAGTGCAGTGGGAAGCCTTGAACCAGTCTTGGGGTGACGGGTGGTGGTCAGGGAAGAAGCAGAAGAAAACTGTACCCTTCCCACTTGTGGGGGAAGGAACCGGGGACTGGATGCTGTTGATCTAGCACTGCCAATTTTATTATTTTTTTTTTAATAATAAAGAGCCTTGCTATCTCTCCATAGTCTCAGGAGAACAGAGCCCTGCCGTATCAGTTGTGTTCTCCCAGCTGCCACCCAGGGCAGTCAAGGATCTCGTGGTCTTCCTCAGCCCCCCTGTGAAGACAAGATCCTACAAAAACACCTAAAAATCCTGGGATTTCTCTGCTCATGGAGTAATTCCTAGAAGCAAAGCAGAGCCACAAGATGCCAAGATGGATTTAAACAGGTCAGCACTGGTTTTTGAGAACATATAATAATAATTGCGGGTCTGCTGCATGCTAAGATAATACATTTCCAGTGAAGGCTGATTGAATGCAAGGGCTCATAAAGGCAGAACTCTTCTCTTTCCAGCCTCCTCCTGCAGGGTGTCACACACTGGCCAGAGGAGCGTTGCGGTACTGCTTTCCACTTATGTTTGAAGCGTCAGCACCGTCTGCTGCTGCAGACTAGAAATTGTAAAGCGGGACCAATTTCTGGTCGCTCATTAAGAGAAACTCATTGATTTAATTGTACAAACCTATAAATGCCAATAGTTTCTCTCTTCCAGGACCCGTAGATGCACTCCGTGTTAGGTGCTGCAGTCCTGCTAATGAAGTGGTATTAAACTTGTACCTGTGTGTAGGTGCATTGACCTAGATTTATCAAGCTGTTACACTTAATGCTTAAATTGCACTTGATTGGCCCAGTGGTCTGATCTGGTCTGGCAAATACAATATTCTCTACAAGGCTTCTAAGAGGAATTCCCTAGCTGATCACACATTTCTTTGCACTATTATAGATCTTCCCCTATCCATTTCTTCTCACTCGTTTCCAGTTATTATCTAGGGAAGCTATTTGCTGCAGCTTGTTCACAGGAACACGTGAAATTACCTTCCACTCTGCTCCAAGTCTCCACTGTTAAAAGAACAAATATTTGATTTTTTTTTTCCTTAGCTGGAAACATCTTTTCGTATACAAGAGTATTAGTGGTTTTTTTCTTCTTTTTTCCCCTATTTTCTGCCAGAGAGAGGAGCAGTTGGGAGTTTTCCACTGAAACAGGTTCTCATTAGCAAATACCATTTTGTTGAAATCAAAACACTTTGCAGACACTTACTGGTTTCAGCAAACTTATCCTCCACCGTACAGGGGCTGCCAGAAACCAGCTCCCAGGATGAGCTGTTCAGAAGTGCATTTTTCCAAGCACCATGATCTCTGAGGACGCTGCTCCACCATAGTTTTAACTGATGTATTTCAGGGCTAATAAATTCCAATTCTTGCCCAGGAGAGGATTTCGAAGGGGGCAAGTAAGACCATACAGCTAGAGACGGGGTGAAGGTGATGCTGCAGCAGTAGTTAAAACTATGGTGGAACTGCAGCCTGAAGCAGCCGTGTTGCACATTCGTGCCCTGTATCCTTCTTGCTTGGCAGCAAATTTCCCAAATTCCTCAGCAAGAATTTTCCGTGACATTCCTCTGGTAGATTCCCACAAAGCAGAAATCCTCAGGTTTACCCAGTTTAAGACTCTGCTTCTGTTTGTATTTTTTCTCTAAAGCATTAAACAGTTGTGTACCCTTGAGGGCAAACTCTAAGTGATAAACCCTGCTTCATTGTTAGTGCGACCATGGATACCATCTAGCATCCATTTTTTCAGAAGCCCTCACAATCCTGGGTTAATGTTTATAAATCCTTTACACAGATGTGAGGTTTTGCTTATGGAGCATGAGAATGTTATGATATCCCTAAGGACATGGCACAGGCAGTAGTCAGGATTTGCTTGTGTACAAAAATAACCAGCATAACGATGCATTCCCCGTCACCAGTTTGGGGACACAAGTTATGTACAACTCTCAGTAGCAAAAGAATTTGTCTCTAGCACCTGAGTTAAGGCAGCAGCTGTTTTGATTTGGAGCAACAGGCTACTATCTACCATTTGGGCTGGACACAAGAGAGAGTTATTTTGTATTTAGCCAGCCTCCGAAATATAAAATGCTGAGTGCTGTGTAAACAGCTGATCCGTTCCCCTAGTCTAGATAAGACAAGCATATCCAGCAATGTTTTCTGTACGTAACTCGGGTAAGATTTTAAAACAAAACACTTTTTTGTGCTCCATCTGGGACAAGTTTTGAGGGACTTGTCCGTCCTCATGTTGCAAAGGTCCACCTGCAGCAGCTCATCAACTGGCTCGGTTAATACGGCTTATGTCACTGTGGTTTTCCTCCCCAGGCTGGCCTGCTAACCCCCCTGGCCAGCCTGGCCCCAGCCCCGGGGACCTCTGAAGGAGCAGGGCTCTTGCTGTGAACAGCCCTTGTACTTCAGAGGTGCAGACCCATGCCTGAAGCTCAAGTTCAGGGTACCCACCTGTGGGTCAGGTAGAGAAGGCTCACGGCTACTGCCAGCATTGCACGGGGCTTTTGGGGTATGGCAGGTGGTGAGAGCCTGGGGCTTTGCAGGCCTTTCCCCGAAATCGGTCTCATCAGATTTCAAAGGGAAAACTCCACAGCTGAGTGGGGATAGAAACCGGCCATATTCTATACCAATGTACTCTGTGTCTTCCTCTGATTTTTTTTTTTTATCAGCTATAGGCAGGATATATGCCAATTCTCTTACATACAGAGACACTCAGATGTTTTTCAAACCAGCTGAATGTGACTGAGAAAAAAACCCAAAACTATGGATCTATTTTGAAATCTGTGAGATTCTGTTTTAAAACAAGGGAAGAAGCAGAAAGTTAAGGAAGAGAGAATCAAATATTTATGTACTTCAAAAGCAAAGCAATATCATTTCAGTGACACAGTTGCTAAACGACTGTTCCTCCCCCATCTTGATTGACAGATAAAACAGGTTTGTGTAATTTTGAAGTGGCTCCTCATCCGTGTAACTTCTCTTTGCAGTCAGGGCTCTGGCAGCTCCCTTCAGAGGCCTCCGTGGGGAAGGAGGGAGGAAGATTACAGGGACACAAAAATACCAGCCATTAATTCAATTGTTTCCTTTGCTTGTTCTACTGTTGTCACTGATGGTATTTGTTATATATTCTGCTGCTGGTACGACTATATATGAGTTCTGTTAGCTCAGTTCAAAGAAACCCAAATTCTAGTTGCATACTAACAGGGAGATGGTAGGGAGCCTTAAGAAGGTGGGAACATGGGGTTCATAATGTAAACATTAGTTTGTGATAGTCCTTTTCAAGTTGTCTGCTGCCCTGTAATCCTGGAAACACTCGCAGCGGTCAATTTACCTGGGTGCAAGGTAGCAGCCCCACAGGGACTCTGCCTAATGCATTTGGGTCTGCATCCTGATCGCAGCATAATGTTGTGCTGAAAGGAGACAGGGATGGGGGGGAAAAGGCTGTTGTCTCCGTGGGGCATCGCTTGTAGCGGCCTTCTATCAGTCCAGGAAGTTTGAAGAAACATTTACTATTACTACCTGCTCATTCTCTGTGGAAACTGTCAGCTGAGGGGATGCATTGATTTACGGGCAGTATGCTTAAGCATTTCCACAGAGGCTTTATTGGGCCTCTGCCTATAGAAATGGATTGGGTTGGAACGATCCCAGCAGTGGCTGGGCATGTGCAGGGCTGGGAGTGTCGAAAAAGAAAAAAGGAGGAGGATAAATCAGGGTGTGTGTGTGGAGTAGCTAATCATATTTGAGAAATACTTGAAAATATAACTAAGTGGGAAGGCCAGGACCTTATCCTGACCATTTGGGGGGTGGGCTGGGTAGTCTTTAACAGCACCAAAGTGAATAAAAAGTTAACAGTGTTTTTGGACATCTTAGGCAGCACCTACCAGCTGCCAGAATCTAACCTGTGGTCCTAAATGGCTCGGTCCCAGTATTTACTGGCTTTCTTGTCCAATCCAAGCTGGGAGCATGGGGTGGAGGGATCTTTCCACGACACCATACATAATGTATCTAAGTTATACCTGATGCGAGCGGCTTCAGTTCTTCCACTTTGCTAGCCTGAAACACATTCAGCATTTCCTTTCCTTTTAGCTTGGCTACCGCAAGCTGCTCTTCCCTTCACACAGTGGTGTTACTAATCCTTTGTTCTGTTTTCTCTCCTGTCCCCACTTCAAGGATGGCTATGCCTTCAGCAGCACTAGGCTTAATTAGCATCGTGTTAATATGGCTAACAAGCAATGGGGCAGGCAGAGCAGCATGGGCTCTAGAGTAAATGTGGCATCTCTGCGAGATTAAAACCAGGGCTGGTAAGCCTCCTCACATGCACCTGCATTTATTACCAACTCTTAATGTACCCACAGTCTTCCACTTTCACTTGGGGCTGGGGGAGAGCAGCTCTCCTACCTGATCCATAGGCTCCCACTCTTGAGGCTGCATTTCCATGGTAATGCAATGATGGTGGCCCCGCACGTGGAGCTGTGGCTGCAGCCCAGCTAGGAGGACCCCATGGATTTTGCTGCAGTAATGACAGAGCGAAGGTGGGCAGTGAGGAGTTCAGCAACTCGGGCAGCTACTGGGGAGAGTCGCACGACTGTTCCATGAGGTCTGTGTAATGATGTCCTTTGCTGCTAGGAAATACCCCAAATTAATACTCCCATGATTGTCTTCTAATACTGCAGCTATTGTTTGAATCTCAGCCAGTTCCCTGGCCCTCACACTGCCCTGTTTCCTCATTATTCTCCCCTCTCTTTATTACGATGGGGTTTGCAGAACAGGTATTAACATTAGAGCGTTTAAAGGGTGGCTCTGTTTTCTTTAGCTGCAGAGTCCATCTCTGCATTGTTCTGCTAAACTGCTGGATGAATGCACCAGAGCTCTCTGTCATAGAAAGCTTTCCTCCTTACTATATTTCTTTTGGAAGGACAGTAGCTCTGTAATGCTGTGAATAAGGGTAAATATATACACACTGAATGGAACTGAACCTCTCGATCCTTTGCGGGGCTTAGAGTTTGTGAGCATCTCTACACACTCAGAATTGAGCATTAAGCATCTTTAGAGGCATATTTTCCTTCTTATCTCTCCAAGCCTGCTCAGCTCTTTAAGATGGTCTGGAGATACCTTTAAAGAAAAGAAAATAGAGTCTCTCAAATCAGCGATGGCATCTCTGGAGAGGAGAGCGATTAACACATAGTAATACAAAACATTGGGATAATTATGGGGTTCTCATTTCTGTAGCTTTTTTTTTTCTACATAAATCACCTAAAAAAATCATATCTTGAAACAACATTGATGGTAACTGTCTCCTCTGGGACGGATGGATGGATGGCAGCAGCTTACCGGCACAGAGCAAGCTGGATAGTGCTGTGAGAAGGGAGGATGCTTGGGACAGGATTTGTAAGATAATGACCAAATTGTTCAGAGGACATCACGTAGTATGTGCCTGTTCCCAGCAAAAAGAGACACAAACTCTCTCTTTTTCAAAGGTTAGCAGCACAGAGAATGTTCTGGATATAAACCTCATGTTAAGGCTTTCTCAGCATACTCTGAATCTGTAGAAGGGCATTCATCACCTTCAGAGAGAGGGAGAATGGTCTTAAAGTGGTAAAAATTCAATCCCACAGCTCTAAACTAGAAGTGATGATTAGAAAATATCAATACAAAATTTTCCTGTTGGGAGACATTGTATCAGCAAAATCAATGACTTTTGAAGTCAAGTTGATGTTGACAAAATTCACATTGGAACAGAGTGGAAAACTGTGATATTTTCTGAAGGCAGGGAGGTTGTTGCTTGATTATACATTTGTGGTAGAAAGTACTTTATTCTCAACTCAAAAACTTAGCTTTGTTTTCATTTATGAAGATGGAACACTTAAACTGGCACAAATATATTTTTTTTTTTTATTTCAACATGATGTTTTAGAGAAGAGTTTGAAATTTTAAATATGGCTTGGAAAAAAAAACTTTTTCCCTTCCAGTTTTACTGAACACACCTTAGATTCCTGTGCCAAATGGTTCATCTGTAGATATTTTATCTACGCTGTTATCAGCTGAATCTCCTTGTTAGCTGGCCTTCTGCTTTGTTGTCTGCTCAGGTTTCAGGTGCTGGGACAGGCTCCCCTTTAGCATGTATTTGTTGAGAGCTTGGCATGGATGCCTCTTCTCCCTTGCTTGGTGGTGTTTTTCCCCATGACTATAGCGTGGTGCTCACTTGGTGAAGCTGGCCAGCCAGCCTATCTCATGTAGTGTTTTTCCAGCTGAGCATTGCACTTAGCAAACATCAATTAAATGAATCCTCACACAATCATTATGACATAGGTGTTATAATCTGAATTTTACAGAAGTGGACAAGTATGTGTGCTTAGAGGGGAAGAGGGGAAGGAAGAACAAAATACAAAGAGATGATGCAACCTGTCCAAGGTCATGCAGTGACAGTTGGGAATTGCTTTAATTTCCTATTTTCCTCCATCTGTGCGAGCTTCTCCCTCTTGTTTTGGTACATTCTGAGGGCATGAGTTTTGGGGGGTCTTTCTTCCTGCTTTTAAGATTCAGATCCAGCAAAGCAGCTGAGGCCACGCTTTAGCTTTGAAGAGCACGCAACCCCACCTGCGGTACTCGCACTTGGAGCTCAGCATGCAATCGTGTGGTGCTGGTCCAGGCACTGGGAGTGAAAGGTTCCTCTTGCACATCCTGCACAGAAGAGGAGTCTGCTTTAGGAGGATGTTAGCAAGAGAGAGGCTAGCGGCCTCTTGAAGTGTCATGGCTTCTTTCATTTCTCCACTAGCAGGTCTTGTCGCTGCAGTGTGAGTATACTGCTCTTTTTTTCCTTCACCAGTTGGTTTATGCTTTCACATGGGAAAATTGATTGGAGCAGACGGGAGGAGGCTGTATTGTCATGATTTTCCATACCTGGGTGGCAGAGAGTGATTCAGGAGATGGAGCAGGACACGATGCTCATGGTTAATGAGGCTTGAGGAAGGAAGAGGTGATACGCAATATGGTGGATGTCCAATACCCACTGCAGGCCTTTCCAGAACCTTCTGCTTTGCACTTGAGCAGGCTAAGCAGGTCTTCTTGCACTCCTTATAAAGCAGAAAGAGAGGAGAATGAACTGTGCTTGTCCTCTTCTGAGTACTCTTTGACTTCATTATGGACTGATTTGACAACTGAGTTAATGAATGACCTGCCACCCTCTTTCTCCAACCTGGTTTCCAGGGAAGAAGAATATTTTTTTTCTACCGAACCACGGCTTCAAATGACTACTCCCTGTTTCTCTATCGCAAAAGAAAGGCAAGAAACATCTTAGAAACAAATACAGGAACCCCCCTGCTGCCACTCAGTGATTCTCAACTGCAAAGGTCAATCTCCTCTGCTTTGAAGGATGGTGTCAGCTCTGGAGTGGGCAGAAGTTCAGTGTCTCGCCTCCCTGTTGACACATTTAAAGATTTCACTCACATGTCTTTCCTCCTGAAATACTTTTAACAGACTTCTTTGAAAAAGCTGCAGCCACGAAGCAGTGCCCCCGCTGCTCTCTGCTTCAGCTTGTTACCAAACCAATGCGCATTATTAGCAGACAGTCCCCTGTAACCTTGCAATGTACTTAAGAATTGCACCCTTTTCCTATGCTCTTCGAAGCTCTTTAATCTTTTCTAGCAAATCAAGAGACATGCCAATGGAAATAGGTTTGTTAAAATAATAACCCAGGGCCCTGAGGCTGAAAAAACCCCCAATGCATAACTTACCTGATCCAAACTCCCAGGAGCAACACCCTCTGAATTTGCTGATGGCTGCATCCGTACAAAAGCTATATTGTCTGGAGGTGGCCAACAGATGCTTTTGTTTTTGTCGCTGTTGATGAAGTTCTGGGTTTTTGGTTTGGTTTGTTTTCCCAAAAAGAATTTCCAAGAAAGGGGAAAAGACTCTTTTTTTCCCCTTCCCCATGATTAAAACATTTTATTCAGATTTTCCTTTTCAGCAAAATAAAGGCTTCCCCCCTTCCAAAATATCTTGTTTGGAAATGAAGAACGGAAGTCATCTTGTACGTGGTGATGATGCAGTAGATTATGGAAGTTGAAGTATCATTGCATACTTCTAGGTGTTTGATTTTTTTTTTTTAGTTTAAATACTAAACCCCCCAGATAAATTCATTAACTGTCTTTGCTTTTTTTCTCTACTGTCCTTTAAAAACATAATTATTTCAATACACAAGCAGCAGAATGAGGACAGCTTTGCAGCCATGAATATAAATTTTAAATGGGAACTTTAATCTTTTTTCTTCCCTTGAAAATTACCAGATGAGTTTGAGAACGTGCTTCCTTTGACCCAGCTCAGGGCATGAGGGTCTTCCAAGTTAACAGGGACTTTGATGTGGTTGTACCTGTGAAGTTATACCCAGTAATAGACCTGGGGAGCTGTAGAGCATGGGAGGTAGAAAGAAGACAAAAATGCCTCAGATCTAAAACAAAACTTTGAAAAATTACTCATGTGTTCAAGAGGATAGTGCTTTTAGCTTCTCTCTGCTTCCTTTTTCCTGTCTGTAAAATGCAGTTGATAATTAGAGCTAATAGAATCATTTGGGTTGTACAATTAATTTAAAAATTGTAGCTGCTTCTGTTTGCAAAACAACTCCAAGAGGATTTTGGATTTTTCAAATGTATTTGCTACTTGCAATTATTCAAGTCAAATGATTCAAAACTGAATCATTTCTGCAAACAATCCTTGGGCTGTAAGTTTACTTATAAGATGTTCTTTCTGAGTTTCTCAGACTTACAGAAGAGGGAAATCTAGCTAGATCTTGAGTTGCCCCAGGTACAAGTTAGTGCTGCTCCTGTTTGTTGTGGAGTTTTGGCTTTTGGGGTTTTGATTGCTTTTGCTTTTTGGTTTTTTTCCCACTGCTGTTTTTAAAGCCCTGTAATATTTCATTTCCTTGGAGGAATATTTTTCTTCCAACTGGCTTTTTATGTGGGTACATTTTTGCTCTATACATGTTTGCATTAAGACGTTGTGAATTAAAATTAGGTGGTAAGGTATCTCTTTCTGCCTCTGACCATTCCTGCCAGGAAATGAATTTTCTTAGACACCAAACAGAAAGCACTGATTAGTCAGAGTTGCCAGCATCTTTTTGTCTGCTCTGTGACTGTCAATTCTTTCCGTTGTTCTGCGTGTCCTCAAGACACTGGGCAGCAAGCACACAGAAGAGAATTTACTTGTGTGGTGGAAAGCAAACTGGCTTACAACCTGATAGCAGAGCTACTTGCTAGAGTTTCTTTCCCCCTTCATTTTAGTTGTTTAATTAAAATAAAGAAACAGATTAAAAATGCATCAGTCAGGCTTGTGCTGATCATGCATAGCTTCACATTTGGATTATTACCCCAAACACAGAGAGTAAGGCCCTGTTTTACAAAGCTGGTGTTCCTGTTCTTTGCTGGGGTCTGCTCATGTGCCTTTCACAAGCAAATTCTCTAGCGTACAACTTTGCAGTTCATTTCCTGCAAACCCTTTGTGGCAGTAAAATTTGATTGCTTGAAACTCCATGGGAAATGACAGCACAAGGGTGCAAGTGAAATGAATCAATTCATACAGTCAGACAGAGGAGTATTTGTGGAGAGTTTTCTGTGTCTTACTCACCCACTTCTCATGAAGGTATTTACTGCACCTACGTCCCAAGGGTGTGATGAGACTTAATTTAATAAAAGCTTGTGAAGTACTTTGGAGAGGAAAAAGAGGTAAGAGTTGTATGTTGTTATTTCATTTTAATGTGCCTTTGAACTTCACTGTTCCATCTGGGCTCTCAGGTAGGAGTGCTAGAAAGCTTGACCCTTGCCTTTCCAGATCTGAAGGGGTAGTGTATTTTTAAAAAAAAAAAAAAAATAAAAAATTTGAGGATTTTGTTTGAGCATGGTCCAGAGGTTACTTTAGCCAGCTCAGCTGAGCTGAAAAAGCTGGGTACATGAGGTCATCAAAGCCTCATGCAGACAATGAAGAAGGAGCTCCAAAACCTGTGAGCCTTCTCAACCAGTGTTTTACAAGCATGGCTACATTGCACAGTAGATCAACGTGACACAAAGATGTCACCATGCAGGGAGGCATGATTGGTCTTGGAAACCAGACAGTGCTGTGATAGCAAGGCACTGTACCTAAGCCAATAAACACTGCCTCTCAGCACTGCTTGAGCTTGAGCACGTGCCTATCCTAACTCCGTAATCTTTCTTGCACTGCGCAGCTAGCTCAGATGGTGCTGGGAACGGCATTGGTACCAGGCTCCATTTGTGCACTGTGAGTGTGTCCTCAGAGCCCTGCTAGGAGAATTGTTCTGCCTGGTATCATGGTTTGGTAGCTATCCCCTTCCAGGTGTGCTATATCCTGCCTTCCTCAATAGCCCGCTATTGGGCCCAACTATTGCCGAGTTCTTCTGTGGTGTGATGTATTTCTCAGTGCATGCACGCAATACATGAAAGCTCTTAGTCCTGTTTACAAAAAGGAAGGATTTGAGGCATAGGGGTACCATGCTCTTATTTATGGTCATGAGGAAGCTGGAAGAGACAGATTCCCTTGACTCCTCAAATGAGGTTCAACTCCAGATTAGAATGTCTAAATTTAGGTCTTCCTGAAGGTATCTACATGTGAGTTGGTGTCTAAATGCCTATTATAGCTGACAGAGATTCAGTGCAGTCAATTGAGGCTAGGAACTTAATTCAACTCATCCTAGAGCAGACATCTCCTGATCAGCTGAATTAACCTTTTGACTTCACTGCCTGTAAGGACTGAGTCTCCATTAACTGCAGTGGGAAGTTAGACCACGCAACACCTACCCGTGGGAGATTCAATCTCAGACTGAATTCCACCTCAGCCAGCATCCCCCTTGCAGTGCACCTATGTCTATGACTTTGCTAAATGCTCTGCAGAAGGAATTTTAAGGAGACAGGAGGTAATCCCAAAATGGAGCTTCCAGCCAGGGGATCAGATTCTGGGGACCAAGGAGTCTTGGAGAACCATCTCTTGTATGAATCAGAGAGGGCATATTGTCCCCTACTAAATAGGACTACTCCTGTCTCTCTTTCACACTATAACAAAGGAGAATAAAACCCACATCTGCATTTGACATCCACGAGGAGAAAAATGCAAAAAGGAAGCAAATAGACACATGCAGGCATGAGACAGAGGGATTTGTGTTTCAGTTGTAAAACAAATTGTCCCTTCTTTTTCGCCCATCCTTCTCCCTACCCTCTTTTGGCACTCACTGGAGAAATAACAGCTGGTTTAATGATATTGACAGACTCCTGTCTTCTGCTTTGTAAACCTGTTTTCTATACTAATGTATGGGAGCTGTAGGGCACAGCAAGAACAAGATTGAAGTTTCATTACTATATTCCCGTAAGCAAGTGTTTGGAACAACTAGCTCACCCAGCTGTCTGGATCCCTTCTGGGTGAGAATTCCAGGGCAAGAGTCTAGCAGCCAGCTCATTTGGAAAAAAGAGGAAAAGAAACTAGAGGCGGAGGCAGGATGGAATTGGATACTTTTCACGTATTTATTATCTCCAGTGCTTGACCTCATTTTTGCAATATAGAAAATGCATTTATAAGGTTACAGAAGTGCAGAATTCTGTGTGAAATATATACAGTAAGACATGTTCATTTTTAAGCCTACTTCTAAATGCCATGATAAAGTCCTTTGTTATCAGGCTGCATTTGTATTGCCAGGGTCTAGTAGCAATGCCATGGCTTGGTCTATGATGGTCCCACCTAGCTTTCTGGTGTCAGTCCTTCTGTTGTGAAAGAGCCGCACGATCCTCTTTCTCTCAGAAGAGGATCCAAAACAAATATTCTGGCTACTCAACACCGTTCTCCAGCTAGTCCTTACAGGCTCTTTCTTTTTGCGACAATTTCTTAAGGACAATCATGATCTGGTGGGATTGTTTACACTGACTTCAAGAGCTGCAAGCTGTAGCCAAGGAGGTCTGGGATGGAAGCGAGGGAAAAGAAATCCCAGCTGCTTTCATAAGCAGCACAGGCAATAAGGCAGTAGACATGAAAGGAGGAAAGGAGTTGGTGAAAGAGTTGGGCTGCTAAGCAAAGAGTGGGTAGAACAGAACGATTTGTCTCTTTAGGTATTGTTACAGTCTCCCTTGAAAACTCAAGCAAGCACTGATATGTCAAATATGTCTGCTTCACATTTTCTTTCTAAATGAAAGCAAAAAGCTGCAACACTTCCATCAAAAATATTAGAAAAAATAATAAAAATTTGAACACAGTAAGCAAACGAGTACCAAGCTCAATGCTTGCTTGTAACTTTCTCAGACAGTTCCCTCTGGGCTGACATTTTTCATGCTTGAAGTAAAAAAGTGTGTATATAAAATACACATGCACAGTGCTACTGTAATGGGAGGTTTTGTCAAAATTCCAGTGATAGAGTTTTATGTAGTTTTGGTGGTGCTAGTTTTTCGTTTCTTGAACCAGGCAAATAGTTTTCAGTTGCTTCTGTTGTACTGAGATGACATAAAATTCTCATTTAATTGTCAGTGTGCTCCTTGAACATATGCTCTCGCTGAATCTTGCTTAGAGGGATTTGGGGTCTGTTTCTGGCTAACCACGAGCATATACACACTTGAAGAACACAGTTGGTACCAGCATATGCAGAACAGGATTCCCCACAGTCATGCACATATCGCATGCACACTCACACAAACACACACCCTCTCAACTAGGGTCCTTTGAAAGTCAGGACAGGTTGCTCCCTGGAAATGTTTTAGTGGGAAAATCAAGGGCTTGAAAGCAAAAATTTTGGAGGACCTCTCCTGCCTGAGTAGGAATCAACCACTCTGCACAATGACCTCTGCAGAGTTTTGAAACCTTGCTGGGAGTAAGTGCATCCCAAGAGAAGGGGCTGCCTCTGAGCACGAACTTCTTTGTTGGTGGCAATCTTATGACTAAGATAGAGGGGTAGAGGTAGAGGGGCTGAGCGTACCAACTTGGTTGGAAGGACTTTGCCTTTGCAATAATACAGCACAGTTTTCCTGCTGTCTCTATCTTTCCTCATAAATATGATGCTCAAAGCTTTAAAGCTACATGGCCCATGCGTTCGTATGGCTACCAAGATGGTTGAGTTTCTGGTTTTGTTTCCTTGCAATTTTAATACATTGTTTTATTCTTTAATCCCCTTTAAGACTCTTTAAGCTCTTTGAGACATTGAAATAATCTTTCTTTCTGGCATTCCCTCCCCCTTAGTCTTCCACGCTCTGTACTCCATCCGCCTGACCAGGAGTTGCAGTCCGATAGCCTTGTTTATTTTCCCTGTATTGCAGCGGAGGATTTGATTGATTGCACTAAGGCAGGTTTTGAAATGGATATTTCAACAACTCCGATGCTGGTTGTCACAACACTGAAGTACGAATGTGTGTACGTTGTACCTGTCTCCCAAGTGTAACTGGAAAAAGAAAATATATATTGAATAATGAAATCAAATAGAAATGCATTTAAAGTAATAACAAAACCAGAGTAAACATCCTCAGTGTGTCATTTCCCTTAAAGGAAAGCTTTTGCAATTTAACTACATAAACATGTACATAAATAATAGTATGAGAAGAGACAGCGTTATTTTCTTTTGTGTAATGCACGTTACCTGGTTGGCTGTTAGGAATCCGAATTCATTCACGCCTCTGTGGCCTCTCTGATTTTGTGTAGTACCACCAAGTTACACACATACATTTTAAGATTCCTTTATCTACTGCAGGTATCTTAGATTTTACAAAGTAAAAGTACTGTGTAAATCTCCAGTATTTTCCCTGGTTAATGCTCTCGGTGGGAAGGTTTACAATGTGCGTTTTGCAGGGTGTGCATCATAAAGCTAGGCACAGTGCTTCCACTTTTCACTCCCTTGAAGCGGAATTCAGGACAGCCACGCTTGTGCTTTATAGCTGGCCACACAAGGGTATCCTTTCCTTCCTGCACTTCCCTTGTAGGCACCTCTCTGACGGTCTTATCTTAATTCAGAGACCAGTTCCTTACACAAGCAGTCTGAGCTTCCTGGCATTTTTCACAGTAGGAAGTACTGCTTCCCTGAGGATGCTTTTTTGAGCTGGGGTCTTTTGAAGCTTTTTAGGGCGAAAAATTAGTGGTGGATTCTAGAACCCCAAAGGAGAATTAAGAGAAACAGCACAGTAGTTCCTAAACCAAGCACAGAGAAGACTGTTGGCAATGCCTCCCTCCCAGGAGCCAGTACCAAAAGGAGGATCGGTGCTGATGGCGGCTTCACCAGGGAGGCAGCTTGGGCTGGGAGAGGAGCTTTAGCTGGATTCACTGGGTGTCTGCGCTGCCTCGCAGCCCTAGGTTTTGCAGAAGCTGCGCCGGCACCAGGGCAGCAAGACAGGGCAGTGCTGTGGCAGCTCACAGCTGGGGCTGAGCGTTGCAAAATGTCCGAAGTCCCTGAACATTGTGAGTGCAGGCTGCTTGTCCCTACTTTTTTCCCTGACGCTATTTAGCTTTCCATCCTTTTCCTGTTTTGTTTATGTTCAGGCACACCTGTAGTTTCTATATAAGCAATAAGATAACAGCTGGGGCTGCTATGTGAGAGTTGCAAACACTGCAGGGAAATAATGGATTTCCAACCACAACAGTTTTTTTCCATTAAAATAATAATAACAAAAAAAAAGACAGGGAATTTTCTAAACCTATTGTATCTTTCCATCCTCTGCCTCACCCTCTTTACTGCTGCGTTGAAGTAACACTGTTAGCTAAAGATTTAGAGCCCGTGACATCCCTGGTTTTGCCTGGGGACTCAGCCCTTGTTTCAGAGACAGGGCTGCCATTTTAACAGTAGCACACTGTGTTTTCTGGTGCTTACAAAGCCATGCAGAGCTCTGGATTTTTTGCTTCTCTTTGAGGCCCCAGTCCAGGGAAACACGTAAGTATCTGCCTGGTTTTAATGAGTTGAATTGTCCCATTTCCTTCTGTAGGATTACCTATCATGCTTAAAGTTAAACAGTGCAGGGTAAGGGTCCAAGGGAATTACGAACTGCAGCCGTTCAAAGCTGGAATAAGGAGGGGTCTGCCAGCATATTAGGTGCATGTGTGCATAATCAGCTGCTTTAGCAATTAACATAGCTACTGTAATATAACTGGATTCTTAAAATTATTATTTTTTTCAGCATCCTCAATGTGTTCTGCCATCTACTGTTATTCAGAGGGAGAGGAATGTTCTGAGACCCTCTCTGCATCACTAGATTGTCAAAATACAGCTTCCTGGTGGATTTTGAAATAAGTATAATTTATATTTCTGACCTTTATTTATTTCTTTAGAAAGAGGGTTCATAATTCATTCCTCTTTGTAATTTGATGCTGTTTGTTTATTGACATTTATAAAACACCTCGGGCATGTGTGGCACTTTACAGGCAAATAATATTGACAGGTCCTTCTCTCCTGCAGGCTGAGTGCTCAGCTGTGCCTATTTCATACTGGCCTGCAGTGCAGCAGCACCACGATGCACTGACCTAGCAGGGACGTTGCCTCAGGAAGGCACAATGGATTTTGGAACTTCTTAGTACAGGTGTATGAGCAAGCATCGAAAGAGGGAAGATAGATTTGCTGCTGTACCCTCAGGGGTCAGCACTGAAAGGAAAGGCAGAGCCCTTCAACTTCTCAGCTTTAGGAATACTTCTCACAGCTCTGCCATTCAGATTACACTTGTTTGAAGGGAAGCTGATGGCATGGCTGTGGCTCCCAGTTCCTCTGCCTCTACTACTCTTTGCAGACCCTGGAAGTTGGTTATATTGTGATGGAGATGCAGCTGAGAGCAGATCCCTACTGCATAGGTGCTCAGCAGGGAGGGGGCAAGCTGTGTCCTGAAGAGCTTGCAGTCTGGTTATCTACAGCAGATAAAGGAGGGAAGACGATCACTGCAAAGGATTTAGAGGTAGCTTCTGTGTTGCAGGTCTCCCCTAAAATTGCTCCCAGGTCGGTCCCTTTGACCTTGCAAAATTGGGGAGGTGGGTGCTCAGAGAATGCCCACGTTGTTTCTAACCATGTTACCTCCAGCCCCTGAGCGCTCCCTCTTGTCGGTTGCTTCTCTACTGCTCAGCTTACTTAGTGTATCTAGTTTACCTTCCCCTCCTACCTGCTTGCTTGCCTTTCTCACAGGGCTAGCACTTAACCTTACTGTCTGTCTTGTCATCCACAGCATTAAAAATAAGCTTTCCTCAGCCCAAAGAAGTTGAATGCAAAGGTTTTGATGCTGTGATGTTTCTTTTTGGAGAATGTCTTTAGTTTTCCATTGATAACAAGCCAAGCCACCATCAGCGCGTGACTGTATTGAGCAAAAGAGATGGAAAGGAAAGCAAGAAAACTGCTGCCTTAATGGGGTTTGGAGCCACTGACAATCTCTAGAGTGTAATGTCTTAGATCCACACCTCATCACTTCCCAAAAAAACAGAGAAAGGAGGAAAAAGACTGGGGAGCCAAGACACTGGCTTTGCTAGCTTGCCTTCACTTCCCTCCCTCCTCTTCCCAATCTGCCTTCAATCTCTAATGGCGAAACCTACAGCTCCAGAACTAATACTTTCCCACATTGCATTAATCCTAATTGACTTGGATATAAGTTCCTCCTCCTCCTATCTTCAGCATGGCATTACCATCTGCCCCCTGGGAACCTGCAGCAGCCTTTGCTCGCTGACTCTTGCTGGCAGCTTTTGCGCAGAAGAGAGCAGCTTGCCAGTGGGCTGCATAGGGTGGAGCTGGAAGGACATGGGCAGTGACCTTGTTGGAGAGCTCAGGCGACAAACTATGCGAAGTTGCAGTGTTAGAGGTTAGGTTAGCTATGTGCTCTGGGAGGATCTCAGGTTGCAAATTGGTTGGGCCAGCATCCACTTCCATCTGGGAGCGGGTGATGCTCACAAGCAAGTCTTTTGCAAGAATGGATGTTAATCAGGGCTTAAAAGGGAGTGGCAACAGATGCAGTACAGAAATTAGCTTGTACATTGACACTGAACTAGCCAGAGCCGCAGCACAAAACAGGCAGGAAGCGTTGTGGCTGATTTACCAATGTGTCTTCATAGCGACTTCAGTTGGTCCAGGCATCTTGCCTTCTTCCTATCTGTCTACCTGTCATTCCCCAATCAACTTCTGACTTCTTTCTCATTCCCATTATCCCTTTTTTTGTCCATTCCTGTGGATGTCTGCACTCCACTCTCTTCCATCTCCTTCCCAATCATTAATGTAGTTAGGGTTAGTTAAACCCTTTTTGCAAATGGGGAAACTGAGGCAAAAATCAATGAAATTGACTCAGCATTGCTCTGAATCAGTGAGCAACCTGGAACTCCTGCATACCGTGTCTGGCAGCACGCCTGATCAATGCTGGTTTTCCACATTGTTCCAGTGGTTAATCTGGACAAGGCAGCAATCTTACCTTGTTTATTTCTCCACTCCATCCCATCTTTTGGGGTCATAATGGTGACCAGACACACACACACCAAATCCTGTGAGGAGCAGAGAAAGATACTGGAGAGAGCTTGGATGCAGAGAGGAGAATAGGAAATCAGGTGAAAGAAGATGGATACATGGAAAGGAGCAAAGATGATGATAGGAGTGTAATGAAAAAGGAATGGAGGAGGATAGGAAGGAGGGGGGGAAAGAGGGCTGCCCAGCCTGGGACAGCTGCAGCTCTTGGTGGGGAGAGGGGAGCTGCAACCACATACTTTGGTTTCATTTATGCAGCAAGGGAGAGGACACGGTGTGTGTTGGGCAGGGTTGTAACTGCAGGGGGATTACATGCAGCCTAGGTTTCTTAAGATACTGGAGAAGCCAGTGCCTGTGCACTCTCTTCTATATCTGCAGATCTAAGCAATTTTTTTGCCACTGTGCTGGGATTTGATCTTCAGCAATAAGACAGAGAACACAGGGGAAAAGGGGAATTAGTGCAAGATCCTTTCTTGCCTCTGTCTCTTCTTCTGTTCTGAATGTTTTTCGTTCTCAGTGCTGTATTTTTCCCACCAGTGGCTCTCAGTTTTTTGTCGCGTGGCAGCATCTTTCTTGAATCACCCTAGCCTGAGTATTTTTCTTTTGGAGCACCCCTCCAAAAAGGTGTACCCTGGAGGACAAGCATCTGATTTTTCACTCCCCATCTACCTCCCAGGCCAGTATGCTGGTTGTTAGCTTTGCTCCAGTGTGAGCTCAGCTGGCCCCTGGCAGGAATGGGAGTTGGGGACAACATTGCTTGTCTTTTCCTATTCCCCAGACCACTGTGGTTATGGAAAGGAGGCAGAGGGTTTTGTTCTTTCTTGTAATAAGTTGATTGGCCTCTAAAGACTCTTGATGTTTCCCTTTCTAAATATCTCTCACAACATTTTTGTGTGCCCAGCTTCTTTCCTAGGATTCCCCCACTGCCCGCAGCAATGGCTGGCCCCAGCTGGTGGTCCAACAGACAGGAGAGTGAAAATGTGATTCATGGGAGGCCCTGGCTCCCAGATGAGTTCCAAGAATTTCATTTTCATTACAAAAATGTGCATGTAGCTTAGCAGATATGGGTCAACTATACTTATCTGTTGAAAGTGGCTAGAGGCTCAATTTGTTTCATGCTCTTCATTGAGCAATACTAAACACTGTGTAGGAGGAAGCAGATGATGTGTAAGTCAGAGGACCTTGCAGAGATCCTTAACGCATTTGATTTGTTTTCAAAGGGCTACGCTATCGTAGGAACTTTGAGGTTATCCCACAAATATGGAAACGTCAAGTCTTAATCCCATGTTATGATGCAAGGGATCATGATGCGCTATGAGGAACTACGAGCGTTCTCTGAAAGGGACTGTGCAAATCCTTTGCCTCTCCTGCCCCTATGCTTTCTCTTCATCTAGCAACTTCAGCTACATTGTCTGTTTTGTTATTTACACCCCAAAATCTATCCCTGTGTTTTCAGGAGCAGCATGAGAATTCATTGTTATCTGATAATAGATAACAAAAGCAGTTGTTTGTTGAGGAGTTGGCCTGCATGGTGTTTTGCTATTGTTGTTTGGATTTTTTTAATCTGCTGAGGTCTGGATCACACTACAGGAAACATCTTTGCCTTGGAGGCCCCTCACAGTGCTTTGGAGAGGCCGTGGAGTTCAGCTGAGGTGCTGTGGCTTGCAAACCAAGAGCGAGTCCAAAAGAGCCCAAGGTTTACCCTACTGTAGGGCAACACCAGAGGCTTGCCAGCTGATGAACTGACTCAAAAAAACCTTGAGAAAGCAGACAAATTACTGGCAGCAAGATTTTGATCAAGAGAATATATGACAAAGTGTTCACTTGCAGAAGCCCCACAGGGCAAAGTGCATTGCCCAGGATGTCATGTCAGCAGAGGAGCTGGGAACATGGACATGTGCTCCTATTCAACTTAACAAGCAATGCTCTCCTTCCAAACCTGGATATGAAAGAGAGAGATGTTTGTTACAGATACATTTGCTTCCCCAGACTAGGGCTAGGCCCAGCTTTCTGCCTTATTATTCTGTGTTTTAACTACTATACAGCTCTGGCAAAATAAATGAAGAAAGAAATCCAGTAGTCCCTAAGTAATCATTAGCTGGTTGTCATGTCCCTCTGAAGACTTTAAATGCCATTTTCCTCTCTCCAGCTTCCCTATCATTCCAGTGCTGCAGTTTCTGAACTCTTTTATTGCTCCAGTAAATATTGATCACGGTATATGAAAGCCGAAGCTGCCTCTCACTACGTTTAACCTCACAAAGCCGCTCATGCCTGCTGACTACTGGGTGATGGGGGAGATGGAAAAAGAGATGAGGCAGGTGAGGCAGGGCCATCACGCTTTGCTTCCTGTGGGCCTTGTGAGTGGCATTACTGCACACAACCCCACCACAAGCTCACATACACTAGATTGTGAGGGGAGGAATTTTTTCTTTTTTTTTTTTTATGACCTTTGCGCATGAGTAGGTGTAGGAGGATGAAGGCTGGAGGACTGGAGTGAGGTTGTACCTGTGTCACCAGAAATCAACAGAGGATATAAGTCTTTGCAGATCAACCCTAGAGAAACTGGCTACCTTGTCCTTTAGAGACACCAACCTCAAACGTCTTTGCCGTGGCTGGAAAGTGGAGGAAAGAGAGATGTGGAGAAGGGGCTTTGTGGTCACTGAGCGCGGAGCTGCAGTGGCCCGCAGAGCTCAGCAGCCAAGGGGGGCATGAGACCTAGGAAGACACGCTTGCGTCTGCTGCTGCCCCAAGCGCAGCTTGGTTCATTAAGCCGGGTCTTCGCTCCAGTGTGCTACCGCCAGCCTATTCTGGGAAGGCAGCCCATGCTGCTACAGTGGCTGCAGCTTGGATTGCTTCCCCTGGGGTCAGGCTGCTATCAGAGCGTGAGAAATGTGGGCTTTTTGGGCAGACTCAAAGGAGCAGTGGGGCTGCCCTTCTGTTGATAAAGAGGTCCAGGCCAGGTGGGTCTCCTGGTATACTCAAGACGGGCGTGTGAGAACTGGGACCGAATTCCAGGTGAATCTGTGAAAGCAAGTGTATTTTTGAAAGATTAATACCAAGGGACAGAGATCTAATTGGTCTTATTCTTTTTTTCTGAGCGTGTTCACAGTTTCAACTGCACCCAGCTGGTTGGTAGGGGATGTGGGAGACACTGTTTCATGAATGCCCCTGGTAAAAAATACTGAGTTACAAATATAACTGTGTTACTAAAGTAAATCTTCTGCCTTTTTTCCAGATAAATATTATCTGTTATATGTAGCAGCCTTTCATATCAGAGGACCTAGATGCCCTTTGTATTTAGATCACAAGTGAATGATTTGAGTGGATGCGGCGTCATCCTGAGGGGACATTTATTCACATCACTAAACCATCACAGAACTGAGAACAATTAGGCATGATTGGCTGTCTTAATTGAGGAAAAGCCAAAGGGACTATAATAACGTGTATTGTATTGACAGAACTCTGTGGGGTGCCCAGGATGAACTGTGGGGTGGGGGCAAAGCTGGTGTAGGAGCCCCGAGCTGGGGGGGCTGCAGGGCAGGAGCTGGTGACCATTCTGAGATTTGTAATAATGTGTGGAGAAAAATCTTCATTGGTGTCGTGTTGGAGAAACGGAGAGGGTGGACTGGGTTGCGTGGAGGGGAAGTGGGCATGGATCTTAACTGCTCCATGTTTAATCATCATTTCATACTATAAAAACAGCTAAAATCTGAGAAAGAATCCCATTGCCATATAATGTATGCGTATGTATATTTAACCAGCAAGTCCAAACTCTTCAATTTAAAGTGAAAACCCTGGCAAATATGCAGCCTGGATGATAGCAGGCGAGACTTCTTCTTGCCCTGGAAGTTTTTTTGAAGAAAACATCAAAGGTGTCCTCTGTGGACCCAGGTAGTGCCACTCCTTGTGTTATGTGTTCTGCTGTGACCCTGAGTTGCATTGTATTATGTTTTCCATGTAGCAAGCACAAAATTGACCAGCTTCCATCCAGGTGATTTTTTTTCTGCTTGCCTGAGATTCAGGAAATGGAGAAAGAACAAATATGAGCCTGACAGAGTAAAAGGCAGGTGCATGGTGCCCACAAACAGAGTCATGCCCCCCAGCCCTGCTCCACGTGCTGACTCAAGCAAGCCTCGCTCTCCCAGCCACAGCCAGCGGTGTATGTTCCCACCTACCCAGGGCTGGGACCCACACTTACCAGTTCCAGTTCTGCAGGCTCATTGCTGAGTGACCTGCCAGCCCCATCGAGGCCAAGGGCAACCCGTGAATACTTTTATCAGGAGCTAGGGTGTGCGTGCCTAAGTGGTAATGCAATTAGGTGGATGATGGTGAGTGTTTTTTATCTTAGGTACAAGAGAGATATTTCTTGAAGTCTTAAAAGCGAGTTCAGAGTCGTGGAGTAGCTAATGTTCAGGTGAATTTTTGCCTGCACTCTCCCTCAGTGGGAAAAAGCTTTGCTTTTCCAATTGCCAGCTTTCTAAAGATGATGGTGCAGGAGATTAGGTTCAGCTCTGGCAGGTAAAGTGCATCCCCCATGGATCTTCCCAGGCATTGTTTTTCCAAGCTCGCTGCTCACAGTTTCCCTCGTTATCGTGAAGTCCCATTAGCTTGCCCAGGGTGTGTTAGGTACTGAGGACTGCTGACATTTCGGACTTGTTTTCGGGAAATGTCTGCTGCAGTGCTCTGGTCAGGGCTCCGGTGCCTCACTGGGGCACTGCAGGGAAAAGGACAGGGCTGCTCATGGTGCTAGCTACTTGTCAGTCTCGGCACCATTCAAACAGGTAAGTGCCAACCTAGTGTGAGGGATGAGTAAATGCATAGGAGGGGGCATGGGGCAAGGAGAAGGATGGATTTGCATTCCTCTGGGATTGGAGACACCTTTCCGTACATGGGGGTTGTAAACGTCGTGCAAGTGTGCTTGTAAAAGGTCTGTCTACCTGGTGTTCTGTCTTGCTGACTGTGTTTGTGATACCTGAGTGCTTTTTAAAACAGCAGATTTCAGACATTTGCTGCTTTGTGAGGCTGCATTTATTTGTGTGGGCACAGTGCTTCCCTTGGCCACAAGCATGTGTTTGTACGGGGGAGAAAACAAACAGAAGTGTATCCCGGGCACACACGTGTGATGCAGTAATCTGGTTCTTGCAAGCAGTGGTCATATTCAGAGAGTAGGCGAGGAAGGGAGAAGTGATGGAGGTCAGCTTCCACCACCCATACCCACATTAAGAATCAGCTTCTTTTAAAACACTTGCTGCTGATGGGACTGCTGGGGGACTGCTCTGTATCAGCAAAGGTGCCAGAAACAGGGCCAGCATTAATATGTAAGTGACCTCCTGAATTAATGTTTACAGTAAGGAGCTGCAGGGGGGCTGATCTTTATCTCACTTGGAAAAGAGAGCCGAGAAGAAGGGGAATAGCGAGGGCCACGACAAAGCTGCTCATTAGATGGAAAGCTTTCTAAGGCACTGCTTTTGTTTTCAGCTTATTTGCAGGATAAGGATTAGTTTTAATTGTGAGGTTTTGCAGAATGGAAGTGCTTAATAGGCAGAAGGCGCTTTGTATGTGCATGCGACTGAACAGGGTGGGAGGGTGGCACAGAGTGTGGAAGGAAAAGGGACCGCAGGACTGCAGCACATGGAGAGTGCTGGGGAGAAGGGGTGAGGAGGAGTGTGATGCTGAGCATGCACAAAAGGCAGGGGCCCGGCTCTCTGTGGGAGACAGGGGTTGCGGAGAGTAAGTCACGGGGTGCAGTCTGAGGATTGCAGAGTGGTAATGGGGGCCAGCAGAGCGATTGCAGGGAACAGATGTGCTCTGTGAATTGAAAGGTGTGCGAGGTGGAAAATCTTTGATCATATATCTTCTGCAGGGCAGTGGATAAAGTGAATAGAGCATACAGAACAGAATATAGAACAGAAGAGCATTGCTCTTCTGAAGATGCCCTTTGGAAGAAATAAGTGCACTCACAGGTGTTCAGTAAATTTGGCCCCCTCTTGCACATGTATGCACGCATGTTTATTCTGTGGGTTGCTCCTATTCCCATTTTTATCTGAGGGCAGTGAGGTTATACCTTGTCACACAGCACATCGCTGGCTAAGCAGTAAAGGGGAATTGGGTCTCCCAGCTCCTGATTCCCTCCGGTAGCTCTCAGGCAAAGCCATTTCCTTTGAGGACCTTGCCTCTCTTCTCTTTAGAAAGACTGGCCCCAGTCTCCCTTGTTTTTAAATTAGGAACTCTGCCTATCTTAACTCTTCTTTTCCCTGCTGCTCAGCCCCCTTGCAGACAGCATACTGTGAGGCGAGTCACAGCGTCAGCAGTCGCTGTCAGAATGAAGTGAGGGAGCCCGGGAGTCTGCTGCCGCTCTGTCAGTGGAGGAAGAGAAATTCCCATGGCCAAGAACCTAAAATAGAAGCAGCCGAAATAGGCCAGGAGACTGCACTGCCCAGCCGTCTCAGTCCTCTCTTCTGTACCTTTCCCATTGCCTTTCTCTCCTTTGCAAAAATACAGCTTATAAGGCAGGGACAGCAGCAGCAAGAATAAATGCTACAGCTTTCCATCTGGCTTTCCTACAAAATACCAGTGCATGCTACACACATGCAGTCAACACAGACAGTGAGTTGCGTTCCCATCTGGTGCAAATGACTGGAAAAAAAAAAAATTATTTCAGATGAACTGTACCTGTCTGTGTGTGTTTGAATTTGGTCTGAAGAGAGACAGCTGGAGACAGGCGCGTCCTATGCAAAGCTGATGCAATTGCTTATCACTAAAGTGCCTAACGTTTTTCATTATGCAACGTAATTTTCCATTGCTTATCAGTTTGCCAAACTGCATCCATTTGGTTTGAAGTAGTTTGTGCTGAGTATTAGCCCAGGGCTGAATATTTGTGAAAATTTCAGCTGAAAAGTCCGAAGATTAGGAAAACATATGTTGTCTTACTCATTAAAAAAAAAAAAAAGTTCCTGTTTCTGTTTTGAATGAAAATTCAGCATTTATGTGGTTTGGAGGAGAGATTGGAATTTGGCAGGTAAAGTAGCCTTGGTGTCAGGGATTTACCTTTTGCCATCTTAGTTCATATCCACCTAGATGTGGCCAAATTGCAAGCTTCTGAAAAATCTCAGTCCATACGTACTCCGCAGAGACTTGTTAGAGTTTGGCCACTAAATCTTCCATCTGTATCAGTCATGCTCCATCCAGTCTTGCCAACTGCTGAATTATTTGTAATTCTCATACCATTTGGTGTTTTACTTAACTTTCTGGTTTCTGGAGAAAAGTGAATTTTCACTTTCTTTTGCAAATTAAATAATTTTGTAGTCCTCAAAGCTGCGCAGGCAAGCAGGGAAGTATGTACTCTCAAAAAGCAAATCCCATTCCCTACTCAGCATTTAATTCTCATTTCATAACGTCTGGGTTTTTTTAAAGCTGAATGTGTGCTGTTGGAGTTGATGGAGAATAAAGACATAGACATGAGCCGACTTGTTAATTCAAGACTCATAAGTTTCAAATAGAGTGTACTTATTTACAATATAAGATATTTTGTGTAATGTGTTCTTTAGAGTTTACTTCTATTTTAATATTCATGTCTATGTGGAGGGGCTGAGGTAAGGCTGGCCAACAGGCTGTGTGTGAAATTTTCTAGTCTGTGAGATGGACTCTGGAAAAGATGTTAGTTGCTTCATGGTACATAGGCAGATTTTCAAATTGATGTATTAGAGTGCACAAGAAGTAACTTAAGGTGGTTGTGAGTGGGAAGGAACCCAGATAAGCCTCTTGCCTTTTTTTTTTTTTTTTTGGGGGGGGGGGCACAAATACTTTGAAAATCTTTTAAAGGCTTGTTTAATGAACAGAGAGGAAAACAGAAGACACGCAGCTTCTGAAAATGGTATCTCTAGGATGCCCTCAGTGAGGTCTTGCACAAGGCTGGAAACAGATGGTCACACATCTGAAATGCAGAAAATTGTTAGACTTAATTTGGGGAGCTAGAGAGTGGGATGTGGCAGAGCTAGCTCATCGGTCTGTCAGCCAGACAGTGAGCGCCAGGTCACAAAACCCTCCTGGCTTCTGAGGAAGTGCACTGGGCTATGAGCCAAAGGACGAGCAATTCTAGGCATACCTCTTCCACAAAATTCATGTTGCCGTTCTTGCGCCTTTCACAATGCCTGTTATTACCTGAGACCTCGCCTTACGGTTCCCAAAGAGAGCACATCGCTGCCTCTCACTTCTAGAGCAGGAGCGGGAAGTTTAAGGCAGAGTACTGCTTTCAGAGCCAACAGCAAGGTTCAGCTCTTCTCCACATGGCTACATTGCCCTTTTCGGTATTCCTGCTAACCTCACAGCCAGCAGCCCCTTCTTCCTCCTCTCCCCCATCCAAAATACTCATTCCCAGCCTCCTGTGCTAACAAGTGTTGTGGTTTAACCCAGCAGGCAGCTAAACACCACACAGCCGCTCGCTCCTCACCTCCCCCACTGCCCAGTGGGTTGGGGGAGAGAATTGGAAGGGCAAAAGTAAGAAAACTTGTGGGTTGAGATAAGAACAGTTTAATAATTCAAATAAAGTAATAATAACTTGTAATGAAAAGGAAAGCAATGAGAGAGGGAAACAAAACCCAGGAAAAACAAATGATGCAACCACTCTCTGCCCAGCCTGATGCCCAGCCTGTCCCCAAGCAGCGATCGCTGCCCCCCCAGCCAACTCCCTCCAGTTTATATACCGAGCATGACATCATATGGTACGGAATATCCCTTTGGCCAGTTTGGGTCAGCTGTCCTGGCTGTGCTCCCTCCCAGCTTCTTGTGCACCCCCAGCCTTCTCAGTCGCTAGAGCATGAGAAGCTGACAAGTCCTTGACTTAGCGTAAGCGCTACTTAGCAACAACTAAAACATCAGTGCGTTATCAACATTATTCTCACACTAAATCCAAAGCCCTACACCAGCTACTAGGAAGAAAATTAACTCTATCCCAGCCAAAACCAGGACAACATGTAAGTGTGTAATGCAGCTTAAAATATCTGCCTGGGGTCTGGATTTAAGAGCCTGTGATCAAACCCTGCTGCTGGGTCGCTAATATTGGGGTTGCTGTTCAACTTGGCAGATATAATTTTTTAAAGCTACTGTTCATTTACTGTTCAACTCAAATGTTACTACTTCTTGGGAACCTGTCCCAGAATATTGGAAAGACGAAACTGGATGATAATTTACTGACTCTCACATGCCACAGACTCTGTTCTGATTCACATACATTGACTTTTCTCTTTTAGAAAGGTAGTACAGATGTGTGGGGCTTTGCACAAAGGACTACTTCTGCAAACCTGCTTTTATGAAGCACAAAGGTGAGCTAGTCTAGCAGTAGTTGTGCAGTACCTTGCTGATATAATTCATGAGAAAAGCAACTGTCTTGTTTCTTTACCCAACCCAGCTTCAAAAAACATGACCTTATGAGCAAATCAGGGCAATCCAACATGCAAACTTGTTTACATCATTAGCTTTCCAGTAGATTTTTTTCAGGGATGTTGGGTGAGTCACAACTGCCAGAGGTCGCCTCTAATCTTAGCTTCCATACTTTTCTGCCTGTTTCTCCTCTCCCAAAGAATGAAAAGTATCTTGAGACTTCAAGATATTTGTTATAAAGTCCGTCAGTTATGGTTATGAAATAAAACCTTTTGTGTGCCTTTCAAATTTTGAAGGGTTGTGGGGGATATGGGGTGAGTTTGAGTCTCTTTGGGTTCCTAGGTGGGTAGGAAGTTGAGAGGGTGTAGCCCCATTGCAGCTGTAGTAGCAGGGTTGGGTGAGGATGTCATTAGGTCTTTGTTATGCAGGGGACAAAAGTGGGATGTCGAACTGTAAATCCAGAGAATCACCCATTCTCCTGACATCAGTGCAGGAAACTCTTTCAAAAACTTTGCAAAGTATGTTTGTCTTCTGTGTGAGCCTCTGGGGTCGTCTTGGACAGTGCCCTTCTCTGCAGCTTTTTAAGGGCTGATACCTAACGACTATTTTGGAGAGAGACAGTTTCACATTGGCTCAAAAAGCCAGCTCTGGTGGTTTTGATTAAAGAAGAAAACCAACCCTGATTTCCTGTAGGGGTCCAGTGTTCACCATTCAGTGTTCTAGAGGCATTTGAGATAGATCAGCGTTAGAGAGGTTGGAGCCATTTTGGTCTTAAATCGAAAATGACAATGGCAATTCATTGATTGCTGGAGACATGCTCTCCATAGGGGTTGTGATGTTCATGGCCCTGGGTTGGTATTCCAGCCAAAGCCTGCTCTCATTACCTCTGGAAGCCTGTGCAGGAAGTCTGGCAGTGGTTCACCCCTGTGCTATTGTTGTTCCTGGTATAACATTTCTAAATTTATCTGGGCTTGCTCTGACTCAGAAGTCTTTCTCTTCGTGCAACAATGGCTCTTACGTGAACAATTATATATGCAGGCTCTTGTGTTGCTGATTCAACCACAGCACCGTTGAGACTGATACCTCATCTGATTTCCATGAGACTCAAAGTGGTGGCTGCCATTGTGGGAAAAGACTTAATACCTTGGTCAAATGAAAGTAAATTCAGGCTGCTTTGAGAAATGGCAGAGGATCAAGGTAAACATCTCTTTTAATTAGTACAAAGTTTCGCTACAACTCATCAAACCTACCTTCTTCCCTTACTATTCCCAACTATGGGATATTAGGAAAACATGATTATTACTCAGTTATGCAGCAACCGTTAAGATGATGGAGAGCTGTTAGAGGGAAATGGGTTGTGAAATACTTATGCTCCCTTGTTTAAGCTTGATAATTAATAGCTGAATAGAAGAAAAGCTTTGATTATTTTTCTTGTCAGCATACATCTTTTCTTCTTCCAGGGAAACAGAGACAAAGCAAGAGCTACTTCTAGGGACTGCAGGATCTTAGAGAACACATTACCTTAGAAAAGTTGAACAATTTCCTGATGATTATGTTATAAAAATCACTATTGTTATGCCTGGGGCCTTTTCCTTAACTTAGGGATTTCATACACGGAACTTCTCTAATGTCTGTCAGTTGAGTATAGCATGCCTATAACAGAATACATACAACTTCAAAAGTAAGGATATTAAAAGTTAGAGCCATCATAACACTCCATTCCCTATTCTTTGTAATTCCTAGAAATCTTCCAAGCACCCTAGACAGTGCTTTTAACTCCTGGGACAGACAGCCTGCCAACACGCTGTTTCCTACAAGGAATAAATGAAATGCGGCAGACCCATCTAGAACTGCCAGTTTCAGGGAACAGGGCAGCATGGTAACTGGGTGAAGGGGGGATGATGCGAAGTCTGTCAATGTTTTGTGAAAAGGGGGTGCTGTTTTATTTCACATGTCTTTCACTTCGGACTTAGTTGTAGAGGCTACAAACAGCCGTGGTGTATGTAACCAAACTTTCTGAGATGCAGTGGTAGCAAACGATGGGATGGTTGTGGGTAATCAGAGTGTAGTAGATGATGTTTACAGCTAAGGTGTTGTGCTGCGCTTAACTTCATTTTGCTGTGCTATAGGTTTAAGTTATCTTTCATAAGGTGTCTTTAGCAAACAAATCCATATTGCACGACCATAGGTCTGAGAAGGTAAGCAGCACTGAGCTTAGGCTTCTCTTTTGGAAACAGCAGATTAGGAGGCAGCCTTTTGGTTCCTAAATATACTTATTTCTTGCACTGAGTGAAGAACCGACTGTAGAAGAGCTCTAAATGTAAAACTGATTGAAATTTTTGGGTTTTTTTTTAAAAAAAGTTTTAATAGCTTTTCAATGATGTGTGCTGTTAGTGAGAAATTGACAAAAACAAACAACTTCCATATTAAAAATCAAGACATCTGAGGATTATGTGTGCCAAAGAAAATATAGCTTGCCTTGAAAAAAAAAAAGATGAGCAGAAAAAAGACTTTTGTTTATTATGACTCCATTTTTTTCTTGTGGTCTGTGTTATAATTTCAGGAAAACTTCTTGAAAGCTTCTTGCTAATAGCTGTGGAATTGTTTGCATGATAGAATGTATAGAAGCCATTGGGGACTAGTGATGTGTCATGGGAGGCAAAGTATGTATTTGGATATAGTTGAAGTCTCTACAGACTCGCTAAAAAAGAGAACAAGTTGCCTCTATGCTGGGTGCCTTCAGCAGCAAGTTGCTGGCTGAGCATGCTAGCCCATTGTGCAATGGAGCAGTTAGGTCGAGGTAATTAAAACCAGTATTAAGACTGTAATTGAATTCTGTCCAGGAAAGTACCTCTTACCTTGGAGCTTTTGTAACTGCTCAGTATTAAGATCCTGCTGTTACTTTTGTTTATCAGGCAGGCTTTAAGGGATCAGTTGGTACAAGTCTGGCTATTTATCCAAATGTCACAGCCTCCTATTGAGTAGGACAAAAGGGTTCCTCTGACCTTACTGCAAACAAATGTGCTTAGGAGCCTGACATGTAAGGGGCTAAGAGCAAAAGCCAAATCCTGATGGTATTTGAATTCGTGGGGTTTTTGCCAGTGGCTTCCCCAGATCCTGCCTGTAGTTTATGTAGCTTGGTATTGGGTTGCGCCAAGTCCAGCTCCTCTTTTCTTCAACCTCCATCAGGGCTGAGTCTAATTACGCTACAGACTGGTCAACAAGCGAGCATTGTGCCAGTTGTGCAGCCATCACTGCCTGACCCTCTCAATGAACTGCAGCTAAATGAAGACCCTTGGGGAAATCTGCTGGAGGCAGCAACAGCTGTAAATGGGGATGACTTTGAGTGGTGCCTTGTCATTTAATGGGAGTCCCTTTGCCTTGGGACTTACTTTTTGCCCCTGAGGCAAAGATGTTCCCTCAGGAAGTAGAACTGGATCCTTTCCCCTCTCTCAGGGCGAGTTTTTATAGGAAATACAAAGCTAATAGGGCTTGTTTCCTTTGAGCATCTGCAGAATGGCATACCAGGTGGCGGTGAGAGTTTGTGCAGCAAGGGAGGGCAGTTGTCTGGTCACAGAGAGCAAAGTGCCTTCACAGAGGAAGGAAACAGCATAGAAAGAACAAACCAGTCATTCAGAGAAGGAAGGCAAAAGCATTCACATGGTGCCAGGAGGATTTTCACTACCATTACCAAAGCCCATAAATACACAGGCAATTAAGACAGAGAGAAAAACAGAAGGTTCTTCTCTCTCCGTTACTGCACATCCACTGTGTGATGCACTCTTCCTAATTGCCAGAGATTTAAAAAAGAGCTGTTCGTGAACAAAGATCTGCTCATATCCTTTCCAGTAGGAGCACATGTGATGGATGGGAGCAGCTGGATGATCAGCTAAGATCTACCTGTCTGCCCATGTTCACCTTCCTCAGCCACTGGCCTCCAGCTTAATGTTTAGCACCAAAAATAGCTCAATTAAGTCATTGCTGCAGTCACTCTTTCTGTTGCATTACAGACACAGGCAAACAGAGAGCAGCAATGATGCAGGTCCATAGGGGTAAAACTACTCGCAGATCATTGGTGCACATGGGTAGTTTTGCGCTCATCCAGGCATAAAGGCCCTAGTCGGTATATGCAAGCCTCAGAAGACTGTTGTCTAGGCAAACATATTTGTGAGTGCAGCTGAAAACATGTGTTCCGGTAAGGGTGTTCACTGTTTGAAAAAGTCTGGTTTAAAATTTGTTACTGGAATGGCTGTGGCCTCCATTGCCCTGGATGTGCAAGTCCTTAAAGACATGCTGTACTGAAAGCAGAAGGAGGCACGCAAAGACGTACCTCTTCCCAACAACGGTGGAGTCATACACAACTCCAGTTCAACTCTATTTTTGTTGCTATGGCAAGTTTAACCAGTGTTGACCGAAGTGAATAAATAAAGCTCAGCTCGAGGCTGTAATAGAGGCAGGTACAGTTTGCCCAGGGAAGGGCTTGGTAATGGGTTTGAAGTTTTGAGTCATATCTTAAGCGTGATGACTGTAATTTGAGTTGGCAGCAGTGTCAATTCCAGATGTAGTGACAGTCAGCTAAACAATGCAATGCAGGAATAGCTCAGGAAGATAAAGGGCTGCTTCCAAACAGTAAATTGAAAAAAAACATGACTACCTCTGTCAAAATGTCAGATTAGCGTTCAGAGGTAGTGCAAAAGACAAAGATCTAACAATTAATTAGGAAACAGGACAACTAAACACAAAGCAACGTGTATGTCTATGTCACTGCAAATTTGTGATCTGTCTGCATCTTATAATCCAAACGCAGTTTTGGTGCCCACCTCTAAAAGAGATGAGCAGAATTAGAGGGGGTCCAAGGCAGGAGGCACAGGCACTGATAGGCACAGGGCAGCTTTGCTGGGAGAAGAGATTGAGTTGCCTGTGGCTCCAGAGAGATGGCCCAGGAGGCACATGAAATAGGTCTGCAAAATCACCACTGGAATGGAGAAGGTGAACACAGAGTGGCTGTTACCTCCTTCTTACAGTGTGAGAACAGGTCATCAAAGGATATAGTCAGGCAGTACGTTTCAAATAATGAAGTGTGCAATGTGTAGTTATTGGAGGGAACTCATTGCCAGAGGACGGTAAGGTGATTAGAAATTGAAATTATTTTAGCAAGTCATTTGAGAAACTCACAGAAGGAAAAACCCTGGGGCTGCACACAGAAGGATGCAGGTGCAATGCCTGCCAGAGGAGGTCCCAGAGCCCCAGATTACCATGGGCTGGGAGAGCAGACTGGGCAAGGTCCCTTGGGTACAGACTTCTTACCCTGCTTTCTTCAATGTCTGCTGCTGGAGGCAGCACACCAAACCAGATGGCTCCTGAATCAATACAGCGGTTCTTATGGCCCGTTAGAAAATGCAGGCAATATGTCTACAAAAGTTTCAGACATGATCCGGGTACTTTCCACAGGGCTTGACGCTTGTTTTGAAGTGCCAGAAGCCTGGAAAAAATTGCTTGTGTTTAAATATGCTTTCAAATTTAAAAGGTGTGAATGGGACAACCTAAGTAATTATAGCCCTGTCATTCTGATACCATTTTCAGGTGAAATAATAGAAAAACTGATATGAGATTTGATTAATAAAAAATTAAAGGGAAATATAATTAATGCCAATCAAAATGGATTTATGGGAAATAAATCCTGTCAAACTAATCTGGTATCTTTTTGATGAGATTATAAAATCTGTTGGTAAAGGTAGTAGTGCAGATGTGGTTAGACTTTTTAAAGCATTTGTCGTCGTACCTCATCGCGTCTTGATAAAGAAATTAGGATAGTATAAAATAGCTTGCTGTGTATTAAATGGATTAAAAGCTGGTTAAATGGTACTCCGAAAAATACAGCCACAAATAAGGAATCATTACCACAAACATGTGGTTTCAGAATTCTGTGCAGATTGATTCTTGCTCCTGTCATATTTATTATTTTTATCAATACTACAGAATAAGATGTAAAACCACCTGAAGGAAAGCTTGTTGGTGACAGAATTGATAAAACTCTGCAGACAAGCCGTGAAAAAGGACAAGGTCACGGATGCAGGGCAATTGCAGATTCCTTGTTAAACTTAGCTTAAGGAAGTAGTATGTATTTTAATATGGTCAATTATGAAGCGCTATATAAAGGCATACAAAAGGATAGTAGTAGTTAGCCATGCTTTTAACCGGAAGGATTCTGTTCTGGGAAGCAGCAATTGTGAAAAAAATATACTAGCAGTCAGCTGAAAGTGAATCCTTGTGCAAAACTATGCCAGAAAACATAGTTTGGAGGCTTGAAATTGTAAACTGGGGTATCTCAGGTGGGAGCTAGAGAAGTAATATATGACATCTGTACTTGACAGGTGCTCAGCTACTGTAATACTGCCTTCTGTTTTGGTGTCCACAGTTAAAGAAAGCTACTGCTAAACTGAAGAGGCATGTTAGAAACTAGACATGGAAATGATGGTAATACGAGGGGCCATGCTTCACAGGCTGAGATTCCTGGAGAAGAGCCTCTTTAGTTTATCTGTGGGAAACCTGAGGGGTTCAGTTTGTAAATACCTACTTAGAGAACCTAACTTTAATAAGAGGGCACTTCAACCTAGCAAACAATGTATAAAAAGATCTAGTGGCTGGAACTTGAAGCCAGGCAATTTCACAGTAGAAATGAGGCACAAGTTTTTTCAACAGTGAAAGTAATTAAACATTGGAACAATTTACCATGGGAATGTGGTGGATTCTCTATCACTGGCAATTTTAAAATCAATACTAGCTGTTCCTTCGGAACATATGTTCTATCTAAGCATGAATTAATTCAGGGTAGTCCTATAAGCTGCGTTATTCAGGAGGTTGGAAAAGAAGTTCACTTTTCCTTCTAGCATTATAATCTCTATTTTCTTAACTGTTGGGTACTGCCCCCCACCCCTCTTTTTATTAGATCTTTTAACATTCTTACATATATGATCAAAAGTATTTCTCATCCTGCTTGTGTTTTGAACAAAAGAATAGGCTTTATTTTCCCCCTGGATGGGGTTGTTTTCTACCTCCAGGTTTTGAATATGAGTTTATTCTCATTGATCTTGGTTTTGGCCATGGTTTGCTGTAGCATCCTGTGTATTTTGCATGCCACAGTGGTAGCTGTGGTTCTCCTGGGGGGTCTGTATGGCTTCACTGGTGCTACTAAATAAAACAGTCCAGGGAACATTTGCAAGCCCTGCAGCCAACTGGAACAGCACCAATTATATCGATATGGGTAAATTCTCTTACCCTTCAGAGCAGTGAGGCCACATGCAAACGGCCTGTAGGGAACAGTTTCTTGTTTGCAATAACCTCTGAACTGTGTCTAGTGTGCTAGCTGGTCACACCAGTGACCACCATGCTAACAGTCTAACAGCACAGATGGTTGCCTTTGCCTTCTTGGTTATGGACTACAGGTAAAGACTATGCATCCTATTTTTTTATTGTTAGAGCTCGTTAGAAAAAACATTCAAAAGTGTTGTTTTGTTAGAGGTTGAAGGCTTTCATGGAAAACAGTAGATTTGGATGAGAATTTTGACAAGTATATGTCCAAATAGTGGATTCAACTTTGTCAATTTGTTTCAGTAATGCAGATCCATTTCTTCAGAGTAGCATAAAAATATTTTGATTAAAATGCTTTGATAGATTTTTGTTTGACTTTTCTACTAAATATTATTTATTTTGTATTTCATGTTGTAATGCTTTGACATTATCTACATACACCATGCCAATATTGTCAAAATGAAACAATCTATCATCATTCTAAGAAAATATTTCATTTAATTCTAATCTTGATTTTGCAGAGCTATTGTTCTGCGGGAACCTCCAAAATTTCATCTTTCAGCTTGATTTGAAATGAAAACAATTAATTTACAGAACTTCCCTCAAAGAAGGTGGCTTTTCTTGGAGAGAGGGAGAAATGTACTACATCTATGTATACACTGCATATTGCAGTGACTCTCATACCCATGTTTTAAGGGTCACTCTGACCTCTCAAAATAAGTTTGTTCCACTTGCCTACAATCAAGGGTGGGGTTCAGCTTCAGACTGTAGACACCCAAATGCATATATCTGTCTGTTAGCCAGGTATCTACGCGCTCATACCTTCCTGGTTCTTTACTTGCCTATGTGTTCAGTCAAGTCAGCTGCAAAGACAGACTAGACAGCTGCATTTGGTCAGCAAAATTGCTCTTCAGACTCTGCTGCTGGTATAGACCAGGGGGTTGATTCAGTTGCCTTAATGTAGGTATTTGGAGCCATTTTAGTTTCCTCAGATTGTGAGGAGCTTCACAGATGACTTGGATGACAATGTCATGGGACTTTTGAAACACTCGTGCTCTACTCTCTGCAGGTGACTCTCTCCTTTTATTAAGTGTAAAAAGAAATGTAAAAGCATCATCCACAAAATTTAAGTAGCTTTTGGTTCCTTTAG
Organism: Morus bassanus; assembly: GCA_031468815.1. Lineage (NCBI taxonomy): Eukaryota > Metazoa > Chordata > Aves > Suliformes > Sulidae > Morus > Morus bassanus. Next base: position 129,884,377 of record CM062568.1, on the reverse strand, counting down.
CTCTTTCAGCTCTATCTCATCTGCTTTGACAGATCATGAGGCACCCCTTGGTGATAACCAAGAAGAGGGTAAAATGAAAAGAGAAGAATTGTTCATTTTCTCCTTATGCTACTATCTTTTATTTTCAGTGCATTATTTTATATAAGTGCTACCTGCTTAGGGACAATTACAAAAATCTTCTCAGCTGCTGCTCAGCTCAGGACAACGCTGCTAGACTCAGAATCTGGAGGAAGGAAACACCAGGCTGTTGAGCGCTGGTCCAGATTTCTCCTGGGGCTGACGATTAGTTCCCTGAGGAGTGACACCTGAAAGGATAAACCCCAAAGTTGGATACCTGAGGACAGCAGTAAAGAAAATTCCAACCTGAAATTCTTGCTATTGAATACAAAGGCACCCATCAACAAATCTAAGAAATTCATTTTGTCGTGGTTTAGCCCCAGTCAGCACTACACAGCCGCTCACTCACTCTCCCTCTGCCCCTGGTGGGATGGGGGAGTATCAGAAGAGTAAAAGAGAAAACTCATGGGTTGAGATGAAGACCGTTTAATAGGTAAAGCAAAAGCCGCACACGCAAGCAAAGCAAGACAAGGAATTAATTCACCACTTCCCATGGGCAGGCAGGTGTTCAGTGGTCTCCAGGAAAGCAGGGCTCCATCAAGTGTAACAGCTACCTGGGAAGACAAATGCCGTAACTCTGAACGTCCCCCCTTACTCCTTCCCCCAGCTTTATATATTGACCATGATGTCATATGGTATGGACCCTTTGGCCAGTTTGGGTCAGCTGTCCTGGCTGTGCCCCCTCCCCTCCCGGCTTCTTGTGCACCTGGCAGAGCATGGGAAGCTGAAAACGTCCTTGACTAGTATAAGTGCTACTTAGCAACAACTAAAACATCCCAGTGTTATCAACATTGTTCTCATCCTAAATCCAAAACACAGCACTATACCAGCTACAGTGAAGAAAATTAACTCTATCCCAGCCAAAGCCAAGACACGTCTTCATTCCTACTGTTCCATCGGCTGTACGTGCATCATTGTAGCAAGACCCTGAACTACCACACACAGTTTCCAAGGAGATCTTTGTTTAAACAAGCACCTAGTGTCTAAAGAAGCTAACCAACCCCAGCAAGAATCCTGAACTCGGGAAGGGATAAATGGCAGTAATTCTGTACCTATATCTATAATAAAAATTAAATGTGCCCTGGACTGTAACCTGACACTGAGGCCAACAATCATGGAATAGCCCACATTCAGGCTGTTAAAATCTCTTATTCTCCAAAACAGATTGACCGTGTCTGAATTGCCTGTTGGGAATGGGTCCCTTGGGAGCCCTAACCCATAGACATGACTTGGAGCTGTTTGGCATAGTGTTGGTTGGCACAGGCCAAAACTATGTCAGGAACCACTCTAGCAGTTCAGCAGTGTTGGTGGCTCCAGTGTTGGGGAATGTTTCCAGGCACTGTTTAATTTACTAGTAGGGGCATAGCCAAGGAAGCCAGCTTGGAACTTTGTTATTGCTATTGATCTTACATGAAAGGGTATTTCAGTGATGAGCAGCAACATAAAATGAATAGATGGGAAGGTATAGAAATAGGTCATGTTTTCATCTGGATTCAATTTCAGATCCTCTAGCGCTTTGTGGTGGTGTTTGTATTCTCTCAGTTGGTTGAACTGGCATCAGGACTGACTGCTGTTTTCTGTAGATCTGTTGGCAAGGGAGATCAGCCCAGTTCTGTTCTGCAGCTGTTGTTGCTGAAGCTCATTGCATGTATGCCATTTGTTTGCAAAACTTGAGATGGGGGGGTTCTACGTTGGAGTTGTATTATAATTAGCCCATTCAGCTGTCAAAGTTGGGTCTTAGCCTTTGCTTCTATGTAGTTGGCCAAGAAGGATTATGCTATCGACTATTTTTGGAGGATTTTCTTCTGCAGGGCTGTGTCTACCTAGTGGATTCTTTATGTTGTATAGCATAGGTTTTTTTTTCTTTTGTAATTCTTTCGTTTTTAGACTGAAGCTCAGTCATTCATTAATTATGAGGCCTCTCTATATATAATTTAAAGGATATTCAATGACTGTTCTCTGTAATAAAATTTAACTCTGTTTTGGTAGTTTGGGTTCATTTTTTCCAAGTTTGATCTGCAGCTTCTAGGCAGTAGACTGTGAAAACCATCCTGTATGGATAATTCCATAATAAGAACATCAGCATACAAAGTCAGCACCTTCTTCTGAGTTGACTGGTTGAAACTCAGGGTTTGAAGAGTGTCCAAGGAGACCAGTAGGTCACAGGTGTCCGTGATGCAGAGTGTTCCTCCAAGCCTACCTGAGTGTTTTACTCCCCATGCTTGTTTGCATAGATTTTATTTTTAGCCTTCATCTTTGAATTGCTGTATGAATTTAATGAGAGACTGTGTTTTTCTGTCAATTTAATTCTGAGTGCCAACCTGAGTCAAAAGCCTTTATTGAAGCCTATGCCTCAGAAAAATACCTTTGCAGCTTTTGTCTGATACAGGCTTGTTAATGAGCATCTGCACGGTAATGTGGTTAGCACTTAGTTTCCTAGGGAAGAATCCCATTTGAATTCTCTGGATTATATGTTATTGTTGGCCAGATACAGTAATGTGTCTTTCTTGAGGATGCTGCTGACTAGATGGCTTATAAAACACCTCTGTGGTACGTAGGGCTAAGTGCATTTTGGCTTTTGTGCATTTGGGGTAGTTAGTTCATCTGACTGTACGTGCTCCTGAAGGCAGTTGGGTGGACACTGTGCCCCTCTCCCAATATTTACCTTGGAGCAAACTTCAAATAAATGTGTTGAAAAAGGGAAGACTGCGTGATATGGAATGCCAGGAGGGCTGAGGTGTGCCAGAGCCACAGCAAGTACACAGAAGGTGAGGGGAGTGATATATTTAAACATTTAGCCACAGTTGTGAGGAGGAAATCGCAGACAGGCTAGAGCGGAACGCTTGTTAATTGCTGATTTTCTGGGCATTCTAGCATACAGGCATTCGCTCCTGTCTTGTTACTTGTTGAAGAGGAAAAAGGGTTGGAAAGGAAAAACCATTTATTTTTCTGTGTATGTTTTTAATTGTCCCTCCTGAGACAGGCTTTTGCACAGTTGCGTGTTCAATCTGTTGCTTGCGGTTTGTTTTCTGACAGCTGAGGCTCTTATCAGAACGCACCAGCTACCAAGGGGCAGCACCGCCCACCACAGGGTGGTCTTGGGGTGGATGGACTCTGTCAGACAGACTTGGGGTACCTGTAAAGTTATTGTTAGTCTGAGCCAGGAGGAAGAGACTTCTCCCCACGGTATCACTTTGAAATGTGGCTCCCATCCTGGTGGGTTTCCATGCTTTGATGCCCTGTCTCTCCCACACATCAGCTCATGGCTGTTCTGAGGTTTTCCTTGCAAAGGTAGCACTGGTCAAAAATACTGTCTTGGTAGTGCAGGAGCTGACATTCTCTTGTCTCATGGAGAAGGAATATTATAAGGCAAGTTGTACCAGTCTATTGCTGTTGCTGTATCTCCACCTGGTGATGGAGGACGGCTGGATCTCCACTGTCCATTTAGTTCTTAGGTTCTCCTGATGATAATGCTCTTACTTGTAAACTTCTTGCCCGTGCTGTTACCACTGTGGCTATAGAGCACAGAATGCCGAGATGAACCTGACCCCCTCAAAAGCACCAAGATTACTTGTATGGGCAGGTGTCTACTGGCATTTCTAGCAGTGATGGCCACAATGCAGAGACACCCAGTCTCTGTTTAAATTGCCTTGTTTGCCGTTTGGCTGCAGTAGCAGGAATGCACTGGGAATGAAATCACCCTGTTCCTCCATTGCGCTTTGTGGGCCTTGCTGAGCTTTGTGATGTGGTTAGGCTTTCGCTAGTACCAAAACACACTGCTTCGGTGCTAGATGGGACTTGCCAGCAGTGCCCTGCTGTGAGTGTATGGCAGCTGGCCATATGTGTTGTCTTGCTCTGCTCAGAGCAGAGCTCAGGGTGGCAGTGGTGAAGGGTGGCAGCTGTTTTCATTAGCAGTCCCTGCAGTGTCGTACACAAGCTTGAACCACAGATAGCAGCAGTGGGGAAGTGGGAGCGTGTGAAAGGGAAGAATAGATGAAACTTCTTCCCTCTTACAGGAAGAGAAACAAAGGCTGAATGTCAGATGCCTCAAAGGAGATCCTGCTGGGTGGTTTATTCTCTGGAGAGCCTAGTAAGGGCCACTTCATTCCTTAGTTCTGGGGAGGAAGCATGGTTAAAGAGATCAAAGGTTTACTAACTCAGACTAAGCACAGAAATAAATAGGAAAGGTGGGGTCTTGCCATCTTTGGGCTCAGCATAGGATTTCTGGGAAAAACAAGCTGAAAACTGTCTATTAGTTTACCATACTTGTGCATATTCACTGTTTTCCATGCTCTGTTTCTGTCATTAAGTTTCCCTCCTTTCCTTTTCCCTTCCCTTTTTTTCCTTTTTCCCCACTTTTCTCCTTGACATCTGCCTTTCCCTGTACATAGCTCCAATCCACTGTGTCCTAGTGACTGCTAGGATGCTCATCATGATTGGTCTGGAGTTTGAGGCGCAGACGCGGCATGGCATACAATAAACTACAACTGCCAGGAGAATGCGTCTTTCTGTGCCTTGGATCTTGGACGTCCCTGGCCAGAGAATCCAAAATTAAGGCAACCAAAACCACAGGCTAATTTGGAAATATTTTCCATGAGGTCTTTGCGTTCAGTTTCCTTGAGGCAAAATGGATGTGGTTGTACTGTCCCCCTTCATGATGCGGTTGTGGAGCAACTGTTTGTGTTCTTAAATTGTTTCAGGACAATGATGTGTGTATTACTTTATGAAGGTGTGACTCCCTTGGTCTGCTGGATGCTCAGACGTTGTGTATAAAGCAATACGGTGACACCTTATCGAGGAATGTACTTTGATGGAGTAGATTATACACATGTTTCTATGAGACAGATTCTTTGAAGCTGTCTTGTCAGTAATTGCCACAACAGGAGGGAATGTCTGAACTACATTTATAGTCCTGTTTTCAGGAGTTTGTCAAAACAGAGTTTCATCCCACTTGGAAGTGTTAAGACTTACAAACATGTTTGGTTTTTTTTTTTTTCCCAAAAGCAGATGGAAAAAAAGATTAAATCCCTATTTTTTTTTATGAAAGAAATATTTAGGCATATGGAAAGGTTTTCTTTTGACATCGTAGAGATGTTTAATTTCAGAGATTCTGAAACATTGCATTTCTTCTTTATCATCTCAACTGCTAAATGACTCAAAATATTTCAGCATTTAAAATGGAACACAAACTGGTACATATTCTTACCTGACTAAAATTAAACATGTAAGTGATTCCTGTTAAAAGTGACTATGTCATTGATTCACATTTCCTGCAAATTATTTCTACTGTTACATGGTAGTGGTTTTTTTTTGGTTTTTTTTTTTTTTTTTTTTTTTAGCTTGTTTTGGGTTTTGTTTTTTTTTTTAACCCAAAACACTTTATTTGAGGAACTTCAGACAAAAATCTTCGCAATGTATTTGGAACTGAAAAAGTTAATAAAAAAATACTCCCTCTGAAAGGCATTCACCCCTTCCAAAAGTGTTCCCTTGCCAGACTGTGTTGAGAATATCAGATATTATGGTCTTTGGAATCAGAATAGGGAACTGGCTGGGAGGTATTTGTCATGAATTTCAAATAGATAGCATTTAGACTGAAAAAAACAAAGTACTAGGAAGATGGTAGAGAAGTATACTTTAAAATGCAATGTCAGGGATGAGAAGATAGCCCTGATTTTGCCTTTATTCCACTTTTTCCTCCTAGAGGACCCATATGTACACACATTTTCTCTCTTAGTCTGATTTGAAAATCTTCAGGATATTCAGATGTTGTATGTGCTCTCCTTAGCTAATTTATACACTGCAAGCTATCATAGCACTCCAGAAGCAGTTCGGTGCTCAGGCAGTAAGAATATTACTTATCTGACCAATTGCAATTAAGCAGTACCGTTTGAATTTGGAATATAGAGTGTGTGTTGAAGCCATTTATGAAAAAATGCAAACAATTTAACAAACATAATTGGGAAACAAAAATAAACAAAACCAAATTCAAAGCAATGGCCCTCTGGTCATGGACAGAAGCTGAATTTGTTGGCTGTCTTATCTGGCATGAGTTAGTTGCTCAGCTGTACATACAGACATTGTCCACCAGGATTTGGATTGGGAGCCAGGAACTCATTGCTAGGCCTTCAGCTGGTAATGACCTTCCATCATTAAAGATTTCCCTAATGGAAATTGCTAACATTTATAGAGCTTTTATGGAATCTTGCTTAGTATTTAATAGAGAATTCGAGCCTTCCTAGGAGAATCTCTTTCTTTTTCAGTTCTGTATTTTTAGAAAGCCATTGTGTAGACTGCCTATTAAATTTCTGTAGAACCCTGTTGAGGTTTTCTCCACTGGGAAAAAACTATAGGGCTGTTCTGAAAGGGTTAGGTTGTAAACTGACTTCTGAGACAGATTCCTCTTCTCTTCTTAAGCCAGACAAGTCATTTTCTGTTCCTGGCAGGTCAGATTCAAAGCAGGTGCTGATCGGCAAAGCTCCCATGATCTTGATGAGACATCAGTGAAGCTATGCCTGTTTATAAGGGTGATGGATCTGTCCCAGTGAATTTGTTTCTGTGCTCTCTCTGCCCTGCCATCCACCAGTATGGAAGCTAACGCTTGTTTACCAATCTCTGCGTGGAAACAGGCAGATGGAAATAGTGACAATTGGAATTCAACCTCTTTCTACCTTTGCCAACCATAAGTAGCATTACAGGTATCCTGCATTTTGCAGCAGCAGCAGCCTCCAGTAGTAGAAGAGGAGAACACTTTGGTTTTCTGCAAAGTGCTTGGCAGAGCACGGCCAAAGAGGGGAGCCAGAATGTCAGAAAAGTAAGAGAAGCAGCAGCAGTGAGGCAACTGGATGCAATTAGGAATTTCTGGATGCTTGTGTGAGCCTGTTGCTGGTGTACAGGCTGTCTTTCAGAGCACATCCACTAGTTAATTAAAGCTAAATGCAGATCACCTTCTCTCCTTTCTCACCTGCTCTGTTTTTCCTTCCTCCTCCTCCTCTTTTTTATTTCCCCCACCCCGAGCTAAAGGTCTTGGATTGCCACACTGATTAGAAGAAGTAATTTGAACTGACTGCAGTGTTCATAGCTAGATGCAGATCTGTCTAGGGGAACACGAAGCAGAAGCGGCAAGAAAGAAGTCTCAACTAATGCAGCTTCTTGTAATCCACCTGTATGGCACTCACTGCCTCCCCTTTGCACTACTCAAAGAACCATAGCAAAGGAAGTGGATTGCACTTGAGCAGCAGCTGGGAGCAAGCCACAGATGTCCTTCTAATAAGCTGCTCCTTATGTTGATCCCACCCAGGAATCATCTGGGCTCGGCACTTTGGGGAGCACCCCATTGGGTCTTTAGGGTGCTCTGAGGCAGGAGGTAATAAACCAGGCATTGGGCACAAACTCCTCGGGAGGAGGGAGGTCGCTGCAGTGTGGTGTACCGGAGAACAAGGAGCAGGATGGCCACCAAGGCGCAACAACCCAGAGAAGAAGGAATAGGTGGGAGTGATCTGTAAAACACATACCTGGCTTTTAAGAAAACCTAGTTGTGTTGTCTTTTTTTCTGCTGATCCGAGCTCTGTGACCCAGCTTGCCTGTCCCAGCAGTTAACGTATGGCACTTGGAAAATGCTTCTGTCAGTTAACTATTGACTGTTTTAGACTCTTGATTATTTTGCAGGAACAACATTTTCCTCAGGATTTTCAACTGTGATAAAATGTCCTGTTGATGTACTGGGAACTGAAAGCACCAGTTAGAACCAGGGAAAGAGACCTCATTTGTTCCCAAGGTACTTCTGTGGACTTTAAAATATTTAAAATCTGTCTCTGCTTGGACAGTTTTGCCAAAAATGTGCACTTTTGCCAAGCATTAAACAAGAACTATTTTAAGAACCTCTCAAAAACTGAAAAGTATTTTTATGTAGTATGTGCTTAGGAAGGTGTGTGGCTACAAGCCGCATCCACTGGCCATGTTTGCAGTAGCACGCTGCCTGTTCCCCTCATCCTCAGACTGCAGCTCTCCCAGCCCTGAGCTCCCCAAACCCAGCTCTGCAGCGCGGCCTCCCTTGCTCCCCCAGGCATGGGTTGCCCATGTATCCCATTCTGAGCTTGCGTTAGTCTGGCACTCTCACCTGGATCATCCCTCGTGTGAGTTATTAATTCCCTGTGTTCAAGAGGGTAAGTAAAAGCCAGCACATGCTGTTTTCACTAGTGACATTAGCTAGGTTGTTAATGCTGAGAAGCGTTGACGAGGATGTTGCTACAACCTATGCGTGAGCCACCCAATGTCCCTTTTTTCTTGCAGATGGAGAAAAAACTTTCTGACTTGACAGCATAAAAAGAGGTTTTTTTTCCGGGGGGAAAAATTATATAGAATTATGTCACATCAAGAAAAACACAATGATTAAAATAACTTGCTATGAATATTCATTCTCAGCTTGGCAGATGGATGAAGTGGGCTGAGCATTTGCAGAATATTGCTAACTGAGCTCTCTTCCAGAGAATAACATTTCAAAAGAATTTCCGATTAGGTCTGTTGGCCAAAACTAGAAAGGATTTTTCTCTTCCTTTTTTCTTTCTTTGGCATTCTGAGCTTCCACCTTCCTGCCGAAATGAATTTCTCTCTAATCATAGTTTTGGATACTTCTGAAGCCTCACACTGAGGCCTTCCAGATGGGTTCATTGCAGCGGGAAGAGAAATATTCATTATCATTATTATTATGATTACTATTATCATTCTTAACTCTTACATTACATTGTTAAAATCATCCTGAATGATCTCAAACTGGTTTACAAACAAGTTTCATTTCCTCCAATCACTGAAACATAGTCACCTCTGAAGAAGGAGTCAGCATTTGTTGAATACCTTTGTGCTAAGGAGGGGAAAAAAATGCATTGTACATATTTTAGAGTTTAAGAGGTACTTTACTAGAAAGAGTGAAATGACCCAAACCGGAATTTAGCTGTATTTGTACTCAAGGTATTGTGAAAGATTGCACGGACACAGTAACAAGCAACCGGTGGCAGAGTTGTACCTCCTTTGAATGTCACAGTGCCCCCTAGTAGCAATTTTGATTATTAATCAGTACTGGCTTTAAAGGAACATTGTTTATCAAAACGCTGATACTGTTTCAAGTTCTGTCTTCAACAAACCAGGTTAAAAAAAAAAACACATCTGTTTGCCAGGAAGAATGTTGAATGAAATGGCTGTTGTGCTGATTTATTTTCTTTTGGTTGTGGCTTGAAACCAGAAGAGAAAAAAAAAAAATCAGTTTTTCAAACTGAAATATTTGGGTTTTGTTAATTTTTCTGAAAATCAGAAGCTATCCCCCTTTTTCACTTACCTTGGAGCTGTACAGTCTGAGAGGGCTAGAGAGCAGTCCAACCCAGTGTCCCTCCAGTCATAAGCCCTATGTTAGGAGTCAGGCAGAAAGATGGCTTGATTTGCTGTGACAGACATGGCTAGTCCATGCCTTCCTTGCAGGCTAGTGGAATCCCCACCAGGTCATTTGCCTGGCATACGACGGCTGCTTGGAGGTTGTGCAAGCTAGTCACGGTCCATCTAAACCTCTAGCTTGCACCCTGCACAGTGGTTTTCTAGAGGTTTGTTTTGGGTTGGTTTGTTTGGTGTTTTTTTTTTTGGTTTGGTTTGGTTTGGTTTGGTTTGGTTTTTTTGGCATGGATGCTGCAATATGCAGTACTTCTGAGCTGAGTAGGTAGTAGGCCAGTAGCTCCTTAGAGGATAGAATTCAGGTATCCCAGTATAGCACCATTTTGCCCAGCCCTATATGATTGCAGGAGGACTTTCCTAAGTTTGTTTTCCAAGGCTGTCGATACAAGTAGGCAGCAGGTGTGAGACAAACCTGGAAGCATGTACTGCTTTGAATAGACAGGAGATGTAGAGAAAATATGACCATTCAGGAAAAGGGCAGCAAAATGCCTGTGTATAAGGGAAAGAAGAATGCAGCAAGCAGGGCTCTGCTTCAGAGTGATTTGTTACTGTCCCAGCAATAGGTCTGGTTTCCACTGAGCATGATCTCTCCTGAGAAGAGGAGGAATCTAATCACGATGACTGATAATTCCTTCAGAGGTTCCCCAGTAGGTATCAGACTTACAACGCAGAAAACTGCTCTCTTCTGGGCAAGCAGATAGGAGCAAAATGCCTAGCATGCTGCTCAGAGGGTCTCTCAACTCACTTCAGGTTCAGCTCTTGAACCAGGATGTTTCATTGCTTTGGAGAGTAGAAACAATTGTTTGAGGGCCATCCAAAGAAGGCCTCTGGCAGGTTGATGTGTGGAAGCCAGTGCTCCAGTTTAATAAACTCAGTACCACTTGTACACCTCTCTGGCAAATGGATAGTGACACACAGTGACCAAGCTTTGCCAGCAGTGTTGCCCGAGGCTTTAATTGCTTTGCACATAAAGTTATTTATCTCCACATCAAGAGGGTTGAGACCACATTTAGGGAGTAATTACAAAGCTGCCAGAGGGACTGGTGTTTGCCATGCCAGCCAGGCTGTGATTTATCGGTTCTGCTTGCATTTAGAAAGTGAGCTTTCCCCTCGCCTCTTCCCTTCATCCTGTGCGTCATGGCTAAAGGCATCCGCATCCCCCAAATCCCTCCTATACTATCTGTGTGGAATATATTGGGCAGCTATAAAGAATCGAACACTGTGAGTACATTGCTCTTACTGCTTCACTCCTGATGTTGTTTTATTCCTTTATTTTTTCTATAAAGTAATTGTTATTAGGATTTTTAGTGATATTTCATGATGATATTTGGGGAGCCTCTTTCTTTGTGTTGTATGGGCTCTTGATTCATTGATACCTTTTATAGCAACACATTCTTCTCTTCCCGTAGAGGATTTGAAATGCCTATGCCTTACCCATGGGGTCCATAGGGTTTTTGTTGTTTCCTCGTAAAATGTAAGGAAATGCAGTGCGTTCGGCCTGAACTCTTACCTGTTTTGGTCTGCTTTCCCAGCCCTGGGCTCCCTATATCCAAGTCCAAGTGCTCTTCAGTCTTGGCCTGCATCCCCCCCTTGCTAATCTAATCCTTCATTTGTTTGTTCCTTTTTTAATTGGATTTTCCGTAACACCAGTGTTCAAGTATCTCTCTTCATAATCTGAATCTTGTTGTCATTACAAATCCTTTGATTACTGGACTTAATATATGTCCTCTGCTAACCCAATGGATTTTTGGGGGCTCTAGCATATTCACGGCAGTGGAATAGAAACCTTGCCCCAAGGGAAGTGTGATATTAAGATCTCTCCCAAGATCATGTAAATATCATAAAATGCAGGGATTAAAGGGACCTGACTACTCTGAATATTTGTCTTATTTCTAGAAACTTCCAATGAGAGAAACTCAGCCATCTGCCTAGGTAGCATGCTGTAATGCTGTGCTATCCTAAGAACTGAAAACTTTTTCCTAATTTCCAAATCAAAGCTTTGACTTTGCATGCCATCTGCCTAGGTAGCATGCTGTAATGCTGTGCTATCCTAAGAACTGAAAACTTTTTCCTAATTTCCAAATCAAAGCTTTCATTTTGTATGCTAGGCTGATTTCTTCCCTGCTGCCCCCCCCCCTCCCCCCCCCCCCCCCCCCCCAGTTGCTGTGTACAGGATCCTCTTTGTAGTAAGTTTCCATGTATTCAAGGCTTGTTAGTTCTGTAGTCTTCTCTTTTCTAGATTAAACAAATACATTTTTGCCAGCCTTTCTTCATGGGTGATGTTTTCTAAAGATTCTGCCCCCGGTCCCCCATCCCGCTCTGGATTTATCCCAGTTGATCTGTCTCTTTCCTGAAGTCTGGTGCCTAAAACTGGACAGTAGTTCTCCCACTGAGGTTACTCCATAACTGTATATATCTTTCAAATGACACCTTCCACATCTTGTACATTATTCTTCTCTTAACATGGCATGTGTTTTCTTTACATCGCTCTGCTGGCTCCTATTTAGTGCGTGAACTGCTATATGCTTCAGGTTGTTATTGTAGGACTACTCACTAACGAATCAGTGACTGGGCATCCTGTACACGATGTAATTCCCCTCTTAGATGTAGCACTTGGTACCTTTCTGCTGCATTTCACCTTGCTTGTTTTGGACCACTTACCCATTTGCCAAGATCACTTTGAACTTAGTTCCTATTCTCCTGAGTGAGAATAAGAATAAGCTCTCCCAGCTCAGTGTCTCTCACCAGCCGTATGTGTGCAGAGAACCACTGAGTAACACCAGCGTGACCTCGATCTTGCTATTGTCCCAAACATCTTACACTAGCAAAGCCATTCTAATGAAGAACAAGTAGGAGATATTCCAGAATGGAATCAAGACAACTTTGCATTTTCCTTACGTTTCTCTGCACTGGCTTCACTGAAACTGGATTTCTTTTTACTGATGGGATATCTTTGTACCTCAAATAATTTCTTCAGCCTGTCCATTTACTCTTTTGTTTTAAAGGTTTCCTCACTTCACTGCCTAGATTCATGTTTACCTTTCTCATTCAGAAATGCCTTTCTGACTCTTGGATGATTTTTTTTCCTCTTGTCTTTATGTATTAGGATGAGGATTTGATCCTTATAGCTTCTGATGTTACTTCTTTTTTCAACCAGCTTCTTCATTAGTTTTACAATCCCCTTTCAGAAAATTTAGTACCTCACTTCTGTGTTTTATTTTGGTGTGTGTGTGTGGAATTCCTGAAGGACAATGAGCCTGTTTGTGAAGTGGTCATTGTTCTTCAGTGCATCAATAACAGTTGCTTTGCAAACAGACTTTTGTCTTTCATGTCAAATTGCACTGAAAATAGCCTCCTGTCTCTGTGAGCTCTTGAGTCAGCTGTTCTAAGTGATAATTTATTTAACACATCAAGAAATTATTTTTCTAAACTGTCACCTAACATGACACCTTACTCATTTCTGTAAGCAGATAACCAAAGTCATCCACTTTTTTCTGCCTTATTAGACTGATTGCTGCTTTGATGTTCATCAACATTATGCATTTACTATTTTTCTGTCCTCTTGATGAAGAGGATGGTGATATAACCCTGCTAGTGTACTGATATTCTTATATTCAGGGCTTTTGGAACTTACTTTATGAATATATCAAAACATTACCTCACTGGATTCTGTGAGGCTGCAGCACCTTCACCTCTAAAGCCTAGTATGTCCTTCATGTACAGTTTGAAACCAAATATTATCCTCTTCCATTGATCTTTGCCATTCCATTAGTCCTTATTATAGCAAGGTTTTCTTCCATTATCCAGCGTTCTCATTTACCCATTATTGCTCAGAAGCTTCCGCAGTGATGTGTACACACATGATCATTTTTAGTCTTGGCCAGGAGCCTAATTTTATTGAAATTCTGTGTCGGAAGCCTTGTTATTTTTCAGAATTTATTTCTGCAGTTGTAACGTTTCTCAGCTTTGCTTTAGTTGAAGTTTCTGTCCTATCCTCCACTCCCAGATAACAGTTATCTCTCTCTTACTGACATCCCTAGCAGATGTCTTTGTCTGACTTGAGCGCTCCTTAGCACCTGCCAGCTTTCATTCGCTCAGAATTTAAGAAAATTCCATCCAAACCATATTAATTTTCAGAAGCACGGTTGGGGTCTGCTGTAGTTAAGATGGAACCCATCCTGAGCCCACCCTGTCTACAAACACAGTATGTTTGCCTGAAATCCCTGCGTTCCTAATAATGTTTATGCCTTTCCTCTCTATTTGAACAGAGTCCCTGTAATTCCAGCTGCCTGTGCAAGGTAATATGGTGCCTGTGAAGTATTTCAACAAAACATGGTGTAGAGACTTAAATGTATTTCCAATGTAATTTTCTAGGGTCTCTCTCTCTTACATGGCTGCCTCTTATTGTTACATGTGTGCATCATGACCAACGACCTCTCTCATCTGTGCTCCTGGCATATTGGTCTAGATGCTTGCAGAGCGCTACAACTTCTGCTCCCTATAAGCAAGGTACTTTGTAGGTTCCCTTAGTCATCGTCTGGAGCTGGGTCGGATGCTGGGTCGGATTCCCCGGGCACTGAAGCCACTCTGCATCTTACAGCTGGAAAGTTTCTGAAGTAGCATTCACAAGGCGGGGGTGTGTGGGGGGGGGTGGAATGGGAACAACAATTCTGTGACTGAAAGCATCCATTTAATGGATTTTCTTCCTCCGTTTCAGCTTGATCCCGTGCTGCTCCGAGGCCAGGTCTCTCCAGCTGGGGTGGGAGGTGGGTCTGGTGGGTTGCACACACACACCCCCCCCCCCCCCCCCCCACACCTGCTCCAGTCCGCCCATCCGTAGCTCATCCTTGGAGTGTCCCTTTGCGTCTGAAGGCTGTGAGGTACTGAAAGTCATGGAGGTAGCCAGAAATTTGGAGATAATTTTGAGAAACTGGCCGTCTAACTTGTTCCCATTCCTGTGGTTTTTCTGGGCTTTTTGTTTGTTGGGTTTTTTTGTGGGTTTTTTTTTTTGTTGTTGGGTTTTTTTGTGTTTCTTTTTTTTTTTTTTTGTGGTTTTTTTTTTGTGGTTTTTTTTGTTTGTTTGTTTTTGGTTTTTTTTTTTTGTTTTTTTGGTTTGTGTGTTGTGGTTTTTTTTTTTTTTTTTTTTTTTTTTTTGGGGGGGGGGAGGTGTCCCACCCATTGTCTTGATGTATAGTTAAGGGGGTCAGGACGTGGCGGTTTTCGTCTGCTGCTCCCTTCTCCGACCGCTGTATTCCCTCTGCGGTTTCTCAGTCTGTTCCCCCTTCCTCTCCCTGTCCAGCTTTTTTCTAGCCCTTTGTTACACAGGCTTTCCCAGAGGCGCTGCCAGCTTGGCTGCTGAGGGGCTCGGCCGTGTCCTGCTGTGGGGCTGCTGGGAGCAGCTGGAACCAGTCAGAACCAGTACAGGGCAGCCCCAGCTGCACCCCACGACCATTACCTGGGTACCTGCACCCCATGCAACTATTATAATAATAATAATAATTTCTTTTTCAGCAGCTGTCAAATGAAACCATTACCTCACGTTTTGTGCTCGTAAAGGGCAAGGCAATCCCTTCTCTAAGGATTTTCTGCCCACGCAGGTCCGTAGCTTAGTCCTCTGCTCCAGCTACGGTGCCGCTTTTTTGCTGCTTTACCTTTAAATGAGGAGCTGAAGGGGTTTTTCTGTGTGTCTTTTTTTACTTTCTTTAGTATTGAGGCCTTATTTTATGAGGAGCAGAAAAACACCCTCTTCAGTTCCACCTCTAACTCCTCCTCAGCCCAAAACTTTTTTTGCTCTTTCTGTGATGGCTTCTACGGTGCCTGGGAGGCACTGCAATCCTTTCCACATAGTATTGTTGCGGGAACCAAAAAGGGTTGCTGCATGGGGGTAGGAAAGGCTGAGGGAAGCAGGTATGACGGATGCATTGGTGGATAGGCACTTTACACCCAAGTGAAAATTTGACTGCAAATGTGTCAAGGTCAGAAGAGCTGCTCTGCTGAAAAATGAGAAGTTTTATCTATGCCATTGTTTGCAGATGCCGTAGATATTAAGCTGACATCTCTAAACAAACCCCGATCTGCAATCCTAGGTACTTCTGTAAATTAAAAAAAAAAAAAAAAAGGCAAGACAGTGATTATAATGAGGAATAGGAACCAAGAGGCAAGAGAAAAGCACATCTGTATTTTGAGGTGCTGGAAACGGGGATTCAGAGCTCAGTATTACTGCTAAATCACTTCCATGCTCTCATTTTTCTCTGTATTTCTCAGGCATTTTGAGTATAACATTTGCCAGTGTAGCCTTAGGCTAACCTGGCACCAGTAAACTTGGCATAAATGCCAAACACCAGTCTTTAATCTGGTTTGTGGGGAAACTCAGCAGTATTGTAAGTTATCTCCCTGTCTCTGGACACTCATACCAGGGATAGGAGGGGAGAGGCCGATTGCTCCAGCCATTAGAGGATGGGCTGTATTCGCAGCTCTGCCACTGGCACCCTGAAGTGCCCTTGGAAAAGTCATGTTCTCCCTATGGATTTCTATTTCCTCTGCTATAATAAGGGAGCAATCATTCTCAGTAGCCTTTGAGCTCCATTTTGGAAATTTTTGACAGCAAAGCATTCTATAAATGCAAAGCACTTTTTTTACTATTTATCAGCTTATAACTGGACCTCTCCCTTCACATAGGTACATAAGTCTCATTTTTCTCTGATTTTTGCCCCCTTGACTTCTTATGCTCTTTCTCTTTTGGTTCCTACTGCTTTGTCTGACCATGAGATGTATTATTCAAATGCCCTCACACTCCTCTTATTGCTAATTATATATTAAAGAGGTTCTGACTTCATTTTTGCTCACTACAGAATCTTAGTCCAGCTATGACACTGACAGAGAGGGCTGCTGGAGCTTGGAGAGAACTTGTGGAAATGGCACTTCTCTTTTCGGACTGTCAGTCTTAATGGAATATTTGATGAACCGGTAATAACCCCAGCGCTCCTTATGTGCAAAGCTGGGGGAGAGCGAGAGACTTGTACCAGCTTTCATTTATTAATATATGTTTGCAAAAAGAACATTTTCTGTAGAATGCTTTCCTGTGAAGGATGGCACTTTCCGTCAGCTTGGTCCAGGTTGATCCTGTCAGGCAAGGTGTATGAAAGATCTCTCATTTCTAGTTTGTGCAGGTTTCATAGGATCACAGAGAAAATAGTTTAGAGGGATCCCGAAAGCTCACCTACTTCATCCTCTGCCTCAGTGTGCAGAAGTGCTTGGGGTGTTCTGCTGCTAATGTGTGGGTATTGCTTAGGATGTGTCTGTAGATTACTATCATTTGAAACGTGCAGGGAGATTTTGGTTGAAGTATGCACTACTTTTTTGTAAATTCACATCTTCATAGGTCTGTAGTCCAGAAAAGGCTGTTGTACCATCCAGACCCATCACCAACCGTTTCACAGATGATGGAATTTTACTCGTTCTGAACCCAGTAGTTTGGCTTTGATTTGTAGTTACGGATAGGTGCATTCATAAGTTATTGTGGATGTTCAGCATGGCATGTTTCTTGGATTTTGCCTGATCATTTTTGGTCTTTCAATGTGGAGGATCATGCTATTTGTTCCTCTGCCAAGGTGAGAATTTAAGAACTCAATTTTGGCCACCGTTCTATGTAATCTTGACTGCTCATTGATGTTGTGTCTGATGACCATCACCAGCTGCTGAGATATTGTAGTGATGGATGTGGTATAAGAATGTAAAGATGACAGAAAAATTATTGAATCCGGTGACATACTGAATCACAGATGAGTCTTTGGTCTGTCACCTGCTTTTTGAAAATCTGCCCTAACACATGAATTACACTGTATCTTGCATGCCAGGGAATCAGGATACCACAGGCAAATGTCTGTGATACCATGAAATGCCAGAGGCTATAGCAGCAAATTCTCTTAATGAATTCCCTTTCTTTCTAAGGTATAGCTAAGTTATATCTTCTTTTCTTTCTCTAAGCTTTATTTCCTTCCCCAGTCAGCCTGGCACTGGTTATGCAATGGCCAGAAGAGCTTATAATGACTAGACTGCCAGAGCAGTTACACTGTGGATGCTAGAATTTGACCCCATGTAGATAAATTGAGAGATGAATTCCAAATTTAGATCTCAACTTTCTCACAATGGAGAAGTTTTTCGATCTTGAAGGCATACAGTGAAGTCATTTTCTACCTTAAAGTCACAGGACAACCAAAATGTTTTCAGTGATTAGAACACACTGCAAATACTTTGGCATCCCAGTAAACAGGCAAAACAGCAGCTCTTTCACACTATAGTCAAAATCCCTGTTCCATACTCTACTGAATATAGAGGACATGGTCACCTCCAGCTCTCTGAGAGCAGGTCAACAGTGCTTCTGTGAAGCTTTTTTCATTAGGGACCATTGGATTGGGTTTGTTTTTTTTTTTAATTTAAACTCTCACTATTTTCTTTTGATTTGCTTTCATTACTTTGACTTTTTATTGTATTAAACTAGTAAGTAAATAAAAATCCACATACATCTGATAGAGAGCAATAGATTAAATGAAATATTAATATGACCTAAACATCAAAAGAATGGATCTAAACAAAATGTCCTGAGATTATCACAATGAAACACTTGAATGTTTAGCCATCAAACATTTCATTGAAGTTGACAATTTCCATAGAGAGGTCTGATTTTGATAAAAAATAGAATCAAAACTGTTCTGGCAGTTTTTTTCTTTATTTCTGACAGTTTTGATGATTGATCTGCTAAATTTTATCATGACCTTTATCTATAAGGAGGGCCAGCCCACTGACCTGAAAGACAGTGTCCTTCTTAGGCATACAAAGAGCCAGGGACTCCTACGTCTTAATACAACTTCTGATGCCGAGTGCCTTGCTCACATGATGTACATTTTCTACTGAGGCCTTTCTGTCACTCAAGGAGGAATAGTCATTGTGGCAGCTTCTTCCTCTCTCCCCCACAAAAAGGGTAGGGTATATGTATTTGCTTGTATATGCATTGCATTACTGAGATGCAAAGGAATGTATTGCTCGTGTATTAATGTATGAGTAGTAGGCCTCAAAACAAGCTGCTTAGCTCGCTCTCTTATGTCAGAAAGTGAAAAGCAAGGGAAAGGCTTTTAAAACAGTTCTTTTGTCCATATACTGTTTTTCTCTTAATAGGAAGAGAATTACTTCTTCTTGGTCCACTTCCTAGTAACCATCCCCATCCCTCAAGTCTGAATAGAGGTCTTGAGTCTACTGGCATGTTTTCAGTGGTTGGAAACTCTGTCACATTTAGGGGAAGAGGGTATAAATTGCATGTAGACTTGAAGACAAACCAGAGCTAACTAAGTGGGTGTTGCTGGATTTGTTTAAAATGCTGGCTCCTAATGCAGTACACCTGTGCCACTTGCACTCTGTGGCATGACAGTTTGTAACATCACAGAGCTGTTGTCCAAGATGCCTGCAAGGTTGTGTCAGGGCAGCGTTTGCAGAGGAGGTCCTCAAGGAGCAGGTAAGCAGATGTATGACGTTTTAGCAGGATGCACTTTGTGACTGCTCTTCTCATTCGATAAATATTAAACTAAACGTTAGAGAGGCTGTCGGTGGTTCTGTGTCATTGATGGTGTGAATAGGTGTAAAATGGATGTAAAATTCACATGCAGTTGCTGTGGTGCTTGTAGGAAAGTGCTTAACATGTAGACCTGAAAACTCTCTCTTCTCTGCCTGCTTGCAATGGGAAAACAGTGTATTTGTATACGATGGTAGATGGCATGTCTTAAATTGAAGTAAGGACATTGTGGGGTGTATTTGCATGTGTATTCTCAATCGGTTTTACTTACTGTCACATGTTGACTTTGCATCTTACCTGGCCAGCTAGGATTGTAAGAGGTGTAACCGCCACACTGTTCCTCTTTGGTATGGCCTTGAAAGGGATGAGCCTCAAAGACCTCCTTGCAGCTGCAGGACTTCCAGGGCTAGAATTTAGCCTCTGGCACTCAGGAGACTCAAATCTCCTGTGTGACTTGCAGTGTTGGTACTGTAACTTCTAGCTGCCTCACTGATTACTCCAGATGATTTATTGCCTTGCTGCTTTTTGTGTTCTTAACTTTCTTCTTACCACTAAGAGTTCATCAACTGGAGTGGTCAACTGGAAGATCTAAAATATATTTGTTTCATCTGTCCCTGTTCATGCTATCTAGGCATTCTTCCTACAACATCAGTTTCTTGCCATCACCATTTTCTTCCATATTATGACTGTAGCAGTGATCACTTTTTTGTTCCCAGTGATTTCAGTTCTATCTTAAGGATTTCCAGGGTGCCTGCCACAGTAGTATCTGAGTTCTCGTGAATACCTTCTGAAGCCATTTTCCTTAAATTGTTCATACAGGGCTTGTTATAGTACTTGGAGGTGTCAGCTTGGATGTCTTAGCCAAATGGAAATGTGGCTAACTGCCTTTGTTTTTAGCTCCCCCTGCTGTATGAACTGGTTTCTTCACCCCAAACCTGAAAGCATTTTGATATTAAATGAAATGTTTTCCCCGCAGTAAAATGCTTTGCAGCCCTTTGGGATGAAGTGTGTCTTACAAATGAATGATTATAATAATAGTAGTAAATAGAGGTGATACCATTTCTGTGTTTAGTGCTTGTATGGACTTTGCCCAGGCAAACGAGGGTCATTTGGGACAGGAAGTGAAAAGTGCAAATGATGGTTGGGGCATACTGTTTTCTCAGATACCAATGTAAAACTCAGCTGCCTGTTGACTTCGAGTTTCTTTATGGTGAAATCATCCCACTCTCTTACATGAAGTTCCACTGGATTTATGCTGGTGAGAGCAGATTTTGGCCCCCTAGATGAAGCCCAAGACAATTACATCTCCATTAAGAAATTAATTCAGAATTAATGCGGTTATTGTGCAGCGATTATATCCCAAACTGCTGTTAGAAAAACTGAATTATTGAGCTTTCCCATTTAAGCTGTAGCTTGTGCGGACATAATGAACTGGCCTTTTATATTACACGATAAACCTCATGTTCTTAATAATCACTTGGAATTGACTTCATGTAAATAACTAGTACAGCTGCAGCAATCATCTCCTGAGATGATGCCGCTATCTTGCCAGGATTTTTCTGGTCGCTGCATTCTTTTTTACTGCGGACTTACTACAAAACCAACCTGCATGGTCTCCTAGCAGCTCAATTAATACCTTGCATAGCTTCTAAAGAGCTATTTATAGATATAACAGGTTGCTTATTGTAGGTTAAAAACGTACCAATTGAATTTGAGTGTTGCCGTTATTATTGTTGATGGAGTTTTTCCAACTCTGCAAGAAGAGATGTATAAATTACATGGTAGTTAAAGCTCAATAAATATGGTTTAGCAGTAGAGCAGTTTGTATTTAATCTTCCGTACAAGGGCTGGTCCAGTAATCCAGTGAGTGATAGTGCAAAGGTGTGTGCATGTGTGGAGCACTATGCCTGCATTTTTAACGGTGGCTGAGGGACTTGGGGCTCCATGGCTTTTGGCCATCTAATTCCCATAGCTACTTTTAGCAGTCGAGCCACCTTAGAAATAAGTCCTGTATTTCAGTGCATTTGTCTCAGCTGAATCTGAGGTTGGTTGGTTTGTTTTTCCAGGAAGGATACTAACTTCTGTTATTTGTTCCCAAGCAATAAGGCACAGAGATGCCATATTACTTGACTGTACAGGTGGAAGGATGTAAGATCTTCTCCTTTCCTGCCCTATGATTCTGTTTCAACTCTCCGCTTGGATTAGAGAGTTTAAGAGCTGAATGTCAGAGAGTAAAATCAGTGGAAGCAGCTGGAAGTTCAGCTCTTTCCAATTGCAAGCCATTAATTTAGAAGCTTCAATATGAAATTGAAAATCTCTTTGGCAGTCCTGTTTTTTGGAAAATTTCAGCCTTGTGACTTATGAAAATGAACATAATGGCTCTCCTATGTGAGAAAGAAACTATATTTCGTAGAACATCTTTTGTTTTTCTCTAGCAAGTAGTAGCAGCATACATGCTAGGAAAAAACCAGCATCACCTCTTCCTAAGTTTCATGTTTACTGATGGCAATGCCACCAGATGCAGTCTGTACCTACCTTAAGTCACTGTGTTTTTGCAGTACAGGATTACTCATTAATTCTCTTTGTCCTGCTCTGTTTTCTGAGTCTGGACTCTGGCGAGGGCAGCTGACTCTTGGCATAGCTCCAAAGGGTTAAACATGGGAAAGCTAATCTCCCCTTCAAATCGGTTTCTACTCAGTGGCTTGTCTGTGCTCCTTGGCTTTCTGGACTTTCACAGATGCACCTGTCTGGGTACCTATTTGTCTACAGCGTGATGATAGTTATTATTTCCTTTCCAGATCAGCTAACTGCATTTGTAGCCCCTTTGTCCACCTCCTTCTCAATCACCTTCTGCTTCTCTCTTCTCTTATTGGGGTGAAAATTCCCTGAGATGCTGTTCAGCAAGAATTTACAGAACAAGAAACAAATTGTTTCTGGAGAGTGCTATTTACCTTTTTTATTTTCCGCTTTGTTAGCGACGCAGAGGTTTCATTAACAGGGAACAAAATGAATTCCAGGGACAGTGAGTAATATGCAGACAAATTATATAAAAAAACCCACTAACAACCTTCAAACACGAAAATAACCAAACCCCCAGAAAGAATACAACTGAAGTATCTACTAGTAAGGGAGCAAACTGCCTTCTGGATAATAGTGCAAGATGGAATTAGCCTGTTAAAACCTTGGGGGCTAGCGGTGCTGTAACCAAAATCACAGGGTCACTGTGCCTACCCCATGTTATGCTGTTAATCTTCCAGAGACCTGAGTCCAACTGGAAAGCATGTCAAAAGGGTCATTACCTTTATTTCTTTCAGGGTATTTGTAGCCATTTGCTCGTGTAGTTACTATGAACATCTGTGCAGTGGGCACATCGGCTCCGAAGTGTGTTAGATGCAGGCGCTGCATGTCAGCTGCTTCATCAGGACTGTGGAGCGAACACCAAACCGGCCTAGCAGGGAGTGCTACAGGGCAGAAGAGCATGGTATTGGCGGAGTTTGGTCAGATAGAGGTTCAAGAAATGAAATATCAGCCATGCTACAGTTGTGATTTAGTTGCATTACCAAAGCATTTATGGGCGTTCTTGCACCTATTTCCGCTCTGCGTTTCTTAGCCCATGTTCAAAACTCAGTGTTCACAGCTGCAGGATAGGTGTTGAGTTCCTCTGCCCTATGGTTGGTGACAGAACTGCACTGCTTCCTGCGTGGTATGTGAGGGGAAGACAGGGTATGAGTGCATCATCTGTAACACAGCGCCTTGGGAACTGACTGGCTCCTTTTATACACAAAGGATAATATCTACCAGTCTGTTGCTGGGGTAAACCATTCTCCTTGCAAGAGGTTCTAGCAGAAGAGCTTTGAAACTGTGCTTAGGATGAAAAAAAACCCCACCAAACAGCCACCTTCAAGCCTGAGGGAATGGAGCTTGTTAGAGCAGATAACCAGGATACTTTTATGAAGTGGATCAAGCCCCCTCACCTCGGGGGAGGAAGTGTGGGGTGTTGATAAGATTGTACCACACAGGACGATATTTGGTAATTAGCACTATCTCTAATGTAATCAGTCACTAAGAGGTTTAGCTGGGATGTGACTTACCCAGGAGAGGCACTAGAGGAAAGGGGAAGAAAGGACAGGTGAGAAGAGCAAGATGTAAGTAGTCTTTGCCCTTCTTTAATACTATCTGTGGATCTCAGAGTCTACCCCACTTTTGACAACAAGCATGTAATAGCTCTGCGACATACATAGTATTATCCTCTTTTTGCATAGGAAGGAATAAGGTACAGTAATGTTGATGACTATGGCTAGGCTGCCTGATGTGTAAGAAACTATGCTGGGAATAGAACACGGACACTGACAACAAGCACTCTCCTTAGCGTTTGGTGGTACTGAGATGCGCCCAAACCTGGAAGATGCATGAATGAGACAACTTGCGTTTATACTGCAGAACAAGTCTTGCCTTAAGATGATGGTTGTTCTGGGTTTACCAGAAGCAGCATGTCAATCTCATTAGAAACAATAACATGATAGTTAGTCTCTTCTCCTAGAGAGTCCCTCTTGCATGTGGCCATATGCCAGCCAAGAAGATTCACTGGGATAGTTTAGTGACTTTCTAATCAACTGTGCTGGTTGTCTCCAAATAAACACCCCTGTGAGATTCAACGCTGCCATCGCTCTGCGGGTTTTGTTGCAGAGATGCCACATGTCATAATGGCTAGTGATCTCACCCTGATTAATGTGGTCTCCAAACTTGCAGACACTTTTCAAATCTGACTTTGTGAGAAAGGGTCTGACGCTGATTTTGAAGGAGGTGTGACTAGACTCTTCAGACATTGGAAAGTTTTCCCCATTTGTAGATTTCATCTCATGCCACAAATTCCCACTGAGGAGGTGTTATTTTATTTTTCTAACTTTGAAACAGAAATCTGTTCTTCGGCCTAGGTGCTGCAAACCTGATTCCTAGCTGCTTGTAATATTCTTTCATCCAGCCACCCCAGCAGTCTTTCTGTGCACACATTTAGGTTCCTCTACACTTGATTTACACTTGATTCCTGCAGAGGCAGTTGGGGTAGCTGGTTTCTCCTCTCCCTCTTTCTCTAGTCCAGTTCCCTAAGGCATCACCTTCCTCTCCAGACAAATAAAAATGCCTTGAGGCAAGCAGACCTCACTGTTGTAGTCTCGTTTGCATGGGAAGTTGTCAGGCCTGATCTGACCTGCCTTTCCATCAGGATTATAAAGGTGACGGATAGTCAATTTCGGGGATTCATGATCCATTTTAGCACAGCGCTTCACCTTGCAGCTAAGTAATACGGCTGTGATAAAATCAGCCATAATCACTGCATCTTACTCAGCACTGCCGTGGCTGTAAATATTGCCTTCATATATTAAAAGAAAGAAAGAAAAAAAAAATCAAATGGAAGGAGAGGAAAAAGAGAGATCTAAAGAGAAAAGATCTGTTGATCATGACTGACCAGAGTGGTATTTCCTTATACTGTAGGCTTTCTGAAAGAGGGAAGCAGAGCTTGGAGCTGGTGGACTTCCTGCAGTTCAAAGGAGACAGCGTAGGATGCACACCTGAAGTCGTGCACAGCTGAACTGTACACTCCCCACTACTGCGGGATGGTTCACTAGCAATGCTAGGCCTGGCATGTACACTGCTTGAGAAGCTAATGAACTTTGGGGATGCCTCCATCTTTCTTATGAGTGTTTCAAATCCTGAACAATTTTCAAAACAATTTCCTTGCTTTCCTCTAAGTTCAGTTGTTGATTTCCTGAAGGAAGCATCATGACTGTCTTTTCTATTTCCCAGAACAGTTTAGGACTGAAATGGAAGGCCTTTTGGCTTCTGAAAAAAAATAACATTTTTTTTTTTTTCCTTCTTTGATTCATGCCTACCCTCTGCAGCTGTTTGTTCACTGTTGTCTCAGCATCAGTGATCTTTGGAGCAAGATCTATCTATCATGGTTCATTTACACCATATAACCATCCTGTGCCTCAGGGAGTCACTACTAGATATTAAATCCAGATCCTTCATCTTTTGAACTATGTTCCAAATTACCGCTGTAGTTTTTTCAGTGACTATAAAAATACCACGTTGGATGTGTTTAAATAGGTGACGTATGAAAGCTTACCCTGCTGTTATGCTGTCCTGGTCTCGTAGCAAAAAGCCATCATCACCATCAGAACATATGTGAAGTAGTTCTAGCATTGCAACAGACACAATAAGGTCTCTGACTAGTCAGTTGAGGTCTCCTGTCCCTTAGTTTACGCTGTGGTAAGATCTGATGCTGGAAGAAGCATGATGAAACACTGGCTTCAAGGGCTTTGTGCATGTCCCTAATGGGAAACCAAACTTCAGAAGGACTTTCAGGAGCTGGACCCAAAAGGATAGAGGCTCAGCTGCAGGTAGAAAAATGGTTACAGTGCAGTGATTTGTGTAGAGTAGAGGTGAACGATGCTGTTACACTGTGGCTCCCTCTAAAACTGAGGAGTAGTTTCATAGGTGGGTAAAAGTGGGTGCTGTCCTTCTCTGTTTTTGCTACACCTTCTCCTGTCTGACTGTATAAATCTACCATGTTCTGCTCTGTTTCTTTTTTTCCCCTGTTAATTTGTGATAGTCCTTGTTTTGCTATTTCATTTTAGGAAAGGGGAGAAGGGCAAGAAAAGGGGAAACATTGTCCTGACTTTAATCTGGAAAGGGCAAAAGGTACAACATCGCAGACAAGTAAGCTTGAGTTTACGTTATCTGAGGGAACAGCCTGTACACTGAACTCCAGGGCTGCCTTTTTGGCTATCTCCTGACAAAGTGTGTTACACGGTGGTCTTTTGGATTTGCTTAGTTAGTCTCCTGCATGGAACTGCATCTGTGCTGAACTTCGGCTGAACTGCATTGATCACCAGTGTTCATTCTATCTGCTCTGGAAATTAGAAGAGAGAGAAGGGAAGAAGAAGTCTAGCTTGAAGTAAGGTTGTCTTCAATAAGAATTTAATTTAGATATTGCACAGTTACACTGTATTGGTCAAATCACAGACCGTTATAAGAAAGAAAATAATTACTCAGGTTTCCCGTTCTGTAACCTCTGGGTAAACCCAAACTGCTTGTTCAATAGCTGCATTTCTACTCTTCCTTGCTTCTAAGGGCAAAATAGGGCCAGTACATCTACTGAAGAATCTATTGGATGCCTGCATCCACTATGAAGTGTCTGCTCAGACAATATGCATAAAATAATTTCACATGGTATCTCAGACTATCTACTGGGCTGGATCCCCTGCTTTGCTCCTTCTTGTTTGTGCTGTCAGGAAACTAGCTTCAGCAGCTGGCTGGAGTTGTCTTCCCTAGGGGAACCTTCAAGGAGCGTAAAGTCATCCACACAAACCTACTTCCATGGGGGAAGAATGTGGCAGGTCTGCCTTGTGCTCCTTGAAATCAGGCCTATGTCTCACCATGCGCTGATAAGAAATCAAGGGGGCTATGTGAAAACCTCAAGCCCTGAAGTAAGGTGGGGCACTGCATACTCCCAGTGGGAAATAAAGTGAAAGGAAAAGTGGCTTCAAGCCGATGTTGCTGTGACAATGGTTGTTTACGCAGGGCTGGGTATTATGTTGGTTAAAATATCAACACCTTAGTGACATCTCTGATATTTCCTGAGCAGTGGTGCTCTGAAGACCCCCCTCCCAAAAAAAAAATTCCATGTGAGGAAATGTGTGCTCTGGAGATTAATTATAGGATGTAGATCTCATTGTCTTGGCTTCCTCGATATTTTTTTTTAATTTCTTTAATAGATGAAAAGTTTGATACTTTACCTGTATTTTGGACTTTAGCTGAGCAAGTGAAATGAGTCTTGCTAAGCCTTGGTCCACATTGCTAGTACCCATTTCCACATTTCTCAAAATACTTTGGCTCCTACTGCCGATTTAACACCATCGCTTGGTGTCCAAGCACGGTGGCCAGGAATTGAACAGAGTAAGATACATAACTGCCCTGACTCTACCTTCAAATGAGAGATGAAGCAGGGTTTAGAGGTAATGTCTGGGAGCAGGTCTGTACAGTTCACTATTCACTCTGTGTCTTTAAGGAGGAATTCAGTCCTCAAGGCAATAAATGGAGCCAAAATCCTGCCTACATTGCAATAACTTTTCAAAATTTAGAAAGCCTTCACAGTTATAGAAGCAAAAATTTATTTCCTTCCTCTCTCACATTGTTTCCTTTTCTCCAGGAAAGACTAAAAATAAATGAATGGGCAAATTAAATGCATGTTTACAGATCCTGCAGGATTAAAATATTTGACTCTCTTTTACTTTCTGACAAAATTTAGCTACTGCTTTCCTTTCCCACTGGTTACAAATATCCCCTTACCAGTTAACCTGCTTTTCCTATCTGTCTCAGCTTGTCCCTTCCCCTTTCTAAAAATCTCAACCCTTTTTCCCTAGGGGTGCTGTGGGGGTAGAGCAAATATTCATGTTGCAACAGCTTTAGGTAGAAACTACTTCTCCTGAGTAAAACACTTCCACTTTCCTGCTATCTGAAATTGAAATTTCTAGCTGTAGGGATGGATCCCTGCATGACTCTGGCTCTGTCTCAAGAAACACTGGCACAGGTAACAGCACCACATTCCTGTGCTGCTGGACTGCAGTAAAGACCCTGGGACCAGAAAGACAGTGTTGATTTCAGTGTAACAGACAGTGCATCTCCATTGTTTTCACTAGGATGGTGCCCAGTATGTGAAAGTCTAGATGAACACAGGCAAAGTGCTTTCTTCTTGCTGTCCTAACAGAGGAGTAATGTTGGCCCTGGATGGTTAAAAGGAAGAGCATACATGGTGTGGGGCAGTTGTTTTGCTTTGGGATCAAAGCTGGATGGAAAACCAATATTCTCCAATATGACCTGCACAATGTCAGTCCTGATGTAGAGGTGAAAGACCATGTTTCCAGGTTGGGAAAAGCTGCTTCTTTGTGGAGATATGTAGAAGAAAGATGAAACAGTGTCAACCTTTTGATTCGCTGGTGAGCTCGACAGTCTTTGGAACTGCAGTGAGGAGCACCCTGCCCAGCCAGCAGAGCACTCAGCAAAGGAAATGTTATGGGTCTGGGTTCTTTCCTTCCTTGTGTTTTTCCTGAAATGAACTGGCTTGTTGCTGTTTCCTCCCTCCATGCTCTTTTTAAGTGGGTTGTGTCGCAAACTATTTGTGCTCAGATGGCTTTGTTAAAGAGGTGCTATGATTTGATTCATTAAATGTAATCTTTTGGTTCACCTTCACCTCTTAAGAGAGAGACTTCCCTCCTTAGGGGTGTACTGAAAAGAAGCTTGGTTAACACACTGGCTGTATTTTGCTTGGACCTCTTTCATCCTCCCTCCTCCCTTTTTTGATATCCAGATCAAACTTCTCCTAGGGAACTCCCTCCATCACAAGGATGTTTCTGTGTTCCTGCTCATTCACCACCTGACCCCCACAGCAAGTGGTAATCAGCACGTTGCTGCTTTTACTTTAGTAATGCTGTCATCTTTATCACTCAGAGGCCTTCTGGATCAAATGCACGCCTGAGAAAAAATTGCTATCTTGGCAAAGGGATCGGTGCCAGATACAGAGTATGAATTTAGTCTTCCGTCATTAGCACAAATCCACTGCAGGTTAATTGATGACTGTAGAAGTCTTTTTTTTTCTCTGATGGCCACTTGATGCTTCATGCATGTTGAATGGATGATCCCCTTCCTTCTCCTCCTTCTGATGTAGATTAAGACCCGTGCTTTGCAGCATGTGTGGTGGGTCCCAGCAGCAGCAGCAGCGTGAGCTTTCTGCAAAAGGCCTGAGACTTTCAACAGGCTGATTTCTTAGTGCTAGATCTGCTGTGTGCAGTGGGTTGGGAAAATGCACACTGAGTGTACAATGCTGTACTACTGATCACAATTAGGCAGAAACATGGCATTGTTAATGGCTCTGCTATTATCAGAGATATGTCTATGCACTAACCTTCAACTGGCATTTTTCCTCCACTCCCGGAGATTTAGCTAATAATAGAGGAAGACTAATCCGGTTACTAGCTCCTCAAATAGCAAGTAGTACAGATACTCTTAGCAGGTAACAGTAGTTGGCAACCATGTTTTCCATCAGTAGCAAGTTTCCTCATACATTGTCTAGTTCACATGTTTCCGTTCCATTCACTTGCAATTGTTTGCTTGTGGGTCTGTGCTCCCCACCTAGTGCGAGCCAACAGTATGAACACGTGGGAGTGAGATACAGTGAGCATCTAGCCCTTCAAAAGCAGGCTGCCCACAAAGCTTTCTGTCATGGAAGGCATTTGTGGGTGTTGTGCTGTCATGGTGGTGGTGCCAGAGCTTCCGGATAAAACTTCTGCTAATGGTGCCAGAGATCTTTCCTAGGCAGCACTGTAAACTGGATGTGCCTTGCCCTTTCTTGCTTGTGTTTCAAGTATGTCGACCTTTTCGACCATTTCTTATTCCTGCTGCCTCAACTATGTGCTTAAAATGCAGTGACCTCGTGGAAATCACTGGCACTACATGGATATCCTGAAGGAGCAAGTCTTTTTTTGCCTTCATTTCAGAAAACATGTACGTGCCTCTGTCTAGCCTCAGAAATTCATGGGAAGTGTTTTGCTAGCAGTCTTAGCAAGCTCCTGTAACAAGGCTTCTCCAGGGGATTTTGTAGCCATTTTTTATTATTAGGTGAGCATTAACAATGCAAAGCTCTGCAAATCACATGGAAAGGACACAGTGTGCAATTACAGATGCAGAATTGTACAGCAGAAGTGTGACTACTGAAGTCTGAACACATGACTGCAAAGATCTAAGCTGTACTGTTTTTCCAGAGTTGTTGTTTAGCTGCCTTCCCACCAATCTTCAGTTTTCCCTTGCGCAAAAATAAAGCCACAGTCAAGGAGGCTTCTTTCACTATGGGGATGCAGTTAATCACCCGAGCAGCTATGGTGCATGCAGTCTAGTGACTGTAGCTCTTAATAGTGACCTAAGGCTAGATGTACTAGAGGAAGGTAAGCTATGAAATAGGAGCCAAAGGTAGGGATAGAGGTATATCGTACAGCTTTGTTAGATTTTCTACACTGACTATGGTCAGAACACTCCAGTAAGTAAAAATTTCTGGGTGAAAAGGTGGCTGTTTTGTGAATGACATTACAGATTCACAAGGTAGGATTTTCCTCTTGAGTGCTAAAACCGTGGTGCTCCAATTTAGGTGTCTGGCATGAAATATGACACCTGTTTAAATGGGTATACCTTGGCTTTTCATCTAGTGTGGAAAAGAAAAATGCGTTGGAGACGACTGAGTTTGTGGTGCTTTGTTGGTGTTTTAGTTACAGTCTGAACAGACACATTCAGAATGTCAAAGACTATTTAACCCTGTTTTTTTAGAGAGGTGGATCACCTGAGCAGCCACGGTTCTGGCAGTCCACTCAGTTGGAGGGGACAGGAAGGGTTTTTGGGTTTGGAGGATTTTCTGTTTGTTTCCCCAGAAAACTGTTCTTCTGATGGCTTCCTATGCATTTCATTTCAGTGTGGTTTAAAACAAAACTAGCTCAGTGTTCTTGCAGATCCCTCTTCCTCACGTTTTTAAAAGCAGATCCTCAGGTGATCTTCAGAGTCAGAGTTACAACAACTTAATGCTATCTGTAGATGTGCCCCTGGGTCTCCCGGAATGCAGTAGTCTTCTGAATTTTCCACTCACCAGAAGATGTCTAGGGTAAAAAGAATATAAATTTCAAATGTTGAATGGAAGCAGGAAAAGAATCCCTTAGGGCTTATTTTACACAGGGAAATGAACTGATAGAACTATAGTGGAATAATTATAATTATACCACTGTGGCATAGCCATAAATGAGATAGAGTAATTGTGTCAGAGGCATCTTACTTTTATTCTCAAATACAGTGCTCACATAGGGAGTTATTCTGCTGATGCTATAGCAGATGACTATTATTATCATTATTGTTATTTATTAACCAGCATTTAATTTAGCACTTCTTTGCTGCAGATTTCAAACTGATTGAAAATTAAATCTGTATCATCATTCCTGTTTGAAGTACCAGTGTTGTTCTTCAGGCAAGTTTGTATGAACTCTTAGAAAAATGTTTAGACCTTCTTTATTCACCATAAAAAATGAAAAGAAAAAAATGGCACATACCCAAGTATTTTTCCTTTGCAGATCACCTTAAATATACATAGCTAAGAGCCAAAAAAAAGATAGGTTTTATTCCCAGCTCTGCTACTGACTCTCTATGTGACCTTGGCCAAGTTATTTCATTTTTACAAATGAGAATAATAGTGCTGACCTTGCAGAGGTATTATGAGGCTTTATTTCTAAAGCTTGCAAAGCCTTTTGAGATCTTAAAGTGGAAGGAGATAGCAAAGTTTAAAGTACAGCTATTATTAAACACATTTATCATATAGGTTGGATACAAACGTTTCAGCCATCTGATCTCGGTCTTTTTCATTTTTAAACTTCAAAGCCTAATTGAGATTTAGATTCTGTAAGTTTCACTGATTGCTTCATTTCCAGTGTATGGATGATACCGTACATTCTCCTTTCCCTTCCTGCAACCCTGTAAAACAAATCTATGGCCAGCCTCTATCCATTCCACTTCCCTCATGGCCCTTCACCAGTAGATGGAGACTGATGTGGCAGAGCTGATGAGATCAAGCATTGTTAGGTCACTGATCTCTGCACTGAGGATTTTAATTAGACTTATCTTCTTGAGCCCTCAGTGGCCTAATTGTTGCTGGGGCTCTTGAATCTTCTTGAGAGACTTGGTTGCAATCTTTGCAGGGTAATGATTATGATACCTTATCTTTGCTGCTAAAGAAAACTCATCCCTTTTTTTGTACTTTCTGAATGCCGTGAAGTGATTCCATAATGGTATCTCATTAGCATCTGTAACTTTTGCCTGTTGGTTTCCATCTTTAATGGCCTCTGTGGTTGGATGCCTTCCCTGCACCCTTCAAAGCAAATACCCTACAGTGGTTTTTTTTTTCCTAGCAGAACTTTAAGTGTCAAGCATATCTTATGCATGAAGAGATGCTGTGGGGAAAAAAAAAAGGCTATATATCTTTTACTTGAAGCAATGTATTTTACATGTCTCTTAAGCAAAGTAATGTTTAAGTGGACAGTACCTGGTAACCCTGAAACACAGCGCCCCTGCATAGACCCATCAGTGATTTCTACAAAGCAAATGAAACGTAACTCAGAAGGTGAGCATTTGACAGAAAGCATGTTTGCTATGCTGGGATCCACCTCCCAGTGGAAAATCTAGAGGGATCTGTATAAGGAGAATAAGTTGAAAATCAATGCTTTAGAAAGTCCCAGCGTTGTGTTTCCATAGCTGGTGGTGGTGCCAGCCTGAAACAGGGGAGCTTTGTCTAAATGAAACGCTAAGCCAAATTCTTTGCACCTTTCTGAATGTATTCTTTGCAACAGGTCAGAGGTGATGCATTAACTGCAGTGCCTTGGTCTGATCTATGGCAGGTGATGGCACTGTTTAACTCTTTGCAATTTCAGTTAGACGTGGATCAGCTCTTTTGTGTGGTGGCCTTCAGTTTCTGTACCTCCACAACAAAGGCTTCGGTAGGCATCTCTAGCTGGTGAGTGTCACACTCCCTCTCATGAAAAGCTCTGTGCTCTTTGTGGCAACCAAATTATCTGGCGGACGCAATTCTCTCCCTTCGCTTACTCCAGGACAAAAGGTGCTTGAGGAGTTCTGTTCACTTCAGGCTTTCTTTATGCTGGTATATCTTCCAACCAAAGTTCGGTACTTTTCTTGTACTGGAACAAACAGAAGGGTGATTATCAAAAACTGAAGGCCTCAGATTTTGGCTGCACTGTTTGCTCTGCTGCATCATAGAAGACACTAACTTTCTTTGAAAGACAAGGAAAAAGTAGGGAATGATTGTTGGCATGATGATGTTGAATAAGGTTTATAATAGCAATAATCCTCCATGAAAACAGTTGTTATCGTAGTTAATGTCCGCTTTGTCAGTGTGTTAACCTTCCTTGGCTTTGCCTCGGGCCATTAAATGACCAACCATTCATTAAACACCCGGGAGCGACCAATTTCAGGGGGAATATTCTGGAGTTCATTTGCCAAGCGAAGCACTTGAAATGGCATGCATGCGTCACTTGCTACCGCTTATGCATGTGTACCTGCACCAGCTCTCACACGCATGAACTTGGCCATGGACACAGTTCTCGTGTGTCCTCGTTTATGCTCTGACGTGCACTGATTCATGTCCTCCCATGCTAGGCCTGAATCCAGGTAATACAGATGGGCTTCTAAGAGGAAGATGGAAGATGTGTGTCTATGAATTGGTCTGACAAATTGGAAGAAGCATATCCCCATTTTTTTCTCACCTCTCTGTAGTTTCTGCTTTTTCTGCATTTCAGTTTCCTTTGTTATTTTTCCTAAAACAGTTGTGTTTTCACCTAGCTTTCAACAGAACAGACATTCAGATGCGGTCTGAATGGTCCCCACCAAACTGCATTGGATATTGTCACTCCTCCTCTTTTGACTTGCTCTTTTTCCCAGGGATTGACTCTTTTCTGATGTTTTTTTACCATGTGATGCTAATTTTCCTTGGTATCTTTCATGACAACTGAACATAAGTCTTAGGCTTCTACTTTTGAGCTTGACAATTACTTTTACCACTCTTCTATTGTTTTCCACTGTTCCTTTGCTTTTCTCTAGCAGCTGAAGTTAAGTCAGTCACTTCCCAAAATGAATCAACGAACTGTGTCATGGATCTAAATGTTTTTTCCCCACTGAAGAGTTTGTGCTGTCATGTAGCACTGGGAGCTGTAGCCCCCCCCCCCCCCCCCCCCCCCCCCATATATCATATATTCCTGTAGGCCAGGCACATCTGGACTGGTTTCCTCCAGGCTGAGGATTCCACTACATACCAGAAGAGCTGTTGTTCATACGCTGTGGGGAATGTGGATCCCACCATGTGCCCCTCTGCCTCTTTATTTGTATCTGTAAAATGTTATGTAAAAACATTGAACTTTATGAGTGTAAATCTGTTTTCCCTCATATCAATTTCAGAGAGATTTACTGGTTTATATAAAAATGGCCTGTGTGTATTCTCCTGCTGATAACCTCTGCTTGCATTTTAGTCTTTAAAAGTTCCCCAGGGCAGGGATCATGTCTTTCTGAGTATCTGGAAAGCAGCTAGAACATAGCAGTGCTTCTTCATTAGAAGAGGAAGGGAGGGGGGAGAAGTTCTGCCTTATCATTAGGATTGCAAAGGTTACAATGAAAGCTCCTACTGTTGAATATTGAAATCTATTTGAAAATATAATGCTAGGCAGCACACTATGGCAGGAGCAGCAAGAGGGCACACCTGAGTCCCTGGCACCCCTTTGCTTGAAAAGGAAACAGTACCTTGTGCTTCAGATATGCAAATGCAGGTGCTCTTTATACTTCCTCAGCACTTCAGAAATTAAAATGGAGAAAAAGATTCTCCTTCAGTGCCAGCCACTCTTAATTGCACCTCTCTGTCTCAGTATGAATTTCGTTACTTTTTAAGGGCTCCCCTGCTTTCCTCCCTGTCTTTCTGAATGGTAAAGTGCTCTCACTTGCTGCTTGGACACTCCCAAGTGCTGCTCGCTGCAGGTGTCAGTCTGACACTTTATGAGAGCACTTCATAATCCCATAAAGAGACAGAGAGGAGAGCACTTTGTGATGCACAGCCAGAGATGCTGCTTAGCTTCGTATGCTCTTCACATGCAAATTAGGAAGGCTGCTTTCACTACACAGGCCCTTCAAGACACAGAGAAGTGCAAACATTTTCAGACAGAGTCTGTATCTGGTAAGCAAA
Organism: Morus bassanus; assembly: GCA_031468815.1. Classification (NCBI taxonomy): domain Eukaryota; kingdom Metazoa; phylum Chordata; class Aves; order Suliformes; family Sulidae; genus Morus; species Morus bassanus. Next base: position 129,849,437 of record CM062568.1, on the reverse strand, counting down.
CATCTTTAACTTTCCACAAGTGCGTCTCCCTTGTCCTCCTATCAAATAAAAAAGCAAGGAAACTAAGTAACTAAATAAATAGTTATTAAGAATAGTTATATTGACAAAACTAAATAAACTAAATAGCTAAATAACAAGATTTCCATCTCGTCCTCCTGTGAGATTCCAGCTGTAGCAGGAAGGATCCAGAAAAGAAGCACAAGCAGTTCAGGCCATTGAAAAGTTGGGCACCCAAAAAACCATGATAATGAGCTTTGAGATCATGTGGTTTTAAAACACAATAAGCCTAAGGCTTTTCTATTTGATTCCTAAGTCATTAGGATGCACTTGGTTCATGTTGGTTTAGCTTTTTAAAAATATGAATGATTATTTCTTTTTTATTTTCTTTAAAAAACCACCAAAGACAGAAAGAAAAAAAAAACAACCCAGGGGTGTGGTTCTCATCTTTTGAAACTACTGATTTAGAAGTAAAAAAACATTGCTTATAAGACAACTGGTGCAGAAACTGGCATGATGACTGCCTTTAGGACACTTCATTAAAGCACAAATAGCAAGGGGATGAAATGTTCAATTTGCAATTCCTTCTTGTCTCTTTGGTACATTTAATTTACTTTTAATATAATTCATTACTTAATACAGCCAAACTTTATTTACCTAAATATCTGTGGTATAAAATGTGTTTATCCAAAGTGAGGTCATATCCCTCAGTATGTTTCTGACATATCAAACAGTACTCTGTTCTGCAGAACCTTTTACTAGCATGCCTTATGTGACCTCCCATTCCTGTCAGACAAATAAAGGAAGGTGAGAGCACGTTTTTTAAGGACTGTCCTGCCTATCTCTGGGTTTGTAAAATATTGCTGCTAGAATCTGGGGCTATGTAATGAGCTGCTTGCTCACTAGCCAGTCACACCATATTGTTATTCAAACATGGAGGGTATTTTCCACAAGTAAAAAGAGATAGTGGCGGGTCTGTGTGTGTAAAAATAGAGAGAGCTTACTTTCTCTTCTGACTGATGTTAAACATGGGTCCAAGAGCATGTCCTTTTGGAGTCAGTGGAGTTAGACCAGTGTTTTAGCAGTAAAGGATGGGAATCAGACCCACGATGTGCTTAAGTTTATAATGCTGGCATTTGTTGAGTTCTGGTAACTGGGCTTCTGTGGGTGATGCAAAGTTCCCACAGTTCTTGCCTCTAGTTAGCATCACATGTAACTGAAGCTATTATACTTCATACTTTTAAGGTGTGTAAGTTGCAAATTAGCAACTGATCCTGCAGGAAGACATCAGCCAGCTTTCCTACAGCTAGTGCTGGGCAGGGCATTAGGAACATACATTTAAAACAAAAGCTGGGAAGCTAGATGGCATTAGGGATTGGTAATATGAGTATGATGGCTTTTGACTTCTGTGTCACAGATTTGAATGAAGCCTAGGAAATGAAAGCTGTTAGCTACTTCATGGTGCTGTCTCAGGAGAATATATAGCCTTTGCATCAGTTCCTTGTTCTTGAATCAAGGAATGTTGAGCCAAACAGAAGTCCTGTTTGACTTCTGTGAGCTTTGGGTTACCTAATAGTCAGCTGCTTAAACTGCATAACCCCAACTTGTAAACTCTCTCTAGAACAGAGTCCTGACAGAAGGGCCAAGTCTGAGGACTAATCTCTGGCCTGGAGACAGTCCCTGTGTATCAACGTTTGGACATGTCTGTGGAGTAGGGTGTGGAAAGCAAGTGTTGTTCCCTGCCTTGTAGATTAATAGAGAATTTCCTGGGAGGAATAATAGAGCATATTAAAGTCAAAACCCTTCCCACCCCTCCCCCAAATAAAAAACCACCAACAACAAAAAATACCCTTTATTATAAATACCCATGTAAGTAGTGCCTATCTGAATTCAGTTAGTTTGCTGCACCAGCCTATGTATAACCTCTCTGTGTGTCATTCCTCTTCCTGCTGATTCTTAGCACCTTTTATCCAAGGTTCTCAAAGTCACTGTGAAGCAGTAATGAATTAAGCTGCACAGTACTCCTGCTAGTTAGGTAAATGCCATTTCTGTTTCCACAGATGGGGGGAAATGAGGCACAAACAGGTTAAGTGCTTCACCTAAGGTCATGCTCTAATGCATCATTGTCCTTTTTCTGCATGGTGAGGGCTCTGTCCCCCCCGTTGGAAAAACTGCTCAGAACTGTTCTCTGACTCCAAGCATTTCTGATGAATCCCATTCATACAGACAAAAACTGGGAGCTGGAATTATACTCTTGTCCTTCAGCTACCTAAAGCAGACTTCTGAAACTTGAATTAAAGGACATCTTTATTATCTATTTGTAGTGGTAGTAGTTAATTAATGACTTATTAATATCTCTCTGTGGGTATATCCAGTACGGGGCAACATAATCTTTGAGTATTACATCTATGTAACAAAGCACAGGTTAGAACTGTCTTATGATGGCTGGTTCTGTGATACAGAAAAGGCCTTATGGTGGCTTGAAGCATCCTGCTCCCCATTTCTGGATGTTTTAGGAAGACTAGCAGCATTCCTGAACACAGGAGTGCTTTGTTTCTGTATTGATTAAACTTTTACATATACTGCCATCTTCACAAATTTGTCATTCCTGTCCTGTTTCTTAGTCCCATAGTTTTGGGAAACGGCTGTCATCACCATCTTGCTGATGAGGGCAAATGGCTGAAATGACAGAAACGTCATTCTGTTTGCAAACAAGATGAAAGAAAACCTGAAACTCAAATGCACTTTCAACCATCAAGTGGAGGGAACTGTCATCAGATCAAGACTTGATGGTAAAAGATTCCTTTCCTGTTCTTATTTTATATGCAGGCAGAGGCAGAAAACGAAAAAGACTAGAAAAAGCAAGTTTCAGGATCCAACACCCACAATTCCCAAGGGGCTGGTAGTCTTTTTTTAATTTTTTTTTCCTCTTTTTCACAAGAGTATCCAGGACATGTGTGAATGATCATACTGTCTTCCACTCCCAAGTGGCTTCAAGACTATTCTTCAGCTCATGATCACAGACTCTGTATGAAAGCACAGAGCTTCTTAATGTGACAGCTCTAGGGGACAAGTCTGAGCTGATGAGACAAAGTTTCGTCAGCCAGGTGTCTTGTAAAGGCTTTGTTTTTAGTGGAAAGATGAGACTGTCTTCAGAAATACTTGCCGAGAGCTTTGTTTTTTCTGCCTTGTTTTCTTCCTTGTTACCTCTCTGGCTGGTCAGTGGTGAGTAATTTCTGAATTGTTGTCTTCTCACATCTCTGTGTACAGTGTGCCTATTGTTCTCACCATTTCTGCTTTGAAGCTGTTATATATGGCAGGTTGCTGTGCCAGTCCCAGAACGATGAACGAGAGCTTCATCAGCGTTTGGGGCTGGATGCAACTAATTGGAAGGAGATCAGTTGTTCCTCACATAAGTAGAATGAACAAAAAGGAAGGAAAGGATGATACTCATCCTCCTGCTCTGCCTGTCAGGATGTCTTTATCCTGTCCCACACCCACTCATGCATGTGTGCTGGTGTGCACACGTGAATATTTACAGTTAATCTGCTCCTGACGTTGTTGCTTCTGAAACTTGGCGGCTTTTGATTAGCTCTTTTCCCTTCAGGTATCTGTTTGGCTAAAACTATGTCCTTCCAACTTGATCTAGAAAACACAGAGTTCTGGAGTAATGTTTAGAGGCCAGAAGAAGTAGGGCATGAGAGCTTCTCCCGTAGACCTTGTTCTCACATTTTTGCAGAGTTGGGAGGAACAGCTGTGTGTTGCTCCTGCACTGGTGTTCTTACCCTTTCATATATATCTCTCTCTGTCAAGACCAGTTGGAGAAGCGAGGACACAAGAAGTCACGTACCCTTTTTGAATCTGCAGGTTGCATATCATCAATTACTTTTTGACAAGGTCAAGCAAGAATCCTGAGAAGAGTCAAACTCTGTAATTAAATGCCATCCCCCAGGTAGCTGATATGTACTGAAGGACTTTGAAAAATACTGCAACAAACAAGGTTTCTCTTGTTTGGTCCTCCAAGCAACAGTTTTATGATGCCAATGAAATAACTTCATCAAGAATCCCCTAGACTTCTCAAAATAGAAAATGAAGTGAAATAGGTGCAAGCCTTTAAATTGCTCACATTTGAGGGTACAAAGCTGACCCTTATGCTTTATGATCATAGACAGTAGTTCTTTCTGGCTGTTGAATCCCAGATTCTTGAAATAAAAACAGTCACTTTAAAGTGCCCAAGTTTTCCTGGCTGACTCTATTCTGATACAGATATATGTGTGTCTCCAAGTACGTGTATGCATCCTTGCTTGTAGGCATCTCCCCTCTTTCTTACTCACACACAGATATAGGCAAACATCCGTGCCCCCTCCTACTTCTAGTTTTTGGGCTAGTGACTATTGTAAAATCACAGGAGGCTGTGCTTTTGCCTTGGTCCTCTACACACTGGACTTTGGTCGCTAGCAACCATAGTAATACAGGCAGCAATGCTGTGACAGTGTTTGTGAAGCTAAAGATTGTGAAATGTCCACCCGTCCTCTGAGAAGGCCTTTATCCTAGGAGCTCAACACTAACTGGTGTCCTCATCTTTCAGGTTAAGTGCAAGCTTAGAGCTACAGGGATGAAGCTGCTTCCCATCTTCTAAAATTATGTTTTTGCTTTACATTCCTTAAGTACTGCTTTATTAGAAGTGGGTAGAGAAATGAAGAAAGTTTTTCAAATGTATATGCACTCTGTTAATGAAATTTTCTGCATCAAGTCCTTCACAAATGCATCCGAAGGACAATGCAGGTAGGCTTTGTGCCCCGAAGTTAGTTATACAGCCCTTAAAGTAAATAGGCACATAGTAAGTCCTCGCTGAAGTTGATGGGAAATAGGTAGCTAAGTTATTTTGAACACTTGCACCTTAAGTAGTTGCAGCAAGGTGAGATCCTGGAGTGTGGCAAAACAGAGGAGCTGGAAGGTGTATTTGTATTATTGAGGCGAGTCTTCACAAGCAGCCTTTACAGTAAGGCTAGAAAATCTTTTCTCCAGTGCACATAACGGGAAACTTAAGGCTTAGTAATATTAACACTTTTTTTTTTTCTGTTTGGTCTTTACTAAAAAGATCATTTTCTTCCACAGGCAGGGAAACAGAGGCAGTGCTCCAGTCACTCATGAAACTCCTGACAGAATAGGAAGCAGAATCCAAATTCACTGGCTCCTAGTGCAGTGCTAGAAACTTACCTTTTCACAGGAGTGCACACAGGGGTTTTGGTGTAGGGACAAGAATAGGAGGAATAAAGCATGTGTTTCCTTTACACTGGTTCTTCAGTTGCTACTGACAGCCCCTCTAAATATTTTAAATTTTTCTCCTCTTATGTAGACAGCCTTAGAAGTTCACCTGTTTAGGTAAATCTCTGGGGATAGAAACCTAAATTAACAACTATATTGGCTACTGGTGGAGGGAGATAAACAGTGATGATTAATCAAGCTCAGGGAAATTCAAATCATGTGGTTCTGTGTCTCTCAGAGAAGTTGTAGAGTTTGTTTTGAGGTCTGGGAAGTGGCTCCAGTCCTCTCTGTACCTCTCCAGGCATAATGTCTTTATTGACACTAGTGAAAGGCATAAGCTAAACAGAATTGCCAAGCACAGCAGATTGCCAGGGGCATCCAAACAGCCACAACACCAGCTGCCTACTTTACAGAGCACGGCCACTAACCAGCATTGAGAAAGGATGTGGTGGCAGTGAATTACCTTGGTTGTTGGAGTGAGGGTTGCCCCTGCCTTCCTCGCCTTCTTCACCTTCCCCACAGGTGCTGCAAGCCTGACTCTACAGGGATGTCTTTCCCTTCCTGGGATGGGAACGGCAAGGTCTCAGCCGTCATCCATTGCATGGCAATGTTCAGTTTCCCTTACGCTGCTGAGAAACTTGGAGCTAATTATTCTGTTCACTAGGGATGATCTGGGTTGCTGGGATACCATGTATGCTGCAACAAGGTATTTGGTGTGGTCTTCACTAAATCATTAACTTTACTGAGAAGCTATCTCTGGGTAGGTATGTTAGTCCTAATGTGTTTAGCTTTCAAGTCACTGTCAGCAAATAAGCCTACTCCTGAGCATTTACGGAGTCCTGGCTGAGCCTGTGTTACTACATAACTTTACAGTTGTATATCTTTGATCTTTGCATTGTCAAATAAGAAACTCTGTGCACTTTACTCCTTGTACATATGGTGACCTCACCATACGTCCAGCATCATAAACTCTTGTGTAATCTCTGGATCTTCTTCCCCATTTAAGTCTTATTTAGACAGAATCCTTCCTTTCTGGTTGTTCCTCATTCTTAAGTTGCCAAAGAAGGACAGGACATAGATCAGGACAAAGCAAATGAGGAGTGAGGAGCCCTCTCTTGGTTGTTCAAGCATCCATTCAACACCAGCGTGTAGAATGTTAGAGAAAAACCCTGGAAGAATATCAGCATTGGTGGGACCATTCCTTTCTACAGGGCTTCACAGGGCAAATGAAGGGTAATGAGAAAAAGTTGTATCACTGGCTTTTTTTTGCTGCTGGGTAAATAGGATTGTGGATGGGACTAAAACCCTGTGTATAAGAAGCTGGTCCATTGAAAACTTCAGAAACAGAATTAAAGTGATATTCCTCAAGCTTCTTGGGAAGCCCAGTCGTGTTGCTGGTAGCAGGAAGGATTGTATTACATTGAAAGAGAAATGCTGAAAGCAGAACTATCACCCTAGCAATATATTCTTTCGGCGGTACATCCAGGGACTTGATGTCCCTCCTTGATGTGTCCCTCCTTGGCGTATCACTTGGCATATCACTGGTCCCTACCAAGGAGGTGTCAAGGAGGAAGCCCTCCTTGGCATATCAATGAGTCATACATGTGAAATGGCCACAGCTTCACTTTAGATGTGGGGGGTATTTTTGCATTTTAGATATACAGCACTGATGAAAACCTGGTGAAGTAGTTTGTGCCCTTCAAGGGGTAAATGCCAGAAATCTGTGAAAAAAATGTTGCAAGCAGCAGAAACCCTTATCCTTTGTTCTTTTATTTTTCTTTCCTTTGTTAATGGTGCTAGTCTTGAGGATCTTGCAAGGATTTAAATTTTGTTCTTTGCTTCTTTTAGAGGCATTTAGGAGAGAAGTTGTGAAGCTGTGGATGTTCTAGTGCCTGACCAAGCGCCGTCACGCATGTAGGGAAATCTGCAGGTTTACTTAAAAACAGCTCAAGTATTGTCAACAGAACAGAAATAGTTAACTCATAGCAACATTCAGAGTGGCCAGAAAGACTTTCTCTAAAACTTTTTCCATTACCAAATGATTTTTTTTCCTTTAAAATTGATTTTGAAGGATAATTGGGAATTCCCTTTGAAATGTTTTTGAATACAGCTTTGATGATTGCTCTTGTTTAGAGTGACTTTTTAGCAAGAGAACTTTATCAAGTATTTTAAGTCTTGGGGGAAAATGAAGACTGACCTAAAGCGAATTTTTAGAATGTTTACTTTGAAGTCTCAAATGTCTGTTTTCAATGATTATCTCGCACACCTGCCTGAAGATCTGCAAAAAAATCTTTAGATCAAGACATCCATTATCTGTTATAGCTCTGCTCGTTTTATTCACTATTCTGTCCTACTCAAGGCCATGTATAAGCTCATGACATTCAAGGTTTGCTTGTAAGTGATTTTCAGAGCAACACCTTTCCACCGGTGAACCATGACAATGACAGTGTATGATGGCATTCTGGATGTATGTTCTTCATCTCAGTGCTCCAGTGATATTAACCTGGTTGCAGATGGTCTGCATCCTGAATAAGCACTGTATCCCAAACCAGGTTATTTGTGTCCCTATGCCTTTTGCCTTTGGGCTTGGGCAGGAGAGTTGAACATCATCTCCATAAACATCTCTTGTAAAGTGGATCATTAATTCTTTAAAACGTTTTGCTGTCAAAATAGCAACATTAAGGGATGTTTGTTTTCTTTTAGCGACTTCCTGCAGCTTACAGAAAAATCTCTCTTTTTCTGGCTTTCAGCCTCAAAAGTTTTCCTGATAGGTATACTTGCCCACTTTAGGCAACAGCAAAAAGTTGGAAAGACAAATCCTGCCCTTACCTCTGTAACGTCACTGCTGTAAATTCTTTCTTCACTGACATTAGGGTTGTATTTTCATGCTGAGTGCCTGTGTACAGGTAGGGAAGGAGGGAATGTGGGCCTTTTATTTGAATACAGGTAGATGTTTTCAGAAGTATAAATGGAAAGGAAGACACCAGTTATTGCTGGATGGCCATGCCTTGGGTTTGGTACTTAATTGCTACTTTAGCTTTTTTATTCCTTTTTTTTTTTAAACAACTCTGATGATGATGTACAAATAATGATAGCTCCAGCTCACTCTGTTATACCTCTTCTGACACTCCAGGGCTGATGGAAAGAAGGAGCAGTGACAACTTTGGTCAGCAGAGACAGGAAATTTGATTAAATCTTCTTGAAGGACAGGTCCATGATAGAAAAAGGAGCACATTTTGCACTCTTTTTTTTTTTTTTTCCCCAGGATCTTTAACACACTTTAAAAGATTAATTCCCAGCTAGCTCTAATTGGGAGATCTACCATTGCCAGCCAGATTATTCTGGGGATATTAATCATTTCCTCTGCGGTCAGTAGGAGAAGGTGCAGAGCTGAGATCTCTGCTGCCTGCCCAAGGTTTGAGATAACCTATCAACTCTTCAGTCATGATGCAAGAAAGCATTTTTAATGTTCTTAATGTTTCTGGGTTTTTCCACTCTCATTTGTGCTGATCCTTACACAGCTCTTTCTCATTTGTTTGTATACCTATTTTTCTGTGTCTGTCTCTCTCTGTCTTGGTCTTTATCTCATTCTCCCATGCATCCTTTTTGGTTTTCGTCCTCCTTGTGCTTCATCTTTGTCTTAACTCAGTCCCTATTCTTTCTCTCTTGCTTTTCCTTTTGTCAACGTGTTTTCCTTTAGTCTTTTTTTGTGCATGCATCTGTGTGTTCCTCTCTGCTCTCCCTTCTCTACTCATCCTTTATCTCTTTCCCACTCTTTCTCTTTTTTCCAATTCCATTAGTGAAAGTAGATAATAACTTGTGAATTCAAGTGGAACTTCATTTCTGAAACCGTACACTCGTGCTGGAACCCATTAAGCTCGATAGCGAGAAATGAGAGAAATCATAATTATCAGGCCAGTAAAATACATGAAACATAAAATTTGTCAGGGAAAGTAATTGAAATTATTGGAGCAGTTGGGTCCTGGTGCTGTGCAGACCCTCAGTGATAATGGAAAGGTTACGGGCAATGTTTAGCAATGCTGATGAGGCCCAAGGTGACTCAACGCCACCACAGTCAGCAACTTTATGCTCTGCTTACATTAATTTGCTAATCCATCTTTGGAAATGGCCAGGCTGAGCAGTGCATCGGGGTTCGTAGAACCCCTGCCAAAGAGCTGGTGTAGCCAACGTTGCAAAACTTTTGCTTTCGTTCTCCTGTTACTTCACCTCCCTGTCTTCACCTCCTTTTCACATCTCTGTTTCTTTCCTCTTCTTTAGTCTTCCTATCTGTTTCCCACTGGAGCCATTTTAGAGTCTGCCTGTACAGTCACAATATGTTGATTATTTAAAGCTTGTACTAAGGCAGTCCTATCCATTTCTCTAACATGCCCCTCTGAGAAGCTGCACGTACTTGCAAACTACTAGGGAAGTCCAGGAGCTGTTGCTGATGTTTCCATTCTCTCTTTGTGGGTGGGGTAGCTAAATCAAAGCAAACTGAAGTTGTCAGGATCTAAGCCAGATGTAATACATTTGTCTTTGGTTACGCTCTCCCTTGCCACTAGATCAGCCCTTATCCATTTCTTGACTAAAGAGATTTGCAAGGGCTGTTGCAGAGCCAGTGCAGCCTTCAGTGCAACTAGCCAGGGGACTTGTACTGATGCTGATTCAGTGCATGGTAAATATCCCTTTGGATTCTGTGTTGTATAATGAAATGTTATTGCATCTGCTCCAGTAAGGCAGCCTTGAAAAATTGGCACGAATGTTGATCAGACAAGGTACAAAATCTATTCGCCCACTCTCATAAAGGCAAACACTAATGAACTATTTGTTCTGCGTGGAGAGAATGATTTTGCAGGGCTCCTTGTTTTTAAAAGGGAAGGAGAGAGGGGAAACAGCATGTGCTTCTCTTTAGAGCCTGAAACAGATTGTGAGAGTTACTGAATCATCCAGCCCCCTCTTTCTTCCTGAAGGGTTAATGTGATCTGGAGAGAATGACATAGTGGCTGCACTTTCTCCTTAGGATCACTGTCGGGTGACACCTGTAAGCCCCGATCAGAGCAGCCCGGTCTCCTCCTTTGTTTATGTACCTGTCATCACCCTCTACCTACCTGTCTTCGGCCCAGTGGGTCTGTCCAGGGGCTTTTTCACTCCTCTGGAATTTCAACCCAGCCACGTGCAGTTCGCAGATAATTCACGGGCCATTTTTAGGAAGACTCAAATGTTCTCTGCAGGGTGCCCACTTTAGTCCCATCTAGCACAGGTATCATCACCCCATTCCAACACCCTGCTGTCAGGCTCCTATGGTACAGGTTGAGGCTGTTCGTTTTGAAAAGACCTGAAAGCCTAACAGGGCCCATCTACGCAGCACGGGCATAAAAATAATCATACTGTTGCAATGCACATGGCAAGAGTGGTAAGTTCTGTTACATTGCCCTTAGCTTCCTTTTTCTCTCTTCAGCCAAACTGCTCAGTGCTTTCCCTGCTAACTGGTTGCTGCCGTGGGAGTGACTGCATTTCAATAGCGTTGTGCGGTAAGCAGTTTTGTGGGCTGCTTTGACAGGAGGACTGCCTTATCCGACTAGGCGCACTATTAAAAAAAGAAAACCTGTTAAAACAAAAAACAAACTTTAATGAAGTGAAATCCTCTCTTCAACAATTCTTCCCCAGATGTGGTGCTAAGCCTGTCATTTTCACGGCAAATACATGTAGCGCTGCTAGATTTCAAACCCCAGAAAAAATGGTGTTTAACGAACTGTCCGAACAACCTCTTAGCAGCAGCAGTAGGAGTAGCATAGCTTATTAAGGTTGATGGCTTGGTTCAAAGCAGAGCTCCTTATTATAGGGAATATGTTACACAGAGCTTGTCTGAGGGGGCCAATTGTAGATATCTCTTCTATTACCATTAATACTTTTCTGATGACAGTTACACAACCACTGGGTAGGACTTTGCAGCTGCAATTTAAGAATAATCTATGGTCATTTTTCTGGCATTCCCCCCTGAAACTCTTGTCGGGCACTGGATTTAAAAAGTCCCTGCACAGTCCCATCAGAGAAAACAAGAAATCAACAGCTGTAATACCACTAGATAATAGAGAAGTTATATGGCACTGGAAGAAAATGAGGCATCATTACAAATGGCCTGGGAGCAAGAATTATCACCAACTCTTGAAATGGCTGGAATGCTCTTTCTCCCCCTGACGCTTGGGTAGATAGTCTTTACATTTAAGGGACTGAAGATTATATTGGTATTTCTGTCCTTGGGAGCCTGGTTTCTCTAAGTGGTTGAGAGAAGTTGTAAGGGAGCCCAGGGGAAGATGGAAGAGAGGGCATAATTTTGTTTGCTGAATTGTTTTTTGCTTCTGGCAGAATCTGGGCCTGCTGTTCTCTGGCAGTGTAACTGCTGCTCCTTCTGCATTGGCTCAAACCTAGAGGGTGAAAAACAGCTTACCAAGAAAAATGTAGTGTCCAGCTTCCTATATTTGCACCAACCCCTTAGGAGGTGATTTTCTACCCTAAGGGGTGTCTCAGAAGCATCTCCGATGGTGCCATATATAGTTCTCCGTTTTCCCGGGAAGCAGTGTCTGTCAAGCAGCATGCTTTCTGTTGGCGTCGTGCTGCCAACCCATGAATTTATGATAAGCCTTGTGAGCATCCTTCTGCCCTGAAAGACCCCAACAGCTGACATGTATTTGTGAGGATTTCTGCTTGCTTTATTTTTTTTAAATATGCAAAATAGGAAACAGTTTTCTGCTCTTCTGGTGTCAGAAAAATATTTGGAAATATAATGCATTTATAGCCTCAACCCTGATGTCAAAATTCAGAGGGAAAATTTTAAAAAAAAGTTAATATTATTAATACTGATTATTTTTAGGGGATGGTTTATAATTTTTTTTTGTCTTACTAATAATTTGTCACATGAATGGAGATTCAGAAGGGTTGCTTCAAAATATCAATTCCAGATTATGGTACTTATTCCCTGAAGATCATTATGGGAACTGAAATCTGATATTCTCTCTAAACTTGTGCTGTCAGCGTAGTTTTTGTTAAGGTACTCAACTAGGGTAGTAGAAATAGATTAATTTGTTTTGCTGTAGCAAGCTATTTTCTCTCCTCTTATGAGACTTCATGCAGTAGCACAACTGAGAACTGTGTAGGTTGAAAATACTACAAAGTAACATTTAAATCCAAGAAAAGATCATTAGTTTTGTGATTAAGAGATTAGGGGAAAAATAGTTCTGAAGCTGTCTTTTTTTCCAAAGGGAATCAAAAACAGTTTTGGTGGTAACAGTGAAGTTCCCTGGCTCCAAAACTTTTTTTTCAGTTTTGCACTTTTAAAATTAAAATCAAAGCTGCAGAGTAAGACTCTCAAGTGGCTCAATCTGCATATTTTCTCATTAAAAAAGAAAAACATATAGTGGATTTTCATGTAATAATATGAATAGTCCAGATTTTTTTTAATGGACTTTAATTTTTAATGAGACTGATCCTGAAGTCTGGTTATTTATAACTTCCACAGCCTAATTAAGTCCAGTGAGAAGGACTGAATAAATGGAAGCATTTCAACCTGAGCTAGCAAATGACAATCAGAAAATGTAAGTGATGAGATTAGCCTATAAGGGGATGCTTTAAATGTTCCCTCGTCCCTTTAAATTCATGCACTACATGAAGATGGTAATAAGGCAGTCCAAGCAGGACTCCTGCTTCTGGTGCTCTGTTAAAATGTCAATTTTAAGAAAAAAAATGTCTCTAGGTCAGTCTTTTGAGGTCTGGAAACGTTTCTGCTTGTGTGGGTGCTGCTGGCAAGCTGTTCGTAGACACTAGTGCATCAAAGTGTCTGAACAATGGGGCATTGCTGGGAGCAAGCAGGAAAATGAATTGCAAAGAGAGCGGCTGCTTAGTGCATATTAAAACAACTCACGGGCAAAAACAGTCAGAGAGAAAAGGGCCTGGTTATGATCCATCTCAGCTTTCTCCACTACATGTGGGACAAAGGGGTGTGCATTGAGAGAATTAAACATTAGAGAAGTATGCTTTATCTGTCTGAAGAAAAGTGATCCAAGCCAAAAGAGCATCCAGGCTCCAAGTATACTGAGCAGGGCTAGGTGGCGGCTGGTTTTGGACTTCCTGCCATCCCTACCCTTTCTTTTTAGTGGGTCCTTAATGGGCCTTGCTGGCATTTTTCCGGACTTCAGTATTGTATAGTAGTTAAAGCACCAAAGGATTGTAACACTAGGAGACCCGAGTTGTGCATCAGCTTCTCCAGTTGTCCTCTTTGAATTTGTCAAGCCGCTTTTCACTCTGTGCCCAAGCTCTCTGATGAGAGGTAGTTGAGGATACTGGTGTAACTGTAGTGCTTTGGGATTCTCCAATTTTTCAGGTTACTAGAAATTCCTATTAGAACAATGTGATGACTGTTAGTGCAAGTGCTTATTACAATATTCCTGCTGACTCTTTCCACAGAAAATGAGTATTTTACCCTAAGGTAAAACAAAGAAAGAGTAACATTGGGCATTTGTAGTGAATCCAATTGTTCTTGTATGGCAGAAGTAGATGTAGCCAGTTAGCACAGAGCAAAACAAATCATGTGGATTAGTGATTTCTGGAGTACCTGGGTCCCTGCACCTCAATGCTTTCCATCCTTCTGGTGTTGCTGGATGGGGAACGATGGAGAAGCCGCTCAAGGTCATCTCCAGAGTGGAGAGGTCATGGGGGGCTCCTAAGTAGAAAATCTGGGAATAAGGGATTTGCTCAGACCTTATTGTTTGGGTCACACTGGAATAGATCCTCCACTCATCTCTGAACACTAGCACAACTGACACTTGAGCATCAGTGAAATGGGAGGCTGCTGATGGCATGAACGCTTCAGTAATTGTCGTCTTATCAGCCTGCAGAAAACAATTTGCCTTGAGTAATATGTGAGCTTGCGCAGTCTTCCTACACAAAGGTACAATATATCTGCTTTCTGGTAGAAACTCTTTGGGGCCCTGGGGCAGCTCTGTCTATGTGTCTTAAAAGCAGCACAGGCAGGTCCCAGCAGGTGAGTGAGCTAGCCTATAAAGTTAGGGGTAGCAAACAGTTCATAGTATTGGCATGAAATTGTCTTTCTCTTGTTGATTGTTTTCTTCTTTCCCCTTTGAGAATATGGCAGTATGAGGTAGGGCAAAGTCCCTGCTACTCTTTCAGGAGTTATTCCTTGGATTATTATGCTCCTCCTTCTACAGCTATACCGTGCTATTACATTTAAATCAGTTTAAGCAGTGGCACAACAAAAGCTGTTCCTGTACTGATGATCCAGACACATGCCAGAGAAAATACCTGTCTGTTGCAGAGTCCTGACAGCTTGAAAGTTAATCAGTGACTGAGTTTTAAGCCTATTCAAGCTGAGACAAATCCTGATAACTTTCAGTGGACCTTCAGTATGCTCCTAAATATGACATTGTTGTTATTACTTCATTTCGGAAGGCTGGGAAGGCTTGTGGGCATCTGCCTTTTAGAGAGAGAGGAGTGGTTGCATGATGACTTCTCCCTGTCTGTCATTGTTGCCTGTTCCATTCTGGAGTTGTGTGAACCACTGAAGGAGGAGAATTGATTTGACAAGTTTAAGATTTCCTCAGAGTTAGTTGGCATTCAGAGTTACTTGCTAGCTATCATCCATAAAGACATTTCTGCGTTTTGAATAATCTTTAACTAATAGCATGTTTTCCATCGGTTCACTGTGTGTCTTATTACACCTGCTAGCCATGATTGGAGTCCTAGGTCACCCTGTGACCCTGTTCTTAGCAGGGGATATTGCATTTCCCTAATACAGTTTTTAATGAATTAAAACATTTCCTAAAGTGATTTTTTTATATGAAGACTCGGCAGAAAGTTCACTAGCTGGTGAGTTTGTGAAAGTGAATAGACGAACGAAGTTGTTTTATGTAATATGCACACATTTGTGGAATAATGTTTTTGCCATAATCACTTAACTGTATTAGTTTCCTTGCATAGTTATGTCAGTTCTGCATATCTGAAGCATCTACCTAATATATTGTAATTACATGGCTTTGTGTGTGTACAGAGCGAGCATTGCTGAGCTGAGCATCTAAGCTGTGTAATGTTAAGAGCTATTAGAGCTTATGCGTCAGTACAAGTGCAGAGGCATACGTTTTCCAAGAAATCAAACTTGAGTTCCATCCCTGCAGATGTGTCAGACTTTTGAGAGGAAAAAATAAGCATCAATAAAGTAGCAACTGTGTTGCGTGATGAAAACAATATATCCTCATTCTTCTAAAAGCATTGAAACATAAAAGTGAAATATCTCACATTTAGCCTTTACTCCACCAAAGGTCTCCTTTCACCTTCAGAATTGTTTGCATCTTCAGGTGATATGTATTTATGTAGAATAGGTCAGTACCTATGGCACTGTGAGCTTTGTGCTACTTACTGATATACCATAACACCTGTTCTGTGGTTCTGTGATGGGTTTTAAGATGTTTGTATAGCATTTTATATGGCCCAACTTCAACTTAGGACTATTTATTCCTTAGCTTACAATAGTATGTAGTCACCTCAAGCAACCTGGAAAGTTCATGTTCTGGGTGCTGTTCAGGTATCATGACTCGATGTGTTTGAGAGCTACATTGCGGGGAAAAATACAACACTGGGGAAATTGAAGACTTTTGAATGCACAGGGAAATCTGCAGATCTTGATGAGAAAGGACCAGACAAGTTCTCTGAGGCCTAGTGTCCAGGCAAGTTAGATGGAAGTCAGTTGATATAGGAAGCTCAGGGGAAGTGAGCCCTAGGAGTTTTTCCTGCAGACAGAATTCAGGGTATGTCTTCGTACAAGCAAAGCCAAGGACAAGACAAAGCTGATTCTTGAAAGAATGGTATCCATGTGGGAAATTTCATTTGCTTTCTGTCAAGTTGAATTATTAAATGTAGGGGTCTGCACTACTGAAACTACACCGTTCCTGGTAACAAGCTAGTTATGGTGGATGCTGAAGGGCATGCACCTTCTAATGTGGTAGCATGTGGCACTTCCATTCATTTAGGTATTGTTTGCTGAATGATGTGTTAGTGATAGCTGCATTACAGAAGGATGCTGATGATGTAATTAAGGGAGTAGAAGCCAGGAATTAAGGACTTCAGCTGTAGGCACGTACTTTATCTGAGACCTTGGGAAACCATTGAGTTGCCTGTTACATAAGGAAGGTACAGCCTTGTCAAGTAAAAATACTCTTCTCTTCCGTCTTTCCACTGTCTTGTCATCTTAGATTAAAGCTTTTTGAGGCAGGCCTTAGTCTTTTTATTACTGTGGTCACATTACAATATCTAGGACAGGGGAGTTCAGCTTCTTCTTGAAACATGAGTGCTACAGCACTAGACATTTTCTGTAGAAGTACACAGCTTCAGTTGTCAGTAATGAGGATGATCTGTCTGCACATTGAAGTTTCTATGGATCCTGGTGAGGAAGAAATGGAAAATTCCCATTATTGGGTAGGAGAAGGGGAGGAAATGTATGGAGTGTCAGGGCACAAAAAACACGCAAGCCATTGTGCCTTTCCAATTTCCCAGTACTATTTGCTACTTAAAAGATTTTCCAGTGAAATAACATGACAGTGCTGCCTACCCCCACATGAGATCTCTTACTGACATTTGGGTTGCTAACACCTGCTTGCACCTTATGCTGCACCATAGTGCAGCATAGTCAGAACATGAAATTCCATCTGGAACAGAATCAGGTCAAATGTATCAAAAGCATCACTACCTTACAGCCCCCTCTGCCCTCCCAGTCTGGGGCTGTCCTGTGAACCAAATATATCACATACCTCTTTAAGCCAGTATGAGATTTTGAAAGTACTTGTGAACATCTTTTGTGAGGGGATGTAAACTGTTCTTTATGCAACTGCTCTGAGCCATTGCTATTACATCTCTTTAATATTCCTGACTTGTTTCAGATTCCAAAGTTTTAGATATTTAATGCAAAACAATAAGGGGGAGGGGGGACAGAAGCCTCTCACCAGTCATTTGTCTTCATCACAAGAGGTGCTCATCCCTCGTTTCCATGGTGATCATGCAACTCTGTGATTTGTTGAAGTTCACACCCCCCTCTCAGCTATAAGAGCAGAGATGCTAAAGGAGAGGCCAATGTAATTACTAACCTTCCAGCTATCCAGCAGCCCTGGGGCTTATCTGCTTTCATCAAGAGAGGATTGTGCCAAAAGTATAAGGATCCGACAGTTAAGGGACTTGTGCTTCATGGAAGGGTGAGGAAGGCAGGGCCAGAGGAAGCTGGGAGTGAAAGCTTTGCTTACCTCTAGAAGACACCAAACGTGAAGTACACATGGGACATTTTGTACAGCGTTAAGCGCTGCAGTTGGAAAGGTCTAAAAGCTGATGCTACACATATATTCTCTGTGTCACATGCACACGCACAGGTACTCACGTAGAGAATCTGGAATAGCTCCACTCAAATAAGTGCAATTATACTTCTATAAATCAGGATGAGGTGGGAGGAAAATTGGACCTTTTTGATGGTAGTTGCAGCAATACCACATTTTCATTTGCTTTCCTGTGAGGGTGTTTCTAGAGCAAGCAAATGAGAAGTTAAAGGAGAACTAAGAAAGCATTTAACCTCTGTGAGCCCGAGCACTATCTTAGCTCAAAATGGAAAGGCGACAGATCACTCCACCTCCCAGCAAACAAGGGCTTGATCCAGAAATCAGCATGAACCTCAGCTACCTGTTTAACGTGCAAGAGGCCAGGCATGTTCTGTGAGTGACAGGACCTTCCCTTTGAATGTAAGCAGCAAAGTGAGACATTTGGTATTAGTTTGATCACTGATGGCTATGCAAAACAAGCAACAATACATAGTTTGGGGACCACAATCAGCTATGGAAGAAGTGATCACAGTTCTTGAGAAAATTCTCGGTCCCATTTCATTCCTCAGGTGGTGTGAATGATGTTGCATAATAATTGAAGGGAAATAACTGGAAGGAGAGGTTATTATTTATTCTAGCTTGCTAGCAGTTTCTTCTTTTTCTTCCCCTTGCTGCTATGTGTCAAAATAAATAAAAATAAACTAGGACAAAAGGAGTTCAATAATTCCTTCAGTGGGCAAAAAAGAGAGGTGGGAGAGGAAAGACTGTTCTCCCCTTGAGCTCTGTAGGAGCTACTAGGCACTTTGAATTCTCTTGAATGTTAAGGCCCCTGTCTGGAGTTGTTTCTGTCTCCTCTTCCATGATGCGGGAGAATGCTGAATGACTCTCAGACCTCAGCCTCTTAATGAGATTTACAGTCCTTTTCTGTCCTTGCTGTCTTTCCAAAGTGGCCATCTGGCTACAGCAACAGTAAGCATTTGTATTTGATTTCTGCAATCCCAGAGGTTTTAAGGAGAAGAGGAAAAAAACCTTTATAAATTCATTGGGTGTCAAAGACATGCTTGTTTGCTTTACATCTCTTAACAATCCTGCTCCACTTCCCCCTCTCCCTCTGTATTCTCTATTCAACTTGAAAAAAATCCATGTTTGAGCCAAAGGGGATTTACATGGTAATAGTTCACTTCAGCAGATATTTTTGTTGTTGTTCTTTAAGTGTTTTTAAAAAGCAAACTCATAGAATGAGAAAGCTCTGGGGAATTTTACAAGATTCAGAAGAGCTTGAAGCAGATGAACAGTGCTGGAAATAAGAAGACTGAGGAACCCAAGCAGTATTGAAGACTGGAAATTCCGTGTAAATAATGTCCATGATGTGGCCATTTTTAGGCGCAAAGAGGAGCCACTGGCTGAGCAAACTAATGGGAGTAGAAGCATGCTTCAAGTACCTAGTGTAAAGAGTTCAAACGCCTATAAGCTGTCACTTGTATCTAGATATTTCATGTGTGCTATCTTCAAAATGAAAAATACATTGACCCAAGTCCTGTACTAAAAGCCAGAATTAGAGCCATCATTTTTAATAGGCTATATCTTTTCATTTTACACAGTTTATTTCCTCAACCCCTCTTATCCCAACTAACATCTTGGATTTTTATCCACCAAGGTAAACCTGAAGAGAGTTTTCAGCTAAGTAACTGAATTTGCTGCAGTGCATGCAGCTTCTTAACTTCTAGGCATTTAACAGCAGTGCATTTCATTTAGCAGAGGCTGACGCAGGGCCTTACGTGACTGTAGAACAGTTCAGAGGTGGTTGACAGCCAGGCTAGGTGCACATCTCGGACTGACAGCAGAGCAATCCCTATCTCTACCTGGTTCAGGATGGGTAGATTAGTCTTACAGTGGGTAGACACCAGGAGCATGCCCAGTCCAGCCACAGTGGACCGCTGAGGTTCCCCGTGTGTCACTTGCATGTCCCACATCTTCATGACCTACAGACTATTGTTTCTTTCCCAAACCCTCAGCCTGAGGCCATTTCAAGATTTTGGCATGTTGCTGATAGGAACATTCCAGTGAATTCTGAGTTGGCTGCAAAATACCTGAGCCTAATAGACATGCTAGGAGCAGAAGTGCCTTACTTGTCACGAATTAATATCGCTGAAACTTTCCCAAGATCTTACATATAAATCATTACCTCCTTCCTCCCCTCTCTCCCCACACGGCAGCTTGTCTGTAGACTTGGACAGTCAGACAGCCCCAGGGAAGGACTGCTTCTGGCTTTTGGTTCTGCAACACAATTAATTAGTTATGAAGGTTATTTTAAGAATGTAAGTTCCTTTCAGCTTCCTGTAACCATAATAGTAGTGTACAAGATTGTTGGGAAAGCATGCAAATTCTATCAGCCATTCTGTAACGATTGTGGCATTGAACCTTTTCACCCAGAAGTCATTGCACCAGTCATCATGTGATCACAGCATTGAAGTGTTTATGTATTGTCCACAGCAATTTTCCTCAGAGTACTATGGAACCCGTAATTATTGCAGGGAGAATAATGTTTTACCCATTAGGCCTGGAAACACTCAGAAGCATTGTCTACAGCACTGTCAACTTTTACAGGAAAATTGCTACTAGTTCAATTTAACTTGATATTGATGCAGGTGGGAGACTGAGCAGACAAGGTCATGGTAGCCAGACTTGGTTTTTACAACCATTTCATACAGTTTGTACAGTATTGGTTTCAACAAATGTAAGTAAAGATGGCAGGGTGAAATACTTAGCCCTATCAAGAGCAGGACACTTTTGGTTTTCAGAGTGCAGTCAGCTGTATTGTATCTGACTGACTGGGGATAGTAGAGTTGGTCTAATTAGCTTCTTGCTTATATGATAAATAAAAAATAACTGACTTGAACTAGGTCTGAAAATTAAAAACTAAAGTTAAAAGCCTGAGGAATACAGGAATTGGTTTGTGGAGGTAATCTCTTTCTCCATCCTTGTATCTTTCCAGTAACCTCTTATGGACTTTTTTTCTTGATTCACCACCTGGAATTGGTAGTGGGGTGACAGAGGGTGCAACAAGCGAGGCAGGGAAAAACAAGTGCTTTGTTTCTGTGAGTGTCCACTTCCAATTTTACAGAAACAGCATCTGACTTGTGCAGAAACAAGGCTGGAACTTCCCTGGTTTTGTGAACTTGGCAAGAGCAGCTGTTTCACATGGAGGCAGAATGCCTCTGACTCAAGGCAAAACTGAGTTGATCAGAAGTATATTACTTGTCTGCAAGCCCTCACAGACTGTGGGATATCACTCTTAACACTCCTTGTGTATCAGGACACACTTGTTCACACCTGAGGCTGGAAATTTTCAGAGAACATCCTGCAAGAGGCACAGTGATGACCCCTGTTTGCTTGCACTTGAAGCATAATGGGCAAGGACTAGAGGAGTAGACGGTTATGAGAAGGAAGCCGGTTTTATGCAAGGATTACAGGGTAGCATAGAGCCCCAGAACTGGAAGCATTTTCTCTTTTCTTCTAGATAAACATTTTGATGTAATGTTTTGGTTGATTGTGCTTTACTTTAGCTTAGCTAGCCCTGTGGTCTTAAGGCTGTCAACCCCAAAATCTGTAAACACTAACCACATATGTGTGCACAAATAAAAATTAAGAAGAGGTTGAGATATGATCAAAATGAAGAAAAGTTGCAAACGTGAACAAATCATTGTGGGTTGTGTTGTCTAGAATGTATAAAACATTTGACTGTGTCTTGGAGGAACAGAGGAGATTCAGAATGCAGGAAAGGTAGACGTGGCACTTTTCTTCATGGGTATGCAAGTGGGTTCAAAAAATAGCAGAGCATGGGAGGGGCAAAATCTGAGAGCTTGCAGCTCTGTTTTGTCTTCTGGACTTGAGAGCATTGACTTACCTAGAATCTTAAAAGGGAAAAGATTTAAAAACTGTTTTCTGGATGTTAGAAAAGCAGCATATAATGTTACCTTGGCAACCTGAGATGCTCTGTGTTCAAAGAGAGATAAGGAGAGTTTTTAAAAGTCTGGAGAAAAGTCTTCACCAGAGCTGGCGTGTTGGTGAATGGCTCTTCAGAGCAGCAGTCACCTGCATGCAGGCGTGATAAGACTTTGAACGGCAGCTGCAGTATGTCTGGAGTCTCTTGTGTGTGTCAGCAATTAAGTCTCTGCAAAAAAAAATTGCAAAGGTACATGTGAGTTCTAATCTTTCATTCTCTTTAGTTTAATATTCTTTATTCTTGGGGTCTAAGGTACTTCTGTTCATTGATTTGGTGAGGAAGGAATAGGTGCTTCTATAAAAAAATCCTTTTATTTCCAGTCATGCAAAATTTACATTTAAAGCATCCTGCAGATAAATCTAATTCATCTTCAAATTTTGTGGTGGGCATATTTTTTTAGGTGGCAAGGTGACCCTTTGCATTGCATCTGAAAACTATACTCCTTACAGCAAGACCAAGTAGCCAGAAATGGCATTATTTGGGCTTGGATGGGAGCAACTAAAACATTCTGGTTTAGAGTGTGATGATACTGATCTTTCTACCCACTGTGGAGCACTCCCTAGGCTTCAAGAGAGGTGTAGTTTTGGGTACTTCAGGGAGTCTCCTGGAAGGCAGACTGAAACTTTCATGAGAGCGTTGAGCTCTGGAGAAGTTTTCTAGTCCATCCTGCAGCTCAGGGGAGGATCAAGTTGCTTAGGCCATTTTGACAGAAGTTTGTCAAACCTGTTCTTGAAGGAAGAACCTGGTAGAGAGATTGTATAACTGCCTGAGGTAGTGAACTTCTAGTTCTTATTCTTACAGATAGAAATTTCTTTTGAACATCTAATCTAATTCTGTTCTGTTGCAAATTAAATTAATTACCTCCTGTTCTATCCTCAGCAGACACAGAGAACAATTGATCACCATCATCTTTGCTGCATCTTACATAATGAGAGACTGTTATCATGCCATACCTCAGGTTTTCCTAGACTAAACAAGTCATTCTTGGGTGTTGTTCTCCCCCGCCTCCCCCCCCCCCCCGTATCCTTATGTCCCATTTCTTAAACTTTGTACCTTTCTTGGTGCTCTGCTCATGACTTGTTCATCCAAGTCTTCGGGTGCAGAGCCCAGTACTGTACAGGTGATGCTCAAAGATTTGGATGCAATTGTGGTGGGATGCTAGGGGTGATATGTTCTAAAGAAATAACATGACAATAAACATAAAATGAGAGTTTTCATCACCTGTAACTCATTTGCTATAGCATTCTTGTCAGCCAGTAGAGGGTTTAAACCCACATCTTAATATGTAGTCTGATTCCCTGAATGCCCCACTATATTAGCTGAACAGATTATTTCTCTTTTATAAATAAAAGACAAGCCCACAATATTGCTGTGCTGTTCAGAAGGACTAGCAGCCAAGTTCCTTCTCAGAAATGAATGCTTATTAATGGTGAGTGGGGCAACTAGATCTTTCTTTGCCCTCTTAGAAGGATCAGTAACACATGGGCAGAAGACTGGGAAGTGAGTGAGCAGAATAACCTTTCCAGCCTCTGTCAAACTAGTCGCTGAAGCCAAACACCAGCAGAAATGACTCTGGGTCACTGAAGAGTTGTTCAGTGTCACAGATTGTTTGTACAGATAGCAATGCCATTAATTCTAGCTGCTGTCCTTCACAGATGCATATTCCTCATGCTCCTTGAAACAGTGCTGGAGGAGAGTGTTTGCTTGGCTAGTTGCAAATGGAACACCCCAAAAACAGTGCCTCCTCCTGAAAAGTGACCATTCAAATGTTCATGTTTTAGAAATAAGTATGAGAGGCTGAGGCTAATCTTATTCACCAGGGTGTTTTGAGGAGCCTTAGATGAAGAATCCATCATGATCTTATAAAACAAATTTCACCCTCCTTTCTCTCTGGGAATTGTCTGTGAACAATGTGTGATCTTCTTGAATTATTCAGCATTCAAAATCATTTGTCAAATAATTTCTATGAATAATTTTTGACTGGTAGCTTGTCCATGATCTGTTTATTGAGAATATTTGAAATCAGATCTGACTGATTAGCTCTGATTGCACACATTGGTTACCTAGGGTAGTGCTAGTCCCTGATGGGATGCCTTTGAAGCACATTTACACAGTGAATGCTTATGATTAAGAATTTTAAATTCACTCTTCACAAATAATCTCCAATGGCTGCTAAAATTTGCTGTTTCTGTGAACGTTTCTGCCAGTAAACTCATTAGCTGGAATAATTGCACAAAAAGAACACAAAAGGGGGAGCAAAGCGAGGCAGACCAATTTGTTTTCAAATCAGAATGAATATTGCTGAAATATTCCACTCTTCCCCAGTCCTTTGAGGCTTAGCTATGTAAGAGTATTTTCTGATCTTGATAGGCCTTTTTCTTCCTGAAGTTTTAACAACCTCTCTCTCTGGCAGGAAGGGTCTTTTGGGTGCAGTGTTGTCATGTCCATCACAGAATAACAGGTGGATTCCATCCCTCCCTAACAGGCTATTGTTGCTGGGGAAAGTCCCATTGTCATAAAAGCCAAAACCCTTGTGACGGCACCAGCCACGTAGCCAGGAGTTGATTTGCATTATTTGTCTATTACTGGCTGCCCATTTTTCTCCAGCTGGTAAAATGGAGGAAAAGATGATGGGCACCATTATTTTTCACTTGCTCCCCCAGAGTTTTATAGTCAACCTTGGTTCTGCCTAGGCTCTGGCTTATAGCATCACTTATGTCCACATGGAAGAGTAACAGCAGATAGTAATCTGTGCTCTTGACAAGTTGTGGTACTCTCTCAGTGATGTCTCAGATTGTAGCTTCCAGAAGGGAGCAAACCTCTCGTGACTCCCCGTCAGGTTGGCAGATGAGCACCTCAGTGCCTTTAACAGTCACCCACTATGAGCACTCATCTCTTCTTTTTACAGTGTCCACTCTGTGCTGCTGGTACAGTTGCACCTTGCAGACCTTGCTCGTGAGTGTCTACAGCTGTTAAAGCTTCATTTCTGTTGTTGGTAGTGATGCTGGAGGGTGGAGACTGAAGCAGAGCCCTGCTTTTGTGGGTCACCAGGATCCGGGTCCAAGGTCCCTCATTCTCAGTGGTGTCTGCTACAGGAACGTGGCTCTGAAACCACCTATCTATCTCCGCCTTGGCTCCATGTCCCCCCCTGCCCTCACCCCATCTCATATTAAGCAGATAAAAAGACAGAAATTGAGGACTTAGAAACTGTTTTAGTAGTGTATGATTTCCGCATAACCAGAGAAAAGCAGAGGGTTAAACATGGAATTAATGGATATAGTTTCCCTAGGTTATTTGTGCCTGATTATTCCACAGTGCTTTAAGACTCTTTGGTAAAACACACAGAGCAGGTACTTGCATCTCAGGATCCCACGGGTTTTGATTTTGTTGCTGTTGGGTTTCTGCACAGGGAGAGAGGGTGAGCCTCTTTAATTTCCTTCAGAACCAGAAGCCTGTTTTGGTGTTGGCTGATTAGCTTTGGGAATCATGCTTAAGTAGATGCCTGGCTGTAAATTTGCCATAATTCTGTTAGCTTTGGTTCCCTTTGGTTTGGTCTCTTTCCTTCTTTTCATTTTTTCCCCACTCACTCAGGACATAAACTTTAATGATGAGATTTCATGCTCAGTCAAGTTTTTGAAAGCCACTTACGAAGCATCAATCAGATTATATACCTGCCCTGGCTGGGTGGCTGCTCTTCCCTCCCTGCAAGGGGTTGATGGTCAAAAATACATAATGAGCTACCATAGACAGCCTATCAGACTGCCAACGCTCCCTCCTTTCCTGCCTCAAAAGCCTTTGCAAGTGATGGCTTAGTCCGTCACTGCGGAAATTGTTATTGCTCAACATTACTCCAGAAAGTATAATTGTGTTTCCGTTGCTTCTCAACACATCCACTGTCACATTAGCTACCTTACCAGCCTTTACAGCAAAGGCCTGGTAAATCCCTTCTTTTTTCCTGTACTTCCACCACTGCCTTAGCACTGGATCTCATGTTTCTCAGTACATTTTTAACACTCTTCAGGTCAAGAGTCTCATTTCTGTTAGTCTTACTGCATGGCCTTTGGTACTCTGGAGAAATGTAGGAGAATATTCCTACAAACAATAAAATTAATTCAGTCATACCAGCAGTGTCACTGATCAAGGACAGGACCTAATAGCTTCCAGTTCATGTTAGATAAATATGGTTCCTAAATTGTAGTAAAAATGTTTGGAAGCTGCTGAAGACTTGCCTGTGCAAGGGCTTAAAGCATCAAGGTTTTTACTGTCCTAGCAGCATGATCTGCAGAAAATTTCTTTGTTCTTTCCATGCCTTTTCTTCCTGTGCTGGACTTCAGTGCTGATGCATCCTGTTTTCAATTGACAGGAAGAAAAAGGCTGTGTTTGTGTGTGTGCTTGTGAGGTGCCTGGGAATAAGCTCTACCTATAAGTTTAAGTCATTTCTATAAAACACTGTATTGTCCATCTTCGATAAAGGGGTCTTGCCACGTGAGCACTTCTGACGGACTGCAGTGCAAAGTTTCACAGCTATTTAAATTGCCAATGACTCTGCTGAAGAGCGTGTGGCACTCACCCCTTGCCACGCAGCTGGTTATTGCCAGCAGAGAGGAAGGGTGGACAATGGGAGACTAGATTTACTGAAGTTTGTCTTTCTAATCCTCATGCCCTGGGAATAGCATCCCCTAACTATAATCAGCTATGGATCTCTGAGGTCAGCCGTATCTACTGCACTGTGCTGCTTCACTCATTACAGTGTGCTGAATATTGGCATTTGGTCGACGACTTCTGTCCACCCTGTTTCCAACTCTGCATTATTATTTGTCAGATGCTGCCTACCCAACTGCTGTTTAAATGACCTTTCTAAATGTAAAAAGAATAACACATAAATATCTTCCGCTAAATAAGAAAGTACAGATATGAGATAAAAGAAGTCTCATTATCTAGCTCTGAGGTAGAACACAGCAGCTATCTTATAGCGCATTTTGACTTCTGCTAACAATACAGAACAGGAAATAAAAATCATTGTTACCATTTCAAATCATGGAGAGATCTCACAGACGGAAAAACCTAATTATCAACACTTAAGTCTGGTCAGGACATTATGGCAAGCAGGCACAGCTCTTGCAAAAAGTATCTCAAAATTTATTAGTTCTGTAGCTAATAAAAGCAAACCCTCACAAACATCAGAGGTACTGTTGGACCAACACTTGATGACTTTGAAGGTGAACTTTGTTCCACCAAATAATGAACATTCTCTTTGACAAATGAATTTGGATTATTTTTTTTTTGTTCGATTTCGTTCTCTAAGGCAAGCAAATCTAATTTTATTTGTAATCTCTTATATCCTTGGAGTGTCACTAATCTGTAAGATCTGCTCTAAAAGAATTGCTGATAGCTTAAATTGTCTGGCCCTCTGCTTTGCTGCTTTAACAAGTTGCAGAGTAGAATTAATACAACAGGAGTTGCAAGTGGCTCATTAAGGCTTCCCACTCCAGAGGGGAAGCATGGAAAAGAAGCAGTATGATGAAGGCCTTTTTAGCATTGCTCTCCACCTGAAGCTTTATTGCATGACTGACTAAGAACTGGAGCCATAACCTCCCCTTTACCTTTCTGCTGAGACTGTCTGAATTCTGCATCAGTGTTGTTTCCAGGAGTAATATTAACCCTTGCTCTGTCAGTACTTTATCGCACCAGTAGCTTATGTTCAGATTCGTCAAAACCATCAGAACAGTCTCCTCTTCTTCCCATGCTGTGGTGTGCAAGC
This sequence comes from Morus bassanus, assembly GCA_031468815.1. NCBI lineage: Eukaryota > Metazoa > Chordata > Aves > Suliformes > Sulidae > Morus > Morus bassanus. The sequence continues at coordinate 129,822,040 of CM062568.1, read as the reverse complement.
CTATATACTATAACATCCCCCCAGCTCTGCAAATACAATCGCTCTGACAAACAGCTTGTTTTACACAAGAAAGAACAAGATGAAACTTCCAACGCACATCATATACAGCTTGCACCATGATCTCTTTAGCATAGGCTTGCCCCTGCTTCAGGTCCTGAAATCAGAAACTGTTTTATGCATCAGAGGCTGCAGTCTTATTCTTGGTTAATCCCGTGCTTCTGTCCTCACCACCAACTCCGCTTTGCCTTTCACAGTTCTGCTGTGTAATGGGCCTCTGTCTATTTAATGAGTTGATGAGCTGTTTTCAGAGATCAAATACTCCCTTCAGTACACACATACCTTCATCTACTAAAGCAAATTCTATTGGCTTTGTGAAAAGAAGGGTTGACAGTGTAGAAAAAAAGACTGATGAAGGGGAAGGTTGTGTGATTGCTGAGCATTCAGATTTGGGAGGCAAGAAGGGCTAGTATTTTATTCCTCCAGTGTTCTGCGTATCCATCACTCGGACAGAATCCCTGTTAGTGGAAATCTAATTCTTCAGTCACTGGCCAAAGTTAATTAATTTGTAAATATATTTCATCTTCTAAGCGACAGCCCTTTCCAAGAGAGGAGCTGATAGAAAGAGCAAAGGGGTTAAGGTGTCGTGTAACACCATGTTCACCCCGGGAGATTGAGGTGACATCAACTAGTTCCATCTCTTCCACAAACAACCCTTCACAGCATGGAAACACTGTGATTAAAGTGAGGTGGGAAGGCTCTTGTACTGCTCCTGGTGTTCTGCTCCTGATTGGTTTGCCTTTTATAAGGAGGAGAGTCCATCTAGAGCTGCGTTTGTCTAGCTTTGCCATTTTTTTCATGGCAGTGACTCCTTCTCCAGTGGTCACATCTACGTTACACCTTGTATTGCTCTCTCTACCACTTGGTTTCCTGATTAGCAAGAAGGGATCTTTTGGTTTTGTCTGAAAAACATTGCCTTGAGGGGCACTGGGCACATTTATGTGTGATTCTGAGATGGCAGATGTTCCACTGAGAGACCCTGAGAAACTTGAGAACTGGGCTGACAGGAGCGTCATGAAGTTCAGCAAGGAAACATTCCGCATTGGGGGCGGAATAATCCATTGTTAGTACAGGCCAGCTTGCCTGGGAAGGACCTGGGGGTTAAGGTAACCAAGCTGAATGTCAGCCAGCAGAATAAGGCAATCATCTTAACATAGCCCAGTATGTGAAGTGTGGCTAACAGACCAAGGGATGCTCTTATTTTCCTCTGCGCAGCCGTGCTGACACTCCAGGAGGATATTGTATCCAGTTTAGGCTTGCTAGTTCTACAGGGATGTTGAGAAACTGAGGAGGGTCCAGTGGAGGGCAACCAAGATGGTCAGGAACAGAGAAAACATGGATTATGAGTAAAAATTGAGGGAATTTTGTTCATTTAGTCTGGTAAAGAGGAGACAGCAGAGTGAGCAAATAGTAGCCGGCAGCTACTTGAGTGGCAAAGACAATAGAGCCAGACTCTTCCCCATAATGGCAAATTATAAAACATGGCACAGTGGACACAAGTTGCATGGTTTGGACGAGACATTAAGAAAAACTTATTCGCTGGGAGGGAAGTGTTACACAGGAAAAGATACCCAGATTGTTGCAATATCTCTATCCTTGGAGGTTTTTAAGACTTGGCTGGACAAATCCACAGCTGACTTAATCTACTTTGAATGTGAGATTAGACTAAATGACCTCCAGGTTCCCTTCCAACAAGCATTTCTGTCATTCTGTCTGTTGAAGTTGTTCACTTTGATATAGAGAAAAACAAAATCAAAACCCTTTTTAGCTGAAGTTGCCAACATATAAAATGGCCATCAAACCAAAGGTCTGCTAATCTGGAAAAATGAACCTTCCGAAGCAGAAATAACGGTGCCTCTGTACAGCAATTGCAGCTTGTCTAGGACTCAGTCCTGGTCCATTCATGTTGTGAAGATCAGTTCTGACAGAGAGGAAATCTATGCTTCAGCTTCACTTAAATGATAAGTTTTATGAATTAGATATAAAATTAATGTCTTATGGGCAGCACCTTTCCTTATGTTGTTTATTTTGCTGTGCAATTTCTTAACTGATGATCTGGGACAACAAAAGAAGCTGACACCACTGAAGTAACCCAACAGTGAAATAGTTGGTAAAGTGGGCATTTAAATCATCATAGTTAACTCTGGTAGTTAACATAACTTTCAGATTAGAGATGTTCGTTGTTTTTGGAAATAGCAAAACAGATGACCAGAAGAACCTCACTGGGTTGGTCTGCGCTTTGTTCACTTTTTCTTTTCAATGATAGAAGTGTGAGAAACACACTTTCTAGAAATGAAAGTGCAGATTCATAAGCTGCATGAAATCTCAACGTGCCAATCAGTATTTTCATATCTTCTTTCTTTCCTTCTTTCTTTCCTTCTTTCGTTTTCAGAAAAGTCAAAGAATTGGTTTGGGTCTCTCTGGTTTTATTTTTGACATTACTTACTGATGTTTTGACATTGCTTTAGAGTATTTGTTGTGAGCAGTGGCTAAATTCTCTATGCAGTGATGAAATACATATTTCTTTCTCCTTTGCATAATGCAATGCTTATACTGTGGATAGTGTAAAATTTATGGCACCTTAAATTGTTTACTTTGAGGCTTCTTGGTGCTTGTAAACAAAAAGGGAACAGGAGGTATTTACATCTCTTAGCAACTTTAACTAGCTCTAAAAAGAAAAGTTTTTGATTATAGAACTTCCCAGTTTATTTCACTTTCATTTTTTCCTCTTCCATTAATAAGTGAAGACATAATTTGTTAAATTCTTAGTAAGTGGGATTGAAGGGTCAGCAGATTGCTAAATTAAAGGAACAAATTAAATATCAATACTGAATTAAAGCGTTGGCCAGGCTACAGAGAACTGAAAAACAATATCTGTACTCCATTAGCAGCTTGGAAATTGTGGAAAACTATCCGTCAGCAAAAAATCCACTGTCTTACATATATCATCCACTATCTTTGATGTGGCGGGCAAAAGAATTCACCAATGACAGGTGCTGTCACAGAATATATTTATTCCACAAGTTTGTATTTTTTCCGTCAGCTACAATGATGGACAATCATGTCTTGTTTCCTGAACGATGGCAATTTCTTAGAGATTGTACAATTGCTGCCCTTGAAGACTGCCTGCTTCGTGAACCAATGTCAAAATCTATCTATATGCCTGTATAAAACACTTATCGCTGTGGTATTTAAGCATTCTACATGGATTAAAAATGAACAGTGAAGCTGCCTGGAGGATAGTCAGTAAAATCTACTTAAGTTTTGGATTTTCTGATATAATGTGATTTCATTGGGTTGACAGAGGGACACAAAGAAACATCAGACACTTCACAAAAATTTTGAAAAAGAGCTGTTGATATTTTTTAACTCAAAAAGAGATTAAAGTATTGAAAATTTTGAGAACAAATTCTAGTTGTCAATGCAACTTAAACCTTGGCATGCAAAAGAATAAGCATTTTTTACTTGCTTGTATGGTAATGAGAGGTGGTTTGTAATCAGCCTATAATGGGCTTTGCCACTAGAATGACACTTCAGGAGAGAGAAACTTCTCTCTGCCCTGTTCCATTTTCCCCTCATCAGTACGTCAGCTGAGTATTAACAAAAAATATGGCAGCAGGTTAAACAATGGCTTCAGAATGCAAGTTCTTTGATTTTCAAGACTTCCATTAAACATACTGCTTCCAAAGGCAAGTTGCTTGACCTCTCAAGTAGCGGTCCAGCGGTACATTGGGCTCAACAAAGTACAAAGCCGGCAATATGGGAAAAGAGACTCTCAGCTCATGACTCGGCCATGTTCCCATCACCTCAGAACCAAAATTTTGCCCTTCTACTGAGATCAGTTTATAATTTGAGAACAGTTTAGAAAATCTTTTAAGCATTGTACCTGTTCTGAATAATCTGGGAGACCCTAGCTATATATCACATATAAAATATTTGGCGTTATGTATCTCTCATATCTTTCTGTCAAGCTATGAACTCTGTTTCGTTTCCAGAGCATTTTTTTTGACTACAAAACTGTTCTGCACCTTCCCCTTGACTGCACAGACTCCATACTGAGTTGACACATGCAAGAAGGGACAGGAGAAATTAATGCACTCAGCCAACACTTAAAATATTGGGATACCAATCCTTGTTGGGTAAATAACACTGAGGAAAAGATAAAATTTCTCATAGTGATAGAGGACAGCTCACCATTGTTGAGTAAAACTTTGTCAGGCTATTGGTTGCATCAAGATGATGGATCTATTGGAGGGAAACAAAATAATTAAGGATAACCTTGAGGATGTCCTTTTGGAATTAAAGAAGGCCCCCATGGTTGGGGGTGGCAAAGGTGTGTAGCTCTTATCCATTCTTTGAGAAAAGTTTCTTTTCCCTTAAAGAACAGATATAAAGAGGGAGCTGAGTAGGCTCTGGGAGTCACACAGGAACTGGAAGAACCAACAGAGCATCAGATGGCTCCCTACACCTGTGTCTAGGACCCACATGATTAAAGCAATATGTAAAGAGCGAAAATTGCCATTACCTTACGAGAGTTATTGACTAAATCCAAGTATCTGTCTATGATTAAAGCATCAGCAAAATGGTGGCTTGTACTCTTGAGAAAAGAAAGTGTGTATATGCCATCTACTATCTCCTTGGCAGTTGAAAGAAATAGCACCAATTTGTGTTGTGTATGGCAGCTGCTGAAAAATTGTATTTTGGGGTGATGCCCGAGAAGCTAATGCAGAGGCTTGCCACAGTGAGGGAGTATGTAAATTCCTTGGGATAGATGGTAACTGGGAACATGTACAAACAGATCTGAAGATTCAGGCTGTCAGTAATATGCCTACCCTAACAGACCAAGGAAGCATGCAGTTTGGCAAATATACGGCTTTGTATGGCTGTCCAGATCAGCAACCTGAGATCATATTTATGCAAAGATGCCCAGCAGAGGTAGGATATGCATTCTCACAAAGAGTTTGAGAAATAAGTGGCAACTAATAACCAAGGAATTAACAGAGGGATAGTAAGTGATGTTAAACACGAAGCTGCTAGAGCAGGTAGTAGAGCATTTATCTATATAATGTGTTCAAAACTGAAGGCAAATGAGTTATGTATCGTAGCTGCAGCAAAACCTGAATCTCAGTATATACAAGTGGAGAAAGATGTCCTAGGTTAGCTCACGGTTATGAAAAATTTCCAGGATGTATTTGCTGGAGGCTGGTATTTGCTGAAACTGACTGCAAGCCATTCACTGCAGTTTCCAGGAAGCACTGGGCAGACACCTGCCAGGCATAGAGGAATTACTTTTTCTGTCCAACTGCAAATGTATGATTTGCAAACTGTAATACTAGAGAAAGAGGTCTGGTGGCTGCAGTTATACTCTTGAGCATTTGTAAGAAAGATTGATAGGAAAGTACACAAACAACCAGGGATATGTCAATCTGATTAAAGAGAAAAAAAACCTGCAACCTTCCTAATCTCAAGAAAATGTGAAGAGTTGCCCTGATAATATAATTAAGGAGTAGACCTTTTAGAAAATCAGTGAAACTATTGGCCAGAAGTTTATGTGCCCAGTCCCTTTTAGGATTAAGGAGAAGTTCTCAATACTGCAAAGGATTTTGTTTAAGGGCACCAGGATGATGATCTGAAACGTGTTACAGGGAAATATGATTAAAATGATACATGAAGGTCATTTAGGGATTGAAAACTCTGAGAGAGGTCAGAGATATTTTCCACTGTTCCTCAAATGAACAGTGATACTGAGGAAACTACCAAAGTGTCAGAAATAGAGGTCAGTGCACTAAGAGGCCAGGTTTGGCAGCACAGGAAAAATTTGTCCTTGAGCAAGAGAGGCATAGATTTGCAGAAAAATGTACTGGTCCCCTTTTAAAACTTATGTGAGGATGCCTCAGCCAAACAGGTGTTTGCACATGTCAAATCAATTTTTGCTGGAAATAGCATATGTGATAGATTCCAAAAATGGTGAATTGAGTATGGTTGCGAAATGTATTGCTCCCCAGTTGCAAAATAGGGGAAAACATATGGTGCGTTCATCCAGTGTAGCAACATGAATATTCGCTGTGACCCTGATCCTCAAAAGTATTCTAACCCCCATTATTTTTACAAGTTGGATGTGATCTCAGGGCATTACTAGAAGGAGCTTTTCTGTTAGCTTCAGGCCTGGGGTGGAAATGCTATTAAGACTTTTTAATGGAGGGAATGGACTACATGTGTATCTCTCTAGTGCAAGAAGGGCTTTGGAGGTAGAGTGTCCTGAGGGCATAACTTAATCAGATTTTGGAGTTCCCCTTGACTTCTGGATACATAGACTGGATTAAGTCAGCAGTAGAGATACAACTCATGAGTCTGATGAGAAGTTTTTATTTGTTTATTTTCAGAATTAGATTAATAGGTTGGAAATTACATTTGATTTTCAAACCCCAAGGATTTCTCTAACACTGCTTATGATGTTGGAGGTCAGTTCTTGCAGAAGTACAGTAATGAACTACATCTATTTTTGCTTTTGTGGTAAAATATGATTTCATTAAGCATGTAAAGGAACACTAAGGAGTATACAAGCAGAGTTGGACAATGCTGGGGAAAATCCTTGTGTGTGGTTTGTTGGGGGGGGGGGTTTAATATACTTTTCTGCACGTGTGGCTTTTTTTTTAGTCTCCATGAATGCACAAAATACAGAATTTTGAGACCAGTGCCAATGAAATGCCACTGACTCTTTAATCTAGAGCCTGGTTCTTTTCAGGAAACACTCAGGGCAGAGGCAGCCATCATGGGGGAGGCTGTACTACACCTCTGTAGCACTAGCCAGCCTAGGACCAGGAAGTTCAGGCCTTTAGCTCTCTGCCCACTGTAAATCCACTCCTCATTTTATCTAGATTAGCCATTTTATACTTTTCCCACTTGTCGACTTACAGTCTCATTTCAGGTCTTATCTCAGATTATCTCTCTGATTCTTTCCTGCCTGTGCCACTTTGTCTTTCCCCTTCTACAGTCATTTATTATTTAATACACTTCTGAGGTTGTGTTTTGTTTTTAAACTCTGGAAAGCTGTTCAGAATGGTGTTCATAAAAGGAGCTGTACAAGCATGCTGTGTTGTAGCTGTTTCACGCAGGTTATGGGTTTTATCACAGGTGGACTGTGTCACGCAAGTTATCAGTCACCTCTGCATCAGAGAAATGGAGGCAAAGTATCAAGTGTAGTACCCATGCAGGCAAGCTGCAAAAGCTTCTGTAGCTGCAGATGAGCAGTAGAAACATGATAACACGTTTATACTCTGCAGTTTATTGATGGAACAAAATAGGGGTCACATCAATTCGGACTTTCATTTCTGGGAAGGGGCCAGCTCTGTCAGTTACTAGCTTGGAATTAGTATGGAATACACCTATTAGATCTTCGTAGAAAGCCTGCCAATTTTCATTATTTCAATCCAAAATGTCCACTCCAGGGGTATTCAGTATAGCTCAGGCATCTCTATTCTTTGTATACTTTAATTATGTAAATTACATGTCAGTAATATGAAATCCCAGGTGGTGGGGAATGGCACAGCACAGGCCGTCTCGTAACAACATTGTTAATAGAGAACAAATGCTCCCTTGTATGTGTGCTTTCAAAAGCTGTCAGTATTAGTGCTCACAGAAACTTAAGTGGACAGGAGAGAACAAAAAGTATTCGCTGTCTCAGAAGGTCTCTATCTAGCCTAAGCTGGGAAACAACAGATGATGAAGAAGACAGGCAGCTGGACAGACAAGGCAGCACAAGGCAGCAGTCCCAGTATACTCTAATGGTCCACAGGTCTGGCCAGTTTGTTTCCTTTTATACTTACTTATGGAATAACTGTTGTTTAAGAAATTGATACAGGGATGCTGAACACTGTCTTGGTGATCTTGGAGGGAGGGGATCACAATTTGGCCTTTTTTGTAAGGACGTCGAAAAATTGGTGCTCTGTGATACGAGTCTGAACAGCTATTGCACTGGGATATTGAAGGCATGAACTGCACAGTGTGGATGTATGTGCAGTTTCCATGCCTGCCTGGCCTTTGTGCTGACTGGGTTTAGAGATGCTCGTATCAGCGCTTACACATGCCCAGGATTTTGTTCGGCACTACACAGAGCGCATACTGCAAGGTGCTGAGCGCCCTTTGGGACACAAGGCACCATGCCTCATGCAAGCAGCAAGGAATTGTCCTTTCAGATAGCGTTGTTTCTCTCATCAAAGAGACACAGAGGATTTTTCACTCTGTCACTCCTGTGGCCTGCATACAACTATCGGCACAGGTAGGGCAGGGTGGTGTGGATTCAGGTTCTTGTTCAAATGAAAGTGGTTGCTAGTGATGGATGATATGGCCCGCATCTCAGTTAGAAAAATAGGTTGCCAAATATTTTAATAGCTGCTGTATTAAACATTTGCTACAAAGCAAGTTTGAAACTGAAATTAGAAGAGTCTAAATTTGTACATAAACAAACATTACCTTTTAAGAGAAGTTTCTCCCCCACCCCCCTACCAGGTCCATTAGGCATCAGTGTGTAAGTAACCAAGTCCAAGCACGTGGAAAGGAGCCATTGTCATTTCTTCTGCTTCTGCCATAGATTTTGTCCTTCTGCCAGTCCCTCAGCTCTGAAACACTGTCAGCAACCCCACAGCACCTGTATATATCTTCAGGGTTGTCGTGCCTGCCTGCGTACCCCCCATTCCCTACAAAGCACTTCTGGCTTGCAGATGCAAGAGGAGGAGGCTGATTGAAGCCTCTGTGGAGAAGTTAAAGGAGCAGGGAGCAGCTGTGGGAAACCTCTCCATTCCAAAGGGTTTAGGCATATATCTCTCATTTTAATTTCCTCCTAATTTCTATTCTCAGGAAGAAGGGAAAAAAAAAAAAAAAAGAAGAAAAAAAAGACAAGGGCTCAATTGCTTTCTTTGCCACAGACTTCTAGTGTGGCTATAATGCAAGTCACTTTGGTTCTCTGTTTCCTACCTGTATAGGGTGATTGTAATGTTCTTTCCCTCATAAGGATTTTCTAAGGCAACGTATAAATAAGAGTTTGGAAAGCTAAAATGATGTGGTGATAGGTATATAAGTTACAAAAGCATCTAAGATTATGTACAGTAATTAAAGCATATGAAAAATTGTCTAACAGTGAGGTAGTGACGCATGCCGCGTTCTTTCCTTTTTTAATTTAAAGTGGCCTAAATTTACAAATGGCTTGCCTGTATTGATTTTGAGAGAAATTAAAAGGCCCTCCATCCTCCATTGACAAAACACTCTCTGGATTTGTTTACTCTGTGAACTTTACAAGGGAAAATGAAATAAAATTATTTTTAAAAAAGAAATGAAAGCTTCAGCAGTGGCTGGACATCGTATCTTAAATCTATTGCACTTGATGAGCCATTCTGTTTGCAGAAGTTTGTAGTGTCTTAAAGTTTTAGTTTAAACTACTAAGTTCTGGTCCTAGACATCAGGACAGTCTAGTGAATAGGGGGTTTATTATTTTTTTTGACTAGTATTTTAGCCATAAGGCATGCATTTTTAATGGTTATGTGGACTCCAGTGATCAGTACTTTATTATAGCGAGTTGCAGTGGCTATATCATTGAAAATTACAGGTGGTTGGGAATGTTCCATGGGAATGATTTTCTGGGAAAAGATTTTTTACAAAATTGAAACTTTCTTTTGGGAAATCAAAATGAAAGACTTCATTTTATTGGCACTTCAACCTAAATCATAAAACTTAATTTTATAGAAGTGAGCCAAATGTTTTATTTTGACTCAGTTCTTTTCAGTTTGCTGGGGGAGCAGAATGAATGTTGAAATGTCAATATTTCTCACTGGATGGGAATGTTACCCAGTTGTACTTGAAATGTAGTTGAAAAATTCTTCTTCGGGAATCATAGACTGAAACTGCTAATTCTGAGGCTATTTTCAGTATATGCTTCTTTTGCTGGGTGATGAAGGACGCAAGTCAATCTATCAGTTGTCTTCCTTAGTCAGTTGTAAATCAAAAGGGGGACTTTTAAAGCCTAGCACCTTAAAACTCAAGCCTATAGTGTGTGATTTAAAAATCTCTTCTTCACAGACAAAACTGTAGCAGAAACATTGTTTCTAAATTTTGCCCAGGCATTGCTGGCAGGGAAGGGTGGCCCATGCTAAGCTGGTCCAAGTCGCTTCCTATGCCAGGCATTTCTCCGTTTCTGCTACCAGTGGCTCAGATCCATAGGTGGTGGCATTTGGGAATGCTTGTACACTCAACATAACATGTAACTGCTCGTCATTCTAAGCAGGAGAAAAGGCCAGTGGCCATCAGCATCAAAACTGGACCTAACACCAGAGTGAAATTCAGTTGGACAGCGCAAGGACTGTTTCAGTCTGGGGAGGTAGGAGAGGCTATAAAACTGAACTGGTTCCCCCAAGCCAGCTTTAAAATCAGTGCGCCCTGCTATTGTTTTCCTCTCGCCCAGCAGCAGCACTGCCTTTGTTTCTGCCTGCTTCTCCTGCTTTTTCCCTTGCCTACTCATGGGGTGTCATCTGTGGTCCTCACCCCAGATGTGTGGGGCCAGACTATCTGTCTTTGCAAACACAAAACTGAGCCTTTACAGGTGCCACCAATAATTTTGAGAGCTTTAATGGCATCTTATGTAACACAGCTCTTAAGAGTTGTTTATGATCCACCCAAGACCAGCTTCCTTCTATTTCTCTATGGGGAGTGTGTGTGATAGGCGTTTCTGAGCCCTTCTGCTGTTCTCTCCTGCCTGCCAAGCCAGGAGTTGTGTTACTTCAGTCTGTGGGAACCTGTCATCATTTGGTATTTGGTGCGGAGAAGAGGGGGTGAAGAAGCAGCTTTCCCCTGTGCTGTTCCCCCAGCCGTTACTGACTCATTAAAAGCATTTACTTCTTGTTAATGCAGCATTGGCAGTGTCTGAGCAGTAGCTATGATGGGAGCTAGGAAAATGAAGGCTCGCATGTTTGAACAGAGAGTAACCCACAGGAGGGAAAATACCCTCTGCCTTTAATGTTGGCTTAAAATGTGTAAGCCAAGATGTTACTAAACAAATGCATTTGCTTCAATAGGATGTCAAGGGTGTCAGCCTCTTCCTTTTTCTTTGTGATTGTCCTAAAAGCAGATGTTTGATCAAGATCATACGCTTTGTCAGGGGACATCCTACGTTAACCCCCCTTCCTCCTCCTGTCCCTGGAAGAAAAGGTCCCTTTAATCAGCTGCTAGAGTGCTGTACCAATTACCTCCCTACAGGGTGACCTTTTTATCTCGTAATGGCATTTTGGAATCCAGTCGCCCTAACCACACGGGGAGTGTATGCATGTCACATTTCCAATTCTCTCTCCCTTTTCCCCCTCCACTGTTGTTGGCACTGAATACGGCCTAATATATTCATGACCTAATTAGAGTAATTTTTGCATAATAACGACCTCCCAGGGGAAACATTTTTTGGGTGATTTTCGCCTGTGCATGTGTGTGTGTGTGTGTGCACGCTCACACTATTCAGACGCATTAACTGGAACAAGTGTTTCTTAATTTTTAAGTGTTGCTCTGGTTATTAGAAGTATTTTTATGTCATTTAAAATGGAAATAATGCAACAGGAAACCCCAGAGGAGGCAGAGATTATTTGTTTTATTTTTCTACTCTGGATTTCTCTCTGTTACCGTGAAGCTTGTGTCCTCTCTAGTGAATGTCCAAGACAGCATCACGCTGCCTTGCCATTATTGGATCTCAATGCTTTCAAGGCTTCATCTCATCCTTGCCAGCTTCATCCTTCCTCTCTGTCACTCAGCTTCTTGCCCTCATGTCCTCATTTGACCTTCAGTTTTCAACTGAATCCTTCATTTGCTGCCGTGGTCACTTACTTGACCTTATCTTCACTCAAGGGCTCTGTTCTCTCCCTCTGTCTCTGACATCTCAGTCCAAGACTGTGTGATCTCTGTAGTGGTAGCCTATCTTTGCACACTGTTGTAGCCTGTAATGACCCTTGCTGTGTTACTGTCCGACTTTCCTGGTACTTGATGTCTCCTCCATTCCTTGCTGACCTTTCTGTTTTCTCTCACTTTGCAGTTTCCACTTTCTTCGTCTGTTCCACTTCTACTGATCATCTTTCATGGAACACAGCTTCTGCTCCAGCCCTCTCTTCTCTAGCTCCAGTTCTTCCTTTTCTTCCAGTCCTTGCTGATTCTTAGCTATTGTTTTCCATTTTCAGTTTTCTAAAGAACGTAAGTGCAACCCTTTTTGGCAGAGATCATGGGCCACATTCCTCAGTGTTTCATTGGTATAAATAAAGTAAGTTTATTGACCTTGACGGTGTTAGTGGAGATTTACAGCAGCAGGACATGTTTATTTTCATAAGCATATTAATAGTATTTTCCCTAAACTGCTGTTTAAAGAGCATTAAGGGGTAGCGTTCAGAGCACTTACTTGCTCTAAAATGACACTACAGGATGGGTTTGCTGAAAAATTTATTTTATTTGTTTTCTCTTTTCCTATATGTTTATTTTAGTTGCAGTAAATCGTTCATTCGGGTTTTACATCAATAAGGAAGACAAGCTTTCCATAGCCAAACGTTTTGTAGTATTGAAAAAACTCCTTGTGCCTTGCTGTGCTACTCATTCTTCCAGCCCTGGGCTCTCCATACCCAGCTCTGCTGACTTTGTCCTGTCTCACTTCCTACAATTCCAGGTCTGCCCACTTCAGTTCCTTTGTACACATGCATCCAGAAGCCTTGCAAATGCCTCCTGTTATTGACTAGAGCATATCACTGTTTAAAAGCTAGGATGAGCCCTGCCTCCATCGGCAGATCCATCTCCTGCTTCTGTTACAGTCCTTCATCCTGTGCCTAACTCTGCCAACTTGCATCATGCCTGGCTGACAGCATCCTCTGTCATTTCCACTGTGGGTACATGTGCCAACAGAGCATAGAGAATTAAATAAGCATACCCCAAAACACTTGTTATCAAAATCTTCGTTTTTAAAAAAGACTGCAGGAATGCATCAGTCCATATTAGAAAGCCCCATGAAGCGTTCCTCAGTGCTGTTCACTGTAACACAAATGTTTTTTGGGATAGCTGCAAGATACATTATGCAAAACTGGGGTATTCATAAGATTGCTTCATATCCTGGCATCTCTGTGTTTTGATATTGGTTCTTGCATTGCTTTCTCATATGCCTAGGCCTTAGTATATATAAGGGAACATGCACATGATAAATGAGAACCACTACAAATGCACGATGCAGTTGGAGAATTGCCACCATCTCTTTCAAGCCATAGTTCAAATGCACCTTACATTTCACCATCTTCATATGCAATTTCAAGCTAGGCACATGGATTGTGTATTAATACCTACAGATTGTGGGCTAATGGGCTTAGGAGTGAGTAAGAAGGTGCAGATGTCGAGGCTCCGAAAGCTGCTTGATTAGCGTATAAAACTGAAGGTACTGCAGGAACAGGTGGGCTTGGGTGTGGGGATGGAAGACAAAAAAGGAGGTGTGGATAGATTTGAGGTAATTCTGAATATTTTCACAGCAGTTCTGCCTAATGCTCCATCTGTGCTTGTGTGCTGCACACGGAAGAGATGGCATATCCCTTTCAGAACATTAGAGGAAGGGCGATTTTGAGGATTGTGCTAAGCTCTGTGCATGGAGGAATAATTCATAACCAGAACAGAAGAGGCTGTGGAAGTTTTGCAGGCCAGTGTGCCAATTAACTTTGGTAACCTTTTCAATCTCGCTTCTGCTGTTCTTTGTCTGTCTTGTTTCCTTCAGTCAGGCAAAATTCATGTTATTTACTCTTTTCCTTCTTGTAACACTCAACAGCGATCTGAAGAAGGAGCATCTCCTGAGCTAAAACAGAAAAGCAGAGGGACCACTGTGTTTAAATGGGAAGTGATAGAGAAGTGGCAAGCATGTATTTTGATTCTTGGCCATAGCAAACCTGTATTCCTAACTTTCCAGAAGTTACATAGGGCCTGGAACTTTTATTCCCAGATTCCTGTATTTTTCAGAGTTTCAGTTAATAACACCAAACTGGGTGTGTTTTGAATGTGAACTCTGACCACTTGAATCTGTGCATTGAGGTTTTTCAGAGCTGACTTTCTTAGGCGGTTACCGCTATATGCTGCTTCTGTCCCCCACTCCTTTAGAAATTATCCTGGTACTTCTTCCTATGAGCTTGACCAGGATCAACAAATCCTGTGACAGCACGACAGCGACAGACACAGAGAGGCATATAAACAGGATGTCTTTGAACTGGAAGCAAGATCAGGTTTTGAGTTCAGTTTTGGGTTTGTGGTGGCATTTATGGAGATCTTTGATTAAACGTAAGCCACCATCCCTTGCTTTTGGCCTTATTATGTCCCTAAGCAAGGATTAATGTGGGATTTTTTAATCTAAGGTTTTGATGGGTGCTCGATTGTGGGATATTATCTTCAGTCTCTTCAAATATGTGAGTTGTTTTTGCAGCATCACAGTCCTGTTGCTCTTATGTGCTCTACATTTACTGGAGTAAAGGCATTTCCTGATTACTTCCTCTTATTGTCCTTTCCTATAAAGATGGCTCTGGTGACAAAGCTGAGCATATATTAGAAATCAGGGGCTTTGGTTTGGCCATGCTTTATCATATGAAGAACTAACGGTGGCTCAGGATGCACGAATTAGATTTTCCAAAGAACTTACTTCATAAGTGCAAGGCTTGACATTTAAAGAACAATGAGAAATCCAAGTCACTACCTACTGCTTCCTGATGCCTTCTTGACACCAGGTGCATGCATCTTTTCGCTGTACCCAGATGGAATAAATCTGGAATAGAAAAGGGGATGACACTCAAGAGTACTCAAGAGAGTCTGGAGCTCCCAGAAGCAAGAAAAGAGACTAACAAAAAAAAAAAAAAAAAAAAAAAAAAAAGGAGCAGAAGCAACTATATTAGGCTGAAGAGAGAAAAGAATCCAGCTCAACATCCCCTAACAACTTTCTAATGCTGCTTACAGTATGGTACTAGGAGAGCATAAAAATCTTCCCTTGCTAATTCCCCACTCCCCAAAAATCTTGAGATGAGTAAAGGTGCAAAGGCAGAGCAGGCTTGCTTCCCTTTTTTGTAAGTTTTCCACAGATACATAATTAATCCTTAAATCTTGTATCTTCTGTTCTGCTCTGACTATATCATTTGAGGTCCAATTGTTTCATCCTCTTGAGGATTTCTAAGGGAACAAAACCTCAGCCCAGAAAAACTGGGCTTTATTCCTTTGTCTCATGTCACCTCTTTTCCTGATTAACCACAGCAAGTATCTCAGGGAGAGAGGAGTCGGTGGCTGCTGGGTAATCTGGTTCAGAAGGTTTCTTTAACAGCTGGATCAATAAGTGCTTCTTCCAGATGCCTGTTTCCTTGATTGATCTGGTTGACTTTTTCCCTTTTCATCATCCTTTTTTTCTCTTGGCACTTCATTTTAATTCATCTACAAATGACCCTCCCCCTCTCCAGATGCCTCTCCATATTTAACTGCTGCCTGACCACTCTGTGGGCTTTGCACATCCCTAGCCCCAGGACCCTTATGTAAGAAAAAAGCCCCAAACTCTCATTAAATAGCCTTTTTGGCAAGGCAGTGGGCTGCTTGGTCCCTGACCTTTCTTGCAGCAGCCAAGCCTCACCTGAGAAGGATGGCAGGTCAGTGTCTCACCTGGTCATGCAAAGCCAGCACAGACCCAGCAGGGTTTATTAGTCTGGGCTCTGCACCCCACCTTGCTTTTAAGGGCATGTGTCTCCCTGCTCTGCTGCCAGCACTTTCAGCTCTCCCCGCAGCCCCACCTCCCGTATGTGCCAGAAGGCACCTTCTTCGGGTGCTGACAGAAGAGTAAAACGTGCAGGTCCCCCACCCCGTCATTACCCTTGATAAAGCACGTTGCATAAACATCTGTACCCTTTTCAGATCACAGCAGGGAGCGACCGTAAAGCTCTTGGGCACCTGTAAGAACAAAGAACACAGAGTCCCTCACATTATAGTGCTCCCTGGTTTATGAGACAGCACACTGTCACTGGATCCTCCACCCGCCATCCGATAAAACAGTTCACAAGCCCCAGCAATTGGTTCCATCTCCCCTTTCAGCAAGGCTGGTGTTTGCAAAGGCCATTGACTTTCCTGACAGAACATTTTTTTCATTGCTGTTCATTCACAACGTTGTTTTATCATTTCGGAATCAAAAAACTGTAAAAATGCCTTGATTTCATCTAAATGCAATGTTTCCAATGCTCTAAACCAAATGTTTGCACGTGTGTTAAAATTTTATTTCACAGCAAATGTCAAAGTTGTTTGGCTTTGTTCTGACTTAGAATGAAATCAAATCTTAATGTTGCTTCCAGTATGGGGAAAACAAAAGAAGAAACAAAAGCTCCCAGTCTCCAAGTCTCTAACCTACTCTAGAAAAACTAGTATTCTCATCTATGCTGGGATTTCCCCCAAACTCCGCCATAGACCGTGTACCTCTGCTGGTCATGGAAATGGTAGATTTACCAGCACATTGGGGTACCAGTGTTCCCTATCACAAAGTATTGTCTAAATCTGTTGTGTAGGCAAAATATCGGGAATTGTTCTGTCAGACTATTGGAGCTGGGCTCAACCAAAATTTGGCCAAGGTGAAAGATAAATATAAATAAAAATAAAGCAAAGCTCAGCAGAGCCATAAATAGCCAGAGATGCTCATTTGCGTTTGGCAGAAAAGCCATTACCTCTATTGCCAGCACTTCTTCATTCAGGATTACGAGAGTCCCTTTTGAGTTTGCTGAGGAATCCTGGTCTGTCATCAGGCCTGAGACCTTTGTGCATCCATTCCATCGCTTTGATTAATCTGGGCAGCAGAGACACACATGCACAAACGCATATGCATCTAGTGATGCAAGCTGAAAGCATTCCAGCCCAAAAAGGGCTTTGAAGAGAAATTGCCTCTGGATTTTCAGATTCATGAGTCTTCAAGGGGCACCTTTTGAGATAAACTTAATTAAGCAAGTCATTCTGTTAATCAGTTCTAATTACTCATGCAAATCACAAGTGCTCCGGCCTGTGGTTAAGTGAAACCTGATTTGATCCCAAGTGCAGCCAGGCTCAGTAAGTCCAGGGGGTATTTGCAAGAACGTGCCTTTACTGATCTTCCTGCTTCTCTCCAGGTACAATAATCTTCTGGAGACTGTAATGTGAATTGATTAGTTGTCATGGTCCATAAAGCTATTACCCTAAACACTGGGAAAGAGGGGATGGAAAGCAGAGTATGGAGCACATGAACTCCTTCTCTCCATCCGTGTGGTATGCACGTGAGTGCCAGTGGGCATGAGAAGGCCAAGGCTACGGGCACGTAACAGGGAAAGCTAGGTACCTGTCCGAAACCTCTTGTAAGTGAAAAGACCTATCTACCCCTTTCAAAGCAGAGATCTGCAGTGGCTGTTTCCCGGGAACCAGGGAGCCAAATTTGTCAAAGGGACATGACTCAGAGTAGGGCATGATCCTGTGTGACTTGGGGCCCCAATATGCCATTTTCCATCTTAATCCCACGATGTAAGGCAGCTGTGAATAACTCAGTATTAGGCTGGCAGCAAATGTGGACAGCAGAGGTAAATGAGTGAGTGATTGCGGACTTCACCTTGATTGATTTGTGTAACACAGTCCTGTTGGTTAAAGGGCTGCTAACATGGGTTTGTTCTTTTCCTTGCCTTTAAAGTGTCAGCAGCATAAATATTCATTAGCATAAGAGTAGTGTTAACACTTCAAAAAGGCTTCTATTTCACAGGGTCTCAGCTGTGAGACCTAGGCCTTTGATTGCATCAGAGCTGAGAAACTCCTTTTCCTTGGCCTGAGATCTCCCTGGAACTAGGCTGTAGTCACCATCTCCAGTGGCCTACACGGAGAGGATGCCAGTGGAGCCGAGGGCTTTATCAGTACAGCTTCATGGCAGAGCATGTTCTCTCTAGCAGCTTGAACTGCTATATTATAACATATCTTCCCTAACCTCAGCTCAGTGTGGAGCTCAGCCACTGGCTGAAGATCCCTCGCAGGGAAGCCTAGGCTTGTGGGTTTGTTATTAATTTATTTGCATGCACGCGTGCTACCCCTGCATGCACACATCCATGTGCATTCTCCCTCCCTTTCGCACTTGCTTGCATGACTGGGAAAATGAGCTACAAGCAGATAAAAATTGAAACACAGAAGAGAGCAAATTACAACATGTTCAATTATCTTTTTCGAAATCATTCTTCATCTCTGCTCTACTCAGTGCCTCGTAATGTTCCCTTTGCAATCTGATAGGGGCATTTTTTTCTCCTTTGTTTTATCCCTTCTCTTGGGTGGCAGGGTGGTCAAGGAGCCAGGACTTGCGGAGAAGTCGTGTAGCAGGGCCAGACAATTCAGGGTGCATTAACTGGAGATCCAAAAGACCAGCACTTTTTTAGTCTCCGTTCAAGAGCCTGCGTAAGGAGTTCTCTCTCTGTTAATCGTAAACGTTTCTTCTTGTTGCATGCAAATATTACAGTGGCAAACACTGATTCCCTCCCCACTGCTTTCTTGCCAGGGAGGCAGAGAGAGATAGCTTTGCCTTGTTTATTTCCTTGCTGTTGTATTGCAAATTGCCACCCACCGCCAGCTCGCTGCGGGCCTCACCGAGGAGGGCTTTGCTAATTAACGGGCTCCCTCTCCTGGCTCCTTGCAGCAGCCCTGCAAGATAAGGGCTCCAGGCCCCAGGTAGCCCTGGCTTTTTTCCAGGGCTATGGATTTGTTGCTTCATTTCTGATTCCTTTGAGCAGGGAATTTTAGTATTGCTTCCGGATTGGCAGTGCTGGCGATGAAAGTTTTCTGCCTCTTTGTAGGAGAGATGCTCCTTCCGTACCCCTGAAGAGTGCCACAAAGGGATCACCTTTTGGGTTGAGAGGAGGTTTCGTTCTTTATGGTCTCTTTAGCTCTTGGCCTGTCTGCTGAGAAACTGTCAGTGAATATAGTGTCAAGTGTGGTAGTAATAGTTTTAATAATGAGGACACCTGTCTGCAGTAAAATAAGATTACATCAAGATATTTTATGCAGTTCACATGTAAGTTAGGAATGACTGTTGGTGATGCCAGCAGCGATTGCATTAGAGGACTGAACAATAAGTGCAACAAATCTCCCATTAAAATTGGGAGAAATTTCTTCAAGTAATGAAACATATTTAAACATCTGTATTATAAATGTGAAACAGTTGAGCAGCTTCCAGGCCATATTTGGTCTGGTAAAGAGCCTGATCAGCTTAAATCTGGAAAGGAATATTTTGTGGCTTAAAGTTAGAAGCAGATTTTTTTCTAATTGTTTGTTATTAGTATCAGTGTGGCGGAGTTAACGGGATGTCATCATGCAGATGAGAACAGGCCAGATGAGAAGGACTGCAAGCAACCCAAAGCACTTGTAATGCAAATTCCTAGGCAAGACAGAGGATGGCAAGAAGTAATTGTTTTCATCCTTGTTTGTGGGAAGACTGTCCTGGCCACAGTTGCTCAAAGACCTGGTGGGAGAACTGGAAACTTGGTACATCTTTAAGGGAATATTAGCCCAATATCCAACTCTAAAACTATGTTTTCTTTTGGTTACCATCTATGTACATCTTTTTCAGGGAAGACTTGAATCTGGTACATTAGTCGTCCTCAGTCATTCTAGCAGGCACAAAGATATTCTTAAGCTGTCCGTCCAAAAACTGAAATAAAAAAGCAGTGTTTTGATGGAGAAAACCAAAGAGAGCACCTAATGAGAAAGAAATGTACTTTTTACTACTTTGCAAATATTAAACCACTGGCCCACAAAACCAGAGCAAATAGGAATATCCTTTCATATTATCTCCAGTTAATATACGGGAAAATAGTGACATAATAGGGTTGTTATTTAACCAGCATCACACACTAAACCAGGGATAACCTTTTTAAGAATTATATATTATCAAATATAGTGTCATTGTTCAAGCCAGTAAAGTGCAAAATCATTGTGTTGCATAAAACTACAGTTGAGATGCTCCAAAGTGACCATCAGTTGCTGGGACTTTCATTTCTTGACTAGCAGTTCAAAACACCGTTAGCAAGAGCCTGAAAAAATGAGTCCCTAAATCACTAGCCCTTTTTGCAAATGTAGGCCTAGAGTTTTTAAAATTCACTGCTAATAATTTAAAGTGTCATCTAGGGAAGTAACATTTGGGTTTAAATTTATGGGGCAAATTGAATGTGTGATATAAATCTATATCATTCAGCAGTAACCCCAGGAGTGAATCTTGCAGAGATTTTTATCTTGACAGTAGCCCTTTAAAAGAAAAGGAACAGGAAGGCATTGAATCGGAACAACCCAGCATCTCTCCTGTGTTTGTCTTTGGTAAACACTGCAATTTATTTAAGGCACATGGAAGGGAGAAAAAAATATGGCAAAGTTAAATCCCAACAAATTGTTTTATATTTACAAATGAATTAGATTATTTGCATTTGTTGTGGTTTTGGGTTTCTTTGAAACTGCAAATTAATGAGAAAAAATTATTTCCGAATCTTATTTTACTTAAAGGCGAGTTTAGCAAAGGCAATTTGCATGTAAATCAACGTTTACCTGACGCGTGCAATTTCCACAGTTAGATAAACCATAACATGAAACAGATGAAAGACATGGGAACTGTATAAAAATTCTTTGAAAGATAATAGGTGGCAGTTTGCAATAAATATTCATTAAGTGAGAGGGTGCCCTGTTCTCTCTCTATGCTGCTATCCGTACAGCGTTCACCTCTTTCCGAAAGCCTCGTTACATATCTTTGCTCTCCTATTTCCTCCTTATTTAATCTGTCCTCTTTCTTACAGTGTAGCATGGGTCACTTTCATTGTGGGATGCTCTGTGCATTTCCACCATCAGTCTGTACTTGCGATTTGTGCACTGTGAGATTTGTAATGCAGACCAGGAAGGAGGCATGGGAAAAAACCTGCAGGGAGGTAAGAGCGAGTTCCAGGCCTGCAAAGCAAGCGGTTGCTGGGGGCAGTAGGCTACAGGGATAGGAGGGCAGCTGTGGCCCTGCTGTCACTCACGTGCCAGCTTTTCCTGCAGCACAGCTTCAGCAAGCCAGGCTGGCTGCGTGTCCTGCCACCACCCCACCACAGCTGAGGGAGGGTTGGGATGTAAGGTGGGTAGTGGTGATGGGCAAGAAACTACTCCGACAGAGGCGGCAAGCTGGGGGACGACTTGGCTTTCCAGCCCAGCCCTGTCCCTACCCCTCTCATGTTTGTGAAAAGAGGCTTTTTCCCAGTCTAGTCCTCATCCCTGGGGCAGCAGCGTTGCATTTGGCTGAACCCAACATGTAAAGCCTTGAGCCAGCTTTCTAGGGCACAGTTGTGAATAAAAGGATGTCTGAAAGAAGTACAGACCAGAGGAAACCATATGCCAAGTCTTGCGTGCCTCGATGGTGTGGATCACCCCTTTGATGGTTCTCACATACACAGGTAGCATCAGAGACGTTGCCAGAGTCTTTAGAAGTCTTTGGGACTTCTGCGAGTGATTGAGCATGCTCATCGTTTCACCCAGATATCTGATACTTCAACTGAGGTAGATCAGACAATTGTGATGCTAAGAATATGGCTGATGTTCTAAAAGTTTTAAAGGTTTTAAAAGCAACTGGAATGTGAGCAGTTGAAAGATCAAATGTTCCACATTGTGGTGAATTCACACTACATTTTATTGTATGTGTCTTCTGCTACCATTATCATTGTAGTGTCTGATCACATGGCTAGAGAGCCATCAGAAGCTGTGATGTATGGCCAGATTGTGGACTGGCAATATGTTTTGAACTTATAATAGCAGGATGTTTGCAACATATCTGTGAGGGCTCTGTTCCCACTCCCCAAAATAAGCTATTTTCTCAAATGACTGATTTTGTGTTTGATAGGCAGTATGCTACTCACGTGCTGTACTGCAGGATTTCCACATGAGCAGCAAACAAATGCACGCTTGCTCAGGTGGCTCCTGCACAGCAGACCTTCTTTAGGACAGACCTAGCTGAAGCCCATCACTTCCCACTGCAGCAGAACTGTGGGCTGGTGGGACCCTGCTGTCCCTACTATTGAAGTGCCGATCCCATCGCTTTGTCAATAGTATGAGAGTCATCTGTCATCTTCCTTTCCTAAATTTCATCTTGTTCCATCCTGCCAGTCTGCAGGACTCCAGCCAGAACATGCCTCTGGGGCTTGGTCTGTCCTTGGGAACAGTCATCATCTTTCCTGCTGCTGCCTCCTGCGCCTGTATTGTCGAGCTGTGTGACCACTTTCAGACTCAAAGCCAACTCCATTAGCTCACACTCTCTATTTACATTTAATATCCCTTAAATGATTAAAGCAAACATTCCTAATTAAATGTTAACGTGCTGTAAGTATCTGCAGCCAGTGTACTGGCCGCCCCTCTAATCTCATATATGTGGACATAGTACCTGGACTTAAGGAGGAAATTACTTTTTGAAAGTTTGATGGAGGAAGCACGAATAACTTACCCAGTCATTCCCATTAAGTTTACTCTTTGCCCTTGGGAAGATCATCGTGCTGCTGGGGGCTCAGGGCTCTAAGACTGAAGTCTGTGGGTGCCTGAGGGCTCATGTGGTTGGCTCAGCACAGGACAGGATCATGCCTGCAGAAACTCTGTGTGCAAACCTCCGAAGAGTGGGCTGAAGGAACAAGAAGCAAATCACGTCATTATACAAATGAGAATTAGATGTGGACTGAAGTAGTTATTAAAAAAAAAAAGCCATTTGCTCCTTAGAGAGACACTAGTTGGTTAGACTGTTTGCATTTCTCAGTTTGCTTTTAATTCCAATTTAACGGCAGATTTCTGTTGGTTTCCCTTTTCCTCCAAAAAAAGGTTCTTCCCCACCTTTGTTAGACTATGCCAACATCTCTTCTGTTGTGTTTCACTATTTACAGTGACACTCATTGCTATAGCCAATGTAATTACTGAGGAAGGTGTTTCCACAGTTTTACTCCCTCTGCTGACTAGTTCTGCAACACCAACATGAACAGAGCTTAAAAGGTGGTGAGATTTGCTACAGCGCCAGAATATGTGTGTTGGGCAGCACTGTAATACAACCATGTGCACCCTCTGTGATTTGCTTCCTTTCCTGTACCCCAGACTGACTCTGAGATACACAGACATGACACTGTTGCGCTTGACCATTTTTTCCACTTTGCCTCAGTCTTGTCTTCTAAATTTTGAAGTTTGTTGGACTGTGAGGTGTTTCAGAGGCATCTTTTGCTTTGAGTTCACTGTAGTATTTCAGAGATGCACTCCCTGTTCTTGCTTTCCTTTGTGGTGTGTGACTTTATTCTTTTGTAATTTTTGTTCCTTCAGTATTAAAGGTCAGTCTCTTGGAAATAATTTGTTTTCTTTTTATGCAGACAAGACAGATGAGATTAAATTATGTTATTAGTTCAGTACATGTTTCTCTCCAGAAGTTCCCCATGCACAATATTTGGGCTCATTCCAATTACGTCAGTGTTCAATGTTTGAGGAGATGGGTGACGACTATCCACATCTTTGCTAATGAGAACATCTGAAACAGTAGACTGTGTCCTCGTGTGGTTCAATTCCAGTATGGCTCCAGTAAACTACTGATTCTCAGTCCCTTAAATTGCAGATCCTAAAGCACTGAAGTATCAGCCATAAAAATAGTTGTAAGCCATCTCCAGATTGAGAGGGAGAGTTATTGAGGGAAGGCAAGGTGGCAACAGAAGTACTTTCTTCTGCTGTCAGGAAGACAACTTCTTACGTGTGCTTCCTGTATTGAGGCTGTCATCTAAATCTTTTGTCATTATGCTGGAGATGATGTTGATTTTCTTTGCTTGATGGCACAGTGTAGTTGGCTGGATTCTACTCACCTAGGAACTCCAGAGGCACAGAAAAGGTCTCCTGACCTTTTCTGTGGTTTGAGGAGGTTCAAGCCTGCTCTTTGAGGTGTTTTGCCTTTTATTAAAAGCACTGTATGTGTTCATCAAGCTAGAGAAAAAGTTCATCAAGGTAAAGAGTCTCTCTCTGTACTCTCTTGGACATGCCAATCATCAGGGTTGTAGATGTACATGAATAAATGATGGCACCTAGTAGTGGCTGACCCCACAGAGCAGGTGAGAATCTACCCCCTCTATTAAATATGAAATAATGAACTGAATACTTGCTCGTCAAATGCTTGCTTAGTTTGCAAGGGCCTGTGGTTTCACAGCTGATGGCTCAATATCCTAATCCCAGCTCTCCAGATGTGTCTGTGTCCTTGTAGACAACAAACTGGATACAGTTGCAAACGTAAATAGAAATGAGCTTGACGAAGAATAAAAGCTGTGCCACAACAAGGTTTGCTCGGCTTCCCCATGGTAACACCTAGGTCCTGGGGCACTAGAAATACTATATTCATTGGTACGGAATGGCTCTTTGGTGGAACTTACTCAGGACTGTTTCAGGAAGGGTGAGCAAGTCCCCTCACAGCTTTGTTTTAGAAGGCTTACAAGGCATGCTCTCAAGTCACCTTCATTCATGTCAAGTTCCCGCAGGAGGAAAAACAGCATGAAACAGAAGCTGCAGTTATAGCTTTTGTTTAAGAGGATGCTGTCAAGCCCTTTAAGTACAAATACCAAACATGTCTTCAATGTTCTGAATTCTCCTGGGGACCATGCTCTATATTCCACTACAGTAGTCTTGCTTTTTAAAACCAGTCCTCTGGTATTTAGTAATCTGAAGAAAATACAAGACCCTTTCAAGCAGAGATAAAAAACCTGCTCACGGTTGATAGCATGGAAAGCTAGTCCAGTATTCTGGGCAGCAGCTTAACTTTGTGAGGTCTACATTCAAATCCCCGATGCAGGCAGCTGGTTTTTTTAACAGCGATTCACATGCATGCTAATTTTTCCCTGCCTCAGTTCTCCATCCATAAAATGGGGTGGTAGGTTTGTGAGGATAAATGCTTGCAGCGTTGTGTAGTGCTCACATCCTGAGATGACAGAGTTGTAAGCAAGCAACTAAAATTCTCCTGAGTAGAAGTCAAGGTTTCACACCTGTTCCCATGTTCTTTACTGCTGCTGAGCATTCAGGAGATTGAAGCTAAGTATTTGCATGCTACTGTCAGGTTTTGATTAATGTAAAAATATTTACTTGCACAAGGAAATAGAGCTCAAAAGAAGCGGTATTTCATGTATTTTAGATCAGCCAGTTAGGAGACAAAAGCTGTGCTGTGTGACTCAGGTGAACATTGCAAATCACTCCAAGTACTGAATAGTGAACTGAATGTTTTACTGCCGCGAGCTCTAGAAAGGCACAGGGACTATGTTTCAGCTACAGTGGAGAAAAACACTACTTCTGACTCATCTGAAGAGGTCATATGCAAGGTACAAAAACGAAATTAGGGAGGGTGTTTCTGGAGCTGAGCAGATGACCTTGATCATTTCATCCAAAGGTCATATGACACTTTCCGGTAAGTCCAAAGAGAAACATAAGTCCTTGTCTTTTTCTGTGCAGTTTACAAACCAATGCGACTGATAAGAATGTTTTGCATTGTGCAGTTCATCCAATACCAGAAAATAGCACCCTTAGAAGTGGTATTTATACAACATATGAAATATGCTTTTACTGCAGTTCATAAATTTCCAATTTTCACTATAACTGATATTTTTCATAGTCCCACCTTAGAAGTCCTGTGATTATGGTATAATCGCAGGTTTCTTATGTTTGAATGGAAAATACTCTTTTTCTTCTTGCAGTTGTGAAAAATAACTTGAAAGCATGACTCATAAAGGCTCAAAACCTAAATTTCAAATTAGAAAGCCAACATGTATGTTTTCAAATCTCACGGTCTTTAAGCCAATGTCGGGATTATTTTTTCAAGTTTAACTCATTATTTTTGACTGTTTGGGGATGATGATCCAGTAGGTGAATGTTGAAGGCTTGCCTGGTTCCATTATGCCTGTTCAGCTTTGTGTATGTATGGTACAGTAGCTGAAGTAAGGGTTGCAGTGGTGATGTTCATGTTATTGTATGTCTGATATTTTCTTCAGTTCACTGGGGAGTCATATCTTTTTAAAACCAGATTTAAATGAAATGCTTAGGGTGTCTGTACCCGCAGAATATTCATACTGTCTTTTAGATTGTTCTGGGATTGGGAATCACAGCCAAGGGGCAAATATTAACATATCTTTGAACCTTATGAACCTCCTGAGAAATGTTATAGCACTAACATTCAATATCCACCAAATTATTGAGAATTATATGACACCTATCAGTCACTTTGATGTTCATGGGACCTGAGCAGTCTTCTGTTTCACCTCTTGCCTTGCGACCGGTCTACCCTTGTGCAAAGTGATCCTCTCTTCTGAGCCTTCCTTGCTGATTGCAGCATATCTCTTTCTTTTTCATGAATGTGTTTCATTGCCACTTCTATTCCCTCTCACAAAGCTGCTTCAGCCGAGACTGTCTCTGCTCCTGTGCTCCACTCCCTTCTCCATTTGACAATTCTGCAACCCATGCTGACCAGCAGAGCCATGACTACCTCCAGTCACCTCGAGGTGGTTGTGCCTATCTTTTGTATTTGCATCCCTTCTGCACTCTATTGGGGTGGCTCAGCTGCTTCCTCTTCCATGTTGCCAATGGTAGGTTACCAGCACCATAAAGCAGCCTGCACATTGCACAGCCAGGTACCCCAGATGAGTGCAGCACTGATCTCTTCTTGGTGATTTTGCCACCTGTCAGCAATTTCTTGCTTGTGGCATCCAGAAATTTTTACGTTTTATCTAAGCCAAAGTCACTAGTTCTGTAGCATGTGCAGAAGGAGACAGTTTGTTTATTTTAGGAAGGCAAATATGTCCCCACCCATGTGACACCAATTTTTCTTCTGTAGAGACCCCCCCGGTAATATATTAGTGGGAGTCACAAAGGATTTTTTAACCTACTTGAGATGTATTTAAATCTTCATATTTCATTTTTGAAAGAATCCAACAGATTAAAATCCACAATATTTTCAGTTACAAAAGTTTTGACAGCATAAATCTAATTTTTGCATTTTCTTATGTCATTAAACTGTTCTACTCTATGCTAATGCTTAGTAAAGAGGGCTATTAGCACTGAGGGCGAACCTTAAAAGGGTTGGAGGTTTGATTCATCTATGAAGCACCGACAAATTTGGATTAATTATTCAAACCTAATCCAAACCTCTCAAGTCTGCAAAATTGGGCTGGAAGTCTCAAGAGAACAGGTTAGCTTGTGGGATTTCCGGTGCTGCCTGCCTAGCTTTCTGATGAGCCTACATAACCAGTGAAACCTTTTAAATGTACCACCTTTCTAAATTCTGTGTGTATTTCACACTCAGCATCATTCAGGTGCAGCTGGTGCTTCAGGTTTTCAGCAGGGGTGAGAAATGTTCTCCTGTCACACTTCTGCCTTTGCTTTGGAATATGGCACCTCCATGGCATCGAGGATCAGGAACTTAAAATGGCAGAGAACAGACTGCTACGATCACTGCCTTTAGAAAGAGATATCCGCAGCAATGTTTCTTGCATTGATAGAGGTGTAAATTACCCCAAATACCCTGAGCTATTTTTTTGTTGGGGAATGATTCTGCTGTGAAAATGTTAGCATTTATTTAGCCTGACAACAGCTTTGAGTTTTAAAACTCACCATTTAAAACTGGCTACCTACTTAATATTTGAGCCTAAATTTGCTTCCAGTTAAATCCCCTGATGATTAGATGTTCTAGGGCAGTAAGAAATAGTCCTGTGTCTGGGTAGAAATACATAGCCTGTCAAGACGAAAATTATGCTCCAAGGGACAAGCACTGAGTCTAGCTTTATGTTTGCAGAGCAGCTAGCACAGCAGGGTCCCTATCTTGATTTGAGACCTCTAGGAACTACTAAAAGATAAATATCAAATGATAACTTACACCATTCTGCAAGAGGACTACAGATTTTCAAGGAACACCAGGGAGTTTTGATTTTATGACCCCAAGAGGAATAGCACAGACTTTTCTCTCCATATAATGGACAGGGATGGTTGGGCTTTCTTGCTCAGTGACAGGCCAGCAGGCAATGCTGACCCCTGCGTCTGACCTGTTATCAAAATTCTTCCAGCTTCTCAGGTACCCTGATTTCAGAGCAGTTAAAAGGAGGTTCAATGGCACTCTGTAGAAGGTAGGACATTCATACCTGTTCCTGGGATGCTGGCAGAAAGTGTCACAGCTCATGGGTTTTGCAGTAAAAGGCAATTAATTATCACCTTGATGACCTCCTTTGCTATCAAATCACTACTCAAATGATTTTACTCCTATTTATAATGAGGCCAGATCCTGACTATTTTATCCAGTGATTTCAGTGAAACGTGATGGGTGCTCGGCACATTAGAAAAAAACCCATATTTTATGGTTGCACCACCTGACTTTAGGGATCTGCTTTTATACATGTATGTGTATTTTTATACTGCTCCTCTGCTCTGCCTGAATGTCATTTGGGAAGTCTGGTGTTTAATGTGATCCAGTGAAAATAAGGCTCAGAATATATCGGTATATTCTGACATGCTTTCTGGCTGGAGATCTGAATAAAACCTTGCTTTTATGCACTCAAGCACTTCTGGAAATCAGAGAGAGGTTTGTTTGTTTTCTCCTTTTCAAGAAAATGAATTACCCAGCCACCCCCCTTACTTAAAACCCTTGGGTGGATGTCACTCTGCTGGCAGTTATAGTAAAAGGCATTTTGAAAAGCAGTAGTTTTTAACCGGTAAGGTTCACCTTTGTGATGCAGTGTGGGACTGGGAGCAGCAGCTTCATGGATTCCCTTCCTCTGCCCTTTCATTTTCTGGAGAAGAAAGCAGTGGCAGCAAGGCCTGGAGCAGCTGCCCCTTCTCCCTTCCACTGGTTTTCAGTGCTGGGTCCCAGCTCTGTGGAGCTCTGCACAACCTGGAGATCCTTTTTGCTACGGCTGCTGCTCCTATTTCTCTCATGAGACCCAAAGGCAGAAGACTCAGAAAGGAGGAGAGAACAGGCAGGCAGACTGGGGCACCCTATTTCTTCTCCTAAGCGGTCATTTTCTCTCTTTCACCAATGAGCAAGACAATTCTGGTGCTGTCACAGACACCTCCCTTCTAATGCCTTACAAGAGACTGCAGCTCCCATAATCATTCATGCACCTTCTTAGCATGATTTCAGTCCCCACAGCTGCTAGTGACTCACTCCAGTGGCCCCAGTAAGATCTGAGTCCTTCTGTCCCTCTCCAGCAACTTGGGTTGCAATGATGAAGGGAAGGAGGGGGAAAAGAGGCTCGGGTAGGAAAGATGGGGATTCAGTGTCAAACTAAAGGAGGAGACAAGGGATAAAAGAACAGGCCATGGTTGGATGCAGATGTCTGGTGAAGGCAGAGAAGGTAGAAAAAATAATGCTCTCCAAAAGGAATGGGAACCAAGTCTAAAGGATCCATTGTTGTCAACGGTTGCCTGTATCTGTAGCTGAAACAAACAAGCAAACAGAAGAAAAAAAAAAAAAAAAAAAAAAACAACAAAATGAAAGAAGGAGCACAGAGCCTCCAAGCTTCTGAAAAATGGCAGGAGGTGTCTAGTATTTTCAAGTGAGGGGGAAAAAAAGGGAAGCTGTGCTATCTCTGCTGTACCCATGCTTCATGTCTATTTTAAGAACAGGTAAAACAAAGGAGAAATCAAAATCTTTCCCCTTACTGAATTAGGGTCTGGAGGCAACATCTTCAGTTGTTAGTCCAGTCAGTCTTCTGGTTTCTATACCATTCATTGTGCTTCAAGGTCTACTTGTATGGTTTGGAAGGGAAGGGATGTTCCCTGTTGACCATCCTTTGCCTGGAGTCATTGTTCCATGATCTGTTGAGGATAGAGGTTTTGGGTCCACAGGTCCTTAGGCAATTAGCAGTTAAAGAATTAACTTGTTCTTTAAGAAAGCTCAAGTCTCTTATCTCCTCTTATCTAAAGAACAGTCTTGACTTAAGGATGATTCAAGTCCCAGCATGCTTTTTACACCCTTTTACTCTCCAGACCAAGTTGTCCAGCATAACTTCTTTCTGTCTTCCTTACCTAAATTGTACTGCCTGTCTGTCTTCCAGATTTTCTAAGCTCCTTCAGCTACACATGGTGGCTTTGGTAAGGCTTGTTTGGGAGGAGAGAGCTCTCTCCTTGGGGAATATTCGTTCTTCCTTCAAAGGTGTTCTTGGTTTGGGTTTAGGCTTGGTTTGTTTGTTTTTCCATATTCTGTGTTCCTGAGTTGTGGTAGTGGCCCCACTAACAGCTGTCAACCCCCTCAACAGAGAAGCAGGCAGAGCAACCAGAAAACAAACAACACACGAAACGAAATTCAAAATGTGTTCAGAGAAACATGCTACTTCAAAGGCAAGCGTAGAAGTCCCTCCGGAGCTCATTACTGTAGTCAGTGGAGGGGAGGGGTAAGGGAGAGCACGGAGTGGGAAACAGTGTGTATCCTTTTCCAGCAACCGCAATGAACATCGTAGCCTATGAATAATGCCCCTATCTCTTTCCATGGGCCCGCAGACCCTGGTCTCCTCTCTATCTTGGCACCTCAGTCTCCTCAGAGGTAGGCTGGGCAGAAGTACTGGGGAAAGATGCCTGCTGTCAGACACACTTACATGAATCCTCCTCTAAGTAAATTATGCTTCACATAGACAACATTTATTGTAGTAGCTCTTGCCAGTGCCATGTGGGCACACTGGAAGCCTCATGACCAGGAGGTGAGACCAGTATCTACGGCTTGTTTGCTTCTCAATCTCTCCTGGGACTGTCAGCCTGGGAGGTGAGTGAAATCTGACTGTGGTTGTAGACGGTGTGTCCTTTGGGCATTTGGGAATTGGTTTATATGAGACCAGTGAAATTAATTTCAGATGGACTACTATCCTGGGATTGTGGCCTTTCTGAGAATTCCTTTACTCAGTGAGCTCGCAGGTTCCCCTGCAAAAAAAATAGAGGTTTTTCTGAAATGATCTGCCTTTTTTTTTAAAACTGCTGGCTCCTGTTTTGTAACTCTTATCGCTTCAGTCCATTCAGCTAGTCTGACTTTCATGACAGCTCAAAAGAAAAGCAAGAGTAAGGCAAGCAAGTAATGGATCATCTCACAAAAACTGGCCCTCATTCTTCAGTTCTTACTGAGGTAGACATCTCACAGTACACGGAGGTAATTTCACCCATGTGAGGACTATATGATGGAGGGATATACATTTTATATCATATATGAAGGAGGGAAGACTTGCAGAAAGATACACTGTGCCTGGATTGTGTGCCAGCACTGCAGCACATTCCCTTCCTTCTGTGCTGGTTGCCTAGTATGCTATACAGAGATGTCTGTGAGTAGAATAATGAAATAGTAGTATAGGACGCCGTGGAGAGGCAGAGGGATCGTGGCACTGTACACAGCTTACACAGCTTTTTTTTTTACTGAGGGTGGGGAGTGTTAATGGAGAGCGTCTGAGTTACTATGAGCAGAACTGTGTGAGCTGGTAAGACCTGTGATAGCGAAGGGAGTGTTTGTAGCACTCTGCACGGATTGCATGGTGCTGGGAAAGCAAGAGGATGATAGCAGAGAAAGGCTGTGTGATCTTGGAGTGGTGAGGTGGTGATAACCAGCCTGGTACATTTGAGCCTGTCCTCTGAGCTAGTGGGAAGATTGCACGTGTGATAATGCACAGAGATGCAGAGTGTGAGAGCCGCTGTGAGAAGTCAGCACGCTGGATACCACGCGCAGCA
The DNA here is from genome assembly GCA_031468815.1 of Morus bassanus. NCBI lineage: Eukaryota > Metazoa > Chordata > Aves > Suliformes > Sulidae > Morus > Morus bassanus. The sequence goes on along the minus strand of CM062568.1, from coordinate 129,790,249 downwards.
GACAGTGTGATGCTGTGTATCGGTGGAGAGAGAATACAAGGGAGCCAGCCCACGTTTCAAGGCTTCTAAAAGCATTCCCTTGACTTTGATCATTAGCTGCTCATTCTCCCCATACGCAGGCAAGACCCACTGATCTGGGAAACTATTGCAGCTGTTGCTGTGAGCCTCCAGAATGATCTAAAAAGCTAATTGCAACAGCCAAACCAGCTGTTAGAATAAGGACTACATTCTCAGTCCTCAGATCCCGGCATGTCCCTGTGGGATGGAGTTTCTTCTTCAGCTCTAGGAGGCTGAGGGGAAGCAGCTGGGTTCTTTGCTGCATTAACTAGGCTGGGAGAGACTTTTCTGCCAATCAGGAGACTGAAAACTAAACAGCTGCTGTCATTTCAGGCGAGAGCATGGAAGCTTTTACAAGGGACGGGGATGCTGTGTTCGCTCAATGCACAAGTGCAGTTTGCCTTTCTGTTTCTTTTAACTGTTTCCTTTTTGATGCAGTAGAGACTGACTGGACTGAAGCACTGTGGGTCGTGCTATAGCTATCAATTTTGCCAGGAGAATGGTATTTCAGCTCCCACCTTTCCTTCCCCTAAAATCTGGTAAGGAATTTCTGCCTGCTGCATCCTGGCCTTGCTGTAGCAAGACCAGAGGAGAGCATCTGTGGTGCACAGGTACACTGCCTGAGCAGGACAGTGAGGACAAGAAGAAAGATCTTGCAGGGTAATGTCAGTAATGGTGGGGTCTGCTACCTGCGGTTGCCTTAAACCACCAGCTTACGTATTTTTATTTAGTTCCTCTCAGCTCTGATAACCTGGAAGTAATTTCCCCCATTTCAGCTGTTACAGGGGAAGGTTTTTCATCACAGGGCAGGGCAAGGCAAGAATGGCAAGCTAAGGACAGTGAAAGACAGCGGCTTGTATAATCACCCTGCTGTGTGGGCACCTCTGACAACCAGGCAATTGCACGCAATCGCTGGATACTAGATGCAGTAGTGCACCTGGCTCTGCAACCTAGTTAATAAACTCACTTGGACTCAAATAGTTCTTTATGGATGCACTGGAGTGTGTCTGCTCCACAGTCCCTAGGATGATCCACTTACTCAAATTATCCATTTTTTCCTTGTCCTGTAGGGCATCCCTGTTATCTTCCCTCCCTATTATCCAAGATAATAGAGAGCTGACTTGCGGTAATGCAGTCACAATGGCTCCATAGTGTCTGAATGATTCCCATGTGATTGACATTGTGTGTCTGTCTGAAGCTTCCTGAAGAGCAATTCTCCATCAACACTTCCTTCATCAGTAAGCATTAGGCAGAACAAGATCATCTAGCGCAAGTCTATTAAAGCCCAAGAAGAAGTCTGTTTCGCTATAACAAACAGGAGGAGATGTGCATTATACAAATGGATAAGACACTGCTCGGAGGATCAATCCCGTGTGCTTAGGTGACTTACTATAGCTGTGGATCAAGGTCATATGGGACCTGGGGGTCTCAGTTTCAAGCAGGCAGGTTTCCCCAGCTATCTAGGCCTGTAAGAGAGTGCAGATAAGTAACAGAGGGAGCACAGACATCTCAGGTGTTTTCGTGTCTGCTACTAGGCAAAAGTAGACTGCTCGACTGGAAGTGACAAAGGGGTTTAATCCCAAACTATCATGACGCCAGTGTGGTGGTTCTTTTCAACATTTGGAGATTCTGGCCCATATCAGACAAAACATTTAGGAAGATTTAGCCTATTTGTGCTTTTGTGAGTCAAGGTATTCCTTCTCATCATATTTCTAGCCTAACAAGCAGCTCTGGAAGCCTGGGAGGAAGACCAGGTTGCTAGCTTGGTTTTGCGAACTCATTGAAGATGGGTATATTAATCTCACTGAAATTCTAGTTTATCATCAGAATCAAGGCTCATGAGGTTCATCACTAGTAATCACAGCCCACTGAGGTTCATCTCAGCAGCACGGTAACACTGCCGTTGTGCTGTAGGTAGACTGATGTGGGAATGAGAGCAGGCCCTATGTTCTTCTCCACACCTTGTTCAAAAGCAAAATCTGAGTTCTGTGAGTAGCTTCAGTGTTGAAGAGGCCGGGACCCCAAAGCTCTCCGTGGTTTGCAGAACCTAAGGACCTTCAGTCCAACTTTTTGCTTTGCCTTGGCACCTGGAGAAAACATGAGCAACAGTCCATTTGCACTGAATATCACTGTAGGTGGAGATTCTCAATGAAGCTGAAAATGCAGTAAAAGGCTCAGCCCCTCATCTGGCATAAATCAAAACACTGTTGACACAGGTACACTGACTTATACTGGCAGACCTGGTGATCTAAAATTTATAACAAAATTGATACGCTTCCTATTCAGCAAACGTTTTGTCAGTAGATTTTGTTTTCCAAGTAGTGCTAACTTCAGTTCTCGGACCATTGGCTGTTTCGAGGCCTTTTAGCTTTGACTGTTTGCTTTCTCAGAGTGTTTTGCAACGCCTTACCTTTGTGCTGTGGCACTTGCTGCCTAAGTAGCATGCCATGATCTCTGCGGTATGAGTGGATGGCAGAAACTTTAAAAAAATAGGGAGTGAATTATGCACTTTCCAAAACTAATCTTCAGACACTTGATCTGTGCTAAAATACATGAGGCTTTGGGGATTTGTGAACATTTTCATGAATAATAAGAGCTTCACAAATAACAGGAGAGTGAACTTACTGATCTTATTCCCAAATCTTTTATATATATGAGAGATATGATCAGCTCTAGTTTTCATAAAGAGTATGGCGGCAGGTCACTTTTTTCTGATCAACAAAGAATAGGGCATGTGGGAAAGGAAAATGAACCACATTATTTGTAGGGCTCCTACATCCGTGAGTATTCTTTGACTTTTATAGATTTTCAGTAAATTTGCATATCTACATTATCCAAGATTTCTTGCAGTTGTTTTCCCTTCCAAAGTTGATGTGACTGAGAGGGAATGTGAATGCAACAGCTTAAAAAGAAGAAGGAAGGAAATTATCATATTTAATATTGTTTATACAGAAACTGGCATACTTTATGGAGCATCATCTGATTAACTCATTTCCAGCCCTGCAGCGTGTGTGCGTGTATGATGACAGGGAGAAATGAGAGCTAGGCCGTGTTTTTTCCTGGCATGAGCAACTGTTGCTGTAACACTTGTGTGGCTGGCAGCATGAGACATAATATTACCTAGAAGAAAACCTTTAAGTGTTGGATTAATTTCCCGCCATCTGCATTCTGTCTGTACTGGAAATCTAGCTCTAGAGAGAAAGAGTGGGGAACAGATCTAAGTATCTGGCAATTAGGTTTGGAGAAATGAAAAATGTTTCCAGGGACTCCTTTCTAGTCAGCTGTTTGGTGGCTGCAAGGGCTTAGTCAGCTGAGGAGCTGGCTTTGGAAAAGGCTCTCTTGCTTAAATGGCCTGATGAAAAGATCGGAAGAGAGGAGAACAGTGCCTTATCACAGAGGTGCTGCTAGTTGCAATTAGGGACAGGCCGTTGGGTGCTGGCACTTGAGAGGGGAATGCCAAGCTCTAAGAAAGCCTACAAGGAAATTGAGCTAGAATTTACATCCGAATGGGATTTGCTCAAAAGGGGTAGTGTCGGGTAGGGATGAAATCTCACCAACCACCTGCAGATATCAGGAGGGGAAATGGAGAATGGTAGCAGATCAAGATAGAAAGCACTGGGAGGAAGAGGGAGCTGCAGAAGGAAGAGGTTTAATGTCAGGCACCTGTCATCTTCTTCTTTGGCTGCTGCCTACATCAGCAGTGAACCATGGAGAGCAAAATCCTCAGGGGAGAAGATAAGTCCCTGAATATTCAGTGTGACTACTTTGTGCAGAGCCCAGAAAAGATGGCCCTGTCCAGGCTGCCACCCTTGCAGCCAAAGCACAAAGAGTCCTTCCCAACCCAGAGTGACAGGGAGGTAGGCAGGGGGCTGAGTGAAGGTGGTGTAGCTGCTGGTGGGAGCTCTGTTTCCTGTAACGTGCTTATGTTTGTGTGTTATTTTCTTTTCTTCTAGGTAAGTGCATAAAGTGCTTGTGAATGGTTCTGAGGCGCTCTGGCAGATGTTGTAGTGGGATCTCTGGCTTCTCCAAAGAGGAGGAAAACACAGCGCTCTCTGAAATGGTAACATCATAACCTGTGAAGCAGATGTGCCAGTGATTACTAAGGAGTCCCCCTGTACTGTGAATCTGTTATTTGTACGTAGCAATAACCCACAGCCAGCCAGAAATACACCCACTGTCTGCCTCCACCTGGGGCTACTAGTCCCAGGTGACAACAGTCCCTTGATGCCATAGTGGAGCTTGCATGCCACGTCCTGCATCCTGTTGTCTGCCACCTCTCGTTCCTGCTGTTTCCAGTCCTTCTGCTGGTGTCCCCAGAGGGCTGGTAGATACTTTCTAGAAGAATAGCTTAAATATCAGCCCAAAAGTATTGTGACCTTTGTTGCTTTATTTGCCTTCAGACGTTCTTGGATATTTGACCACTGCAGAAATCCGTACAGTCAGATTTCATAGCTCGCCACATCAAGTGCAGGGAGCTCCCTGGACAAGGTTTTCTAAATTCCTCTTCCTCTGGATGACTTCTGATTCACACAGTGGGGCATTGTTTTGAGAACATAGTGACAACCAAGCAAAAGAAAATTCAGAACAACACTTGGGGCAAAGCTCCTTGGCAGTGAGATGAATTCAGCTTCTCAAGGGAAGTGCTGGGAATGCTATTGTTTGAGATGTTTAAAACTCTCTAGGTCAGAAATTGCAGGGAGCAGTCCTGTGCTGGCAAATGGACATACTGGTGGAGATGATGGGTCTTTCTCCTCTCTGACAACTTTTATTTATTATTATTATTTATTGTTTTATTAGCTTCAGATCGTTGACTTCGCCTCTAGTTCAGTTTTGCTGTATATACTATACAGTCCATAATAAGCGTGGTACTAAATGATATGCTTTTGTGCTGATGTGGTGCTTGTTTGTTTCCCAGTGGAGCAAGGTGATATAGGCATATACATTAAATATATTTATGACAAATTTATCATCTATTACTTTTATTTAGAGTGGTTTTGAAGTAGAGCAGATTCTGCTGGAAAACAAACATCTTTCTAAAGGCAGACAGCAAATCCAAAAGCTAATTTGCATCCTTACTCCTTTAAAAAAAAAAAAACAAAAAAAACACACACACACAAAAAAAACAAAAAACAAAACAAAACAAAACACAAAAACAGCTGCAACAGAGAAAAAGAGTTCACCACTTTTCTTTTATACAGTCAGCGTAATAGATCCTGGCTCATCTGCGCTTGCTGGAGGAGATATCTCTCTCTCTTTTTTTAAGAACTAGAGCAGAGACAAGCTGAAAACATGGGCAATGTCTGTTCTTCATTGTACTGAGTTGGAACAGCTCCCTGGAGCTGGAAGACACTTTGGATCTACTCCGTGAAAGGTTTAATGCCTTATGGTCAGCAAAGCAATTCAGCATTCAAGCACATGGCTATCATTAAGCATGTTTTTGTATATGAAAAGCCCCTCTAGTAAAGAGGGAGGAGGGAAGATAAGCATGTTCAGAGGGCAGAGAAAATCCTGTTGGGAGGGAAAGGAAGCTATCATTTGGTTTCTATGCCCTAGAAAGACTGCAAATATAGGTACCTGCATATGTCATCTGAGAGCTGCAGGACTGTGGTAAATGCCAAACCCTCATAGGGGTTTTAGGGCAGTATGTCTCGTAAGTGCTTCCTGAAAGGAAAATGATGCTTACATTAGATAATGAAGTCAAATACTGTAAGAGATTTTCTCTTGAGGTTGAGTGCCTCCCTTGTTGGAAGTCTGCTGCTTCTTGTCCTGACTTACTGCAGGGGAATAGTCTTGCCTCTGGCTTTTTAATCTTCACTGGTGTCCGTCATTTCTCTAGGATCATTAGGTTTTTGTAGTTGTCCTAGACTCCCAGATAGGCTTCAGCAGGACTTAGCCCTGATTTCAGCTGGGCTTATCTGGCTTAGCCAGATAAAATGCAGCTATGGTGTCCTGCACTCAGACCATGTCTATCAACATACCATGAAACTGAAATTCATAGGGAAGAAATGCTTTTCAGGTGCATTATTTCTTCCCGTAGAGATAGATAACCCTTATTAATGGAATCCTATTAGACATATTCTCTTATGCTTGTCTTTCATCTCTTTTTTATTTACATTAACCATAGTTTAAAAAAAATGCCAAAAAGTTCCTGCTACTGGGAAATTGTTCAATACCTTGAGGACCTTTTCATGGGTGTTCAGTTTTTATTTTTTACTTTTACCCTTTTCAGCCAGACCTTTTCTACTTCTGTTGTGGTCTTTCTGAATTGGATCTGTGGTTTGGTTTGCTGTTTCTGAACTCAGTTCCCCAAAGACTCTAATTACCAGGTTTTGGGGGAATCCTAGGGCCCGTGGGAAGCCCTTTATCCTGATCTGTAACCTGCAAGAAGGTAGTTGGCATAATAGTTTGCATCCATACACAGTATAGTCAGCTGACATTATCTCTGGTAGTGACCTTTCTTAGTGAACTGAGATATGGTATTCCTATATCCTGTTTCCTGTTTTGCTTTGTTTTTTCCCCTTTCAAATTCTGCACTGTACCATCCCAGATTGCACATCCTCTGGGCTCTCCAGTCTCTTGCTGAGGCTGTAGAAGAGACCTGCCAGATTCTCCCAGATGCACTGAAATGAACATCATTAGGTAGCCTAGTGGATGGTGATTTTTACATCTAATGATGCTGTACCCTGCAAGCAAAGCACACAGGAAGCAGGGCTGTGAAAAAGCAGTAGTGTGGGCAGATTTTAATTGCCATGCTGAGAGGTCAGATAAGAAAGTCATGAAATGGCTTGGAAAAATGTGAACATTTATATACCATAGTAAGACCCTAAGGCTGCAGCCATGTTTGAAAATGCTTCCAAATTTGGTTACAAAAAGAATGAGAGCATGTAGGCTACTGAGCCTTCCCTCTTTGTTCCCTTGCTTCCCATATTCTCTACCAATTCATTTATTTTTTTCTCTTCCTCCTCCTCTGGCATTCTTCTTTGCTTTCACATTCTGTTCTTTCTCTGATCTTCTGCCTCAAATGCTAAGTGATTCTTCTATGTCCCACATACTTCTTCTGTGTTTGCAATTTTTCTTAATTTATAATAAAGCCAGTGCCTGATTGTCTTTGAAAGTGGATTCTATCTGGGTTATTTATCAGCTATGTAGATTGCATTTCCTTAATCTTGTTAGCTATTTGGTATATAAAGACATATTGCATGCAGTCAGTGGATAATGCAGTTATAAACTATGCTGCATAGAATTTCCATTTCTTGTCTGCTGTTCTGGGAACTGATGTGAAAAATTTCATCCTGATCCAGTGGCTCTTGCTGTTGCTGTTTTGTCTCAGGAGTCCCTGGTCCTCTTCTCCCCATGTTGCTTTCTGGTTTCTAGTGCTGCTCTTCCACGGATCAGCGTAGCTGAATCTACTGCTGTGTGGATTTGGTTGCATGGATCCTCATCAAGTCACTAAGCTGAGTGCTATGTTCCTGAGAACAAAGGACTGCTTGCATTGGCAGGTAGCGTCCAAACACTTATGACCGAGTGCAGTATGCTCTCTGTTTTACCCAAAATTGTAGCAGCAGAGCGCTCTTTTAACACCTCTGACCTGAATTTAATTTGACAGTTGCAATCAAATTGAATCCTTAATATTTGCAAATTGTTTTGTGAACCTGGTAGTGATTTTGCTTGGGATTTAGTACACTAACTCACTAAGCTCCCAGATCCTATGAAGAGCTCAGGAGGAAAAGAGAAAATGGTTTGGGTTTCAGTCAGTTTTGTCCAGCGCTGTCAACATCACCAAAATAATGGGCTCAACATCCGTCAAAAAGAATCTAGACTGTGGCACAGCATCAGAGCTTTTACAGGCCCCTGGAGATCGAGATGTTTTGAAACACTGGAAAGTCTCATCTGACAATGACACGCGGTCTTTAAAGTGCCTGTCTGCGGCGGTCTGTGTCAGCTGGTGGAACAAATCCAGTCAGCAGCCCTCTCTTGGTGCTGTCCTTTCATCTGGTGATAAAACAACTGTTGAGGTCTCCAAATGCATGCCATGGTGCTGTTCAAGTAAAGGGGAAAAGGGTAAGAGGACCTTTGATAAAAAGATGCTAAATTGAGGAGGGGGAGGGTCATTCATGTCTCCTGGGCATGGGTCCAGGTGAATATGCATAGGTGGAGCAGGATGTAAATGTGTCTGTGCGGGCAGAGCAGTGATCTGGATCTGAGATGATTTGGAGGAGGTGTGGTACAGTACTTAAACACAGGACATTTATTTGCCAGGAGCTGACTTTGATCTTGGAGTAGGACTTCCGTGTGAAATGAGTTCTGCTAGGTCCTGGTGTGTTTCCAGTTGAGTGACTCCTGCATGCAAAGATGAATGAGGCTGGAGTTCAGCCTGCTTTGCAGGTGGGTGGGTAGGTGTTAGCCTGGGTCCTCTTTCTGGGATGGATTTTCCTGGGACCCAGGCTGTGGCAGACAGCAAAACTGTGAAACAGTGTAAAGAATTTTGGAACAAACCTAGAAACTGAGGGTATGCATAACTCACTGTATGGGGACAGTATCTGCTTCTTTGATTTGCAAGCCCAAGTTTCTCTCAGGAATTTTTTTTATTTGTAGCCTTGCATCCCCTGGTTTCTTTGGCATGTATCGTTACGTTGGTTTCTGGGATGGGAGGAAATGGTACCTCTTTCCACAAACCTGTTTCAAAAAAATCCTTCCTTCTACTTTAGGCATCTTGTGCCTCCTGGTATACACAGAGCTTTCTGCTCACAGATGCAATACATGACTCAGTTAAGTGTTTAGGTGGTAACACAGACCTCTAAGTCTATTTCTGGGAAACCTCTGAAATTTTCCAGTATTCCTCTGACCTACATGTGATGGCTGTAACATGTGCCACACAAACTGCATTTACATGGATGACATTTAGGCTGAATGGAAGTACGGACCCTCCATTCATAAATTAATCCTCTCTCTTTCCTCTCCACTTTCCTGCCTGCCTGACTCCCCTTGCTGCTCACTTTCTCTCTCATTGCCTGCTCTTTGGACACGGCTAAACAGCATAGCACAGGATGCCGGTCCTGGCTGCCCGAGCCGTGGCCAGCCCTGCCTCTGTTTTACAGATGAAGCCAGATACGCTCCACAGCATCCTAGAAATGATGAGCTTCTCTTTTTTTTTTAGAGGTCAGGCTGTGGGAAGTACCCGCTCTTCTCTGACCTGAGCCCCTGCAAATCTTTGTGCCCACCGCAATACCACCAGTGAGAACTCACAGCAAGGTCATTCTGTGCTTGCATTGTCCTCCAGGGAGATCCACATGCCGGCGGAGTTAATTACACTAACAGCCGCAGAAATTATATTGGCCCACCACTGGCCTAGTGAGATGAATATCTCCATTTCTTAGTCACAGGGGGACGTTAATGGTATTTTTATTAACTGGTGACCTGTTGACTGCTATTAGAATATAGATTGTATGCGTAAACCAGGTCAGGGTACTGAAGATATGATTATAGAGCAATTACTGTGTCAGCCAGTGTGGCTTCTAATCAGAGCTGGCAAAGAGTCTTTGGAAGCCTGAAAATGGTTTTTGGAGTCCAACAAGAAGAAACAGCTTGGGATCAAAGTCTGTATTGTGCCTTTACATCTTTCTGGAATTAAATGTCTGATTTGCTATGATTAGGATGGGCAGTCAAGGCAGAAAGAAGTCTTAAGAAGGACAGCTTTTAGTGGAACACAACTGATTAGGGGAGTTCAAAGTTCAAAAACTTTTTTCTTCCTTTTCTTTTTTATTATATGGTTTATGTTTATTTCATTGAGCTGGCTGAGGATGCTAATTCTGCTCTTGCCCTTTAAAATGAACTGCAAGGTCATACGGCTGCGTGTCTGGGATGTCAGTAAAAAAGATTACACTAATACATGCATTTCATTTGATGAGGGCCATAGCTACAGAACCAGATTTAGAATTGTTCCACGTTTGTCAGAACTATTAAAGGAAAAAAGGAATGATAAAACTAAGAGCTGGTGTGTTAGGTATAGAACCCGGGGCTGGGTTTCTCTTAGGTGCAGCTGTTCATTTGGAGGTTGAACTGAATACCCTGATTCCCAAAGACTAGCTTTGTTCCACTAACAGTGCCAGGGATCCCAGTGAAATGACTGGAAGAGACGGAGGAACCACTTTGCATGGATGAGAGCTTGAGGATCATGTGTGCCTTGACTGGCGCTTGTAACCATATTTGTATTCTCTTCATTTATGGACTAGATAACACATACTGTTGAGCCCACCAGCGTACCTGCCAAATACACTTGTATTTGATGTTTTTCTGTGGTGGACATTGGCTTTACTGGAGGGGAGGGCACAATACTATTTGTATGTTTATGATTATCCTGTTCCCCCCAAAAAAAGTCCTAAATCATCTGAGATGTGAACAACTAAATAATCTCATGGTAATCTGAGGCAGAAGATGGATTTGGAAATCTGGTCCTCCAGTTTATGAAAACAACGTAGTAGCTGAGATTCAGGAGGAAACAAAATGGTTATAGATTTCATTTGATGATTAATATATAATATATAGCTTAGAGGATAAACTCTCTCCCTTCCATTTTGGAACTGGAATTCAGCTTAAATAGGAAAATAAAATTTGAATTATGAGTCTGTCGCTAAGCTTTCTGCACTGAGAGAATTCAGTTGCATGCAAAAGCTTGAGGGAGGAGGCATGTTTGTATTTTTTCCATCAGATTTTGAATTATCTCTGCAGTTGCCATTGTTATCAATGTGGTTAGTGAGTCCTGAGTATTCTTGAAAATTCATCCATTGATCTTTTCAGATTTGTTCCTATTTTGTCTGCTTTTTAGCCTGTGAATGAAAAAGGCATATTCTGAGCGGACGGGAAGAGAGGGGAGGGAAGAGCAAGAGATGAATGTGCTTCCTGAACCAACCTCCTTATGAGAGTAAAGGGAAAAATGTCCTTTCCCTGCTAATACATAGTTCAAACCACCATGCAAAGGTGGCAAGCATTGTCATATTTTTTTTGTTTTCTTAAAGCTTACTTTTTGTGGTGTTTTCATGAGTGTTTACCTTTTTTCTTTTTTTTTAAAGGCATTTCTTATCAATGTTTGGGGGGAGAAAAACTTGGTGATCTGAAACACGAAACATCAAGAATCAGAATGACACTGAAAAACCCAATACTTTTTATTATTTCAGGATTTTTAAGCCAATGTGATGATTCTCTGGGGCTTGACTTATTATCTTTGAATACTGAAAAGATGCTACTAAGGCAAATCTTCTTTCTTAAACACTTTTTCTCTGACTAACTTCCCATTCCAGCAGTCTGGCATCTATTTAATACTCTGTGTGTCAGAAATTCCCATTTTAGAGATGACTCTGTTTCCATCAAAGCTGCAGCCGTACTTCACAATTTCACTTATTAACAGCCTACTGAGATAATTGGGTCTGCCCAGCTCATTAAAAATAAAATATTGATGTTTTCTTAGGGTGGATGTAATTATCTTGCCCCCACAGGGAACAGGCAGCATGAAGGAGGGAGGGTGTGGTCTAATACACATTCTGCTGTGCACCTGCTTGCTGCTTGGCAGTGAAGGAAATTAGGGACTCCTAGTGCAGTCCTAGTGCAGTTACGACAGGTGAAGGTGGGAATGCAGAAGAAAAGATTTCCTTTCAAGCCTGGACAACACAAATTGACCTTTTTTTTTTTTTTTTTTAAAGCATTAACTGTTTAATTAACCATTAACGAATACATTACTATGCTATAGTATACTCTTTATAGCATACAATTGCAAACATTTCATTCCAGGGAGAGATGTCTTCTCTGACTTTGTATCATGAGGAGCAGGAGTGGTGCACATTCCTCTTTACTGTCCCACTTGACGTTACTCAAGACAAAATTGCTGGAGCCAGTTCTACAAGTGAAAACATACTTACAGCTCTAGCTTCTCTTTTCTGAGATTTTTTGCAGCAATTCCCTCGGTGCCCTGTATTTCTCTCCGTAAGGCACTAAATGGGTCACTATCAAATCCAGCTGGTACAGGTCATCAAATGTATGATTAGACAGCAATGATGTCTAGCTACCACTGGTGAACTAGGAGCACTGGATATGTTCTTGGCCTCCCATGCCTTGAGTTACCCAATTTGCCTTGTCCGACTGTAATTGTGAGATATTTCAATGGTGCTGTACTGGCAGTGGCTTTTAATTTCCCATGTCCCAAAAATGGAGGTGGAGGGAGAAAGTATTGGGGAAAAAACAGAGCACTTTTTGCTCCCCTTTCTTTCTGGTTGTTTTAAATGAGCGTTAGAAGACAGACACAAAAGAAAATCTGAAATATCAGAGAGCATTTAAGTAAATTAGATGTTCCTGTCTCATTATCCTGTTTTAGGTACATAGGACCTCAGGTCTAACTGAAGGTAAATGTGATGAAGGCTCCTAAGCTGTGATGCTAGTGGTCCCATAGCTCACCTATTTGGCTAAGAAAACATAGCTGTGAACACTGCATATTGTCCCAAATCGACCTTTTCAGTAGTGTTGGCTTTTGTATGCATCTTAACAACCATGCACGGGCCTCGGGCCAAACTTTTTCCATAGCCCTGCCTGTAACTGTGGTTTTTGCACGGAAGTCTCCTGTTCCGTATACTCTGTGATGTATTCTAGCTGCTCCTCTCTCCTGGTTGGAACTAGCTTTTGAGGCACCTCGCTGCTCCCACAGCATGTCCATTGAGGGTTCAAGGGCTTGGCAACAGGCTGCTGGGTACTCTTGCTGCTCGAAAGACGTCCTGCACTTCCTTAGTGCTCTTTTAGTCTTTTACTGCAGCATCGTTACAGTGGAGTGGTCTGTACTGAGGCACTGGTCAGTAACTCTTTGGGGCAGGTACAGTGTTAAGTATAAGCAGGTGTGCAGTATTCTGACAGTATTGGTTTCTTCTGTCTTTCGGCTGTTTGAGAGTGCAAAGACAGACATTAAGCCACTGAAGAAGTACACCAATGTCTGCTTCCAGAAAGAACAATAGTTACTTTAGAGGGAAAAAATGCCACGTTTCTGTTGAAAGTTTCTGTCTGAAAGCCCGCAGTCTGTCTTTGAGTGTGAGGGAAATAAGCATTGCTGAGTGACAGGTTTCGGTTTTGCAAAGTGTTGCTCCTCTGCGCCACCTCCTGTACGTACCGCAGCCCTGATCCAGAAGACTTGGGCACTAGTAAGTACTGCAACATCCATTTCAGGATGAGCTGAGAGGAAACAAACTCCTTGCAGTTTTCAAGCCCGGAGGCTGTGGTCTGGCTGTAGGTTCACATCAGTTTGTTTTGCTTCCAAGTTGAGCTATTACCAGCTTAAAAGCCAAAGAAAATCCTGACGTGCTCTCTCTTCTCTGTTAGCAGCACTGCTAAGGGATTTTTCTGTTTCTGAGAAAGCCTCCTATTCTGGTGTGCCACAAATGATGTATATAGCTCTGCAAAATGGCTGGAGGCAGCATTATAATTTCACAAGTTTGCTTCTGCAGTCAGCTCTGAAGTGCTTTGCATGGAGGTCAATGATAGATGTCTCTTGAGCAGGAATTAGGGAAAATAGAGTAAAATCAGCAGGGCTTATTCCACTTGTGTTTTAAAACCATGCTGTCTCAGACTTGGCAAAGTTGGGACTCTCTCACTGTTAGCGGGACTTAAAAATCAACCACTTCCAACATGCCAGTGAAAAAACCTAGGAGATGGCCTCTAAATAGGCCACTTCCTCCTTAGGCAGACAGTGAAATAAATGGTCACGTTTCTGAAAAAGCTGGCCATGTTGTGGCTGTAACTGTCACGGTAGGAATTGCTGGGCCCTGAGCACTTTGGTATATCTGGCCTTTATTTGGATAATGGGAGCTGAGCAGTTTGGAAAAATCTGTCCCTAATTATTGGTGCAGAGCCCTTGAAAATCTGGCCCCGAGCTCTTCTCAAATAAAAATCTGGCCTCATGGGCATGACTCTGTCAGAAGCAGTGCCTGGCATAAAGTGCTTCTTATCCTTTTCAGTGATTTCGTCCTCCTGTGAAGTTTCTAATTTATTTTAATTGCTTTAAAACTTTTTAAATGAGGCTATTTAATGGCTAGGATTTTGACTTATGGATCGAAGCTTCAGTGCACTCCGCATTAAATGGCGTGTATTTCGTTATGCCTAAATTCTATTGTTATGCCTGACCTTTGTGCCGGCTTTTCATTTTCCAGTTTGGGGGTAGTTGCATTTCAAGGGCTCCCATCTGTCATAATTTAGTGTTTCTTCAGCACTTTTTCTCATCTTAGGAAGCCATTCAGTATGTCCAAATATTGCTTTATGCCTGCATGGACAATGCTCGCTGTCTTTGGAGGCATCTATTCTGTTTCACAAAGGGAAACGTTGCGGTACATCTGAGTGCGGACTGAAGGCAAAGACGTCTCTTTGAGCCACTGGGTTGTAAAGAGATGAACTCGCCGGCTGTCCTCTCTCAAAGCTTTTCAGGAGCCTGACTGTTCATGGGGGATTCTTTGCATGGGCCACAATTGAGCCCTGTTCTTCCTGTGATTGCTATTTTGCAGAGGGCAGTGCTATGTAAAACTAGGCATGGAGTTTTGTTGCATTGAAATTCGTGTCCCTGATACCCATTGGTTAGAGCTGAAAGGCTGAATTCACATCTTGTTAATTAAGTCCTCCTGGCCGTGCTTTCAAGTGGGTACCATTTTGGATGGCATTTTGCTCGGTCCTGTCTGCTATCTGAAGTGATATCCTTCACTGCTCTGCCTCGCTAGCGAGCAGCAGAAAGAAAGGTCCCTTTGACACTACATATTCCCGTAGGGAGGGAAGGGGAATGGGGTCAAAGAAAACAAAGAGGTAAATGTGTAATGCAGTGAGTTAGAACTAGGCCACAAGACCCATCTTACAACTCCGATCTTCAAGAAAATGGTCAGAGCTCTCTAATAAGTGAGCAAGTAGGGGCTTCTGCCTCTGTTTCATGAGGAAGACAACGTGTCCAGTGACACAATACCTACACAAAGCCAAAAGGGGGGAACATCCATTCCAGTGGCCAGTGCAGCCGCAGAGTTTTTGTACCTCCCTTGGCAAATCATGAAGTCTCCACCCCTCAGTTTCCATTTGTAGTACAGGAATCATAATGCCTGTCTGTCTCACAGAGCCACTCTGAATGATTTTTCCAGTGTTCTTTTCACTCACTTCCATAAAAGCAAACTCCTTGCGTTCATAAAATGAGCAGGGGAAATGTGGCTAGAAAGCAGCATTCAAGGGGACTGCCAGCTTTGTGTAGAAGATGGTATGATTAGCTTAATTATTAGGGCAGTAGGGTTTCTTTAATGTACATTATAAGTATATAGAGATCTAAGCCCAGAATTGTTTTAGCAAGAGAAGTGCCACAGATTGCATGACCACGGCCATTTCTTAGTTACTGGCCTGGCCAAATGAGATTCCAGCATAGGTTTATGCTACTGGAGAAACCAAAGTGGCGAGTTGCTAGCTCCAGGGAAGTCACTTGCTACATTCTTCACTTTCAATGAAACTGAAATTTCAACTCAGAAGTTTTACTGAAGGATCCTTTGGATTATATTGGCTTGTTTTTCACCTTACTTTGATACTGCTGTAAGCCAGACCTGGAAGGTCCTTCTGATGTGTTTGGTTTTTAGTGAGGCATTTTTCCCATTTTGCACAACCATTGCACCAGAAGTGGCAGCAGAGAAGAGGCTCAGTAGGGAGTGAGGAATGCTTTGCAGCCAGGCAGAGGTGCACTGAAACAGCTGGGGACGACTGAGAGTTGAAGAAAAGTGTATGCCATTAAGTCAGGAGCACTGTGTTCTTTCTGGAAATATGGCTGGTAAGGAAGAGGGGTGATCTCTGCTATTTCTCACTATCTGCATCTACTCTCTCACATCTGTGCCAAATTTTAAATGCATTTTGCCCTGCTTCTCTTTTCCTTCAAAAAGCAAGAAGCCACGAGGAGAATATACAATCTGGAGATGTTTCTCTGCCTGTACCCTGGAAGCGTTTCTGGGAACACAAGGTCTGTGTGCTAAGCGCTAGGTGGAATTCAGACAGATGGGTTGTCAGCAGCCTAACAGATATATTCATCTCATTCCGATGCTTTCTTTTATTTATTCATTTTAAAGGCACCCCATTTTCCCCTAGCCATTTAAAATACAAAACAGTAATTAAGAGCGTCTGAAGAAGCTCCAGATGGATTAGGGATGTCTCCCAAGAGGTCGGCTGACATTTCCGCTCTCTGAAAGTCCCTGCTCAGCTGCCCCTTCAACCAGCAAACCTTGATTCCAGCGGCCATCTGATTAAACAACAAAGCATCAGCAAGTACTAAAAGTCACTTCTCTGGGGCCAGACTGCACTGACAGCAAGGGCAGAAACCAAAAATGATGAAAAGGGAGGAAGCCTTTTGGTGCAAAACGTGTCTCTTGGTACTATATAGAGAGCTGGAAGATGAAATGTTTTCCTTTGTATGATCCTGGCTGGTCTGCTGCTTGCTGTGTCCTAATAGCCTGGATCCTGGTTGTAAGTAGACAGAGGTTTGATTTGTATCCTATGCACCACTGTGTGTGTATGTGAGGTTGTGCAAATAAGGGCTGTTAACTCCATGATTAGACTCAGGTATCCAAACATTACTCCATGTGAAATGATGTTTTACAGAACTTCCTCTGCAAGATATTATCATACCTCCCTGCAGCATCCTCGCCCCCTCTGTATCTCTCTGGCAGCACCCCTTGACCGTGAGCTGCAGAGTGCTCTGGTGCTCTGCCTTGGCTTGCACATGCAACCTAGCTGATGCTCATCTGCGGCAATTCCCAGACCCCTCTGCCCTCCCATGCCAGGGCTTCCCACGCCCAGCTGTGCCCCAAACCCGCAGGTCTGCCTTGCTGGTCTCTCAGGCAACCACTAGCCTCTGAAACAGGCACCGGAAAGCTGTGCTAGGGCAGTGCCAGGCTAACACAGTTACGCTGCTTTCAGAGCTGGGTTAGCATTCCCCTCCAAAGAATGGGTGAGGGGGACTTTGTGGGACAGGGTGCGGAAATACTTGCTTGAGTTGGTGCTTGATGTGTCTGCCCCTGTGACTCATAGACCTAGTAATGTTGCCAATTTTAGGGCTTTTTTTCCAAGAGTGTTGGTATATTTCTTAAAGCCACAGCTCTTGGTGACATGCTATTACATGAAAATCCAACCTACTGTTATTTTCTTTTCAAAGGAAGTTTCTAGTCCTTCTGGGTGAAAAGGTGGACAGAGGAGATTTATATGAAAAGGAGGGAGAGAGAGGAAAAGAAAAATTACAGTGTGTTTTTTTAAAAGAAGTCATGTTTTTTTTAGGCAAGCATTATGCATTTGGAGGAATGCGATAGATTTTTTTTTTTTTTTTTTTTTTTTTTTTAATATTTAAAGCTACCTTTATTGAGGTAGATTTGCCACTTCCATCATACCCCACAATAGTAATTTCTTTTGTGCTGGCCACATCCTGCAGCAATCACCACCAAAAACATGGGCGTTGTTGTATTTATTCCTTGCTGAGACTAGATGACTCTGGTATGGGTATTTGACTGGCCTGACTTTTAGTTTTCAAACCCAGACTCTTCCTCTGTGCAGGAGGCAATTCTGAAATCATACCTGAGTCCTGACCCTTTGCTAATGGGACACAGTTATAGAATTCACTGAGGGGTCCTCAGTCAGCAGGCTGGGCAAATATAGTTACTCTACTCCTTCTCTCTTACATTTGCCTTTGAATTTTTGCGTCTGAATTATGAAATGCCACCTCCACTAGCCACTGCCAGGAGCGAGGAGCATTAATATTGATGTTGGAAGGCCCTGCTGCACAGCAGCAGGGTGATTTAAGGGTGAGAATGATCAGGGATAGTATCAGAGTAAATAAATTCAAGGTCCAATTTATTTTTTTCTTTCATCGTGCTCTTTTTTTTTTTTTTTTTTTTGTCAAGGCAGAATTAATAAAATAAAACAATTTAAAAGAGGAAAAAAAAGTGAATCGACAGATTCTCTAAGCTGCTGACTCGATTAGTTTGTAACATTTCCTGCCTTGCCGGCTTCTTTCTATCCTTCCTGCCACCTGTCAGGACGAAGGCAGCGCAACAAAGCCTGGTGCGAATAGAGCTGTGCCATTCGGATGGCAGCAAGCCACAGCCCGCCTCTGCATGGAAGGGGAGAGGCTGGATGGCAGAGAGGTCTGGGAGGGTGGCTTGCAAGCCTGTGGTAGAGACGGAAAAAAATGCCAAAGCCTATATATTGCGTTTCTTTCTGAGAAAATTGAATGAGCAGGGCTGATTCTGGACTTTATTCTTTTGGTGGCAGCTTTCATGACTATCGTTATTACCGCTTTCTGTAAATAAGTCAGAGCTAGTCTTTTAAGTTTCCAGCTGCGACTGAGGAGACCGTGACACTGCCCTCATGCTTCGCCTGTGATGCTGAGCAAGGCACATTGTGCCTCCTTCTCCTGCCTACACAGTCACCCTGATCTGCTCCCAAATGTGCCCTGGGGACAGGCGCAAAGCTCGGGTGTGCCAGCCGTGGGAAGAGGTGGGAGAGAGAATTTATGAGCAGCTGCCAAACTGGCACTGTCTTTTTGAGGATGGGCTGTAAAGCCCCGGAGGTTGTGGAGAGTAAGAAAGGGCTCCCTTCCAAGGTACGTACCTTCCTCCAAGGCGGTGGAGGCAGAAGCAGCAGCACGGCGTGAGAGGGGAGGGGGTGTCGGGAGAGGCTCCCGCACCACGGCCGTCCAGCTCCCCGGGCAGGGAGAGCTGTCAGGCAAGCAGCTGCGCTTGCACAGGTCCCCTCGCCAGGGACCTCGGCTGAGTCATCCTCTCTCCATGGCAAGCTGAAGAGCGAACTGACGGCAGGACCCTGGGGTGCTTGCTTTTTGCAGCTAAGTGTGCAGGCAGGGCAGCATAGTGAGACATGTTTTTGTAGAGCTAGCTGCTTGTTCTGTTGCTGGTGACCGATGCCACACTGGGATGCTTTGTTTCCCTACAAAGAAGTTCCAGCGTAGTTGGGGCTCAGCACCATTTCAGTGCAGACCACTGTCATGCTTGTGAAATAAATATGGTGCAGGTAGGAGAGACTGGTCTTTCCTACGCTGAATGCCAGTGCTGCAGTTGTCATTTGCATTTTCTTCCCTTAGAAACCAGACTGTGCAACTGTGGTCTTTTATAGACCCCCTCTTTTCCACAGGCCATCAAACAGCAACTTACCAGGCCACTTGGCAGCAACGACTGCAAATGGGTTGGAAATGGCGATTTGTGGAGGATGCAAATATGTAAACTCATTTCTGCAGGACTGTCCAGCTTGACATCAAGGCTGTTCCAGCTCAGGGAGGGGGGGCTTTGCCTTTTTTGCTTTTTTAAGAAAGCTGTGCTTGCTTCTCTTCTGCCTCTAGCCTCTCTGTTTCCTCTGAAGCTTCACTTTTTTTGCCCTCCCCAGTTAGGGCATTTCTGTCTCAGATGTTGCTTTTGATGGGATTTTATTCCCCTTACCCATCTTAGTTTCTTCTGACCCCAATTCTGTTTTTATAATGAGGCCATGCTAATTCGTGCTGAGAGCTTATGAGTTTTCTTTAAGCACAGGGAGAGGTCACTGAGAAATGGCTAGGGGTGTTTGTTTCTTCCCATGGCTGCTGTTCAGAAGGTCTGATCAATTTATTTCCCTACCACCATCACACCATTTCCTGGCTAAATTAACAGCGGTGCCTTGTGCAGGCATTGTGTTGGGGGGGAGTGAGGGGACAAATAAATTGACACAGGAGGTGGTGGTAGGAAGACAGGGTATGGGAGAAGATAGGGCTGGACCAGTAAAGGTCTGCCTACGCAAATGCCAGCTGCTTTGTCATCGCGAGGCAGAGGCCAATGGTTTTGCACAGAGTAACTGGTAAGGGAAAAGCAAATTAAACAGTTATTAGAGAGAGGCAATCAGTTGGTACCTTGCAGTGGGCTATAAACAGATCTGTCAGTCGCCTTTATTCATTGAAGACATGGCTTAAGGGGAGCCCTTTTTAGGCATGTTTACTTAGTTACATAGAAGGTCCTGTCCCTTAGCAAGAGCCTTATCATTGTTATTAGTGGTAATACAATAATAATAGTAATAATGCTGGCAGATATAACTTCCTCCTGAATGAATGCTCTTGGAGAAGTTGTTGTTATTATTATTATTTTTTTTTTTTTTAAAAAACAGCGTCCTCATGCTGGGCTCTAATTACCATTTTTATGAGAACTACATGTTGCCCTATTCATGCAAGAAGATTTGTTTATCAAGGGTTTCTCTTCCAGTGCTGCTTCTGTAGAGTTTATCTCTTCATCCTTAGCAACAAGTGTTGGAGTGCTAGTGTAAATGAAAGGCCTGAGTTACTGGGGTGGGTGAAAAGGCAAAAGGATTAGATTTCTTCATCAGGAGAAGTGGCAGAAGGATCAGATTCCTGGTCAGGATGAATCGGTACAGATCCAGCAGAGGCTGTGATGCCATATTGCTTCTTGCCATTTGAAACTTCCACGCAAATGGAGAAAAAGAGAGTGAAGCAGTTAATCTCTGTATAATTAAGCATTTCTTCAGACCCAGCAACATCTCATCCTGATCAGGGGAGCAGTTTAGAAAATGAAAAATAAAATCAGCTCTTTTAGCCACCTTCTAACATGAACTTTCTGTGCCTTGGCTCATCCAAGCAGAGTAGTTCAAACCAGAACAAAACCAGAGCAAGCTCTCTTCAAAGTGGGTAACCAGAATTATGACATCTCCATTTCTTTGTCAGTACACATAGCCACCCCATGAGGTGTTAGTGCTCCCAAGTCTGTCTGCTCCGCTGTTTTTTCCAACTAACGAGCTCCCCACTTGCATGCCAAACTTTTGCTGTAGTGCCTGACCTTGCACTTTGTGCTTTTCTCATTTCTGTTTGACTAGTCTTCAGGGTCAGGCAGTTCTCCGTCTCCCTCTGCATTGACAGTGTTTTCCAACTATGTGTCATCCGTTCACTTCAATAGCCCACTCTTACTTTTATGCTAAGATCAATCATGAAAATGTTAAATAAAATTGGTTTCAGTCCTTGAGGAGCTCTATTAATAAATTCCCCTTTCAGCCTGACCAGTTGTCATCTCTTTCATCAGTTCCTTATTTGCCTTAAAATTCTTTAATAATGCTATCATCTACATCTTTACCAGTACTCCCCTATAAGACACTGTATCCAATGTTTTACTTAAATGGTGGTAGATTAGTCTTTACTTCATTTCTTTTGTTTAAAAAAAAATCAGTTATCAGAAAAGGCAGTTGGTTTGTTTGGAGCTTTCGGAAAAGCCATACTGCATTTTATCCTATTTTCCGCTTACCTTGATGTCTTTAATTACTTCTGCATATATTCCAGAGCTTTGCATACTGCCAGGATCATATAACTAAAACTGTAGTTGCCCAGATCACTTTCTCTTTTTTTTTTTCTTCTATATTTTAAGTCGGGTATTCTGCAGTCATATAATACCCTTCTATATTGATAGGTGTACTGAGATTCTTGCAGCTTATCCTGCAATATCCTTTATCAGTTCTTTAAACATTCTGGGGTGAAAGTTCTCTTGTTCCACCTCCTTGAGTGCAGTATGTTCTTGGAGTTTACTCCACTCCAGGAATTATCATTTCTGTTTTCTCATTCCTGTTGGCTATACTGCCTTTGTCCTACACTCAGTATCACCATCGCTATTAAAAAATTAAGCCAAGTCTTCATTTACTTTTTGGCATGCACATAGATTATCTTCAGTCTCTACTGCATGCCCACTGCATAGCATTCTTGATAATTTTTTCTTTGCTGTCCTTTTATTAATATGACCAAAGAGTCTTTCTACTATTTTTGATAGTAAGCATCCTTTGCAAGGTCTGGCCTATCTTGAATTCTGACAAGTATCACTTTATTGGTACACTTCCGGACCACGGAGAGAATATATTCCTCATTGCTCAGTTCTTTCTTCTGTTCCTGATAGGTTCTACCATTGCACAAATACTCTTTTTCACAGGGATTTTTTGTTTCTTACTTGGGATACAAAAACTGCAAGAGAACTGTGTCCTATCTGTTGATCGCGTCATCATGTGGTGAGAGAGAACTTGCAAGGTTTGCACAGTCAATACCTGAGTGCATTAAAAAAAAAACCAAAAACAAAAAACAAACAACAACTTTCCATCAACTTTTCATTTCCTCCAGCTTATCTGGTTTAAAAAGAGGCCATAAACTTCTGTATTTAAATAAGTAAGCTTAAACCATGGGTTCAAATGCATTCTCTGCATCTGAAACTTGGAGAAGCTTCCAGCAAAATTCCCAGTTTTGCAGCTTGGATTTGTGTCTATTTTGGGCATGCGTTTGTGGACTTGATAAGGTAGAAATAAATTCTGTCTCTGCTGCTCCAGTAATCGGTGGGTGGAGTTGTCTCATTGTGAATAATACTTGCTGGGACAGATTATATAGCTAGTGGGGTAGAGAAGGGTTGGGAGACCTCGGGATGTGAACAGGGGAGATCAATCCAGACTTCAGTAATACTGGCACTGTGGTGCGCTTGCTCTCCATCCATACAAAATGAGAGCAAGCAAGGTGCCTCCCAGATTACTGCTCAGTGAAGATTAGACAAGATGGAGTTTGCTTGGATCTGAGCTTATTTGTATTCATTGGAGTCCTTGACGCCCACCTCAATTCCAGCAACCTAAAAAATAATGGTTACGTTAAAGCTTTCCAGCAAATGCCCACAACACAGATCATTATCGTCTGAGTGACAGGAGGGAAAGAGATGAGGGGGAGGAGAGGCAGGGGGAATCTGCATCCTCCTGCTGCTGCTGCCTGGATTTGCATCATACAATGCTCCAGTAGACAAGAGGGGGGATATTTTTTCCCCAATATAAATGCATGTATCTGTCCTAACAGTGAAAGTAGGGCACATGTGATTGCGCACAAATGTTCAGGTGTCCACAAACAATGAATTTAATAGACGAGCACACAGCTACCACGGTACCTGCAGCCATTGCCTGCACAGTTGCGTCTGTGGAAGCATTCAAACAGACACCCTCAAGCAATTAAAAAACCAAAACCCCCAAGAAGTATAGCTGTATTTTCACACACACTGTCTATGGGCTACCAATTTAAAAAGCAAAAGAATACCCCAAGAACAGAAAACTGTTTTAGTAGCAGTCTCGGCTGTATATTTGGGATCTGACCCTTGCACCATTTTTGGCCCAAGTAGTCTTCTTTTCTGTAGTTCTTCATAGGCTTCTATTTTGTTCCTCTGTAACCCTAGGACTCTAATAACTTGAGGTTGTGGATTCCTTGAGGGTACCGGGTTAGCTAGAGAGCTGTGCCTTTTAAACCAGTGTGGGTTATCTGAGTTTTAAGCTGTAGTGTGAAAAAATACCCACATAGTTATGCACAGAGCAATTCGAACCCTAGGCGCACCAGTTTCTTCTGTCCCCCTTCCTTGAGCCCAAAGCCTCATACTATACTAAGTTTAATAATAACTGTTCCCCTGTTTTCTTCTTAGGTAATGAATGATTAGTGTAGGATATTGGTGATGAAAAGCTGTGTTCTGGAGCTCGTGTACCAAATGGGTCGGTACATGAGCGGCTGGGTTACCTACATACAGATATCTAGTACTAGTTTACATCTCTGGGGTATCTGAGATACCCATTGAGGGCCAGCACATATAACGTATGGCCTGCGCTCGTCTAGGGCATCCAAGCAGGATACCCTACGGTCCCTAAGATGGCATCAGCTGCCTATATTTAGGAAACTGAATCGCAGCCTATTTGATTTACAGGAAGGTAGTATAACAGTTTAGTATTGGATCTCAACAAAACCTGACTACTCAGGAATGAAAAATGCTTTATAGGGTTAATAGCCAATATCTATGCTTGCACAGAGGCAGACCTATAACTGCAATAAAAGCCACCCAAACAGACAGGACTTGAAGGCTAATTATCTAAATGCATTTTCCCCTTCTCTTTTGTTTTTATTCTCTATACTTTTTTAACAGCAGAGAGAAAAACCTCATATATAGCCATTATTTTGAGCAGGTTTTGTATCTTCCTGATTTGAGCATATCAGGGCTTTATAGCAATGCTGTTTCATTGTCTCAAGCTTCAGTGCCAGTTTATTTGCTTTGCCACCCATTTTGAGGGGTTTTATTCTTGACCTCAGAGGCACTGTGTGTGTGTGGTTGTAGGGAACTGTAATAGGGGAGATTTTTATCTGCCTCTTGGTGTAGCAGTGACAAGTTCATCACTGCTTGATATTAGCATGTTTTGAGGAGGTTGGAGGAATTTTATGCACATATGCATGAAATATTTTGAATATCTTGTGGCAGTCTTGGGAATGAGAAGTCAAGGGCTAGACGCACAGTGCAGACTGCTTAGCACCACTCGTCTCACTTCGGGGGTGCATTGGCTGACACCAGCTTCCTTTGCTTTTGCACGGCACCAGCCCTTGCCAAAAGTCACCACCAGGGCTTTCTGAATGGGAAGAACAGGCTATAGGGGGAGTTCAGCTATCCCACCCCACCTAACATGGGAACCACTGTATAGCATCTCTGAGAAGTGTTCCTTGTTGAAGAAAAAAGGTTACGTTTATGCACAACAAACTTGTTCCTGAGGTGTCCTCCAAAATGACTGGCATCCCTCCCACTATGGAATTTCTGATGGAGGAAGGAATTCAGGTCTTTGGAGTGTTGTTTTCATGTAGTTTTTCTGAAGAGCTCCTACTTTATCTCTTAAAAGCACTTTTCCTGTGGCTGCTGTCACTTCTGCCCACTGCCAGCAGGGTGTGCATGGTGAACAGCTGTTCCTTCATTGCCTGTTTCTAGAGAAGGTTTGTATATACTGTACCTGCAGATGGGAAACCACGGTTCTCTCATGCAGCGCTCTCTTTATTCCAGGAGGTCCTGATTCAACCCCAATATATTGGCCATTTTGTAGTAATTTTTTGAGGCAAATAGATCTAGATTGTCCTATGACTCAACTTGAACATAATTTTATAGCCCTAGAAAAAGTAAAAAATGGATCTTCCAAGCTGTGGTTCAGTGGACTTGCCATACAAAAGGGAGGGAGGGAGGGAGGGAATAGGGTGGGGACAAACAATAAGACCATGACAAAAGAAAGTGGGGCTCCTCTTTAGCTGAAGCAGCTCTGGCAGTCATATTTAGTTGGCCATTCTTCCTCCTGCCTTCCCTCATAACAGTAACATGAGGGAAGTGGGACTGGTCTACAAGTAGGTGATATTAGTTCTGCTTGGCAAACTTCAATTTAGGCTAGCAAAAGGCTTGAGGGATTAGCAGGATTTCTTCAAGGAGGAGGAAGTGTGCATATGGGTCGGTATACCTCAGTGGGAAAGAGGGCAAGCGTCAGAGGAGGGAAGCCAGTAGAGGAGGCATTGTTTTCTGTAAGTGGAAGGTAAAAACTACCTATCCTCCTCTCAATACATATTGTTCTTTTTAACATCAAGGATGTCATTTTCAGTGAAAGATAATTGGAAGCATGAGAGGGCATGGGGAGCAGGACAGTCATGATGCTGATGTCAGCAGTGGGACTGCCACTGTTAATATGTTTGCCCTTGCTAAGGACCTGTTCAGGCATAGATGGAAATTTGAATCTCTGATTTGACTGCATTCCTTTACATGACAGTTCTTCGAGTTTTTGTTCTTTTATATGTACATCTCTGATTCCAGCAGTATCAGAGCACCCTGTACTCTTGAATTTACTTATCCACCCAATACCCCACAGTTAGATCAGAACAGTTATCCTAGTTTGTAATTAGGACAGTCCAGTTAGTTAGAGACTAGTGATTTGCCTGTGTCTGCATTAGGAATAATGCAGACCTGGAGGAGCAGATTTATAGAGTTGAAACATCAGGACCTGACAGTAAAAATTTCAAGTGGGGTTGCTTTGAACTAGGTCTAACTGTGAATTGAATATCCATTAGGAGTTGGAGTACCTATGATGTGCATCTTATTTTCGCCAGAAAGAAATCCAGTCTGTGTACTTCTAGACAGCTCCACAGTTCAGACTCAGGGAGTGGGGATGACCTGGTGATTCACTTCAATAACACATTTATGCTCTGAACCATAACACTAATGTGGACACACCAGAAATCATCTGCTACCTTTTGAGATGCCCTAGGATATCCTGCCTCCTTCAGAATAGAGGATGTCTCCCATAGATCTGATGTCATATTTGCCAGCCTTGTGCAGATACCTCACACGCAGTAGGGCAAATCAAATTACTTCTGTGTGGGCAACTGAATCAAGCCCAGAAAGTCTTTAGGAAGGCAGAAAAACTGAGATCCTTTGTATCCTGGGAGTTGTTTCCCTTTAAAAAGGGGTTTGGGATTGCTGTTGGAATTTAGACTTAGCTGGGAGCTGGCTACTGGGAAGGGGAAATTCTTCAGCAGTATTTTCTTTCCCACATTGCCATTCCTGCCCATCAGGGTACTAGGTAAACAGCTTTCTTCTTGGCTTTATAAATTTAAGTAGAGATTTCTAGTGATGAGATGACCAGGTTTCTTGGATTGTGAAGTCATAGGACTTGAAAATAATGGCCCCACTGGGTTTCAGTCATCAGTTTAATGATCAGTTATTGTTCATGGCTTATCTATTTGGAAATAAGCTTGATGTAGACAGTGTTGCAAAACTCTACCTAAATTTGATTCATCTGCAGTGATCTGGACCGGAACTTCAAATCTAAATGCCTGTGAAATTTAGAACTTTTTTTTTTTTTAAGGTTTGAATAAAGAACTGTCAGATTTTAGAAGCTTTTGTTCTCTGAGCTTTTGAGTGTGGACCTAGGTCAGTGCATTACTTCTTAAAGTGTTTTCTGGGAGTTCTCCTGGGCTAGCATTGTATCTTCTCATGGCTTGGGTGAGCCACTACCATTGCAGAAAGTCGTGCTGAGATGGCTCAATAAACAGTGAGGCTTCTTTTCCTGAGATAGTGATGTAACATACCATGGTGTGGTGAAAGGGAGTCATACTGCTGCTTAGTGAGATAGTTCTGTGTAACATCACAAAGTAACGTGACATAAGACAGCATGCCTTTCGCAAAAAAGTGAGATCTGGTCATGGATGGTGCCTGTTTGCAAGAATTAGGTGTTAGCATTGTTCTTTCTTCGTTACTGGGCTGCACCTTCAGTATTACTGAATTAAGTCTACCTTACAGAGCCACCAGAGCCACACAATGATTTTGCTCCATCTCTTTTTATGACCAAAGATAACAAAACCACAAAAGGACTCAAGGTCTTAGTTCATCTTGGTGGCCTTTACTGGAGCTCTCCTGTCAGGCTAAAATTAGAGGTGTTGTTTGGTAGTGCTTGGATGGCAGATAAGTGTACCAAAGAAATGGAGTAAAACTCGGTTTAAAACATGAATAGATTGCAAATCTGTTCTTTTACACTGTATTTTATACCACTCTAATTGCAAAACTCCGTAAAAAGTCATGTTACTGTAACTTGGGGTTAACTACCTTACAACTGTAAGCACTGGTTCTTAGCTGCAGTCTCCTTGCAAAATTCCACCCTAGACCATTGTTCTCCTTGGACTCTTCTAAAAATTTCAAGTAGATACAGAAGTCATCTGCACAATTTCCTGTGATAAGCTTATTCCATAACATGGCTCTTAAAAAAAACACAAGCATCTCACTCCAAAGATGGCTGCACTTTAGCAGCAGGTGTAAAAAATTGCCAGTATTCTACAGGGTGTATATGTAAATCTTCTGAATCCTCTGCGATAAAGTGCAATATAAATGTCTGATGATAATGTGGTTTGGAAACATTGTCCTTGCTCTATACCTTGTAGTTGGTTGAATGATTTACTGACTAATTATCTGATAGGAGGCAGCAGTAACTTACCCCCAGACCATGTATTAGCAATGTTGATAAAAAAGACAGCTGTAACCAGGGTGCCTCACCATGATACGTAGAAGGTGGGGCTCCTTTTGAAATAATAGTATCTGCTAATTTAACCCTGCAGACAGCAAGGCTTCTTTAAAAATCTTTCTGTGTGCTCCATGTAGGAAAATGTGGGGGCACTGCTGAATGGGTCAGGGACGTGGTGTCAAAAGATTTGGAAATGAACGACATACTTAATGCCACCTTCAGCTTGGCTTTTACTAGGAAGATTTGCCTTCAGGAATCCCAGGCCTCTGACAGCAGTGGGAAACTGTGGCACAATGAAGATTAACTCCTGGTGGAGCAGGACCAGGTTATTTAAACAAACTGGATGCAAGTCCATGAGACCTGACAGGATGTATCCATGAGTGCTGAGGGAGCTGGCTGATGTCATTGCAAAGCCACTCTAGATTATTCCTGTAAGGTCTTGGCAACTGGGGGAAGTTCCTGAAGACTGGAAGAAAGCAAGTGCCACACCTGTCTTCAAGAAGGGCAAGAAGGAAGTTCTAGGAAACTACAGGATGTTCAGCCACGCCCGAGTCCCTGGGAAGGTGATGGAGCAAATAATGCTGGAAACCATTTTCAGACCCTTGAAGGACAAGAAGTTGGTTGTAGTCAATGTTGACTGCATTGATACAAATCCATGTGGATTTACAATGCAATGACTAGTTCAGTGAACGAGTGTGTACTGGAGATCTTGACAGGGTATATTGTTTGTTTTGACTTTAGAAAGCCTTTGACAGTCTCCCATAAGATCCTCAGTGACGATCTAATGAAGTATAGACTAGATAAGTAGACAGAAAAGTGGATGGAAAACTGGAGACACTCTTCTTGGTGACAGCTAGTGAAGGTACAAGAGGCAGTGGGCACAAACTACAATACCAGAAATTCCATTTAAATGTAAGAAAAAACCTTTTTTCACTGCAAGGGTGCTCAAACACTGGAACAGGTTGCCCAGAGAGTTCTGGAGTCTTCATCCTTGGAGGCATTGAAAATTGGACATGGCCCTGAGCAACCTTGCTCAGTTAACCTTACTCTGAGTAGAGGAGCTGGACTAGATGATCTCCAGAGGCACTTTCCAATCTCAATGACTGTCCCATGAGTCTGGGTGCTTACGTTTGACATGGCAATGTCTGTGTTAGGTTCACAGCTCTAAGTAGAGAGCAAAGGTAGAGCTGCTGGCAGGGCAGAGTCCTATACGTAGAAGAAAACCTACTGAGACCCTCACTTTTCTTGTAGAAGTTCTCTTGAACTCATTTAAAGGTGCCTGAATAGCATCTCTTGGCTGTTTGCTTTTCTAGACTTCTTTAGCATGGAAGAACTGCCAGTCACAAAACCACCTTGCCTTCTGGTAAGGTTTCCTCCTCTTCTTGTAAGCATAGAATTTTATTTTTTTTAAGTATCTCGACTTCCACTTGAAAGGTAGAAAGACAGAATGGTGTGTTCACAGAATAAACAATGAAGAGAATATGCACAAGATGCTCACTTTCCCCTTAAATCTTAGATGGATGAATGTATATTGACCCACATGTGTGACACAAAAGCAGTCCAGAGAAGGAATGAAGAAAGAACAATTCCTGTACTTAATGCCATCCAGGCCTTTCAGAAGTATTCCACGAATTCACTTGTATATTGAGATGATCCCCCAATCTTATCTGGGTGACTTGCTCTTTCATGTTTTGGAATTAAACCTGCTGACTCAGGCAATGATATGAAGGTGTATAGCAGAACCAGCACTGCTATGGCAAAAAAAAAAAAAAAACTTAGGTGGAAGTAAGGGCATAGTTGGACTGCACATTCCTTATTGTGCAAATGTTATACGTTCGAAGACAGAAGGTGGCCACCTTGGTCAACTCCAAATACAAGCTTTTGGCTTTGGCAGTCAGGAGAAGAATAAACATGTAACAGTTTCCTTTATAAACAGAGCATGTTTGTTGTTAAGCCACTGCAGAACAATAACTTCCTGTCTAAATACTTGTCTATTCCCACCACAGCCCTTGTACGCTGAAAAGATACAGGGACTCAAGGTTCTGATAGAAAATATTGATCTTTTGGTTGAGGTCAACAAGTGGTGATGAGAAGGGAAGGCAGAAGGATGGCAAAGTCTAAACTCTGTTCACATTTTTTTCCAAGAGCGTCCACTTGAAGAAACTGGAGAAAATGTCCTTGTTTCATTAGTTCATTGTAAAGATCTCCCCTCTGCAATTGAGACATTTAGCCTCTTGGGAGAGACAGCTAAACAGAAATCCATTTACCTTTCACATGTTTCTCATAATTTCCCCTGCTAGTTTGGTTAATTAATTATCACCGCTATTTGTGTTTAAACAAGGGGTCTGTCTCCCTCCCTCCTCCCAAGCCCATCTGCTCCTCCATGACCTTGCTTGTGAAGTCATCGCTGTGCTGACTTTGTGAAAGCACAAACAATTCCATGGCAACAGACAGCTGTGTCACAAAGACAGGGCTGTGACCTCACGGCAGGAAGGACTGGGCTGGTGGTGGGGAAGAGATTTTCTCCCACAAACACAGAAGCTTCTGATGATAACAGAGAGGAAGGCGAGGTGCTATATCCAGAACAAATGATCTTGCTGTTTGACTGCTGCTGCTTTAGAAGTTGTTCATCACTTTAAATTCTCTTCTTCAAAGACCCTTTTTTAACTTGCATGTTTTTCATGCAAGGGGAATGGTTTCTCCCTCAGATGTGAGCTCAGAAGACATCTCCAGGAAGAAGTAGGGGATGGATTTAGTCACACATGGGCCTGGGATGAGTTTCTATAAAGCCTGAGAGGTGTCTGGATCCAAATTTTAATTTGTTCGGTTTGGTCAAACAAACCAATGTCTTGAGAGGCAGTCTGATTTTTATTCTCATTGCACGTGGATTTCTATCTTAGTCTACCCCCACCCAAACTGCCTGTCTTCTGAATGAAATCAGGTGTTCCTGTATAGAGCAATCTAGCAATGATAGCTTTCATTTATAAACATTTGCCTGGCTGGATAGGAAGCGGAAATCGGGTCGCATGATCACAAAGCATTTTTAATGTAGATGCAGCAAGACATATCAAAGCTAAATAACATACAAGTGGTACTCCACAAGCCGTCTGCAGAAACTGCCTCTATATGTATTGATTGTGAGGCTACAGAAAATGTATCTTGATCAGTCTGTTGCTGTGTTCTTCCTTGGCTGATTGCTTGGTTGTTTCACGAAATGCCACAGTTTTCAAATCTGCACACCTCCTTTGTTACCTAGAAGTAGCCGGTGTTTCAATATAAGTCATTGCTGCTTATTGCCTGAGAACAATTTCTAGAGTAGTGTGCTACAGTGATAGACTAATCGGGTCAAAACAACTCTCCCTTTTGGATCTATTCCATGATTAAATCACTCTCCTTCAGAGCACGCATGATGGGGCTCCACTGATGTGACCCACAGCAAACCATTCACTTTTCTGGAGTCCATTTTCTTTTAGGTGACATGGAGGAGGATAGCACTTACATTACACCTCACTTTCACCACATCTCACTCAGCCTTATAGATAGATAGGGCTCAGCAGCCCCATGTTGCAAATAACAATATTGGATCACAGTGAGCAGAAACAATTTCTGCAGGTTCTTGTATCTGTTGCTAAACTAAAAAAAAATAATTTCCAGAATTGCGCATTTGTTGTCCAAATGTCAAGCCACCACCTACCTTTTCTGATGGAGGTTTTTTTTTTGGGGGTGGGGGTGGGAGGTGGGGAGGGGTGAGGGGGTGGAAAGGAGTAGGGCAGATGAAAAAAAAAGAGGATTTAAGGGAGATACTTCATTTTACATTAGGATCTGTTTACAACACTTTGGGGAATTTAAGGGACCTGGTAGAAATTTTTAACATTTGCCAAGTCAATAGTTGGAGGCTGGAATCTAAGGGAAAATCAAGCCCTTTGTGTCCCATCGAATGGCTCTCACCCAAGTATCATTTTATTTCATGTCTTATTTGTCTTTAGCATCCCACCCAGCTGCTGTAGCTGTTTACTTTGCATCCCATCTGATTCCCTCCTTATGTCTTCTCATCTGGCTTACTTCTTATGTCCTGCTTGATTTTCACTAGAGCATCAACCATTTCCCATCATTTGCCAGTGTCCTGATCTCTGTGACCTCTCTTCTATACACAGATCTTTCTTTCCATTTTTTCTTTACTTGCTTGGATGTTTGGACCTAAGAACATGCATACCACACCTGCTCCACTCATCTGGATCTACTGTGGAGTCCCCTCAGGCATTCATGCAGCTTTTTCCGGTTTGCACTAGCCATATATTTGGTTTTTTTTGCATTTTGTTCTTGAAAAGGGATTTTCTTAGAGTCCTGCACCCATATATAGTATGGAATGATTATTGCTGTCAAATCTGGAGATCCAGCAGCCTCTGATCACTGTAACAGAGTAGCTGGTAGAACCCAGAAAGAAACTGGCCTTTCTGTTTTGCCATGCTGCCTGTCTGTTCCTTTGCTCTGGTGTAATATCCACTAGAGGACCATGGGGAAAGCTTGTTTTGGGACAGCAGTAATGTTATATTTAAGTATGCTTTTAAAAAAAAGAAAAAGGGCAAGAAGTTTCTTTAGTTTGGCATGTTCTATCAGAGGCAAGATAATAGAATTTCTAAACCCATTGATTTTACGGCATTAAGAATCTGCTTGATAAGTCAGTCTCTGCACACTGGTGATCACTATCTCCAGCTGTATAAGCAGTACTGTCCCCATTTCATTTTCAATAAGAAATTGAGGGAGACTTAGCTTTGCTGGAAAATATAGGGAAAATAAGTAGCATAAAATCTCTGTTTTGTTGGGGTACAGCATAGCTATTTATTATTAAATACTGTAGGGATCAGAGAGAAACAAAGTTGGAAGAAGTGTGAGCAAAGAATTCTTAATGTGAGTGCCAGGTTCCCACAGTAGGCAGTGAGGGGGCTCGCACAGGAGCACTGCTTGTGGGGTGCTCAGAGGTACTCCAGCAACAGCCTTTCTGATGGGCAGCCTCACGGGAAACAGGCAGGGGAGCTACACGTAGGAGAAGCTTACGGCTACTCCGAGATGTGTGTGGCCAACCCAGGACCAGCCATTCTCAGCAGGAGGTGTTGCAGGGAAAGGGGCTGCAATTGGGGTGGTGGGGAGATCCCAGTTCCTTGCAGCTCTGTGGATGTGAAGCGTGTACAATATTGAAACACTTCTTAATTCCAGGGGAAAAAAGGATTGTACCCCCCCCTTGTGGGATGTCTGAAAAAGAAGGGAGAGAAATGAGGGAAAGCAGAGGCACAAGCAGACCTGTGGTGTGTTGCCAGGTACCTTGGCCGGATAGATGCGCAACATCCCCTTCCAAATGCTGCCTCCCTCCATGGGGCTGTCCAAGTCTGTTTTCTACTTGGCTGGTTGTGCTATTGAGTCCCATTTGGAAGGATTCACATGTGACTTAAGACTGTCCTCTAGATGTCTGACTCTGTCCTCTACAACATAAATAATGCAAAAACAAACATGCCAAACAGTAACCTTCACTTGTCTCCCTGACACTGCTGGAGGGAGGGAGGAATGGAAGGAGCAAGTGTGAGGAAGTGAATGGCAAACTGCACACTAGGCAGGCAGGAGACCGGCAAGGAGAGCAAAGGTACAGCACGAGGAACTGTGAGAGCAATTAGATTCGCTCTCCGCACAGCTCTGCTGTTTTAGACTAGGACGACTGTCTGCTGGGGCACTGTCCCTTACAGACAAAGCCAGGGAAGCATCCAGCCCCAGCCTGGAGCAGAGCAGCCCTGTTCCCTGGCCAGGGCATGCAGGAAGCTTCAGCAGTCTCCTGGACATTTCTGCTCAGCAGGGGGCACAGCTGGAGCCAGGCGAAGGCACCAGTACCGTGCAAGTTAAAACGTTTGCTGTCCTGCTCAACTCTCCTGGTAGTCTCAAGCAAATCGGTTAATGTTGCATACTGCATGTTCTCTTCCCTGCACCCTCCCCTACCCCTCCACCCTCCCCAAGTCTCTAAAGTGGAGAAGAGGATCCCTTTTCCCTATTGAATGTACTTGTGATGCAAGTATTCATTAATTGCGGATGCAGTTGTACGCGGCATGCGTGCTAAAGTACTATCAGCTTTGTGTGGAAGACAAATGCACGCAGTCTTAAATAGCTGAGATTTTTATCTTTCTCCTCCTGGAAAATATGCAGCAAGTTGTCCCTATCTAGGGACTTGGCAAGGAAAAAAGATATTTCTCTATTTTTCTTTTCTCTCTCTGAGATACAGTGAGGTAGGGGACTAGCCTGCATATTCTTCCAAAGAGGAGGGCTTCCCCATTCCAATAGTGGAATGTTTCTGTCAGGTTAAAAATTGTGAGACTTTCTTCATTTGTATGTGGAAGAAAAGCAGACGCTTTTTTTTCTTCTTTTTCTCTTGGTTCTTTGAAACTTCGCTGCAGCAGATTCTAGGAAAAAGAGTAAAAAAATACAAGTTTTGGACATAGAGGAAGTGTTTTCTAAATACTGCAGTGGGAACTGGGATGGGCGGCGTTCTAAGGATCTCATGCAGACAAGTGCAGTGGCCAGCAAGTGTTTTGGTGATTATGGAAGTACTGGGCACCCAGGACGAGCACATGTCTAGAGGATCATGGAGTGGTTTGCACAAGCTTGCCTTTCAGATAAAAAAGAGTGCAGTGATTCATTCCCAGAGCCAAGCTGGCATAGGTCTGAATCTGATGGATGCATATAAGACATGTGGGATGGTATCTTGCTGCAAAGGAGCCACCTGGACAGATGGTAAAGGCCAGGCCCCAGCTCAGCTTCTGATCAGGGTCCAGGAGCTAGGCAGATAACTCTCTCCAAACCAACCGTGAGGCAGGAGAGAGAGAGGACAGTGCACAGGGAAATAAGGAGGACTTCAGCCTGAGAATCTTGGCATCCAGGTGCCTTTGGAGCAGGGCTGTCCTGCTCCCAGCAGATTTCAAGCTGAAGGAAATCCAAGTTTCTGAGCTGATCAGATGTCCCAGCTTACGCATAAAACCGGGAACCTTTTGTTTTGAGGAGAGCAGAAGACAAAGCTGCAAGACTGAAGAGGGTGAGACTGTTGGCATGCAGGAATGCTGGGTAACTTGCTACCTTGAAAGTGAGCTGGGTAAGCTATTGTGGGCTGATTCCCTAGGCACTGCTGCCCCTATTCTGCCGAGCTGCGTTTGCACAGAGCTCAGACAGAGCTTGTTCCAAGCCGTCATCTTTGCACTCAGAACCTTCCTCCCCATCTGCTCACCTGCCCTCCATCACTGCCTACACTCTGGGATTAATGTTCCCACTCCTGCATGCCAGCAGCCTGACCCCCTCAAGCTTTTGTAGCTTGCGTTCAAGAGGATGGGATCAACTATTCTCCTGTCCTGCTTTTCGGCACGTACCAACTCAATCTCTGTCATACTCACACACTCTCTCATGTACCCATACACGCACTTCAACTAAATACCTTTTGCTTGTTGCATTGCTCACAACATTGAGAGGTGTTTGCTTCAGCAATGTGAATATCCCATGTGTAAGAAATTTTCTCTTCATTTTTCTTCTTTGGTCGGTTCTGTGGCAATTCTATGCAGAGCTTGCAAAAATTTGTTTGCACCTTTATTAATAGTGAGCAGAATTTTGTCTCTGGTGTGTGACAGGGAAGCCTAAGCCATTATTTTAAATTTTTATTTAAAAAGCAACAATAGTCACAAAAAAATCACAACAGAATGTCTGCGTCTTACCTACATAGAACATCATCATCTCCTAGCTATATGCAGAACAGTCCATTTTCCCCTCAGCCCTGTGCCCTGGTGGGACTCAGTTCCTAAAGAAATGGGATTTATGATTCACACAGGTTTTTTAATATGCCATCAGAATGCTGCTGTGTCTGAAAAGCTATGCTACTTATTTTGGATCCCAGCAGACCTTCTCACCAATATTGACTTGCAGATGAAAGCTATCATGTGCCTTTAAAATAAAGATAGATGCTGAGCCTTGTCAGCGCATAGTTGCAGGGCACAGGCATCTGGCTCTAGCACAGAAATGGTGGTGGCAGGGGATTTACAAGCCTTTTACTATGGCAGAGCATCCTCAGGGCTCCAATCCCTCCTCAAGTGGAGGAGGAGCCGTTTGTGTCCAGACCTGTGAGCCTGTTCGAAGGGCGGTGTTAGGTGCATGTTTATGGTCAACCGTACCAGCTTGCCTTCCTCTGAACCTGTCAAGGTACAAATGAGGAAATGAAGGTTGTCGCTTTGATGACAGGCGAGTTTTCTGACACGTGGGAGCTGCTTTCTCAGCCTTGTCTCCTTGTGTTCTGGCGGCTGTGGTTCTCCACATGGGTCGGACTGTGCTTACAACATGCGTGGCATAAGCCCATGTTTCTGGCATTCACAGCTAGGCAGCATGTGTGTTGTGCTAGGCTTTTGCTGAGCACACTGTGTGCTGGAGTGTTGAAGTAAATAGCATTGATGCAAATTTTATGAAGGGCTCAGACCTATGATTAAATGGTCGTGGATTTACTGTTAGCTGTAGTCTTCTCACTCTCCTCATGTACACTCTTAGCAAGTGCTGGGAGGGAGACTAGAGATGTGCTGTATCAGATGGATCTAAGCCTGATTTTTGACATTTGCCAATGTTTTAGTAATATTCCTTTTCTGCCTTGGAAACAAAACACAACCTAATCACCCTCTCTGACTTTCCTGTAGTTTCAAGATATATATTCCTGATAAACTCTTTTCAGAGTCCAGGATGGGTTAAAAGCAGGCAAGGTAATTATGGGGGAATACTTGAATTGAGAAAGAGTAAGGAAGGAAAGGTGTCCATGTACGTGTGGGGTACATGTACACGTGGGATACATACATGTCTGTGTGAGAGGATGCGAGTGCCCACTGCTCGCTCTGACTGTACGTGTGTCATCTGCTTGGGCTAATGAGTTTCTGTGGCTTAAGAAGTCACCCAGCACTGTCTGTCTGTACATGTTTTCCTGCCCTTGGGGTAATGACTTGATCCACAGTGGTAGTTAAATTGGGCCTTAGTCCCTTGTATTTGCTAAGATTAAGTTAATTAAGATTAAGTTACACAACTTCAGCTGATGGTGAAGCACAGTCAACTGATTATCTGTGTCAAAGCTATTTATTTTACTTTTTTATCTGGTTCTTTTCTTGTTCCTATTGTTGCTGCAGAGTGAAAGGTGTATGAGATTTTCAAGCTGACCGCAGACAGTTGCTCCAGGACCTTTCTAGTTAAGAGTAGAGGCAGGAGGAGATTGAAGGGGATGCTGGTAGCATCCTTCCTCACAGAGGTTTGGCTGCTGGGGCTTAAAGCCAGCTTTGAGACTGTGCAGGTGAGGATGGCCCCCCTTCTTTTGGTGGCCTTAGACAGAGTGTCCCAGGCAGCGCTGTCAGAGGCTTCCACAGGACCAGTCTCCCTGCCTGTGGGAGCTGCTTTTAAACCGAACATCTACAGTTCAGCCCCACAATAAGAGTGCCGGTCTCCAGTTCAGCCACAGCAATGCCTGGCCATGAACACTGTTAATCCGGACCCCCAACCTGCAGCTGATGTCCCAGCCTGGCCACGGCCCAACTCCCTCACCATGGCTCTGCTCAGCCATCACAGGGCTATGTCTGACCCTGGGTACCCTCACCAGGACTGCTCCTGACCCCAACCTGTAGGCTGATGGCCTGGCCTGGCCTCAACCCATCCCAACCCCTTTCCCAGGGCCCTGTCTGGCTATCCCAGGGCTGTGTCTGGCCCTGGGTGCTCTCATCAGGCCAGATCCTGCCTACCACTTCTTTTTTCATGGTGCCTGAACACAGAGCTATCACAGCCTAAGATGCACATTGATGCTGGAACAGAATAAAAAAAAAAAAAAAAAGTATTTGATTACATACATGATGATCGGTATGCTGAGGCAAACTTACAGCCCTGATCTCCAGACATAGCTGCCTGCCTGGTATCTTGCTGGGTTCAGGACTGTGTGAGAGAGGTGTTGGGATAATTTGGCTGATTTGTCCAACAAACAAATGCCAGGCTGATCATGAGCAGTCTGTGTTGCTTGCTAAGGGATAAGTAAGGTAATGTACAGTAGACTACTGTTTATGGCTGGACAGAGGATTGATACCAAACTGGATAAAACCATTAGGAGCACAAGCCACTGTCACCTGGACCTCTAGTAATGTTGTGGCATGGATTTCATTTAATAATGAGCTGATCATAAACACAAGGTGTCCCGTATGGGAAATGCAAACGTTTGAGCACTCCTCTTTCTCCCCAGTCAGGGCAAGTAAGCCAGCCTAAAGAAATTTGTCTTTAAATGGTAAGTATTGTGGAAGACAGACTCTCAAAAATGTGAAAGCATTTTCCTGGCTTCAGGTTCAGTTTCTATATCTCTAAGACTCTTCAGGGCCTCATGGAAGCTGTGACACAGGACCTACCGCATGCTTGTTCTCCCTTATGGGCTCTGCACTCCCTCGGACTACCTCTTCCATAGTGCATTAGACCCTTATCTTAAGTCTGAGTTATCACAGAGAACAGTTTTATTTCATCAAAACAAAGAAAAATGTTTCGATCAACCTTAGTGATGATTACGCAGCCAAGCACAAAGAGTATAAACAAAACAAAACATATTTTCACTATGCATAGCTTTTCATTCTAGATTAAAGCAAACAACCAGAAAGAATATTGGTCTCCCATGAGAGAGCAATGTATTGGTGAATCTTCTGTAAGAAGATGAAGCAACTTTAAGAATAAAATGGCTGTTGGGGAGAATTTTTGAAACAGATTTAAAGGGGAAATATGCACAAAGCAAAACAGCAAGAATTTCATACTGCTTCCACCATAATAATAATAATACTAATACTTTGCCCAGTGCGTATGCTTTACTGCTCACTGTAGCCAAGAGCGAAATTCCCTGCCCACCAAACAAAATCAGCAAAAGGCAAGACTGGCTTTGCAGGCAGGAAAACTTCATGGGTGCATCCATCAAATCCTGCAATGGGACCAGTGAAGCACACAGGCTGCAAGGCATCAGTAATGAGAACTGGAGAATAGAAAACTCTCAGCAGTATGGGCTCAATAATTAATCAAAGCTGAAAATCTTTCTAACGAAGGCAGCAGCCCAGCAAAACAGAGAGAGAGCATTTAAGGAGTTAGGGGTCTGAACAAGAAAGGGGGAGATCTCAAAAAACAAGTTATCAAGGGATGGGGAAAGAATGGCCACAGCAGTTCCCTTCCTGAGGTTCTCAGGAACACACCGAAGCCAATACGATGATAGATAAGAATGTTATTAATCTTTTTCATGCTTTTTCTGTGATCTGATCCTTGTAAGCGTCTCTAGCAGTGGCTAGCTACTATTATAAGAAAGAGGTCATTCTACAGAAGAAAAGCTCCTGCTCTGGGGCCCTGCCTCCTGGAGATGCCTCTAGTTTTCAGGGTGACACCATAAATGTGTTTCTTAAAGTCCCTGTTCTAATGTATAAAGTTGTCTGGCAAAATTCCCAGATGAGTCTTAAGGCTTACTTAATTATGAATCAAAGCCTTAATGTAATACCTTGTGCTTCTACTCCTTTCAGACTGAGAAACTCAGGTTGCTTCTCACACCAAGGGGAGGAAGTGATTCATATATAGTTGGTTGTGAATGGCAGATGCACTGCAGCAGTAGCAGATGTGAAATAAGAGCCTTGTGATCCTGGCTCCCATGCACATTGTGAGCCACAGTGTTTCCAAGGCCGTGGAAAAGCAAGCTGTTAGTCACAGCAGAGTTTTGACTAAGCACTTGAAACTCTTCTGCCCTGAAGCTTGATGCTTCTTTTAAGGTATAGACCAAGATAGTATAGAGATGGCTTCTATGAAGAAACCAAATAAGTCTAGTGGGTGTGTTGGCAAGAGTACTTTTCCTGTGATGGTGAGAAATATTTGTCCAGATGCCTGCATTGCCTGCTCTGTGATTCATGGTTTTGTCACGGGTGCACCATGGGGACTGCAGTTCCCCTTGTCTGGTAGTGAGCCCTCACAACTGAAGAAGCGCCTGTTGGTTGAGAACTTGGCAGAAAACCTGCTCAGGAAAACAGCTATCGAGGGACACATTACTATAATCTGCCACTCTCTTCTCCAGCTGTCCCTTAGACACATGGCCCATTTCAAAAGCTTTGATGTGGTGCTCAAAATCCTGAGAGAACTACTTACTTCTCTGAGAGACTGTATCACTTCTGTATGTAGCTGCATTATACGCTTGATCAGGTAGAGTGACATGATGACACAGCAGTCCCAGTGACATGGATCTGTATACTGGAGTTCTCTGATGCATGAAGAAAAGGTTACCAAATCCTTGCCCCGCCAAAGGTGGCACCTGCATCTTTGTGTGACCTCCCCACAGTGGAACCTTTGGTCTTACTCTTAAACCTGTCACCTGAAAAAACACAATCCTTTTTTTCCCCCCGTATAAGATCATTGTTGTTGTTTATGCTTATGGGAAGCATGCAAATAAAAATGGGGATGGGGCCAAATTAGAACTGATAGATAAAATGGATTAGGCAGATAGATGGAAACCAAATTAGCTGTGAAGCCAGTGTCAAATAGAATAGAAAATCATTTCCACCCAATAGCCAGCTGAAAGATTTAGCAAGACAAGAAGGAAATAATCAAGATTGCCTAATTGCTAAGTAACCTCTCAGTCTTTCTTTTACTCCCTTTCTTCCCTGATACAATCTGTCTTAGATTTCTCTATTAAAATGGAGGAAAACATCTTTTGATCTGGTCTGCAATGTGAACTGCGAGACTGGCTCAAAGAAACCCCTGCTGAAAGAAAGGCCCTTTGTGTAAAGCTATCTCTAATGTGCCATACAGCTGCCTCACGACATTTTTGGCTAAAGGAAATAAAAGACAACATGCTAGCAAATACTATGTATACTCTTCCCTTCTGGGTTCCTCTGTTACCTAGCAAGTCACATACAAAGTTTGATATGTGAATAGTTGGTGAAGAACTAAATAAATAGTGGGGATATACGGGGTGCATTTTCTCTCCATGAATTGCTGATAATCCCTTCCTAGGGGTGGAAAGAGAAAGCTCTGAGGAGCTGAAGAGCAGCTTTGTAATTAGTAAGAGCCCCTGGCCACATTGAGAAATAGTGTTCAACAGCAGTGTTCTTGCAGAAAACAATATTTATTACAGGAATTGCAGTGATGGAAATCTTTTCCTACAAGCCTGGCAAAATGGGTCTAACTTGTGTTTCCATTATTTCTAAAGGACTCAAAGGTGTATAAAGACTATAATATAACCTGTTGGTAGAAGAAGCAGGTAAAGAGCTACGTGTGTCAGGAGACTGATAATAGCCTGCTTAGATTTTTCCTGCAGGTGACTCGTTCAAACCTGGAGTGGGAAAAAATTGTCAGAGGTGACTCTCAGGAGTGAGCTTACTTTTCCTTTCAGTGTATATTGACAGTTACTGATAAAGGCCCTCAGCAGCAGGCTCTCTAGATTCCTACAACCTGCAAAGATACTAGGTGATGCTAATGGATGTGAGGCACCTAAGTAGAAGTTGGGTGCCCATACATTTTCCATGATCTAAGCACTTACTTCCTCCCAACCTTTGAGGCCGTAGGATGATGTCTGGTTAGTGGTAACTCTGTGATGGTTCGAAGAGCATAACCAGAAAAAGCTGGTCTTGATTGCCATGTGCTGAGGAGATCTGTACATAGTGGGTAGCAGCTCCATCCGGGCAGGTTTGCTGCAATTTCCAGCTGCAATGGGGTGACTGACTGACTGCTCTTCCTAGAGGAGCTGACTTTGTCCAGCGGCTCTCAGGTGGAAGAGAGGTGAGTTTGGAGCTCTTGCTGGGATTGTGCATAAACACTACATGTGTTTTTTGACTGACTGAACCCTTCCTGTGAAGTAGGAAAGAGGGCAAAACATTATTTAGACTGATTATTTCCTTTAAAATGCTGGTAGGCTGGTATCTACAATATTTTCATTTCTTCTCCTAGATTAAAAAGGGATAGAAGACTCCCTTGAGAATATCTTGGTTGTGTTCAGGGCTGAGATTAGCTTTTGTTTTTAAGTCTTCCTTCATTATTGAAAACCAAAGAATTTCCTGAGTTGACAAATGGTGTGTTGTTACTAAATGAGGCAAGTAGAAAGTTAAAGTGGAGATCTCTGTGGTTTAGACCCGCATGCCTCTGAAAGGCAAGGAGGTAAGGAAAAAGTGCTTGACCTTTTCAGCAAGGTTGGAGCAAAGATTCTGCTATAAAAGCTTTCCAGACAGCACTGCTTTGAGTCCTGTCAAAACTGAGTCTTCAGCCACATAAGGCATAGTGGTATCTAAGCAGGTGTTTTGCTGTGATGGTTGAATTGACTGGGTCTTAGAGGCCTTCGACACATTTATATAGCACTTTACAGAACTGTGTGAGGATGTGTCAATTCTATAAAAGTCTATAAACCCATTTGCACCCCACAGCCATCACATCAAACAAAGCTAAATGAAGACTTTAATAATTTCCGTATTGTCCATGGTGCTCATGTTGATAATGATGCAGTGCAGGGGGCAGAAGGCAATGAAGTTTTGCTAATAGAGGGATCACTGGAGTCTTGACTTGGACTCCTTGAACTGCTGCCCCTCAGCACTAGACATACCGTATGGGCAGTCTCCCAATCAGTGATTGTCCCTAATTAGATTTGCCAGTGATGTCCTGTTACCACAGTCGTATCACAATGCCAAAGTTGCACAGGATGGTGGCATCGCAGTATCTGCAACACTGGGTTTTGGTCAAGTACTGTGCTGCGCCACTGG
The DNA here is from genome assembly GCA_031468815.1 of Morus bassanus. Classification (NCBI taxonomy): domain Eukaryota; kingdom Metazoa; phylum Chordata; class Aves; order Suliformes; family Sulidae; genus Morus; species Morus bassanus. Next base: position 129,747,551 of record CM062568.1, on the reverse strand, counting down.
GGATGCGTCCCAGCCCCCCACAGCGGGAGCAGGGAAGTGAGATGGCTGGAAGTTGACCACGCTCAACTTGCCCCGTTGCCCTCCAGGACAGGGCCAGGAGAGACAAAAGCTGCTACTCGCAGAGCATCCATGTTTCCTGAGAGTAGACTGGGTGAGGGAAAGGGTTGTACATCGTAAAGATAGTCCATGAACTAGTGCCATGTTTCTGACAGGAGCCAGAAAGGCCTATTCTTAAAATAAGTACCTGTTCTGAGAACCTGGTTTAATTTTTGCCCCTTGGGGAGATTGCTTTGAAGAAGAGAAAAGTGCTTTTACAGCAGAGTTGCAAGCAAATCCTTTCCCTTCAGTGTCATTTCCTACTTGTTGAGAAAGGGAGAGCGGTTCTGGGGAAAGGAGCATTGAAATGATCTTCTAAATCACTTTGGTTATGGATCTCTTTGGTATTGTGTGAAAACCTGGTGTAAATACACCATTAAGAGCAGACCTGGTTGCAAACAGGCCACACGTAGTCAATGTATTCAGATCAAATGGGTATAGTGAAAGCTTTAAATAAGTAGCAGATAAAGGGGGAAAATGCCTATTAAATAAATAAGCGCACACACAAAGACACGTACAAAGCAAGGAAGAGAAAAATCTCATGTGACCCTCATGGGAAATAATAACATTACTGTAGGAGACTAGGCAAAGGAATGAAGCTAATAAATGAGAAATATGTAGTATATCAATTCTATACCCGGCAGTGTATTGTGCTGTTTTATACTGCAGCTAAGACTGTGGGTTTTATTTATTTATTAACATAAAGAATCAAAATAAATACTGAAGATTCAGGAGGGATGTGTGAACTGAATCTGTTGCTCCAAAGCTATACTAACAGAAATGCATGGAGAATGGCAAATGCTAGGGTGACTAAGACCATCAGATCTGTGGAAGACTTTTCCACCTCATACTTTCTGCCACACAGCAGGACAGTAACATAAGAAAACCTGGCTTGGTTTTCGAAGGGTATAGGTCTGCGTGATGTAGTACCAAGGGCTAGAAATCTTGCAGTTTCAAGGGCACCTTTGGAGGTCAGAATAACTTGTTTGTGTAAGCTTTTTTGCTGAAACCCCCTATACTGCTGATACGTTGTTTTAACTTGGTCAGGAAACAGTTTTAAGTGGCAATACAACGCATATGGCATCTGATAAGGATGCAGAATGAATGCAGTTTGCACAACACGGGGTCAAGGGAGGCAGCTAAAAAAATATTAAGAGGGTAAAAAATAAGGTAGGGGAATGTTTTGGGTTGTTTTTTTTTTTTTTTTTTTTTAACCTTATAGCCTTCCCAGGAGTTGTTTATTTCTTGTTTTCCTTCTAGAGAGCTCATGTCACCCACCACACATACAAACACAAGTATATAAATTACATCCACGCAAATGATCGCTGAAAGAAATGGCATTTGCCCATCTTTAGCGTTTTACAGCATAACTTAGATAAAATTGCCAAATTAAGAATGAATATTTAGTTTTAACTCTCCTTTCCTGTACACATGAATTATAATAAAGCCCTTAAAGACAGTATAATAACATATCAATTCTCAAATAACATAAGACATTCATATTTTTCTACGAGCTTTGACAAATGTGTAGGATCTTGCAGCTGTTCAGTATTCTGGTTATTTCAGACAAACAGAGCTTAATGAAGGTTGCTTTTGAGAAAAGTATCTGAGCTTTTGATCAGTATCATAGATGAAGAGATATTAAAATGGCCATTATAGTCAAAAGTGTGTGCGTGCTAATGCATACGGACTTTTATGGATAAATTGCAAAATGAGCTCATTACAGACACAGGTAAAGTCTTGCTCCTGTTGCTGTCCGTATCACTCCTGGCCTTTGGTTTCAAGAAGTATGGCCTGTAACTTGGCATTGTTCTTCATATATGTACTCCACTGTAATTTTGCTACCAGCATTTAATACAGTTAAAGGCATTGGACTTCCCTGGTTTAGCACAGCACTTCATGACGGAAGAGACTGCTGTTTAAGAGGCTGGAAAACTGTCTGGGTATGACCGGCCACCTTCTACGACTTGCTGCGTTTCGACTCTGTTTCTGATCTCTCTGGCACTTGTTCAGTCTCAAATTTCACATACCAACCTCTTACTGCCAGAGCTGCTGATTTTACCACAATTAAACCAGGTCCTGGGCTATAGCATCCTTCATGTTAATAATGATTATTTGGAAAGCCCAGGGAATTTCAGGATTCCTTTCTGTTTATAGTTATGTTATAGCCTCTTCAAGCAAAAATGCTGTGCATTTACACTAGTGAACAAAATATTTTGAGAGAAAAATTAATTTCTAAGCTGTTTATATGTACATCTGTCTAACCTGAAGTCACGCGTCTTATAAAGGGGACTTCGGAAGGCCTGGTTTTTAACAGATTCTGGAGTCTGTTCCTTTTATCAAGAAAATTTTCTTCCTCTTTGGTGAACTGCATTTTGCTTTTGCAGTGATGGATCTTTCGGTGCTAAAGATTTTATTATTCTTGAAGAAATTCACTAGGACCAGTGTGAGTTGGGATCAGCCAGGATCAAGTATAATGGTCCTTGCATAATCCTTTAGTATTTGAGGTTAAGTAACCTCATCTGCTGTATTACCTTTCCCTTCCTGGAAACAGCAGTCTTTGAGTTAAATCAACATACACATTCAGAAAATTGTCATAAAAATAATCGGGTTTTTATGCAGTGTGCACAAATTATTTAAGGCTACTTCAGATTTGTCATAGGCTTATTGGCTGCAATCCACAAGACAGAAAGACCACCTCTCTCTCTCCTTCTCTACCCACCAAAGTCAAGCAGATCGGGCATAGGGGACAAAAGCAAGGACAAGTTTTGGATGAAATTTTATTGATTTGTTGAAAGTAGAAATAAGGGCAAAGTAAAAGATTTTGGAAACCTGTGAATGCAGATGACCTGGGCAATGTGAATTGCCTAACAGGGATGAAATCTATGATTCAGGAAACGCAAAGAAACAGAATATTGCTAGCAACTTAAAAAGAAATAGTTGATGCTGTTTTGCTTTGGTTTGCACGTGTCACAGGCATAGAGAAACTAACTGCAGTTTATTGGTACAGTTTGATAACAAATGACTTGTAAGCCTCAATTAGTTTATGCTTCCACACAAAAAGGTTGGCAAGGTGTCACAAACCGTGCACACTTAATACGACTCTGTGCGTCTGTTACTCTAGCAAATAGCTGGTGAAATTCTACGGTAATAAATTACTATTGTGAAATTCTTCAGTAATAAATTACTATTCAGAAGTGTTTATAATCTCAAGGGAAAAATAAAGAAACCTAAATATTTTGCTTAAAATATAATGCACAGTGCAGGCAAAATTATTACAATACATACCTTAAAGAGAAGGTAATTTACTGTTAAAATCTGTCAATTATTACAGGCAAGCCTACAAGAGTAATAAAATAAACACAACTGTCAAACATAAAAAAGAAACCCATGGAAGGGGCAGCTTACACATCTGAAGTTTTAGGAAAAAATGTCAGATAAATTTGAGAAATCATTCCTACTGGTTGTTTAAGGCAGTAATAAAAGGCATGCACAAGTAGAGAATTAAGGCAATATTGCGCAGTCTTAACTGGCATTTCTTGGGTTGTTGGTTTTTTGGTTTTTTTAACTTGACTATGCACACGTCCATCTGATTTATGCATCTCCATCTCAGAACTCTGTACAGAGACGGGGAGAAACATTATGATCGTGTTGCAGATGGGGTAAATAGAATTGCTTACAATTACAAACTAGATCAGTGGCAGAGCCAAGAAAAGGAGCCAGATTTTCTCTTTCTTCTTTACTTTGAATCCTATGTCCAATTTAGTGAAGACTGTGGCTCTAAAGTTATATTAAATTAGTTGTGTGTTCCCCTTCTCCCCTGACCTGTATAAACATAATAGTCCAGACCCTCAGCTGCTAAAATCACTGCAGCTCCATCTGGCCCATTAATGTGTGTATATATGCCAGTGGACAAGATTGCAAGTTGTTACCTACTCCCTGCCTAACCAACCTGGCAAAAAACCAAGAGTAATAAACACATAAAACTGTCATTAAAAAAATTGCCAGCTTAGGTCTCAGAGATTTCTCCCTCTGCACCATGATGGTGAAGATAATAGACAGCCAAAAATCTCCCATCTAATACTCTATCAGTAAAGGACTATTCTTCCAGTGAGTGTTGAGTAGAATTCCGCAAGCCTAGTATAAACAGCCTACATACATATAATAAGATTCTTCTCTCTTTTTGGGGGAGAGCGAGAGAAGTCTTCTGGGCTTTATGCAGGTAACAGGTTCCTAATCTCATGTCTCTATAACTTTAATAATGGAATTAATGACAGGATTAGTATAGCACATCAAGATGATCTCTCACATGAAACCAACAGAATGTCATGGCAAAGGGCTGGTCAGCAGGGATGCTTGATGATAACATTTTTTTTTTTATTGGGTGTGGGAAAGCAGAGATGTGCTTTTACTAGCCTCAGTGCCTGAGATTTGGCAATATTCAGAAGTGTTTTGCCATGTGGGAAATTAAAATCTGCAAGTACAAAATTACTTATTTAAAAACAAAGAACAGCAACAAAACCCATGTTAGTTCAATTAAAGGGTCAGTGCAGGGAAGCCAAAATAGATTTTTTTATTTGCTAAGAAGCAAGGGACTGGAAAAAGATACATCTACGTAGCAGGTATTTCTAATTAACCAATGAGAGCAAAGGCACTTGTTCCACTTAATCACGAAGTAACAAAATGGAAAATAGCCCTTCTCATCTCAAGAATATGCTTTGGAAAACAAGCCAGGATGAAAAGAGAAGCTCATGGCATTTCAAGAATATGTTCTACTCTCCTTTTTCCCCACCTCCCCTCCATCCTTTTCGTAATCAAGGCTGCCTCAGCCTATAAGCAGGTATTTATTTTTAGTTTTGTTTTAGGACTGGCTTAGCTGTTTGCGGTGAGCAGATGGGGATTTGATGTTACATTCTGTTTCAATTGTCTTTCAGTGAAATTAATTGCAATAATGATCCACTTTATTGATATAACTCCTATTTCCAGAAGTGTCCTACTGTAAGAGCATTAGAATCTAAGGAATTTAGAGTCATGTATCTGAATACAGGATTAACATTAAAGATGGTCCATGAGCAAAATCTTGGATTCAGGCAGCATGATAATTGAGAACTCAAGGAGAACTTCACATCTTACTCTTAGCTTTTTAATTGGTGCCAAACCAGCAGAGCTATTAGGTGTCTATTTTGGGTTCCCATGTTGCCCCTAAAGGTTCTTGCATTTAGGGCTCTTTTCTAGGGCTCTCCCATCTGATGTAGTCTCCATGCCCTCCTCCATGTTGCACACGCCTCCTCATCTTCCTACACATCAAGAGAATGGAAATCTATTTCAACTCCCGTTAGGCAGGTAATTAGTTTGATGGCATATCAGAAAGGCACTGAAGCTAATGTGACTGCCTCCCAAGCAGCAAGAAGCTCCAGCAAGACCTGTGTTTTATATCCTGCCTCAAAACCAAACAAAGAGAACTGCTTTTTAATTCACCAGTTTTATCTCTCTCGGCTTAGTGAATTCTAGTGCTCATAAAAAGTGAGAGACAGCTACTGCAGGCTGAAGGCAAGCACAGTGCAAGCTTCATGCATACATACTGCTCTGCTGAATACACCTTAACGCTGACCCTGCGGCATGTCCTACTCTAATAATTCTTCCTCCCTCGGTCCCCTCCACTCCTCTCACCAGTTCTTCCTTGGCATTTCTGTTGTGATTTCAACTTTCCTTTTAATAATGCAGGCTTGGGTGCCCCCTGATTAGTGACTGAAACTTATGCTGAGCTGCACAGCAGGTTTTGTGAAGGGTCTAAGGTGAACCCTTCTGAATTCATTGTCACTTTTGATAGAAACCAGACAGTGAACTTTAGTTTCCAGATGAGGTAATGATTTGCCAGCTGATCCCCTATGGTCTTTTCTGATTTAGGATCTTCCTCTGGGGAGATGCTTGTACATTTAGGAATGAAGTCACTTCTACAGCACTCTGTCCTGAACTGGAAATCATAGGCATAGGCCTCTCTGAGCCTGTTTTCTTTATGCTAAATGGGAGTGTGTTATCCAAATGAGAAAATTCTCTCTTCAGCAGATGTTTTTCCATGCTTTGCTTTCTTTTTTAAAAACACAGTGAAACTCTAAAGGCTGGAAAAGGTCAAATGTTTTACTGAGTTTTTTTCAAGGAGGAGGAAGAGATCATGAGAGAGTGTACCGAGACCCCAGAAATGTCAAATAAGCAGATTAAGCCGAATTGGGGCAGCTGGTCCCAGGTGACAACAGCCCCACAACTTCTTAGCACTGTTTCATCACTTAGCTTTAGGAGTCCTTCAACTCTGTAAGTCAGACATAAAAAAAACCCCAAACCGTGCTTTTTCATATCAAAGAGAATTTCAGGCAGAGAATGAAATCCTGGCCTTATTTACATCAGAAAGACCTAGCCATTGACTTCAAGGGGGCCTGAATTTCACCTGAGAACTATGATTTGGCTGTCTCATTCCATAATGTAAAGTGACACATTCTGAAAGGTAAGTGAGGAAAGATCACTGCTCATTAAGGTGTGGGCATGGACTAGCTAGGAGATCTACATCTCATCTGTAGGATAGACATGACAGCCATAGATCTTCAACCATGCGGTATAGACTTGTTTTATACGGTCTATAGAGGCTAGCTTCTAATGGTAGTGGGAGTTACATCTAAGTGTGCAGCTGTAGTATGGATCCTCTATACAAGAAACGACAAGGATTTAATAAATATCTACCTCTAACAAAATTTTCCCTCCATGAATCTCCAAGCACTTTGTACAGGAGGTAAGCATCATTATCCACATTAATGGGTTTTTCAGATTTTTCCTGCAGACATTTCTGGTTGGGTAAAGCTAGGTTGGCTGTGAGAGAAAGCGACGCTGTTAATGATTCTCTCATGCTTTGTGGAGACCTAACTGACTGATGCTGTAGGCCAAGTTGTAGTGTGGGCAGGTCTGGGGCTGGGCTTGCCTTGCCTTGCTGTATGTGTAATGAAAAACAAGGAAGGACAAATCACTGTGATATTTTTGTGCAGTTCCAGTAGGTTTCTCCTAGGGGTCAAGAGTTTCCATGTGCCCCTCCTTTGCCTTTGAGTCTGTGATGGCAGTCTGGGGTAATTGAAATAATACAGTGGATTTTGAACACCTACTTTGCTTAGAATAGCAGATTTGATCCTTATATTCTGCCTTGGACCTGTCTTGTTACTTCACGGTGTTGGGGTGGGTTTATACAACAAAGGGCAGAAGATCCCATTAGCTGACTGCAGCAGCACACTGCTATGTCTGTACTGTGCTGAGTTTCAGATCTATGTGCTGTAGAGCCTGCTTGTGTACCTCTGGGTGGGCACTTTGCTGCATGGTGGTGAGCATACTTTGGATGCAGAGGAATTTTTGGGTTTTTTTCAGGAGTGTTTCAGCTGAGTTAGCCCACAATATTCTTCCAATTTACTGCCTGGACAGCCACCTAAAAGAAAGTCTTTGCCTCCTCCTGGCAAAGGTTTCTTCATTCATTTTCCATGCTCAGTCTGTTGATATTTTGTAAATAAGATTGGTTGGCTCTAAGTAGTTGGAATTTTATTTATTCCTCTGACTTCTCTAAAATTCAGAAGGTGAATGTGTAAGCCTAGTCTGCATCTCTCGCTATAAATGCAAGAGATGTGGGTATGATGCCATGTTTTTTATACACCAGAGGCTCTCCTAGCCTGAATTGACCATTCTTAAACACTTCAGAGGCCACTGCAGGGTCAAGAAGTATGTGTTAAAAGCTGTTTCTCACTATCATCAATCTTCCATCCATTCAACATTGCGGGGAAAAAAAGCATTGATAAGCTGTGTCTGTAAAATTCCAGTTACACCTGGACCTACATAAATGGTGGGTTTGTGTCTTTGGTTGGTGGAAGTATACTAGCCAAGGTCCAGAATGGCTGTTCAGTGATTTTTAGTTCAAAACTGGCTGTACATCCTGTGCATTTTTACAGTGTAGTTATTAGGAATGTTAATAGGGTATATGGAAATTATTTCAAAATAGGTTGTCTCCTGCTCTCAGGCCTTCCATGATATTGGACAACTCATTTCACTTTTGCACATCGGGTTACCATTTTGGAGATTTCTCAGTGATATTAAAATGGGTTGTCCTCTTAAACATCTAATATGCTGAAGTTCTGATGCCAAGGAGTCACCCAAATATGTCTTGTTCTCTCAGACCCTTCCTTAACATGTGAATCAGTTGTTCATGTTCCTTGCTTAAGATGGAAAGCAGCCTTTTTCCAAACCTGGTGATATGCCTACAATTAGCAAAAAGACCGGAGATGTGGGCAGGGGAGACATATGCTTTGTACATGGTGGCACCAAATGGCACCCCACTGGGAAGAGTCAGGCTGCAGAGCCTGCCTGAGAAGAACCTCATATTCTTCTGGAGCCTGCTGTCTCATATGGCCTCAAGAAGTACAGCAGGCTGACATTATTTGCTTTGTGTTTTTCAGAGAATATCTTCGGAGTTCAGCGATTCAGTTTCTCATAGCTGAGAGCCATCAACGTGGCAGAGAACTGTCATTGCTCATCTCCTTCTAGCTCTTTGTAGGAGCTGGTACCCCTGAGGAGCCACCACTGGCCCTGGTGCCTGTCTAGTTTGCTGTCACGTGAAAACCACTCCTTTCACCAGCCCTGGCTTGCCTGTGGCATCCCCAGAGAGCCACCTCTGTACCTCCCCACTGTGACAACTCTTCACGGGAGAATTTTGCTAGCTCCAGGCTCCAAGAACTCTGCTCCCTGCAAGCCACTGATGGTGGGTTTTTTTGCTTTACTGAACAGAAAGGATAAAGGAAAAAAAAAAACCACTGAAGAAACCCATAAGAGGAATAAGAACAATGACAAAGCAGTGAAGAAATCCCAGCCCAAACCACCTTCCACTTAGTGGGACAGAAGAGGGGAAGCCTAAAGCTGCAGCACAAATACTGATTATTCCTGTCAAGGATTTGCTGCTGTTGCTAAGTTACTGGCCTCTTTGGAAAACCCTTGAAGTATGGGGTACATTAGGAGCTCATTAGGGTCCCGGGGACTTGTGCTAAATGTACGATATGTCTCCATGCTAAACGCACTTCAGAAATAACAACAGAAACTTCCTGCCCAGAGTTCAGATACTTTTCTTTTTTATTTCTCTGCTCCCTCTTACTCCTGCATCACTCCATTTGTTCTTTTATGACAGCCGAGCTGTTTGACAGGACGGGAGAGATTACCTGGAATAGATGGAGATGAGCTCCACTTCACTTTGTAAAGTCTCTGGCTTTTCATGAAAGTTCCCCTGCAGGGGAACACAGAGAAGGAGGAAGGGTGAATGGAGATGCATCTCTGATCTGTTCAGATGTGTGGGTTTAATGACACTCCAGGGACTTTGCGTCAAGTTTGTGGAGTGAAGAATTCTGAAACTTAGAAAACCAGGGGTGCAAGCTCCTCTCCAGAGTGTCAGGGAGGGCACTAAGGCCCATTTAACTTTGAGTGTCAGAGCCACAGAGCAGAATCCACAGCCCAGAGCTAGCTGCCTAGGTGTGACGGAGGAACCCCAGCACGTCAACAGATGGTGGGAGGACGGATGAGTTGTCCTCAGGGGGGATCTAGGCAGCATGCCTGCATCCAGAGATATCACACATGATCTCTACGGGGAGTTAGTAACGTGTCTGGGCTTAACAGAAAATGTGTATCTCTGCTGTTTTACATAATATTTAATGAATGATATATTAGTAGCCCCAACAGGATTTTAGTTCTATTTAATGTAATTTATAAATTAAACAGTCCAGACCGGGTGGAGAAAATTAACCAGCAGGCTCACTAGGAACAAACTGCGGGTCTTAGGAACAGACAGCAACTATATTTACATGGATCCATGTGCCATTTAGCTAGCTAGTCAGGAATTAAGTGGAGGAATACTCTTTCACATTGCAGAGTTATCTATATCCATAACTCATCAACCTGGCATCTACGTTTGAATTGGGAGCAAACCTCAGACTCTTGCTTTTGGGAGCAGCTTGGTTGGGGGGCAGTCGTGGAAGTGAAAGAGCTTTGTCTGCCCAGACCAGAACAGATGCACAGAGGATCAGTCACCAGTTTTCCAGACTGATTTTGAGGATTCGGAGATAGGGGTAGCAGTCAAAGAGATGACAGAGTAGGTGTGATCTTAGCATCATCAAATCTGGTGGCTGAGACGTCAAAAATACTTCTGATTGAGAAAGCAGTAACTAGCAAATTACCCAATGGGGAGGACGAGGCTAGAGCTGTGCTGTGTCTTACACATGCAGGCCTGTGGGTTGCTGCCAGGTTTGTGGGAAGAGAACTACAGCGGGGGAAGCGAGCATGCTTGTATGAACCCTGGATTACTACTGTCATAGCTCAGCTGTTTCAAGGGAGACCTAGGCAAGATCTCTACAGCTAGACGGGAACCATGTTCCTAAGTTGTGTTTAATATTTCTTTTACCCATCACCTTTTTTTTTTTTTTTTGGCTCTGACCTGTAACTTGAAAGCCTGATGTATTAAGTGCTGCTAAGTGAACTTTTGCTTTGACCTGAATATTAAGTTTATCCCGTGCTGAGAGGACAGGAAAGCAGTGAGTGGGGTAAAACAGATGAAGTTAAAGTGAGCAGCCTCCTTGGAGGCAGTGAGTCAGAATAAACCAATTACATGCAGCTAGTCCTCAAGGAATGGCACCTCACAATATCTTTAATGAGCATGGGGACATGAAGTGGTTTCCATCACTCCGCAAAGGAGCAGACTGATGGCTTTTTGTAAGGGAATTCCCTCCGGCGAGCAGGAACTCTTGTCCCTCTGCAAAAGTCAAACAGCTGAGAATAAACATTCCTTCCTGCCCCAGTCTTGCATAAACCTGAAGTCCCATACAAATTTTCCCATGTGTTGCATGGAGGAAGTTAAGGAGCTCAAAATGGCATTCACCCGAAGGAGTGCATGGAGGGATCTGCTGGGGTTAGCAATGAGGGTAAGAGGGTCTTAAAACTCCCTCCTGTCTTAGGGCTTTGCAAGTGTTTTTCCCTGTTGTAGGTTACACTCTCCTGAAAGAAAATGCCTTTTCTTTAGAGGCCCTTTTCCTGTAGGGCCTTTGAAGTGGCAGGGGGCAGCCTCCACTAGTGTAGTGATTAAAGCAAACACTCAGAAAAGGAGTCTTTGTGTCTTATACTGCTAAACAGAAGACAGCCAGGGATCAGGCCGCATGGCACAGACCGGCTCACATCCACACTGCTCAGGTGTCAGGTTAGCCGCCTCCATGGGAAGGTGGTTTCAGAAGGTGCAAGTTGGAGCAGTGCAAAACTCGGTGAGAGGGAGGAAAGTGTTAAATACCATGGACAGGCAGGGCCCAGAGCTTAATTTCAGTCCTTGCTCGGGTTTTGTTTAGCAATATGAGGCACCATTTTGGTCCAGTTTCCTCCCTGCATCAGAGACCTCAAATGAACATCTCCTGCTCCTAGGCCAGGAAGGAAGGACAGCACCTAACCTTCCTGTTTTCACTTTGTATGGTTATTTGAAGATTAGAAGCTCGCAGTAAGTATGCCCATTCTTGTCAAGTAGAGCAGACACAAACCACACTTACTCCACCTTAATACTGAGCTTAATTGCCTGCAGAGGCCAAGAGCGCTTCCTCCCCATCTGCAGAGAAAGAAAGGTGGTATTTTTTCCTGAAAACTCCCTCTTTTCCTTGCTCTAGTTGCCAAGAAATCTTTCCAAGCATGAACTAAGCCCAACCAATGTAATAGCTGCCTGAATCAGTTTCACTAAGGGAAAGTTGATATACCTCCAGTCATTTGTATGTGATCTTAACCCTGAAACCTAATGACTTGATTTTAATGTCAATGTTCTTTACTGTTTTCTTGCTCTTCATGCCAGCAAAAAACATGCAGGGTCAAGGTTTATCCATGACTGTTGGCTGTGGTGGCTAGCAGCAAGCAAATGGACATTGTGGAGGCTTTCTGACATGGGGAAGTTTAAATCTCTGTCTTCCAGTTTTCAAGCTGTGTTCAAGAGCACCTCATTGCTAAATAGGATCTTGGGACCGGAGCATTTAACCATATTTTGCTGAAAATCAGCTTTTCCCACGGGTCCTCAGTGATGCAGGCCCGCCGTCTCCATAAGAAAATTTATTGCATGTCAAAAAGACAAGAGCTGCAGAAAATAACTGGAATATAATGCTTATATAAATAACACAGGGAATTGAGTTGTAGTTGCAGTATTAATTATATGAATAACGAGGATATCATATTCAACTGGCATCCTTAAAAGTGCCCCTAAATCTGCTGCAGCAGTTCCCACGTGCTGCTCTGGAGGTTTCTTTAACTTGGGGCCCTTCACAGAGTTTCAGTCTCATTTTGCTACTGAGAACACAAGGCTCTGGCTCCCCTGCTTTGCTCGTAGGTTGGGGGGGACTAATGAACTGGTGTTTGAAAAGCCCTTGGAAGATAAATATTTGCCTTGATCGGCAATAAAGGACCCTGAAATAGCAGTGGAGGAGGATGCAGCCTCTTTGCCTACTGATAAGGTGTGATTTCGTCAGCATCATCACAAGGTGTCTGTCCAGCTACATCCCCTTAAAAAGCTGCAACCCCAATTGTGGTATGCCTTACAAGCTAGGATGACTTTCTTTTCATGTTTATGTGCGCTCCCATCATGGGCAGCAACAGCAATGGCCTTAAGCGGTTTGGCTGTAGTGGGACTATAGCAGTTGCTCACTTTGATGAGCATCAAGTTCTCACAGAATTAAAACCAACAGACACCTTGGCGAGCCCCAGCTCTGCGATTAGTGCGGGTGAGTGAATGGATGCTGCCACCTAGCAGCTGAGATGGGCTCCTGCTGGTCTCCAAGACAGCTGCTTGCCTTCAGTGCCAGGTCTCCTACCTGGAAGCAAGTTTGTTGACTATTAATTAGTTTCACAGGTGAAGGGCTTTTCTTTTTCCGTGTACATCATCATCACAGCATGTTGGGCTAAACACTTTGAGTGGTCCTTGCTGAAAACAGCAGTGTGAAGCTAGGAAGCTGTGTGCGCATCTGTGAATCCTGGCATCTGTGTGTGTTTGTATGAACATGTGTTTGTATGTCTGTTCATGAGAGTTTATGTGCACCCAACCTTTCTAGGAATGAGAGAAACCTTTCAGGGGTTGGTCACTGTAAGGCAAGGGACAGCTGCCAGGTCTAATAGGCTGGAGTTCAAAAAAGAAAGAGACCTGACTTCTCAATTTGCAGGGGTAACACAGGATCACAGAAAATTCTGAGGGAAAATAGCTATGTTACTAGTCTGACCTTTACAAGAGTAAATGCAGTCTCTGAAGATCAGGCTATCTGATGCAGAGTGGACACTTGACCTTCGAGCCAGGGCCTGAGAGATGTTGGTGGTGCAGGTGGAACACATTTAACTGTATTTTTCAGAAAACTGAATGATCTCTATAAGGGTCCAGTCCCTGTTACACTAGACATGTCCCAAAACTATGGTCTCTACTGTCAAAGGCTATGACCATTGTTCAAGGAGACAGGAGGTAAAGAGCTCTAAATTTTTCAGAAAAGTATTTTGAGTGACTGGGAGTAGAGTCAGAAAGTGAAATTCAGGAGTTACCAGTTCACGTGAAAGGCAGCCCCTATCCCATCAAAATGTGTGTGCATACTCACGTGTGTCAAGGATGGTATGACAATGTATTGCCTAAAGTTGTCTTTGTTCCTAGTCTAATAGTCTTATACCCCATTTCAATTATGAAATGGTTTGTTCTGGGGAAGGAGAGGGAAACCAAGGAGATTCCTGTCCTGTCTGCCCCTTGCAGTCCTACTAGAGATGAAGCACCTATGCCACGCTGCCCAAATTCCAAGGGGTGTAATGGCAACGCCACCCACTTTTAAGCAGGTGCCTGTAGCAATGCACTTTCTTAGCATCACTGGCACACTGTCCCCACCTATGCATCACATACTTTCAGGTCTGTCATCGCTGCCATTTTGCTTTGCTTTTGGCTGTGGCTTTGTGTAGGAGATGGAGTTAACAAACAGTTTTCCATCCTTCTCGCTGAACCTTTCCCTCTTGCTTGTGTTTGCCTGCCTGTCCATCTGCACCCCATGGATGTCAGACTCTGCTGCTGCGCTGTGCGACCTCGTGGGTGGTTGTGCAGTCATCCACCTCCACCCTCTGTCTCTTCAGCAACTCCTGCTTCCCTCGCTGCATATCCCCACCCCCAGCAGCCTCCCCCTCTGCTTCTCACGCTTGTGCCACATGTTCATAGTCCTGCTCTTTGCCTTACCTCCTGACACCTACCCTACTGCCTCTCTGCATACCTTCTGCTCTTGCCTCACCACGCCTTCCACCCCTCAACTTCCCCCCGCCGCCCCTGTCTTTTCCTATCTGATGCAATAGAGCAGAGAGACACTCTTTAACCTGCTATGCAGCAGGGAGCCAGGGGAAGAGTGTGGCTGCTACCCACAGTGAGTTGTGGAAAGGAAAAACCTCTGCAACATCAGAGGAAAGGGAATGCTGGTCTGTCCTTTGCCTCGTTTTGCTGCAGCCTGGTTCTTCCTTCTGCTGGATGGACAAACTATATAGCTGCAAGTGGTACAGGCTCCATCCTACTTTCAGGAGATTTCTTTACTGCTTCCACATGGAGAGCCTGTGTAAGAGGGATTTCGGTTGCACTTCCACTGAAGCCGACTGGCTGAATGACAACCATGAAATTTGTAGGTGGTGATCACAAAAGTATAACAAAAAAAATCTTACTCCACAAGGCGCCTCTATTTGGGGTCTAACTGCTGTTCTGTACCTCTGTATGCCCACAAATTGCTCAAGCAATAACATGTTTACACTTGAATTTCGATTGCTTGGAGTACATATCTGTTTGGGGAGTGGAATTCTCCCAGGAAATGAGGGCAGAATGGTGTAAGAAATTGCTCGTCTGTATCAAACTAATGGCCCATCCAGTCCAGTATTCTGTCCTAACCATTGCCAGTCCTGGATGCTTTAGATAGACTTGTAACAGCCCCCTGGTGTGCCCAGTTTTACAATGCTACATAATAGGGAGACATTGCTTTCTGACCCCAACTTGCGATCATTTTATACCCCAAAGTGGGAAGACTAATAACCCATATGGTTTTTATTCTAGCAAGCCTAGCTGCAGATGCTATTCTTGTAAGGTCTAATCCTTTTTCTGAATCTTGCTAATCTGTTTTCCTCTATAATATCCTCTGGCAACAAGTTTCACAGGTTAATTATACGTTGATTGCACAGTCTTTCCAATCATAGACACAGCTCTGTTGCACCTCATCTTATCCGTGTGTTTTTAAGTCTCTTTCAGCAATCACAAGTGCCTGCAAATTTATTTCTGTAGGAAAATAATGAAAGAAACTCACTTTATACAGAATTCTGCATGCATAGGCCTCGAGTTACTGATATTATCTCAGTTTCCTTTGAATTCAGAGCATGCTTCTTTCCAAGTAATCTATCCGGTATAGCTATAAAGAACTTCTCCCTGGGGTTCTGCCCTACAGCTCATGCCTCTAAAATTCACTCTCCCAAGGTGGCTATAACATACCCCACTCCCAAGTCAGTGGCAGGTCATCTAGCCAGACTACAGCCAAATCATGCCTTTATGTGCTCATAGTCTACATTTCCTGCTTCCTGATCTTCACAACTCACCTGGATACTACATACTAGGACCTTTTGCACCCCTGGAGGACAAACAGCCACCGCCAGTGAGCCCATATTCCCTTGTGGTCCTGCTGTCTCTCAAGGGAAAGCTGGTGATGACTCCGAAGAGCGTAAGTAATGTCAACAGCACGTTTCTCTGTGGGAGCAGGAGGCATTCTCTAAAGTACACATGTCTTCTCTGTGCCCAGGTATAACACTTTTTTCTAGAAGTTCTTCATGTGCTGGCTGCACTCCGTCCCCAAAACTCCTTGGCTCCCCAACTGATGTGTCATATTTGCTCTATGTGCTGCAGATCTGTGTATGTGCATGAGTGATGCACTCTTAGTATCCGTACTCCTCCCTTGTTCATGTTGCCCAGATGAATAGATAATGAAAGCTGAAAGGTACTTTAACCTCCCATATTTATATCAGCCAATGCAGCATGGTTGCCCAATAAGGTGTGGCCTTGCATCCACCCCATTCAAACTGGTGCTGGATTCTCAGTCTGTTTTTTCCAGGCTGCATGTTTCTGAACTGCATTTTTTCTAATTGAAACGGTGGTTCCCTTGGTTCTCTGCTACTGATGTCCTGATTTTGGCCTTGTGATCTTTCTGACTCTTACACCTGTCTGCAGTTTGCTGTTCCATGTCATCATTTCAATCTTGATCCAATGAGTCTTGCATGAGGAAGCCATGGATGTATCTAGGCACACAGTCTTTAGCATTCCCAAGTATATCCAGTGCCTGTGGTAGAAGACAGACTGCTGCTGAGCCTTGCTGCCTCCCTCTTGCCTGTTCCCAACAGCACTCCCGGTTGTGTGAGGATCGGCTGAGTGCATGTCCACTTCAGAGCTCTTTACATACTGATTACATTTGTCGGGCCAGGTAATCTTTAAAAATCTCAGCTTAACAGAATGGGAAAGTGAGGCAGAGACGTATAATGACTTGCCCGAGGTCATCTTGTTTCTCAGCCTAACATCCAGCTCTTTTCTTCTTGTCACTTATCTCAACTACAGGGCCAGTTTTCCTCCTGACATGCAATTGAAATGCTGCTGTGACTCCCACACTTCTCTGTTAAATGGCTGCTCTATAAATAAAGTTTCTATTGAAAATGGCACATTAGAGAAATGCTACTACATAATTATTTTAATTGTGAGGTTTTTAATTCATCACAGAGAAGCCCCACCACCACCAAAAGTCAGCTCCCTTACCCATTCTTCCCTTTTCATGCTCTAGAAAGGAAGAGCACTTACACCTAACAACAGCCAAATTAAACAGTGGTACAAACAAGAAAGTGCAGAGAGCAATCACTGAGCTAATCCTCTTGAAGCCTCCTTCAGTACAGGGTGGAAACATAATTTTTCCTTACTTCGTGAAGATATCTCCCCATAACACGTGGAAGCAGACACATGAGGAAGTGTCTATAAGAGGAACAAGATGTCTAGCATCTGTGTGTAAGTAGGGAAACATAGGGCTGAGCAGGGGGTAGGCTTACTATTTTAAGTTGCATGACTGTTAAAGTCCTTCAGATTTCTTTCCACTCTTTCCTCAAATATTGATACCTTTTCTGCCAGAAATTTTCCTTCCTCTCTATACTGTGTCCAAAAATCCAAGCAGCTCATAAAGTCTAACTATGGTTATAAAATATATTTGAAGTTTGAAAAGAAAGTAAGATGATATTACATTGGGAGTTACAGGGTGGGTTTGAAGAAGGAAAAGTGGCAGCAATGATGTTTGAGCTAGCCTTTCCTGCTTCCATTTTTACTGTGCCTCTTTCAGGGGTGAATGGACACCAGCCTCATCTCTCCATCGACAGAACTGTCCTACTGTTACAAGGTGGCTGTGAAGTATATCAGAGTGATGCAGTAAAGTGCTTTGTGAACCTGGGATAGGAGGGGCTAGGGAAGCACAAACTGCTTTTCTTAGCTTGTTGGCAGATACCGAGGGATTCACACTTCTCCCTCTGGTAATG
Source organism: Morus bassanus (assembly GCA_031468815.1). Lineage (NCBI taxonomy): Eukaryota > Metazoa > Chordata > Aves > Suliformes > Sulidae > Morus > Morus bassanus. Next base: position 129,729,839 of record CM062568.1, on the reverse strand, counting down.
AACTCCCGCAGAGAATGTACCAAGCATAATGCCTTTCTTCAGTCCATCTGTGTGGGGAGGGTTTTATGGAGCCCTCCCTGCATCTGGGAAACAGGGAATTTAAAAGCTTCTTCCCAGCAAGTCTACCCCCTTGGAAATAACACTGGCATTGCAAAAGAAGGTGGCCACCTGGTTCTCTGGCTGCCTGCTGTCAGGCAGCAAGGCCTAATGAACCTCTCAGGGGGAACATCCGCAGAGGGAGGATGATGAGTCTAATAGGCGCTTTGGTCGCTGGGGTTGGGAGGCATAAACAGCAGCAGGGATGGTGCTTGCGAGGGGGAGAGATGAAAGGCTGATGAGCGTTCTCATCATCCTCCCTCTCAGCATTAAGCTTCCACATATGGTGGCTGGTGGTGTGTGAAAGTGGGGACACAATGTTGGCACAGTGGGACTCATCTCTTCGTTTTGGAACAGAGCTACTTTTCTTTCCTGCCTGCCCTCTCAGCCCAGGTGCTGCCCATGCTGTTGGCTCTGATCAGCTGCTCAGTAGGTGTGTCATCAGCTTAAAAGGTGCCTCAGCAGCTGAGAGCCTGAGAAAGCTGGGGTGGCTTTTCAGAGAACCAGGGATGGTATACACTCCGTGGAGTTTGAGGCAAAAGCTGCCGCTTTCCCATGATTTTGGCGAAGGCCGCAATCACCTCCCTGCCTAATAAACCAGCAAAAGGGACCCGGTATAGGAGTGTCTAACCTTGTCACACTTCTAGCCATGTGTAAGCTTTTCTCTTTTACCTCATTTACTGGTTGCTGGCCTAATTATGTCCAAAGCTCACTCAGCCAGCTAACCCTTTCAGGGGAACACCAAGGACTGTAGATAATGTCCAAAATAAATGATGCTTTCTCCTTCTGTCGGTATCTGTAGAAGATCTTTAGAAGAGCTGTACTTAATGGAAGTAGCTCACTCCATGTTTAGTAAAGTTCTGCCATTTTCCGGTGAGATTATTTATTATATTCTAACCTGGTACTGCAAAACTACTGAATTTTAAGAGTTATAGAAGGAGCTATTGCTTGCTTTATTTTTTGTTACATTCTGCAAAAAGGCGTGCCAGTAGTTTATAATCCGTAATAAGTGTGATCAGGTCTGTTTATACCAATACAGTGGTACCAAGAGTGCTTGAATAACATGATGATGGGTATTGCACAGGAAACTAGAGAACAGCGTAAATGCTATGATCCAGGTAAATATCCTGACTTCAAAACACGGTCGTCTAATGTGCAACATCTGCCACTATCAGGCTGAAAATTGCCTCAAGGATTTTGGAAATTAGGTCATAACAGGGAAGAAATTTCCTTTCCTTGGTAGAATTGTATTGCCATATGGAATTTGCAAGACACATTGCTTTTTGCTAGTGGGAAGGTTTGGTGGACAAGGTTTGCAATAGAGTTTCAGCCCCAAAAGCAACTGAAATGCTAGGAAAGCTAAACCTTGGCCGAAAGCCATCAGGATCTTTTGAGCAGTCTTCCTCTGTCAAAAATACATTTAGGTTTCTGCAGTTTCCCATGTAAAAGGGGAAAAGGGAGTTCTAAATCACTCTTTGAACAGTCAGTCTGTCTCCCTCTCACCCTACGAGCACTTGGAGAAAGGTCCTAATATTTGGGTCAATGAGAAATAGTGCTTTGCCGCTGACTTTCTGTTTCCTTACCAAATCCCTTTGCTACCCCTTGTCCTGCTTTCCTCTTGGTGATGGAAAACTTTTGCTGGGGAATTTTGTGGGGGTATTGTCTTTTAAAAAAAAAAAAAAATCATAAAGTGAAAAACAATACTTGCGTATTTTAGTATTTTTAGTGATCTCACTGTTCATGTCTCCCACGCTTGTCAGATGAAAAATAACCAACTCCATGTAAAACTCAGCTTTGTAGGCAGAATTTCTGCTCCAAAGCCTCTTGTTTGTTAACAAGACTCCTTCAGGCCTCCTATTAGTCCCAAGGTTGAACAGAGCATGCCGCAAATGGCTTTCTTCCCCCAGAACAATTAGGAAAGCAATATGAAACACCCTTTATCTTTAAGGAGCCAGATCTTCAGCTTCCATAACCCATTCCCAAGCTAGGGGTTTTTGAACATTTCAGTTGAACTTGAATTGGCTGCAGTTGAGAAATGCTCTTGAGAGTACCACGACCTTACTGGTTTGGTATGCTTTGAATGAAGACGCTATCAGCCCTGCAAACATCTGATCCTTCCTCTGTTCCTTAACTCATTTTGTGTGGAAAGTGAACTGTGTGCTCATCAAGGAGATCATTGCAATGCTGCTTTCCAGGCATTTGTCTCCCATCCATGCTGTAGATGGTATTAGAATTACCAACATTGAAAAGAAAATTGAAGTTCTGGCTGTGAATACATAAGGCTTCCTGCATTTGAGTACAACCTTTCTAGCCGGTGGTCAGTAGATGCGCAACTCAGTTGCTGCACCCAGACCTCCATGAACTTTTAGGAGGCTTAGATCTGTGTTTGATGCCTACCTGTAACAAACATTTTCAACAAGATCAGGCATCCCCTTGGCCACTGCTCAAAATGTTCTTCACACCAAATTATTTGAAAGTGATTGGATGCACAGCTATATTCAAACTGTTGAGATCCTTACAGATGTAGAATTGGGCGTAATGAATTTATAAGAGAACCAGTGCAAAGAGCACTAGACATTCATAAGTGTCACTCGCCCGTGTCATCACTGTTCAAATATCTTTACGGATGTGTCCCAGGGTTCCTTTCTTTAGATAAATTCTCCCAAGGGTTATGTTAAGCTTTGGTGCAAGGATGTAGTGTCAACTAGATGGGTCTTCATAACTGCTTGGCTCTGCTGAAGAGAGCCCAGTTTACTGAAATTCAGCTTTGAGAGTGGGCAGATTTTCAAGAGTTCAGGAACTCTGCAAAAGTAAATACGTAATTCTGCAGCAGTGTGGACTGTATTTGTGTGCAGGTACTATGAAGGAAAGTTGCTATTATAGCCCTTTTTTTTCTTAGTTGTTCCTTTCACTCCACATTTTGGTCCTCCCACGTGAATAGTCCCCTATTCTTGATTACCCCACCTGTTTCTCTGTGGATTACATGAGGGTTGCTTTCAATCTGACATATTGGAAAAGGTAGTTTATTATATTTATTCCTGTGTATTTATTATAGCTTATCTGACATGTGGCTGTAGTCACTAGGGCCACGCAATCTTTTGCAGTCCTAAAGAAAGACTATTTGTTAACTGTTAGGGGTTTTCAGGTATCCTAGATCATGCAAAGTGGGCTTAAGTTTATTTACCTGATAAAAGCTGAACATGTGGGCTCAGACATATAAAGGCTGTTTTGTAGAGTAGAAAGATGCATTAGCATAGGATTCTAAGTGTCTGCTGTAGTGCAGATGACCCTGGCTGACAAGACAGAGTTGAATGAAGTAATATCCAGTGAGACCAAATAAAAACATTTGATCAGATTCTCAGAGTTCAGGAGAACTGAGATTTAGGATTCAGGGCCTTACCTGGTTATAAAGACTGACTGAGAGGCAGGAACCACCTTAAAAGATTGTATGTCCCAAACTGTCCTCGTTTTGCAGTAGTGATCACGCTCTTTTCGCTTTCACTGTCCTATAGTGGAGAGAACCAAAGAGGGATAATGGCTGACTGGTTTTCTGCTACCACATAATTGCACTTTCTCCGGGCCAAAGATGACAGAGTCTTTTTAGGTCCTTGTCCTTTTAGGTCTTCATATTGTATCTGTGTGGCATCACATTTCTGAGTGTATGTACAAACTGTGTGCTAGTGAAGAAGAGCGTGCGATATGTTTCCATACTGATTCATACTGAGGATCAGTTGGCAGGAGCTCTGTTCTGAATTTAGGACCACCTACAGTTTTAAGGGACCTGTAAAAGTTTGGGTCAGTGTCTTTGGCTTAGGATGTGTGTTTTAAGCTTACAGGAACTGACCGTGCTTTTAGCTGTAGTATTGAGGAAGCATATGATGAGGAAACATGGAGTGTATTTATGTAGTAGAAGACTAAGCGTACATTGCAGAATACTTTCTAGATTTTTCACAGCGTTTGGAATCCGTGGGCTGAGAGGTTTGTGTGTACTACTAAGCAAGATTTAGCAGCACAGACTCATTCAAACTTAAGATGACAAGTGTTGGTCTAAGTAACTTATTTATCTTCCCCACTTCATCACTTTGCAAGTTGAAAAGCTTGTGCTGAACAAGAGTTAGTGCTGATACAGCAAATGTGGCTTAGTGAGTATGAACCAGACCAGGATGAGGACTTAGACAACCTGGGCTGTAGTCACACCTCTGCCATGGACTTTCTGGGTGACCACCAGCAAACATCGTAAGTTATGTCTGTACTAATAAATTAAATGTACCTTGCAGCATTTCCAGGCAGTAAAGCCACCTGGCATGGAATGGCCCAGACCTATGGTAGTAAACCACCGCAATCCCCAAAAAAGTGTAGCTTCATGCAACCCTTCTTACTTATGAACAGTCCCTGGATCATCTGTGGCTGGGAATTGTTTGGGGTATTGCAAATTTTAACAGGCCGAATCTTATGCCAGCAAACTTGCTTACAGTTTATTAATGTTACTGCATCTGGGAACGTTCCTGGGCACATTCAAATTTACTGGTATAGCACAGCCTTAGCTGCTGTAGTCATATCTCAGCTGATGGTCTGGGAGAACATTCAAGGTCCTACTGGGGCAAGAAAGGGAACTCTGCCACCTCTTCTCCACTTTTACAGTCCTTTGTTTTGATGGGAAGGAGCCTTAGCTATGTGGCCTGAAGGGAGCTGTGGGCACTCCAGCCTGGTCCCTCACTTAGAGCGGGACAATCAAGGCACCAGAACAGCTTGGCAAGCCACAGTGCACTACTCTTTTCCTGTATCTATAAAATGAAGATAACAGAATTTCCTGACTTAGAAAATATGATTTAAGGCAACACACTAACTGGTGAGGTTAAAAAGAAATATTAAATAATTGCTGTGTTAGCCAAGCACTGTCCTTATTTCCTTAAATTGCTCCTGGGTTTGTGGAATCATCCCATATGGGCAGGTAATTCTGAACTGTACATGGCGTGTTTCTCCTACAGTCAGTTCTCCGATACACAAAGTAATAGAAGGTAGGAGATCTGTGTCTTTGCTTTATCCCAGCTAATACTAGCTTGGATGGTGGCCAGACGAACCATTCAGTGATCCACCATGACAATTTCTATGCCTTGATCATTGGTAGGGATTGTATGATACTTCTGACAGCTGTAGAAAAGCAAAAAGTAGGTGTAATCCAAGGATTCAGGAGATTTTCAAGACCTTAAAATACTTGGATCTTGCCTTACTACTGACTAGACCAAAAAAGTTTCTTCAAATTCTTCTTCCAACAGCTGCTCATACATTCACTGTGGGGCAAAAAACCCTAATGTGCCAGTCATTCTCATCTCTTACACATTCCCTGTAGGAGCACAGTGTTCAGGGTTTTCAGTGTCTATCTGGTGGTGTTCACATTAGAACAGACAATGAAACAGCCAGAGTTCTCAGCGAAAAGGGAATAGGGTAAAATGTCCATTCACTGGCTTTTGCACATTTGATTTTGGGCCCACCAACTGAGCCTGTTTATTTTATTTTGGTCTCATCAGCAGGTGGGTGGCTTTTTTTTTTTTTTTTTTCAGCGATGCTCTTTGCCTTAGCAGTTTTTGAGAAACACCCTTTGCAGAGCTGAAAGAATCTTAATGTGTACTTCGTAATATGGAATTTTAACTTGACATTTGCGAAGTCAGCTTCTCCTAAGATTCCCTTCTTTTGGATTACGTAGGACTGCAAGATCAGTGCAGCCTGCTAAGTGGGAAGTTGATGTAACGCTTCCCCAGCTCTTGCACTTTCTGGCTGTCACCCTCAGCCCATTTCTACCACATAGGTCAAAACCATACATTCCAGTATCTTTTAAAGGCTCTCTGATAAGGCTGTACAATGCAATATTAAAATACAATGTGGCTACCTGAGTCACAAAAGAGAATTCCAGAACCTTCGGAAATTCTGTAAACCAGACTCCTAGAAAGCAGCCAATTTCCCTGATGATTGAAATCATATGGATCTGAAATTCTATGAATGTAAAAGGGAGCCGCAGTGAAATTCAGTTGTAAATATCCTTCTTCTCAAAGACACTGCCATAGTGTGCAGAAGAACATTCTCCTATATCTTATTTAAAGGTAGAATTTTCCCACAGTAACATACAGCTCGCTCTCCCCCATTCATTTTGGTGGCTGCTATACTTGTCTTTCCTGCTTCTTTACTGACCTCTGCCAAGGTCTTGACAACACACTGGCAAGATAAAGTCTGTTGCGCTCCCTGCCATTCATTGAGTACCCTGAATGAGCTCTCTGCTCATTTTTGCCTCCTAGTAGAGCTCAGTGGTCTTTTTTCCCCTGTCTGTAAGAATGGACTGCAATGAATTCATCAAGACCTATACTGTATGAAGGAACCAAAGCTCCACTGAAATTAGAGTAGTAATCATACCCAATGTTGATAGCAGAGGAAGTCGTCTTTAGCATAACTTCAGGTAATGCTTTCTCCTCATGAGATGCAATCATGCCGTTACAGGTATAAACTCCTATTTGCTTACACCTGAAGAGCTCAGGTTTTTGTACCGTTTCCACAAAAATTTCCGCTCTCTTCTATTTCCTACCTTCAAGTCAGTAACATCCTTTTTCCTCCCTGGTTTATACTCCTCTAAGTCATTAAATAAAGGTTTGCATTTCTTGCGTTAACATTCTGGCCCAAAAGCTCTTTCTTCTTTGTAATCATGTTGTCAGGGAGGTTTGCTGGAATCTCACACCAGGTCTGTTCCAACCCCAACTCAGTAATTGTGTTTCTTGGTTTTCTCCTGTATCAAGCAGAACTGTTTTCCTGAGTAAACAGACCATGTTCCCACTCCCATCTCTTTACCCATACATACCTTGTTTCAAAAAAACTTCTCTGAAATCTGCATAAATGCCACGTTTTCTGTAGAAATACCTCGGTCAGAATAATGATCATTTACATGGTAATAGCTCCATCTCCGTAGGTGGTTGTTAGTTGTTACTGGTCTTGCTTGTTACAATGAATGCAAATCCTTTTTTAGTCCTAATCTTAATTGCAAAATGATTGTATTTTTCCATAATTCCCTATATTTCAGTAATTTTAATCTATATCAAATATGATTTCTTGACATGCTATCATCTGCTTTGTCTATTATGCCTAGGCTCTGCACATGTTCCAATAGACTTGCTAATTATAAAAGCAATTTGGTGTTTGAACTGAAAATGGGCCCTTAGCCAATTCTTTCCTGCCAAACTTTGGTAAAGAATGAAATGAGACTTGAACTTGTACTTTGTGTCTTGACTCCACTCTCTTTGCTCTTCATCCTTTCAGCTGTATCTGACAGTGAAGTGACTGACCTGGCAAAGTGCTACTGGCACCATCATTTCCACTGTGGGGGAGTGAGGTTACTGAGGTGGAAGGTTCCCTGTCACCATCAGTTCAATATCTGTGGCCTTTGCAGTACCAAATACTTGGTGTTTAGTACACACTGCAATGTAGACTCTGTTTTAAAGGGACAGTAGTGAAGGGAACTATTTTGTTCCTGATATTGTTGATGACCCACTGCGGATAAGAATTTCCTCTGTGGAGGTACAGCAGGCAAATTGCATAGTTCTTTCACAGTTCACAGTGCTGTAACAGCTCAGTTTGGAGGATGGCTTGGGCACTGAAAGGCTACCTAGTGCCATGCTTGCCTAGGTGATGGCTTCCACCTGGAGATACCACAGTCCTAAGTTAAGTGCCCACATGCTTTTCCTCTGCTGTAGAGGAAAAGTTAAATGTACAGAAATGTAACTCAGGAAAGTTAGAATGCAGAGGGGAAAGCCACCTGAAGTAGTTGCTAGGAAATGCTAAGTGAAGGAGTATGGCCTTTACCCTAAATCTCCTAGGGACTTAGCTATTCCTCCTCATCATTCCTGATTTTGAACTTGAACTGTTACAGAATCATAGAAATGCTATTTAGAGGGATCCTCTGGAGACTTCTGGCCCAGCGTCCTTCTTGGTTGTTCCTTTTTTGGTTTTGGGAGCACCTGAGGGTGCAAGGCAGTAGTGTGCAGGGCAGTCTCTGAGCTGATCTATGTTATTTCCTAAGAACTGTCAACACTGTAGCAGTCTTTTAGATTCACCACCGACTTTTTACCAGATCTATGTAATTTCAGGGTTGACCCTCCTCAACTTCAATGGGCAGAATTAGTCTTTACTATCTAGTCTATGTATCTGTTGCACAAAATGACCACCACAAAAGCATACCGTAGGTCAGGGTCTGTCATGAGACTTGCTTGAGAAAAAACTTTCTGAAAACAAATGTAAAGGTGCTGGTATGATCTTAGCCAAACCTTGTAAGTCTGTGGTCCTCTTATTTTACAGTGTAGAGAATCCCAGGCAACATATTCATCCCCAGGGAGAAATGCCAAATTATTCAGTATACTCAGATCCCACAAAAGAGTGGAGTATTATTTAATCGCTGCAAATTTAAAAGTTTGTATGACTTCTTGAAATCAGCAGTACCAGACTCCCAAGATGATGCAAATCTGCTTTTTGACTTATTTTCCATCCAAAGCCAGAAGCCCTTTTTAGGCTGTCTTTGCATCTGTCATTGAAGGCAGCATTCTCCTGAGCCAGGAGGCTCCTACGTAGCCAGGTGCATAAGTGGTGTGGGGGTGGGGGGTGGAGGGTGGGGTATTATGCTGTAAAAGAATCCTTTCTTTTTGGCTTATAGATCACTGAATTCTTTTAGGATAATTGGGGCTGGTCTTTTCCAGTAGAGTAGGAGAGATTTTCTCAAGTGCTGTCCCATGTCTGCAAAATGGGGTTCATCTGTCTAAGGCAGAGCTTTCCAAAACACAGTCTAGTCTCATGGTTCTTCAAGGGAAAGCCACCCCTCATAAACAGACATGACTGTGGAGATCAGCAGACTTTAATGTACGCAGCAGCATATGCATCTTGTACATTTATTCTGCTTTAATATCACTTCCCAGCGTGAATCACAACAGTCTGCATCTCTCATAGTTTCCTTTAGAGCAACAGAAGGAGAAAGGCTCTTATTTGACAACGACTTAACCTGTGAGGTAGGGAGGCTATAAGAAAATGAACTTATCCAATAGGCTTACCTGCCATTTGTATTGCAAACCCATAATGTTGAACCAAATCCATGAAGTTGTTTATTTTCACATGCGACAACATACTGCTGGCCATCTTCCTTTCTGCCAGTGAACTGGATACATAAAGGGAAAAGGAGGTCCCCAAACTGCCAGCAGCTGAAACTTGTACTTGCAACCCATCTCCCCCACCTCACTAGTAATTGTAAGAACGTGGAGTCTTCTCTGCATAACCTCTCAGTAGAACAGCATGCATACAACTACTTTTGTACTGACAGCTGTGAGCCGTCTTCTCTTCCTTGCATTGCCTGATCCACACCCGTGTTTAAGTGCAGCTCACTCATGTCAGAAGGTAAAACAGCCCTCTTTCCTTTGGCTTAAAGGCCTAACAGAGGTAACATCCACCATGGACATGGGAACTCCAAGCTTCAGGCATTCCCCTACTTCAGGGTGCTTGAACCTAATCCTTTCCTCTAATAATAGCAACCTACTCACAAAGCTACGTTGTCCTTTAGGTCCAGTGTTCTGCCTCTGGAGGTCACAAGGTAGGTGAGCCGTAGTGGGGAACTCTCAGACAGTAGGAGAGGTTCCCTGCCCAGCATGAAATCTTATGGAGAATTGGGTCACACTTGTGTTCAGTTTCACGTAGTTGTTGGAAGTAAGATTGTCCCTTAATCTGCTGGCCACACTCTTCCTGTTGCAGCCCAAGTATGCCAGTTTGATGTTTTCCTGATGAGAGCTGACTCACATTGAATTTGTCACCTTTCTCAGCCCAATGACCTGGGACTCTGTGCCCAGTTTTAGGCTCAACAATTCAAGAAGGATATTGAGAAACTGGGAGGGTCTAGTGGAGACAACTGCTAAGATGATTGGGACTTATGGTACATGTCCTATGAAAAAAGGTTGAAGGATCTAGGCTTGTTTAGTGTAGTGAATAGTAGGCTAAAAGGTGAGCTAGAAGCCTACAGCACTTGAAATACGATTGCAAAGACAACAGAACCAAACTCTTCTAAATAGCAGCAGACAGTAGCACACTGGTAACAGCCACAAGCTGTGGCTTGGGAAGTTCTGATGGGATGTTAGGAAAAGCTTTTTCCTGGGAGGGTGGTGCAGCACTGGCAGAGGTATCCTGTGAGTTGTGGAGTCTTCTACTCGGGAGCTTTCAGGACCATCTTATGTGAGCTAGCACAGGAACAGCCAAATAAACTTATTGGTCTCCATTGTAGTGAGTAGGGACTGAACCTAGTAGAAGGTGTAGCCTTGAGACTTGTTCTAAAAGGATTTTTTTAATGACAGGAAGCTTATTTTAGGTTTTTGTGAGGTTATCTCTTCCTGCCTTGCCTATGCTTTTTTGGTGATCATCTTTCCTAGGGCAGCTCTGTCTTTATTGTCTTGAGAGCAGTATCACTGTGAGCATTTGTGGGGGTGGAACTGCCGTTGCTGGTTTAGTGGAGTTGTTGGGAAAGATTAGAACAGATTGGTACTGTGTGAAGCTCATGTCACATGCTTTTATTGAATACACTCATAATGGGATCTAAAAATTTTATCAGCATGAATTTGGAATGGTTGTTTCCCTTATGGCTGGGAAAGTAGAAAATGAACAGTGTGCATAAAAACTTCTTTTATTCCTTCCCTAAGTCTGTCTCCAAACCTCTGGTACTCACTGAGCATTATTTCTGCAATTACAGAAGGTAGGCTGGAGTACCTACCAGCCGATGTGATGGAAAAGGGGAAAAGATCACCACTTTTTTTGGAGAGTCCTTATGGAGGAGTGATGAGGCAAGAATGGAGAAGGAAAATAATCACAAAGAAATTATGCTGGGAAGAGATCAATAACCCGAAAATTACTCACGTCACTCGAGGCCAGAACAGATCTGTTTAAAAACTTTTCCTCTCTAGAGGAGTAATCTTGAAATTGACCCATTCTGCCTAGTTTATTCTTTTCATGTTAAAGCAACAAAAAAATTATTGTAAAAGCAATGCTGCTTTTTTTTTCAGCCAAAAAAGTGCAGCCAGCTCCTTTCTGCCATGTACACAGATTCCACCAACTACAGTGGGGTTTGGAAAGACCCGCCAGTGATCTTTTTCATAGTATAAACATTAAATACAGCTCACCCAGATGGGGAATGATCTAACAAATGAACCCCCCAGAGAGCAATTGCAGAGAACACTTCCAGAGATTAAGGCAGACAAGCACATAAAAGTGATTATGTTCTGTTACCTTGTGAGGCCTGTGGTTAACGCTGGTGTACAGATAGATTGTGACAGGAAGAGGCAAGCAGATTGGGAGAGGTGGAAATGGAGAACTACAAAACAATTCATATGATGGGAAGCTGTGAATGGAGATGGTGGTATCCTTTCCACAGGAGGGTAAAGAGGGTTGTAAGAAGAGAAGGGGTAAAAACTTATCAGCCCGCTTGATGTGGAGCCCACACAGCATCAGAGAAGTGAACAAGCAGGGAGACTCTTTTTTTTTTCTTTTTTTTTTTTTTTTTTTAATTTGGGAGATTCTGCTTTTTAATGTACCTTACTCCTTTTCTGCCCTCAGTCTCACCAACTTGTTCATTCCACTAGAAGACTCGTAGTCCAGCAGAGCTTGGAACAGGACAAAAGGATAAGAGAAGCCAAGGATACAAGCCAAGTGATGGCGAAGGATTGCCCTGGATTTCCAAGCCTAGCTGATGAGATGCCAGGCAGTGTTATTTTAATTCCATGACAACGAATTAGTCCCTGTTCATAGTCTCTTCTATCCTTTCTCCAGCTCATTTCTTCATGGAAGGATAACTGAACAGTTACACATCTAGATTTTCAGTTATCTACAGTTCCACCTGTGTTAAGCTGTTTGATTTCCTTACGCCTTTTGTTACAAATTTAAATTGATATTTATTTTGCTCATGGTAAGACAGTAAGAGGTGAATTCTGTGCACTACCAAGTGTGTAATATTTGCAAATATGTAGCTACTGTTTCTGTATGTGACACCGTTCAGTTAAAGCTGGTTGTATCTTGCTGGAATGCCTTTAAGTCATGTTCTTATTCCATTCTTGGCTTTTATATAGGTCAATATTTCAGCTGTAGTTTGGTTTGAATTCCACTAGATTCCCATTGTTCTTGTTTAAACAAAGCCTGTAGTTTTCAATTTCACTTCAATTCTCATTAAGAAAATGCAAAGCTTTCAGCACTCGTTAAAGCATAATCTAAACAGTGCCAATAGTATCCAACTCATGAGCCTGTAGGGAATGAGAAGGATGAATTCATGAGTGGGCTGGTGAGGTCAAGCAGATCAGTTAATAGCTCTGGAATTTCCAGGTAAACTTCTTACAGTACTATTTTCTCATAAAGACAGAATTTACACCTGTTTTTCAGGAAAGCTTTGTACACTGAGGAGTCCAAATTCCTTTGATTTATGTTTCTAGTTGCTTACTTCTCTTTCTTGAAATAGGATAGAGGCCAAGGGCCAGATCTTCAAAGGTATTCAGGCGTTTCATGATGCAGGTAGATACGTAGTGAAATGCTAAAAAACCCTCCATTAGATTGCTCTCCTTTCAATTAAATCAATAAGGATTAGATATTCATGTGCCTTTGAGAACGCTGCTTTGTGATTACCCCCATCATTAGGCACCATTTAAGTCTTTTCAGAAGCTTTGTCTGTGCTTCCATTTCCCTCTGTGCAATTCAGACGATAGCTTTTCTTTCCCTTGCTACCCTATTCAGAACATTGGCATGTTATAAACAGGGTCATATAAAGTCCCTTAAATGAAAGCGCAATAAAAGTCTCTCTGTAGTAGCTATGAGAATTGCCTACTGGGCTTAAGGGTATTGCAGAGTGGAAGAGGAAAGTAGTCGATAGCACTGGATGGGGCAGCTGAAAAATGAGAAAGGACAAGCACATTCCAGGCCATCTGTTCCTTTGGAGAATGGAGCTTGTACAGGTTAACACCTGCTCTTGTCTACTCAACACAATGCTAAACACATCTTCCATGATTTTTGACCGAATGACATCCTGGGTGCTGTTTCTGGATATACTGAGACATTAAAATTAAGCAAGCACTTAATGCATTTTTCCCTTGCTTCAGCTGCAAGGAGGAGGAACCAGCTGACCTCGCACAGGCCGCCTGAATGTGGTGGTGTTTGAGAAAAACTCCTGCTGCTCTAACACAGTGGTATCCAACCAGCTTTAACTGCAATGGCCCTCTGCAGACTGAAGGGGCTATTACCACTGTCAATAGAGTTGCCCAAATGAGAGATTTTCATCACACGAGGTTGCAAAAGGAGTGCAAGTTGATATCTGAGCAGTGCTTTTAACTAGCAGACATTCTATAAATACTCACTACTTATATATAGATATATTAAAGATTTAATATTTGATTTATAAGTAAAATATATGGAATTTTCAACAGAGAGTGAGAGCAAATAAGAGAAGGCCAGGAACAGGTTGCAGTTCTAACTCTGCTGGAAAGGATGATAGGCACAGGACAATTGATGCAAGGATACGTCATACTCAGTGGCACCACCTACATCTGGTTTCCAGGGCAACTTTTCAAAAGCTGGAGTAGATCTCTCTCACATTTTAGGTCAGAAAGACCCTTTGCTTAAGTAGAACAAACTTTATAGCACCTTCACTCTAGTTATGCTTACGTACAGCCACTTGTGAGCCTCCCTCAGAAATAAATCATCACGTTACTATATCCCAGATCCCAACAGACACTGCTGATAATGAAAATTAACCTGGCCAGGTGCATGTGGCTATGGAAATGAATGATCAGTGTTCTTTTCTGGACATTGCTGCATGGTCCAAAGAGCTGCTGTAGGAAGTAGAGTAAGTGATGAAGTCCTGAAATCAACACAATTCTGGGAGAAGCAGTTGTTATGAACACAGAAATATGAAGGCAGGATTGGAAAAGATTTAGGAAACTTTTTAAAAAATCTATGCCATCTGGTACATTCCAGAGGCCAAAAATGCGCTCTTTGGATGCATCTTTTTAGGGCAGGAATAAGCCAACCCTTCCAGGGGTTGTCTGTTGGTTTTCAGAAGGAGATTTGTCTCACCACAAACAGAATCATTTTGCCCTCTGTGTATCTTGCTTCCTTACTGCTATCGGGAATTAGTGTTTGTGGGTCTTCTGAGGCGTGCTGAGGCTGTAATGTGTTAGAGAAGAGAAGGAGACAAAGTAAAGTACATTCTAAAGCGCCACCTCCCAAGGGAGGAGAGAGAGAGAGGGAAGGGGAACAAAATACAGCATTAAACTTGCAAACAAGAGGGAACATAGGACTTGAGCACTGGTATATTAAACTTCAGCACTGGTGAACGCCTGGCTCAATAACCAACCCATGTGAAACTTTCTGGAGGGAGCTAAGATGTAAAATAATGTGGATTCTTCACACACACACACCACAAAAGAAAAGGACAAAGACCCCAAGCCTTATAGCTGAGAAATGGTCGTGGATACAACCAGCTTGATTTTACTGATAAAGGTGGGAAATTCTATTTTGTTTCAGGTAAGTTAGAATATGAAAACAGTTATGTCCATTCAGATATAACTTGGCCACAATGAAGCACTTGATTATTGATAAGCATGAACTAACCCTTAAATCCTAAATAATTTTATTTTTGGAAAGCTAGATCCACGCCAGAACCAGCCTCCTTTGCCATTTGGCATCCTTTTAAAGTATGTGAGAATAGCCACACCAGTGAAATTAAGCCTGAGATAACTTGTCAAAAATATAAGTGTGCCTTTTGAGGTTTCTGGTTTTTGAAGCTGAAATTTCAGGAACTGTTGTGGTATCCTTGAATTTGAACTCCAACTCTGAACATCAAACTCATACACCTTCCCAATTCAAATACCGTTTCCTTGACCTCTCCCTACATTTGATCCAGGTTTGTGAGTTGTTCCTGCAGGATATAAACTCAATTGATTTACTGCAAATCACTGAACCACGTGTTGGTTGGTTGTCCATCTGTACCCCAGAAGTATTGGATATTAGTAAAGGTTTAGAGTCAGGTTAGGCAGTGGTGCATGGAGTCCTATGTGTATGTGCTCTAGATCTGATACTACTCGATGTTTTCATTAACATTTTCACTGGAGACCAGAATGGAGAGTATGCTAATCAAATTCATATGCAACACAAAGCTGGAAGCAATTGCCAATGCATTGGAGAATAGGATTAGCCCAGAGTCCGACTATGATGAATTCAAGAAGTGAGTTGAAATCAATAAGCTGAGATTCAATAAGCACAAATGTAAAGTAGTTCACATAGGAAAGGATAATTAAATGCACAAATGGAAAATGGAGCTGTCTGTAGGCAGCTAATATGGAGGGAGAGACAAAGAGGTTTTGCTCCTTAAACCAAATCTAGGAAGACAAGGAATCATTTTTATTCCTGGTAGTGAACAGCCAATAGCTCCAAAAATTAGCTTCATGCCCAGATCCAGCTTTTAGCTCCACATGAGCTTGTCACTGACGATGCATAATTAAAGGTGAAAAAAAAAAATCAAACCCAAAAGCACTAGCTCAGCCTTTTCTGTTCTACACAGAAGAAGAGGTTAGCTCTTAGGTAAAGGAATTACAAGATTTTGTTTTTCCTCTCTTCAGCTGTCTGTGATCACTTCTCTATGCATCCCTTTGTCTTTGCATTCTCCACACCTGATGTGGACTGTCAGAGATGCAGGTTTGCAAAACTGGGCTGACATCTCTTTTTCCATGGACAGTTCTGGTGACGGGTATCTTAATCTGTCATACATAGCCCCTGTTAGCTATTTTATTGTTTGATGTCAAGAAGAACCACACATTTTGTTATAATTAGTGATTTCTACACCCAGGTTTCTATGCTGATGAGAGCGGTTGTCAGTCAGAAGGAGAGGTGTATGTAGGCTGCAGTGTTTAAAGCTGGAATCTCAGTGTCCTGAACTGAGATATACTAGGAGATCTGTGTACAGTCCTTCCAAATTGCAATAGGAAAGGATTGTATGCGTCAGTACTCTCTGGAGAGAACATGGTTAAGTGAATTCAGTTGCTTCACTTCAGGCAGGGTAGTGATGGAAAACACAATGAGAATACCAGTCCATGGCTCCCCTCGTGAGGTTTGGGGTACATTGACAGATTTTCTGGTGATCATTTGCATGGCCCTTGCTCACGGTGTGCCTGTCTTGGGCCCGCTCTGTCACTGTCTGTCAGACACACATCTTGCTAGAAATTCTCTTTTCTTTGCAGGAGAAATATCTGCACTATTGTTGGAAGGGAAGTTTGGGCGTTTTCAGCATTACGGTGAACTCCCTCCTCCATGACCCTGGCTGGGCTGTCTGAGTCAAACCCAAGCCTAGGGCTTATTCTCTGAAAGAGTCTTTTTCTCTTTCTGAGTGCTAAACAGGAGTGAGTAGAGTGCCGATTCATCAGGTGGTGCTGTGCAGGGAAAGGACTAACTAGAGAACATCAAGGGATTGCCTAATGTATCCTTACCAAAGGTCAAAATCTTCCTTCATTGAAACCAGAAACTGTGATCTTTTGAAAGCCGTTAATGCCCATGTTCCCCTATTAAATCCAGTCAGGTTCTTTTACTGGGTGCACTCTCCTCAGGCTAAGAGCTGATTTTATTTTCCAGTCTCCTGGTCCTTCCCCTGTTGATCTTGGAATAGAGATTTCCTTTTTGGAAGTACACTTACTTCAGGAAATCACAGGCCTGAGCTCTTGAAAGGGCTTTTTGAGAGGCAAAACCAAAACTACACTTTATTTGTGTGCTTGAGGCTGTTAAAGAATAATATTTTTCTCTGTGCAGCCTTGAGAGCAGCTTTAAGTCAAGTGATAGTTAAGAGATGAGGTGGAGCTCTCAGTGTGCTCTGTGCATTTAGTGATTCCAGGGTTTCTGGCAGGGGGAGGACAAATTGCCCTTTACAGGTGTCAGACACTGTGGGTCACCTTGACCTGAAATCTTGGGTTCAGAATTTTTCTCAACAGAACCGTCTTTGTGGCAGAATTGTTCCTGCTGAGGGCTCTTGCCGCATCAAGGAAGGTTTTTGACTAGTCAGATTTGGCATTGCCTGTGTGGATAGGATGACACCATGCTTTAAACGTCTCCCATATCTGTCGTTTTTTCTGTCTGTCTCCCCTCAACACTCCAGCTTTACCCCAGCAGTAATCAAATTGAGAGATAGTAGCAAATTGCACTGGAATGCTGTACTCCTCCTTTCCCTATAAAATCTCATCTGTGGTGTTTTTAAAGCTAAATTTTAGGAATAACTGGCCTAGGATGATCTTTTATTAGCTTAGTACCAGTTTCATGCAGCTGGCAGTGTATTAGGGCATAGGAAAAAACTCTAGAGTGCATTTATTTCCAGTCATATCCTTCTCATGTAATAGCCTTGAGAGGGCATTATAAAGTAGCAAAATTTAGGGCAGTCCTGAGGTTGTATTTGGCTCTGGTGTACAATGGAGTTGGCACATAACCACTTCCAAAGTCAGGAACAACAAACAATTGCTCTGGGCTTCTTTCCGTACCCAACAGTTCCTGTGAGTGGCTGGGCATATTATGGTACTGCTAAGGCAGCAGCCACGGTATGAATTCAGGTTCAGGATGCATCAAACAAAATGAACCAATACAGCAAATGATGTATAGAAAAGATGTTCTTTTGCTATGATGAGCACCAGTCCCTTAGGACTACAGGCAGTGAGGAGGAGGCATGGGACACACTCATTGACGAGAATAATTTTGGCGTAACTGACTTGATTAAAACCTGGTGGGATAAAGCACTTGATTATAATGTTTAAAATGTGGCTCTGGCCTTTAAGGAATGAGAGAATGAATAACAGGGCTGAAATGGTACTCTGCGTAAAGCTGCTCTTAGCTTTTCACAGTTATCGATAAGTCAAAACTGCAGGGTCATGCGTGGAAACAGCCATGTGCGGAAGCCTAGGAGGAGGGCAACCTGTGAGAATATGTCTGTAGAAATAAACTGAAAGTGTTCATGGAATATTCCTGTGTACTGGCCCAGAATAGCCATTCCTGTGCTGATAAATGCTCTTACCATTTAAACCAGGGTAGCTGGATGCAGCCTGCGAGTCAAGACTGGCCCCAGGAATGTTCTATTCCCCAAGCTGCACCTGAGAGTTATTTGGGAGGGTGCTTACAGAGCTGTGCTGGGGCCCTGCTAACTGTTTAACAGTATAGCTGATTGTTTTTCCATTCCCAGGACCACCTCTGGGCACTGTTTAACTTATGAATATAGATGCACCCTGGCATCAATCAAGCCCCCAATCATTCCAGAAAACAATGTTACTCCCCAACATACCTCTCTGAATGCATGCAAAGCAGTTGGGGTGTTTAGGAAGGATATCAGTGTTGATCATTGGCTGAACGTCTTACAGAATCATTATCATTTCTAGCCCAGATTATATATTTTAACTAAATGCAAGGCAAGAGACAAAGGCAGACACAGATGAAGAGATGAGCAGGTGAAAAGAAAAAGAGAGGTACTATTATGGCTCAGCCTGAGAGACAGAGGTGCCTGAGCACCTGAAGCCTAGCTGTCATCATTATTCCTTTGTGAGCATTGCAGTTTTAGTATAAAGAGAGTTTTAAGGAGGACAGTGAAGCAGTTTTGCAAAAGTTTAGCAGAGAAAGCTCAAAGGTGCTGTTGAAAACATTTCAAATCTGATGGTGTCTGGCAACACTGTCCTTCAGACATGGGAGCTAACCTTTCAGTAGGGATTCAGAGGTGATGTTTGGAGGAAGGTAAGCTATAAAAGTCTTGACAGTGAAGACAAACAGATTGTGTTTCATGAAGTAGAAGAGGGGAAGCCAAAAGAAACATTTAGAAAAAGGTGCAACATGCTCCAAACGACAGGAAAGGAATGTGACCTTTGTCTTTCTGCACTGATTTGAGCCAGGCACGTTTGCACTGTTAAGGCCAGGAAAAGGATGTTGCAGTAATGAAAGGGTAGGCTGATGTGAGCCTGGGCAGCTGTTTCAGCTGCAGTGAAATGGATCAGGAATTCATGCCTTAGACATGTTTTCTAGCAAAAGTCTTTGAGATTTATACAAAGCCCAAGTGTGAGGACCCAGAAAGAGGTCTGAATGGAAGATAATGCATGGGTTATAGGTCAGAGGGTTGGCTGGCCACGCTAATGGTATAGTCTACAGTGACGGAAAAAAGCATTTCAGTGTTTCAGAGGGAGGCCTTCTTTTTGCCCATGTTGAACCATCGCTACCAGTTTCAAGCTCAGCAATGCATTTGCATGTCTTCAGATGAAGTGTGAAAAAAACTTGCATCATGCTCTTGTAAAGCCAGCTTCTTCCTAGATGTTCCATATGGGGCATTTCCGTGGTGTGAAGGGAAGTTACTGGAGTGTTTCCAAGGTGGGAAGGGAAGTTAGTGGAGTGCACTGAAGTCCCAAATGTAGAACAGTTTTTAGGAGCTTGGTGCAGGTGGTTTAGGCTGGAACATGGTCACTGTTCCTCCACTATGAGGATGGCAAGGTATTTTTCATTAATGAAACTATGACGGATATTAAGCAATGCATACTAAGGGTAGGCATTTGAAATCTATAGACCCTGGTGTCTTGCACCAAATTGCTCACAAAAGTAGATTGAGGGGATCTCCAGCTCACAGCTCTTAACTTTAAATCTTTGTGGGAGAGTAACAGAAGTATTAGAAGAACGTTAATGTTTTGCTGGTTTCAAAACAAAACAACCAGATGACTTGAGTGACAGTAGGGCAGTTATTTTGACATTGTTCCAGAATAAAAGAATGAAAATTATTATATAAAAGTCAGCAGCTAAAGAATAAGGCAATAAGAATGTCATTAGCACTACTCAGCACAGATTTAAGGAAAATAGGCTTTTTCAAACAAATCGGCTTTTTTTCTGTGGAATTACAAGTCTAGTTCATAAAGATGACTTCATATTTGGACTTTTCTAACATGATATAATACCTCGTGGCATTCTGATAAAATGTTAACACTATGCAATACCAATAAAGCAGAGATTAAATGAGTTGAGAGAAAGCTAAATGATAGAGCTCAAAAAGCACTTGTCAATGGGGAATTATCATCAAATGGGAGCGTTCCAGACTGACTTCTGAGAAATCAGTACAAAGCCCCATCCAGCATTTTCATCGATGATCTGGGAATAAGTATGCTGATAAAAAGGGTGGATGATGCAAAGATTAGTAGAAAGATACAGAAAATAATGTCAGTAAAAATCTAATAATGCATGGGTTGCTCAGAAAGGCTGCATCGCTTAAACAAAAGTATGTTGCACACCCAAAATTAATTTGGGTATTTAGGGAGACAGAACAACAGATCACGCTTTCAGATGGCAGGACTATATCTGGAAAGGAAGAATAAGGTGTTGTAAAGTGGATCCTAGATTTCCAGCTGGTGTAGTAGTAAAAAGGGAGGGGCTTAAAGACCATAGATTTATGAACACAGCAGCAATGAAATGTAATGTGAACTGGTTTTCTCTCTCATAGAGCATTGTTGAATCCAGTTTGGAAATACTATGTCTTTTTCTGGTATCTACATTTTTAGAGCAAGTTGCCGCATTAGGCACAGAAAAAGAGTCTTCAACATGGCTTTGGTGGTTGGAGAAAATTACTTGAAGTGAGACTTTGAGATCAGTCTAATTTATCTGAAAAGACTCAGGGGGGACTTGATTACAGAGCATAAGTAACTTCATTTAAAAAAAAAATATGGGTGCTACAAAATGCTTTAATTGAGTGGAGAAAGGCATAGCAAGGACCAAGACATGGAAATTGATGTCAAACAAATTCAAATTAGGCCCAACCTTTCAACAGTGAAGGTGATCAAACACTGGAACAAACTCCCTTAGGACATGCTAACTCTTCATCACCTTCAAATCAAGACTGGATGCCTTGCTAAAAAAGGATGCATTAGCCAGGGCAAAGTCACTGAGCTGAGTACAAGGATAGCTGGGTGAAGATTAAAGCTCTGTGACATATAGAAGTCCAGGAGGGATTGTTTAAACCTCTATTCTGACCTTAAAGCATATGAATCTACCAAACCTGGTCTCTCTTAGAAATGCTTTGCTTATTCCTTGCATTTCTTTTCTGCCCTCATATTTCTGTCATAGAACTGTATTGTACAGACACTGTTACTGTCACTGTCAAGCAAAAAGAGAGGCAAACAATGCCGTTAGATGGATCTGAAATTTCTTCACATCTCTCCTCCTCTATCTTGCTGCTGCCCTTCTCCTTACCCCTTCCCATGAATGCTGACTGAGAAAACAAAAAACCAACCAAACAAAAAAGATGGTGTTTCAACAACTGGGAACATAACTGTTTTGAGAAGGAATTTGTTTACTCTGACGTATTGGTCACTATTACCAGAAAAGCAAGAATAGGAAGCATTTGTGCCCCAGGGTGATAAGCTTTGCTGCTGAGAAGAGAGTCTCTAATTGAAGATGTAAAAGTAAATGGTGGCTCACGTGAGGTATATCAAGCTAGCACAACCATCCAATCCTTTAGTCAAGGCATGGCAAGTTGTCTTGAGCTTCTGTTGAACTCAGCAAGTTTAAGCCTTGAGAGGAACTAAAAGAGGGAAGCTAAAGTCCATGCCTCTTGTTCTCATTGTACTTTCTGAGTATGTGAGCTAGCATATGTTAACATGACGCTTAAAAACCTAAATGTAGTATGTTCTGTGTAGGCTGAGTACCAGAGGGCACATTTCTACACTTAAACGTGAAGCCAGCTGCAAAATGGGTGATACTTAGCCAAGTTTTGGGGGCTGGGGACAGGAAATCAAATCAGTGCATGTATCTCTCATCCTGGCATTGTTGCACAGCTTATCATTTCTTCTGGACTTGAGAGTCTCTCTCTCAACATGAACCCACTTAAAAATTAACAGATCTAATTCTCATTCCTTGTACTATTAAGACAGTGCCGTCAGTGAGAAGGCAGCCTATTTGGGCCACTGGAACCCGTCAACTTAGCATAAGCCTCTGTGCAAACAGAAGGCTATGCTGTAGTTCAAAGATGATAGTCGAACAAGATTTGCAAGTCAGAGGCTTGAAATTCCACAAAGGGAAGATCAAACAGCCTCTTTCTTTTAACAAGCATTTCATTTCTTTAGGGGACTGGACAGTTTTCATCCAGAAAATAAATGCAGAAATTTCATGCAGAAATTAAATGCCATCATTGATACATATAACAAAATGTTATCCCTGACACACACATTGTCAACTGCCAGCTCATCAGCATATCTGGGAATCCATAGAGATGGTCCCTAACTAGCTGGATTTGGAGCCGTTGTCAGCAAAGATCACACTTGCACCCTGTCTCTGAAGGAGACATCCTGATTTTTATGGATATTTTTAGAAGTGGCTCCAAGCCTGTGTGTTCTCTCTTTAACAGCCCAGACTACACACTTAGGCCCACACACCTCTGAACTCTGTCACATTTGAATTTTGAGTCTCCCTTCTGTGGCATCAATCCATTTCGAATGCTGATTTTAAAAAGCAGCAACAACACCCACCCACCCCCCCCACCCCCCGACCCTTCCCCAGCCTTTTCAAAATTCGAGCAGGCTGGAGAATGATAATTCTGTATCATGACAACTTCTGAGCTTCTGAATTTTGTTTTTGATCCATGCTGGATTACACCCAAAACTTTTCAAGCATTTTAGTGAGGCACAATTGTGTTAAAATGTCTGCTCTGCTTTTGGGATGAAAATGTTAAGTATTTTGATTTGGGTCTCTCTGTCACCCCTTGGAAGCACTCAGATTGTCTGCCCTAGACTTGAAATGTTTTGGCTTCCACTAAACATCACATTTTGGCCTGAAAACATTTAGTTGAAAATGTTCCACCAACTCTGCTTGAAATGCCTTTGCTATAGTAGTAGAGCTTGCAACACATGATATTTATTGCAACCTCCACATTACATTGAAACAAGCAAGCAAATAGATGCTGAGCATGGCTTCTGCCACTGCTGCTCATCCCACAGTGCATGACCATGAGTTCCTGTTGCTGTAGGTGTGATGACCAAAGTAATCCCTTGCCAAACCATACTGGGCCTATTTGGCTATGTGCAGGCATTTCTGTTTCGGTGTTGTAGCTGTTGTGCACAGAAGCTTTGGCTACACACATCCTGAGCATTTTGGTACTTGTTTAGCCATTGGTCTTTCACGCCGTGCCAGATATAACAGTCAGCTTCTTGCAGATCATTTAAAAATGAGCTTGCTGAAGAATTAGCAGCTGCTATACTCAGAAATATGAGAGGAAATGTTGGGTTCCTCTAAGATCTTAAAATTTCAGCACTGATAGCGCAGTGTTCAAGGTAGGGGAAGTGTGTAGGGTGGTAGAAAAACGGACAGAAGACAGACTTTCAGGAAAAAGACTTAACATTGTAACCTAGCTTTCTCACAAGTAAAGATCTATCAGATGCCTGAGGACATCTTATATAAGATTTAAAATGCCCTAGGTGTATGTTTTGAAACCCTTGCTGGTTTTGGCAGTTTTATCATAAAAATTTCTCTCATAGCTGTATATCTATATTTCTCATTTTGGCAGTCTGTGTCCCAAAGGCTGAAGCATCCCAAAATGACACAATGTTTAATCAATCCCAAGCTGATTCATGGTAATGCCCTTAATATAATTTTCAGGCTTTCTTAAAGGCTTCCTGTGTTCGATCTGCTCTGATGACCCACAGTTGATGTCATTGCAGAGTAGAAGATGGTAGGGGGAGTTGAACTCCCCTGCACGGGGGATGACAGTGGAAAGATGCAACATGTTGGATAATTGTGTACCACGTCTCTCTCTCTCGTGGCTGGTGCACAGCTGTGATAAAAGCCTCCAGCTGCAGCCAGCTAGCAGATGTTTTAGTTTAGGTAGCCAAGGCTTGCATGGTTGGTGGGGGAGGCCTGGGGGCCCAGCGCTACTAGCAGCGTGTAGCAGAGCACGAGCACAGTGGTGTCAAAGGACCTCCTGTTGTGCAGGAAAGCGGAGGGAATGTTTTAAGTAGTCTTCATCCAAGCTGGATGACTGCTGTCAAGTAGTTTTCTCAATTCTTTCACCAATTTGTCTTGATTGCATTGACACTCTCTTGGCATCCACATCCTGTGATTATTCCAGTGAGCACATTTATGATGAGGAAGGTTTGTGGAAAGAGTAGATTTCAGGTAAAGCTCAGTGACAACAAATTTTGAATTCACAATTGGCAATATCTGCACTTAAAATTAGCTTTGAGGAGTTAAAGATTCATTCAGGCAAGGGAGGGAACAAACAGCCCAGGTGACCCAGGAGTCCCGTCCAAACTGCTCAAGCTTTTACAATGTACATCTTGCTGGGAGGCTCTTGCATTTAAACACTGCACTCAAAACTACTGACGGAGATCACAGGCAAATAAGTTTCAATCTGGACTAATTTTAGCTAGCATAATCTGCTTCCAGTTTGTGAGCAGAAGTATCTGATGACATATATTTGTTTCGTTCATTTTGTGCCTTTAAAAAGGAATGGAAATGAGTTTTAAAAAAACCCAAAAGTATTGTGGAATCGTTTGCAGCTGTAAGTCCGTTCAGCCTCTCCCCTTTTTGCCCACATTGCTCATCTCAGGGCTAAGTAATTGTAATTTTTTTCTTTTTTTTTTTTTTTTTTTTTTTTGTCAAGCCATTGCAGCCTTCTCCTTCCCACTTTCTTACAGATGTGGTTTAGGCATGACCTGTGACCCTTCAAACACAGGCAGGGGCATTCTACTCTTCAGCAGAATCCACAAGAAATCATTTCCTGGCTCTCCCCTTCAGCCACCCAGCTGCAGATATTTCCAGGCAAATCCCAACACCAGCTTCTTCACTGTGGAGCATCACTCGTCCAGTGTGGATTTCAGCGATCTGGCTCTTTTGTTTCCTTTTAAAGATGTGCTTTGTCCCAGGGAAGATTTAATCCACTGTAAATTTCCTTATTTTCAAGTGTGATAGATGAGCTGGTGGTTAAAATGCGTGCAAAGATGAGGTGCTTTTGCCCGTTCTGTCCCAAACTGACTGGGTTTTTTTGTGTCTTGTCTCCTCTGTAAAATGGAGCCAAACTATGCTGCAGTGCCAAAATAGAGAGTTGTTAAATTTACTCATCACACAGGCTTAATAAATCACAATATGTGAAGCACTTCAAGGTAAAAAGGAAAAAAGTGGCCCCAAAACCCATAAAGCAGTATTTTTTTTTCACGCTAGCACTTTCTCTGTACAGTACCCACAGGGAAGTACACCCTCTGTGAGGGGCATGACTCATTCTTACTTCTAATTTCATTATCACTGATTCTGATTTAATCAGACTCCGTAAACTAGATGAGATTGAGTCTACTCAGTGATGAACAGGTCCGTTCCAAGGAACCCTGCACTGCTGTAAGGAACTCCACAAAGAAGTCCACACAACAAAACCCTGCCCTGAGCAGCGCTGGAGCAAGCGTTTGAGATGGGTTGCATTGCGGGGTGAGGTCACATCACTGACGGGGCCCAGGCTGCAAGTAATGGTACTCTGCAGCCTTGTACACTCCTGGGAGAATTTATTGTGAATGAAACAATATGAACCCCTGTGTCCCGACCATATTTCTGAGCAATGATGTTATTTTGCTTTCCCCCATTTAGTTGGGAGCTGTATTCTTCAGGCTCCTTCCTAAACTGCTGCAGAGTGTTGACGCAGTCTAACAAATGGTTGCCTGCTTCCAGCCCAGAGGTGGCTGCTGTTCTGGGATAGTGGAGTGACGCTCGGATGCTGGCACATTTTTTAAACAGAGTATTTTGGGATCTTTTTGGCTGCTAAGTGCTATATGGATGCTGTACATCATTATCGAGTAAATTGTGTCACCTTGTAAGTTAATTTCTAATTACACAATTACTTTATGTGGCATTAATAAGCGGTAATGTGAGATTTTTCAGCAAACTCTAATTTTAGGTAAATAATTTTTTTGAGACCAAGTGATTTATTAAATTAATTCTTTATTAGGACTAATTTAGACTTAAAGCCACTTTTACTAGTGCTTCGGCATAAAATTATTGCATAATTAGTAATACAGTTGTCATACTTAAAAGTAATGGTTTTACTTAGAACAAATTAAAAAGGATTAGATTTTTTTCAAGAGGGTATCGGGTCTCAGGGGTAATAATAATAAAGAATAACTTACTTCATTACACCTTTCCTATGTTTGATCATCCTTTGGAAGGCTGGTTTTATAGAGGTCACCTCACCTGCTATTCTTCCCATACAGCAGCCATTTCTGGGGTAGAACACGCCTCATATTTTTTTACATTTGCTCAGCAACTAATGAAGTTTGTGGGGTGCGAGTGGTTTCAGCTTCAAACTTCTGCCAGATGTTGCCACCCCACAGCAGGGACAGCTGAATGGCTCATGAAGCAGCCCCCTTCCCTAGCACAGTTTTACAGCCAGCCTGGTAAAGTAAGCCGACATCAATTTGATTCATGCTAATCGAGTGAGCTGTAAAGTGCAGCAGCTGACCCAGGAGCTGTTTGGTTGTCCCTTATGTGGGAGCTGCAATCTCTGGGAGAGAGGTTTGATGGAAAGCTGCAGGCCATAATGCCCTCAGCCATCCCAGCTTAATTTGCTGACGCGAGTGCAGCAGCGCTCTCTAACAGAGCAGGCATTTAGTGTGGGAAGAGAAGAGCTTAGCCACTTAATCTGCTGAGGGAATGGAAAGAGGCAGAGCATATGGATGCTTGTTGGAATTTTTTGGGGTTGCTGATGCTAACACCTACACTTAAATATATGGGAGGGATGAAGGGAGAGGTAAAGAACCACCTGAGAAGTCAGGACCTCTGATTTTATCTTAGCCACAACCCTGGCTTTAGCAATGTGCACGAGAAGACGCTTTGGCTCAGTGGTTTTTTGCACAGCAGCCCCCTGTGGTACCCCAGCGGTCTGTTTCTGACCGTTATTAGATTCGGTACCTTCACATCCTGTAATGCATGTGTAGTGCTCAGAGCTGTTGCCATTAAGTATTGATACCATTAGGCTAGGGAGGATTTCAAGGAGAGCAATGTAGTACTGTAGCTGCGTTTAGTTTCTCCTCAAAGGGGCTGAAAATCTTCACAGGTTCTTCAAGGCCTGAACTCTGGGTCGGTATTCGTAGCGAGGCTTGCCAAGGTCAGGTCACTTACTGTTTTGGTTTTAGAAGTTAAAATTTCTTGCCTGTGGAAGTCACATACCTGAATATAAAATGCAGAATCTAAGCAGGGAGAGAGAAGCCTCTGAGCAGAATGATCCCTGGAAACCCCTCACCCCAGGAAACAGGCCGGCATCGCAAGGGAAGGCTGAAGTCTGTGATTGAGCAGGTAGGGAGAGCAGGGGAGATCACCTGTGGGAGCAGCCGCCCACATCTTCCCTTTTATGCCCATTGTAAATAAATTGCATTTATCATTACCTGCACCCTTTGTCTCCAGGCTTCTGAGGTGTTGAAAGCTCCAGCTAAATGGCTCGCCCAAAGAAAACACTGTCACATTTGCATAATATTTT
Source organism: Morus bassanus (assembly GCA_031468815.1). Classification (NCBI taxonomy): domain Eukaryota; kingdom Metazoa; phylum Chordata; class Aves; order Suliformes; family Sulidae; genus Morus; species Morus bassanus. Next base: position 129,702,214 of record CM062568.1, on the reverse strand, counting down.
CATAGACACCGAGCTCAACCTGAGCCTGAAGGGAGACAGGGATGTTCCCTGCATATTTTATATTCCCGTCCTCAATTCCCACCAAAGCTAACTCTAAATTGTGGCATGGATATGTGTATAATAAAGAGAGAAAGAGAGAGAGAGGGGGGCGAATGAGAGGTCTGAATTTGTCTGGGGTATTTCTAGACACTCTTAGTTTAAGAAGCTACTTACACCCCATGGAAAACTCTGAAATAGTGCTATTTAGAAACAAATCGGCTTCCATTTCACCTCTTTCTCAGTATTCCTCTCAACATTCCTCTTCCCTCATTCTTCACTACTAGGGACATCTGCATGAAAACAGTCTTTTTTTTTTTATCTTGGGAGTTCATCTGCCTCTGCTGATTATCCTCTCCCTCCCCTCTCCTTCTGAAGTCATTATCTTCTGATTGCATTACATTTGCAGCCATCCCACCGCGGGCTCTCTTCTCATCAAGATTCTCAAGCTAAGCAGGGGAAAGGATAGGTCAGCTTGTGGAGAGGAAGCCTCAAGGAAAGCCTGGCCCTGGCAGAAGGGGTGTTGGAGTCCAGTCTGTGTCTCTGCCTCTCTCAGCCACGGTCATGCCCGGCCATGGTCGTGCTCAGCCACTGGTATTTCTGTAAAGATGCAGCGAACCTAGTCAAGTTTCTCCCACAGATGGAGTCAGAACAAGAGTTGTAGGAAGTATTTTTGACAAGACATGTATTCGCTGCAAAATGCAGTGTCACCTATGTTGCCTACCCTGCAGATGTTTGCAAGCTTGGATTGAATTAAGGAAACTTTCATTGCAGGAGTGGGGGCAGTAACTGGAGATGCAAAATCCCACTCATTTCCTTGAAACCAGAACTGGAAGCCTTAATTACAACAGAGTAACACTCAGTCTTGCTCTGGGCAAGTAATATTTAACTGAAGTGGAACAGCTTCCTTAGGAGAGATGGAGAGAGATCCTTCTCAGAACAAATACGACCAAAGTTTCTATCCTTACTTTGAGTCAGAAAGTGGATTTTGTCATGGGTCTACTGTGTCCTGTTGCAGCAGTGGAGTTTTCCCAGTTGGCCTTCTTGTGCACTAGAAAAAATACCTTTTATGTATTGAAACATCTTAACAGACTTAACAAATGGTGGAACTATGTTGATGAGTATCATTTAACAGGACAGGGCACAAAATTGTTATAGACACAAAAAAAAAAAAAAGGTCACAAAATGGGCCAATGCAGGAGTTGAAACCAACTCCCAGATGTTCAGCCACCCAAGCCTGCTTTTTAGGACACATGTGTCAGACAATCTCCATCCACAATTATCCTATCCTTTATTTGACTGAACCCATTTTGAAGTTTAAAACCAACTCCATAAGTCTGCAGTGTTTTTCATATTCATATTTCCCTGCCCTTACTTCCTTCAGCCAGAAACGGAAGCTCCAAAATGCAATGATAGAATTGTACCTTAAAGGAAGAACTTCAGAGTTCTTAATGGGGCTCTGTATAGTGGACTTGGGAAACAGCTCTCCTAACAAATCATTTTCCACTTGACTCATCAGAAGAACATCAGCATTGTTCCTTACCTGCTCCTAACTACATGCAAGTGGTGTCAGAAAGACATTGTGTTTGTTTCCATTGTTCTACCCCAGCTGCTGCTTTGAAATTATTAAAAGCAATGGGAATAGGCCCCTTTTATTTCTTGTAGTAAAACCCATACATGTCCAAGACAGCAACAGGGCCATAATGGTAGTGCAAAGCAAGAGGCAGAGGAATTTGTAAACAATTTTGTGCAGGATGAGAATGACAATCCTTTCTTCCCAGAGAGATGCCTAAGTTGTTCTGGTTTTCCCCAGGAGGCATTGCAAAGGTAATTCTAACTAACAGCTCCATACATGTGTACACTTTGTATCTCTGGATAGGGCATGCCAGCAAATATTGAATTTACTTCTAGAATTAAGTGACCATGCAACAGCACGTTATTGCATTTAACGCTACTTCTGTACTGCAAAGAGTATCAGTGGTAGAAATCAGTTTAAATGTAGGATGATCTGATTTCCCAGTATCCCATTACAGCTGGTAGCTCTGCAGTGTTATTGCAAAGGGCTTGGTATCTCTAAGTTGATGGGTGCATCCGTCTCGGGATGTATTTGCAAAAGGATAGACGGCACAGTGGATGTCTTGGTCCTTCAGACCAAGTGTTTGTTCCTTAAGGATATGTCAAGGACAAGCTCATGATCTCTTTTCAATTTTAAATCATCTAGGTGAATTAATTTCAAGCAAGTTATGGATTTGTTTTGGGTTTTATCCCCTACGGGGTTTTTCTTGGGATGGGACTAGACAGGATGACTTCTATATGCGAAAGAGACTGCTTGACTTGAAACCAAGTATTTATGCAGAATGAATATCCTGTGGATACTTCCCAGGGTTGATCCATACTTAAAGATGATAAGGGAGTTGGTTAGGTTACTCCCGGTTGTGTATCCTTTGGGGAGATGAAGCAGAAAATAAGTCTGAGGCCAGCAACAACACAGCATCTGGTGGTCCCAGCACATATCCTGCTTCGTGTGCTATATACTATGTCTCAAAAAAAAAAAAAAGAAGGCAACAGAGGAGTTCACATTGTTGAAGTTAATCGCTGGATTAAATTGCTATTTGTCAATAGCAATGTAATTTGTATTATAAATTACAGCAGCGTAACTTTCAGACACATTTTGTCAATGTGTTTCAAATTATTTAATAACAATATTTTTCAAAAAATAAGCAAAGCCACTTGTTTTCACCGCGCCCCTTTTAAAATCAGCCTATTCTGAGGGTTTCCATCAGTGTAATAGCCAGCTCTGCAAAAATTCCTACTAAATAAATTATCACCAGGAGTCTCAAAATCCATTACCATAAACAAAGTCATTTTCCCCTCCCCAGTCGATGGCCTGCTGTGTTGCTGCTAATGGGACTGTACACACATGTTGCACAGAAGGGAATTCATTTGCGGGTTCCTCAGAGTTTTTTGTTTGTTTTTCTTGGTGGGGGGGAGGCAAGAGAGGAATATTGTGGGAGGATTCAGAAACTGTTTCTCTGAACTCAACGTTTATTGTAGAGGATTAATCCTTCAATCTGCAGAAAGGGACACATTTGACTTGCACATCGGAAGAAAATTTTCTGTACTAATTCATAGCAGAAATGGGAAAAGGGCAGAAAATAGGAAGGAAACCCCAGAGAATGTGACGGCTGCCTTTATTTGGGACGTCCTTTGTGGGCAGAAAAATGACTGCATATTCTGCTACTGGTTTACAAAAGTACCCTAATTGTTTCCAGTCATATCCTTCCCTATTTCAGTCCTGTGTTCATCCTTCAGTTCTGCTATCGTATGTTCAAGCTGATTCCCTGCTGTCACAGCCCTGGGCATCTCAAACCCAGTCTGCTGGTGCACTGCAATCATTCCTTCTCATTTTGTATGAAGTGTAGTTTTCTTTTTAAAATATGAATAATCATTGATATTTCTTCTCTGATTCTTTTCAGGTAAGTGACCATTCCTGTTTTTATAAGACTGGTGAACAATCAGCAAGCCTCAGCTCTCAAAGGTACTCTTTGTGGTATGGTTTCTTTCTAAGCACCTTGAAGTATTTTCCTCATCCGAGTTTGTATAGCACCTCGGCAGGAGGTTTGAGTTAGATGAACTGGGATTTAACCTTAACCAAACAATAATTTCTCTTCTTTGATTTCTACGGTTTAGTCTAGCCTTACGGAGGTGCTGAGAAATACGGAGCTAAAGGTACAGTGGCAGGAGAGATTTTTCATGGATCTTCAACCGCTAGGAACAAGAACTTGAAAGGGTGTTAGCACAGTGGGAGGCAGACTGTGCAAAGCTCTTCCAAACATAGGGCCAGCTTATACAGGTGCACTGCCTGTTGCATATTCTGATTCTTTTCACATTATTCTCAATGGGTGCCTGTTAGAGGAATGCTATGGAGACATATGTGTGCTCCGGAGCTAAAGTGTTCAAAATGGTTTGTACGCGTTTCTAAATCTGGCAGGTCTGATTGCTACCAGCAAATATCCGACTGTATCTTCTGCTGCTGTTTCTCTTGGGGGGGGCATTGCTCAATACTGCCGAACAGGACCATGGGAAAATAGTTGTTAAGGACCCCAGAACCATACAGTTGACTTTAATAAGTGTGAAGTTTTTAAGTCATATACTGTTACTTGGTGGGTTTCAGTTACGGTTTTGGTTTTTTTGTGGGGGTTTTGGTTTTTTTTTTGGTTTGGGGGTTTTTTGGGGGTTTTTGTTTTTTGATTTTTTTTTTTTTTTTTTTTTATTGGGAATCTGGAGCATTTTCTTCCTCACTTCCTCCTTCCTTTCCCCTTCTGTAGAATGAAGGTGTTTAAAATTATTAAAAATTAAAAAAATGACATCATGTTTATTTTCAGGAATGTAGAGATGGGTCTTTAGGGAAGAAATCTTTATGATATAAGCAGTATCAGTTATTGGGGAGAATATTGACATACCATGAGACTGATTTTACTTCAAATGCAGGGTTTTGAGGGCATTTCCATGAGAAGGAAAAAATTAACATTGAAGTGTTCAAATGCAGAGAACCCCAATTCCCTGATATGTAAGACAAATTTAAAGGTCTCTGATTTGTTGCTTGATAGTCTTTGGTGCTGAATGGGCAATTATTTTTTGGTGTGACTAAACTATTGTCTCAAATGAGTTGGACACAGCTCTGAGTATTACCAAGAAATGAAAGTCTGGAGCACATTAAATATCAATATTAATTAATGAGTCTTGGACACATACAGGAAATTGCCTTAAACCTCCAACCTTCTGAAAATATCTTCAAGTGGGATTACTGACATAAAGGATTTGATCTAATTATCAGTGCTAATTTCCTTTATGATGGCGGTAGCAACGCTGTTGTTAAAAAGGCACAGTCAAAATTAGTCACCCCCAGTATTAGTGTTAATCCCTTATCTGTATTACTAATATTTTAAAACTAAATCTTTTAGAAATTATCACCACCAGTCCTGCTTCACAGTTTATTCAGTGTAGGCAATTAGATGGCTCAATTTTCTCATCTTGACGTGCTGGGTTTTGGGTTTTATTTCTTTAAGCTTTCTTCTCCTGAAATTGGCATTATTAGTTACACTGTCCCAGCCTTTGTGTGATTTGAAATGCTAGCTGTACTCCATAAGAGTAGGAGGCAGGTAGATAGATTGAAATGATTTAGCAAGATTATGTGTTTTTCCCTCTGGCTTAGCTATTAGAGGTAAGCAAACTCTGTGAAATAAACAAAACCCAAGAAAATGGTGATGAGGGGGCAGGAGAGTAATGACAAAAAAAAAAAAGGCGTCTGGAAGATACAGCACCTTCATCTCCCTGATGCGAATTTTTTTTAGGTGTGCATAAAGTAAGCAGTTGTGAGGAGGAGGCCTGTGTCTCACAAGACACTGAGCTCAAAGCCTGGCACTTTTTTGCTAGGACAGAGCAGAGAGGTCTCGTTGAGGCAATGGGAGGTGTATGCTACCCTAGCACTGTGTGGTGGTGGGAAGGAGATACTTGCTCCATTAGCATCCTGAGGAGCAGGGACTCCTAACCCATCCAGGCTTAACAGGCCAAATTATCTCAGAAAAAAAAGCCCACGAGGGCTTGGATGCTCTGGGAGCCCCAGTATCTGCCAAAAGAGTATGTATTCTAGAGAAGGCTCCTGAACGAGCCAACCAGCTCTGTTCCCTCACAGCCTTCAGCCTTGGGAACAGAGGAAACTCAGCTGACAACCTGCTGCCTCCAACGCTGACACAGAGAAATGCTGCCTATCTATGCAGTTCATTATCTGGTACTTGGATCTTAGTGAATAAAGTTGCTGCTGAAGAAATCCCCTAGCCACCCATGTCATATCAGACAGCACAACATGCTATTAGCTCACAAATGTCCAACTCATCAACACAAATTGGTTCCTCTGAACAGCAATCCCATGCAGAGATCAGTTTTCCCTTGACACTCTTTTTTTTCTCTCTGCCTTGGTTTTCTTTCTTCTGTACTTCGAATGGTCAAGTGATCTCTTCTTACATAGATCTTGAGGTATTTTAATTGGCACAAAGACCTCATCTGGAAATGAATGTCTTTTGTTGGTGCTTTGATTTGTTTCTAATGCTGTTTTATTGACAACTGTTTCTGGGTAATGATCCAAGCCTCTGCAGTGCTTTTATATAAACACGTGATGCTTTGATAGGGAATAAGAGGTTGGGAGAGGGCTCTGTAGCTGGCAGGCTTTGATTCAGCAGTTGTGCCAACAGGTACAGGACCCATCCCCTGCTCCTGAGCAGAAAGCAATTAAAAAAGTACCACTTTTTAGAGAGCTGTCTCATCGCCGTGCATCAAAACAATTGAGCAATAAAGGGCAACACACAAGATAAATGCGAGAAAATCTGGCAAATTCCTGTGTGACAGTGATACCCGCTCACAGTTCTGCAAATTAGCGAATAGAGATGATAATAACCATAATAAGAAAAAAAAAGAGCAAAGACAGTGAATCACAAAAGGCACTTTATTCACTTATTTTGAAAATTGCTAATGGTCTGTGCCTTTCTAGTGTTCTGGAGCAGACTTCATATGAGTAATAAACCTTTGGTAATATGGCACCTCTCCCCTGTAAGCGTCAATCTTTGCTGAGCAGCACAGCAATATTATTGTAGGTAGGGATCTTTATGTAGAATGTATTAATGAGTCTTTTACATATAAAAAGAGGGGAGGGAGGAACACTGGAAATTTCTTCCAGTGATGCAGTTGCTACGTGCAGCAGAACAGAGCGCTACGTTTGGAAGGAAATGTGGGCTGTGGAAAATGCTGGAGGATGTGCACGCATGCAGTTATCCTCTGTGACTTGGAGAAGGAAAGAATGAACATAACGGGAGCAAACATAAATGTTCGTGCCTGTGTGCATATGCATAGATATGCTTAATACTTGCAAGCTCATATATGTGTACACAAGCACATACCTGTATCTGTGTCACTCTATGGCAAGAGACCTCAGAGGGATGAGGAAGGAGTGCTGTGTAGTTTACTCCCTCTGTTTTATAGATCCAGAAAGCTACGCATAACTAGTTCTCAAGTAATTTGTCAAAGACCACCCAAGCAGGTGAATAGGACTCTGATCTTTTGAATCCTTGCCCAACAACATATCCACTGAGAAATATTGCCAGCTGATCTAGGATCTCTGCATACCAGTGAGTGAGAGAAGAGTACTCCTACCTAGCATGAGGAAAGTATGAAGGGTTTGTCTGGGATTCTCACACACAGTCTCTCCCACCACACCACCCCAGCCCCCAAAGGCCCCAGAATGAAATAAATGTCATATCTTTCTCTAAAAAATTCACTGTGTAAAAAAACCTGTAGTGATCTCCCTATGTTTTGAAAACTTCACAGGGAAAAAGGATTAGAGAGCTACTACTTTTTTTTATTTATTTAGTCTTTTAAAGGAAAGCACAGTTCTTCAGGAGATGTTTGGCACCTTCTTTAAAAATCTGACACCCTCTTTTGATGTTTCTAACTCATCATTGACTCACTTCTCAAGTTTTCTTCTCGCCTTTTCAAAATCAGTCCTGTACTGCTGGAACACACCAGGTTCTTTCAAAGAAACTATATTTGAAGCTTCTAAGAGAAGCTGCTCTTGTGATAGGGTGTTGCTAAGAATCACTGAAAGCATTTTTCAATTGTTACACATCATCTATATTTTGCCGAGTCCCATATTTCAAAAATGGCTTGTCTAAATCTCGCTGCAAAATGCTCTCCATGGATCAGGCAAACAGTTCTTTCTAGCTGCAGGCAGTGTAAGCTTCTGAACTGGAAACCACCTTCTCTGAGAAGAGAAGAGGTATAAGGGAGCAGCCAGGCTCTCTTTTAATACAAACATGGCTGAGACTGCCATTTTTTCAAGGGAATGGTAGGTCCTATTCCTCCCTATCTAGATAGTCCCAGTCATAGTCTTGTTCTGGCAGTGGCTGTAAATATCTTGCTTGTGGAGGGCTTTCCCAGAAGGGTTAGAGGTGCCATGACATTTGTCCAAGAAGCAAATGGGGAGGGAGACACTGCACACCAGTTGTATCTGTAGCATCCTCAGAGCTAAACAGTCAGACTGAAGCTCTGTCTTCCTGCAGAGATTTGTTTCATATGCTGTACATTATCTGTGGACAGTGGGAAGGATTGGTTGTTTTTCTGTCTACCTGCCCAGGTTGTTGTTTTCCTCTACTTGAAAACCTCCCGTTTCTGACCTAGCTAGCTTGCCAGTCCCTCAACAAACCTCTGGATAGCAGGTGTTTAGCTGAGCGACATGGGCAGCATGAGAGCCTGCTGTGGATGGTCTGTAAATCAGTTTGTGCTGTGCAGCAAGGCTCTAGCTTAATGATGAGTCAGAAGAAAAATGTTATTAATATTTAATGTGCAAGCTGAATGTCTGGCATGCTGTTATTAGTTACACATCATGAGGGGTGCAGTATCGGCTACCAGTCAATGCAGGTCGCTTCCTCCAATGTTCTCATTCTGCAGACTTAATTCATACTGTATTTTTCCATTCACTGAGACAAATATCTGCTCTGTTTAAAGGAGCTTTGTCAAAATCTTCCAGCTAAATCTTTAAATTGGTGTGCCTAGCTTTCAAGACCCCTTTCAGTGAGACGCTTGATTACTTTTGAGAGCAATTTTTCAAGCAGTAGGGCACTACTAAAGGGGTTCTGTGCTGCACCTCAGCCATGAGACTTCATGGGAGAAAGCACTTCAGCGTTGAGCCATAGGGAGTAAGAAGAGATCTGAGCTCTTTGTTTGCCTGAATCTGTTCTTCATGAACAACCTACTGCTTGGCTGTGCTTCAAGTGCAAATTTCAGGCCAGGGCTGTATCACTTGACCAGCAACAGAGTGCTGCTGGTGAAGACTGCTGGTTAATCCAGATGCCCAGCTGCAGGAGGAAACAACTCAGCAGTGGGTCATGCTGGAAACCAGCTGCATCCACAGCCCCTTCCTGTGCTGTAGCTATGGAGACCCAGGGGAGAAAAAGTTGTTTCCCATTTGTGACGTCCTCCTCAAGCCCTTTCATCCACCGGCTTCCCAAGATAGAGGATACATGGTTGTGCTGCTAGGATTTCTGAATGCCACTCATTGGGTGAGGAAGAATGGCTGCCCCAATTTAGACTCTTCTTGTCCTGTAGCAGCCCATGATGCAACTCTCCTCTTCAGTAGGATGAGGTTTTATCCATGAGTATAAGCAATATCCTCAAGGGTGAGAACAGTAGTCTAGGTCAGTATTTGTCTGCAACTTGTGCAAAAAAAAGATGCTTTTTCAGCAAAGCATCTGGCCAGTTTCTGCAGTCTTTTCCCCTCATATTCCCCCAGCATACACAGTCATTGGACTGGGGACATTAGGAGGTACATTCCTCCCTATTTGCTTTCATATCTCTTTATGGCCTTGTTATAATACAGTCTGCCCCTGCAGCCTCCTATGGCAGCAGATTCACTACATGCTATGTGAAAAAAAAAAAAAAAAAAGAAAAAAGAAAAGAAAGAAAAGGAAAGGAAAAGCAGCCATTGTATTGCCAGAAAAGGACACATAGTTCACAAGTAAATGTTTTTTCTCTTCTTGGTTATTTAATACTGCTTGGGAGCATTTGCAGCCTCAGGGGTGGATTGGCTTCTTGTGAAGGGAGTGACACTGAGACTTATGGGGGCTCCTTCTGATTTCACACTGTTTTCATGCAAGGGCCTGTCCTTTGCTTTCAGCAGTGTTACTCCTGATTCCCAGCAGCACAGCTTAGATTAGATTCAGAGCTCATGAGCTTCTGCGTCATTCATTCCTCTTGCACTAAATTGACCAACTCTTGAAGTTCTACTTGCTTGGAACCTGCACCAATAAGAAGATGAAATGAAGCAAAACAATTGTATTTATAAAACATGTCTCTTCTTATGGCATTTAGGGAGAAGCATGTACAGTTCTCTTTTACTCTGTTCTATTTACAAGATATACCCAGCTCCTGTTCATCTTGGAAAAAATGATGACAAGAAAAGCAACAAAGCTGTACACAGGTAATAACACTTTTGGAGTGGCTGCTGAAAAAAAATAATGTATGGCTCCCAGCAGAAACAGTTGCTTTTCTGTCTAAGTATTAACTCATTCCCCTCCAAACACCTGTATTTTCTCATTCCCAGCTGTTCCCACTTTTACAGTAGAGTATGTCTTCAAGGCACTTCGCTGGGGCAATCTCTTATTTATCAAATTGGGGTCAAACTTGCTGTAGGACTCCTCACTCAGCCAAGGTGCTCATCTGCACTTCACATGGGAATATAAAAGTTATCTTTGAAGTGAAGACTATGAGAGTGAGTTATTTGACCTGAATAGCCTTACTTTAAGACTATTCAGTCTCTGCTTAACCAGCCTATTCTGACCACATATTATATTATTAACAGATTAAAAGTTTGGCTCCACAGTGTCATAATTTTGTTATTTCTAAATTTTAGCAAGCATGCTGGAAGTACATCAAAGATTATAAATGTCTATACATGGCCATTTTTCCTGTAAAAAAAATAAACAAAGGCAATTTTGGTGCAGTAGAGCAAAACCAACCCAATAAAATCATTGTGTGAGGTAGCAGGGAGGGGATAGATAGGCACAGAGCATGTTTTAAATTAATTTATTAATGTTATTATTAATATTCTTACAAACCACCTAGTTTTGTAAAGTTCCAGTGACATAATCCTTCAGACTGCAACCTAGCGCCCACTGGTGTCGGTGGTAATTGTCAGTAGATTAACTATTTTTAAAATGGTTCAAAAATGCAGTAACTCTTCTCTGAATTGAATAAAAGTGAAATGTTCTTTTGCACTGGAATTAAGGTCTTGGTAGTTGAAGATCCTAGAACATTTTTACCCACTTCAGACCATGCATCCTGAGAGAGAGGCAAAATTCCACGTAGGAATAATTGCATTTATTCTTCCTATGTTGGGGTTTTTTTTGCCATTCTATACCCCCTATGGAGGTCCCTGTCCTTCCTACCCCCGCAAAGGAGCCGCATTTCAGTAGATGAAGTGTGTGGAGTTTGCAAAACATTCAATGATTTCTTGGGAAGAAGTATAAATACTGGCTCTGATGTTGGTGCTAATAAGTTGTGTGCATATTTTTTTAAATCGCAATCAGAGTGTAAAGATTTTGCTGTGAATTGTAAAATTAGCCAAAGCTGCCTGGCATGTCGCTGCTGCACTTTTTCTCTTCCACATGACATATTCTTAACTAAGTCAATCATTTACATGGGCTTTAAATTTAATTTAAATGTAATGAATTTAAATTGGGCTTTGCTCTATTTCAAGGTTGTTGGGTTACTTTTCTGTAAGTTAACATTCAGCACGAGAGATTCAACTTCTGGATTTTGGTTTCAATTGCGCTCTCTCACTCTCAACCCCCTTCCTCCTTTTTTTCCCCTCTTTACCACCTTCCCAAATCAAATCCAGCCACGCTGCCTTTAACTGACTTGTGGCCAGGAAAGGTGTGTGGGCAGGAAAAAGAGGGTAATACAGCTGTGAGCTGCGCGTGTTAGGAGTGTGAGGACTACTGATTGGAGCCAGCAACAGAAAAGCATTGCAAGAAAATCAAACATATATTTTCGGGAGGAACCGCGCGATTCTCCCTGCACATTAGTGCCTATCTCAGTAATCATTCTCTTCCTCGATCGGGAGCCTTCTTAATCCTCCACCCCATCGCCCTCTTCCATCAAATCTCCAATACTTCTGAAACAAATCAAATCAAGAATTAACCTTTCAACCGTGAAACATTCCTTTGCTGTGATACGTGTGTCCCCTGTTAATCACTCTGCTGCAAAAACATGAGGCAAAGAGTACGCCGTTAGTGGCACTGGACTTCTACATTTGCCCTTGCGTGTCTTGTAAAGATCCCTAAGTCCATTTCAACAGCAATCTCGTGATGGCTTTTCCCAGACATAGGTTTGGGGAGATACTGGTCTATGATGGACCCAATCTAGAATAGGTTCTGTAAAGCTCTGGGTTGTCTTCCCACATGTGACAGGCAGCCACTATCTATTGATAGGTAGTTGTGCATCTTTGTGGATCATTGATGCGGTGCTGCTGGTACATTTAAGGAAGCATTTCTTTATTGTATTTAAATAAAAGGGAGTGTAAATAGTGCTTGCTTAAATGAGAAGAGTCAAGACGAGTAACATGGGGAGAGAAATTCTGGGCACAAAGTGAGGGCAAATAAGGGGACTTGATTTTGAAATGATTCAACAGGTAAGAGAGAGGTGGGTTTTTCATACCTTATGGTCTGTGCCTCACAGAGCCTGATCCCAGTACTCTTCTTGCAGAAGTGGAACATGTAAGCAATATGCCTTGGGTATTCTGTTTACATCTGTAAAGTCTCGTCGTTTTCTTGGTCATTTCTGCCACATCCCACGTTCCTAAACAAACTCAATCCCACACCTGTCTATGTTCCTGAAGGTGCCGTTTAGCTTTATCAATACCTGGCAGGGATATAAACATTCAGAGGCTATTCACAGATTAGAGCCGCTGGTTGAACTGTGGCTGCTCTGAGTTGCACTTTTGTTTGTTAATGGGATATTGGACCAGACAAAAGATCTGTTGCATTCAGCAGCTTAAGTCCAGCAAGAGCCAGAATATTTTTCTAACACCAAAGGAGGGAAAAGAATCCCAAGGGACCAAAGTGAATCCAAACCAGTTTCTACTACCCACTGGCAGCGTAAGCTGGGAAGTCCTCCATGCAGTGGTGGGGAAGGATGTCCCCATTGCACTTCATAGTGCCCCCTCTGTGGATTCATTTCTCTCTGGTTCCTGTTCTCCCATACCAATTTTGTGTTCTGTTACAATTTCTTTCTCCTAATTGGAGCTGGCATTAATTGATACCATTCTGTTTTCTCTCATCTGAATGTCATCTTCACCCTGAAATAAGGTCAATGGACCTGTAAATATTGCAGTGTGCTAAGTCTCCTTTCATTGTCAAATAAGAACTGGTGTGCTACTGCCACGAGACTTTGTATTAGCTCTGTTACAGCGGCTGCAGGCTCACTGCGGGTTAACAGAATGCTGGTTGCAAAGCACAGAAAAAATATAGCAGTTCAATAGTAATGAAGTAACAATGTACTAACATAGCAAAAAATGGAGAGAAAATTATAGCATAGCTGATTCATCACTGTGTTATTCTACTTAAACCAGTAGTGAATCCGAGCCAGCAACTTGGGAGAGGTTGATAGAGGCTTTATGAAGTTTAGAGACATTTACCAGTGTACACTTAAATTCATTTTGTTTCATTATGGCCATGAAAACCTTACATGTTTGGGGATAGTGACTGTTTTTTAGTTCTGTTTTGAGCCTGCATATTTTTTTGCCTCTTGAAGGACAAATCTGTGGCTGAGGTTTCTATGTGCTCCTGCCATACAAAAACTGCTTTGGAGAAATATTAGTGATAAGAGCATAACTGTAAACCAGTAGCAGGTTGTAGCATCATGGGGTATATGTATGGTAACTTCTAAAAGCAGTTTATCACTTCTATGCACTTGTAAATGCAGCAAGCCTTTCTACTCACTGTTATTCTTGCCATATAATTAGACATACTTAGAGCCTTCTTGATCTAATATTTCTGAGAGTTAGGTAAATAATTTATAGGGTACTCTTCACAAATGGATACAGTGTGAATTCAGAGCTAATCCGCTCCTCTGGAGGTACATAAAATTATCAAGCTTATACAAGAGCAAGCTAATTAGGAAGCAATCATCATCAACAACAGCTGTTCTTAGCTCACTGAAGGGCGGAGGCTTGCCTTGCACCGTCCACTCATCCATTTCCTCTCCCCAGCTTTCCATAAGACAAGCATCTCCAGAGCTGCTACAGTGCAGCCATTCCTGCCAGTCACTCTTTGCTCAGTGTTCCTGCCAACCAAACAGGGAGTTCACTTCTGCAGCAAGTTATTGCCATTTTGCTAAGGATGGATACATGTCGGGGGAGTGGTGGAAGGGAAAGGATGGGTGGGTAAAGAGTCCAAAGTGCGTTTTGCCCCACTGCTCCAAAAATAATGATGCAGACTCATGTTGATTACAGTGGGTTTTACGTTTATATCAACTGTAGTATTTCAGCTGGGATGAAAACTATGGTAAATGCACAGCAGAAAAATGAATTATTTCTACAGCAGTACTGTTAAAAAGTAACAGATGGAAATGTTGCAGTCAGTCCCCTCATTGACCTCACCTTTGTTCCTTTTAACCCTGTTATAAGCAGTGCTTGGCCCACTGGGTGGGAGACTGGTGTCCATCAACTTGTGCCTCAAAAGTCAGAAGTAACTCTACAGCATGAAGCATGCATGAACTCAGGAGATACCCTTTTTTCTTGTACTCCCATCACATCACATAATGGAAAGCCAAGCTAGATGTTCTGTGTTGCAACTGGTGTTACCTGCTTGTTCAGTGTTCCAGCCTCCGTGTGTTGAAGTGCTTTCTACTAGTAGAGTCTTTGTGTTGTACAGATGAGATGGAGGAGTAGGAATCAGCTGTGTGGAGGTCTGTGGGGAGAGAGAGAGACAATGAGAGAACGGACAAAGGGGTTTTCAGGATCATTGAACTCAACTCCCTCATATTCCCCCAGTAAATGGAAGAGCCTTGCCAAAGAGCAGTGAAACTCTGTGGTGAGGAGACGACATGTTAGCAACAAGGTTGGAGGCACGTGCTGCTGGAGACAGCTTTTATCCTCAGGAATGAACGATTGAAAGGTTTTTAGAAGGACAGGGTATCTGCAAATGTTACACTGTTTTTCTATTTGTGTTCTGCTTTATTTGGAGGTCTCATCAGAGCAGGCTTCAGCCACCAAAACTCTGACTCCAGAGCAGGCCAGACTCTCCCACAGAAAACTGAGAGCTGCCTGTGGCCATCTCTGTTTCTTATTGCTCTCCTCTCACTGACACAAAACACAGGAAAGCTGAGGGGAAGGGAGAAGTTGACTGTCAGTGGAAATGCTTTGAGAGACCTTGCGAAAGGTAGGCTTTTCCTTAGAAGATGGTGTTATGTCTGTCACACCCGTGTTTGATCTTTTCTAGTGATACACAGCTGCCTAGCATAGGACTTCTGTTGGAAGCGGGCAGAGATGCCTGTGAAGGTAGTAGGATTCTGACAGCATGGAGAAGCACGTCAATAAGCAGTGATGGAGGCAACACACAGACCAGGATTCCTGGCCTCCTCCTGCCTTCCACCTGCTCAGGAGGAGGCAGAAGCTCTGGCACAACAGGGCAGTCCCAGCTTCAGCTTCCGTCTGTAGCACCTGATGGAATTCACACCTTCAGAGGAGACAGAGAGGTGTTATGCCATATTCAGCCCAGTTTTCATATCTCACACAGTGGCCTGATGGTACAGAGCCAGCCGTATGCCATCACAGGATTGGGGAGAGGAGATTCAGCTCTCCCACAGACCCATGAGATGCGAAAGAGGAGACTAGGTTTGGGGAGAGGAAATATGGGTGTCAGAAGAGGAATTCAGGGTTGGCAAAGCCTGTGACAGCTTTATAGATGAAACCGCTGCCAGATGTTAATTGTTTTCTGTGTAGTTTTCAATTGATCTGTAATTTGACTGTAGATTCCAGGCTTTTATAATAAATTGTGTACAAAGCTAGCCACTTAAGGAGATAATAAAGACTCAAAGGCAGACACAGCCATAAATTTGGACTTATCCAAGAGTAAGAGATGAGTTAGGGCCTTTTTGGCAGTGCTTTTTTTCTTCTCCTTCCTCCTTTTGTTCTGTAGAGGAGCATGAGGGTACCAGAGCTTCTGTCCTCTGCAGACAGAGGAGGGAAGCAGAAGGTCAAATCCCAGCCGTGCTGCACGCACATTCCTTTTGGTGGGTGATGCCTCAGCAGCCATTTAACCTGGCACATTAAAACTCCCATTTGCTCTGATGGTGCAGGAGCCTCTTCACTGATCAGACTTTCTCCTCTGTCTTTGTTCATTTATGCGCATCCATACTCACCGGTGTGTCTGTCCTTCTACTTTTTTGGCTTCTCCCCACAACAGCTGTTGCCTTCACTTGCCATGGTGGAAGCCTGCTGGATAGTAATAACCTGCAGACTTTGGCTTCAATGTGGTCTCTTGCATTAATTTCAGGGGGTTTAAGACTGTCTGTGTACAAATACTTCTGTTTCCTGGGGCAACTCCTGGAAAATAGGTGTCAAGTCCCCTGGGATAAAAATAAGGATGGTTGGGTCACTTCAGGTCTTCTGCTCCTTCTACCCCTCTGAATGGGGCACAGAGTTTTGGTCCCAAAGAATAATAATGACGCTGAGTGTATGATCAGGATTTGTAGTATGCAGTGCTACTGCATGGGGTACATAGCACATGTTGGCCTCAGCAGAATGAGAGAGTTTTCCCCTTGAAAATAATTTTTTTTTCCCTACCAAAATGTTCTGAGAAAATCAGTGGCTTCTGTTTACATTCTTGCAGGAAAGCTGCATGATGTGAGGATTACATGGTGCTGCGGGTAGTGTCAAGGGTGTGCATAGAACCACGTGACATAATAAGTTGCATAAAACTTACCTAAGAGAATATTGAGCAGAAGTCACAGTGGGGCCACTGTGAGCTCAGCTCCACTCCTGGACTCACCACTGGCATGAAAGCCTGAGCATCAAGTAGTGGGAAATGGTATTGTTCTGATGGCCTCAGCAAAGCAAAACTGATTTGCATCACCTGATTGCATGGCCCTTTCCCATCAGCTTCGTGAAGGCTGACAGTGCAATAATATAATTCGGAAAATGCTGAGAACAGCCACTGTGCTGTTGGACAGTTCAAAGGACTCTGCAGGAGGCAGGAGCCCCTACTATCCTGAAATAGTGGAAAGAAAGAGCATCTGCTTTTTCTCATCTTTGCCATACAGGGGCAACTCTGTGCAGCCAGCAGCTGAGAATGTTAGTTTTCTGTCCATGCTGCCCTAGGATGCTGTGAGCATACCCTTCTCCCCAGTGCTGTACCTACCTCTGTTGCTTCTTTCACTCCTAGACATCTCTTTTATGTTCCTTACAGCTGCTTCCAAGTTTGTCTGCTGCTACAGCAGCTAGTGCATTTTGGTTATACTTGGAGTTCCTGCTTCGAAGGAGCGTCCAGGCCAGGTGACCACCTTAAACAATTCTTTCAGTAGTTCTAGCTGGGGGTTGCTTTTGTGTAACCCCAGTGTTGCAAGTTTATGTTCCTGTATGGCACAGTACATTTCAGGGGCTATTATGAGTCTCTGTGTTGGCGCACAAAAGCATTTGTGTGTCTGTGTCTGCCACTGAACATATGCATTGCCTTTCATTCCTGTCTGACAAAGTGGATGGCTAAGTTTGCACATTTTTGGTGGTATACGAAGGACTTTCTTATAGTGTTTTTGTGATTTGCAGTTGTGTTAGCTGAGGTCGCTGGGTGTTTTTCTGTCTGACTATAGTTTTTACCGTTCAGTTCTCTGTCTGTGAACGGGCCAGTACATGATGTTCAGTTGTGTTTGCCAAAGCATATAAGACGTGTATGCGTGCGTTGCCTCAAATGTGTGCCCGTGTGAGGTTTGCAATAGACTCTGAGCATTTTACTGTCTTTCACACTCTGCCATCTCAGTGCTCTGTGTGTCTATGCGTGCATGGCTTTCCTGCCTTGTGACTGTAGCACCCTCTCAGAACAGGATGCCAGCCAACTGCTGGCTCATAATGTGGTGTGGACTATCTGTCACATGGGATTAACTTTTCTGATGTAGTTTACTATGACAAGCTCTCCTTTTGGGTGCACAGATTTGAAGCTGAATGCATGCAAAGCAGCATCGTGCAAGGTGACGGGCGCTCTTTGGTGTGTGTACCTGGAGTCATGCCTGTTACCCTGTGTTGCTGAGTATGAAATCCTGAGTGAGATCACCTTAAAAAAATTTATTTGGTGGGTCTCCCTTCAGTTCCATAAAAAATCGTGAGATTAGACTTCCTACAGCACAATCAGCTCCCCTGCTGAAGAGGCAACTGAGAAAAGTGAGCAGCAAGAACAGTATTTAATGCCTGGTGGAGTTTGGTGTAGGGGAGTGCTCAGGGCTGCGAGAGCAGGGGGGCTGTAGAGCCAAGGACGGCACTGACAGAGCTGTTGGGGAGCTCAGGGCTGGGAGAGCTGACGGGGAGGAGGCTGCAGGATAGCAGGGAACCACAGACAGAGCTGTTGTGGAAAAATGCCCTTTTAATTTATTCTGGTCTTCCTTTTTGTGGAGGAGTAGATCCTCCCATCCCATAGTTAGAACATTCTGCTGACAGATAAAGCAATGAGACTAGGTAAGCCCTGTGAGCCACCTATGTGTCTGGGGATAAACCCCCTCCCTTACCCCCTCTCCCTTCCTTCCCTGGCCTGCCACAAGCGACCCATCTGTGATCCAGGAAATGGGCCATTTTATGATCTAAGATAAGCATTTCTGTAAAGGCTGAAAGGCTCACAGTGTGCTAGCATTTAGAGATCTATTGGCTTTTCCCCTTTTGAACCACAGCACCGGTCTTCACTGTTTGGCAATAATTCACTATGTCCATGCTTCCCTTCTCAGTGTGTGATCCTCAGAAGCAGAAGGCGAGTGAGAAAGGATTGCTCAGTTTTTTCCTGTGGACACAGTGGAGGTAGATGGCAAGCTGCAGTTGAGAAATCTCTCTTACCTCTTTTTTTGGGGGGGTTTGTCTCTCTCCCTGTTGCTCTCTCCTCCTTCAGGGCGCCTCAAACTTGTCAATATGTTAAGCCACTTGGAGCCCTGTGTCTTCCAATAGCCCCCATTGCGGGGTCAGCCCTCCCTGCTTGGGAAGTGGTTGCACTGTAGAGATGGGTGGGTCATTACACAAAGTGAAAAGGGGTGGTGTGTTGGCGTGTTTTTACTTACTTCTGCCTCTGGTGGAAATATCTGGGAAAGAAATCATATCTCAAGGACATCTTGCCTCCCACTTTGGAATCACTCAGCCAGCTGGAGAGGAGCTTGAAATATGTCCAGTTCAGCCAAGCCCTGTGATGGGACTTTTATTCCTGCTAACGAGACAGGTCACCGTGAAGTACCTGTTTGAGGAGTTTCAAAGATGAGTCCCCTTCCCTGCGGCAGAGATGCCTCTTATTCTCTAATCAGCTCCTCTCCCAGAGAAATTGCGCAGTCCATGCTGTCATTGGGCAAGTTGCCCTTCCCCAGAATCTGCTCTACACCCTGTTTTAATTAAACAGCCTAATCTTTAAGTGACCCTATGCCGTGACGGCTGCTAGAGGACCTGCAGTGTCCGGACAAGCATAATTACTCACTTCAGAGACGCTGTGCTCGGCCATCCAAATGAGGATGCCTACATCCCCCTTATTCGCAGGTTCCGGTAGCTTTTCTCCTGTGGTGCCAGGTCCAACCTCCTGCAGGTGGGACTTGCCCCAGGCTCTCCTGCCTGGCTGTCATTTAAGCTGCCTTCTGCCTGCAGTCCTTTCTGCCACACTGATGACTCCTTCTCTTTCTGCCTGCAGCAGCACAGAGTTCTCTGGTGAGAGCCCACAGCTGGGGGGCAGATTTCAAGTTATTCCTCTAGTTCAGTGGGAGATTTTGAAGGCATGGAGGGCCTGTCTTTGGCCCAATGATCCATCAGTGGAGGGTTAGCAGCCCCATAGCTTGAGGTGCTGAGTCTTTCATGGGGCAGAAGGCAGAAGAAGGGGCTGTGTTGGGGTTTAGCTCTCTGCCTACCCTTATCTGGGGAGAGTTGCAGGTTCCACGTGAATGGGTTGAACTGCTGAGCCTATGTCTGTATAAATGTTAGTTTGCTATGTACTATAGCTCAAGGGCATTTCAAGGACTCATTCAAAACTGAGTGAGGGAGGAGGAGGAGCTGCCATCCTACTGTTGCTTGAGATTGTCTGATCCTTGCTGGATTCCTACTGCTTCCCCTCCGCACAGACTGGAACGTGCAGGGGAGGGGAAAAACCCCATCTCTTTAATCAGGAAGGCTGAAAAGGCATAGATAAATAGATAAGCCTGTTCTCTTAATATTCTACACTGAACCTCTATGAAGGGAAAATGAAAGGAGGAGAATGAGAAAATCATAGAGTTTGTCCTGTGCAGCGAGAATCTGCCATCACATTCAGGCTTCTAGGTGGTGGGTTTGTACATGAAATGGCCTTATTTACTCTCCCACGCTTTTCTAAAGTGTTTTCGTTGCGCAGAGTTGAAGCATTTTTTAAAGAGAGTTTGCTTCTCCCGAGTGCTCTGTAGATGGCATCTATGTGTCCTTTTCCAGGAACGAGATCGGAGATGAACAAGTGGAGTACCATTGCCATCTGCTGGCAAAGGGGGAGGTTGCCTTTTGGTGGGTTTTGAGGGTTGGTTTTCTTTTTGGTCCCCCGCCCCCCCGCCCCCCCGGCTTGAAAGCAGCTGAAACGCTGTGAACTGCTCCATCTCGGGTGTTTGAGTGATGGAGTGTGCGTGACATGGAGTTTCTAATTTGGATGGCCTGTTTGTACATAGAGGTCTCACTGCCTCGGATTCTCAAGCAGGGGTAGGGATGCAGCCCTGGCCTGGCATCGGCATAGTTTTTTCCATTCCATGGGATACTGAAGGTCCTTCTCAGAGATCCCAGAGGCATCGCTGTGTCCAGGTGGGACAGAAGATGTAGCCCCACAATACTTCGGGAAAAAGAGCTTTGCAACCTCATGTAAAGTATTGCAGGAGGGACTGTACTCCTCCCTGCAAAGAAAAGGTACGGTTGTGTGCATTATAAAGATCCCTCTGAAATGTTTGCACCCATCCCTGTCCTTAAAAAACGGCGCAGGCTTCATCCACTATAATCCCTGTGCATTCACAATGTTAGGTTAAAGGTTTTCTCTACCCAGCCGCAGAGTTAGTTGCCTTTGCTCTTGCAGAAGAGCAGTACACTGGTGCTCTGCTGTCTCTGCAGTGCTCCCAGAAGAGTGCTGACCCTGCCTGCTGCACCAGCTGCAGAACGTTAGAAAGGATCAACCCTCACTCTTCTAACCCCAGAAAAATGAAGGTATAGTTGATGTCCTTTCTCACAATCTCCTGTCAGTCTTCACCTTTATCTTTGAAGGGGAAATGGAGGTAAGGGAAGCACCCAGCATGGCACAGCTACTCTTCTGTACAGCCAGGACTATAACTCTGAGCCATCTTTTCTCATGGGTGCTGTTACTCAAATAGCTCCAGGCTTCAGTCAGTGAAAGCTGAGGGCACCAGGATCTCTATCCCCTCTCTTATCAGCTCTTTTAATTGACCATGGAGGGTTACACTGGAGGCAGGTATTTGATCCGGGGCTCGAAATAAGTAGGGTCCATGAGGCATGTGGGTGTGCATGTGGACTAGTCCTTTGGAGCTTCAAAAATGGTTATGGTGGGAGGGAGAGGTGAAACGATGACGGATTGTTTACTTTCATGGAAAATGCTCTTTGTCAAGACCACTAGTGAAAATTTGATGAAACTTTGCTAAGAAAACTTTGTCCGATCCCAGAGGGAATTTCTGGTGTAGGGAAGACAAGGAAACAGCAGACTGAATGGTGTCCTGAAAACAAAAAGTGGCATCTGTGCCTCTACTCATCCTCTCATCTTTTTTGTGTTGTTTTTCACAGATATTTTCTGATAATCTTTGCTTTATTTCACAACAGCCTCAAAACACATCTCAAAAACTCCATCTTTCCCCGATACGGGATTCTTGCTTTCTGGCTATTCCTAATCACCAGCCAGCCAAGACTGTAGGTCACCACTACAACCTAGTTCCAGGTATGTTTTCTCCTGTTGAAAGCCATCCCTGCCTTCACAAGCCACTGGGCAGGGAGTAACCCAGTTGCACAATGTGTGACAGTCCTCTCTAGCTATAGAGCAACTTGGGACAAAAAGCTGTAGGTGAGAAGGAGTTTGGGAGGGAAGGACATGGAGAAGAAGCCAGAAGCATCACAGAACATCCACACTCAGCTGAGCAGAGCAGGACAGAACAGCACGTGTGTGGGATGGCATCTGGAGCTGGTGAGTCACAGCTGCAAGTGCACAGGCCGCATAGGTAAGAGTTTTCTGAAGGAGATAGTGGCTTCTTTTTGAAAAACTCACTCCCCTGTATATAGAAAAGGATTGAAGCACCATTTTTAATAGCTTCTGGTACTGAAGGACTGCATCCTTTTCCTCTTCCGTTGTTTCTATCCTGGGCTCTGACCACAAATGCACCACGTTCCAAATCAGCTCCCCATCCCCTGCACTACCCACGTGCTTCAGGCAGGGCACTGCTAAGCAGAGATGCTATGCTGCAAACACTGGCAATGAGAGCTGAAGAGCAAGGATGTGGAAGTTGCGAGGGGAAAATGGAGAAGCAAAGATAAAAAAGGGATGAGGCAGAACAGGTGGGTAGTGTAGGAGAATGGAAGTCTTGTGGTCTAGGTGTCCTTTCCCTGTTTTGCATTTGATAGTGAATGTAGTGGTTTCATAGTTGCCAATAGCTGAATTTTCTTTGCCCAGCACAGAGGATAAAACTCATGCACTTTCAGTCTTGACAGCTTCACATTACAATGTAGGAAGCTGCAAAACGCTTCCCAAATACCTATTTGTTCTGAAAAGCCCTTTAAAGGATCCACTTGAATATAAGTGACAGTAGCAGCATTTGAAACCGTATCTGTTCCCTGTGCAGCAGCCAACAGAGAGCAGCATAGTTACACATGTACACGCACTGTCCCAATCCAATCCAGTGCGTAGTGCTTCCCTGTGACTGCTTATCCACCCAGTACTGGTTTCCCCCAGCGTGCTTTTGGCTGTGGGTGCCAGAGCGAGCCCCAAGCGCTGCACCCACCATCCCCTCTGTGCCAGAGTGACGTGCTGGCCCCAGACAGGGACGGCTCCCAGAGAGGAATCCTGCATGGGCAGCCAACTGCCTGTTTGCTGTGGGAAGCTCTGCTGCAAACAGGGGATTTGACTGCTTCAAGATCAGTAAAGTGAAGTGAAATAGGGGAGACATTTTTCTGTTCTTGGCACAGGGTATATTGCTCATCCGGCAGGTTCATCTTGCTAGTGACTCATTGGGTAGCCACTGGGGATAATGGTGTCTGCGTTGGCTGAGTAAACCTGTCTGATCATCCAGGAGACTTCCCTTCTGCTGGCAGGAAGCTGTACAAGCAACACAGGGATGGGTAGGATGAGCCTGAGCCTGCCTGCAACGGGAAGCAGGATTCCCAAGGCCCATAGCACCTGGATGTAAACACGGCAAGAGGATCGGTCCCACAAGATGGGTTAATGGGCTGGAAACACAGACCCTGCATTGGGGCAGCATCTGCACGTTTCCTGCTGGGGCGGCAGGGTGATGTGGCCATGATGGGGACATGCCATGTTATTGCAGGTGCTTGATGGGGGAATATATCCCGAGTCTGGTCACACTGACAGGAGACTTTGAGAGGCTGGGTATCAGCCACTGCAGCATCCTGCCCCAAGTGAGAAGAGAGCTCGGGAGCTTTCTGTCATGGTGGTAAAGTTGATCCAGTGGGTGTAGCAGCATTGATAGACCATTGCCACCAATGCCAAGCTGGGCTTTCACTAAGACTTGGGCTGGAAACAATGATAATAAGCTTCAAAGCTTGCTTGTTGGTTAGTTTTAAACAAGCTTGGCAGCAGACTCTCAAAATGTTTACCGTCTCTTGTATTAGGGAGCTAAGCTAGGTAGCATGAGGCTTGGGTTCATTGCCATGCTCTGCCATATATTTCCCATCCAATACAGAGAAGTATCCCTGGGCTTCTAGCCCATTTGTAAAATGGGGGTGGCAGTACTTCCCTAGCTCTCAAGAGTGGATGAAAAGGTGGGAGGATGGGTACTTGCAGACTAGGGTGACTGGAAGGTGGGGAAGCATGACATAACAGCCTAAGGAGGAAGGGGAAGAGTGCTGAATGGAGGGCAGTACTCTCTTTCTCAGCCTTGGTGGTAAATTGGGTCAGATCTCCTGGCTCATGACCTGTTAGGTGACATGAGGGAATTGCCATAGCAGGCTTTGATTTTGAGGGAAAATAAGGAAAGGCAACATCTGTGCAACCAAGGGCCACAACTTTGCAGATACATGCTTGTGCCACATCTCGTCTGCTGGTATTAGTGGCTAAAGCCATGCTGGTACCTCTTCCCTATCTGAAGAGGTTAGGGTGGCAGGACCCACTTCAAAAATAGCAAATTCTTCCCTTGTAACTGCAGGCAGAGCCTTGACAGGGAAGCAGGCTGTGTCTCTCTCTGCTAACACACACGCATGCACAAGCCACAGAAAATTAGCCAGATGGTTTCACTTGAAAAAATCAAAAGCACAAAGCCATCTGTTCTCCTGTCCTGGGGATCATGAACTTGACTTCTTGTCTACCGGTATAAATTCAATCTTGCAGGGTGCAGGCAATGCATGTATGCACCCAGTTTAGAAATCACTGGGCCTGATGGGGGCAAGAGGACTGGAAACAACTCCATCACTCGAGTTTCCTGTGGCCAGACGTTCCCAGCATGTGTTGCGGTAACCCTTCCACTGTGAGACAAATGCCAGCCAAATAGCTATTAGTTGTGGAAAGACATCAGCTGCAAAGAGCTGCGGAGTGCCGTATGGCCACACCTGCCTGAAGCCCTTGTTTAACAGCAGAGGGAGTGCTCACATTGCTCTTGGAGAGGGACATGACTGCTTCTCTTTCCAAACAGGTACAAGGGACAGAGAGCTGCTTAGGGGATGAGTTAGACACTCCTGGAAAAAGTAGTCCAGCCCTTGATCAGTCCCTGAGATGCTCATGTATTAAACTGAGCTGACAGAGGAATGACATTGTCATGACACGCAAAGGGACCACCCTCCCAATGAAGATAAGAGAGATGTTTGCATAGTTGGCATAGAGAGGAGGACAGTAGTTACCAATCATATATTGGAAAGACACCCAGGACAAAAAGTTATTGTTTAGGGCAACTCCCTGTATAAGGGAGTAGAGCTTAGGAGCCCAAATCCTCCCTCCAGCACTGGCTTGAATGTTCGATTCGGCCCTGGTTCTGTTCGCCCCCTTTTGAGTTTGATTCGCATGGTTATCTCAGGAAAGAAGTCCCCTGGCTGGGGCTGTTGTAGCAACCATAGCAGTTAATTCAGCATTGCAAAGTAATGTTTAGTTTGTATTATTAGTGCATAATTGTTTAGTTAGGTGTTGCCAGCACTCATGTTTTGTTGTGAGGCTTGTAGTATTCGCTGTGTTTCTGAAAGCCTTGCTGTTGAAGTCAAGATATTTTTTTCTTTCATTGAAGCAGCATGTTTCTGGCCCTTGTGCTTTTGACGGAGAGAATGGACCTGAAAGGTTAAAAAGTGAGGGGACTAATGAAAAGAACCCAACATTTATTACTCAGAAAAAACCAAAACCTTGTGATTTTTAGCTTTGAGGGCCTGACTCCTGACTTTTATGTACTGTGGTATTGGCAATGTGGCACCGAGAAAACACCTTGTGAATTGTGGTGGGTTTCTGGGAAGTTAACTTCTCCAGAAGATGCTTTCATCTGTTCAAGAATATGCAAACTTACCACATGGGTCTTGTGTTCAAGAAAGACACTTGTGACATTCCAACTCACTGGTAACAAGTAAGTTGAAAAGAAAATATCGTTTGTAAAGAAGAAACACCCCAAGATCCATCAAGACAAACCCTGTTCAGCAAAAGCTTTAAAGCGCAAGCTTACTTTTATGCAAAGAAATCATCCTGCTGACTTCAGTGGGTTGTGTTGTATTCATACCCAAATGATTCCGAAGAGAAAAGAGGCTGGAGGAAATGAAACTGGGAAGCGCTAGTGGACAGTTCATGAATTGGAGGAGGTAGAATTAAGCTAATAAATGATTCATTCAGAATTGTTTACCCAGCTTTAGCTAGCATCAGGAGGGAAAGAATGCAAATGGGGCTGATTAACCAGATTCACTTTGTGTCAGTGAGTTGTTCTTGGCTCGGGAACTCTTCCTACAAAGGGAAGGGTTGAACACTCCATCATTTGAGAACATTTATCACAGAATTGGACAAAAGTCTGAGAATGAGCTGCAGGAAATCCTCACGGCGGAGCGGAGGGCTGGATTCCCCAGGTGCTCTTTCCTTATCTGCTATGATGCTTTAGTGTTGGTAACCATGCAGATTACTAGCAGAATTGCCTGAATGAAATTGCACTGAGGGAACTATCCCATGAGAGTTGAACACAATAAGGGTTGCTAATAAAGGTACAGCAAAATCCTTGTCAAATAGCTAACTCTTTCTTGCAGAAAAAATAGCTAAGCTAAACTAAAAATACCTGGCTGATTCCCTGAAAAATCTTTACGCAGCTCTTCCTCAAATGAGGATTTTGGAGCTGGATCCACCCACCAGTTCTAGTGACAAGCAGCAGGAAGCCTAAGGCAAACCCCACACTGACGGTACTGCTCAAGACAGCTGAATTTGCTGTTCCTCAGTGCCACTTAACAAGCAACCCACGCTAGGCAGTACGGAGACACAGCAGAGCAGAAGACAGGCCTGGCTGTTTTGTAAGCTATAGCAAACAGGGACTGCTAGCCAAATAGAGGACAGAGTAATCTTTTTGTGGATGAGATACCTTTAATTAGGTAGCCTCCCTTGAGAATTGGTTCATCTGACAGTGACATAGGACAAAGTCTGATGTGAGTCAAAATTATGAGCTGTGAGTGTACAGCAACTCTTATATATAATATAAAACAGTTTCTTGGGGGTGCATTGGGGAAGAGGAGGAAAATTCCCACTTCTGTTTGAAGAGATAATGAAGTTATTTTCAGACACTGCTATGACATACTGGAGGAGAGGGCCTAGGGAGACATGGACTCTCCACCACTGGGAATTTAGAAGAATAGGTTGGACAAATGGTTTTCAGGAGTGATTTTAATGTAGTTGATGTTTTTTTGGGGGGAGGGGATGGCTAGGCAATTCAGCAGGGGTCTTCCAGCTTTACTTCGTATGATTCTAGTAGCGTAATTTGTGGGGCAGGGCTACATAATACCCAAGGTGCCACCGACTCTCTTTCTTGCAACTGCAAATGGTTGAGAACTCTGCTTTACAGGTGGCCCTTCTCAGCGTCACTTTGGGAGGTGGGGACTAATGATGTAGGAGGAATGACAGCCACTCACTCATGAACCCTGCTGCCTTCAGCACCTTAAGTTGTCTTTGGAGGTCTCCCATCCAAGAATCTGAATTAATGCTCCCCTGGAACGGGGAGAGAGAGAGAAGGAGATTTATGGTGGTTTGCCAGCCTGAGAGAGACACCATGACTAACAAGCTAATTAGCCCCTCAAAAGCTGGTAGACAAATGGAGAGGAAAAGAGTCTGTCTGACCTGCAGCCTTACATTTTACACTTCGTGAGAAGGCAGCTTGCCTGCAGGGGCCAGCAGAGTTTGACAGGAAAGTGACTTTCAGCGCATCTGCTTCCCTCTGACACACGGTTGGTCTCCTGCGGTGGCACGGAGCACTCTGCACCTCGCAGGGGCCACTGCAGTGATGGCAATCATTCACAGGGTTTCCTTTTAAACAAGATGTCTGAGGTGCAGGTAAGGGAGCGTTTGGTGCTGGAGCTAGAGTGAAGCTGTTGGAGGAGGGAGAGCCAAGGAGCGCTTTGTGCCCTACATTCCTTGAGGCTCCTGCGGTGCAGGTTTTAGAGAGAGAGGCAGCAGCCCACCCCACCTCCATCTGTGTGAAATAGATGGAACATAAGAAATGTTTTAAATAATTGAATAATGAAATGAATATATTAATGCTCAGAGCGGGCTGCTGGGCTGGACTTATTCAGCCAAACAGCCCCGACAAGCCAGGCAAGAAGTAGGGTCAGCATTTATTCCTCTGGAGGGGATTGAAGGCGGGGTACTGTGTTCAGTGGCTATCCATATAATGTCTTTGTTCAGTGATTCCAGCTGCTTTTCTTTCTTCAGGTGGTCTCTTCTGCCTCACTGTCATACTTTGCTGTCTCTAGATCTTCTTTCTCCTCTGTTTTTTCTCTCTCATCATCATTCACTTTTGCATCCTTATCTTCCCATGGCTTTATGCTGTTTAATCCTCCAAAACACAGGCAGCCTTCTCAGAGAGCATGTATCCATCTCCAGGACATATGCCCACCCTAATTCTGTAGCTACTTTATTTCTTAGAAGTATTTAATTACAGGTGAGATTCATCTACTCTCTAGATACTCCACCTCTCATTCAGGAGACAAGTAAATGAAATGCAATACATTTCTAGAAACACTTGGATGGCTGACAGCTGAGGTTGGCAGTGTGAACCATCAGTTTGCTTATGTAGGAACACAAGTGCAGAAGTGAGTTGGGTTTGGTAAGTCAGGCAGTAAATGGCACAGGAGTTGGTATTAAGAATGGTTGAATTATAATTCTAGTGAAAAGTATGGAGTGATAGAGCTGGCCGCAAACGGCTGCTGCACATAATTTATTATACCCGGCTCTGCCAGTGCCCCCTCCTGCCTTGCAGCCCCCCCTGCCCCCAACTCTCCCAACCTTGGGCTCCCCACACCAGCTCTGCAGTGTCCCCCGGCTGCCCTGAAGCCCCCTGCCCTCTCCCTGCTATTTAAGGACTTAATTCCTCTTTGTGGAGGCTGCCAATGTTGCTGATGCATGCAGCTGTTTGTCAAAACGATCATGCAATTCCAGAACATTACAGGAAAACCTGCTGATTTCCATCAGGTGTAACCTGAGACATATTTCAGATCCTAAATCCAAAGTACTTAAGGAATCATCCAGCCATTTTTTGTTTGTAAATGTAAATGATAATCTTTCAATTAGTGGCTTTGTGCTGCTTGAACAATTTTTTTTTTTTCCTCCTTCCCAGATCTTCCCACTTGAATTATTTGGGGAGCAGAAACTTCAGAGATCTTGTAGCCCTGACTTTTGACGTCAGTAGGGTCCTGTCACCTAAGCTAAGCAGAGAAGTTATGCGGTTGCTGTGTTTCACGGAATGTGCACATTTGGGAGCTTTTTGTAGAAAGAGAGGTTAAAACGTACAAATTAGGGCATGAGTGGGTTCAGAAGCATGTGAGGAGACAGTGATGAGCTGGGAGCAGCTAGGAGCTGGAGGCGCTGTTGAATATGTTGGAAACTTGATTTTCCTCCTAAGGTCATGAGAAGACTCCACAGGTCTACATACATGGGGTAGCCTGTATAAAAACCACATAAAAATACATAAATAAAATACTTACATAAAAAGTACCTATGAAAGAGGATCCTGTGCTATGGATCATAGCAGCAGCTGGTGAAGAGAGACAGATGATTTCTGGGTGCGGCACGCAGGGACGGGTGGGGAGGAGGAAAGCACAAAGTGGCAGCTCTCTCCTTCATCTGGGAAGTTATTTCTTATGCAGAGTGAGTGTAACCCTCCAATGCGTCTTCCAGTTAGCGACACCCAGGAAATGTTTTATGGATGAGGCTCCATCACCTGTTGGCATGAAGAGGAGAAGGCAGAGCCACCGGTGATGGATGATCACTTGGAAACTGCACTGTGTCCTCTGCACCCTCCGCCTCCTTCTCCATGCCTCTTTATCATGCATCATTGCAGTAGCATCCACCTGCAGCTGCCAGGAAGCTCCCAGTTCCCTGCTTCTCTCCCTCTTAACTTCCAAGATGTTCTGCCATACTTCTCATTCTCTGAAACTGCTTTTCAAAGTCAGAGATGTCATCACCTAAATGGATGAACTGTGTGTATTTCTGTAGGTGGCAGTGAGTGAGAGAATTATTCTCTGGACACATTGTATAGAACATCTTGCATGTTAACCCTTGTTTATTCACTGAGCACCCTGGTGTGAATCAGAGGGTTTTGCGGCATGGGTAAAAAGGAGCAGGATTTTGCTGTTGTTTTCTTTTGGGTTGTAGTGGGTATGTGCTGCCAATTTGAAACCTTTGTGTGCGGTATTTCTGTTGGGGTTTGGTTTTTCTTCCCAAATGCCCTCTTTCTCTGCATGTCTCTTCTCACTATCAACCGCAGTTGCTAATGCCATGGGAAATGGCATAAAATGACCACAATGGGTACTTGGAAGTCCTGGCCCCCAAACCAGATTATGGTCAGAGACAAAGTAAGGAGAGACAGAGTTTCAGAGGTGGCTGGCCAAAACCCCTGATACTACTTGTTTGCTGAGCAGCCCCTAAATTCAAGCACTTGTTGGAATCCCATTTAATAAAAGTACTTTTCCAGATAGAGCCTAGGTACTGGCCACTGCTTTACCTGCCTTTGCTTGGATGGTGCAGTCTCAATTAAACCTTGCCGTTCAATCCCCAGCTATCAGGCGCTCCCTTCTGTGACTGCCAAGCCCAGTTTGCAGAAGCAGGTCTCTGACTGTGAGCTGTGTTATTGCCATGCCAACCCTTCCTTTCTTTCTGAATCCCTGAGTCCCATCTTTGTTTTTGCTTCCTGCAGGAGGTCTTGTGTTAGTTCCACATTAATCAGTAGGCAGTTCACTTCAGCGCTTCACTTAGTCTGATCTAGGTGGTACCCAAGCTTTCCCATCTTTTCTACTTCTCTGTAAACAGGAGTTTGTTTCAGTAAATGGAGTCCCAAAAAAGCACAGTACCACTGGTACGCTGCATACAGAGAGCAACACCCCAGGGCTCTTTCAAGCATGCAATTCTGGCTCCTGGTATGGTGGCAATGGTAGCGTAGCCAGGCGCCTCCAAACTGTGTCTATTATCAGCCTCTTTAGGGCTTCCTTCCCAAGCTGTAAATCAGAGTAGTCCAGGTGATGCTGAGGGACCCAGGACTGAGTTGTGCCTGCATTGCTTCTGTAGGCTGAAACTGTCCTAAATGCCTGCTCCAACTCCTACCCGTTACACACACGGACGCACACATATGGTGCACATCCAGCAGGCCTGATAGCAGTGTAAACTGAATGGCAAGGAGCGTTGCTGCGGCACTGCCCCACCCTAAACACCATAATTTGTCCTTATTGCCAGTGAGCTGGGGATACAGGCTAATAATGGGTCCTCAGGAGCGACTTTTCTCCCCTGTGTAGTTTTCCGCTTCTCCCCCCCTCCCCCTTCCTTCGCCTGAGTGTTTAGATCTGAAAAGAATAATTTATCAAATCATTTTTATTCAACTTCGGAGGAGGAAGAAAAAGGATGGTGGGGGAAAAAAGGGCCCTTTGCTGTTTTAATTGCTTTGTGGTGCACTTGTGAGAGTGGATCTGGGCTTATCAAAGCCGCCGCAGCTGAGTCCCTGCCACTCGCTAATGAGAGCTGCCACGTGACCAGCCATATTCCTCCGATGGACCAGATAGTGCCTCAAACCAGGCAGGGACTCAAACACTTAGCAAGTTAATTTAAATGAGGAGCTATAAAATTTAAACAGGAGGCTGGGGGAGCTTGTTTTACAAGGACTTTGGAATCAAATTAAAGGGTTTATTTATCTAAAAAAGGGGCAAAATGAGACATACAGTCTAGGATGTTGTTTGGCTTGGGTTTTTTTTCTGATGATTCATTTCTGGATCAGGTGTCTGGGTCTAGGAAGAAGGTGGTTATTTTTTTCCTTGACTGAATGAAACCCAAGGAACCAGCTGAATTCCTGGAGCTCATTCATTTCTTTTTGTGCCGGAGGGCATCTTTTAAGAGCTTGGTGCTGCAGTGACTCCAGAGGGCTGCCGTGGAGCGCGGTGAGATCTGGTCACAGGGTTGCGAGCACTGTGGCTCCCTGCCAGATTGCTGCTAAAATTGGTGGTCACCTGAGTGCCAGCTCCATGCGTTCACACCTTCAGGGCTTCCAGGGAGCTGTGCAAACTGCCTGGTCTGGCACCGCGCAGTCAGCACACCCCTGCAGCCCCCCTGCTCTCCTGCCGTGGGCTGCCCATGCCAGCTCTGCAGTGCCACAGGAACAATCCTAGGTGGCCACATCTGCTGAGTCCTAATCTCTTGGTACAATTTGCTTTCATTTCCACTCAGTTTAAGACCCCCTGTAAGCCAAGTTCTGAAAGGTGATCATTTATACTAGCTGCCAGCGTTCTCAGGTTATATCACGACTAGCATCCTGGCCTCCAACATCTCCAGTTATTTAGGGTAAGAATCCCCACACAGCTTTGCTATAGCATTTCAGGGACATCTTGCAGGACACCTTGTAGCTGACATTCATGTGGCTGTACCAAAAAGCCACTTTCAACGCAGATATCAGACCTTGAGCAACCTGAACTAACATCAGTTGGCCCTGTTTTGAGTTGGATGTTGGATCAGGGGACATCCTGAGGTCCTTTTTGACTTTATTTTATGACTCTCTGGTTTTGTGATCCTGCTGTTCTGGGGGTGAGTCTAGCGTAGCCCTGAATGATCTGTACCCCAGGCTGGTACACGTCAATGAAGGTGGTTTACCCCCAGCACAGGGTTCAGCTCAGTGATAGAAATAAAGGGAACAGAGGGGATGAAGAAGGAGACTAATATCTCACACTTAAGTTCTTTTTCGATAAAATTGTTCATGTCCCTTCTGGCTGTCATCACCCTCAGATTTCACATTTTTAATTAAAAACCCCATAGCTGAAATTTGTGTAATATTGTAAAGGCGAGGACTGTATTCTACCTGGGTGCTTGTCAGTTTCTTCATATGAAGAAACAATGTTGGTTCTCTAAAATATCAAACGTGAATAAAATATGTTGGGTTTTTCTTTTTTTTTTAATCTTAACCTAAAAAAAATAGTTTCATAAAAAGCTCTCTTGAAAGCAATGATGGGACAATCTATTATTAAATGAAACAAATCAATATTAATGCAATCTGATGGCTGAGATTTGCTTGAGTAGTATTTTATATTCATGTGTATGCTGTTAACTCTGCCTTATTAGATATGTGCAACATGGGTGAGTTAAGGTTGCTGTGGGAACCATCCTTTTTTAAATTTCCTGACTTTTACGCACGTAAAGTCAACCCCAAGCTAGCTTGCATTAATATCATGTAATTTCCTTGATTGAAGAAAGAGTGTTGGAGTATTTTATTGTCTGTGTTCCTGCATTCAATTGCATGTTCAACCAAAATGAGTTCAATTCCTAGCCCTGCACTAAAGTATTAGAGCAGCAGAGCTGGAGCTTGCTTTTAGAAAAGAGCAACAGCTCTGAAAGCTACCACAATCCACAGACTTGAAGGCATTTTCCATCGTGTGCTGCTCTCCAGGTGCCTGTGTGTGCCCTGTGACAGTGGCATACACACATGTATCCTGTCATGCAGCAGGGAACCAAGGGGTAGAAATAGACGGTCTGGGATTTAGTACCTTAGGCAGGCCATTTTCCCTGGTATGTGATATGAGCCTTCCTGATGCATGGGGTTGCGTGAGAAAAGGTTGAAATTATCAAACTGTATGTAGGGCAATAACACAAATTCTCCTAGTTCCGCTCCATGCCCCACTTCTCCTTCTTTCTTGTCATGTTCTGATACTCTGTGCATATTACTAAGTGAATGGGATGCTGGTTTGAGATTTCACCATGCTCTTTGCAGTTCAAATATGTCTTCCTTCTGCTGTGCCTACTCCTGAGTATCGGACAGCTAGGTAATTTTCACCTCTTATTCAGAATGAGGGAAATTGCCTATTACTGATTATGTACAGCTTACAGCATAAAAGCCTATAGCAAACATGGTTGCAGGCTCTTTATAGTCAATAGAGAGAGAGCCACGGTTAGGAAGCAGTTTCCACCTGATGACCACAATAGGATGGGATGATTCAGGCTTTGGAAGTCCATACTGACCTCTAGGAGTGTGGTCTAACTCAAGAGGAGCCTTCTGCATTAGACATGACCAAATTTAGCCCTAGTATATCCACAAGTAGATAGCAATAATATGCAAAGACACCCAGCCAGGACATTAACAACCTAACTGTATACTAGCCAAGTGTACTGCTTGGCTACTTAACCCTGCAGAGAAAAAAGCCTCCATGAGCCTGGCTGGAGTGCTGTTTTGCTACAAAGACATTGCTTCTGGTACCAAAACTGGCTGGCAGATCTTGGCAAAGCTCTGCTTTATGCCATAGAGACGTAGCCTCAGGACCATCTCTTTTACTGGATATGGTTTGCACTGTCTGGCACATTTTCAACCACTTCTAATCAGCACAAGATATTTTAGCATGAGTGCGAGTTTAGCTAAAGCTGGACTTGGCTGCTGGAGTAACTACTGAAAATATCGGTTCATCTGTTGTAATTGTTAGTGCTGTTGCAAAAGGACATGTAAATCTGGGAATGGATGTGGGAAAGAAGAACCTGGAGCTGGTGTCCCACATCGATCTGCTTGGGAGCTATGGGAAACAGCAAACCAAGCCTCTCTGTGTCAGAAGCAACCAGTCTTCAAGACTTGCCTGGCCCTTCTTGGTGAATAACGCCAATCAAAGTGAATGGTATGAATGGTAGTGGTCCTTTTGTACAGGAGCTGAGAAGACAGCATGGATCCTAGTTTAAGGTCGTATGTTATATGGCAATAACTCTGCTTGCGCAAGGGGCCACCTGTGGCGATGGCTGACTGATTTCCTTCAGTGAATTGTTTTAGCTGTTTAGCAGAGCTAGGATCATCCACTTTGCTTGTATTGTGGTGCGTTCTAAAACTAATTTTTCGACTCATGCCTTCGGTGGATGGTGCTGCCTTTTGCAACAATTTGTGTTTCAGAAAGACAACTTCAGGCCAGTCACTCTGATCCTTTCAATCCAGAGAGGAAATTTCCTTGGGGCAGAAGTAGTTAATAAAAGTTAAGTCATCCAGTAAGGGGACAGAAAAAAATACCATGTGACTGAGATGGCCAATTAGACATCATGAATATTCAGAATTCTCTAATCGAATGAAAGCTCATTACAAACACCCAGACTGAAATTTGCTCATGTAAAATATTCATTGAACAATTTTGCATAAATAAATAATAAACAATAATAAATGCATAAAGATTTGTTCATAGACCATCTATCAGCAAGGGGGAAAAAAAGGACAGAATCTGCTAAATAAATTGTATGTAATGAGTAATCTGTCCACTGCTAGTTTTGAGCTCTCCCATGGTAGGTCTGCTGTGGAGATCTGACATGAGCATCTCTCTTCTGGGAGGGATGCGAAATAGGGCTGCTTGGAGTAGATAAAGATACCGAGCTACCCCAACCTTAAGGGAGCGGGATGTCTAAGATTGGGACTTAGCCTGTGATAGATGTAGCAGAATCTGAGAATTGTCTGAACATGTGGGCTGAAGAAAATTACTGGATTTGAAGAAGATTCAAACCCATTTCTACCTAAGAGCAAGAGCAGCTGCCCGTCCAGCCAACCAAGGTTTAGAAATCTCCTCCCAATACAAAGGATGTGTTCAGCTTCACCTGTTGTCGTTGGGCGATGCAGAGGGAGAACAAAATTAAAACTATGGTGTGTGTGTATGAGGTGCAAGGGAATGCATATTGCTGGACACATGCAAACAGACTGTACACAAACAGAAAAAGGTCAGAGCTGTCCCCGAGCTGCATATGAAATAGCTGGAAATGACTGCATATGCTCTGCCTACCTGTTTGGTTAACAGGGCCAGGGGAAGGGAAGGGGGAGAGAAATCAAAGGGCTGTTTCAATAAAATGTGAAAACTAAAATCCACAGTTGTTAGGAGAGAAATACCAGGCAAAGGGTACTAAGCTGTGATTGGAGGTGGTTATGAGTGAAAAGGTCTCATGCCTAGTCCAGTCTCAAATCATACTGTGCTGGGACCCGTCTGTGGAGCATCTGGCTCTTAGAAAGTCTATGAGACAGCCTGACCTATTCAGCATGGGCTAGATGAGAGCTGTACACCTCGGGGTAGGAACTGTCATTTTTGTTGTTTGCCTGCACACATACTAGCAGAAAAGCACCCCATTCTCCAGCTACACCCCATCGTAACAACAACGAACGGAACAGTTGTGGGGACATCATATATGCCTCCTGGCAGGTGGAGAAGAGATGTGAGATCTCAGGTTGCCCCCTACTCTCATTCTGTAAAAGTCATCACTCACCTATGGTAAGCTTTTGCAGGTCCCCCTTCACCCACATAGTAATTACCTGACAAGCATCCCAAGTATCTGCCCACACAGCGAATTACATGGCAAATTTCCTGTAACTACGTGGTGATTACCTGGTCCTTCATGCTGCCGGATAATTAGAATCTGGAAGTGTTTGTAAAGGTTAATTTATGTGAGACTGATCACACCCCCTCTGCCTACCCTGAGCCCAGGACTTCCACTTTCACATACGGGACTTGTGCTCTTCTGTGACACCGCCTGTTCCACTTCACCCGTGGGAGGGATCTGATGTCTCTGTGGACCAGGGCAAAGAAGGCAGCCAGCCAGAGCTGGGTATTTTTATGTGTTGTCAACCCACGTCCCCAGCAGATAAATGCGAGACACTGCCACAACCAGAGGAGTCGGACACGAGGCTCCCTAATGGCTGTGGTCCCCAGGAGTTTGGCTTAGAGCTGCTCATGTCCCTGCCATTCTCCCTGGAGGACCCATCACATTAAGCTGCTCTCCCTATTCTGCCTTACAGAGGTAATCACTGCTCTTCTACTGACCAGCCAGTATGGGAGAATTAGCATTGGAAAAGAAAATAAAAAAAGGACAGAAAAGAAAAACTCTTATGCCCTGCTTCCCACCCACCAGTGAAATCTCACACGGGGATTTTCTATTAAAGTGGGTGATCATGTGTCTTCCAGCCTGGAGTTCTAAGCTTTCATGGCTGGATTTTGCTCCATTAAAGAGAATCCCTCCTTCTTTAACTGGTTGCAAATCCCTACCCTGTTATCGCAAGACAGTTAACTATCTAATCACACAGTTTTATTGCATGCTTAGCCATGAAACACCCCGTACTGCCAGATGCTATAACAGACTGTATTAGGGAAATAACAAGGCAATTCAGAAGGCTCATCTCATAGCTGCTGGGTAATTTAGTGACCAGGCTGTTCTGTAATTTTGTTGTCACCGTGGCTCCGTGGATTTGGCTGGGAAGAACTGTGTCAACATATGTGCTATTTGCTGTGACGGACTGCGTGTTGTACAGCAGCGTTGCATGGGAGGAGTTGGTACATGTGACAGGGGAGTCTGCTTGTTTGTGTTTGTAATTAGTCAGGGTAGATCTATGTAAGGGGACTGATCGCTGCTTTCTCTTCTGACTGATTCATCGGAAAGACCAAAGACAAAAATAGTAGAAGGGACTGATTCTTCTCCATAAGCCCTAGAATTGGTCTCTCCAGGGGAGGGTTGATGAGGAAGAACAGTGTGAAGATAGTGGAAAACATGGGATGGGAACTGTTTATCTGGGCAGAGCAAAAAGTTACCCCCTGGGGTTCTGGCAGATTAACACTTCTGCAAGCACCAGGATTTGTTGAAAAGAGGAAGACAGAGAATATATTAAACCATCTGTTTCCCTCTTGCAGTACGTGGAAGGGCTGGAACAGAGATGAGTGTGTCTCCTTGTTCATCACTCCTACCTAACTGTGAGAGATGGGAGGTTGAGTACTGGCAAGAGACATTTAAAGATGAGTGACATTTGGGAGGAGCCTCGGTAAATTCATATTTACTAGCAAAGGAGGAATAGCAGTATATGAGAGATGTGCAAGTGAGGCATTTTCGTTCCATCAGTCCTTGTCTTTGCACTCTGTGCCTCAGCATGAGCTCAGACATGGCCATCAGCTTTCTCCGACTGTCTGGGCAGGGTTTGGGTTTGAACCATCCCTCTTCTTCTCCCAGCCCAGACTGTTTCCCTCTCTCTCGTAACAGCACAGCTCAGTCCAGGCTTAAGCAGTACTGTAAGGCACTAGAAGGTGATGAGGGTCAATGGAGTGTCCAGGCTCAAGGGTGAGCTTAAGCCTTCAGCTAGCATGACGGTATTAGTGAGCCTCCTGGGGAGCTGTGAAAGTGATGGTGATGGAGAGACACACACATAGGAAGAACAGGAAAGCAAAATGTGTGTATGACGACATGACAGCACGTGTGAGTTTGTGAGAGGCTGTGTGCATGTGACGCACATACAAGTGTGTGCGACTGGGCGGCTGTGTGGAAGTAGGTGTGAGTGATACAGGCATGGAATGGGTGTGTAAATTTGAGACTATGGGAGAGAGAGACTGCGTGAGTCCTGTGTTTGTCTTGGGAGCCCAGTAAGTTCATCCAAAAATGCCTGTCCTTCTGAGAACTAGGGCGCACGTGCAGGTAGCGGATACCCATCCGCTGCAATGTGGTCCTGCATGAGATGAAGATAACATTGAGAAAAGATGCAGGCTATGCTAATGGCTGATCATTCCTTGTGACTTTTATGTTCCATCTCTGGCTTTTAGTGGCAGGGAAGAGGGGAGGGGGGTGTCTTTCTAGAGACTGCTGTGCGTCAGTAGCTGTTGCATGGCACAGTGCGTAGGAAAGCAAAGCAGCCTAACTGCAAGATGCATGTTGAAAACCAAGCTAATAGTATCAGCTGGGACCTTTGACCAAAGGAAGAATTTTGTTCAGGCAGGTAGATGGGAATGGCTTCATTAAAGGTGTGAAGAGATGTCTTTGGCTGCCTGGGTAAATCCACTTCACTGGGAATTGAGGTTGATGGTGTAACTCCCCCTCAATCTCCTGTCATTCATGAGAGAAAGCTGAGCTCTAATGCGTTTTATGAAAGATGGTGGTGGTTGCTTGCTTAGGGA
Source organism: Morus bassanus (assembly GCA_031468815.1). Classification (NCBI taxonomy): domain Eukaryota; kingdom Metazoa; phylum Chordata; class Aves; order Suliformes; family Sulidae; genus Morus; species Morus bassanus. Next base: position 129,663,615 of record CM062568.1, on the reverse strand, counting down.
TAGCAGGGCCTCTTCTGACCTTTCTGCTATCTCATCTGCTTGCGGGATGTACCCTGGACAGTCTCCTATTGTGGGACAAGGCCTTTTTTCTCTCACATGAGGTGAGCGGTCCCATCCTAGAAACAAAAGATGCCAGCCTCCCCTTGCAAGGCTTTTCTCCAGAGTGTTTAGGGTAGCAGGAAAATAAACAGTGACCAAAAACCTACCTCCAGCCATGCCACTCATTCATAACACAGACTGCAAATGGGCTGCTGAGCCTGAGTATCTACGTTACTAAAAGGATGAGACTGGAGATGCCTCGCTTTGTCCTCGCGTCGCCGCAGACAGCTGGGCAGGGCATCCTGGTGAGCCCTCCAACCATGCTGGTGCACACAGGCCCCTGGGAACTTGCACTTGTGAAATCACATGTGTGCAGGATGTGAAGTATTTGAGCATGCTGGCACTGTTGCATACCAAAAGTTGCCTACCATCTGTGACAGGCAGCGCATGCCCCCTGCGTGTCCGTGGCCCAAAGCCATGGAGGCCAGCAGGCAGGCGGCTTCTCCAGCTCATGGCAGCACGTGCTTGTGCCCAGCAGCTCAGGCGGCGGCACACGGCAGCGCGCAGCCGTCGGCAGAGGCTCAGCCCCAGTGCTGGGCAGGAGGCAAAAAAAAAAGCATTGGGTGGGGGGGTATGGGGGCAAAGTGACAACCAATATAAGGAACAGTTCCCTCAGCTTTATTGAGCTGCCCTAGAAGAAGCATCTCTTTTGCAGGACCTATTTTTCTCCCAAAATTACTATAAAGTTTACTGCTTAGTCACGTTTTTACCTCTCTATTCTCACATTTCCTTCATCTGGACAAAAAGAGAAGGGAAAGGCCTCAAAGCAGGCCTCCAACATTGTCCAGATATCAGAGGAGTATGTGTTTTCAGAAGGGCTTGGATCTTTAAGGTAAATACTGAGTGTGCTGGGAAGAACGGAGATTGCAGGGGGAAAGCTTCCACGTTTCATGAAGGAAATGAACTGCCTGATTGTTATGTATAAACTAGATGGGAGGTACAAGAATGAAGAGGTGGCAATTAGGAGGCTGTTTGGCATTTAAGAGATGAAGGTTCAATTTCCTGCTGTCAGGCACAGCCTGCATGATGTGGGACAGGTCATTTAGTCCCCTACTGCTCAAGTTCACCGTTGCAATATGACAATGGCATCTGCCTTACAGAAGCATTAAGAACGCAAATACTCTGCCATGAGGCAATCGGATATCACAGAAAGAAAGCAAGAAAACACAGGTACCTAAAATGAAATATGTCCATGCAACTCACCCCAATAGTATCAGAAACCAGCTGACTAGCTACTAGACCGTACGCAATTAAACAGGAGCTGTTTCTTGCTCAGTGCTTTGACAATGCTTAGCAAATTACAGGCTGTTCTTGGTTGGTTCCTAGATGTTACCATATTCTTAAATAATCATCCACTGAAATTCCTCTGATAAAAGTGAATGAGCTCAGATTTCTCTGCTTTTGCTTCTGCTGCAAGGGTATAGTTCAGCATACACCAAGAAGTGCCCCTTACAGGTGCAACGGAGCACAAATTCTGTGCACGCATGTGCACAGCGTTAACGAATTCACACTTGTTTATTAGTGAAGCTGCCACTTGAAGCTGGAATGAGGTGGTACGTCACCATGGCACTTTTTGTCGTGGAGATAATTATGCTTTCACTTTTGGGAGAAAACAGCTCCATTCAGAGAGCTCTGATGATCTCAGCAAGTGCTGCCAGTACTGCTGGGTTCCTGCAAGCACTCGCTGATTCAGGAGCTGTTTCTTCTGTGGAAGGCACGGTACAACCCATCAGCTGGTTGGTCCCATCTCGCTTCTGAGACTCGCCTTCTGCATCACAGCTCCCAGTGAGCTCAGCAGGAGAGGGGATGCCTGATGGGCAAGTCAGTAGAAAGTTGTCTCCTGGCCAGCAGCAACTGCTTTATCACAGCAGCCCATGATGTGGGTACAGCTGGAGGATGTACTGCAGCTCCCTGCACCTTTTGAGGCCGCATGGTGCTCTCTCTCATGATTTACTAGCCTGGCACAGTCAGGGAGAGGCAAGAATGTGTAGCATTCCCTCAACCTGTGTCCCCTGTGCTTTCTTACTGTGGGGCTGCCACCTGTATGCCTGTGTGTTGAATCTCCTGCCCCTTTCTCTTTGAAGTCCTCCATCACAGGACCAATCTGTCATATGAATGTGGATCCAGTATGAGGTGATGCAGAAATCTGTCCTCACACCCAGAATGGGAATATGCACACTCACAAAAACTTTGTGCCACCATCTTTGTACTCTCTGGTTTGAGTTCTGGATGAGCAAGCCAAGACAGCGCTGCAAGGTGGGAGCTAGTGATGCTGCTAGATGGTCAGGGTAGAGAATTTTAAATCCCTGTTACCATGCAGAGATCTGATAGGGATTCTTTTGGGAAGAATAAGAAGATTAATTTCCCTTGTTCTTTTATCTTCCCAACAGTCACTTGTAGAAGTTTTTTTTATTCATATTCCTGAAAGTTCTCATACGTTAGCATAAAAGAAAATGGGGTTTGTTCTTTGCTCTATTACTACCAAGCAACAGTGAGTTGCACATATTAGTAAGTATGCACACTATGGCATACAAGTGCAATTAATACACCTACACTGAGTGCTTTCCCATTCCGCTATTTTGGGTCATTCAACAGAAGCATGTGACTCACACTTGATGTGTTAGAGGTAGTCCTGGTTTTGAAATGGTAAAGATCAAATAGCATGTCCCCAGTAGCTTAGCAATAGAGAGGGACAGTATTCTTTTCTCATATGTCGGGGTATTTAAGACTGCTTCCCTGTTACGTGCCTACAGTCAGAAATAGACCTCTGTGTCTGTCTTCTCCCTAGCTCTCCCCCTTCCCTCTTTATAGCTATAATAGCTTCAATGGGTTTTGAATTCAAGCTTTCAATATCCCATGAGCAAACCTCTGCAGATAGCATGGAGAATTGGTTTCCATGCCTGAGATGCCAGCTTTTGGAGAGCACGTTGATGCATTGTGCTGAGTGAGGAAATGGACCGAACTAAAACTAACCTGGGAATATCAGCTGACTCTGGTGTTTTTGTGGAGGAAGCGAGGAGGGCTGGTGATAGCCCTGATTAGTTACCCTGCTGGGGTTTAAACTGGCTTGTGGATTAAGAATTTACTGGGAACTATATGTCCTGGGCTTTGTGCAAATCAAACTACAAGGTAGGCCAGCTTCAGGATTACTGGTGTGCTGAATAAATTGTGTTGCAGTAGCTGCAAGTGGGCACATAGTTCTAAATGTTTGGCAACCGATTGTTAGGAGCAGCAGCAACAAAACACAGCAGGAAGGAGAGGAAAGGGTGGGATTGAATGACACCAACTTTGTGAATTCTGGCTGCTGCATCCAGTCATGTTCACATGCGCGTGCGCACACAAGTGACTCACAGCTGATGAACGTGTAGCCCTGCCTGGCAAGTGAGGCGGCACACACGTGCTCCTCGTGTCTGTCAAGGTAGTTTTCCCAGCATTATTGCTTCTTCAGGCCCAGCGGGGTCCTCACCATCCCCAGTGCTGTACTTTGTCGTGGGTTGGCGCTGGGAGAGCATCCTGGAGATCATGCAGGGGGACCGCCTGGGTGGATTAGCAAAGGTTTTTTCCCACGGATTGCCTTGCTACAGAACCAGTCTGTATCCATGACAGGTTTACTCTACTATCAAACCCACAAGAGACTTGCATGACCACTTAGACTATAAATCTGCTCCTTTAATACATTTAGTCCTCAGTTAGTCATTTCTCTCCTGTGATGTTTCTCATCTCTTTTCTTCACTTCTCTGCTTCAAAGTTGCCATTAGTCCTGACTTTTTTTCCTTCTCTCATTTCTTTCCTTCTCCCTGTTTTTCTCCTATGTTGACAGAGTTGCCTGAGCAGTTTGATTACCATGCTGGGATTCCGGTCCTGCCATAGGGGTGGACATGTTGCCTTTCCATTCCTCCTTACCTCCCACCTCATTTTAAGATGCTTGTGCAGGCACAAAAGGGAACACCAGGACTAGACGGAAGCATTTTAAACCTATTTATTATCTAGCTTTGCTACAGTCCTCTTCTCATTTCCCTTTCAGGAATGTGTCCCTTTCTCTTTTCTACCAGCTTGTCTATTTTGCATCTTTCCGAGCTCCTACAAGCGAAGTGAAATGCCCTCATGCTGGCCTGCAGGGAGCAAGGGAAGGAGGGCCAGATTAATGGTTGGGGACCAGGGAGGTGTTATGGAGAATCCTCCGCAGTTCAAGCACAGGAGATGCAGGCACCTTTATGTTGCTAACAGTTTGTAATGGTTTGGGTTGTTTTTTTTTTTTCCCCTAGAATCTGAAAAGTAGGCCATACTGATGGGTTTGGAGTCCTAGAGAAAATATTTCAGCCTAGTGTCGTATTAACTCTTCTCCCTCTTCAAAAACCTCTGGGGATATGATTTCACAGTCCATCTACCCCCTAGGTGTCTGAGAGTCTATCTGGCAAGAGGCCAGAAATGTCTTGCTTCCTAGGGTTTGCACATTTAATCCATCTGAATAAGGGAGTTAAATTGCTATATACATCATGTACGTGTGTCTCTCTGTGTGTACATATGGCAAATGATGGGTTCATACACAGATGCACACACCAGTTATGGACGCAGAAACAAGTAATGCTATACTCAAATGCAAAGTGGGGAGACATGGTTGAAGGGGAATTGCCTGGTCCTAATGGGAGCCATAGAGATAAGGTGAAGAACAAAACATGTTTCCTGTGCGGGCCAGTGGAGCTGATGTGGTTGGAGGAGAGAGGGGAGGTGGCAGCCACATGCTGTCACCCACGGTGGAGCAGCTTTCATTAAAACCAGAGCTTTGCTGGGGCTAAGTCAGCCTAAGCCGATCGAAGAATCCCTGCTGCACTGTGAACCTCTCTCCTCAATGCAGGGCATTGCATAAAGCCACCATCTGTCCTAACGCAATGATGTGTGTTTTTAACCGCATCAGCATCCACAGTGAATTTGTAGTGATTTTTCATTTAATCCCCTTGGCATGGCTTGCTAGTTGTTGTTTTGCTTTCAGATAACATAGCAAAAGGAAATTTCCTCCATGTTCTCTGTTGCTGGCCCTGATTGGGATCCAACATTCACACCATTTGGAAAGGAACGAGGGAGGGAGTCATTTTCCAGTTTCACTGCTGCTCTTTTTTGCAAGAGGCAGGTTCTGGGGGATTGCCATACCTGGACCACTGTGTTTAAGAGTGAGTTACTGGTCTAATAACACAGTTTTTGGCATTGACCAGAGGAAGCTATCTCAGTAAAGCCGAGAATGGCAGTCATTGTACGCAGGGAAAGCAGTAAATCGCAGCATTGCTTGAAGAAAGAGCAGTGAGACCTTCAGGCTGAACTGGCAGAGTAGCATTTTGCTGGAGCTTCTGTTTTTTAGCAGCAAGTCTCAGCTTTTGACTTAATGGGCCACAGGGCAGATTGTACACAGGAGAAACTGAATCTGGGATCACAGAGCCTGACTTAGTAAGCATGTCTTTTATGGGCTCCAAAGACCTGCTTTGCAAGTGTTGGCTTCTCTCTCATGGAATATCCAGTATCTCTTTTCCTGTGACCTTTGGGAAGCAAAAATAAATGTTATATACGTTGCACAGGGAGTGAAAAAAAAAAAAAAAAAAAAAAAGAAGAGATCTTCTTTGTATGACCCAAATGTCTTCCCCCACATCAAAATGTCTTGGCTGCAAAGTCTAGTATTTTTTGTCATTCAGGCTGGGCAAAACTGCACTTCTGTCTTTCAGAATAAGATAAGGCTCTCATGTCTAGCCAGCTTGGCTAGATACGTTGAGCAGATACAGATGGATTAAATTCTGCCTAAAGTCTTGTGTTTCTCCATAGCTGGCTCTAGCCTTTCAAAAGTTCATATCCAGAAGTGATTAGCAAGGGCTCTTAGGCAAAATTGAGACCATTCAAATTTGGCTCCCAGTCAGCAAATTTTGGATCTCAAGACCACTGCAGGTACAGGTCTAAATCTTGGCTATCCCTACGTACCTGGCCAAAGTAACCGGGAAAGGGAAAGTCAGAGTGAGGGAAAGAAGCTGTTTCTGCTCCTGCATTTTTCAAACAGTTTGGAGAATACTCTAAAAACAAAGAGATACTAACACATTGTTAACAGGGACAGCTCTGTTTTTTTAAATGTCTGAAAAACACATAGTGACTGGTGATCACTTTCATAAATTAGTTATATTCTACCTCTCAGATAGTCTTTTTCATTAGTAGATCCTAGGGCTCAGCTGCAAATGCAATGCCCACATCTGCAAAAAGCTAAGCAGCCCATCTGTATTTGCAAGCTGTATCTGCTGTTTCATCTCTGTTGCATAGCCTTGATATAGTTTCCATAGGTGGTTCCATGCCAGACTGCTGCAGCTGTGTCCAGACATCCTGGGTTCATATATTTATAAGCTTCTCTTGGCCTGCATAGGCTGTTTGCCTCATTTATTTTTCCTCCCCTTGCCCTGTTTGGTGTACTTTTTGTGCTTTCCAGAGAAGCTGGGCCTTATGCTCTGGTTGCTGCAAGCCCTGGAGGCAGTCCTCACTGCTCCATAGCTGAAGCCCACCTTTCACCAGAGCTCTGGCTTTGTAGGCAGGGTGAGTTTACACTCCCCTTCCTCAGGGACCCATGACACTTAAAGCAAAGTTATACACAGAGATATTGTAAAGATTCAGAAATCCCAGGAACTCTTTCCCTTTACTAGCACTGGTATGTGCAGGGCATGGCAAAATAATACATGCCCTGCTACCTTTCCCTGCTGCCATCCAAGGACACTGTGATCCTGTGCCCATATCAGAATTTGTGCAGCCTTTCTGTTTTCACCTTCCTCACCAGCCTTCCTCTCCAAATGACCAAGGAAATACTCTTGCTTTTGTAAGAACTGGTTACCTCTGCAGTATGTCCCCACTGCTGCCTCACCAAGTCAGGTGCTCTGTTTCTTTCTTGCTTCCCACTCCCAGCCTTAGTTTTGACAGGGAAAGCTGGCTTGCCCTAGGCAGCAGCCAGTTGGTGTTCTTTTGTGCTCCATTTGAGAGGACACCATCAAAGTTTAATGGGTCTCTTTTGTTATCATTGTCACCTTCTGTGAATTTTAGTTCAACTTAGATGCAGAAAAACCCAAAGCAGAAAATACAAAACGAACAAACAAAACAGAGAAGGTATCAGAGTCTCCCATTAAAACAAAGCTTGAAGTTTTCCACTAATACTTGAGCCCCCAGTATCAGACAGATTTCATAAGCTTCACAGGGACAAATTACCCAAATGGTTGCTGCAGCTGGCATGTATGCTCCTCATCATCCACTGATACATGTATGACTTCATGTGGAATGCAAATACTGGTTGGCACTCCCAGAAACAGGAAACTGTGTGCACAGTGGGTGCAAATGCAAATTGCATCCCTTGGAGGAATGACCGTGAAGCTGCCTGTGGTCATGGAAACCACTTCTGTCTTCCCTCCCCTTCCAGCACGGTGGGATTGGAACAGTTTATTCTCGCAGTAGCTGTCTTGTGCACAACCTGAGAGCTCCTGTGAAGCCGAATGTGGCTAGCCTTTGTGCTTCACCGTGCTTTCAGCAGCAGGCCACATACAGTTAACAGTCTTCCCCACACCCCACCAACGCCCCTTCAAACAGAAAATTAGATCAAAGTTTTATCAGTTCCCTGTGTTTGAGAGCAACACATGGCAGGATTAATAGTTCTCAATTTTTCAGAAATATTAAAATTTGCTCTCTATTGTCAGGACAATAAATCTTTTACCCTGCAAGTTCATCTTGCTCTGAGAACGACCAAGCGATCACTGACCCCAATTACACAATTAAATCTTTGAAATAATACTGTTTGATATTAAACAATTACATTTCTCATATGAAAATATCACCATTCTCTTGCCAGCGAAGAGGGTATTAATAATGCATCTACACAGATTCTATTGTGTGTTAATAATGAATGTCTACAAAACCTTATAGGATGTTAATACTGCATGTACCCGCAAAGCTCTATAGGATGCTAATATACACCCACAAGGCCCTAGGAAATGCAAATAGTGAATTCAGAGCAAGGAAATGGTATTCCCTGACCATTCTAGTCTCCGATATTGCATTCTGCTCCAGGCAGCAGGATATCATAGGAAGACTTGAAGAAAGTTCAGCTTGGAGCAGCAGGAGCAGCCAGATGCTCAGGAGGTTGATTTGAAGGACAATGGAAACAGCCGTGTTTGCCTTGTTGAGGTCTAGGATGTGTGAGTGGTAACCATCAGAAGTTATGTTTGAGACCCGCTAAGAACCAGAGGTTTTTGGCACTGACCTCAGTGGGATTTGGACTGGAGAGCGTGCGTATTTATAGGGGACACATTGCTCTAATCAGAGATCAAAATGGAAACATGGAAGGTATTGGTATGCTGAGCTAGAAAAGTGGTATGAAACCCTTGACGTACCTGCAAAACACAAGTATGCCAGGCTATTTCCCTCCCTGGATGAAACAACTAAAAGCAGCAAAATTGCACTGAGACAGGAAAGATGGAAACTGTCTGGAAGAACTTAGATACTGAGAACTGAAATATGTGAAGTCCCAAAAAGATGGAGTCTCATTGCTGGCAATAGTTAAAACCAGTCTGGACAAGGCTGTAGGATTAACACTAAAGGGAATTTCTGGGCTTGCAGCCCAGAAAGCCAACCGTATCCTGGGCTGCATCAAAAGCAGCGTGACCAGCAGGTTAAGGGAGGTGATTCTGCCGCTCTACTCCGCTCTGGTAAGACCCCACCTGGAGTCCTGCGTCCAGGTCTGGAGCCCTCAGCACAGGAAAGACATGGACCTGTTGGAGCGGGTCCAGAGGGGGGCCACAAAGATGATCTGAGGGCTGGAGCACCTCTCCTATGAGGACAGGCTGAGACAGTTGGAGTTGTTCAGCCTGGAGAAGAGAAGACTCTGGGAGACCTTTTAGCAGCCTTCCAGTACCTGAAGGGGGCTTGCAAGAAAGCTGGAGAGGGACTTTTTACAAGGACAGGTAGTGATAGGACAAGGGGTAAGGGCTTTAAACTGAAAGAAGGTAGATGTAGATTAGATATAAGGATTAAATTCTTCGCTCTGAGGGTGGTGAGGCACTGGAACAGGTTGCCCAGAGAAGTTGTGGATGCCCCATCCCTGGCAGTGTTCAAGGCCAGGTTGGGTGGGGTTTTGAGCAACCTGGTCTAGTGGAAGGTGTCCCTGCCCATGGCAGGGGGTTGGAACTAGATGGTCTTTAAGGTCCCTTCCAACCCAAACCATTCTATGATTCTATGAATGATATGGGCCTGGCTGCACTGGTGCTGGCCTAGGTGACGTAAGTGGTTACCTCTGCCTGTGCTGTCCCTGGTTATGTCATGACTGCATATGCTTACAAATCCTAGTAAGTGTGCATGCTGGTTAGCAAGCATCCACAGAACTCCAACAGTAATATTTACCTTCCAGTTGCTCTGGGATACTGAAATATGTGAATCTTCATCTCTGAACGTGATTTAAAAATAAGCAACTCTGCAGCATATTGTTGGATGACAATGATGTGTCTCTACAGTTCCCTGCCAGAAGCTAATAATTCAATTTCCTGCTTGGTAATTAGGGAAAGTTGTCCTTTACTCTTAACACTGGTTCTTGAGCACTGCAAGCAGAGCATCTTCTCTCTTCGGTGCCAAACAATATGTTAAGTTGCGTTGAAGGAAAGATTCCATACAAATTTGGTCTAGTCTTACAAAGCAGGCAAGCTTCTCCTGTTACCACAGAGTGGGGTTCATTCCCATGAGTGAGCCTGGCTGTATGGCACTTTCTGTTCCTCAAGTGTTTCATGGCACATATGTTGGAGCAAGCAGTGACTTGCTTGGCAGGGCATTTGGTCATGCCCCTTGGCACGCTCAGCAGTGACGGTAACTCTTTCTGGTTGCATGGTGCTTACCCTAGTGCCCCATGCTCAGTGGAGGCTTCTGAGACAGGCTGGCAAAGGCAGCACACAAAGACGACGGATTCAGTGTGCAGCACTGTTTGCATGAGAGAGTGACTTAGGGAGAACATAACCTATGACCAGGAGAGGTGGAAAAGCAAAACAAACCAGAAAAAAACCCGTAAACAAACCTTCAGACAGGTCCCCTAGGAACAGACTGGGGCACTGTGTAACAAAATAACTATTTGCTTCAACTATAAAACACTTCTTTTGTGGTCTCTTCTGTGTGTATTGTAGTGAATATATTGACTGGCAGGAATGTTCATGGGAACAGTGAATTTTATGTAAATATTAGAGACTATTTGCAGGAAGCCAAATTTGAACTCATAAAAAGTAGTATTCTCTACGGAAGCCTGATCCTAAAGGTTACTCAGAAAACAGAAACATTCGATGGGATTTACTGCATATATTTAACAAAAGTATATGTAACCCAGCTCCGATTTTGAATATCGACTATCTGGGGACAGTTTGTGGACAAACTATATGCTGAGAATTATTTACCAAGACAAGTCAGCAAATAATTGCAAATGACAAATAAATTTGAGAAAATTACAAACTGCTTGTGGACAATTCATGAACAGAAGCAAGGCAAAATTAATCAGATAAATTATTCACAATGAATGAATCTCTCAGCTCTAATTAAAACTCTGTAGGGTATTAATAATACATGCCCAGAGAACCACAAACAGAATCATATAACCAAAAGGATCCATCTGTGTCTGCATCGCAGACCTTCCCATCCTGTAACAGGGTATTGCTGTTACCAACATTTCTCAGCATCTTTTTGTGTTTGAATGTTGATTCTGGTTGCAGCTGATAAAAACCTCTTTGCACACAGTGCGTGTGATTGGTGTGGTAGGTTTCTCCACTGATGCTTGTGGTGCCTGGGATCATTCCTTCCCCGTTTTTTGAAGCTGCTTTTCCCGCCCTAGGGGAATTCCTGGGGAATATGCAAAGTATTACCTCAGCTTATCTGAAGTTGTTAAGGCTTTTCTTTCATGAGTGTTGCAAATGATTGTTTTCTAAGATACAGGTACCAGCAAAGACCTAAGGGTTTAATCCTGAATATGCTCAGGAGCAGGAACCATGCTGGCTCCCACAGCCCGGCGCTCCCCACACCAGCTCTGCCAGTGCTCCCCCTCCAGCCCCACTGTCCCTTGTATTGCGGTTTGGGACTCCCTGCTCACAGGTCTGCCATGACATGGTGTATGCTGCCTGCTTAGAGGAAGCCTTATCCTAAGTGGGAGTATTTTGAGGGGCTCAGTCACTGTGTGTAGCAGGAGTCCCTGCCAGGGGCAACAAGCAGAAGCTGATGGCAGTCAGCTGGGCTGTGAGCTGGGTGCCTGAACATCAGTGGTGCTGCATGTTTAAAAATGCCAGCAAAAGAAGGAAATTGGCTCTTTTCCCCTCCCCCACCTGTATAATTTAGCTCTGCTTTTAATATAACTGTGTCTTTGTACTCTCAGGAACTCCCCAAACCCATTCCCCCTACTCTGATTCCCTGCCTGACAGACAAGACCTAGTCAATCAGAAAATTGTTTAATACTTTTCCTTTTATTCCCAAGAGATCTCCCAGCCTTCTGTGTTCCCATTCATCAGCCCCTTTTCTACCAGCCACCCCCACCCCTCATGTGTCTTTTATCTGCTTAAAACCAATCACTCTTCCCCTCTTCTTTTTTTACTGCACAAAAGGAATCAGAATTTAATAAAAGCAAGCTGCAAAATATCAGCATTAATCCCCTTGTCCTCATGGGGCTGGCGCCATGAGTCCCTGGGTCCCCTTATCGGCACCAAACTGTATTTCACCAGCTAGAACCCTTCTGATAGCATAAATACCTGCCATGCAGGTGTCTCCAGCTGACAAGATAACACGTTATCAATCATACAACCCCGATTTATGCAAAAAGCCCATCTTCCTTCCGTTTATTTCATCTCGTGGTGGATGGAGAGCTGGGGAAGGGAGGGGCTGAAAAATTAAATCTTTTCTGTTCCCATACACTTGAAGAGCCAAACGACACATCTCCTGCCTATACGAAGCAAAGGCCTTTCTCTCCTGTAATTCACTTATTAGCGGTTGTGCAATGGTGTTGTTGCAGAAAAATGGGTAGGGAGTAATTGACTGTGGAATCCCATTAAGCTTTGTCATAATGCACAGCCCCAGAGTGGGGACTGCAGAAACACCTCCATCAAAATTCCCTGCCGGAGGGCATGGTGGAGGGATGCTTACACCCACGCAGAAGGCAAAAGATACTCAGAGGTACATCCTGCTCTTCACTGGCCACCTTAGGTGCCCATTTCACTCATAGATGAGGGCGGGGGCATGGCCTTGTCTCTGGGAACTGCAGGGCTGACTCAGCCCTAAACCCTCCTGTGCAAGTAGTCAAGGGACACTTTCCAAGAAGAGCTGTGTAGCGGAGCGGGGAGAGACACTTGGCTTTGGCAGCGGCAAGTTTTTATGGCCGAGTGAGGGTAGCAGGCTGAGCCACAACCTGAGGAGGGTGCCGGTGTCCTTCGAGGAGGCAGCTTGTGGGAGCCCTCTGTGCTAGCAGCTTGCATTCCTCCTGCGACAGCCCTCAAATGGCTATCGCCTGCTGAGGCTCACTGGGGCTGCAGGCTGAAGGAGGATCTGCTTCAGTTCATGACCCTTTTAGTTGTGTCCTTTGACACAATTCACCACCGTCTACAGGGGAGGAATAGTACGGGTTGTGCATGAAATAGCTTTCTTTACTTCACCCTACAGGGCAGAGTAGGACTGGGACTGATCTTAAGTGAAGTGGATGCAGCAGGGACATACAGGTGCATGTAGGATCACAGGTTTTTCTACAGCTTTAGCTACATTATCTGAACTCTGTAAGGTTAAACTGGTGCAGCCTCCGGGTCTGTAACAGGCATTGATATAAAGATGCCTTTAACCAGTGTAGTTTGTTCTGATCAGTTTAGGGAATTAAGCTTTAATAGTAAAAGGACCCAATACAGGTCTAACAGTTGTTTTGATTGAAATGTCTGGTTAAGATTTCACTGACTTAAATAATCAGACCTGTACAAAGTATTGAGTTGACCAGCTTGACCTACACTCTGAAGTCTGATCTCAGTGGTAGCTGTCATATAGAGTGGACCAGTTCAAAAGTCCAACCCCTGCTTAAAAAAAAAGAAAAAAAAAAAAGGTACTTCATAAGCAAAGGAATGGTGATGCAGTGCTATTTCCATTCCTGGGAGGTGGCATTTTCTCTGCTCCACAGCACCTTCGGTTCACAGAGTGGCTGATGATGTGTGGGGAGGGAAATAAGCAGCAAGAGCAAATGACCTCAGAGGCAGCAAAGGGCCTGGTTTCCATTGCAAATGCCCTTATTAGGATGGAAAAAGGTAGGAACAAAAAAAAAAAAAAAAAAGGGCAGAAAAATGCCTAGAAAAGATGTCTTCAGCTGTTTCCACACCAGCTTCAGCTTATCCAGAAAGGGGTTGTGGTTCCTTAAACATATATTTAACCCTACCCTCACAAGTGTTTTCTATTCCTTAATAAAGGCAGGTTTTAAAAACAACAGTGAATCCAGATGAATCACACTGCAGTATTTATCTTGGTCTTTAACCTGTACTTGGTTTGTAATGCTCTTGGAGCAGAGGCTGTATCTTTTGGTCTTTGTGTGTGTAATACTTATCGTAGTGGATTTCTGTTCTGCAAATACAGCTCCTGTGTGCTGCCTCTGTACAAAAAATTAGAGATAATAATAAATCACAGTCAGGTCGATTCTGGGAAGACTAGTTGTGTGGGAGAGGAAAAGAACAGTGGCTGTTAAACCCAAATCATAGATGTTCCTGTACGTTCTTAAAGTCATCATCTCCTTTCAGTGTCTGCCCTTGCTACTTATTAAAAAGTAAAATGACTCCTTTAGGATGAAGGCTTATTCTGCTGGTGCTAAAGATCCCAGCTTTTAAGCTCTGGGGACAGGTGTGGTATCTGCTATCACTCACAGAGCTCGGAAATCAAAATGCTTGCGCCTATTATGTCAGTGAGAGTATCTGCCTCACCGTGACAAAGGACTCACTTGACTGGAGGACTAGCTATAATGAATTAGCTAGCTTAGCCAGTGTCCCTTTCCTCCCTCATCAAGAGTAATTAGCATTCTGTACCACCCTGTTCCCTCAAGCCACAGGAGTCCCCACTTTGCACTGAGGTGCTATGAGATCAGCTCTATTCCCAGACCCTCCAATTTTCCTTGTTACAACTGATGTCACTTGCCAGACCTCTACCTCCTTTTCACCCTTGGGACCTCTCCATGAAGACACCTGCCTTATTAGATTAGGACAGTTCCCTGTGGGGACATGGAGATGTATGGATCATGTCTACCGCAGTTTCCATCTCCAAACTATGACACGTCATCGATCAGCAACTTTCTGCTCTTGTATCTCCTCTCTCAGTCATCAATGACCTTGATGGACACCTTCCGCTATAAAAGTGTATTGTACTGCCATGTTTTTACAGCACTGAATAACATGTCTGTGATGCCATCAGAAGCCTCCTGTTTCTTCTCCAGCATCGAAATTTTTGCTATATCCACAGTGAGAGAGAACATTAGCATGAATGACCATGATGGAGGGCTATAAAGTTTTTATTATCGCAATTTTAGGCCGTTCATCTTATGAGTGGCAAACTAACTCCTTGGGAGGGAAGTGCTTTGGGAAGCACTCTCTGAGCAGTTTGCAGAGGAATCCCAGTGGGGACAGAAAAGAAGACGGACAAGACAATTTGTGTTGTTCATAAAAGCAGAATAAAGGCGGTTTGCTATAATCCACCCTCAGCTACACTCAGGTAGTGTGAAACTGTTGTCTTGAACTGGCCTGCCCTGGTATAACAGAGAACAATATTTAGCTTCTTATACATGCTAGTTTGGGACTGGGTAATGTGATTAATAAAAAGCTGCTTGCACAATACCCAGCACAGCTGCCATGGCACATGTACATGTTCTGGACTTGTGGATGAATAGACTCTAGATGCATAAGCACTTTTCTTGTATTTACTCCCCTTGGCCCCCCTCCGCCTTTAAAAAAAGACAATTTCTGTGCATCTTTCCCTGGTCTCTGGACTGTGACTTTCAGACAGGTTTGGATAAGTCTGTGTGGGTGTGGGTTGTTTTGTCACTTATTACCAGGGCACTGCAGAGCTCTCTGAGTTTAAATTTATGTGTTCCGGCTTTTATTGCTGTGCCACTTGGCTCTTTTGAATTATCTCAGTCACCAAATGAATTTTATAGTCCATTGGGGGCTGTCCATGCTTGTTAAGGTGATATTTCCATCTCCACTGTGCCGTGGAATCTCATCCGCCACGCAGTGATCACTTCTACCCGCCAGCTGCCTATCGCTTCTTCAAGAAACATCTCTGCTCCTTGGAGACTCATACAGTTACGGGGTCGGTTGTGTGGGGGGCTTCTGGAAAAACGTCCAGCTCACAGTGCACAACGGGGCATAACTTTTGCTCAGGAAAGAGGTGAAATAGATGATGTTGCAATGTTGGGTTGTGCCAGCTGTCAGGCTGGCTCTGGTGCAGAGGACCAGCAATGTATGGCTTTTGGGTACTGTGCACCCCTGGTCCCTGCTTCAAGGGTTTCAAGTGCATCCCCCAGTAAAGAGGGATTATCAAGCAGAGCAGGTGGGCCCCTGGTAGGCAACTACAGAAATGGCAGGGACCTGGGCATATGCAGGGCTGCAGCTGCAGGAATCACAGACTCCACCGCGACCTGGTGTTTTGCTGACGGTGCCGAGCCTGTTCGCCTGGGCCTGACTAGGCAAAAGGATGTTTGACTCTCTGTGGGGTTTCTCACAGCATAGGCCCTAAGGGCTTGGCTCTAGTGAAGATTCCATCTTTGTGCAGAGCTGCTTCCTGTGCTTTTGTGACAAGGACACCAGTATGGTGCTCCGTCATGGTGCAGACAGACACTCAGACCAGACCTGGACTTTTCTTGCTTTGTTGCTCTTCCTCCTGATGGCACCCTTTTGCTCTGCATTAAATTGACCCCTCTCCCTCTTCCAGAGGGGATTCTCATTTTGTGAATGGCTCCCCAATGTCACTTCACTGAAGTTGTCAAAGTTTTGCGGGCATTTTGGAGAGAGTGCCCCATGTCCTGCACCAGGTCTCATGTTGCAGCAGATCTGCAAGGTGACAGAAGCAGGAGAGGATATGAGGAATTTATCACTCTGCAGTGATGAATGCTTGGGACTTGATATGGTACTGCAGTGTGAGGGGTAGTCCAAGGACAGACCTAATAGCTTGCACTCCTAGCAGGGATCACAAAAGTCTCCCTCTCCAGCTCTGTGTCCAGAAGTCCAGCATCATCTTCCCTCTTCCCAGTATTCCTCCTAAGAGCCCTACAGACACATTTGTCATTGCTGTTCACATGTCTCAAAACCACCATCTCTGTCTTGGAACCTCTCACCTGTTTTGCTCGGGACCGCCACCAAAAAGCAATTTTATGCCCTTTGTGCCCCCTGCTGTCTTGGCTGGTCAGCAGCCTGTGTACTTCTGCAGTCCTGGGAGCCTGCAGCTAAAGAGATTGGCTCTGTTTTTCAGCTGCAGTATGTTATCCATCACATAGGCAAGATACTGTTTGTTCTTCAGATGATCTGGGGTTCTTACATTTTTTCCCTGATCCCCTTAGCAGAGCTTCCATAGGAATAAACCACTGGAAGATAACTTGCCAGTTTCTTTTTCATGTGCAAAGGGCTCCTGATAGTATTTCTCCATGAGCCTCTGCTGGACTTAATGTGATGTTGTTTCCTTTCTCCGCTCCTCCTTTGTAAACTACTAATCAATGATATATTGCAGCTGTTTCCACGATTCATTTTCTTAAGCCTGTCGTAAGGCTAATTTGTTTTCAGTTTAAGTCCTGGATCTTGCAAATTACTATGTGCGGGCGCTTTGCAGGATCCAGGCCCCAAATTTTCATTCTCCACTGTCATTAGCTGTGTTAGAGTCTGTGTTAATCCCTCTCCAGCTAACTGTCTTCATACAGCAATTTAACTGCTTCATATTAACCTGGCGTACCTCTTCCTGCTGGGTTGTGCTGCATTCCTATGTCACCCTTGTGGCAGCCATTGTGTCTCTCCTACTGAGTGCAAATAAAAGCAAATTATAAACAAAATAAAGCTTAGAGTTATACATTTCCTCCTTTTCCTCCTGTTCTGTCCCTCAAAAAAAAAAAAAAAAAAAAAAAAAAGAGATTCCTGTAAGGAGTTATCATGTCCATCATTTAACTAAACTGTACATATCCAGTGCTGTCAATCTCCCCTCATAAATCAATCCCTCTAGGCCCTTATCTAGTTCAGTTGTCTGGAAATTAAAAAATAAAATAAAGCTCACAATGGGAAGAAGTCTGAAATGTCTTTTTGGGGGAGGGAGAGGAGCAGGGGAGGGACTGAGTGGTAGCAAATAATACTTGGTATTTTATAACCCCTTCCACCTAAGGATCTCAATGTACTTTGCAAACGGGAGTGAATTAAGGGTCACCATGTCCCCCGTGAGGCTGGGAAGTCTTGTTACAAATCTGCATCAGCCAGCACTGGTCTTTATGAAGCACGTGCAGCTGTTGGAATTGCTCAGCTACTGCAGGGATAGAAGTAATTTCTTCCTGCTGCAGGAAATTAGCTTCTACCTGTTTCAGTTGGAGGTGGAGAGGAGAGTTCCCATTAGGAGCAGAAGGCCTCTGAAAGAGATGAAAAATTTTGACCCCTTTTAATAAAGGTAACTGCATTAAATGTGAATACATTATAAATGCTCTGTGGTTTAGAGGCAGAAAAAATCAGACACGGAAAGACAAAGTGATATGTCCAGCATCATGCAGCAAACTAGAGACAGAGAGAGGGAATCTTCATCCGTTGCTTTGACTGCAGAACAATCCTCCTTTCTGCAAGTAGCAGCAAGTTTTCCCTACTTGTGGCCAGCAGCATGAAATTTGGGCTATACAGCTAGGGATTCGATTGAATAGCTTTATCAGAAACTCCAGATTTGCTTACAGGCACCAAGGGAACAGTCTTTCTCAGGAGATTTCCACTGCTTCCCGCTTTAAGGAAGATTGTGTTCAAGGAAGACGAGAGCAGCTGTCTTTCTGGTGGTATCTTGGCATTCCATACCGGGTGCCCCCAGCTCCAGGAAGGCACACGGGCCTGCCCTGAGATGAGATAGCAGAAGGTACCAGTTTTTTTCAGGTTTGGATGAATTTCTGAATGTAGGCTTGCATTGTTCTTCTCTTACCCTTACTGCTCCAACCTATCCCCAGTAATTATCTCTCAAATTCATCCTTTCCCTCCATCCTGATTCTCCTTAACTCCTCGTTCAGATTAGGAAACATCCTTTCAGTCTCTCTCTCTCATCCTCATTAAATCTTCTTTTTATTTTTTTTCTTTATCTTCATCTCCTCCTTCCTAGACTGTCACTAAATTAAAAAAGAAAAAAAAGTGAAGAAAAGCTCTTTAATGTGTTTAAAAAAATCTCTTTGAAAATGATACCGTCTATGTCGCTTCTCTCTGTGTCTGTCTTGCTGTATGTATTTATTTATTTATTTTTACAGACTAAACTAAAAATTGGCTTATTGATAAAAGCCACGGTGGCTGCTGTTTGCTGATGATTAGGTGCAAAGAAGAGGCTTTTCCCCGTTACGATAGATAAATATGCAAAAGATGTTATTTAAACTGAAAGGACAGGCTGAGAATGTGCATTCCTCCTCCCTCCAACACCCCATGTCACAGGCACAGATATCCAGGAAAAGAGACTGGACCGGAATCCAAAGATAAAAGCAGACTTTGCCCACAAATGTGCACTTAACCCCAGGCAGATTCTAGAAACTGCTGATGTCTCCAGGCTCTTGAGAAATGTTCTGGTTGCTAGCAGACTGCAAATTGCAGCATCTCAACCCTCATGGCTTCCATTGGTCAGCCCTAGGTAGGAAATGGTACAGAAGAGCAGCGTCTTACCCAATGGGACCAGGAATGGGATGTTTTCCTGGTCTCATCTGGGATAGAGTTAATTCTCTTTCTAGTAGCCGGTATAGTGCTGTGTGTTGGATTTAGGATGAGAACAATGTTGATAAAACAGGGATGATTTAGTCGTTGCTAAGTAGTTCTTACACTAGTCAAGGACTTTTCAGCTTCTCATGCCCTGCCAGCGAGAAGCTGGGAGGGGGCACAGCCAGGACAGCTGACCCCAACTGGCCAAAGGGATATTCCATACCATATGACGTCATGGTCAATATATAAACTGGGGGGAGTTGGCTGAGGAGTGGCAACTGCTGCTCTGGAACTGGCTGGGCATTCATTGGTGGGTGGTGAGCAGTTGCACTGTACATCACTTATTTTATATATTCTTTTATCATTATTATTAATTATTTTCCCTTCCTTTTCTGTCCTATTAAACTGTCTTTATCTCAACCCATGAATTTTACTTTTTTTTTTTTCCCTGATTCTCTCCGCCATCCCACTGCGGGGGAGCAGAGTGATCGAACGGCTGTGTGGTGTTTAGCTGCCTGCCAGGTTAAACCACAGCAATCCTTTTGTGTTGTGTTATCGGTGTTATTCTCATACTAAATCCAAAACACAGCACTATACCAGCTACTAGGAAAAAAATTAACTCTGTCCTGGCCGAAGCCAGGACAGATGTTCTCTTTCTAAAAGAAAAAGAAAACAGTAGCACTTCGCTGGTTTCAAATACACAAGGACCCAGACCGAAACACTTCCTCAAAATGCGCTTAAGTTTGGGAAATTTGTAACCTGGATCCATGTGGTAGTAGATGTTAAAGTTAGGAAAGACCACTAACTCATCTTGGCTCTGATCTGAAAGTGTTACTACAATATGACCATATGTGTCCACGCTATCATTGCTGTAGCTATCTCAAGTACTAAGAGGAATGAAACTGCAGCAGCCTAGGCTTCTGTGTTGGACACATGCATCTATCCAGAGCTGTGCGCCTTCAGCAAGTAAAACTTACACCCTTGCAGCTTTAGAGCTGTTGGCAAGCAGGACTACCAAGTTGAAGGTAGCTTGCTGCAGTGGCTCTTCTGGTATTGGTAATGGGGTTGGTAACTCCTGGTGGTGGAGATCCAGACCATCTGTGCAATCCAGTTTAGCCAACTGCCTGGGCAGTGACATGAAAGAGCTGTTTTGACAGCTACATGTAGAATCACAGAAGTGGTGGTTGGAGGGGACCGCTTGTTGGGCCTCTGGTCTCCAGTCCAAGCTCCTGCTTGAAGCCAGACATCTCCCAGCAGCCAGTGTGTCAAGATCAAAAGGGCTACATCTCAGTGGGTTCACTTCCTCCTCTCCCAACTTTCCCTGCCTCATGGCTGCCACTACCTCCTTGCCACTCTGCCAACACCAGGGCAGCCTTGGCTGCCTACCCAAATCTCAGTTCCAGAGGCACGCAAGGTGGCATGTTGCAGAGCCAGTGTGAATCCAGATAAGCTTATTCACCAAGGGCTTTTCTGTTCACCTCTAACATGCTTGTGACTAATGAGTGAAACCTCCTTCAGCCATTGTGCACCACTGCCACAGAAGGCAAGAAACAGGTCCAACACACTATAGAGTGGGGATTTCTCTAACTCTGTGTAAAGACCCTGCTGTGGAAGGTGTGCAGGCTACTGGGAGAAAAAGGACAGTCTCTTGGTAGTTAGGAAGCATGATAACCTCTTATTCATCCAGTCAGTCCATGATCCCCCCCAATCCACGTGGCTGGAGAGTCCATGTCACAAATGAAAGGGTACATCACAGCTTTCCTCCTGGAATACCTGGCATAGTGGTGAAGTAGAAAAAGGGAATGAAAAACTACAAACAGATAAAATCAAGAACTCAAACAGAAAAAGCGAAGCAGGACAAAGATGGAGGACACATGGCAGAAACAGGAAACTACGTCACAGGGAAGGTTGGTACAAGTTCTCTTCAAGAGGTGGATCTAATTGCAGAACGGTGGTTTGCATTTTTCCCCCAACTGGTAACCCGTAAGGAGGCAGCTGAATGAAGCTATAACTGACTCAAGTTATAAACGTGAATAAATTTAGCTATGTTTAATCATTGATGTGGTTTGTACTGGAGGACACCACGTAATAATACAAACTGGCATTGCTGCATGGATCCAAGGAACTCTGTGGTCCTTTTTAGTTTACCTTTTGCAGTGACTAAGGCTGGGTTCTCCGACAATAGCAGCAACAAAATGTTGCTGATAATCCAGCGAAGGTGCACATGGAGCAAGGACGGAGGGTTTCTGCCAGACCTGTGGCCTGATTTGTGCTGGTAGTATTTTGCTCAGAGAGAGAAACTAGCCTGCCTTCTGCGGTGGTGCCAAACAAAGCCCAGAGCATTTCCACCTGCAGTTTAAGCTGTATCATTATGAAGTTGCCTTTGGCTTTCCCACTTCTGTGTGATTCTGCCTTTTAGCCACCCCTTGCTTCCTTGGTACAGAAGTGGGTGTGATACTTTGTGCCTTGGTGCCTGGAGTTGCCACTCCTCAAGAAAACCACGAGGCACAGGGATAACATGCATCCTAGCACTACGGACCCTTCTAACATCTTCTGTCTCACAGATGTAGCAGGCATTTGCCAGACCAATCTCTGTAGTCTTCTTCAGTGTTTATTCATTAATTGTTATCCACTGCTCCCATACAGCACTTTGTTTTTGATGACTTGTGTAAGTGGCACATTTATTCCCAGATAAGGTTTGAGAGTGAGAACAAATCTAGTTTATTCTGATAAAGTGAAAATTAAAACAGTGGGCTGCACTACTGGAAACAAGAGTTATGCAAAATGAGACAGTAAAATGCACTGTCAGTTATCTATGTGACAGTCTCGCTCCCTTCCCAGCTCTTCCTTCAGGAGCTCTCTCCCAGCCTGTGGCTCCTGCAGCTCTGTGAACACAGAGTGACCACCAGGAGTTATTCTTCCTGAGTGAATAGCATACATGGCATTCGGCCTTCCAGGATACACCCGTTCATCGTTAAGGAACCATGGAGTGAAAGTGCCTTTTCAAAGCAGCTCCTGACCCCACTATTCTTACTAGTTTTTTTTACCTAGAAAAGGAGGGTGTACAGTAGTATGGTCCGTTCCCTTCCTGATACGCTGTTCAGAGGATTTCTGTTTGGAGCACCCTGTTCAGGGTTTGATGACTTCCTGTAAGAAAGGCAAAGGAATCATTCCCAAGTTTGCATCTCCACCACAAACATCAGGCCCTTCGCTTTCTTTAATGCCGGCTGTTGGGACAGTGGGGTCCTCTGGGGCTCACATAGACCCAAGCAGAGCTGTTGAATGGTAAGATGGTGGGATGGTCACTTTTGGGCTGGAGGGTAGACAGCAGTCCTCATACAGGGGTACTTGATGCCTCTGTGCCATCACCCAGTAGAGAGGGACACCAGGAAGGATCCCTGTTGCGTTGCTCACAAAGTCATTCCACAATAGAGGTTAAAAAAAGATGTTTTTTAAGAAGGAGTGCCCTATCTTCCTAGGTGGCTGCAGGCTGTTCCTGCTCCTGACTCTGCTGTCTGGCTTTTTGGCGAGTTGTCTCTCTTCATACCCTTTTGCTGTCTTGCACGTTCAAGTGGGAGAGTAACTATAAGAGTCTCTTCCCCCAGGTGCTTGCACAGGACCCAGCACTCTGGGGCCTTGCCACTACTGGGGCCTGCGAGCCTAAAAATGACGACACATGGAGGCTGGGGTTTTGCTGGGGAGAAGTTCAGATCACAGTGCTATGAGCAAGGGAGGTTTCCAAGCTTCCTCAGACCTGGAATGTGATCAATTAAACGTGAAAAAATGTTTAATTAAACTCACATGAAAAAGCCTGAAAGGGTCACGAAAACTGTAGGCAACGATGCCAGTTCCCCACGGCATATGGCAGAGCAGCCACTCTCTCCTTGCTGCAGATACAGGACTGTCACTTCAGAGGGACGTACAGCCCTTTCATTTCGCAGGCTGCCAGCATGGCAGCAGAGGGACCATCCTGGGAGCTGCCATCCCCACCGCCACCCTTCCCTTATGAACAGGAGTAGGGGCAACCTACCTCAGGAGACCTGGTTTCACTGGGGAAGGAAAATAGAGGAAGGGTACCCATTTTTCCACTGTTGGAGCCTGCCCACTTGGCAGAGGACAGCACCGTGCCGGGGCTCGCTGTGGGAGGAGAGGTGTAGAGCATCACCTTCTGTGAGGGCCTTGAGGGCCCCTCTGCTACATGCCACTGGGATTGAAACACTTTATTCTTTTATCAAAGAGAATTTATATTGGACATCTAAACTTTAAAAACAGAGAAGTCTTGATGTTCTCTGTGCTCATGGCTGTTTGATGTGGGAGCGTTTCAAGGGGCAGGTAGCCCTGGTTTCCCAGCTCCACCTTGCACTGCACACGTCCTTGGGTGCCGGCGGGGCAGGGGATCCCCAGGCTTGTCGTGGGGAGCAGGTCTGTGTTGCAGCCATCAGCTGGAGGGACGGGGAGCGCTTTCGGTTGTCTGAAAGGATAAGTGATTAAGTAAAGGCTTCTTTAGATCTCTTAAAGGATCGTGATAAGCCCTTTCCCATGGGAAGACATTACAAAAGCGAGCTTGAGCGTTGAGTTAGGGAGCTTGGCTTTTATGCTTCTGGTGATAGTGATGACTCACAACCTTGGCTTAGAAAGTCTTGCTGTCCATTTGCCTGCCACAGCTTCCCTCAGTTCAAGCAGCAACGCATCATTTGGTATTCCTTCTTATGTACAGGTAATGCGCCCGGTTATACGTAAGCGCGGAAGGCACAATCACAAACTTGAAAGGCCTTGGGCTTGCAGAGCACTGCGGGAGGACCTGGAGGGTGACCAAGTGTCGGTTGCTCTGTTTTTGTAGTGCAGAGGGGAAATTTTCAAACGGTTACAGTGTGTCACTGGGAGCTCCCTGTTCAAGTACCACAATGTTCCAGGTTTTTGGGTTTTTTTTAACATGCCAGTTTTTCAGTATATTTAAGCTGTATAGGAAGAAGAATGGAGTGGCTCTGGCAGTGCAGACTTAGGAGATGAGCCCACACACTAGAGGAGGCAGGGAACAAGGCAGGGGGACATGACTGAATGGGAAGCATAGGGAAAGCTCAGCTGTGGTTGAGAGGAAAGGAGGAGGCTGAGCTCTTAAGAGGTGAGGTCAAGCAGGTGAAAAGGACAGACAGGCTGAAATTGCTGTAGGTTTTTGAAAGTGAGAAGAAGAAATTGAAAGTCAATCCAGTGAACACTTCAGAACCAAAGGAGGGATGAAGAGAGATAGATCTGCTATGATAGGATTTCAGGGGGAGGAAGGAGAATGCTAATAGCTATATTGTGTATGCTTTGCGTGTCGGAGAAGCTGGGGAGGAGTTGCACTGCACGGAAGTGAGCAGTAATGAGCGGCCAGGCATGTCTCCCAGCTGTCAGAACAAAAAAGAAGGGCTTGGGTGCTGGCTCTGTTGCAGAGCTGTCTTTATCCTGAGGGACTTCAATCTGAAAGCCTTTCCTTGGGAGGTTCATTATCTCCCCTGTCTTCCCTGCAGTCTCTTGTTCTCTGCACGGGGCAGAAGTGGCCCCCAAATTCCAGAGACCAGGTTGCATCTAGTGGCCTTGTTCTTCCTTTCAGACCTACCAACTCCCTAAGGGCTTCTGCCTTTCTGCGCTCTGTGAGGAAATTAGTTTGCTGAAGAGAAAGGGCATAGTCATTGTAAAAACTATTCCAGTGAAGATGTTTAATTGCAAAGGAGGAAAACCCATTTGTAAATTAAATTAATCACCCTGTTTACAACACAGAAGAGTAAGGAATGATCTGAGAGGAAGCTGATGTTTTGGCAGTGTGAGGCACGGGAGATGCAGCTGAGTGTATCAATGTAGCAGAGGATGTAGTGGCTTTTAGAGCAGTAGCAAGGCAATTAGCCTTGCTTTCCCTATACTACCTTAGGCGCCTGCTTGATTTTAAATACCAAAGCATGTCCTGTTTTCCACCTGCCTTTTCAGCCAGTGCTCTCTGCTGGGCAGCACGCATACAGTGGGATTGTGCTGGGGTGGGGGGCAGTGGGGAAGGGCCGATTGCTTCAGCCTCAGCAGTGACCACCTGTCAGCTGAATCACATTAACTAATCTAGCATCTGCTCCCATACCAAGGAGATGAGTGGGGGAGCGCCTCCAGCTGGGGCTTCTCTGCCTAGACACAATGCAATTACATTTTGGTTTGTCTGTCTCTGCACTTTGCATAAGATATCAGGGCTGCAGCAGAGGCTGGAGTAGTCCTGAATAGTCAGGGGGTTATGGCTGCCTGTGCTGTGTATATATTTATAGTACAGCCTTCATGCCTTCCTCTGAATTGCTGTTGCTGTGTGAGGAATGAGAGTGGTGAGAGACTTCCAACAGGTGGTCAGAAGGAGGTGGAATCCATGAAGCAGTCACACTCAGTAAGATGTTGGCAGCAGTAGCTGCCTACCTGGTTGCCTAACTATTAAATAGCATGTCTGTACTCCCATAGGATGTTCTGTAGTAATAATGTGATTACATAGTGATAATACAATGATTATGCTAATAGTTCTATCAGCCTGTATGTAAAGAGAGATGAGCCAATACTATAAATAGAGTAGCAACTATGTGGAGAGCAGTCTTAATGACAAGAGTATCACATGTAGTAAATATGCTGATATTGTTTATAATAAACAGTAGAGTTCCTTACCTACTTAATCAGTCTTTGCAGTTTCCCTGCAATTAACTTTCAATGTTTCAGTCCTGCTCTCCTGTTTCCCCCTCTACCCACCTCCCGCAGCTGCACAGAGATGCTTCAAGATGTATTGCTTCCAAGTCAAGCACAAAACCATGCTGGGCTGCATAGATGCCCATTACCATGCATACTAAAGCTTGCAGCAGAAACCTAGGCACCCATGACAGAGAGGTGCTCAGGACAGCTACAGACTCAGGGCTTGGAAGGCTTTGCCTGGATCCCCACTTTCATTATTTCATTTCCTTGCACTGCATCACAATTGAGGAAGGTGAATGAGGAAAGAGATGAAACCTCTTAAGCTGGCTCAGTTAAGCTGGCTGAGTTAGGTTACCGTGTTTGTTTCATCAAGGTGCCTTGTAATTCAATGCATACACACTTACAGATTCACAACAGCTGTGCAAGGAAACACAGCCTCATGTGAGCAACTGAGTGAGCACAGAGATACAGTGGCAAACCCTGGTGTGTGCTGCACACTTGTGTCTTCGACCAGTGGCTTCAGGGAGGAACTTAGAGCTGCTCTGCATTTTTGGGGGGCCTAGTCCCCAGCTACCAATGCTCTCTTATGCTCTCTTAGGGTGCCAGCAACCGAAGACGAAAGAAGGAAACTCTAAGGTTAGCAATACTATAACCGCTAAAAAAAAAAAAAAAAAAAAAAAACCACCCAAACATGGAGGGAAGTAGGGGTTAATGGAAGGAAGATCTTCCCTAGCTGCACTAAACAGGTAACCAGTTGTAGCTGGGATGAAGGGCTGCCACTAGGGAGAGTGAAGCTGTTGTTGGGGAGGCTAGTTACTATTTCAAGACTCTTCTGCAGCAGAAACCTAGGAAGGAGGCAATTAGATTCAGAAATCCTATAAGGAGGGATCTGCTGACTGCGGAGCAGCTTGTTACCCATGGATTGCAAAGTATAGAGCACATTAAGATTTTTCTCTGGCCCAGGTGGTTATGATCTGCAGAAGAGGACATAGCATATGGTAAGATGACCAATAGGCTGGGTGTACTGGGATGATAAAAGGGGTAGAGTATCCTCAAGGAGAGGAAGAAACCGTCTCAGGAGTGTAACCACAGGCGAGGGATTACATAGCCTGGCCCATGCTGGAGGGTGCTCTAAGGCAGGTAGCTCTGCCTAGAAACCTGGCCTTTGTTCCTGGCCTAACAACAAATTATACCTGTGGGAGAGCCGCAACTGCAGGCACTAACTGTGGATCTGAAACTGCTCTAGGTTTATTGAAGCCATGGTGTGAGGTATGGCCACAGTGCTTGTCAGAGATCCAAGGAGCATCCTGACAGCACAGATCTGTACAAACTTGGTGTCCTTTGCTATCAAATGGTGAAAGCTGCCATACTGAGGTTTCTCAAGGATATGAGGTGTATTGTCCCTTACGCTGATGCTTCTATGGAGTGCTTTTTAACAGTATGTGCTGCTGTTATGGTTGAATTACTTGGAAGGCATTAATAGTGTTAGATCAGATTTGACTTCAAATGCTCTAGTGGAGCACTGGATTGGTAGTGTTACAGAAATAAAGACTTCTTCCTCTTGGTGCTGGCTGGAAAGGTTGAAGGAAGTATTACTTTTGCAAAGGATGCCCTCCTCCTATGGGGCTTGGGAGCTTGGTTCAAGTACATAAACCCTGTGCTGAAACAACCCAGCCAGCCCTCTTACAGAATTCTTCTGTGCAAATTATTTTCCAAGTTCAATTACCTCTTGCAGTCGCATTATTATTACTCTGTGAAATTCTGTGGGCGGCCTGCTTGGCAAAATCTTTAGGAATGCTTCAGTCCTTTCTGAGGGCAGAAGTGGCCTCATGGTCTGGTGGAAGGCAGATGGTTTTGGAGGCATGCAAAAGTATCCTCAACAGCTGTCTTTATTCTTTAAAGATCAGCATTGGGCACAGAGGGTCTAAAGTGCTGGAAATACGATGTGCAGTGGTAACCTCTGAATCAAATCTGTTTGCTTAGGAGCTGAATTGTGTTACTTCCTAGTTGCTTTCTAAAGATTTTAGCCCAGTACCCATGTCCACCTTGGAGAAGATGCCTTTATTTTCTGGAGGGTTTACAATTCCATTGTACCTTGTCTTAAAACATTGTCTAGCATTCGTTGCTGGTACAGCACCTGGCCCAGCAGCGGTGCCTGTGGGTCCCACTAGCACTGGTGACTGATCGCCTTCATCTTAAAGCCAATGCAGGAGGGTCTGGGATTGACAACAGTATGCAAGCAGAACAGCTAGGGATAAACTTGATGCATGTTGGTAGCAGTCTACACTTCCCGTGCTGTGCACGAGCAAAACTTGATTCAGTCTTTCCCACAGCCAAGCCCTAGTGAATGGACTAAACCATGTCATAAAAACCAGAGCCTATGCAAGCATAGGACTAAACCTCTCTGTGCCTCACTTGTTCCCATTGGGGAACCAAGGAGATGTAATGGAGCAAGTCAGGAGTAAAATGACAACTTCTTTCCTGCAAGAAAAAAAAAATAATGGGGGAGGTAGGAAAGAGAAGAAGAAATTGCGCTCTCATTTTCTGCTCTCCTTCTCTCCATTTCCCATTTTTCCCTGTTTGAGACTGTGTCAAGTACCTCTGTGCCTGTTCCCCTCCTCTCTCCCAAATCTCATCTCTCTTCAGAGCTTTGGCTTTAAACATGCACACATATATATGCAATTAAATGCAGACTTTGACTTTTCGCCTGGGAAACTGGAGGCATAACGTGAACTAAGCTTTTAATTATGAGTACCCATTCTGGGAGGCAGGGAATTCAAGCCGACAGTAGACGCTGTGGCGCTGCTTAATCCTGTCTTACAGGGAAGAGAGGAAAAAAGACCCCGTGAATCTGCTGGAGAAAAGATTTCCTGAATATATGAAGAAAATATTGTTTCTCTTTGCTTTTCCTTTCTCACCTTCCCCTTTTTTTTTTCCTCTCATGCCAAGTGGAAACTAGGCATTAAATACTGAGGATTTGATTATGGCTTTTATTAAGGTGGAAATGTTAATGTGCAGCTCTGACCCCTAGGATCAAGCTGTTTGTGCCAGGGGTTTTCTTGGGTTGTTTTTTTCTTGTCTTTTCTTCTACCTCTTTCTTTTAGAGCAGTCATAATGGGCCAGGTTCATCTGGGCTTTTTCATCCATTGATGACTGGAGTTTTGCCACAGACACCTTTGGCTCTAAGTGATTTTCTTGATGAGGTGAACAGCGGAGGAGCTTAGTGGCGCTACTTCCGAAACAAGCACAGTTGGGGTTGTTGGGGGAAGAAAAGAAAAAAAAAAATTAGTTTATGTTCTCCAAAGAAATCACTAACAAGTTTTCCAGCATTACAGGAAGAAAAAAATTGTTCCCTTTTGCTCAGCACAGGCCAGATATGATCTGTGGTCCAATTTGATTTACACCAGTTATATATTTTTTTTTTTTTTTTCCCCCCAGTTCCTTCCAGGATTTGTCCCTGTGCTTTAGAACCAGTAAATCCTTGCCTTGCTAAGCAAATGGGAAGACACTACAGAGGGAGGTAGGATCAGGCCAGGAAACTCTGCCTGGGATTCATACCCATTACCCTAGCAAAGGCCTGCCTGTGGAAGAAAACCAGAATAGAAGGCAAAGTGTGCACACTTTTTAGAAATATAGCATCTCTGCCTAGTCAGTGCAAGGCATCACATCACCACCTCTGTCTGTCCATCTTACACCAGCCTGTGCTAGGGCCATGTCAGTCACAGCCTGCTCCCTCTTGCAGCTGTTCAGGTGCCATTTTCTGCAGCGTGGCTTTCTCTGACTTGTGCTGGAGCCTCTGTCTCACCACCCTCGGTTCGGGCTGGGCTGTGGAGCTGTTCTAGTCCGCACCACTAGCTGCTGTGATTCCTTCCAAACTTTTCCCGCTCCCTTCTTTCTCTTTAGATTAAATACTTAGGTGGCAGTGTGAAGCTATTGCATCTGAATATGCTGATAAACGAGGAAGAGAGAGGTCTTGACTTCCATAAATGAGTGCTAATTACTCATATAGGGATACTTAGTGAAGAAGAGCTTGTGGTACCATGCACAGGGACATAACTTTCTTAACATCCTTTAAATGTTTAAATTAAACTTCACTGAAACTTCTTTACATCCTTTAAAAGGAGGTAGTCGGGGCCAAATTTGTTAGAAGTCTGTCTGAGAATGGGGTAGAGATGAGCTGGGAGTTCAGAGGACAAGTTAGTCAATAGCATTACGGAGTTCTTGCTTCCTTGTTTCTTTCTGTTCTTCATGGGGAGCTGGGCTAACATCAGCATTTCAAATGGGATGCTTTTTGGATGTGAATGCCTCCATCTGAACCTGTTCTTACAGTTCTTGTTCTGGGTGAGTTTCTACTTGGCATCTCCTGACAGCTTTCTGCTATGGACTGCGGCTCTCTGTGCTGCTTAATAGCTGAGGCCTTTGCATAGCCTGCTGTTAACTAGGAGACTTGTCTGTCTTACTGATATGAAAAACCTATAAATTTTGCTGCTGCCTCTGAATATCCTCTGCAATACCATCGTGACCCCTCTGATTTAATTTCCACAATGCAGCTTTGCCAGGTAGACCTCAGTAACCTTCCAGCTGACCTCCCTAACCTGCTGTTCCTCACAGGGTTCCAACTATTAAGAGCTGCATAATCCAGCCATACCTACCACCTTCAAACAGATTTATGGAGTGGCATGGCCTTGACGTACAAGATGGACTCCCTTCTCCAAAGATACCACTTGCACAAAACCTTTATTTCTTGGCGTCAGCTCTTTTTAGATGCTGCTCTTCCTTTGTTTAAATTCTTCAACTTAGAAAACTGGTATTGTGTCTGTGTGGCTACAGTGCGAGTCATCTGTGATAAGAGTGCCCCAAACAATGTGGTGTTCATTTTAGGATTTAAAAGTCTGTATTAGGTTCTTTGCTTTGGATGGATAGATTTCCTCTGTGACTTTAGTCAAGTGGGAGGTGTAACAAGGAATTTGGTGGTTGCTTAATGAAACAAGATCCATAGGGGTCTGGGCCACCAACATGTGCATATGCAGAGAAGGCACTTGAAAAACTAATATATTCTTTAGCTGGAAAAAAAAAAAAAAAAGCATGGGCTTCTCAAGAACACTTGAAAGCCCAAAGGAGCTAGTTGTACCCTTTGTGAGTCTTTTACTGCCTCTTAGTTGCTAGAAAAATGCAAAGTCCCTTGGTGAATTTTGCTTCTGGTCTTCACGATTACCTTATTTCACCTGGCTCATATGTTGCAGTTAACAGCAGTGCCCTGCTTCACTGAGACACAGCAAGGGTAAATGTGAGAAGCCTATGTTTGGCTCGCGTGGTGCCTGGGAAGGGGGAGCGAGGCATTCCGCAGATGAGTGTTACAGGGATTCCCTATCCCTGCACAGGTACACATTGAGGGTTGTTTTCATTTACTGTTGTGGGGAGGGTCGTCCTGTTTCTGTTTTCATCTGAGGGCTTGTTTCATATTGCATCCTTGCTAGACGCTTCAGTGGGTGGAAGGAATCTCAGCCCAGGGCAAAGGTCACTTATTTTCTTTTCTCGGTCAGCTCTGCTGATCATGAAGGAAGGGCTTTGTCAACAAGCAGCAGGAATAAATGCAGTTTGTGTTGGTGCCTAGTTTTGCTTAACATTTAAATCTCTCTGTGAGCCATCACTGGGCAGAGCTGAAGCATAGAGGGATGTGGTAAGGACCCTAGTCTCTTGGTTTGCTGCTTCCCTCCTCCTCCACCTCCAACCTTGGCATCTCCTTCTGTAAGACTCCTGTAAAGAAGCTCAGCACAGCCATGCCAGATCAAGTGCTCTGACCACTACTGTAACCTACATTTCAAACCACCTTCATAGCAGACAGTAGCTCTGGAGAAGGGACTCTAGTTTATATATCAAAGTGTTTTGGGGAGGGAACAGTGGAAATGGGGAAAAGAAATGACAGCAATGTAAAAAACCACACTGGAGAAGGGAGAAGCAAAAGGAAAGGGAGCATTGAGTTTGACTTGTTGTCAACTCAAAATACCTTGGCCATGGACTTGCCTTTAAGATGGTGTGAGACGGGTGAGGCTAACAGTGCAGTCAGTACGTCAAGAAGGTATGTCTGGGAGAAGCATTTATTTAAGACAATTGTGATCAAATATTCATCAACTCTCTCTCCCTCCATCCCACTACAGCTTCTTTCTCGCTTCTCTCAGCTGGAAAAGACTTCAGAGTGAAAGAGGGAGCAGCACTTAAATGCTTATTTATGTTGTCATTTCTAGGCATTTTATCAGGTCTCTAATGAAATAGATTTTCTCTCAAGAGGTGCATATTTTCTGAGCCAGAGGGGGAGAGCACTACGGATTGCTGAAAAGTCTGCCCACATTCAATACATTTGTTGCATTATTAATGATGATAAAAGCAAGAGGTTATAAACATTTTCTTTCCTAAATTCTAATTGCAGGTGACCTTAGCTTTAAAAAAAAACCAAAACCCACAAGGCAGCAGGGGGGCAGGCAGGGGAAGCACAAACAAACCAAATGAGCCTGAAATGTAACTGTCAGGGTAAAACTCCTTTCTTGACAATCCCGATGCTTTCACATATATCATTTCTAAGAGCACTGCCAGAGCCAAACCACTTGGGACTAGAATTATAGCAGAGATTAGCAGGATTCTGTTCCAAGAATATCTTTATGGTGATCACTTGTCACTTGTCATTACAAATAAATCCTATTGGTCTTCTTCCCTCAGTCTCATCCTTGGCTTACTTACACTTGAGAAATCATTCTTCTCACCCCCTCTTATCCAGCAAGCGAAATTCAAGTTGCTTCTTTGAATGGCTGCTGGTTTATCCTGACTCAACACAGCCCTGGTGGAGAGGGCAAGGAGATAGATTCAGGAATTTTTCATGCTTGTTTTTCCACCAGCCACTGGTACAATGTGTTTTCATCGGTGGTGTCAGGATATTGGATGTTTCTGTGGTATCATGTGAGACAGCAGTGTGTACACAAAGGTTCAGGCAGGTTACCTTATATCCCATTGCCTCAAACAGAACAGAGGTACTCTCTTCTTGGCCATGATTATGTATCACAACAGCACCCAGAGCATTCCACTAAGGTGAGTTTCCTGTTACACTGTGTGTTGTTCACGTACATGCAGCGAGAGGTCATCTGAGTAAAATAGCAGAAAATGAGAGCATGAATATATAAAGCAGGTTGTTCATGTTTGAGCATCAGTTCAGTGGGTACCTGGGAGAACTCAGGCATCCCGAGTCTTGCAGTGCTGTCCAATCTAGAGAACCACATTCCTCCTCTCAGATACTAATACAAGCCAGGCTCTGGACAGGGCAGTTAATAACTAGACCATCTGCTTCACGGATGCTGGTGGTGTTCTTGTTCAGAGCAGCATGAGGCAAATTCTGCTAGTTGAATTCACCACAGCTGTAATGAAACCCACTGAGTTTTTATGGGTGATGCTGAGAGCAGGCTGAGACATCCTAGATCTAAGCAGCAGAAATGGAATTTCAAGCAATTAAGGATGATATTTTACTGTTATATGAACGATTCAAGTTGCTTATCAATATGAACCCTTGGAAAGGTTCAGGGTTGAATGGAGTTGCCCATGGACTTCTGTTGCTTTCTCTGGAGCTTTAAAGGAGACACTGTGTGTTAGCATTGGAGCTTGGGCTGGTGTTTGGATATGCTTTAAAAAACTGAACACGTCCACTAATATGTTGGCTTTGTTTGCAACAGAATGCCTTATTTCTGTTTATTATTTCACTCATTTATTATTTATATTACAGTAACAGCTAGAGGCCGCCTTCTGCTAGGTGTCATACAGATTCTTTGTAGGAGGAAAGTTTGTTTCCTAATGCTCTGCCTGAGAGGTGGGAGCATGTTCAAAGGAAGTAGCAAATCAGTTGCAGAACTTGGAAAAGGACCCAGCTCTCTCGAGTCCTGGCTTCTTGACTTAACCAGTGCCCCTCACAAACAGCTATATGAAACAAAGCTATTATTCTTCCTTTGCATGAAGTCTTTAATTTAAACCGATGCTGAATGGGATCCTTTAAATATATCAAACAACAAGCTTTCTGGATGGAAGGAAGGTCTTCCTGTAATATATTGCACATCTGAGGAGGACTGCATTGCCCGAAGCCAGTTTTTTCTCAATTTTTCTGGAGCCTACGCTGTTTTTTCATGTGCTTTCCACATGGCAGAAAATTAGAGCTCTTCTTGTAGGAAGAAGAGAAGCTAAGCGTATTGTCCCCCTTGTACAAGGTACCAGGGGAATCTTCCCCAGATATGCAAACTAAGGGTTTTGATGGCCTCCTGTCTCCCTTGCCTCTGAGTTTAAAAGCAATCAGTCAGAAAGGGACCAAACCCTTGGGGATTCACATTTGCTTTCATTAGGATAATTAAAGAACAGAATAAGCAGAACAGACAGACTTGCCCCTTTTAAGATGCAAATGATTCTGGGATTCTGTGAATGGTGTTTTGGAGTCAGTTTCCCTTCATGCTTAGGCAAAGAAAAAAATACCAGTTTGAAACATAATGGGATAGCCTGAGCATCTTGATTTAATGAGTTTTCTACCAGTGCTGGGACATAGGTGATTTCCCCTGATCTTGCATACTTTTTGTGCATGGCTGTTTTTGTTGATTATGGCCTTTTAGACAGGAGGTTTGACTTTCAGCATAGGCTTCTGGTATGAACTGTGAGGAAAAGGTACTCTTTGGAGCCTTGGGCTCTTCTCTAGAGGCCAGAAGTGATCGAGGCAGCCGCTTTGAGACATGTGTTTCCCCTGGTCTAAGCTAATGACTGCTGGCCATTTGCTATGTGACTTTGTATTTTCTGATGCATGACTCAAGAGGGCAGCTCCTGTCAGTGAGAGCGCACAGCAGTTGCTGGAGTGGGATGTGGCTTTCCCGCAGGCAATGTGTTGGTATACAGTGAGTGCAGTCATACAGGGAATACGCCACAGCACAGGTTTCTGTGGAGGGAACAAACTGCTTCCCTGGTTCTAGCACTGCACAGAAGTCAATGGAGCTACACACATCCTGGCCTGTAGAAATGTTACCTACTTCTCCCTCCATGCCCCAGCAAAGGTCAGGAGAGGTTGCTGAGGTCCTCACCTACAGGGAGCAGCCAGCTGCCAGTATGCCTAGATGGGGCCGTGCTGGGAAAAGCACCGTAGTAGTGGCTACAGTGGATCATAAAAGCATTAGACCTGATTATGAGCCTTTGAAACAATGGTACTTCCACCTGAAGTAGATACGGTAATGAAGAGAGTTGTGGTTATGTTTTTCAAAGGAGTGTTCTTGACATCTTCTTTTCTAATCTAGACAGTATTCTTGTCCTTCACCAGACAAAGCAGCAACTTCTTACCTTTGCTAATGTTCCAGCATGTCTACATGCTTATTTGTGTCATTACTTCTGGCATGAGCCCTACTTTTTTTTTTTTCCTTCATGATACAGTTAGGCCAGATAATCATTAAATAGATGCCTTTTCCTCAGGGATGTCATTGAACTAATTTTTGACAGACAGGGCTATTTTCTTATTATTTATTCATTCTTTTTCTCGGAGGAGATCTAGGCCCTTCAAAAATACTGCCTGGTTTTCTTCCAGTGCACTAAAGCTGTGTGCACACGCCAGTGTTATTCCACACGAGTGTGGTGTCTTTGTATCTGAAACAGTCAGTTCTTGTTCAAGTGGCAGACTTGCTCTTCTCCACTTGTTGCGGTGTCATTACATTTGCTTCTGCCCGTGGGACAGGTGCCAGAAGGCATGTGTGGGGAGGCAGTGATTCCATGAAGACTACACAGAGTATAACACTAAGCAAATAACAAAGTCATTGCAGGATGCTGGCCTTCACCTCTATTTTTGTAAACACTCAAGTATTAAATATAAATGAATGTTTCAAGGATGCGTGTTTTCTTCAGAGATGTCTGTTTACTTCATCATTGTTATAGGAAAGCTTGTTCCCTTGGGGTCTGGAAAGCAAGAAAGATAATATCTTCTCCTCTCCTCTCCCCCAGCTCCCCCTCCCACTTCCACATTTCCTCTTCCTTTTTTTCTTGCTTCCTTCACTGAGTAGTAACAGTGCAATGACCCTTCCTAAATGAGAGTGCCCTTATATATTCAACACAAGTAAAATCTTAAGCACATTAGAAACCTCAGCAGCTGTCCTCTTCACACAGGAGCTTTGCCTGACTCTGGACTGTGTTTCTTTAACCCGTGTCACTCACCTGGGTAGCTACCCTGCTCCTAGTACTTGATGACAGCCTGTTTAACAGGGGAAAGAGGCTGAGATCAGAGCTTACAGACTGATTGTTGTCCATCTTCTCATACAGTTCCGTAGCAGCCTGGGTGTGTGTTTCTACTAGCTTCACTTAGTTGCTTCCAACTAAAAATTTGCTCCGCTGTTACTTCAGATCAGTGGTACAAATTAAATAATGTAGCTGGAGACATCACCTTCCTGTTGGCTGCTTCATTTTTATAAGGTGAGTTGCCTTGCAGTAGAAGCAAGCCATCGTTGGCTGAACTGCAACTGCAAGATTATTACTGAATATATTATCTTAATTACATCACACGGGTGTCATGTCCACTGCAAAGTACCGATGAGATAATCTTAAACCATACCAGCTGTCAGCAAGAGGAAAAGAGGTAGGTTAGGATTGCATTTAATTTTTGTACACTTGGCTATTTTGCATAAACAAGCCATTGCATCAGTATTAGTTTGAAAAACATGCAGATTAATTATTGTACACTTATTTGCAAAACTATTTTTTTTTAAAAAGTCTCTTATGGCATCCAGGATGTAATATGGCACACTTTTCAGTGGGGAGCTCACAGCTACTCCACTCATAGCCTCTTGCAGCAGGGAGCATGCAAAAACAGCAGCTGTAGGATGCTCCGGTCCCAGATGGATGAAGCACATATGCCACAGTATGAAAGCCATGTCGCTAGGGAAGCGATCAAAGCTTTGCTATTTATAACCGTTGCATTCATAGTCTCCTCTGCCTTAGATCCAGGAGCAGAGCTCTTCCCTGTCCCAGCTGCTTCCAGGAGAAGGTGCTATCAGGAACTGTAGAAAATCACAAGCACCCACAGCCAGTTCTTCCAGTCGCCTTCCGGTGTCTTCCAGTTTTCAGCATGTGCAGTGTCAGCAAATGCACAGCAGTTCTTCCTGAGAACAGGATTTGGCAAAATAAATGAGCTGAAACTCTGCAAGGGGATTATTCATCATAGCAGAAGCTTGAGCTGCCGCAGTGTTTGTCATCTGTAGTGCCTTTGTTATCAATTCCATCACCAAAGCCAGCGCACCTTGTCATGTGGTAAAAGTCAAACCACTGGCCAGGGGCCTTTCCCTTCTGCTTTTGCAGCTAAGAGGAAAGGTAGAGGCAAGTAAAAACAGTTCACAGTTGCACACTGCTTTTGGGGCAGAGACACTGCAGCTTACGGTGGGAGTATTTGTTTCTCTAGCATTCATTTTAGTTCTAGGGGATGAGCTTTTTTCTTGCTTCTTTGCTGCAGTGGGTAAATGAGAGTTTGGGAGTGTGTGTTTCCCTATCCTTCCTTTATTTATCTCCTCCTCTACGAAGAGAGAACTTTTGCATCGATCTTTTTGGGAAGGGGAGAAAGAGAAGAGTTTAGTGAAAAGGAAGAGAGAAGGATGAGAGAGCTAGAAATTAATGGAGGGCACGCAGAATGACGGATAATCTGTCTGCCTTTCTTACATATTTCCTCTGCACCTCTTTCCAGTCATGCTCATACACTCTCTCGCTCACTCACAGGAAAACATATACAAACTGTCATCTAAACTCTTTTGGTTTTCCCCCCCACACACCCCTTTTCTCCTCTTTCTTCTTTTCCTCATACTCATTAATTTCCTCTTTTGCATGTATTCAAGGGGAGATATAAAAATACTTGAGATTCAGTATGGCATGGGAAGGTAGGAGCCAGCAGTAATATGAGCGAGTTGGTGTGGAGGAGGAGAGGAAGTTCAGACAGCATGACAAACCTTGAAAACACCATTATTTCTGGACCCTGCTGAGGGTAAATGCATCTCTCCGTATGAGGAGGAACAGCCCTATGGCTGCTCTTCCTCATAGCAACTTTACCATGTGCTGCTCTACAGGCCTAGGTAATTTCTATGGGATCGGTATTCTGGACACTGTCCTGCCCCAAGAAAAGCCCCGGGGGTGGTCACCTTTGCTTTAGGAGGTCACCATGGCCATGAGTGAAAGAGACTTGACAGCGTTGCGGAAGAGGGAGGACTTGAAGTAACCTATAATTTTGGATGCCTTGCTCTCTGCCCAGCATTTGCGACTGGCAGGACTTGGATTTTCAGAATTCAGTGTTCAGGACACCTCAGGTTGGCCCCCCAAAGACAACCTTATTTCTTACAACACCGCTTCTCTTCCAACACACACACATGGATAGAGTTGTTCAGAGAGTAGGGTCTGTAGAGATAGAATTGTCTTTTTTGTGGCTTTTGTAAACCCATCTTGTCTGTTTCTAGCTCCCTCCTCCTTTCAAGTTGCTGTTTTGAAGGCTCAAGGAAAACAGAGCCAAAAAAAAAGTGCCAACGAGTTGTGCACACATACATTTTTATCTTCACTTCCAAGGGAGGCCTGTTCTTTGTCCCCTTTTCACAAAAAAACAAAATTCATCAGATAACCTCTTAGGACCAAGCCTAAGGCAAAATCAGTCTCCAAAGGAAGTAGCAATTGCTGTTGCTCAGACAGCAAGCAGAACATGAAATCCATATTGGCTTATTAAAAGCACAGGCTTTGCCTTGCTCATCTCTAATGATGACAAGTAGCAATTATTTTTATTACATGCACACCTGGACACACGTGGGTAAAATACAGACTGTTTTAAAGGCAGAGCCTTCCTGGGGGTGCCTTTAGTGATTCTCAGCGCTTCCATCACTGAGGGTGGGTAAATCCTCTTTCTTGATCAATGTCCTGTCTCAGCATTTGAATCAAGTGCTCTGATTTATCTGTTTCCCTCTGGATTTTATAACTATTCTGTTTCCTTGCAAGGGCTGAATTTGGAGGGGAAATGTATGGAGGTAAGACAAGCAAGTACTGTGGACCCACCACCTGGGGCTCTGATGTACAGCCACAGGTTTTTAAAAATCAGTGAGATAATAGCATCCAATTGGTCCCTAAAAAGAAGGATGCTGCAAGCAGAGGTTTTCTTCTGGGCAGGCTGGAAGGCTCCTAATTAATAGAAATCAAGAGAAGAGTCAGTCAGGCATGAGATAGAAACCTCACAGCGGGGAGACAGCTCAGTGGGAAATGCCTGGTGAGCAGACAAAGTTCCTCAGCTCTTCGTAAATGTAGAAAATTATTATTATCCAACTTTTCCCTTCTCCCTCTCTTGCTTCCCTGTGGAAAGAAAAACAAGCTCTGCCTCTCCCCTTCGGTCGCTCTGGGGTCCCTGCAGTCATGCAGGACACCCTTCCTCTGCTTCTGCTGCAGCACTTTATGCTGGTACCTAGCAGACCCCCTGCAGTAGCCTGGGATAGGGTTAATGGGCTGGCAGAGGTTGCTCAGTACCTTTCTGATTCCTTACATGATGCTTCTCACTTCAAGTTTACCCTTCCTCTTCCTCCCCTCCCCCACACCCCCATATACATCCATGATCAACCCAGCTGCATGAGTCAATTAAGCAGTGACCTGCTCTGGGCTGTTTCATAATCTGGAGGGCTTTGGTTAACCAGGAGAATCTGGTGTCCGGTGAAACCAGGACACTTTGTACTCGCCCTGTGATAGCTGATTCCTTGGGAACAGGAATTGAAGGGGAGGGCAAAGTGAATTAACTCTTTGATAGGACTGGGGACCAGTCAGCTGCTGCCTTGACAAATCTGCCTTGTCTTTGGGTTTTTCTGTCCCCATTTGTTACTGTGAAGATTTCCTTTGTTTTGTAGTTTCTCCCCTGTGGTTCAAGCACAGGCTTGGGAACCAGGGACTCTCTGTTTTTCCTAGATCCCTCAGAATTTCAGAGTCACTGATTTATTCAGGCCAAAACAGACTTGCGTGATAATCTTGGGTCACTCGCGCAGGAACTGTTTTGCCTCTTTCGTGTGCCTGGCTTGGAGGGCTATGTTTTTTGCCTGTGGTCTTGACTCAAAATGGGATGCTGGGATGCTTCTTTCTTTCATTATGTAGTACTGTTGGTCACCTACTAAGACCAACATCTCAGGGAGGTGGAGAGGGGTGGGTAAGGAAAGCAAGAAGGCACCTATGTTGTGTTTGGTTTCTAGGAAGTCTGATCAGAGCTTTTTGTGACTGCAGTGTCACTTCAGACTTTTTTTTTTCTTTTTTCTCCTCCCCCTAGCTCTATATGCTGCTGATGATCTTCCACTCAGTTATTGAGAATGTGTCACTGCATCTTTTGGCTGGGCAAATAACACCTCACAATTGTCAATTGTGGCTACAGCTACCGCCATAGTACTGTTAGGCCTGTAGATCTACAGAGCAGGGGTGGACCTGACACCTTTTGCCTGCAGGAGTGTTGAGGACAGCCCTGTCTTGCTGAGTTCCTTCGGAATTTGACTTTTGACTTGGATTCTTCCTGTTTGCTGCCTTGCCATGGGCAGCAGACTACTTCATGGAAAGGGACAGCTGGTTCAGGCTAGTGGAAGAAGAAAGCAAAATATGCCCCTTCCTTCTTTGGGAAGCTGTGAGAAGGGGAGGAGGGAGACAAGTACAAAAAGCCCAGCAAATCCTCACTCAGTCTTCCCATGAACAGTGTCTCAGCCTTAGCTCTCCCTGCAAACTCTGATCACATCTCCAGAACGTGCATGGAAAGCAACGCTGAGGCAGGAACATGTAGGTCTGGGGTCACAGAATTAACAAATGGATGCTTTAGCTACAGATGCTACAAGATGCAGTGAAAGTCCCTATGGCTGGAGCTCAAATCACTTTGCATCTGTACAGTATGAACAGCTCTATCACTAGCACTTAGCTTGTAGGCTGTTTTTTAACTCCTCTGTTCCAGTGGAATGGAATTCCCCTAATCCCTGTTTTATAGATGAGATGAGGAATGGGCAGGTGAAATAGAGTCAGCAACTTAGCCAGAAATACAGCATTCACCCTGGGATCTACAATATGTTTGTGTAGTGCCTGGACACTTAATCTTAATATTCTAGATTATAAAACCAAGGTTGTCTTTCACTGGTAGGGTGGCGAGCTGTGGGCGTCTGGGCTGGCACTTTTCCTGTGGAAACAAATGTGACTGATATTTTTCCAACAATCCTGTTGCTGCCATGATTTACTGTCCACCAAGTTGTGCACAGTTCTCTTGTGCACAGGTGATTTTATGCAGCTTGTTTGGGATTCTTCCAGCCTTTGATGTTACTCCGAAGAGGATATTCCTATAACAGTCTTTTTGTAGGACATTATAATTATAAGGCAGAGGTATGTTAATGTAGGATAAACTCGTTCTTTACTGCATACAGCCTTCGTAGCCCCAGGAGGTCATCAAGTCAATTATTATAAAAGGATTTCAGAAGGGGCCTGGATAATTTTATGACCACTTGTAATTATGTGGTAAGATAGGGGTAATCAAATCTTATGCTTTGTGGTAGATGATAACCACAGGGACCATGAAATGGCTCATTTTCTCTCTCATGCACCAGTTGACCATTAGGGTGGAGTTTTCACCTTCCTCTGGACCACTTTAAGTTAATTGCTGCTGAGCACAGGAGACTGAAGGCCCTTAACCTTCTGATCTCGTCTGGCAGATTGAAAGCTGCTAGATTTTGGCCTGCTGCTTTGTGCCTTGTTTCTGGGGAAAGTTTAGGGGAGATGGGTCCAGCAGTAAACCAGGAGTTGGCGTGGGGTGCTGGGAGCAGTACCAGGTGCCCTGAGCCTTCTGTGACAGCTAAAGCTCACAAGTGAATTCCTGGTCGCAGGGGCTGCCGAGTGAGGACAGTGGAATAGCATCCCAGCCACGTGGCACGTGTTTTCTGGCCACAAAGGCATAACCAGGGCAGCTGCCACGTTGCCTGGCCTCTAGGCAGTGTTTGTATAAAGTGTCTCTTGGCAAACTGGTACACTGGATTTTGGATGAGGAAGAAACCTTGTTTGTTCCAGGCTTCAGCTGTAGTGCTCGTGTTGGCTCATCTTTAAGATGTGCATTGGACAGGGGAAGCCAGGCCAAGGGAGGTTGAGAAAGGGAGGTAATATAAGGAATTTTTCCATTCTGTGCCTCTGCTATGCTGGCTCCATTGTGATCCATGCCTCTCTGCTCCATTTGTTTCATAGCATGGTGAAAATGGATGAAACATTTCACTGAATAATGAATTGTGGCCTTGGAGGCAGCAGTCCGCGCAGGTCCCTCAAACCATTTGCGACTATGAAGAAAGTGATGTTCTTGCCAGCAGCTAGGCCAGCTTGTGCAGTTCCCTCATCAGCTTTCCATATAAAACTGTAATTTCAGCTGCAACCAGTTTCAGTCACTGTTAAACAAACTGGTTTCTTTCCCCAGTCGTTTTAACCTCTTTGTTTGCAAGTAGCCAGAGACCAAAATGCAAGGTGTCTCAAATACAGCATGGGTGAATAAAATAAAGCCAGTCAGAGGTTGTATCTAAACGCTCTATCTTTATTCCTCTGCATCTAAAAGACACTGTGCATATGCAGCTACTTTGAGGAATCTGCCACTTCTGGGGATGGATGTGGTGGTGGCTTGTACACAGCAAAGTTAACCAGTATTCTGGGGCAACAAATAAAGCAAAAGAGCTCTCTATCAAGTAAAGGAAGATGGAAATAGTATTCCTCCATCTTATCTGAACTAGAAGACTGCAAACGTCTATGCAACCATATGCGAGAGTCTCTTCAGTGCCTCTTGTTTCAGTCAGTAATGCTCTGAACTGGCAAATCCAATGCTCTGAGATGCTGTTTTGTAGTGTTACACTGTCCATCTCTTACCAATGGGAATCCTAAATACTTGATGGAGAGAAAAGAGATCAAAAGGAGAAAAACTGCAGGATGGTTGGCAAAGGAGAACAAGAGATGCTGTCAGGAGAGGAACTGAACTGAGAATTGGAGTAAATGAGGCAGATAGATGCAAGAAGGTTGTTCAAAAGGCACGACACACAGAGGAGAGGCTTTCAGAGAAACAGCAGTGAAAGGCCTACCACGCAAGACAGTGCACAGTGAGGAGAGCAGTGGTTAGATAATATAAGGAGTCTCTCTATTTAGATTTATGTCTTGACATCCAACAGATGCCTCCCTTCACAACTGATGCTCCCATCTTGCTGGTCCTCCCTTTACTGTGCACTGCTTCCTTCCAACTCCTCAGGCTTCAAGGCTTGGAAGAGAAGCTATTGATAA
Organism: Morus bassanus; assembly: GCA_031468815.1. Classification (NCBI taxonomy): domain Eukaryota; kingdom Metazoa; phylum Chordata; class Aves; order Suliformes; family Sulidae; genus Morus; species Morus bassanus. The sequence goes on along the minus strand of CM062568.1, from coordinate 129,620,599 downwards.
TTTTCCTCAGCTGTCATAGGCTAGTCCAGATGAGGATTAGATGGTCCCATGATGCTTCAAGATGGGTTTTTCTGCTCCTATAGTGAAGAGGCAGTTTAGTTTTCCTATGAAATGCTGCATCATCCCCTTGCCTCAGCTCAGTCAGCTCACTGGCTCTGCACCTCTTCGGTCAATGTGCATGTCATGATGTTCGATGTTCTCCCACTGTCCTGGTTTCACCTGGGATAGAGTTAATTTTCTTCACTGTAGCCGGTATAGTGCTGTGTTTTGGATTTAGGATGAGAATAATGTTGATAACACACTGATGTTTTAGTTGTTGCTGAGCAGTGCTTACCTTAAGTCAAGGACTTTTCAACTTTTCATACTGCCCTGCCACCAAGTAGGCTGGGGGTGCACAAGAAGCTGGGAAGGGGGCACAGCCAGGACAGCTGACCGCAACTGGCCAAAGGCATATTTCATACCATATGACATCATGCTGAACAAAACACTAGGGAGGTTGGCCAGGGCAGCATGGCTGCTGCTTGGGAGCTGGCTGGGCATCAGTCAGTGGGTGGTGAGCAGTTGCATTGTGCATCACTTGTTTTGTATGTTCTTTCATTGTTATTCTTATTTTCCCTTCCTTTTTTGTCCTAATAAATTGTCTTTATGTCAACCCATGAGTTCTACCTTCTTTTCCCTCCCGCCCCCGATTCTCTCCCCCATCCCACTGCGGGGGAGTGAGTGAATGGCTGTGTGGTGTTTAGCTGCCTGCCAGGTTAAACCATGACACCCACAAATTGGGCATAGGAGTCCTGGGGTCACAGGAGTTTGTTTTAGTAAGCTTGGTCTTCTCATTATCTGCTGTAATTGGGGAAAACTTTAACTTTGTGGGACAGAAAATGTGAGAACTGGTTCTGTAATATGCCCCTAACTGCAAGAATTTGTAAATCGAGCCAGAGCAGCAAAGCACTGATTGGAGCTCACAACAGAGTTTACCAACAACAACTAATTGCCAGCTCTTTTTGGATGAACTGTAAATGACCAAGATAATGCAAATTAAGAAGATACTCTCTTGGCAGAATTTTAGCAGCTTCTGGAAGCTGGGGAAGTCATGCAGCTCGCTCTGTTACTGGGAGCAGAGTCCAATTTGTCCTGGCTTCTGCAATGCTTTCTTAGGCTGGGAGTGAGTCAGTGGAGCCCAACTGGATCACATGCTACCCCCCAGGGATTTGTTGCTGGTTAATGCCATGCAGCATTGGGGCTTCCCCCCCGCCCCAGTCTACTCTACCTATTTGTGGTTGTGCATTTTAAAAAAAAAAAAGGGGCAAACAAGGGTGGGAAAATAAAGCTTGTGATAAATGTCAAATCTGACAATGATAAGTTTTGAAAGTACTTCGTTAAATGCTAGATTTTTAGTTTTACATACTGTTTTTCTTTAACCATACTCATTTTGCATTGGAAAACTCTCTGCCTGGGGGAATACAGGTAGGGATATGGGATCAGCTGAGGAAGAGATTCCAGAGATACCCTTGTCCTTTTTCCCCACTCATTCTGCAGTTTTTTTGAGCACCTTGATAAATCTGTGAGTGCGAGTGGAGTGGGGTACGTTCCTTGGGGAGGGAGGAGGGGAAACCCATCTCCCTCTGTCTGGCCCCTTTCAAGTTTGCTAAGCCTGCCTTTGTGGAGAGAGCCTCAGCCCCGTGCGAACGTGCTTAGAGCACTGGGGGAACGGTAGACTTTAACAGGCTGTGCTGCTGGTGGTCTGGTTTGGCAGGTTGTGTTTGAGGGTAGGGTAGATGCAGATCCTTCAGCTTCTGCAAATGAATTTCTTTTACTGACTTTTTTCTACCTCTTACAGCCATTCACTTTTGGCAGGGGGAATCCAAGTTAGGGGCTGCTGGGTTGCCAGCCAGGCAGGGTGAAGTTCAATGTCACGTGTACAGCAGCAGAGCACAGCCTCAGCAGGCGAACGTGCAGAGCGACTCAGAGCAAGCTCTTCCCATTTAGGAAGGGATCCAGGTTCAGGAGGAAAGCTTTGGCACTGCCAAAGGGTGGTTGTTGTCGGGTGCTTGTGAGGGGAGTGGGTATCAGTGAGCCTGACAAATACCTAGTTGGAAATAGTCACTAACAGAGTGAAATCTGCCCAGATGATTCTCCTGATTTGAAACCCGCTGGGCAAGGTCTGTGTAACTCTTGATTCAATAACAATTTGTTACAGGGATACAAAAGCAGCTCAGCTCGAGGCCTTAGGGTGCCTTTCATGCCATCCCACTTGGGGAGTGAAATCAGAGGAGCAAAGTGCCAGAGCAGCTACCTGTGGGCTCTGGAATTAGCTTTCTGTTGCATGTCCTCTAGTAACTGATGTTTCCAGGAATGAACTTGTTAAGAGTTTGCTCACCAGAATATTCATGGAAAGCAGACACATCAGGGGCATGAGCACAGCCAAAGCACAGTTGGTTTTAAAACATTAAAAAAAAAAAAAAAAATGTATGGAAAGTGTTGTGTGTGGTTTGGTGTTTTGGTTTTTTTTTTTATTCTTCACTCAGCTTTTGGAAAAAAGACTGGATGGGAGCGTGGCTGTGTGTGCATAGGATGACAGCGTTCACAGCGGCTAGTGTGAGCACACTTGTAAGACCTCAGGGAGTGACAAGCCTGAGATTGGTGGTATAATTATTTTGAATTTAGCTTGTTCAGAGTTAAGACTCCAAAGAAAATTACCTGGAGCGGTGATGATAAAGGAGGTGCAGAGGAGGGGCTTTGACTTCACCAGCAGAGGAGAGTGGGTGCCTGTAGAGAAAGAATCTGGAGGCTCAAACCCTCTGTTTCTCCACTTCCCCTTACTCTGTAAGTGCTGCGCTTATGTTAAGCAATCCCCATTCACAATGAAAGCCAGTGTACTTTATTTAATAACTGTGTTGCAGGGGTCCTCTGGGAACCGGAGTGCCAGAATTGGTTGGCTTTTTAATGGGGCCTGTCAGGGGAATTGGCTACAGATGGGGAAATGAGACATGTTCATGCATCTCTGGTTTTAACCTCCCAACACTGGAGTAGAGGGTGGGTTTTGTTAAGTGCACTTTGTGGCTCTTTCTCCTCTGTAACAGCCGACTACTTAATGCAAAATGCTGCTTCTCAGCTTTAACTCAGCAAGGCAAAGCGCTGAGTTACAAAAGCGCCGTGGGAGGGGAGAGAACGGGGAGAAAAGCACGAATGTTTATTTGCTCCCATTACGCCACTGCTGCTGTGAACGCAGATCGAAGTTTTCCTTCCAAAAGGCCCCTTGGCACAGGTTATTTGCACATAAATGGCCGCAGGTGATTTATTTATTCGGCACAGCTGGGTTCTGCAACAGAAACTGTGGGCTATACCTGCCAATACACTAATACTCCTCCCTGCAGTGCTCAGAGGGCATGTGGAATTTGCTCTGCTGCAGGAGGCTGGAGACTCAAAGACCATGGCTGAAATTCTCAAGGCTCTGGGATAATTTTATATATGTCGCATCCTTTTTGCTTGCTTGTTTGTTTTGCTCTATGACTGTGGCACAAACTAGTGCATAGGGACTTGTGTGCAGTGTTACGAGGAAAAGGATAATTATTAGGGAAGGAGTCAGGAAAAAAAGGCTTCCATTGCATAACCAGGCTAGTGTGTTACGCTAGCTGTGTATGTAGGGAAAGAAGAGTGCATCTGAGTGAGCAGCAGACATGGACTGGTGTGGGATTTCTCATTGGATAGGATTGGCAATTCAGTAACTCACTGTGTTAAATGCCACGTGGCCATAGAAAAGTTATTTTTTATCATAAGGTGTTCTAAACATGGCCAAGTTTAGATCTTGATGACTGGGTTTTGTTCCTTGAATACCACACATACTGATTTTGTGTGCGTTAGGGCTCTTAGTGTCCACCATTCTGTAGCCAGACATCATGGTCTGTTTATTTTCATCACTCATTAGAGAAAGAAAAGTTTCTCACAAAGACCAAATTCAAAACGTGTTAAGTGCAGGGTAACACATATTTACCTCTGCTGACTTCTAGGGTGAAAAAGACTTTCTGCAGAGAGTACCTGGATCCTGGAAGTTGGATACCTAGGAGTTTGCTGGGAGAGGATTGTGGGGGTGGGTGGATTTTGCGATCGGGTGGTTATATTCCTCAGTGGGGTGAACCAAGGATGCTGTGGACAGGAATTTGTTTTAGAAACCACCTTGCAAAAACTGGGGTCCTTGGAGCCATTGGTACAGAAAGCAGTCTGAAAAAATCTCTCACATCTTGCTTCAAAGATGCCCAAAGACTTTCAAGTGCAAATGGTTAGAAGCTCTCAGCTGACGTTTGAGCAAAGGGGATGGGTTGTTTTACTTCTCCCCCCTCTTTTTTTCCCCTAAGGGGAATTATCCACTCTGGTAGTTCCATAAAGGTTTTCCGCAAGGGAAACCTGTCTCCATTAGACAGTATATTTGCATGAAAGGCCAAAAAGCCCAAACCCTAGAGCACTGGAACCCCAAAGCACTTCTGTCTTTAGACATCTTTCTTCAATGAAAAACTTATTTGTTCCTCCGTAGCCTGATCCATTGCCTCTGGGCTGTGACTCTCGTCATATAAAATCTTAAGACAGGGAGGCTTTCCCTTCCTTTTCCACCTCTCCCTCATATTTGGATTGGATTAAAATTTGACATCCACGCATCAAACAAGAAAGAAGCTGAAGAGAAGATATTCTAAATGTTTAGGCAGCTGCTGTCACTGCCCATCTGGTGTAAAGGTTGTGCTTATACAAGACTTTGCATAGTGGGGTGGGAGAATATGGTTCTGAAGGAGTGAACTGAGATTTGGAAGACCTGGATTCTTGGTTAGTTCTCAGACGAGTCCTTTACTCTTCTGGTACTTTAGCTTGCTGTTTGCAGAATAGGGATTGTTAACATTCTCTTAAATCAGAAGAGGTGTTGCAAGCATATACATGTTATTGAGTCTAAGATTCTGGGCACTGTATAAACGCAGAAGAGTTTCAACCATTAAAATGAGTCAGTGAGGCTCTGAAGGGTGTGGAATGTAATTGGGGATTAAGTTCTTTTCTGGATTCACACTCCTCCAAACCTTGTGCATAAGAAGTTGAAATGAGCCTGTGGGAACCTGACATCCAATTCCTTCCCATTTCTAGAGGAGCAGAAAATATCATCTGGAATGTTCACTTAGGAAGTCAGCATATGTTGAGTTTTAACAGAGCTGAGGTTATTTAATCTTCATCTGCTACTTTTGTAGGAATTGAGACTGGTTTTTTTCAGTGGCATTAGAGGAAATAGGATAATTTCCCAAGTTGGTCCCCCCCACTTCTTTTTATGACAAAACCCCATCTACTTAGGGTTAGCTTTATTATAAAATTTTCCATTTAACAAATCCATTACTACAAAAATGTCATGAAACGCTTCTCTCCCATTACGGAACAATAAATCTAAATGTAGAAACTGGAGTTCTCAGTGGGAAAAGGTCTAATTTTTTTTCATTCTCTTTTGTTTTATCCCTGTTTCTACCCTTGGAAATAGAAATGTCCTCATGTAAAGTAAAACAACTTCAACTTTCTTGAGATGATGGAGCAACTTTTATTTATACCAATTTAAAAGTCTTGGATGCAGGACCAAAATGTGGATGCATATCATGTCCAACTATTTCTTAAGTGACCGTGCTTTTGAACACTCAAATTGTCTGGTTGAGAGAGGATAGGAGTGATGGTCTCACATAAAGAATATGGAAAGGTTTAGAGTACAGAAGAGGAATCAGAATCTCACTGTGCTAGATAACTTACAAAAGTAGGATAATAGTGTCCAAGAAAGCCAGAGTCAAGCTTGCTGTGGAAGGTGGAAAAAGACCCAAATATGTCCAGTTTCTGTTCATGCAATGACAGCTTATTAATGTTCTTAACTATATATCCATCAGATATTCTCTGAAGCCATTCTCTTATTCCCACTAGTAGAGTACCACCTTTGTGTGAGTACAGTAGGCTAGTCTAGCACTCAGGAGTAGCATTTGGCTCCATATTTTGCCAGAGGCTTCTGAGGTGTCCTTGGGTAAGCCACTGAGGGGGTCGTGGGTGTGGTAAAATCCCCTTAAAGGTTGTATGTTGTCCCTCACAGTTCTTGGTTGTTTCTTAGACTGCAAAGCCATCTAGGTCCTTAAGCAAGATCTGCTCTTTCCCATGTTGTTGAGGGTTTTTTTTTGTTTGTTTGTTTTTTAAGCGGATGGGTGCAGGGTGGGAGAGTGGAGAACAAGAGGAAGACTCTTTTGCTTGCCCTCTACTCCCTCCACTCACTGAATAGCTAAGAGACTGCTTACACCTCAGGAGGTAGGTTTGATTTTAAATCCTTCCTGCTAATTGAGCAAAGAAGGGATTTGAAACTGGGCCTGTTCTATCCTAGATTATGGCTTTAAGAGTGCTGCTGTGTTGGTGACAGGGTTCTCCGTACTTCTCTTGCTGAGGAAGAAGGGAGGAGGAAGAAAGAAGGGATGTATTAAGACACTAGAAACACACTGCCTGTGTAAGACCCGGAAGATGAGGCAGAGAGGAGTATCTCGCATGCAAATTCAGCCAAAGTATGGCTGTGAAGGAAGTTCTGAACATCTGCCAATTTTAAATGATTATAATGTGCTTAACTGCAGAAATACAGGTGCCTCAATAATGTATGAGCATAAAGATTACCAGCAGAATTACTTTCGGTGCCAACTGGTTTTGGAGCAGAAGCCAGGTGGAGGTTTTATGAGCGCCAATAGCACCTACATGTTCAAGGACTGTTTAGGGATCTAGCAGTTAGCTCTCCAGGAATGATTGCTTAGCTCTGCCCAGCCTGCCAGAGATGTCCTGAGGATCAGTACGCAATTGCTTGGACATCAGAATTCAAAGGTGCTTGCGAGTACCTACAAAAATGAGACCAGGTTGGCTCCTCAGGGGTGTCTGCAAAGATGAGACCGGAACTTCATTTTTCTGAAGGAAAACAGAGCAGAAATCCTGTTAGTTCTTTGCAGTAGGCTGTTGCTGGCCTGAATATTGCATTTGAGTTTATGTGATGAAGAAGGGAATGTTGTTCATGGTGTTGCTGGAGGTAACAAAGTAGGATTTAGACCCTGAAGCATGTTCTGCAGTCCCAGATGAAGAAACAGGCTGCTAGGACACATGTGAGGCAGCGTAAGACTGGAAACACTGCTGGGAGAAGTGCAACAGGAGAAGCTGTAATCTGGCAGCAGTGAAGCTTTGCAAGATTCTCTTAGCCTTTGCATTTCACTCAAGCCTCAAAACTTGTAAAGGTCAAGGCAAATTCTGTACTCCCCCAGAATTACAGGGAAGGCTGTGTTTCTGGTGTCTGGGGGTATTTATACTTTTTTTTTTTTTGTTTGCTTCTCTTCCTCTCCTTGTTTGTGCACATGTTTTTTGCAGGTCATTGGGCATCAAGGGTGGGAAAAAGTTTTAGTGTTAGGAAAAAATAGTCAGTGCCCCTCACACATGCACGGCTCGTGCACGTACGTCCTGCGTTTGACAGCAAAATCAATTAATCATTAGGAGTCTCCTCCTGGTATCAGCACAGAAAGGTTTCTATTCTGCAGAAAGCAAAAAGCTTACAGAAAAAGGCAAAACGTAAAAACATTTTTCCCTCTAATTTTTTTTCTCTCTCCTGTTTCCCTTTCCTTTCACATAGCCACTTGCTCACACCTGCAGATGTTGACACAGCAGTCTAGCTAGCCAGAGCTGCCAGTCAGTGCAAACATTGTGGGAAGGCAGTAAATATCACTCTGAGGAATAAATGTCCCCCCCCCATCAGTCCCACTTGGGAGCAATGTATTTTATAGGTCTCCTTTCTCTGCCCCTCTCTCTTTGTTCTCTTGAGAGAGGGTGTGTCCATGGGGCTCCCCTTGCATTTCGTAAGAGACATGAATTGACCCTTCCTGCCCCTTGTTTCCTGCAGGGAAGGAGAGCCTGCGGAAAGCTCTCTGAAAATTTGACCAAGATGTGTTCGCTGATGGAGAGTGTTAGTCCCTTCTCTCTCTTCTGGGATACTTGTCCCCTGTGCCCATGTTTGCTTCTGATTTAATGCAGTGCTGAGAATGAGCTGTATTCCCAGGCTGCTGTGTGGAAAGAAGGGCAAATATGTCATTTCTGTGAGCTGAAATCTTCAAGGTGAGAGAAGGGATCAAGTATAAAGCAGGAGGCACTCTACATGAAGGTGACCTGGTGGTCATGGGATTTTCATTTGTTTGCAGAGAAGCCCTGTGGATATGCATGTATACTGCTGTACAGAGAACAATGCCACTGCAGAACAAAAAATGACATTCATGGTACTTTGATCCTATACATCAGGAATACAGCTCTGGCACAGGTTGATCTTAGTCAAACGTGATTACCCGTAGCTGGCCATCCAGCATTTCCTACTGGAAGCGTGCACGGCCTGGCACTTCTTCCTGCTGCAGCAAGGGCCCGTTTCATGCAACCTCTCTTCTAAGGAGCACTGGCAAATGGATCCTTCCCTGATAATCTTCAGCAGGCACTAAGTAAACAGGTTCTAGGTTTCCTGTCTTTTCTTAGAAGAACACAAAATCATGCAGAGGGACAATGTTGAGATTAAATGAGAAAAGTTTAGGTCACAAAGATGACTTGAGACTTCGCATCCACACAGAGAGACCTCTCTTTGCTCTGTAGGCAAAATTAAAATTCACAGCAGTTCCACAGTGGTTCTTCCCACTTAATCCACACCCAACGCTGCCATCACTAACTCTTCAGCCCAAGTAATGAGGACCAGGACCTTTTTCCTACTTGCCCAGCCAGTTATGAGCATGCATTTCTGCATCCCATCCCAGGAGACAACATTGTCGGTTGGGATAGAAGCAAGCACAGCTAGTTTCCCTTTTTTTTCCCCCTTATCTCAACTTATTCTTTGTGTCCTTAGTGCTATAACAGCCATTAGTTCACGAAAACGTCTAAATAAAAATTCCAGTTAGCCCTCATCTTTGGAAGACTTGTTAAGTTCAAGGCCCCAGTTTTAAAAGAAAAAAAAAATGAGACATGCTGATATGAGCATTAAAATTCTGTGGTAATAACTGCAGCATGTTTGAATTGGAAATTATTTGCTTTCTCTAATCCTCAAAATAAGCCAAATAAACCCAAACCGCCTCACTGCAAAGGTGACTCTCACTTTTTTGTCTGTTTGGAGTTGGCTGTGATGATCCTGAATATTTTTCCATGACTGAAAGGAAATAAAATCCAGCATTCTGTGACTGCAGCTCTGAAAGGGTTTGGTTTGTTCCAGCAGGTGCAGTGGCTTTAGTAGCTGTGTAGGGAAAAGACTCTGTGGCTGCAAATACAACAGGGAATTAAGGAAGATGGGGCACAAGTCTGCTTCTGACTTGGTGAGGGATATTAGCCGAGTTACGAAAACTTGGATTTTTCCCTCTGTTCAAGCCTGACTGGCAGGCATGCTGCACAAATACACTCATTGGTACAGGTTTTCCACTCTGGCCAGAGTCTGCAGCTGAGGATGGTGTTAAGAAAGAAGCTAGTGGTTGGCTCCTTGGCTTAGGACTCAATTGTACGCTAACCTCCATGTATAATTAAAAAGCAGCCTGAGGGAATACTAGCCCATGAGTTCCTTTAAACTCTACCATCTGGCCAGGACCCCAGGGCCCCTAGTGACAAAGGAGCTGAGCCAAAGCACGGTAGCGTTCCAGCTGCACCCCGTCTCACCTCCCGTGCTCCCCTTACCCTGCAGACTGCAGAGGGAATCCACTGACATTGGATTCAACTCTGCACCAGCTGGAAACATCCCTACAACGAGGGTCTCATCCATCTGAGGACAGTTGGCAGCTCATTGCCCTGCCAGCATGGCCTAATTCTTTTCAAGAAGAGCTTTAGTTAGAGGGATGAGGTTAATTTTTCAAGTCAATGCCACAGTGAAAATAGTTTTTGTTCTTTCGTTCTAGTTTGTTTTGTTTTTCAAAAATATTATTGTCTCCTGAGAAATCATCTCTATTTTAATTTCAGAGAAGATTATTTTTATTTTCTGCAAGTCCAAAGTGTACGTTTTTATAAATCAGTAAAGAAAGTGCCTGATCTCTGTTCTGCTTGGTCCCCTGTAAAACTGTACACTCTGATTTAATACAAGAGTTGTCTGTCACTGACAATGGATGACTCTACCTAACAGAACTGTTGATGCACAAAAGTTATTTCCATCACATCCACAAGCTTAAAGAATGTGTTTTGCAGATGCAATTAATTTGAAACAAACCCTGTGTATCCTGTAGAAAAATTAGGACGCAGCAAACCCAGGCGAAAAAGAATGGCAGCTAAGCCTGTTCCCTTGTCAGAACCGCACGCAGAGCTGAGTAGTTCAGAAGCAGACACTGGGACTACTCCATTCCTAGAACTGAAAAGCCTGTTAAAAAATGCAGGTGTGCGCCCTTTGCTGGATAGAATAATGTTGGCTTGGATGAGTCATTGCACCTCAAATCCCCAATCTAGTGAATACCTACTGTAAAGGACATTACCAGGGCCTTTGGCTATAATATCCTCTTAAAAGGCACCTAAAATGCGTATAAAATTGGATGAGAGTATCCTAGTGCCAGCTGCCCTGTTAATCACCTGGGCTGCTGCTGGGAGGAGGAAAGAAGGGAGGTAAGCTCTCCTGCTGCATCAGGACTGAGGTAGGCACCATTCCCTCCACTGCAGTTTTGGCTTATCTGATGTACATCGCTTGACACCTGGACCTTGGTGCACAACAGAAAGAATAGGTCTGATGTGCTTTCTGCATTCTGCGCCCTGTAGGAGAGCACTCCTGAGGTGATTGCCTGGCCTTTGGTAGGTAGCATCATGTATTAGTGTGTTTGTATTACTACTGCAGGAAGAAGGCCAGGCAGGTGCCAGGACCACCGTATGCTAGGCAGCATGCAGGCACAGCACAAGGAAGGTGGCCTACCATCTTGCAGAACTTCAGGGCTGTTCCTCTGTTAAGGTCTATTGCACTATTTTTTTTTTTCCTTCCTCTCTGAGAAGGGACAAAGGCCTGATCTGATCTGATCTATGGTTTGGTCTTCATAAAGGTCAGCGAGTGTTCAGGCCTGACCAGTTTGAATGTTAGAAGTGATGCCTGACTTTTTATTACTTATTTCTTGCATTACTGAGAGACTGGATATAGGAGAGTGTTGGGGCTTAACATGTGAGGATACTTGGCAGCAAGTTCAGGCAGTGGCAAGGCGAATAATAGGATTTATTAAATACCTGCTTGCTGCCTAGTCAACGAGCTTGCCAGGCAGTGTGCGGCATCCAAATAAATGTACGGGAGCTTTGGACCACCAAGGCTGACCTCCAGCACTTGGACAAGCAGGAAAGCCTTATTAGGAGTTAGTAAGAACAGGCACTATATTCTCTCTTGAGACCCAGCCATCAGTGTGCAGCACATGCACAATGGCAGAACAATCACACAGTGTCTGCAATGCTTTGTGACAACCAAATAGCAAAGGTTTCCATACCGATGTGCTTACCATTAGGTTTCCATATTCATGCTCCCACCTATCTTGGCTTCTCCCCAGAGCTAGAGTGGGAGGACACTGTCAATTATTCTATTTGTGCTCTGTCCACAGTCTGAAACTCTGCCCATTATTCTAGGGAAGACAGCTGTTTTTGTTGAAATGAATGGCTGAAAACAAGTTAACAATACTGACACTTAAATTGACATAATTAGGCTTCAGAGTCAATACCCACAGAGACCTGTGAGAGGAGCTGGTATTTATCATAGCTGTTGTTTCAGTTCTTTTGCAAAAGGATAAGGTAGAGCTGCGCTGGGGTATAATAAAAAAAAAAAAAAAAAAAAAAAAAAAAGAAAAAGAATAATAAAAGAAAGCCAAACCAACACTGGTTTGGAAACATAAGGGTTATTGCTTTGCTAAATGGAGAGCTGAAGAGTCCTGTAGTCTCTGCTGGATGCTGCTAAAAGATATGCTCCAGTGCATTGTTAGCTGCGTATGCAGTCTGACACTTCTCCTAGTTTCCAAAATATTTTCCTCATAATCTCATGGTTTAATTGTTGCATGTTTTTGACGTATAGCCCACCTGGCTTTGCTTTTTTCCTTTTTGTTCTCTTTTTTCAAATCCTGTTGCAACTCCTTCCCTTTGTTACACATCCTAGCTTGTCGTAATGCAAAATTTTAGTTCCAGGCATGTAGCTCTGTGCTTTCTTGTGTGAAATCTGCAACGGTGTCCATTTGTGCCTTCCTCTGCTCTTGTAGTGTGCACATGTAGGGTGTTCCTGTGTTACTCCCTGCACACAGAATCATAGAACTATTAAGGTTGGAAAAGACCTCTAGGGTCATCAAGTCCAACCATCAACCCAACCCCACCATGTTTCCTAAACCATGTCCCAAAGTGCCACGTCTACGTGTTTTTTGAACTCCTCCAGGGATTGTCACTCCACCACCTCTCTGGGCAGCCTATTCCGATGCCTGACCACTCTTTCAGTAAAGAAATTTTTCCTAATATCCAATCTAAACCTACTCTGGCACACCGTTAAGGCATTTCCTCGTGTCCAGTAACATGCAGTGTTATTGAGTGGTAACTTTGTTTACCATACACTAACTAGAATAATAAGTTATCATAGAGGAAAAGGAAAAATATTTTTGATAAAACTCTATAACCCCTTTGCTAGTTTACCTGGAAATAGCTCTGAGCAGCCTGATACTAGCAGAGGTGCTTGACGTTTTTTTTTGTTCCTGTACAGCAATAGTAGAACAGTGCAGGAGACCAAGCTCTCTACCTCCGTTTGTGTAATGAGGCCACTGGAGGTAGAAGTTGAGACACAGAGTTGCACATGGAAGATGTTGAAATGATCTTAAAACAGACCTACGTAATTAAAGTATTTCACATTTTCCTGGAACACTGGTTTTGTGCTATTCGTTTCCTGACAAGGAAGTCTGTTTAATGTGTTCGATTTATTTTATTTTATTTTATTTTTAGCACTGCTGGAGCCCGGGTGTAGTATATCCAGAAGCAATAGAGCTTTTATAGGAATCTGTGTCTTTCAAGCTGGCATTTGCCCTTTGCAAGCAAAAAAGAAATGCTGAAGTCTCTACAATGTCTAGTGAATCCCCCAAGTCAGCCACAGAAGTCTGAAGGCCTATAAAACAAGGTACACCATAGATCCAGGCTCTCCTGCAGGATTGTTTTTTGAAAACAATGAAAAGGGCTTGAGTTGCAAACTCAGACAAAAAAAAAACAGTGCTCTCCAAAGACAAAAGATACCAAAGGATACTTATCTTGGGAGCTGCCCTGAAGTGAAGAGCTGGGGAGTAAGGTTTGTCTTTACCATTTCCTATGGGTGCAGGTTACTTGGATCCAAGCCCTTGTGGTTGGCTTGGGTTCTTCCAAAAAAACCTATAAAATTTATTTTCTCCCTTTTCCTTACAAAAGAAAAAGCTAGAATAAAAAGTTAGTGAGTGAGGAGGAGAAAAGCAATAAGGGAATTATAAAAATGCAGTATTCAGCTTCCCTAAGGCCACTCTAGAGTACAGCTGTCCCAGTTGCCTCAGGCAGCTTGCCCAGAACTGAGGGAAGCTTCAAACTTCTTTTCCCATTACAGAGACACGCTTTCCCAGAATGCTGTCTCTGAGCCTCAATGCCTAGCTCCTGTGGGCCGACTTCCACTTCCAGGCTATTTGCCATGTGTCTAACTCACAAGTGTGAACTCTGCAAGTCCCCTTCTCCACGCTGGCCTTTCATGTCTCCGTGCTCAAAACAAGGGCTTTCAGTCCAAAATAGCATTTATTGTAGATTAAGGAAATCATCAAGAAAGAGAGAAAGGGAAAGAGAGCACAGCATGTTTATCTTGAGTTTCTTAACATGAGAAATTATTCCAACCTCTCACAAATTAGCAAACCCAATTCATCAACTAAAGGGGCTGGCTGGCTTTCAAAGAAAATAGTGGAGAAAGAGCCTAGCAAAGAGAAACCATTCACTACTGCATGCTTATGAAGACAAAGAGTATTTTAAGCCTCTGTCCTGCCAGTTGTTCTATGTGGGTAGATCTGTTTTTTCTAGTCCAAAATTAAAAAGGAAAAAAAAAAAAAGTTTAAAAAAAGTGAAGACTCATGGTGGCTAGGCTGGGAGGAGCTGCTCAAATTTGATTCAGACCAAAAAAAGAGCAAAGCCCTGACCTCTGAGATGAAACATGGCTTTCTCCCCACCATACTCTGTATCTGAGGTTCAGAGACTTATATGAAGCTCGGCTATAATTTTGCATAAGCTATCTTATGCAAACTTCAGGCATATAAAGTTAAAGCATCCTATTTAGGAGGATGGTCTTTGGAAGTGTCTTTTAATGGTAACAGTGACAGATTCATCCTGCAGTCAGTCCGACTGCCTCCCTCTTCATTCTTGAATCATCTAAGGTGCCTAGACTCTTAGCTTATGCCCCTCAGCTGAGGTAAGCCTGTCTATAAATGATAGACATCTCCTATGCTGTTGTCTTGTAGGGAGAGTGTTCTCAAATTAGCATAAAATGGATGTGCCTAGATCTCTGGTTTACCTGAGGTTATCTGAATATCATGGTTGCTTGAACTAGACCTTTTAGGGATGCCTAGTCCACATGGCTCCCTGTAATAATGGCTGCACAGGGATGTTACTGGAGGACTTGCCAAGATACTTGAATAGGAGAGTAAATACCTGATAAATGTCTCTGGCATCTCTGTGCAATCATTAAATGAACTCAAGTGACAGGTCTCCCACTCTGTTATCCTACAGTTGAGACACAAGTTTTCAGCTCTTGGATGAGATGACTGCAGAGACAAAAACAGCTGGCTGGGAGGTGAACATGAGCAAGAGGCCAGACCAAAGCTACATCTGCTCACCTAGGACTGAAAAGGCAGGGGCAACCAAATCAGCTTTGCTTTTCCTGCACAATATCAAGTCACAAACAGGTTTTGATATTTGTCTTGAAAGATGAACCACTATGACTGCCATATTGTCAAGGTGCAAGCCACGTCTTGCTTCTCTGATTCTCAGGCAGAGCAGAGATTTCTCTTGCAAGTTTAGAGTTGGTTGGGGTATGAGATAGTTGGTTTCTGTTAATTTGTCAACAGCCATGGGATGAATGGCCACCGTAAACCTCGCAAGCTTCTATTCCAAGTGTAATATACACTTCCTCTGCCTTTCCTTTTCTGAGTATTATTCGCATGTGTGCAATCAGTGAAACACATAAAAGAGCTTGGGGGAGGGGGGGGGAGGCAAAACACACCAAACAAGCAACCCTTCTTCTCCCCTCTCAAATGTACCGCAGTTGATCCAGGGGAAAAAATGAGAAGAAAAAACAATCCATAACAGATGTTAGTTGCATTATTGCCTCACTACTGAAAGTTGCTTTGATTTTCCCAGTGAAAGGGTAGAGAAGAATCAGCATAGAAACAGCACTGAATACTTTTCAACTAAAGCATATTTACATTTTAGATATTGAGTGATTATGAGCTGCACACTGTATGCCACAGACCTAGAGAGTAAGAAGGTTTTTGATGCAGAAGTCAAAATACTGGCTTAAAAAAAAAAAGAAATGTATCAAACTATTTTCATCAGGGTTGCTTTGAACTTCATGCCATGTTGAAGAATGTCAAGTGCTTTTCAGTTTCAAGCTTCTTCACACGCACCTTTGAATTAATGGCTGTGAAAGTGTGAAAGATGAGTGAATATTATCCTCACTTCATATTTGAGGAAGACTAGGACTGACATGACTTGCTGAAAGTAGTGGGAGGAGTAGGTAAGCCTTTTGTTTGGACTAGTTGGACTGACCTTTTTTGAAATCTTAAATGGAGCACAGGTGAATTGGATGTAAAGGCTATTTTTTATTGCTTGCCAAGATCGCAATTTTGTTAGTCAGCACATAACCTATCATAGAGGCTGTACGAATGGGATCCATGCTATAGATACTCTCTAACGAGGGGCCTGCCAAAAACACCAGTGCTGGCATTTTGCCCAGTAGTATTCTTGGTTTCTTTCCACCATTTATGAATAAAGAAAAAAATGTCATTTAAAAAAAAGATCATAAAATAAAATAAAGAGTTGTTAATGGGTAATGCTCAAGCAGACAGCAGAAGAGACCTCTTAATTCCGAGAAAACCTGTAGTGGAACAGTGCCATATGTTTAAAACATATGGACTGATGAAATAACATGCCTCTGGAGGGAGGGCGCTCCAAGGCATTACACCTTGCATGGTAGCATTTGAAACCAAAATGTAAAAAAAAAAAAACATGGTGGGAGTAGGGCAGCACTACCTGCTCCACAGACATGTTAATGAGGCAAGTGGAGAGCTAATGGACTACTAATTAAGTATGTTTTAGACCTTCATTTAACTAAAGGAAATATTATTGTGCTGTGGTTACCCAGGAGGTCAGAGATTTCACAGTTTAAAGTTGTAAGAAGCATCCCTGAGGGTTATTAAGCCATAACCTTTTAGATCTCCCAGGAATGAGCATTCAGCAAAATACCATTAGCCTGTGAAATCACATGGTCTTCATACCCTCCTTTCCTCCAATTTTTGTTACATTCACCTGCTGGGTCTAGTTTTAAATTAGACTGTGAGCTCTTCCTGGCTTTCTTTGTATTTGCGTAGAGACTAGCACAATGGGGCCCTGATACTGAATGAGGCTTTTGGATCCTACTATAATACCAACATATGAGTAATGAATAGCTAATAATAATAATAATAATAACAATAATAACAATAATAGTGTCTGCTTTGTGTACGAGCTTCCTTTTTTTTTTTTCTTTTTTTTCTCCCCTGCTCTCATTCATGTGAGTTACCTCACCCTCAGTGGCTTGAGCCCACAATTTCTTTTCTTATTTTGCTTTTGTAAATTGGAGTGTCTCCAGTCTAGCAAGTAGACTTACACTGACACGCTGGAGAAGAGCACAGGGCCCTTATGGGAAGAAGAGGGCATATAACAGGTAGCATAGGCGTTCAGTCAGGTCAAATAACAGTGTTGTACCTTGGGTCTCAAGCTCCATCCGAGCTGCCTTTATGGATTTTTTGGTAGCCTCTCTCCTGATTCTTGTGACCTTTCCGGCTGTTTCTTGCTTCACAGTTACAAAGGGAGGATGGATGCTAAGGGCAACTCTACACAGAAGCCCATGCTATAAACAGGGATGGCTTCTCTAAGGGAAAATTGCCTCTACTAAAAGAGATTTCTCTAGGGACAGATCACCGTTCCCTCAGAGGGAAAAGATGGGCAAAGCACAGAAGGCAGCCTCTGTACAAGGAAAAACAACATTCCACCAAAATTCTATATGTCAGAATTAAAACACTGAGAGAAAGAAAAGGGTACAGTTAGTTACTTGTGAGCTACCGTGGTCTAGCACTGATTACAGCTCTGTTTAAGTGCTTGGTTGCTTCTTAATGGCTGCCTATTCCAGCACTGTCTCAATTATCTAATCCTTTAAATTTGAGGGAGACAGATTTCTTTAGTGGATGGGGTTTGTGGGGGGGAGGTTTTCTAATGTTAAGATGGATACTTAGCCTGTGTAGATGCACACACCTTCCCTTTGAGTTACGAATTATTTTTGGATTTCTGTATTGGCTGTTGAGTTTTCTTTCTTCCCTTTATCCCTGCGAAGGTGACCCATCGTTGCTAAGCAGATATGGGTAATGAAGAGTGATGCTTTGCTTGAGCTTGTAGTTCCTAGACCAGGTGAAAATGAGGGCGCAGTGGAGTCCTTACAGGGAAGTCTTACACTGGAAAGGCCAGTTCTATAATGGACTTTCTGTAGCCCCTTTTGTTCCTCACACTTTATCCTTGCATCCTTTTCAAGTGACTTCCTTGCTACCATACTGCTGCTTCTGCACCAAAGAGCACCCCCTGTTCCCTTAGTTACCTGTTTGAAGTTGAAGGAGGGGGAGCACTGCCGAAAGGATACTCTGTCCCTCATATACGCACACATCAGCTGTAGATAAGAATGTGATCTCAGGGAAGCAGTGTGGACCTTATATTTGGAGAGGTGCATCCATGAGTGTGTGCTCTGTTTTAAGGGGGAGATGATGCTTTGGGAAGACTGTAGTCTTCCAGAACCAAAAGCTGTGCAGTGGGTTGCTGTCTCCTTTTTTCAGAGGTGCATACACTCCATTGACTGTGTTCGTGGATATTCTGAAGATAACCATGAGTTAGTCTGCCTGACTGTCTAAAGGAATACAGTGTAAGGATGGGTCTTTCCTAGTACAGTTTTTGGTTGAAAGGAGACTCTGAGAGGGGTGTAGAAAGGGAAAGAGATAACCCCCAGGAAAGTCAAACTATCTATTTATTTAGTTATGTGTTTTGGGTTGCATTTTGCATTAATCGCTGCCACACACAGGAGCCCTATAATTTATTATTGGTGATAAGTGTGGACAGTAGCTATTATTTTTGCTCCCTGTTCTAAAACATGGCAAGCAGGGACACTTAGATTTATGGAACATGCATTATTCAAATCTCAGGGCCTGATGGCTCAGCATGAACAATCCCAGCTATTTCCAGAACCTTTCAGTCTTTCCTCCTTTATTCCTCCTTGTTTTTCCCTTCCCTTAGTTTTTCTTTTCTTGCTGTTTTGTTAGGCTAGATCAGGACAAGGGGAATTTATTTAGGCTAGGGTAGCTCCAGTGAAACTCACAGTTCCACACCAGCAACAGGACAGGCCTCATGGGGACTTCACAGGCTAATGCATAGGGCCCTGGTTAATGCCCATTATGCAGAGCCGGAGGAAAAGGTGGTGTGTGTTTGGATAGATATCTAACTGCTAGAAAATGCTGATGTGATGCAGTAAAACCTGGGTGAATAGTTTCCTTGTTCAGAATCTTCTTTATTTAGCTTTTAGTGGCTGACTTTCTCTGGAGCTGTTGTAGGGCTGGAGCAAAGGCTGTATGTCTACCTAGGCTAGCGCTCAAGGCACTAAAGCTACTTCACCTCTCATCATCAGGAGTGAACTGCCTCTAGGTATGCCTGAAATCACTCTCGCATCTGCACTCATCATGTTAACAGGTGGATTTCATGCTGACGATCTAGATATCTCCACTCTCTTTTTTTGGGTATAAGCTGTAGGGTATAAATTGTGGGAGCTTAGGGTGTTCCCCTGTCAGATGTTTCCTCTAGCCAGTGCATAAATTTTGGCTAGTTTCTCCCTCTAGCTGGTTGCAACTGCTGCTTAATGAATAGCAAAGGATTTCTGTAGGAAGGCAGAAGAGTTGGTTTCTAGGAAGCTCCTGCTTATGAGCAGTTAGAAGCAAAAGAAAAAAACAATATCTGGTGTGGAGCCATGGGAAAGCTAGTAAATTGTGGGGAGCCTTCAGACCAGGTGGTAAAATCCATAGGTGGTAGCAAAACTGAAAAAGAAACCTTTATCATTAAGAATAATGTATGGGGGCCTAAACAGGACCACAGCTTGGAAAGACAAGAATAGGCACAAAGTAATCCTCAAAGCAGGAGCAAACTTTCAGCAAAATGAAATTATGGGTGACTTTATTAAGTGAATTCTTTCTGTTGAGACTGCTAGGATACGCTCCCAGGGCTAAGTATCTTTTAAGGAAATAAGTGAGGTAGAATTGGGGGAAAAAAGATAAATACACAACAGAGTAAATGGCAATTTTGAATCAAAATGGATTGGGAAAAATCAGTGGGAAACAAGAAATTCTGTCTCTGTGTGTGGAAAATATGTGGTAAGGTCAGACAAGCATTCTGTGTAGATTTGTGTGGGCTCTATTGAAATACCAGTTCTGATAGAGCCTTTAGTGAGACAGATTTAAGGCCTTGAAGACATAAACATGTTAACTGTTTTCTGCCTCTGAAATACCACAGCGAGGAGACACTTACAGCCATGCTTTTGATGGTTTAGGAAAGAAACAAAATCTATACTAATTCATAATTGGACCAAAGTTAGAAGTCCTGATTGCGAGTGCCGCTGACCTTTTGCCATGTCATCTGGAACAGAACTTTGTGGCTTGTGCCTTCCTATAATAGGATTATGCTGAATTATCCAAACTGAAATTGAACACACATAGCAGCAGCACGTGGACTGGAGAAGCAGTTTATCAGGCTCAAGCAAATGTTGTTTGTGGCAGCTAATTTCTTGAATGCACAATAAGGAGTACTGGCCCCCATTTTAGGCACTTTGGATGTTAGTTCTGAAACAGAAAACTGTATCTGGTGGGAGAAAAGAAAAAAACTACTTTTTTCTTTTTAAAGTGTAAAAATTAGTCATAAATCAGGATGGAAAGTTGGAAAGGCAAGAACAAACAGATGATAGGAAATTAATTTCTACGAAAAATTCTGAGGAAATTGAGTATGACACAGTCCAAAGCTTTGATGAGATTGACATATACCTGCAGCACACTTTGATTTCCACAAACTGGCATTTTTATAGAGTTTTTCCAAAAGAGGTTTTTTCAGCCAGTGTTGCTTATTGTGGCTCAGTCATTATGAGTGACATGAATAGACCAAGTCTGTTGTCTTCCCAGGGGAATCACTTGAAGAGTGACATGACACAAAACTTCAAATAAGTAGATTATTAAAAACTGGGATGATAGTTTTAAGAGTCTAGAGGGAAAAGTAAGGATATTGAAATCCTTACAATGCTTTGTATATTATTTATAGTGTTAGGATAACGCCTAGAGGTGAAATACAGTTCGTGTCCCAAATTCAGCATGTTCTAAACAGCAAAGGCTTGAAAGTGTGTTAACAGGCTGCTATCAAGTATCTGCAATGTATTTTCTCTGTCTGTAAATAAAGGTGAGAACATGAAACTGTGTGGACATAAAAGAGGTGGTAAGGAGAACAGACTAGCCAGACCACCCACAAATTTTAGATGGTCTCGAAACCCAGAATCAAATCTTGCAGGTTGTGTTCTTATGAAAAAAGTGGGAGAAAGACAAAACTATCACGGGCAATCATACACTAAGTGCATCAGAGATGCCAATAGTACGTGCCAGAGGTTTTTGGCAATAGGTATAAAGGAGAGATTAATGGACCTATCAGGAAATGAGAATAATAATTAGTGAAGTGTATAAACACAATTAATGTGTTATTTATAATGTGGTGGTTCTCTGAAAAGTGTCACAAAAGTGTGTTTGTTGGTAGGTCCCAGCTGGCATCTGTGAGGGTTGAATTTGATCCTTCCCGATTCAGGCAGTGGAGTGTGGGGAAGGATGTGCTGTTTCTGGCAGTAGCTGAGAGACCTGGAGCTGCCCATGTAGTTGTGTCATGAGAGGCACCTTCCTTGAAAGCACAGCTCAGATTTTTAGGAATGTATTAGTTAAATCCAGCATCTCAGTCTTTGCTTACAAACCTAGCTGCTATGCTCCCAAGATCTGTCCCTCTTCCAGTTAGGACCTGACTTTTAATAGCTTCCCTTTCTCTGCTTATTTCTGATCTTTACATGGTATAGCTGTTCTTTTCAGCTATGACTGATGTTACCAGAGTAGGGTGTCTTTTATTTCTTCCCTACAGTCCTCTTTGTCACCTTAACTCTCAAGACATTGCTAACCTAATCTAAGAGACCCTGTTTTTGACTACCTCCTTCAGTAGGCTAGTCCAGTGCAGATGTTTGTACCCAGCAAGTTCTGGTAGAGTCCAGCAGGCAACATGCAAGGGATTTGGGGCTCTACTCTGGATCCCAATAGCTCTCTTAATAGCTATAATTTGTTTCGTCTATCACTGCCTCAGTTTCTCTGCTTGTAAAATTAGTATAATAATAAAGTCAAAGCTTACCTAGAGCAGGAGTTGGCACAGTAAGTCTTAAAGATGTGATGCTGGCAGATGTGGAAAGAAGGACATATTGGACGCTGCAGTAAAGAATGCTTATTATATTAAGTTTCTCTTAGTATCCCTCTCCGATTCCTTTGCGGATTTTCTTGTTTTCATCCTAAACTGTGATTAGTGGAGTTCCCATATAGCGCACTTAAATTTTTGCAAGCACTGGTGCCAAACATCTACTATCTCAGATAAATGTTATAGCCTTTCTTGTGCTGACAACTTTTTAGAAGTTGTCAGGTAGAAGGAAGGAGAAGAGCAATCTTATTTAATTTTGTGCTAATTCTCTGTTTCATTTAGGATGCTTGCTGTTTAGATAGTGTAGCAGGGTTGGAGAATGTCAGTGGGCTTTTCTGGAATGAAGGGGGGAGGATCAGATGCCTCTGTAACACACGACTTGTACATTCGCAACTTCAGCATATGTAATAAAAGCACCTTAATGAGCAGAGGCATGATATCTGTATTGCACCCCACTTGCTGCCTCCTTCACTGCATTTTGCTACTCATCTATTTCATATTGAAGTTCTCCCCAGAAGGCCAGTCATCATTTTGTGTTTTAGATATATTAGTTCCCCTTAAGAGTTCTGATGTTGCTATTAAAAAGCATGACACTGGCATACATTTTTGCATCTCCAAGGAGCTGGGTCGGTTCCGTCATTTGATCTTCAAAGTTATAACATGACTCGTCTTACGAAACAGAACAGGACTTAGCAGAAACACACAGTAAGGGCTCTACTGTATCTGCATGCGTCAAACGTAAAAAATGGCAGATATTGCTCTATAATTCTTACCTAAAGAATTTCATGAGGTGCACCTTGTCCTTCCAAACTACTGAAATTAGATGAGCTCCCAAGAGAAATTTTGAGACAAGAGAGATAGGAAAACCTGCATAAGGTGGAGACCGACCAACTGCAGCTTACCTTTCTGCTTACTGAAAGCAACACCATAACTGTTCTTCAAATCTTTGTGAGCAATCAGCACTTGGAGTAAAGCCTCTGGCTAGAGCTAAGCTTGAGCAAGGAGGCAGCTGTGCCGCTGGAGAGTGCTCCCACAATATTGCTGCCTTCAATCATTGGCAACTGCCTCCATGTTTACTTGGGCTCTTCTGGCGCACGCGAGGCAAATACTTTCCCTTACCTCCGTTGTCATGGGCTGAACAGTTTCAGCTTGGGGAATCTAACTGAATTTGACTTTATTGACAGTTAACATAGACTTTTAATTACTGGTTTGTGTATGGAGAAACAAAGAAAGGAAACAATGAAATGCTGGTGGAAACCTCTTTCCTCCCCTTTCCCAGGCTCAGCTACAGTCCAACACTTCCCCTTGCCCCCTCACCTTGTTTTTGCCACACATTAGACTCAGTCCCTACCAGTCCCTTGGGTGAGGCGGCGGGTGGCGCAGGAGGTTGGGTTGGTGCATGATGGTTTCTTGCTGCTGCTGCTGCTTTCTTGGTTTGTTTGTTTTTGGGGGGGTTGTTTGTTTTTGTTTGGTTTTTTGTTGTTGTTTGTTGGGGTTTTTTTGTTGTTGTTTTTTTTTTTCCCTTCCTCTGCTCCTTCCTCCTTGCTCGTTCCCTGCTTGCCTCGGTTCTCCACAGCCATGGTCCTTTGGGGTGTTGGTCCCCCCCATAGCTGCAGCTGCCTCAGAGGCGTACCTCCTCTTATAAAATGTCTTTTTTCTGTGTTCTGCTGTGTCTCCTCGTGTGCTTCCTCTCCAGAGCCCCCTGCCTCCCATGCTGCCACCATCCCATACCCCTGCTAGGGCAGTGGGGCCAGGGCCCCTCTGACTGGCCGCAGCATCGTGGCAGTGTGGGTTGGCGCTGACCGAGACCAGTGTGGGACAGCCCCTCTACTATTCTACACAGGGCACCCTGCGACCCCTGCTACCAAAGCCCTAGACAGTGATGCCTGTGTGCCCATCAGGGGGAAGGTGAGACATGCTCATTAAAAGGAAAGAGGGCTAGCGCATACTAAGTCAGATACGGTTAATAGTCGTCACGCGCCAGTTGTGTTGAGGTGCCAAGGATTTTAAACATGTTGAGTAACATGGAGAAGACAGGTGTAGCGGCCGTGCTATTTTGAATGAATGTGGATCTGGTTGGGCTGTAAAATTCTCAATCCAGGGCAGCTTCTTCAGCCGTTTTGTTTTGCAGTTTTGCCCAGTCTCCTTAACTTTTGAGTGTCTCCTTCTGTGTCACTATCAAGACCAGTATGGAAAGATCAGGAACTTGCCTTTGCTCTGTAAAATCTAGACTGGACATTTTTGGGGTGAGGGGGGTCCTGTGGTAGCCCAGGGTCAGAGAGATGTTGTGACACAGGGTCCCTTCAGCTCTCACCCTCAGATTTATTGGGGAAGGGCTGCATGCATCTGCTCTGCAAGCCAGTTTAGGAGGGGCTGAAAGAAAAGGGAGGATCAGAAGAGTCAAGACAGTTGGTGTATTTGACATTGGATGAGAAGTTCTCCCCTTGAAGGTGTCCCAAGACCTGCCTGAATAACGAGGCCTGTCATGGGTAGACAGATAAAGACCAAGTGCCTGATAATGGCAGCAATAACATTTTATCATTGGTAGAAATATTCCACAAGGGGCCTGATAACATAGCCAGGGATCATGCGTGACGTAGTCATCTGATGCTGGCATCTCCCCTTCAAAATAGTTTCTATGGGCAACACAATACAGCAATGTGTGTTGCCCTGGTCAGCAGAGCACAAGCTGAGACTGGCTTCCTCTTACCAACAGGAGAAGGAGTGACCCACAAAATCTCCGGGACTTCTTTCTAGTGCCAGCTGGACTTCAAAGTGAGCTGGGAAAAGAAGGTGGTGTAGTACTATGTAACTGAGAGCTCATTTTAGAGGTAACGCTGCAGTGAGGAATTACTTTACTTGTTTCGTCAATGTTCTTTAAAAGAGAGGAACCTTTTTTGACACTGCCCTTTTCCCAGTCCATTTGTGTTTGTCAGCCTAATTTTAAAAGCTTTTAAAAGAAGAATTTTGCACCAGCACGAGTATCACAGTGGGAACTAGAGGAAGCTGGAGATGCTTGAGTATGTGTCAGGTAAAGGCTGGTTGCACTCATCACCGAATGGAGTGTGCACAGTTTGGGATCATTGGGTACCTCTTCTTTCTCTGCGAAACCTAGCACTGGGAGACCAGAGAGAGTGGCATGTCGGCTCTCAGTTTCATCGGGGCAGCTCTTGGGGCCTTTTGACCGGATGAGAAGCTGTTAGTGGAGGTAAAGATGAAAATGCACCAGTCAGGCTGTTATTCAGAAGGGAGTAAGAGGCACTACAGAAGTCCTGTTGTTGATAGCTGGAGCAATTGCGTGAAAGTGTAGAGGGACACCACCATCCAAAATCTAAATAATCTCTGTCTTTTTGATCACATTATGCATGTGGCCACTATACATTTAAGATTTGCTGGTACTCTTCTTTCAACTGTATTCTCCCTTTTCTGCACAGTGTATTCATTTGAGGGACTGTTTCTCTGTAATTTAAATCCCTGTGAAACAGAGCCTGCATTTGCCCCTTGGAAATCCCTTAATTGTGGATGCTGCTTCCCTGCAGTAAATGTGGCCCTGGAACATGCCAGCATGCACACAATGTCATGTGCTACAGCTGGCAGATCCAGAGACCCCTTTGAGCTAAAAGTGTATAGACTTTAATTTCTTTTTTCTTTTTTACCACTGTGTCTTCTAATACCACTGTGAAAAATGCCTCACCAGTCTGCACCGAGTATTTCACCTGATTCCATCCCATTGCAGCAGTTGGGGTGAAAGCCACTATGTTTTTGACATAAAATACAAATTATCATTTTTCTTCCATCCAAGCCCTCTACTGTGAGTTGATCTTTATGACCATTGCAATCCAGCAATATTGTCGCTGAAGATCAGGTGCTTGCATTAGGAATGTGCAGGGAAAGAATTTCACTGTCTCTATAACTTCCAGCCGACCATTACTGCTTTTGAAATCACTTACATTTTGATCTCTGGTATGTTTGTTTCTCTCACCATTCAGTCAGGGCTCAAAGGTGACAGAAAAAGCAGATTGTCCTTTAGCTTAATAGGTTGCCCTGCTGTTTTCCGATGCAGAGATTCTTGCCTTAATTTATTGCTGGAATGGATTGCTTCCAAATAAGGATAATCCTCCTCATGCTGTTTCTTCACTTGGTTACCTTCCTGTTCTTTTTACTGGCAGCATCAGCCTCTGCAATTCTGGTGTATTCTTGCCAGGAGACTCTTATTCATTTGCTGTGTTTATTGTAGTTATGGTCCTAAACCCGCTATCTTCAGTAGCTTAAAACTTTCCAAGACAATTGCTTCAGGGGCTTGAACTTTTTGCTCATGTTTTCAACCCAAAAGTGAGTTCCAGAAGAAGAATCTTCTTGGCTGTGTTGGTAGTGAGGATTTTAAAGTCATGCCTTTTTTTCTGGCTAAACACATTGAAAATAATTACTTTGTGCTAGATTGACTCCTGCTTGCGCAAGGGAGAGGAAGTGCCAGGAGTTTGCTATCATGAAATTCCTATGGGAAAGCTGCATACAATGCAAAGGCATCTCTCACAGCTGCTCTTTAATAAAATGAGATGTTTAATCTGGCTTAATGAATCTCCTTGGCCCTTGAGGCTGGACCCTGCTTTCACTAGGGTGCCTGCGTCAATGAAGAGTAAGAACTGCTTCCGAAAGCAATGATTGGGTTTTACCTTCAAAACATCAAGTCCTCTCAGATCTGAAGTGGCTTTGGCACTCTCTACTCCCTTCTGTCCCACTGCTGCACTTCTCTGCACTCATGTGACTGCAGAAAACAACATGCTAGAGATGAGAGAGGTGGAGCTCTGATTTCAGTATGATTGATCGCATAGCCCAGCTCAGTCTGATATTGTTCCTCATTTCCTGCAAAGACAAAAGGAATAGTATGTGATTGTCTCTTCCCCTCTCCAATTTGTGGGATCTTCACATCATTTCTCTCTCTCTCTCTCTTTCTCTCTCTCTCTTTTTTTTTTTCCTGAGGGGGAAGCAGGGCAAAGGGGTTGGGAGGGAAGTTAGAGTTCTTCCAACATTCAGGTTCAGGCAAACTTGGGGAAGTCACATACTACTTCTCCATACAACCTTTTTTCAGGTTCACAGTGTAACAGGCAATGATTCTCACTAGCAGTCTATAACTCAGTCTTGTAGCACTGGGAAAGAGCACTGTAGCTTAATTTTAACTCTGTGCAAATTTAATTATTGGCAGCAATTAATTTATGCCAGTAATTTTCAACCAGAAGCTCCTCTTCCAAATAGAGGCTGAAAAGAGAGGGTGAGGATGCATTTAAGACAGAGACAACTTGCTGTCTTAACTGCAAGAAACATATTCAAACACCTCATGCGCATGGAGCGTCATGCTCTAATGACTCTCACCCCCTCTGCCAGGGGCCTGAGATAAGGTTGCTTTGTGAACCCTGGAAGAATGAATTTCTCAGCTCCTGCATGATTAACATCTCAGCTGGAAAGTTGCGTCAACAGAGCTATTTGGTGCTAGACTAATTACCAGGTACGGACAACGGGGTAGATGTTTTTGCATACTTGACCTCCACTAATGTTCTGCTGGGCAGCAGCTGCATTAGCGTTGACAGTCAGCTTTCCTGCTTTAAAACCAGCGAAGGGTGTTCTGCCTCAGACCTGCACACTGGTTGTTGGAGGACTGATTGAAATTTGAAGTTGTGCTCTTCCTGTCTGGCTTTCTGACAGAGTGGTTTTAAAAATCTGAACATTGCCCTGTCACCAAGGGACAATGCAAGGTTGCAACAGGTCCTGGATAAGAAAACACTGAGGAATGGGAAGTTGACTACTCACCTGTAGTGCAAAACAACCTCATTGATACGCAGGAGACTTCAGTCTCTGTGACTTTCAGTGTCTTCCACAGCATTAAACTGATATTTCAAAGAGATTAAGAACTGAAGGGAACATATGATATCCGTTTAAAGCCAAGACTTCAGATTTAATGAAGGCTGTATCAGAATGAGATATGATTCAGATATCAAATTACATTTGTTTAGCCCAACACAGCTTAATAAATCACAGCAACATTTAATAAATATTTATCTTCTTTTAATCACCAGTTAGTGCTTTTTCTGGTCTCCCCATTCCCTTAATGGCTCACTCCTGTATTTATTAAATGTGATTTCCATTTCTCAAATAATCAATACATCTTTTTATTTTTTTATAATTTGGGCAGCTTTGCTGAACTTTTGTGAGATTTAATTAAGATTAAGGTTTAATCTTTAATTTCAATATATAAATTGCCCCGTGTTCGCTATTAAGTCATTATTTGGTAACCTCATTTGGTATGAAATCTTGACTGGAAATGTGGCAATCTCAACAGTTGTTACAGTACAAATGTTAATGAACTTCAGGGGAATCTTTGGATCAGAGGAGGAACTTGGCTGCAATTACATCTCTTTAGCTGATGTGGGTATGTAATTAATAATGTGAAATGGGCAATAAGGAAGGTAGGGTCTGCGTGGCTGACAAAGCTTTTGTTTGCATGGCTATGTGGTGCAGCAGTAGGAGTCAGGGTGAGGTCAGTTGGAAAACAGCAGCCTGTGGAAATGATAACACTTGTAAATGATGACTTAGCCACCAGCAGAATGTGCGGCACGCGGGGAAGCTGTGAGTAGGTTTGAGTCTTGCGGAGTATTTCCTATGCTGGATGCCCATCCCTGCTAGAGCTGTGTCAGACCCACGGATTCAGCAATGGCCAGTAACCGGAGGGGAGACCCCAACGCCGGCCTAGGTGCTGCCAGTGGGAATGACTCTTCAGCTCTTGACAACACCTTGACTGCCACCTAAATCTACTCAAAGCTGATGCTGTGCAGCTGTTCCATACTGTCTTCTCCACCATTATCAGCTCCCTGACTTGAAATAATAACCTGTAAAGCACCACAGGTGGTTGTCAAAGTCTAATTTATATTTCAGGATACATGCATTCTGTGGCCCTCTGCTTGTTCCAGGCACACCGTGGGCCTCATCTGCCTGCTTGCCTGGCTGTCCTTTCCATGAAAAAAAGAGTGAACTAACAAAAAATCAGAGGAAAGTAAATGGTATGTGGGTATCTTTTCACAACTTGGGCATGCACCTGGATCTTAGGGAAAACTCCCAGGTTCCACAGTGCAGGTAGAGCTTATGTCACCAAAGAGACTCTAGCAGGTACTTCAAGTCAGATGTGTTTGAGTCCGGCCAGGAGCTCATATTGTTTCATGACTGTAACATTGTTGGATCTCTTGATATTGGTGAAAAGTTAAATGACTTTTTAACATCTGGGTTTTTTTCTGCATGGGAAGGTTTGCATTAAGTCCCCCGCAAGGTCTCTTACGATGTGCAGAAAACTTTCTGTGGTTTACCTATAGAACAAAGGATATAATTACTAAAAAATCCATAAGGGTGTATGTAATAATTATAAAGTTAATGCACTGGTCTGAATATTCCATGCTTCCATAACATCTGTCACATATCAATATTATAGTCTCTGAATTTTGTATGACTCTGGAACATCACATCTGCCATGGCCCTGTCTAGCAACCTGCTGCCTGGAACGGTCAAAGTGCTCCTTTTCCCACTCCTACATCTAATATAACCCCCTCCATGGGTGGGATAAGGGCCTTCCTGACTCCAACAGGGGTGTCACTTTTGCACAAAATGTTATAGACTGATTCAGAATTTTCACTTGACCACTGGACAAACCTTTAAGCCTTGTAAAATTACCTAGCCCTTAAATGCAACTCAACCAGTTTTTAACTCCTTCAGCTTTTGCTTGATGTGTCGTCTTGATGTTCCCTTCTCTAGCTGTATGAATGTTGCAAGGTAAAATACACACTCAGGCACCTCATACTTCTTTTTATAGACTTCGGCAGCACAGCCATTTTATATCTCATCCTGGAAACAGCCACTGCTTTTAATTAGTGAAGGGCTATCTCCTCTCTCTGGTTCTATCAGTGTGACTAGTGAAACATAACTCTTCACTTAAGCTTACTTTGATTGTTGCTCCCTTTTTGGGGCCATTTTCCTTCCGCCAATGTCTAGGCACAAGCCCTACTGGAAGTGGAGGAGATTATCTGAGGAACTTCACTATTTTGTTTGTTTGTTTTTGTTTTTTGTTAGGTGGCCACAGCCCCTGTTGGTGGTACTGCAGAGAGACATCCCTCAGGTTGGAAACAGGGTTGAGAAGAGCAGACTAGGACACAGGGAGGAATACTTGGTGTTGCTACACAAGTTGTTTCTTATTAATAGCATCCCAAACTACCTATTCTGTTGGCTGTTTCACCAGAAGGCAACAGTGCACCTACCAACACGAGAAAGGAGCAGGTTTTGTTTCCTCTAGCTCCTCTCAGTCCTCTGGTTTGCTACCCACCACAGGTTTTGAAAATGTCTGTGATGAAATTGTCTGCAGTAGCAAGGAGCTAGCCTTGATCCAGAGGTCCCTTAAAGACCAAAACTGGTTTAGACTAAGACATTGCTTTCTAGTGTAGCCAGCAACACTGCAATCAGTAGAAAAAAAATAATGTATAGCTGTATCAGATTCAACAGATTAGATGTATTAAGCCAAGATACAGGGTAATGTTCTTGTTGAATATCCAAGATAAGGGTTCTTTTCAGACTGCTTACTACTGCCTCCTGCTTCTTCTCTGCCTTGAGACTCCTCAGTGGCGTCTTGCAGGGAGCAGGGAGTTTGAAAGGCCATTGAGTTGTCTTCCAAATGGCAAACTTGAGTCCCGGTGTGTGATAGTGTCTGGCTGTGATCAGCCTGTGGAACCATTCGTGACTGTTGCATTGTGAAGCCCTGTGGTGTCAGGAATGATGTGTTGGGGCATGTTCGCTGGGTAGCAGGCTGTGCGTTCGGAAGTATCAAACCTACAATACCTACATTAAAGTCCTTTATAATGCCACTTACCTTGTTTGTTTGAAAGAGACACTCTGGCGAGTTTAGTGACCTGATCTAACAATAGCGCAAGTATAGGACATGTACAAGGAATACCATCACTCTTACCTCATTGCTGACACCAGGATGCCATTTGGCTTTGGGTGTGTCTGTTGTAATCTAGTAGCAAGAGCTCTGATGTACATTTCTGTGTATTCTTGCCTTAGTTTACCTCTCTGCACCATAGAAACTTTGAGTCCTTGCAGGCTCGGGGATGCTAGAAGAACAATAATTTATACCAAGGGTGAATGCCTCTTTCACTAACAACTCCCCAAATTATTAGTTCTCATCACTTTGAAAGTAGAGGGCCAGGAGGTTGATATCAGTCCTCTGTCATCAGACTGCGCTGTGTGGTCTTGGGGAATTTTGCTGTAGATTCCCTAGACCAAACAGTTCAGAGAAAATCCAAGAGGTTAAAGAGGAGGGGATGGCTGCCTAAGTGGGGGAAAACATTAAAAGCAATTAATATACAGAAAGAGTAGTTCATCAACAGCAAAGTAGGTGAAATCCCGGCTGGCCAGCCAGCTGCCTGCATCTATCACTGCTCAGCACCTGCAGACAGACATTTTGTTGTGCATATCCTACAGCTATCCGGCACTAAGCCGAGGATGCTTGGGGAGCAGAGATAGAAAACAGCAGACAGACACCTGAAGGGAATTTTCCATAGTCACAGGAAAAATTCACACCTTCTGGCAAAGCCAAAAATTGAGGTAGGAACACCAGGGACTGGGCATTGGGAAGACTCTTCCTCCCCATTAGATCACTCGGAGGGGAAAGGAGGCAAGCAGTTGTACTGCAGGAGCATTGTCCTTCCCTTTCCCACCCCTGTGCAGGGTTGAGGATGGATAGCCTTGCCTTCTACATCTTGTAAAGATGATTGCTGCTATGCTATGCCAGTTGCATGGCTGCCAGCCTTTTCTAATTTGCATGTAATGGATGGCAAAGCCATAATGTCATTTCATTGCATAGATCTTGCCAGAGACCACATTCAAAAGCCTGCTATGCAGTTTCTGGCTCTGACTCCACAGCATTAGTTGCCCCATCAGCCACTTTGGCATTGAGGTTCCAAAATCAAGTCCAGACGCCAGTTCCTTTAATGAAGCTGCAGTTTCTAAAAAGGACATACACACACACCTTGCCCCAGGCTACCGTTTCCCTGGGAGGAGGCAGGGACAATTTTGACAGACACTTATTTTTTTTTGCAATGGAGCATGCAAGAACATCTGGTAAAAGAGAGGGACTTCACAGTTGCCTGTAGCTGAGAAGAAAAAGGCATCTTGGCACAACTGACTTGGATGCCTTTGGCTGACAGATACCATCTGAGTTGTGCCTCGTGAAGGCAGAACAGCTTGGTGCCTTCAAAGTACACTAGATGCAGAGGTATCACTTTCCTGGATGCAATCCTATTGTTCTGCTTCCTTCTTGTTATTAATGTTATAGCCTCAGCAGGAAAGCTGGACGGTGAGGTAGGGCCACAGTTAGGAAAGGTTTGGGTTATCTAAGAGAAGGGTTTGCAGCCAAGCCTGCGGCTGCCTGGAAGGAACTCGCTGTGAACTAGCCAGGATTTTGTTGTGCTAAGGCTCTACCAGAGGCAAAGCCCTCCACACACATGCATGCAAGGACTTAAAAATAGGCTTTTGTTGTATTTTGTGCTGCCTTCAGTTCCCATGGCTTTGGGTCTCACCCCCTTAAGCTGAAGGGGAAATTGCTCAGCTTGGAGGAAGTAGCTCAGCCTGTGTGCTCATCCCAAGGTTCTATCAGTAGAATGCACCGTATACCCTCAACATTAGAGAAAACTTACCCCAGCCATCAAGGTCCTCAAATCCCTGGGTCTTATGCCAGATAGTAACAGATCCATGCTTTCCAGGCACAATTACCACATCAAGTACAAAGGCATGCAGTCTCACCTCCATTGCAAACTCTGGGACAGGGAAATTCCTTTTTGTTCAGCTCTTCCAGTTTGTTTTGTGTAGCACCTGGCACAAGAGGACCCTGGCCCATAATTACAGAGCCCAAGTGCTGCTGCAGTCCGTCTGTTGAGATGATAATAGTGATGTGTAAAATGAAAGAACCCCACTGGAGTCGATGGAGTTGTTTCCACTCCAAAGAGATGCAGGCCAAGGTGAGAACAGGGATCAAAGTTACACTGTGACTGTGGACCGGTTCACTTCCTCTGCTTGCGCCTCAGTTTCTCTATCTGTGAACTTCTTGACGACATACTTTTATTATGTTACATTTTGTATTTGAGATTGCTGTATTGTCTGCAAAGGTGGTTGTAATCCCCAGATGTTGTGGGAGTGGAAAGGATTATCATCATTATTTCTGACAGGCAGCTGTAATTCATCTTTGCTTACCAGACCCCTATGGTAGTTTTATTGTGAAAGGAGTAAAGGTTATTTCAGCGTGGGAATCATGTGAGCTTATTTGTTGTTGAGCCTGGTAATAAATTGGCCCCAGACAGCGTTGCCTGAGCTGTGCGAACAGTGAAAATTTTATGATTCTTAATTTAATTTGTGTTTTCTATTTCACACTATTTGTATTCTCTCAAAGTCTGAAAACACTTCTTCACCATTTGATCTGGACTCTTCCTATTTGATGAATGCTGATTATTTCCTTTTCTCCTTTCCTGATTTTTTTTTTTCTTTTTTTGTAAAAAGCACAAAACGGTGACTTAATTAAGTCAGTCTGTCTCTTGAAAGTAAAGCTTTTTTTTTTTAGTTATTTTAAGCTCCCTCCACTGGAGGCTTCTGCAACAGCATTGGAGAATGAAGCAACCTGGGATAAATACAATTTGATGTGGTTTTATGCTGTGCATTCCTATAAGACGTATGCGAAAGGGAGGTGGTGTATATCTGTTGTCTAAGTCTAGCATTTTCTGTGAGGGGATCTTAAAGCATTTGACATACTGTAACGGCTTAACCCTTAGCACAGACCTTTGGGAAGCAACTGGAGTGCTTTCAGAGCAAAATACATGGATCCAGTTCAGAAGCAACCTTAAGGGATGTACTGAGGAATGGGGTGGGCAGAGGAGGAGGGTATGCGGGATCATGGTGGGAGCTGCAGAGGAAAAGGTTCTTGCACTATTTTGAATGGACAGCAAATGCAGTAGCAGAAGGGAAGATGGTACTGTCCAAACAGATGAAGCTAGGAAAGGAATCACAGGATTGACTGAAGTAAGTTTACAGAGTGAAAGAAAACTCTACAAGTATTCTTCCCACCACCTTTCCTCATAAGTGTCACCACATGTTCTTCTATCCCACGCTTTCTGCTCAGAACAACTTTTCTAAATCCTGTTGCATGCTCACCACAACCAAATCATTCTCAGAAACCCGCTGCTTGGAGCACTGCCTGCAGTAATGTTACTGTATGCTACCCTGGCCCTCCTTACCTGTGCACCGTGCTTGGGGACCTCTTTACTTTGCAAAGGTGTGGATGACAGTGCAGAGAGAAAGCTGTTTGGCATGGTGGTTTTTCTTCATTTTTGCATACGGCTTTTTAATAGCTGTGTAATAAACCAATATTGATGAAAGAGGTCATTTACCATCAACTTATTTGGTTTTCTGCAATGAGCTAATGTTTAATTAATGTGCAATAACTTTTACAACCAAATGTATCCCTTTAGATTTACTATAGGGGACAGTATGAACATCAACTTAAGCGGCCAATGACTGCAAATGTATTTATTAAGGTTTAAACATGTGTAAATGAGTTTGTGTCTATTTGCAGAGCTGTTAAACTACAGTAAACATGTTCTTTGTCAATTGGTGGTTAATTAACATCCATTAGTTCTCCATTAAGAGCACAGTTTGGTGTCTGAATTTCCTTGCCTAGTACTAACTTTGAATTAGGGCTGTATTTTTTCCTCTTTCTACACAGAGTTTTCAAAATCCTCTTTCTCTGTAGGGTTGGAATGCTAGGAGCAAGTAGATGTGCCAGTTCTTGGAATTTACCTTGCAAGGCAGGAGACTCGCAAAGGGACAAGTGGAATTTTATTGCTCAGCCTTACAGCTCCTATTTATGAACTTAGCACCTTCCTTCCTCACACATCTCTGCCTCCTGGACTTTTGCAGCCAGCACAGGTTGTGGAACTGGCTCAGGTGTTTAATGCCTTCATATCTCTGTGAGGCTGCTTGTAGGATGTATTAATGCAAAAGCTGCTAACACCTGCATGGAGGATGCACACTGGGCAGATCATGCAGGTCCTGTTTTACCCCAAAGGAGGTTTTTAAGGTTGACATTTCTGAGTGAAGGCTTTTGGGGGCGAGGGGCTTAGGTACAGAGAGTATCCCCTCTCAGTTGGCCGCTATGTCAGCAAACAACCACAAGGTGACACTGTTCCAGTACATTATTTATGTTTTGACAGACGAACGTATAGTAATACATTTTGCATAAAAGATGGTTTTTTGCATCAGCATCCGTTCCCTGTTTCTTAAGTGAGAATTAAAGGTCTGAGCCTGGCATCATGCACTTGTTATATCTAGAAATTAAGGAGATTTTCGAATTACTTTCAATACATGTAATTACTGCCTTTTTACAGAGTGTAGAGCCTTAAAGAGTAACAATCCTCCCTTACTTACAAAGTTGTCTGAGAGTTTGCTTTGTCCTACAACTGAAAAATGTCAGACCAGTCTCCTTTATTGTCCCAAGTCATC
Source organism: Morus bassanus (assembly GCA_031468815.1). Lineage (NCBI taxonomy): Eukaryota > Metazoa > Chordata > Aves > Suliformes > Sulidae > Morus > Morus bassanus. Next base: position 129,585,259 of record CM062568.1, on the reverse strand, counting down.
AGAGAAGTTTTCTCTTTCTCTTCCATTCCTTTACAGCTACCAGCATTTGAGGTGATAGAGTATGTTGCTTACAGGCAAAGCTGGGGAGAGTCCTGTTTCTTTTTTTCAGTTGTGTAAATATATGCAAGTAGGGAAATACAGGCCTGAGAGGCCTATTACAAGCTAGGCTTTTATCCAGAAAACTCCAGTACCCTTACATGGTAGGTAGAAGAAAAAAAAATATTTTTTTTTTTAAATATAGGAATGCTTTGATTGTTTGCTGGAATTGGTTTTGGGTGGTAACGGTGAGTCAGGTTAAGCTGTGCTATGTGCATAACTCGGGTGTTAATAAATACTGGTGTAGATCTGACATACATGTAAATGGCTAATAGGATAAGCATCTGGGAATGAGGTACCATAATGTATGTCAGGTTTTACAGTCAGACACAGTATCAGAACCATCTGGGAAAAACCCAAATCTGTAAAGTACACTAAAATATAGGTAAAAGGCATATTTGTAAGGGTAGACTTTGGACCTGATTTTTCCCAGGGTGATGTTTGTTTACATCTGGCCATCTTGTTTTACCAGGTTGGGTTTAAAGAGTTAACTGGGTTGTATGTGTGATCAGGAATAATAGGCTGAACCTGATACTATTTAGTTGCCTCATGCTCTGTGCCTGCAAACATCTACTTTGGTTTTAGTAACATTAGCTGAATTGATAGCAACGTTAACTGCTTCCCCTTGATTTCTCCCTCATGAACCTGCAGTCTCCCTGCGGTTTGTTGCTCTGAAATTATTAAAGGAACAGTCAGAGAAAACAACAAAAGTTTAATCAGCTCAGTCTTTTTTGATTAGTCTGCAAAGTCCCCCCTTCAGTATCCTAGTAGTTGGGACCATCAAGAGAAATTGCCCCAGTGTGTGTGTAGGGGGAGCAGAAGTGAAGCACTGAAACGTTCAGGCCAGTTTTGGAAATGGGCTTTCCTAGAAAAGCACCAGCTTGGTCAGGCTCCCCCTGGTCCCGTGCACACCTCACTGGAGAGGAAGGTCTTTGTGGTACCTGACATGCTAGAGGAGAGGAGACCTGTGCCATTGCCAGTATTAAACATCACAAGCTTCTCTCAGGTTACATTAGCAGCTCTGGTTTGAGGCAAGATGTCTGTAAAGTAATCATGACTTGTCCTCCTCTTCCCCACTAATTCTAGAGGCAGCTCCTTGAAAGAACAGATCTGTAAGCTGCAAACAGGTGGACATGATGACCGTATTCATTGTGGGCATAAAGCCAAGGCGGCAGCAGCAGCAGAAACTTGTACCTTCAGCTCTGTGGACACAGGCTTGACCTGAAAGAACTCATTCCAAAAAAGCAGTAATCCAAAAAGTCGAATCTACTGTAGGATGCGTTACTGACTTATAGGAGAGCCAGGCTGGCTTTTAAAGCATGAAATCAACCATTGGGGATGTTGGGTTTTATATTTGCTTCCTTGCTAAATTGTCCAGCCCTCCTTGCTGCAGTCAGTGCTTCCCATTCATGAACTTGGTAGAGGCAGTAAGGAATAGTTTGATGATGTTTTTCTGCAGAACAGTAGGACAGGCAGGCCCAGCCTTAGGGGAGGATGGTGACAGGCAGTGGTGCCTAACTAAAAGAGTTATCAAGTTCAGTGGGGAAACCTGAACTACAGCTCCCAGGAGGCATTCCCTTCCCAGAGGCAGATCTAGCATATTGTTGAGAGACGCAAAACAAAATGCAGTAAATTCAGGAAGGCAAAACATTTTGGTTCCATTGAAAACACTGAAATTTCCTAATCAACCTTGGCTTTTTTTTTAAGCACTCTTCATTTTGGAAATTTAAAAAAAAGATTTCAACCCTTGACTCTAATTTAGGATGAAAACTGGTGATGAAGTTGGAATTTTCCACAAGGAAGAAATTCTGATTTGTTTTTTCTGAGCTCAGTTTTAAAAATTGAGGTAGCTGCACTTGTTTCTGTGAAGTGCTTTGATATCCATGGATGAAAAGAACTACAGAAGTGCTAATTATTGTCATACTGGTTTTAATTATTCTGTCATACTGACGGAAAGACTTCCAGTTTTCAGCCAGCAATGTTTTTTTACAAGATGTTGTCCAGTCCACAGTTTTTGTAGAAACAGTAAGATACTTCTTTTTAATTGTTTTAAAAGAAAGAAGAAAAGAAAATTCTCTCCATGCTCAGCAGCTGCTACAATTCTCTGATGGAAGTTCAAATCTGCCTGCATTTGTACAGGATGTTAGTATCAGGATGGTAATGAAGAGAGGAGATGGAAAGCTCCCATTGCTACATATTAGGAAGAAAACATTGGGAGTTGCTAGTAAGAGTGAGATGCCCTGAGATTTGCTGTGTACAATAATTTAAAATGGAGAATGCTGTTTTCCAAAATTTGGGAAAGGTGTGATTTTTCACCTCTTGCATTATTGCTGTTCTTGTTATTTATTTGCAGTACATTTTATTCTTTCTCTGGGAAGGTCCATATGAAGCACTGTATCTCCAGTCAGCTCAAACAGACTCAGCTGAACTGTTTTAATTTAAACAGTTCACAGATAAACTTTGTTCACCTGGCAGTATGACTATCTCTCAAGGGAGCTGTAGTTTAAAGGCCTCAGTGCTCTCCTCTCTTTTCAGCCATTCTGCTTGGCTGTGCTACAACCCCTCTAGGGCATCACTGCCTCAACCAAGGCCAGTGCTATGTCAGTGGAGTCCCGTGGCTACACCAGAGGTAGGTGTTTATCCCTGCAAAACTACCCAGTAAAAATCTGGGTGGTTTACCTCAGGTACTCCAGCAAAGACAGGCTACCTGGCAAGACACAGCCAGAGCAGCATGAATACTGGCTGGAACTTAACAAGTATCCTAAGGGAGGATTTAGGACCAGGCAAACAATATGCACAAGCCTATCTAGGGTGTTTAGTTCTCGTGGTGGACATATCAGTGCCATGATTTCACTGAAGGAAAGGAACTGTACAGGACCAGAAGTGACCAACTGTTAGTGACCTGAGCTGTTAACCAAGTATGAGCCAGGACATCTATGTAAATAGGCTATGGTTATTCATATTACACAGCCATCCCCCATGGGGCAAGAAGCTGCCATGCAGAAAGGACATCAGTGGACATGAGCGGGTAACTTGGCTCCGGAGGGTACTGCATTTTGGTGCAGGCATTTTCTGTCTCTGCAATTTATGGGAATAAGATGGAGCTGTGCAGAATCTTTCGTAATTGCATTATGCCTTCTATGCAGAAGACCCAACTGGCATTGGCAGGTCCCTCCCTCACTGTCATGGCTTTCTGTCCCCATATGTCAGCAAATGGTTATCTAGGGCAAGCAGTGACTTTTCAAGACTGACACAGGGCAGTTGGTCTCCTTAAAAAGATAACAGTGATACTCCTTTGGAGAAGAGACTTTCCCCCCGGTCTGGCAAATGATTTGTCAGTTTGTTAAAACACAGAGGTGATTTGCTTTTTCCCCATTTGCACTCTTTGCTTGCTTTCTGTTTATTTCCAGTGAAGTAGTCTAGTTCCTCAATGCCAACATGATGCGGCAAATGGAAACCTAAGCAGTGTCTTAAACATCTAAGTCCTTCCACACATGTATTCTTCGTTTTAGGGGAGAGAAAAAAAAAGGTTATTTATGTAAAAGCCTTTGATGCAGCAAGCAGTAATGTTGCATTGGGTTTTATTAATATGAAGCAGAAAGATTTGCCCTATCACTGCAGTTACTACTCAGTTGTTGCCTAAGGATTAGGAGGCTTTTAAACAGATAATATACAGTTATTTTTCTTGTCCTGGAGAGAGCCTAGTGGCTCTCCGTGTAAGTCAGCTGTAAAGCAGAGGAAGCACACACAGTGAATGTGTCACCAGGGCCTTCAGAGCCCCTTTTAGACTCTGTGATGGTGATTTGGTGCCTGACAACTAGATCTGTGGCCTGGTGACATCCAGGTGACTCTCGTGCCTAAGCAAGGAAGAGGGCAGAAGGAAGAATATAATTTCTTCTTCAGTGAGTTGCACAGAGAAACAGCACAAGGGAGGTGAAGAATATATGGGGATCAGTCTGTACCTGAAGGGAGAGTGGGTATGTTTAAAGCGTTACTGTTTAGCAGAGGCGAGAAATTTCTTTTGGAATCGATGTTGAAAACCATATTTTGAGTCACATAAAAGTAGCTTGCAGATTTGGGGAAATCCTACCAAATGCTTTCATTTAGGAAAGAAAAGACAGACTGGATTCACAAAGGTACTGGGACAGGTAGTGATTTCATTTCTACCCTATGGTCAGAAGTCAGGAACCAAAGCAAGACAATTTCAGGATGAGCCTCAATTTGTCTGTGTGAATTGACATCCAGCGGTTGAAATTCTGCCAGCCTGCCAGCAGCCCTCCACTTTCCTGTGTCCAGGATCAGGCCCATGCTATAAACTTTTGTTCCTCTAATCATAGGCATGAAAAATCATAATGCAGAATGTGACTGCAAGAGCCAAAGTGCAGGTGCAGCTCTCTGGCCTTCTATCTTTTTGCCAAGAGTGTTTACTGGGGGAATGAAGAGATAGGAAGTACGTTACAGTCGCATCAGCAGTATGTCAACTTCAGATGGGTTTGCCAGCATAGCTAAACTTTTAGATCTTTCTCCTGGGAGCTTTAAGGTGAAGCTGTCTTTGGGGGCATGTATTAACAGCCTAATGAAAACAAGGCAGTATGATTTTAACGTATGTTAAGCATAATGGCAAGAAGTAGCCTAAGGTTTAACTGATTTTTAATACATCATGGAAGCATACTGCCTTATTTGTGCTAAGCTGTTAATACACGTTAGCTAGTTAAATACGTGTTCTTGGCACTTCCTAAATTCCACTAGAGACAGGGCAAGTAAGAGTAATTTTATTAAAAGTACATCTATACCAAGTTAAAATCCTAAATGCAGTCCCTGATTGGAGTTTTCCCTTCTTTTGAGGATTATAAGTCCTGCTGTGGGCTTCTTCTATTTCCTTTTGAGGAGGTTTGGTGACTTCTTCATTTCTCATTGCTTATATTCCAAGTGTTGTTAAAAAATAATCAGAAAGCATTAATTATTTCTCTGGCTGGTCTAAGACAAAAGGAGAGAATCTACAAATAATACTGAGTGTTTTTTTTTTTTTTTTTTCTGAAACACTTCCTAGTCTTAAACTTTATTTCCCTTTATCTTCATTTCCCAAAGTTTTCTATTCTGACGTAGTATTAATGTGACTTAGTTGCTGTGGTTGCCAGATGAGTCATCAAAACAGCTTTGCGTCTTTCAGGGGATGCTAGTATTTGGCATTCTTTTCCATGCTGGCAAAATAGTCGGGGGAGATGAGAGCTGTAACCTGCTGGGGAAAGTTGTCCTGAACTGCTGGATTCAGAGAATCAGATAACATTGAGCAGCTTGCACATCCTTTTTGGATTTGCCATTAGAGCTTCATTAGCTCCACAGTCGTATTCCAGTCACAAAATATTTCTCTCTATATACCCAACCCCATACAGCTATCCAAACACATGGCAGCTTTATGGGCAGATATTACAGGAACTAGAAACTAGGGACTTGGGCTTCTCTTCATAAAAGCTCTTGGGTGTAGAGCTAAGCTAAGGGTCATCTGTCCAATACTAGTGGCATCTTGAATCTTTCTGTTGGGAGTTGAATACATCTAGTAAACTGAAAGTGCATTGCATGTTCCCCAGTCATTAATACATTGACTCTATCCTGGCCAAGGTGCTCAAACAGTGTGTTTTAAGATTGGCTCCTGGGAGTGAGGAGATCTTTAGAAAACTTGAGAACCATACTGGAAGTTACAAGGAAGACTTGATCTCCAGATGAAACAGGGTTTTTCTGTCCTTTCTGTCTGGGCTGATTTGTTTTGCTCTCTTGTTGAAAGCATTATTCCCTGACAAAAAGACCACAGAGCTTAAAACTTTATCTTTTTCCTATTCAGTTGTCCCAGTAGGTTGGAATATCACAAATGCCAGTCTCACCTTGCTCGCTAACACACATGCCTGCACACACAGAGCATGATGGTTTCATATGCCCCTTTCCCCAGAGGACTGACCCTGCGCCTCCCACAACAGAGTTTCTTTCCTTATGGACTTGCAGTGCCTGGTACAGCACCCACAGCTCTATTGTGCTGTGTAAGTGGAGTGGGGAGAGTTCACCCTGTGTGAAACCTGAATCCTTTGTGCAGTTTTCTGTGCCAGCAAGAGCAAACCACCTTTTTGGTCCGAAGATTTAAGCTGTAACACATTCCCACTTTCCTGTGTTTGAACAGAACTTCTGCTTCATGGAGCTTTGTTACTGTAAAGCTTTGAGAGACTGCAACCACATTTATATATAAAGTGTTGATTTTTTTGCAGTTTCCTTTAGACATTTTTGAGTGCTTATGGTCTTTCTCTGCTTCAGTCAACAGTGCTTCATTTGCACAGTGGCATAGAAAGAGCTGTCCAGTACAGAGCCCTTATCGGAGTCTGGCTCGGAAGAACATAAAAGCAGCAGGGGCCATTCAGAGGCCGTCTGTTACCTCTGTAAACATCTGCATGACTGCTATCAGCATTCATTTACAGACATTATGTTTACCAAAATGCTTAAATTTCACTTCAACTTCAGGTGCAGTTCCCTTGACTTTGCTTTGGTGATATTAGTGCAAATTTGTTGTCCCGATGGCTTTCAGTGGGTAGTCATGAGTCCTGTATTATCAGCAGTATGTCTCAACGGGCAAATATTTTTGCACCGGTATCCCTGCTACTTTCAGAACCTTGACCCTTGCTTACAGATATCTCAGTCTTTCAGCCATGGGACAGAGGCTGAAAATTTCAGTTGGTATGAGCAATGCATCCTCAGCACTACCAAAGGTATAATGTGAACAAGGCATCGGCTTTTCATGAAGCGCTTATCAAACACTTACCAGCAGTAGACAAATTTGTTTCAGAAGTTCTCGAGCAATAGTGGGGGTGATCTGCATGGGATACATTGCTTGTAGCTAGGAGTTTGACCAGTTTGGCCTCTTGATGTCTGAGTTTTATTGATTGAATGATAGCGATAAGACGGAGCAATTTGTAATTACAGAATATTCAGCTAGTGCAGATATCTCCCAGGGAAATATTTTCATGTGTCCATGTTTGTCAGGGCTATGCAGAGAGTTTGTCTGGAGTCAGAGGAAGAAGCTTTTCAAAAGTTTGCGTTAGTGTATATACTCCATTTTGTCCTTCAGTAGAGGGGAGGAAGGGAAAGGTCTGGAATTAATCTGGACTTCCAGAGAGCCAGATCTGTTTGAACACCAGTATCCTCTTTCCTGCTAGCTAGAAATTCCCTTTCTCCTCACTGGGTGCTTAACAGATCTTCCTGTGAGGTCTTCGTCTGCTTCTCAGCACAGGAGGATTGGCCCAGCTAGTGACAGGCTAGAGACAGGGCTCGTCAGCTCTCCCTCTGGCATTACATTCTCTTAGGTGCTTGCTTGGTATGTCCCAAAGACAGAATCAGTATAGAAATAATTGCTTAGTTTGGGAACACCGAGAACCTAGAGCTAGCTGTACCCTACTCCTACAAGCAGCTGACTTTTGCTTTTGTTACGTAGTCTTTTTCCTGTCATCCCCTGGAAGTTTTATTTAATAAATCCCAGTGACAGCAGAGACCTAAAATATAGCTCTTTCTGTGGTATGTTATCCCTTTAGACTTGGGTCTCTTACTGCTGGCCATACAAGTACTTTTGGGTGTTGGGAAGCATTCAGAGGTGAGTGGAGATGTCCCATTGAACATTGTGCTTGTGATAAAAGAGGACTGGTTTAAGGTACCTGCTTGGCTCTTTCTGTCAGGTAATTCCCTGTGGATACACATGCGCAGAGAGATGCTGTAAGAAGATGGGCTTCCTGCTGGCATTGGTTCTTGCATTCTCCTCTGCAGAAAGTGTTTTGTGAATAGGGACCTTAGTCTGAACACTGCTTTCACTTCATATTGTGTTCTAATAATATCACACAAGAGACATGAAATGGCTTTGATCATAGGGAGTAAATGCCACCAAATATTCTTCTTCCTGCAGCCTTTTCCTTGCTACATTAAAAATTCATGGGCAATAGCAGCAGCTTCTTTTCAGGACTTAGCTACATCAGCAGATGGGGAGAGTGGGCAGGAATACCAGGGCATGTTGATGGACAGAACAGGGGTGTCCTGACAGAGCTGGGAATGGGAGAAATTTGCACTTAATTTGCTTATGCTGGGTCTGTCTGAGGCCAGTCAGATTCACTGTTTGTTCCTCACTTTGAAGAGCAGTGACCTTACTGGAAAATTGCTGTAATTCCATTAAATGGATGTGAATTCGAAGGCATGCCTTAATTTCCACATTTGCTTTGTTCTTTGTGTTGCACTCATTCTCCAGCCAAGAGGCAGACTCAAGAGGTGAAATCATAGCCCTGCTGAAATAGGTGGCAAAGCTCCGCATGATGGTATCAGGGCCAGGATTCGTCCAAGGGGCCTCTGCCTGTCAAGACTGCTTTTGACATCTCAGACACTGATAGGTGCTTTCAGCAGGAAAATTCTTTGAGCTTTAGGCTCCTTCTTCCTCAGACCGTCATCAGATCAGTAAGTTGCAAGGGCTTACTTGAGCAGGTACCTCCCTGCATTTGGCAGCAGTGTTTTACCATCCCAAGACTGTAAAAAGCTTTTCTGCCATCTCCTTCATGCTATATACTCACCAGCTGAAAAGTACCTCTGGTCAACTTCTTTTACCATTCTTTCTCATGACTGTATGTGAAAGTGGTTGCCCTACCAAAAGCTTAGAAACAGATGCTCGAGTGACTCAAAGTCCTCCATTTCACAGATTCAGGCCCTCCCTGGACTCCCACTTACGTCTGGCAAACACAGGACAATTCCTTGCAGACAGGAAAAAATAGGGTGAAAAGGTCTTACAGGCAATGACTGACTAAACAGTAATCAGTGGTACATATTCCCTAAGGACACCTGAGGTAGCCTCACCCACAAGTGCTATAGGTCTGGTATCTGGGGTTCATCTTCCAGTCCATTCCTGTATCAGAGGGCAAGTAATGAAGTGTGGAAGTGCCTTACTTGTAGCTCCATCTCATCATCAAAGGTTTTCTTTGGTCTTTTTTTTTATTACTCTGCTCCGGTCTGATCCAACTGTAGTGATTTTTTTTTCACATCCCCTGCCTTTGTTCAGCCAGCTGCCAGGGTGCTCCGACCAACCTGCTCTTTGTCCTTCCCTGATCTTTGCCTGTTGGAAGAAGCTAGCAGGCTTATTACAGTATTCAAAAAATACTGGTGTGTTGTATAAATTATGAAGGTAATGAAGTGTCGCTGAAGACCAGGACTATGCACAAATCCCCAGGGGCTTCACAGGAAGCAATGCTTTTGTTCCTGTTTGGGGGGTTGGCTCTTTGTTTCATAAAGCCCCATGAGCTGCTGGATCAAACAGGTTGCTGGAACTGAGTAAATTGTCAGTAGAGGGGGTGCATTTGCTGGCACTTCAGGGCCTGGGCCTGGCTCTGACTGGTCAAGTTCCCGCAGAGGTTTTATGCCCCTCCAGGAGAACACCTGCCTATTCTTAATCTTGCCTGGAAGCTTTTATAAATGGCCCCCAGACCTCTGCTTTAGGGAGCTGTTTCAGGATGTGTGCATCACTCATCCAGCCCAGCATTAGCAATGTTGTAAGCAGGGGTTCACAGAAGAATTTCTGTTCCTCAAGTGTTATTGCTTTGTCTGATAGGTATTGCTTCATCTGAGCAGTCTGCAATTACGTCCACGCTCCAGTTTGCTTCGCCTTATCCAAGTTGATTTAAACATGAGTGGGGATGAGACTGAATCAGGGTGGTTCCGAGACAGGGTTCTGCTGCTGCTGCAAGCAGTGAAGCCCACAGGCTATGCAGCTGCACTGCTGCTGCATCTGAGCACGGGACGGTGCTGGACTGTGGGCCTGTCTAACAGAACAAGCTCCTGGAATCACCTCCAGCACAATCCCTTCTCTCCCTGAGGAGCCACCTTATTCCTGCACCTCTTGGTGGGCACATCCTCCATCCTTCCCCCCCCCCCCCCCCCCCCAACTCCTACTTCCCCCTTCCTCATGCTTAGGCTTGTACCTAAAGTTCCCACTCCCGGCCCTACTTCTGTGCTATCTGGCCTCATCCCCAGGACAGTGCTGTTAATCTGGCATCTGCCCCCTCTCTCAGAGGCTGCTGAAAATACCATGTTTCCCTCTCTGGCACTAGATGTTAGGTGTCTGTGGCAAAGTATTGGACTAGAAATAAAAGTGGTACAAAATGAGACTCAAACAGGTACAACATAATTTTTCAAGGAGATGGTATCTAACAACAGATGTCCATTTAATCTAAGCAGACAAAAGCATGATTCGATTCAGTGGCTGGATGATAAAGGAAATAATGTTTGTGCTTAAAACAACATGGAAAATTCTTAACCTGAGGTGGTAATTAATCATTAAACCGACTGACATGGGGTAGATCTCTGCAGCTGGGGCTGCTCAAAACAAAACCAAGAGCCTTTCTTTAACAAGGTGCTCTGGCTGAGCTGCTGGTTGTGGCTTCTTTGCCAGAAGTAGTGGGTGAGTTTCTGTGGCTTGGTCCAGGCAGCTGGACAGGATGATCTAAGAAGTCCCTTCTAGCTTTAAAATGTATGAATATGACTGGGCCTGACAGAAACAGGGCATGGGAGCAACCTAGGAAAGGGAGAGAAACTTGAAAATACCAGGGTGAGAAGATTGGAGAAAGGAGCAGAGAAGCAGTATGGGAAAGGGGAAAAGAAAAGCTGAAACGTTAGAAAGTGTATGCTGAAAGAGTAGGCAGTCACTAACTCCAAACGGTGATGCAGAGTCGTCCCTTACCTGTAGCCTGTAAGAATGGTATTAACTGAGCCTGTGTCTGTTGGACAGTTTTCCTGGCTTGTCATCATGAAAATCTGGACATGTTAAAGATAAGTAATTTTCAGACCTGAACGCAGTGAAATGATAGGAAGTGTTTTCAGAAGCTTGAATTCAGGCAGGTCATAGTTTCAAAGGGACCCTTCTCCAAATTTCTGCATACAAATTTCTCTCTCAGCTTGTTGTGCGTGAGGCTTTCTGACAGTGCCTGGTCTCCTGATAGCATCACAAATCTTGAGAATCTTTCTTGTCTCGCTGAAGGCCTCAGTTTAAGTTTCATAAAAGCTATGTGGGAGCTTCTGTAATGGACAAGAAAATGCGCAGCACGACAGCCTGCCGCACTCTATTCTTCACAATAAAACTAATTCTCTGGTGATGATGAATGTGTAGCATGTATCATTTCAGCAAGACTTTGGAGCTCTCTTCCGAATCATCACTGTCAGAATGATTATTCTCATCCATTAGCACTATTTTGAGAAGTCCACACCAGAGCAGGTCATTGAATATACAGCAAGGCTCAGGAGAACAGGTTTGACCATCTCTTAGTTGTATAGGATTCCTGTCTGCAGTGATCATAACATCACTTGCAACTGCCAGACGGTTGTTTTGGGGCCTGTTAAATGAGTATGTTAGAAATAGATCACACCTGGCGTGTTCTGTAGATTGTATCTTGCAGGGGCTTTCTGTATTGTAGTGTCCGATCACCTTGCAGTCTTCGGTGCTTCAACCTTTGAATACTGTTGGAAGCCAAGCGTGTGTTAGGATCTTTGCTATGTAGCTGGAAACTTTGACATGCCCAAGAGACAGGACAATTTTAAATGGTTAAATTAGGCATCTGCTCTGAAGTGCCCTCAAGAGAAGATTATCTCTCTGAGGGCAGAGGGAGCCTAGGGAGATTAGCTTTTCAGGCCTTTGTGAATGCCTCATTAAGTGATTTACCCAAATTCACTGAGGAAATTGGGACTGGATATATCCCAGGTCCTCCTAGAACATACCAACCTCTGGGTCATCCTTCTGCTTGTGTGTTGGGAGAGACTGTTAACTACTCTAGCCTCCTTCTGTGAAGTTGATCCTACTTACTTGTGCTGGGGGCTGTAAATACTCACCTGCATTGGGAGAAAAGTTTTTGGGGGTTAATAGGCCTAAGCGGATAGAGCTATTGTTTTCCTATGGGAAGTGAATTCTTTAAAGATCTGTAGGGTTGACTCTGGCTCCACCCGAACTTGACATTGGTAAAGCAATGATTTCACTCCCAAATATAGAAAGAAAAGAGATCTTGAAGCTGTCCTCAGTGGGAGGTATGGGACTGCCAGTCTAGATTTGCATGCCTAACTCCTATAGCCGTGTTTGAAAATACAGGTCAACATAATACCTTGTCCCCATGAAAAATGTCAGAACTGGGATCAGCTTTTTCTCTGCTTCCGATTCTGTGAGCCGGCCTTCCTTGGGAGAACAGGTCACACAGTTTCCCACTGGGGCTGCTGACTCAGCTGGGAGATGGCAGGCAGCTTGGCTCCCTGCCATGCAGCAGCAGTCGCTCAGCAGCGTGGCCTCCCGTGGTTTCGAAGTGATTTGACACCCTCTGACAAACAGCAGCTGCAGAGCCCAGTTCTGAGGTATCGGTAAGGAAGTCACTAATGATACGTGGTATTTCAGGGAAAAGGCAGCACCATGCTCCTGATATTACTGATTGCTTTTATTCTTGTTGCGTTTGTAAGGCTGGAAGGGCAACTTTTGTTTTAACTAGAAGGGAAGTGCTCTCTGTTTCTTATTCCTCTGAAGCAGGAAGGACCTATTGCCAATGTCTTTGTAGTTCTATGAGCACTTGCTGTGGTAGCAACCAGTAATTAAAGCCACAAACCAATTGCGGTGCTAATTCTTTAATCCCACTGGTCATATCCTGATGTAAAAAGGCATCTTCAGGCTGCTATTCTCCTCCTGCCCAAGCTTCAGATTTGGTCTTTAACTAAAGGTGAAACCTTCTGAAAAGTCTGAGCACAAAATCTCTTTATCCAGTCGAACAAGGTTGTCTCTTTCAAAGGTGATAATGCAGTTTTCTATCCATGGAGCACAGAAGTAGATGAACTTCAAAACTAAAGGCCTTGTGTTTTACCTGGTGGAAATCCACATAGCTCTTTTGACAGTGGTGGGGAATTGTCAGCTTACAGCAGTTGAGAACCTGGCCCTTGGCCTCTAAATTGTCCACACCAAGGTGATCAATTGTGAAGCCAGATCGATTGCATAGTAACAAGGTTACAAATTGGTGAAAATCAGCTATTGTTCTTGAACAGGAGTGATGTTCTGTTACAGCTCAGGGACCACAGTTAGAAAGAGGTGTTGCGCTCGTATGTTACCATCCACAGTTATGCCCCGAGTGCTCTCAGTGCGATAAATCCTTCTACCTAATGAGGTCCTTACTTCAGAGCAAGCTTGGTCTTGTTGCAGTGCATGTCTAGAAGTGAGTCTCAGGCCTAAGCTGGCTCTGATTTTTCAGCATCAAAAGCCAGTTTAATTTATAGACATGCAAAATATTCATAAAAAGCATGTCTTAAAATAAAGCACATGCTGGAACGGTTACTTCTAGTATTAGAGCCATAATGCACATATATTTTTCTCAAACTGCAGAATTTTTCCCTATAACCTGTCTTCTGTAAGTGCCTTAGCAGGCTTTCTTCCTTTCAGTTGTGCCATGGAAATTATTTCTCCACTCTTTCCAGCAGACTCTGGCCTGGTACAGATGGAGGCCACTTTATCAGGCAGGTATAGCTAAAGGAATAGGCAGAGTATGGCCTATGTGACCTCTCTCTTTGAGTCTGAGGAGAAGGTCATTTACCCCTGAAAGCCCGTCTCCTCTTCATTTTTCCTCTAGAGGCACCTGCTGCATTCGAAGGATTTTCCACCTCCCTCCTAGCCCTGCCTTTCCTCCCTCTCTTCTCCTGTGGCTCCCTGAATCCCAGGAACCAAAGGAGAGTGAAATGTAGCTGCTTAATAAAATGGAGTGGGATGCTGCCCTTGCTCAGCAGGGTAGAAATGTGTGCAGGTAAGAGCTGCAGGTACAGGAAGGAAGAGAGGAAGAAGAGATCACCACACCCCTGCTACAGTTCCCTAATCTTCCTCCCCATGTGCTGAAACCCCTTTGGCTCTTACCTGTTCCCCTCTGTAACTCCCCTGCCAACCCAACAAAATCGCATTTCCTCTGCATGGCTGAGAAGCTCCAAGCAGGCTCTGCTGCTGAGTACAGCAGTGTATCTTGACTAAACACGTTATAGCTCACAAAACATCATATGTTTTCACTCACCATTGCAGATACCCTGAATAAAGTCCCTAGATGCTTGGACTCTGCTGGCAGAGCAGATATACAGTCCCCTTAAAACAATCGTGTGGGTCATGAAAGGGTCTGGAGACTTGTGTGAGCAGTTCTCTTGTGTTTTTCAGAAATGTCTTTTCCCTGATTCCAGCGAGATTTGGGAACAAGTCACCAGTTTGGGTGTGGCTGGTAGTAAATGAAAGTCAAGTGACAACAGTTGCCGGTTTGTGGTGTGAGCTGATGAGCCTCATTTCAGCTCCTAGAGGGTGGCCATCCGTATCACACAGATGGCTGTTGCAGTTGGCATTGCGTGAAGTTTCTGTGGATTGCTCTTTGCTTTTAGCCACCTCAAATGCAAAAAAAAAAAAAAAAAAAAAATCCCTATTTGTGGCTAGAGTCCATGCTTTAAGCTTCTGTTGGCTCTCCATGAAAAGCAGATGGCACTTCAGGCTTTCACAATGTTGGTCCCTGAGTACATCTAAAACTGAGCTGCCACACAGGTAGGCAGAGGTGACCTGAGTCCCAGAGCATCTCAGGACTGCATATTTCAGTGGAGGCTGCCTACCCAGGGCCAGCATGGAGGGTCTCTCCTTTGGCCAGCTTACACACCTAGGCTGTGATGTCTTCCACACATTTCCCTCAAAGCCAGGGAGAGCAAGGTGAGCCAGGCTGTGTCTGCTCGTGCTGCTGTTTTCCTTCCAGCTTGCACGCAGAGCCATCCCATACCCACAGAGTGGGAGCGCAGACACCTTCCTAAACCTGTCGTCCGAGCGTTTCTGTCGTGTCTTTGGTGGTGCCATACAGCCTGCGCTCATCAAAAGGTGTTGCTCTCGGTCATGCTCCCTTTGAACAGGGTCTAAGTGTTTTGCGTTGGAGGAGGTTGATGGGGGTACCTGTAGGGCTGGGCTCATGCTGCCCCACCCATTCCTGAACTGCATAGTGACAAAATTTGGTCAGTCAGGCTGGCCCTGCCAGTCCTGCACCTACCGGGAGTATTGGGAAATGGCGTTAAAGATGCCAGTATGGATTTGTGATGTCTGCACTCCAATTGTTTACCTGAATTTTTCCTCAAGTTTTTAGAAGGTAGGAAAGTTAGAAAGCAGACCTGCTGTTTCTTTATGTGCTTCCAGCAGGGGGAGATGGGTCCAGGGAGTTATTTCTTCTGGGAACATGTACAAAAATAACATTATTTATTTTACTCATGAGGTGCTTTCCTAGGATTTGTGTGATTTCTGCTTGCTTGGCTTTTTATACCCAGGCAACCCCTTCCTTTTGCTTCTGTAGACTTCTAAAAGCAAATAAGACCTATTAGCTTTAGGTTTTGTTTTTGTTTTATTCTTCCCAAGGTTTACAAGACCCTCAAGGGAATTTCTTCCTCGTCTCTCTGTTTACTATGATTATTGTTATTAAATAGTTATGCTACGGTGGTTCTAATGAGGATTGTATAAATGTGTAAGAAGACGAAGACTTCCCCTATACTTCCATCTCAGCAGAGACGGGCCTCTGAGTCCGCTGTGACGCGCCCCACTTTGTGGGGAGGCACGGCCACGTGCAGTCCTACCTTGAGTCAGGATGTTACCGGCGTCTGGGGACAGGATTCCTTCCTTTTCCCTCCCTGAAACCTGTTGTTCTCTGTATAAAACATATTGGTGCCACTTTCCATGAACTATATTTAACTAAGCATTAAATTTAGATTTAACTGGATAGTTATTGCCTCCTAAGTAAATACTCTGAGATAAGGAAATATTTAGTGAGCTCTAGCAGTTGGGTGGCAGATGCCTCTTGCATTGCATAATAGTTAATCTTTGACAAATATGTTTTCCTTACTCCACTGGCATTTAATTAACATACAATAGCTCTTATTAAACGTAGATGAAACATATGTGGGAGACCCTTGTAAAAAGGATCCATGCAACGCTCTGACTTGCAAGGGGGGTGTGTTTCTGTCATTTGTAACTTCGTGTGGGACCAGGTCTTTTAGCTGTACTCAAACTCTGTCACAGGAGTGCAGAGGTTTCCTCTTGGTGATGCCCATCACCTGGGATGCCAGCAGCCTGATGGCAGCTCTCTGTCCCTTGTGCTGTCCGTCACCCGGGAGCAGTGGCTGCTAGTCTGTTAGCAGCATGGTCTTCTTCAGAGCAATAGCCTTGTCGGGTGGAACCTCTCTCTGCATGGGAACATCCAGTGTGGGGATTAACCCCCTAGCTCCTTCTTGTTGCTCCCCTTCTCTGGTGCCATCTGCATCAAGTCCTGCAGGGGAAGTGTCTGAATCGGCTTGCTCCTTGGCTTGAATACAAAGCAGTCATCTCTTTTGCTGCCGCATGTGTGGCACTGGAACAGTGGTGTCGTGACCTTAGCCCTTTCTGTGGGCCTTTAACACATGCAGGGATTGTTTAAGTACTCATAGGCAGCACAGCCTTCCCCTACCAAGGCTGCAGGGGCTAGTTTCTAGGGGTTCAGAAACCAACTGGACGCATTCCTGGAAGAAAATCAGTCGAGGGCCATTAACTACAAAGACACTGCCACTGGCTGGGGACGTGCCTCAGCCACAAATCACGGGAAATTAGAGAAGTGCACGCTGGCCTTGTGCTTGCGCTCTGCCCCAGGCGTTGGCTTTAGGCTGCGCTCGGAGACAGGACACAGGGTTAGAGGGACCTTTGATCTGATCCCGTGTGGCCATTTGTATGACACAGAGCCATTCCTTCGTCTCTCCAGTTTGGGTCCACTCTATCCCCATAAGGCTACAGGAGCGGAGGTGATGCAGGCAGCAGTGCCGTGACTGTGCAGGACAGCAACTCACAGCTGAGTTCCCCTCGGCTTTTCTTGCACCCGCTTCTCTGGACTTCCCTCAAACCACCCCTTCCCTCTTTGCTTCCCCTTCCCAGCCCCGCCGTGCTTCGGCCACAGAGGGGTTACGCTAGCGAAACACCCCTCGGAGCAGCTCTCCGGGGCGGAGGAGAGCGGGCTGGGGGGAACGAATGGCAGGCAGGCATCAGCAGTTAAAACATACGGCTTATTCCTCTCCATTAATTTAATCTCCCTCCTCCTGCGGGGGTGCGGGTGGAGGTGCGCGGGCCGTGGGAGCGTTCCCGGGTGGGCAGCGCTGCCGCCGGGCCCGGGGCTCAGCTGCGGGCGCTGCAGGCGGGGAGGACAGGCCGGGCATTCACGGGCCGGCGGCTCAATACCGGCTTTGTCCCCGCTCGGTCCCTCAAAGGCTGGGAAAGGAGGTGGGGGGCGGGAAGGGCTGAGCGGGGAGAGGCGGGAGGGAGGCGGAGGGAGGGATGTGCAACTGTTTTAGCTGGTGGAAAGTCCGAGAGGGGGGAAAAGCGAGGCTCGAGGCTGCAGAGGCAGCCGCCGAGAATGCTGCTCTGTAAAACAGCGAGCCTGCGGCTTTGGGCCGCAAAGACAAGTTGTTTGCACTTTTGGCCGCAGCTTCTTTGCCCCCCCCCCCCCGCTTTCCTCAGTGTTTTCTCTTGTGAATATTGGCCGCATCTTCCTCCATCCTCTCTGCTCTGCTCCTGCTGCCTCCCTCCCGCTCCGCTTCCCCCGGCTGCTCCTGCCTTCTCCTCTCCGCTTCCCGCTCTGCCTCTGCTTCCCGTTCCCCGCTCGCACTCCCCTTTTCTCCCAACCCTCTTTCTCCAGCCCCCTCTTCCTCTCCCGTCCCCGTTCACTCTCTGCCTGTCTCTCCTCCCCTTTCCAGCCCCCTCTCCCTCGGGGCTTCCCCCCTCTGCCCTCTAGCCCTCTTCCCTTCCAATGTCCCTTCTCCCAGCTGCAGAGCCCCCCCTCCCTCCCCTTTCCAGCCCGGGTCCGGCTCCCGAAGGCCCGGGGCAGCCCCGCTCCCGGGGGGGGGGGGGGGGCTGTCCCCCGGGAGGGGGTCGGGAAGCGCCCCTGCACCCCCCCCCCCTCCCGCGCCCGCCGCCACCGCCGTGGTGCCGCCGAGCTGCCGTCTCACCAGTCAGCCTTCCTCCCTCCCTCCTTCCCTCCCTCCCTCCCTTCCTCCCTCCTCCCTCCCTCGCTCCGCCTGGGAAAGTGGGTTAGGAAGGGAGCTCGGGGCTGGGAGGCTGCACAGCCGCGCACTGGAGCAGGACCATCCACTCGCGCATCCCGGCGGCTCAGCGCTCGGCTTGTTCCTTTGCCTTTTTTTCCACCTCTCTCCATCACTCCAAACGGGTCGATTTAATTATTATTGGTTTTTAATTATTTTGTTACCTGACTTTTTCCTCTTGCCTTTTTTTTTTCCCCCCTTTTTTTTTTTTTTTTTTTTAAATTGAAGCTTGTGCTCAGACTTTTTTTTGGAAAGCCTTAAAAAAAAAGGGTGGGGGGAAAGAAGCCGGCAAGAGACTGAAAAAAAGCAAGAGAAAGTGGCAGCTAAGGAGGACTGTGAAATCACCTCCCCTTTCTGGGGCTGTCGATCAGAGCAAGAGTTGTACCTTATTATTATTATTATTGTTTTTCTTTCTACATCTGTCTATCCACATACACCCGCAGAGAGAGTGACAAGTACAGACAGTGAAACTCGACGAGACCAGCCATGGTAGCAAGGGCTCAGCCTGATCGGAAACAATTACCGCTGGTCCTACTGAGATTGCTTTGCCTTCTCCCTACAGGGCTGCCAGTCCGCAGCGTGGATTTTACCCGAGGTACCGATAACATCACCGTGAGGCAGGGGGACACAGCCATCCTCAGGTAGGGCATTTTGCCAACTTTTCCTTTTCTATGTGTGCCTCTGTATTTCGATGTATGCAACGTATACATGCGATGCGATACAGATTTGTGTGTGTCTCTGTGAGAGCGTGTGTTATTTTACCTCTCAAACTGCAGTAGCAGCAGCTGCTACAAACAAGCTCTGCGTGTGTGTTTGTGCTATAACGTAAAAAAATCGCAACGCTTTTGAGAACCTCTCGCCACCGCTCTCCTCTGTGTAGTGCTCTGGATCAAAAGAATTTCAGTGGGGAAAGATCTGTTTGTGTTAGCCAGCTCTCGTGAACATACAGTTTCCACCAGCCCTGCAGTATCAATAGAGAAATCGAAATGGGATCCAGCTGTGCTTGCCAGATGTTCCATTGATCTTCCCATACTTCTTTTTGTACCTATGCAAAAACTTTGTCCCTGGTGCTGCCAGAACTCTTGGGCAAGTTCTTTTGGGAAACTCTGGCTTTTGATTTTATTTATTTATTTTTCTGCCCTGAAGGGAGGGGAGATGGATACGGTAGTTGAAAAGGCTGGTGAAAAAATGGTGTAAGAGCTCCGACATTGATGGAGCTTATATCTCTTTCACTGTGTTGTTTTCTTTGCAGGGCTAAGTAAGTGGGTGTATGCTGTGCCTTCGTGTCTGAGTGGTTGTGATGAGGGTGTCTTTGCACATGAAGCCTTGTTCACAGGCAGTATTGAGTGTTATATTTCTGTATTTGTTGTGCAGGTTTTCTAAAGGTAGTTCTGAGGCTACTTGGGCTTTCTGTTAGGAGCGTCCCACATAGCTGAAACGCAGTCATCTTTCTCCAGTGGGTTTCTGTTTCAAATCCTGCCTTGCTCAACTTACCTGCAGTAACTTCCCTACTGAAAGAGAATTCTGTGCCTGTGAGTGTGGGCACGCATTGTGTATTACGGCTATAAAACTACTGGACGTAATTTAAAATAAGTCTGTAATCTGTATGAGGAGCTGATAGTGCACAAACCCTGAAGCATCAAGGGAGCAATTCCCTAGCAAAGCTAACAGCAGCAGCAAAGTTTTCTTTCTCTGAAATAAATCCTGCTAGATATCACCGAATGGTCTGCTACATGATCCCCTGTGTCCTGCATCACTCCCATTTAATGATAGCGGGGTATGTGAGCTAGCAAGATGGGATCAGGGAAGAACGACGCTAGAAGAAGGATGTGTGTGTGTACGCATATCACTTCTCTCGGCTCCCGTGTGCTGGGTTGTTTTGATCCTGGAATATCTGTTCAGCAGCTTCCATTCCCCAGCTCTCCAGACTTGTTAACTCGCATGTAAGATTTATCCACACGGAGTAATAGGATTTACAGAGTAATTCATCTGCCTTGCATATGCGATGGAAGGGGTTTAGATGCAACATGGTAAACACCTAACAAGGGGTGTTGCCTCTGACTCCCGGCTCCTCTTCTCTCCCTTCCACTCACTAGCAATTCATATATCCCATTAACCCTTTTCTAGCGGGACTCTCAGCTGACTTATCACATTTTTAAAGGCAAATCATTTCAATCAATCATTTATTTTGGAGGGGCTGCTCAGGCAGATGTTTGCTGGCATATGTTTGGTACATACAGCAGCAGACAAGTCATTAAGCTCGCTTGCCCAGCAAGGGGTCACTGGATTTCTATTTCCCACTTAACCTTGGAGCTTTTGAGTTTATCTAGACGCTGTGTGCTAAAGCTGCATTTGCAGCAGAGAGGGCTGAGCGGAGATGGTGCCTGCATGTGCTGCGTGTAAAGCGTTCGTCAGCAAGCTCAACGGGGCTGCATGGGAGAACGGTTTCGCTGTTTGTATGTGGAGCGTGTGGCTTGCCAGTGTTATGTCAGGCACTAAAATAAAACACCTGAGTGAAGTGATCCAGCTGCGTCAGCCAGATGTGTGCCAAGTGACACAGTTCGCAGGAGCGGCGCACCACCAGGCCATGTAACTGCTTGCCCCGAGCAATACGGTGTTCCTGGCTGGCTGCGTTTCTGTCAGAAGTGACTGTGGCTGGTGCACAGGCTTTCCCTCCCTCAGCTGCCTTCCTGAGCTCTTCAAGCAGATCTGGCCGGCTATATGCTTTTCATGTTTCCTAAGAAGAGCAGCTGTCTCCCCTCCCTTTCCCTGGGACCAGCCCCAGGTTTCTGGGATGTTTCAGTCCCTCCTTCAGAGGAGGGGCAGAAGCCAGGCTGTGCTGGGAGACAGGACTGCCACATGAGGCTGGAAGGGGTGAGATTTCCCTCTGTCCCATACACTTTAGGTCCCCCAGGATGGCATTTCATTCCCTCAGTTTTAAAGCAAGGGTTGGTTTGCTAGCTTCCCTCTCGCTGTTTTCCCTGCCCCTCCAAAACATAACTCACTTGAAGATAGCCTTGCGTTTGAAAAACTCCCAGCATCTCGCTCTCCCTGCCTATAGATCCACTCATGACAATGCAAGGGGAAGAGCCAGATAGGGAGAAAACATTAGATGATCTATACTAACTGTGCTCAGAGCAGATCTTTACCTCCAAAGAGAGATAGGAAAGAGATTTCTGTACAGAGATCATATCGCTTATCTTTGCTATGCATCTACTTCAGAGGGAAGAAGGAGTGTGCAGCAGCAGTTTACCAGTGCCCAGTAGCTCCATCCTGTAGCTTCAAGGAAAATCAAAATGTAGGAGGGAGAAAAAAATGATATGCAGTTGGAGAGAATTAAAAGCAATGTACCTAGTGATAATATAAATAAAAACGTTTTGTTCATGTTAATTGTGGTGCAAATCATTCAGCAAAGCACCAAGGACAGGGTATTCTGAATGATTCTTCTCCTTTGGGGCCTTATACATTTGTGTATGGTGTTACACTTTTAAGTGGAAGAATTGGGTGGGTGGACTGTTCTATGAAGTGGAGAAAAATAATTTATTATAAGCCCTAATGTTCCTAAAGGAAGCAGCTCCTCTGGAGCTTCATCTACAGCTTGTTACTCAGAATAGAATTATTCTGGGAAGTTTGGATATGACTTTTTAAAGCTGTGGCATTTAAAATATTCCCTTGCTGTGGACTTTTTAAAAATGTTCCTAACTCTATGCTGGCTCATCTCTTAAATGACCTGGCAACAGATTTGATTCATTTGTTGGCCTTGCTGAAGGTTGATGACTTTTAGTGACTATTTGGCATGGGAACGTTAGGCAGGGAATTGCAGAGAGCGAGAATAAAAATAGCTCATGATAGACTATCCACAGGGAAAAAGGTAATGATCCACTCCTTAGAGCAAGGCTGAAAAGGGAGGAGGGGTCGGAAAGCTGCAACAGGTGAGAAGGGCTGAGCAGAGCTTCTGGAGTTCAGCCAGCTACAACTAAGAAAGGAGAGCAGGATGTTTCAAAGATGACACTGTGTATCAGAGAGCCTGTCAGACTTGCTAAGGTTTCCTCTTTTTAAGTCTGTCTTCAGCAAGTGAAGAAGGACACTGAGCCCTATTTTGAGTATTGAGAGGGAACTGTGTGCTACAATTCCTGCCAGTGTTTTGCTTGCAAGATCACAGTCATGAGGTTGTCAAGTTTTGTATGCAACTTCCCTGCTTGATGTTAGGAAAAAAGAATCTCCAAACAGCAAACACACAAAATATCCCCCAAAACTGATTGAAAAGGGAAAAGACAAACAAGCCCCAACCCCAAATCTTCTTCCTGTTTACCTGCCCCCAGCATCCCCTCCCACCTCATTTTCTCTGCGACTGTTGGGTGAGCAAAGGCAGGGACGCTGTGCTTTGTTACGCACATTCAGCCTAGGGAGGGGATGAGAAATAGGAGGACGTTGGCAAAGCGGGACATGTGCAGCAGCGGAGGGCAGCTACTGCAAACTGAGGAGGGAGGGAACTGTGCCTCTGTGTCGTGTTTGGCCCTTAAGATGGGTTAGAAGCAAAATGGCAATGGAGTCCATGCTGTGGGATCACCTGTACGGTGTGTCAGGGGGAAAGATCAGCTTTCTCAGGAACCATGACAGCAGCTCACCCCAAAGTGCCTTTAAAGCGCTATTCTGACGGCGTCAGTGGGACTTGCAGGTTGCCCAGGGCTTTCAGTAGTCCTGGCACAAGGGCAAATTTGGCCTTTAATGACTTCTGAAATGGAGCTCATCACTAGCGGGAACCTAAATGGGTCACATCCCCATTCCTATCCACTCAGTTATACCCGTACAAATCCATCAAAGCCCAAGGGCACTGCCAGAAATACTGCGTTTGTCTTTGGGGCAGATTCCCAGGGACTGCTAATAAAGAGGTACAGGTGACTCATGCAGGGCTTAAGCTGCTGAGTGCTGCTCAGATGATGCTCAGCCCGCTGGAGAACTGGGATCTCGCCAAGGCCAGACTTTGGCTTATTGTTCTTGAGTTTTTCCAAGCATCAACTTTTCATCAAGAATAAAATCAATCTGATGTTGATGCACTGATGAAACCCAACATTTAACTGAGTGTGCAATTTCCGTTTTTACCAGGTATTTTTAAATAATATGAAGTTTCAGGGTGATAGCACGTTTAGGAAGTTCCATCCTAATGAGTACCTAGTTTCTTCCAGTTACATGTGTCAAAGGATGGGCTAGAATCAAATTACCGGCAGTAATGGTAGCACTGTTGGTGTAATCCTGCAATATAAGCAATTTATGCAAACTCTGTTCTTGGCCTCCCAGTATTTTGCTGATATTCTACGTGTGGAGCTGGAGCTATGCTAGAGGACAAAGGCACCTCAGGCAAAGTAGCAACACAGCATCACAACAAAGTTTATGCCCTATACAGTCATTTTAAAAGTAAAAGCTGTTCAGATTACATTTATAATTAGCATATGATTTATAACAGGGAGCACTGAGCTGAGCCCTTTGCTAGAAATGAGAATAGGCATGTTCAAAGGTATAATGCTACATAATAATACAGCCTTGGCAGTAAAATTGTAACCTTGATTATTAGTAGTGTTGTTGTGGCACTTAAAGGCCACCACTAAGTTGAGGCACCCTTTGTATTAAGTGCCACGTGAGCACAGAGTACGAGAGAGCCCCTCTTCCGCAGGGCGTGCAGGCTATTAGCTGGGACGGGCAGGGGCTGGGGGTGGGCAGGAGGCGCCCGGAGGTGAGGGGACTCGCCCAGGGTCGCACAGCAGGGCGCAGGCGCACCCAGCCTAGCGACCTATCCATTAGCTTGGGTTGCCTTTCGGCTCAGCCATGCAACAGCCCAGCAAATGCGACAAACAAGGTTTCCATAGTGTGTCCTCATCTGTGCTGGTATTGACTACAAGACCCAAATGCTCTTCTTTTCTTCTGGTATATGCAGACCCTTCATTATCAAATCTAGCATGCATGTGTCGAGGTGGTATGTCGGGATTTGTGCAAAAGGGGCTGTACTCTGCTGATACTTTCCTTTTAAAGAAAATAAAATATAGAAAGAAATGTATAAATGTAGTAAAAGATGATGTTGCAAAACTTCCAGGTCTGGCAGCAGATGGTGCCATTATATGAAGGCACACATGCATACGTAGACATGTGAGTGTGCGTGCACACATACTATAAAGGAAATCGCAACATGTATATATGGTCAGAGATTGGTGATTAGCATCTCTCCTTATACACGCACATGCATACACACAACATTTCTATATGGTGCGCCCAGAGGTGAGTGGGGCCTTTGTGATACTGCGTTTTCTGCAAAGTGGGACTAACCCATCATAAGCAAAGGTGGAATGGAAGTTAGAAAAGGAAAGGATCTTTCTTTGGTGAAATCATGTATGTTTAATAACACTGTATGTGTAATTTGCATTCAGAAAGATGGAGGAGGAGAGACGGTATCAGACTGTGTGGCTTTAACCTCCTCCCCTGAGTCTGCACGCACTCTTCAGTTTGCAGCTAAGTACCATATGTTCTCCTACTTAGTTGGCATTAAAATTTATAGAGTAGTACGTGTTACCTGGAGTGTCTCAGAGTCGGTACCTCTTTCACTCTGCTCCCCTCCCCAGCAGGTCATGAGGAAAGACCGAGTCTTAAAATAGCTCATAGTTACTGGAATTTGCCATCTCATAACTATAAGTTTTCAAAATATATATTACATGTACCTGCCCTTTATATCCAGACCCACAGGCATCTGATTCTGACAGAGCTGCGGGGCCACAGCTCACCGCTGATGCAGCGGCAGGACTTCAACTGGCTTACTGTGAGGCTGAATACAGGCATTTTCATTGAAGTTACCTAGTTTTGTTGTCCATCAAAATTCACTCTGGCTTGTGTGAACTCGTACTCCGCTGGAGTAAGTGCAATGGAGGGCACAAAAGTGAAGTCAGGAATTTACTGAGTTTTCTTTTACTCTTCTCTTGCTGAAGAAGAAACGAATGTGATTTTCAGCTGAATCTGACACCAAAGCATTTGCTTCAGGCTTCAGGCACATCTAACATGTCTGGTTTTATGGTAAGTAATGGGAACTAATAACGATGAGTTTCACCTCTGCCTAGAAAACAGCTATTTCAAAATAATCTGAACAGCCAATCTCCCCCGTGCATGTATATTTCCGCAGATTTTTATTAGGAGCAACTTGGTTGTGTGGGAGAGGCCAGCTGTGATCCCAGAGTGCCTCCACTGTGCTCAGCCCCAAGCAAAGAGAGGAGAAATAGCCCTGCTGCAGCCCTATTGATTTCTCGGAGGTTGGGCTTTTTCAGTCCAAGCTAACTTGATGGAATTGAGCCCGCTCAGACTGGGCTGGAGTTCAACAGATACTTTGCAGTAACACATCTGTTTGGGGGTGCGTGCGTGTGCGCAAATGTGTCTTTCCCTACATTTGTTCCTGTTGAAAAATGGCAAGTGTTTTGTGGTGTGCAGTTGTACAAATGTTCGTACACTTCGTACAGTTGCAAGCATTGTAGTGGTGAGAGGCAGCGCTGCCCGATGGATGGGATAACAGGCTGCTTGGTTGGAGATTCGTGTGACTTTTTCTGACTCCTGGGCCTCGGTAACCATTGCTAATGCTGGAAGTCCTCCACTTTGCTGTGCCTCAGTTGCTACAGCTGTGAAGGAGAAAAGCAGCAAGCAAACAGAATATTGCATCTTTGTCTTCCGCGGCTCAGTGGTTAACACTGTGGTAGATCTGGCCAATGCTGTCTCTTTCCAACCTGAACCACTTTTGCCACTGAAATTTGCATTTCTGTGGCAGAGAGAAGTAGTGAAAGCTGCCAAAGAGCAGGGAGGCTTGTCCTTCACACACCCCCTCCTGTGAGAGGCGAGACATGCCCAAGTGGTTTCTCTCCACAGGTGCTCTCTGTAGGTGGGTTCCTAAAAGAGCACTGCATTTAGAAGGGGGAGGGAAAGGCCAAGAGGGCTCCAGCTCCCCGAGCACCAAGCCCTGTGCTGTGCAGTTGTGAAATGAAATAGGGGTGGTCACACAGCTGTGCAGCCACCACTCACAGAGCCACTGCAGCCACGCCTCTCAGGGACATCAGGGTTGCAGTGTTGGAGATGCACCACTGTCATTGCCCCTAACGTGGTGTGACTTAGTGTATCAGTGACAACAGTGCCTCGTCGGGTGGTGACGGTGCTTTTCCAGTGTAGGAACCCACGGATACTCTAACGGGAACCCAACGGTACCTGCATGACAGCTCCCTCAGCTCTCTGCTTTCTCGCTCCCTCCATCTTGGGCTGGTTGTCCACGCTCACACGAGGCTGGGCAAGGGAGACCATGACTGAGCTGCACGTCCGTTCACTTTTCGTGCCTCGCTGTGCAAACAAAACCCATGTTGAAATCCACTGGTAGGCAGCATCCATGACTTTGAATAGTAAATACAAATTTCTACCTCTCCCTCTCTATGTGTCTCTCTGTTATTAAGCTGACAGGCACTTAGCCAATTATCCAGTCGTCGTCTCAGCTGTATTTATGGAGGAGGAAGAGACAACGCACACAGCTCTTGTCTTCAGGGCTTCAGCTGAGTCTCCCTTGTGTGCTGTAGCATTTTCCCTTCTGCGAGCTGCTTAGGATGCTCAGGGAAAGAAACCAACGAAGGGGATGAGTGGAGGAGAGGGAGGGGGAAGCGGAGGGGCGGGAAGGGGTCCGCTCCCCCAGACCAGGCGCGTGCCAGAGCTGTCATTGTTTGCCATTGGTTTTGTGTTTAAATTTAGCAGAGCGCACCTGCCTTTATTTGCGTAAGGTTGTGGTGGATGGGGAATCCGATGGCCGCGAGTACTTGCAAAGCTGTTTTGGCTGTGACAGGGCCAAGAGTCATGCAGCGGCAGACTGTGAGCCTGTGCCTTAAAGTAAGGGGCCCACATGTACTTGGGGATGTCGTGCGAATGTGTGACTTGGAGCCAAGAGGCACCCCTAATTCCTGATGCGGTATTGTGCCTGGAACATATAGCCTGTGCTGGCTCAAGTGTTTACTCCAAACAGCAAAATTTAGGCAAATAGCACTGAAGTGTTCTGTGAATATTTTCATGAATGTTAAAAATGAATTCACTTTGGCTGCAGCTGTGCTTCCTTTGTGTGTGTGCATGTGCATCTTTTTTTCTCTCCCCCTTGTGAATAATCGGAGTGGATGAGTTTTCCTTGCCCTGGCATTCATGGACAGAACATTTTAAACAGGTTCATAGCTGAGCAAACAAGGCTCTAGCTGCAACTTCTGCAGCTGAAAATCCCTGGCTGTACAGATTTGCAGGCATGTGCCCCTTCCTCCCCGCCCAGACACTAACTTCGTGTGTACACCTGTGGTGCTCTTGATATATATATATTTATATCGGATGCTGCTTG
Organism: Morus bassanus; assembly: GCA_031468815.1. Taxonomy (NCBI): domain Eukaryota; kingdom Metazoa; phylum Chordata; class Aves; order Suliformes; family Sulidae; genus Morus; species Morus bassanus. The sequence goes on along the minus strand of CM062568.1, from coordinate 129,557,655 downwards.
GGGAGCATTGGACATGATTCTTACAACCCCTCTTTGGAGCCCGGGCATAAAAGCAGTTGAACAAGTGAGACGTGGAGCTGATTGCAGCTTGAGCCACAATAATTTATGTGCATGTGACAAGAGAAAATTACCTTTAAACTCTGCACCTAACCAATCAATCTTACAGCAGCCTGTTTTTGCTAGGAAAGGTGCCTCAGGCCAAGCCTTTCAAGCTCAGAAAAAAGAAAGTTTAAAATGTTCTAACATCACTATCTCTTTCTTTTCCTTTGGAGGAGAGGAGCCACAGTGACAAAGCCTACCTGACTCCCTCACACCAGCTCCTTCTTAGTGAGCTCCATTCCCACCCCCAGCCCATATTCCCAACAGGAGTCAGCAGGGATTCGTCCACGGTCAGGCCCCGTGTTCGTCTTGTCAGGGAACAGAGAGGAGAGCGTGTGACCGTGGGGACCAGGCATAAATAAGCATGCTGGAATTGGAAAATGCTCAAGAGGGGAGAAAACCACCACCACTACAAGGTAGCAACCCTGCCGAGTGCTGTTGGTAGCACAGGGACGTTGGGAAACCCCCGTATGTTCGGAGCTTGGAGAAAAGTGGGATTCAGGGAGTGATTACTCTCTGAAAAATTATTGTCCCCTCTCTGCCAAATACAATATAATATGATCTGTAGTATCCCTCCCTGCAGCTATAGAGCAGGGAGCCTGTGCCAGCTGAGACAGTTGTTTACTGGGGCTTTGTGGGGGAAGGGGCATTTTACCACCCCCTCCTCGTATAAGCAGGGGCACGTGTGAGCCGTGATTCAGTGGAGCCTGTTTGTCCCTTCAGAGCAGGCAGGTTTATTAGCAGTTCCCTTGAGTCAAAGGACAGGGGAGATTTTAAGCTGGTGGAAGAAGATTTTTCCTTTTCCCTGCCTGCTGCCACCTTAGCCTTCAGCACACTGGTTAAACAGCTTTGGTCCCTCCACAACACCCTGCCATTTCTCAGGCAAACTCTGTCCCTCACCTCCAGCTCCGCAGGCTGGCCCCACAGACTTATCCTGGCTGCCCCTGCTTAGCAGGGCTCTCGTTCCTGACAGCGGGCTGAAGACATCGGAGCCCCACAGTTTACTGGGCACCCACGCCCTTCTCCCCTGCCTTGGGGACAACTCCCACCACCACCTCTTTGCCCTCTGAGCAGCAGAACCTCCAGGGACCTTGTGATCCCAGCGCTCAACCCTGGCCGCAGCAGATCCCTCCTCTTCTTTTTAAGTAACCCCTTTTGGATGCACTGGGTAACTTTCCGTAGGCAGTCACTGCTGTCACCACCCAGTTATTCCGTGCCACTGACCATTGGGCTGGCTGGCAGCACCGCAGAGGGACAGTCAGGGCTGGAGCAAACGTGAGGGAGCAAGCTGCTTTCCAGAGCCCTTCGACACGCCGTGGAAAACTGACACACACATCCGCACGGTTGCTGGCACGCACCTGCCATACAGCCACACAGGCATATTTGTCTGTTTCTTGGATTACGCTGCTATTTAATCGAAATGAGTCCTGTGTGTGGTGGGGCTGAGATGGGGGTGCTGGCTGTGTGCTCAGAGAGGCCTTACGCGTGCAAGCAAGTACGTTGTGAATAGCTGACTTTGGTTCCTGTGAACCACAGCCCTGGTGATAAGAAGCTAAGCAAATGTAGCCCCCTTGTAGTGACTTCTTCCCTCAACTTTCCCACTAATGGCGGTTGTCTGAAATAGATCAACTTGTTGATGGGGGGTATGGATAGGGGCAAGGTCATGTTTATTAGGGGAAAAAAAGAAACCCACCCAAACCAAAACACAAGACAGAAAGCATGAAGAAGTATGCACAGACAGATTGCCTTTCTCACCTGTATGCTACATAAGGTAGCCATGGTTTTGGGCAGTAAACAGTTCAGGGCAGCATATGGGGGCAGTACCCCTTTGAGTGTACTAAATGTGAGCAGCAGTAATAGAAGATCCCTTCCTAATAAGGAACAGAAAAGGAGTTGCCTTCTTCACCAGCTAGACCGACTCTTTAGGGCCTGTTGTTATTATACCTACTGCTGAGACTTGGAGTGTGCCCAAAGCCTTCAAGTTGTGCACATGCTGTACCTCATCTGCCTTCCCTCCGCTGCCATCCTTGGCTGTCTCTTGCCAGCAAGGGAAGAGGAGAGTGTGTTTGCAGAGATTTGTCCGCTGAGAGAGAAAGGATGGATAAGTTCATCAGAGAGCCAGAGCTGAAATCTCTCTCTCCTGTCTCCCCTCTTGCAAACCGCACCCAGCTCCCTCTGCTTGGCACACTCCTGCGTCCAGCCTGCCGCCTTGCTTGATGAAGTTGTCTGTCACATCTTTTCCTTGCCTTCTCCATCTCCTCCCTCCCTCCTTTGCTTTCTCTCTCTGTCTCAATCCACCTCTTCCTCACCCTTTACCCCTCCCCAACACATATCATTGTTCCTGACTCCAGCCCCTTCCCCCTTTTCTTTTTCTTTCTCTCTCTTTGCTCAACTCTCATCTCCTTTGAATTTCCCTCCCTTCTGGACCTGGGAACAAGAATGGGGGTCTGGGGGAAAAGCCGAGAAGGATGGGGGAGCAGCACCATAGTGACTGCAATGCTCTGGCTCTTCTGCTGTAGATGTTAGAGCAGGCTCTGAGCTCTCTTGTTGGGCATGGCCACTCAGTCAGCACTCTGTATTCAGTCTGGGCCCGCAGGGTATCCCCAGTGTATTTATTTTCTGTTCCTGCACAGAATGCCTGGTGCCTATTTGTCCTGAGAGCTCACAGGAAGGAGTATGTGTGGGAGGGCTGGTAAGAAGTGGGGACTGCAACACCAGGAAAGTTCTTTCTCTTCCTAGCAGGAATGTAGCTGGATGCCTGTTCCCAGTGATCTGCTTCTCCTGCTTTCAGTTGCAGCCCAAGTTGGAAATAGAGTGGAAGGAGAGCCCATTCACTAAAGAGGTGGTTGACAGGCAAGAGCTGAGGCTGCAGGCTGGTGTGAAAGCCACCTTCCCTCTGTCAGCAGAGGAACATGCTGCAGTGCTTCCTTGGTGTGTTGTGATTCTACTGCTGGAAATTGGAAGAGGACAGCTGGGGGCTTTTTTCCCCTGTGTCTTTCTTTCTCGGGTAAGCAGCTTGACATTCCTGCACGATGCTGATGCGGGGTGACAGAGATCAGTGCTGGGGTGCAGACCTGAGATTTCCTTGTGCAGGTGGCAAAGAAGGCAGATGCACTTAAAGGACAGTGGTGGTACAATGCTATGGAAAGTCCACGGTGTTCAAAGTGCCAGACCTCTCTGACCTTGAAGAGAAGCAGCAGGTCTTTAGCTCATGAGTTAGGATCATTTCAGCCAGACTTGTCCATTGCAGGAAAGGCTTTCCAGGAACTCTGGAGACAGCCCCACGTGTTTGGCATGAAATCGTAAGATGCTGCAGAAAACTAAAGCCAACTGCTGGTGCTCTAGCAGGGCTGTGTTCCTCAGGGCTGGTCACCCTTTATTATCCTCCTGTGGTACTTCCTTTTTGTGAGACTGGGACTCTGATGCCTTTGTAAAAACACAGCATCCTGGCTGCTTTTACACCTAAGGGAAACCTGAGATTGGCATCCGTAATCAGGAGCAGAAGGTGCTGCAGGCAATCTGTCTTCCTAGCACTGCATTAAACCCATTTTAGTTCTTTCAGCTAAATATCAAATTATCTGTCCACCCACACATCCTCCCCACTGCATCAACCGTGCTTAGTGATGGGCCATCTGTAGGACTTCTACCCGGACAAGGGGGTCCACAGGGGTTCTTGTGTAACATGCTTCATGCGTATTCATTGGCCTTTAGAGTGGCATTTCTTCCCTTCCTATTCTCCTGGCTGGTCTCCAGTACTGGCGATGAGTCAGAGGCATGCAGGTCTATCCATTTGAAAAGTGTGTCCCAAGGTGCAGCTTTCTTCTTACCTGAGTTGGGAAGTGGTGCTTAAATGTAGGCCAGGTGGGTCAAGAACCTTGGACATAGATCAGTTAGCCTTTTAAATGCCCTTTTTTTTTTTTTTTTTTAAATTTTTTTTATTTTTTGACTTGGAGCTCAAAGTGGGAGCAGCATCCAACTCCCAGAGAAGAGAGAAGGAAGGGCATGCAGGAGATTTTACAGCATCATTCAGTGTCTTACTGGATGCCACGTTGTGTTCTGCTCTAGCTGTGCTCCGGGGGTAGTGTTGCCTGCTTCCTGATAGCTGTATACACTGAAGTAGAGTCCTGTGTCTATTTGGAGTACTTTATGTTTCTAGGGAGATGTGGACCAGTTGGATGTAGTCCAGAAGAGAGCAGTGGGAATGATCAGAAATCTAGACAGCATAGTCAGTGAGGAGAAATGTGTGGAAATGGAGCTGTTAGACCTAAGGAAGAGAGGACTAAGCGTGATGAGATATGAATAACAGCATGCAGGTATATAAGATACAAAAGAAAGGAATGACCTCTTCTGCAGGAGAAGATGAAGAGGAATGGTTTAAGATTGCAGCAAGAGAGAAAGGCTGAATGTTAGTAAGAACTATGCAACAGTAAGGATAGCAAAACACTGAATCAAATTGCCTTGGGAGGCTGTGTAGCTCCATCACTGGAGGGCTTTAAGGACAGACTAGACATGTATGAGGAGTGACAGATGCCACAAATGACAAAGTAGAGCTGATCCATCCTTCACAGAGAAGAGCAGACTAGATGGTTCCTTTGGGTCTATTCCACCTCTGCTTCTCAATTCTGTGCAGCCTTCAGGCTCAGACAATGGCAGGAGCATGGGCAGAAACACAGCTGAAGGGTTCAGCAAGCCTTAGCAAGGAGCCAGGTGGGCCTGGCCAGGAGGTCCTTACCCATTTCTTCTGCTGTGGCTGCCCTTCTTCCTTCCATCCCAGGATCATGGTGTGCTCCAAGGAGACTGTAGTCAGTGCCGCTCTAGTCCAAGCATGTGACACTTAACCTATTTGGCAAACAGAAGTAGGAATCGGTGTCAAGACTATCCATAAAACCAATTTTCTTTCAGAAGTACTCAGATCTTTTTCTCATCTGGTGCCTTTGGAGGGCCATAGGACCTCGAGGATGTTTTACCGCAAGTGTGATAGGAAAAACAAGTTGAAGGCTCAGGTTTTTTTATCCTGATGATGTTGCTGAATGTTCATCTCATGAGGCTTTGTCAGCATGTTCTGCTAATGAAATGTCACCTTTCCCTGGTGTGACATCACCTTGTGCATTGGGATACGAGCCCATGAGACTCAGAGTCTACCTGAGAGGTGGACATGGTACAGTGCATGAGTGCTGTTGGGACTTTTCACCACCTGGGAGGTGGCACGTGACATAAGACACAAAGCGGGGCAGGCAGCAAGCCTTCCCACCACTGTCGTGCCTTAAGCAGTGAATTGGGTGACTTACAGGGACATATGTAGCAACCAGGAAACTCCAGTGCAGTGAGGATGCAGGGGAGGGTAGAGAAGGGATGTTTTAGGAAGGTGAGGAGCAAGCTAAGAGAGGAAAAGCTGTTTGGGGAAGGGGAGGAAGAGCATACAAGGGCCTGCTGTAAAGTTTGGATGGATGTGTTTGGTCTTAATCTTTCTCCAGCTGTAGTGACCCAGACTGCTGCTAACCTGGCCAGGCAAGCTGCCAGAGGCTGTTTCCATTGCTCACCCTTCGTCCACTCTCATCCTGTCTCCGACTCATGTTTTCTTGTCAGCATTTCTCTCCTGCAGATCGATTCCTCCTTGGCTCATCCCAGTGATTTTAAGCATAGAGAGAAACTTCCTCTTGGCGGTGAGAGATAATCAAGCTGAATATTACCCACCTCTGAAGTGCAGGCAGTCCGTGAGCAGAGCCAAAGTCAATATCTTGGCAGATGTTGCCTTGCATTGATTTATCTTCTCCCGGAGCAGGGTGGATGGCCTCGAAGAAGGCAGCACGGTCACCTGGCCAAGCCCCAAAACATTTGCAGGCTACATTACCTTGTTTGATTGGGTCTCAAGAAGCTGTTCTCCTCAGTGTCTGGGGGTAGAAGAGCGTGGTGCCAAACTCGCAAATCCCGCTTTCACTCCTGTGTTCACGTCAGTGTTACTTGTTGTGCTGAGACAGATCCTGGGCTGAGAGCACTGGCTCGCAGTGCTGAACTAAGCCAGCCTCATTTACTGGCTTAACAGAGCAACAAAACAATTGTCTGTGATGCTGCTGGGACAGGGGAGAGGAGCAGGGCACCAGTGCCCAAGAAGGACCTTGCAGCTTGGGGGTTTTCCCTTGCGGGGAACCTGGATGTGTCAGAGGGAGAAGCAAAGGGAGAGGAAACTTCTGTGTGAGCAGAGAGGTAGCAGCAGGAGTCAGGGAGATGGGCAGGGCCCCTCTTCAAGTCAGAGGAATTATAGCCAGGGGATTGCTGTGCTGGACAGGGTAGGAGGAAGTGGGGGCTGCTTGCAGACAGAGGGGGGGGACTGGTGGAGGCAGGCGGTGGGGAAACCAGTTGCCAGGCAGGAGGACCAGGTCAGAGTGCTGCAGACAAGCAGACAAAGGTGTGTGATACTACCTGCATAGAGTTCCAGTTCCCAGCTCCCCAACATAATGTACTCTCTGTTTTCAAAGACCTTTGAGCTCTCTTCCTGCGTCCGGGAGCTCCAGGTTTGGCTCTGGCAGGAAAGGGCCTCCAGCAGAGTAGGCAGGGGGCTTTTCTAAACCGCAGCTAAAGAGAAACCATCTGTATGATCTCAAGTAACAGACACTTGCATGCAAAACCCATCCCTTTTGGCACCATCCCTTTCCCCTTCGCTCCCTTCCCCAGCCCCTCATCCCGCTAGCTCTGGCTGAGTCCTTCATAGCTCCTTTCTACCCACCCCCCGGCTTTCATGCTGTAGGAGTGGGCACTGCATAGATACATATACCGCACCTCCGGTTCTGCAGTCTCCCCGGGGGCCTGGACAGGTGCTGATTGTCTTCATGCCCAGTTGGGGACAGCAGGAATCATTATAAATAGCATCAGTTCCTTGCATGGCAAAGAGAAAACTTTCCCCTAGAAGTCCATCCCTCTGCTCCCAGGACTTGCCAGGAGGTCTCTTAAATGTCACAGTACGTTTGCAGCAGACAGTACCTCTGGAGGCTTCCTGTGGGTTCAGGTCTTGATCTAGATGGAAAATGGAACAAGTTTGCTGAATCTTTCCTCACGACTTAATTCTTTCTGCCTGTCCTCGTGATTTTTATGTGAACGGTACTTTCTGTTCAGAAGAGCCTTAGGACTGAAATAGGAGAACCTGCAGAAGCGAGCATTGAAGATGCATGAGCCTGATGTGCTGGGGAGCGAAATAGGGCTGGAGCAGCGGAAGGGGTGTTGGGGTGCAGGGGCAGAGCTGGTGTGGGCAGCCCCAGGTTGGGAGAGCTGGGGCAGGGGTGGCTGCTGTTACTATCACACGAGACAGGCGCATTAAGAGTGACCAAACATTCTTATGAGAAAGTAATATGCTTTTCCAGGACTAAAGATCCCTTCTCCTGCTCCCCTCTGGGCTTGACTTTCTTATACAGGAATACATACTGCATAGAGGGGCCAAAAGCAACCTGTTTAGAGGCACAGTTGTTCATCCTCCCTCTCCCCTGCTCCCTGCCCCACAGGCAGAGAGTAGCATGTCACACTTGTGGGCAGATGAAGCCCTTTCCATCTCCCTAGCTGACACCATGGTCCATCCTGCGGACAGCAGCCGGACAACCCCTGCTGCAGCACCATTTCAGCCTTAGGCACTGCTTGCTGCTGCTGGGGCTTGTGTTTGCATCAGCAAATGTTCCTTCGCTGAGGGTTTGTGGCTACAAGGGCTGCGCTGTGCTTGCCGGCTGAAGATCTCCCCGCAGGAATTGCAGGGAGAGGCCCTGGTGGCATATGCACGGTGATATTTAAAGTTGCTCATATGAGATTCAAGGAGTAATAGGGAACAGTACCAAGGCTTGGATATCCTCCACCTCATGCGTGCCTCCCAGCAGCTCTCCAGTGCCTCAGGGAGGCCCAGTTTGGACTGCCGTTGTACAATATATTATGCTGTCGGCCTCCGTTTGTGATTTCTGCCCTGTCCTTGCTTGTTCTCTGTTTTCCTTTGTGTGTATTATTCTAATTTATTGAGTTACCTGGAGTGTTTTTGCAGACACCAAGGCTGCTTTGCAGAAATTAATGATTGTGCATTCTGCTTGGTGGTGCCTCGTGTAGACTTTGCTTTTATGTGATGGAACCTAAAATATGCTCAGAGAAAATGAAAATGTTAACCTCTATTAAAAGCATACATAGATAAGTTGTTGTCAGATCTTTGCCAGAGCACATGGAATTATTTTGAGATTATTTAGCTCAGTAGTCCCTGCCATTTCTGAATCTCAAAGTATTTTAATTAATTTCGACTTTGAGACAAGTCACTATTAGTCTCCCCATTTTGCAGTGTGAGAAACTGAGGCTCAAAAAGGAGATTTGTCTCAGCAAATTAGTGGCCGGACATAGGTGATTTAAATCTTTGCAGGCTGGAACCCCAGTTTATAGGTCATGGTCAGAGCTGTGCTACCTAACTGGCTGCTGGACCAGGATATAGCATGAATGATTCCTAACGAAATGCAAAAGCAGGAGATCATCTCTTCTTGGTTGTGGTCAGAAAGGCCAGGGCTGGCAGTTCGGGTTCAGTGGAAATGAAGCTGTGTGCAGGGAACACTCGGCTTCTTTTGCGTTCCCGAGAAAATAGGTGCTCCTACCTTAGTTTCCCTCTCCATGAAATTGAGATTCTGGTCAAGAGAACGAGCATCCTGGTAAAGGAGGAACCTACATTCATGCAACTCTGTAAAGGAGGCAAGAAAGTTGAGAAGCCCGCAGAGAGCAGTGCAAAGCATTTTGTTGGGTTTAGACGTACTTATTTGCTTTTCTGTAAAGGAGCAAAGCAGGGTATCCAAAAAGATGGTTACAAAGTGTGTTACAGCTCCCTGGGCTCTGTTGGGAAGATCTAGATAGGGTCATAGGAGATGACAGACCTGTAAATCTTGGAATCATGTCTGTGGCAGTTCCTTTCAGGGGCTGATACTGTAAATCTATTGAAACAAGTTGGTTGCTCCCTAAAAGTTTCTTGAGAACGAGTGCATTCCCTGATGGGTCAATGCTAGTTTCAGCATTTTGTGGAGATCGCTCAGGGTCACTAAGGTTGACGGGGCGGGGGGCAGCAGAATTTTTAGCTGCAGGGACACAAGCCATCTGAAAGGGAAATTTCTTTTCAGGTCCTCCATGAGCTCGTTAAAATGGGTAGGATCATCACTTTTCTCTTTTGCCTGAACACTTAAAAACCCTTAAGAGAGAGTGCTTTTCAAACAGACTCTTGTTTAGCATATATGAATTTCCTCACAAACAGAAGAATATAAGAAACAGCAGATGATAGCAGAACCCTTTTACATCAGTAACTTGCATTTTTTAATTTGCATTATGTAAGAAAATATAAAACCCTCCTAAGTGGGCAAATATGTAAAATAACTTGCTGATATAGGAGAAACTCCTGTGTCCTGGACAGATTGTTTCTTGCTTGTAGTCTGAAGCAAGAGGATTCATATCACTGATGTTGGGGGGAAGGGGTTGTGAGGAGGGGTTTTCCCATCATGGATAAAGTGACCATTGATATCCCTGCAGGTCACATAACTGTATTGTAGTCCTTTTAGGGATAGTATTTGGTCTGGATAATACCTTGTGGCAGTGAGTTCCACATGTTATTGTGCACAATAGGAAAGCAGCAAATCCTATCTAGCCTCAAATGGGTAGTGTTTCAGTTTTACAGGATGCTCCCTAGCTTTATCAGGGTGTTTGCCTTTGCAGTACTCTCCATTATTTTATATAACCCTATACTATCTACCCTGTTTTTTTTTCCTCGCTAAAGCAAAATGTCTCAGTGTTTTCAATCTCCTTTCTTAACAGAAATTTTGCCAGGCCTCTAACTCATAGTTGTCACCTGTCCCTGAACCCCTTTCATTTCTATTGCATCTTTTGCAGATGGGTTGACCTGATGCGGGACATTGTATTGCAGTGCAGTTCCACGCTTGGCCTCATTTTTTCTCTTTGTCTCAGTGCATCCTATCTTTATGTTTGGGATTTCACCCGTTCTGAACAGACGATTTTAATGATTTTGGCATGCATGAATCTTCATTTCTGAATGATTACAGTTAATTTAGAAGCCAACAAGGTAACTCACATAATTCCTTCTAGAATGCCCATCACCCGGCATCGTGTACCTGCTCGGTGCTCCTGCTTAAGACAGCAGATAGCCCAGCAGAATGCCTTTTTCTCAGTCATTCATAAACTGAGTTGATGTGCTGCTCAGTTGTGCTCTTGTTTTACGGTGTCATGCTCTAATTTTTTTTTTTTTCTTAAAATTCATTCTGTCTTAAAGTGGTCTTATTGCCTTCTCTGGAGTCCTTGGGTGAGGCATGGGGTCTGGTAATGATATCAGAACGGACCCGTGGAGGGGTCGCTGTGCTCTGCTCATCACTCAAGCACAGTCACCTCTGAGGCGGAGTCCTGCAATTATTAAATGGCAAACGGCAGCAGGTTTAAGACAAGAAGTGGTGAAGAAGAAAGTATCCAGCTGGAACTACAAAGGGAGTTTGGGAAGGCAGATTGTAGTTAGACTAATAGGAATTCAGACAGGACTACTGTCTTTGCACCCAACACTTTTGAAAAGTGTTAAGGCATCTTTGATTATAAGCGGTCTTTTTGTTTATAATTTTATCATGCAAAAGATGTTGCCCAAGGAACCTACCATCTCCAATATTTAGTCTCATGAAGCTAGAAGGTACTAAGTATTATCTTTTAGTAGAGGAAAACCAAAGCCATCTTATGAAAACCTTTGTGAAACCCATCTTCCCGCTGCACCAGAACACAGTAACATCCCCAGAACTCTGCCATTCTGCACACCGTTCAAATGAAACTCTTTCAGTATTTTTAAAAGGTCATTAAATTATTTTTAACAGGTGAGGAAGTAGGAGGAAAAGTATTCAGATGGGAATAAATGGGCACGGAGACTGGTGAATGAGACATAGCCATAGAAATCAGAGTTAGAAAATAGGAATATTAACATGCACCCCCTTAGAGCAAACTCTTTTGGGCTTGCCTTGTTACTCGGTTGCTTACTAGATCATTGTAATTATTTCAGTTGAACTTTATTTGAGCTACGTTATTTCATATGGAACAAGCAATCCTTTTGCCTTGTAGAAACTTCTTAAACCATGTGACTGACCTCAATTCCCAGGATAGCCCACTGGAGAGTACAAATGTGCAAATGAAAAGCATTTGCACAGAATACAGGAAAACTGCTTGGTGTGGTTTTGACCTGAAATACATTCTGATAAGGTGCTGTAGCAAAGGCTGAGGTCACATGATACTCAGTATAAATCCAGGAGTGAATAGTTTATTTGCTTTTATTTTTCCCCCATTTAAATTAGGAAATAAAAAAAAAAAAAAGATGGCATTCTAAGTCTGTGTTTCTGAAGACCAGTAAATCCAGGTATGTCTTTGTAGTAAGAGCCCCTAGTGGCTTTGATCTCCTTTTTAGCAGTAATTCCAACCTAGTAGTGTTTAGTACAGCCTGTTGGGATATACTTTCCAAAAATCTTTGGAGTGGATGGGGATATGCCTGCTATTGGGATGTGAAATATAAAATCTGCTCAACTGATAATAGTGGCAGACTTCAAGGTCTCTCTTTGACCTTCTAGGAAGAAATCAATCCTGTGTATGTCCAGTACGCTACCTTCTTCCCCTCTTCTGGGAGTGTGCAGCTGTGGAGCCAGGCAGAGCCGGAAGTCCTTTCAGATAACCAGGACTCCGGTGCATTACAAAATAAAACAGCCCTTCATAGTAACAACATCATCTCCTTCCCACATCTCCTTTCCTCCCAGAGAGCAGTTAAGCCTCCCACTCCGTCTCTGTAAAGTTCTCTCTGTTCAATCCTCCAAAACATTTTACAACTCTCTAATTAGACACGTATCTCCAATTTACTACTGTTTAAAAGGGTAAGCAGTTAATGTCGTAAGACTGAGAATGCCTGGTAATTAATTATTAACTCCAAGGACCTGGCTATCTCTCTAACCAGCCTTGTCTCAAATAGCATCTCTCTGTTAAAACCTCTGTTCACAGTAATTAAATAGTAAGGAGGAGGAGCACCTTGGAGCTTACCCAGCCAAGTCTGTCTGACACAAAGTGCAGCTCTGCCAGGCAGTCCTTTTTCATCTGACTATCTGGCATCGGCATCACGGGAAAATAAATTTTCATGACCCCAGGTGCATTCCAACTTTGTCCAAAAGAGACTTCTGTGGCAGGATCCCCTCTGCACCACTACCATCGAAATAAAAAGCCAGTTAGGACCCTCCTCGTCTCTAGAAAAGCAGTACATCCTAGGAGGACACAGGTCCTCCTAGCAGTGCTCTCACCCTATTCCCAGAATCCAAAGCACTATAAACTGAGGAAGTCGGTTTGTGCTGCTACCCCTGAACACCCCTACAGCTTGCCTCAGAGCATCCTGCGGAGCAGATCCTAAGCAGCACTTGGCTCAGGTTCTGCTCTTTACAATATCCTTCAGCCAAGAGCTTTGCGAGCGGAAATGCTGGTGTGCTGGTAACAGATGTTTGTTAAGCATATACTGTGCCTTATGTGGAGATACAGAGGAAGATGATGATTGATGGGGGAATCTGTGGTTTGCAGTGAGAACGTGCTGAAAGTTTTATCTGTGGATTTATAACTTGGGATGGGTATGAGCCAGCTGGATGCATGAGTCTCACCTCCTCAATGAAAAGTTTTAAATACATATGTGTCCAGATGCAGGGAGCACAGAGATAATGTGGTAGATGGCATGACATGTGGGAGAGCAAGCCTGGGAAAGCCAGGGTTTGTGCTCTGCTCTACTTCTGACTCACTGTGTGTGTGGTTTTTGGCACACCATTTCCCCTTCCTTATCTACTATATGACAGGGATAAAGATACTTCACACCTTCAAAAAGTGCTTTCAGCTCTGTGAATGAGAGGTGTTAAATAGTGCTAGGTAAAAGCAGGATTGTTTTATTGTCTCCTGGCCAAATTTCACTTCGGTTGCCTACTTCATTGCCTCTGTACTTTCAACTGGAAGAGGTATTCTTCAGAGCTTCCTTAAACTGTCTTGTGGTGCATCTGTGGGCTGCTAACAAGCTCTACTTTTCAAGTCTAATGGGAGATGCCCTTCTGTGATGACTGAAGTGATCATTCATTGTTCCTTCCCCATCTCCCAAAGGTGCTGCCAGGCTTTAATGAACTATTCATCAAGTGCTTTGAGATCTTTTGATGGAAGCAGTCCAGGCAAGTGCATGATTCTCACTGCATAGTGAGCGGGTGACACCCACCCGTTTACTGCTCTGCTTTATCTGCAGTAAATAGCGCCTTTGTTTGGATGGGGGAGTCCAACAGCAAAAATAATGTTGTAGACTTTACATGTGAAGAAAGGCAAAGTTGTAATTATGTCAAGCTCCTCTTTCTAATTATTTGAATTGGCTAGATCTGTGGAAAAGACAGGCAGGTTGGGTTTGGGGTTTTGGTTTTGTTTGGGTTTCTTTGAAGTGGGCGTTGCTTGTTTGTTAGTGGTGTTGTCAGCCTGATACACAGAAAAGACTGGTTTTCCAAACTGGTCAGAATCTGTTGCTCTGCGTTGGTCAAAGCTGAGCTTTTGTGCACACAGTTGTCTTCTGAGCAGTCCTTGTAATTTTACCTCTGTAGTAAAGCTCTGTGCATAGCAGGTCTCAAGTGCATCTGCTCTGCCAATAAATCCTGTGGCCTCAGCATGGTACCTCTTGTCTCTGCTTGTGTGGATGGGTGGTGAAGCAAGTAGAAGATGAACGTGTCAGAGTGAGGGAGAAGTCTGAACTTCATGCATATGTCTCCTTTGCCTGGACATACAGTTACCTGGTTTATAGTGCCACATTATTTCCAAGTCATATTTTGAAAAGGTTGAGCTTTAAGGAGGACAATGCATTTGACTCCCGCTGTCACAAAAATCCTTTCCTTGCCCTGCTTCAAGCAGTATGTTTCTGTGTGCTAGAGAAGCCCTTCCTTACTCTCTGACCCACACAGCTTGGCTCTTTTCTAGTTTTTGCTTTTCTTACTTTCTCTTTCATCTTCTATTTCCTTTGCTTTTATTTCTTTTTTTTTTTTTTTAACTTCTCCCTTCTCATTCTTTCTCCTTGTCTGTCTTCTCATTTATCCTAATTCTCTGTTTAGTTTCCCTCTCTCACTCCGGTGGTGTCCCCTCATCCACTTCTGTTGATGTCCGGGCTGCACTAAGGCAGTGGGACAGATGGCAGTCAAGGTTGTCCAAGCTCTCCTCCTGGTAGTGCCACTCCCCTGATCATGTCCATGCAAGAGATGTCCCGTCTTGCTGCTTTTTTGTTTCCCTCCTCGAAGCCTGGAGTTGGTGATAGCCATCTCCCTTGTAAAGTGCCTTGAGGTCTGCTTATTCCTGCTGTGGCCATGCCTGCGAGCCAGGGCTGTGGATCCATATCCATTTTTGTTGGGCTGTGAGCACACAGAGAACAGAAAGGAGAATCCTCCTTCAGGGAGCTTATGCTCCTAATGTCAGGGATAAGAGGTGAGTACAGACAGAAAGTGAGCACACAGAAAGGACAAGATACTGCAGGTTGGCATAATATCAGCAGTCAGGTCCTACAGAAGTTCTAAATAATATTATTCCTGCTTCTATTTCCCTTTCTGCTCTCTTTTCTATCCTTCTAATCACTTTCAGGTCTGCTTTTTCTTCCACCTTAGAGATTATAGGGCTTTGTCATTTTGTCTCCAAGAAAAGGGAAAGAGTGCAGAGTGTTTTCATTAGACCAGGGTTTGGAGGGAAGGAGCAAGCCATGGTATTTGCTACCTTTAATCTTTATGGTAATATTTTGGTAAATATCTGCTGTTCTTTCTCTCCTGTCAGTGTGGCAGCCTGTGAATGATATGGAGCCGAGATCGGGGGAAGAAGAGGGAACTGCAGAGAGGATTAGAAGGTTAAGATAGGATTACAGGGTCAAAATGGAAAAAAAAAAGAGAGAGAAAAGAAACAGCAAAAGAAAGGAAAAGAAAATGAAGTGTAGCGGTTGTGACAGTGGAAAGGAAGGCAAGTGTACAGGGTACCAGCGAAGATGAGACTTTTATGAATGGGTCGATGCATTCAAAGGTCCTAGAGTCAATAGTTTCTCTAAAATGATTTATTGAACAAAAATTCTTTTGTTCTGTGTCACCCCATGAAAACTTTTTTTTCCCTTCATCAGTCTAGGGATGGGGTCTACAAGGGCTGAACGGAGGGGTGCACAAACACTCCATTACCCCGGCAGCCCCGCTTGGACAGGAAGGTACAGTGGGTGGGAAGTTTGGCAGCTGAGTCTGCCAGGAGGGGTGTGAGAGCCACCACAGCCACGCAGGTGCGGGAGCTGGTAGTGGGAAAGTTGTTGCCCGACACTGACACCTAACCCACTCCGTTGTGGTCCTACTGCTCGGTGCCCTACTTTTCCACTGCCTCCTGCTGAGAGTGACAGAAAAAGAGAACGAGGTGCAAGTGTCTGTTTGCTTGAACCTGTCTGCCTGGAGTTCAGGGAACAGCTTGGGAGGCAGGTTCAGCTTGGGGCTTTGAACATCAGGGCAGTTTCAGTCCTGCTTTTGGTTTCTGTAATCAAAAGGAAAGAATGGGTAAGGCATGTTTGGACTGAGAAGGAAGTGACCCAGACCATTGCACACTTTTAATATATTTGGATGAATTAAACCAAACAGGTCAAATTTCTGATCTGCTGCTTCTCCTCTAAAAAATAATGACACAAGAAAAGCTAACATGAATTCGGCCTCAGGGCTTGGTAACGAAGCTGTTGGAGTCAGGGCAAAATGAAAGTCTCCTTCACTCAGCGTGAACTCAACTATAGGTCCAAAGTATTCTCACCTCTGGCAACGCTAGTGAAACATAAGCATTCCTCCTCCCATTATATGTCACATAACAAAAAGGTGCAGAGGCTGTGAAATGGCTTCTTGATCCATTGTCAGAGAGGGGGACAGTGAGAGGTAGCAAGGGTGGAGCTGCGTGGTTTCCCAAGCAGTCCATGAGGCCTGGCATATAGTCTGTTGCGCAGGCTCTGCTGCTGTGTTAGCATGAGTTTTGCAGCAGGCACGAATGCCTTTCTGGAGGCAGGGATTAGAAAAAAGGAGCACACCGCTTCCTCTGCTCTAAACTCAGTGCATTTCATTATAGGCTGCAGCCTGTAGCCCTTATAGTCAGGTTATTAGATACACTGTTTGGTGCCACTGGGACATGTGGCGCTTATCTCTACCTGAAGAGCAGAGTTGTGAAGGTCTCCTTTGGCCCTCTCCATGGGTAAAGATAGATTCTGGCTGGACCATGTGTAATTGGGAGGTTGCAAGGAGTATTTCTCCTTTCCTTTGTATTTGTTTTTTTCCGAAACAGCTTCTGCTCCCGTCAGGGCATGTAGTCGCTGTTTCTCTCCCGTCCCTAAAGGAGTGAAAGTTCATTATAACTTTTTTCCTTCGTTTCTTCCTGTTCCATTCACTTTTTTTGAAGCTGGAGGCAGAAGGTCCTGCACTCTCCCACATCTCTGATATAACCCAGTCATTCCGTGGTGCAGGGCAAGATGCTTGCTGTCAACCCAAGTTGGGATGCTCTTAAAAGCTAGACAGCTCTTTTCTTCAAGTTACAAACCTTTTGACCATCCCTTTCTCTCTCTCTCTCAGCTCTCCCAGTCCTTTCTTCATTTGTGTCCATGCTTTCTGAAGTCACCCAATAATCTGTATCACGCTTTTGAGATACTGCTGGCTACAGCTCCTCTGAAGCAGGAGTTGTTGCTCTCTCAGACCATGTTCTCTTGACAAGTTAAGATCTCCAGAGGGCCTCGTGGGCTTTATGTATTTTCTATCTGCATCCAGACAGCTGCACTTAATAATAACCTGCTTTTCTTTAGCTGTAAGTTGCAAATTATCAAAACCCATCAAACCCTATCCATTGAAATTAAATATATAGTCCCCAATCAAATCCAGGTTGACTGGCTGCCGAATGGTCCCAGGGCAGGACTAGGACAACTGCCATATATACAGGGGTGGGAATTTCTTTGATGTATTTCACTAGGGGCAACCCAAGACATTTCTGATATAATGTGATTGTTCAGACTAATGCCTAAGCTGCCTTGGCTCTGTGTATTCATCTTTAATTATTAAAATAGGACAGATAATTCATAACCCTTGAGGTCTTTATTTTCTGACAGTGAAATTCAATGTATGCTTGGCCAAGGGGGAGAAAGGTAGATTCCAAGAGCAAGAGAACAAAGCAGGAGGAGAAGAGAGAGGATGAAGAAAAGAAAGAGAGAAGGATGATATTAAAATAAAAAGCATGTTGGAATTGAGGGAGAATAAGGAGTAAGTGGGAAGGAAAAGCAGAATAGCCTAATCATTAATTGTACATCTTTTATTGTCAGGGACTGATCTGCGCTAAACCTTGCCATGTTTTTGCTTGTTATCACATACAACTAGATGCGTTGATCTTGGTGGTCCCTCCATTTCTGTGTTTTGAGGAGGGGTCTAATGTGACCCCATTGGGGTAGGCACTTTGCAGGGAGAATGAGTGACAGTCCTTGCTCCAACAATGTTCAACTGCATATGCAGTTGCATCAACTTACCAGCAGAGCCAGTTGTCAAATAACAGCTTCTTTGAGAGGGTGTTTTCAGAGAATTTGGAGGACAAGGTTCAGGAGAGGTGAGGAATGAGAGGGGAAAATAAAAACAGACAGAGAGGAAGAAAATACAGATAAGGAGGAGAGACTCAAATCACAAACAGGCTGCAATAAAGTCAGAAGGAATTAAGACAGACAGACCACCAGGTAACAGCAGAAGGATAGACATCTAGATCCCAGCAAGCTGAGAGGCAGTAATGTCAATGTCCGCTTGCTAGGTCACTGTCAGTCAGTATAAATGCTGCTGTACATTCACAGCCAAAGGGACTTAGCAAAGCTAATGAGCAGGGAAAGAATGAGGAAAAGGGGAAGGAGAATTTCTCTGTTAAAACTCTGGCTGAGAGAGGATGCCTCTGTGCAAAAGGATTTGCAAGGCAAAACAGCACACGCTAGTGCAATAAATAAGCAGAGCTAGGGTGAGAGTGGAGGGAGGAAAGGAAAAAGAACAAGAAGTCAGGCTAGAGTAAGGAAATGGGTGAGCCCGTTGTATTTGCCTTGTCTAACACTGCTTGGTCCTGGTAATTAAAAGAACATACTGAGAGTGTTTGTCAGAGTTGCAAGTTTAATGACTCAAAATTACAGCAGCCTGACATCTATTAAGCTGAAGCATTTGTTTTGGAAGCATCATTTTTCATGAGGGAACATTGTCAGAGCACTACCCAGTCTTGTGCTAGCAGAGCTTTCTAGTGGCAACCCAAGATTGGCACGTCCAGGAGCCACAGGGCAGGAATGAGGGGTTTTGGCAGAGCTGGGTTTGGGAACCTAGGGCTGGGAGAGTAGGGGTGCTGCAGGGCAGGAGGAGGGCACTGGCAGAATTCTGTTCAAGCATACCGCATACCTTACCCCATTCGTATCACTGTTCCTACGTATTCCTGTGCACCCACATTTCTCCTTTATGGGAGATGCAACATCTGCTTTGTTTCCCAGTCTGAGATGGTGGTACCCACTCTGCCACGCCTGGAGTACAGCAGTGTACTCCAGTGCTCGCTCTGAGCAAGGCAGGACCTGCTTTTGTTCCTGCCACAGCTTGCATTCCTCTCTCAGTTCAGAGGAGCTATGCCACGGATTAACTGTCAGTGCTGTCCTCCAAGTTCCCAGCTAAATGGCCATGTGTGTTCTCCCTGCCTTCGTTTCCCTGCAGTAATATGAAGGCAGCAGGGTTTCTCTGTTTCACAGAAAGGCTCATTCATGGGCATGCATGTTAGTGAAGATTGCTGTAACAAAAATATCACAGAAAAGCAAAGTGTTATCTTTAGAACAAGTGTCTGTACTTTGAGCAATACTACTTCTAGTGGAGGTACACTTGCAGGTCAGGGCAGGGGGTGAATTGTTAGGATTGAAACCCAAGTCTCTTCCACGTAGTGGGGAAGGGTGAAGAACCTGCTGAGCTTCATGGAACTACACAGGAAAATATATGTACATTTTTAATCCCAATTTCTCTCAAGTGCTGAAGCATCATAAATTCAGAAAGCTACAAACCCTCCCCCCCTCCCCCCCTTACTTAAGAGCCCACGGACTGTTAGCATGAACCTGAAGAGCATGTTGGGCATTTCAGCAAGGATGACTCTCTGCAATGAATGTGGAAGGACACCAGGTAAACTCATTAGAAACCAGTAGGTCCATTAGTGTTATAAAGAATTGTGTTTTCAGGGCTTCACATATCACGGCGCTGTTGGGTACTGATGATGTACAAACTGTTTAAGTGTTTATAGTAGGCGGATTTTATATGCTTCCTGCTGAGTACTTCCTTTGGTACTTGGTAATGGTTCCCAAATGTATAGCAGTGTCAGTGTTTTAATACCAGCAACTACAGTAGTTCACATCCATCTTTTGTTACTTGATTATCTATTTCTAAAATACCTTTCAGACTGTCAAAACTATGGATTCCAGGATTGAAATCTGAGCCAAACCTGTGAAGTAGTTTGAGTTACAGCAGTTTTGGCTCAGTTAATGACCAGTGGCTACAGGACCTAGGCCACTAAGCAGGGATACCAGGTGCAGTGACCCTGGACAGTGTAGATTTATGCCAGTAAATTAGTGAGAAGGCAGGAATCAAAAGGTTTGTGTGAATTCACCTCCTACTGAGAGAGGTTTCACAGCAAAATTCAGTGCCAGGTCTGAACTTTTCTAGCACATTTCTGAGTATTTGAACACAGGATTTCTTGGGTCTGTTTCTGCTTAGAGTATGCTGGTACCTTGCAAATTTGTTCTGCACACTAAGGCTTTATGTCACTTCCCTGCTGATATTTGATGTCTTTATGTGTGGAGCTGTTATAGCAAAAGACTCTTGACAATGCCTTAGGACAGGAAGCAACAGTGTGAGCAAGGAGTTTTGGGATGCCTGTACAGGAGCTGAGGATTGGCCAGAATAGCAAACAAACCCTCCCTTGTTTTGTCATCCCTTAGAAACAGTGAGTGGCTGAGAGACAGCTTCTGCATTTCAGCCAAAGAGCCCCAAGCCATCGAGTCCTTTGGGACAAGGACTGTGGCATCCGACTTCACCGGTCATTCCGAACAGAGGAAGTCCGCCTGGCTTTTCCTTACTTCTTTGCTTCTTTAATCACCTTCCTGCTGAAGGTTGGCTGGTTTTGGAACAGATACTGAAGAGCCTACGTTTGTATCCCATATTTTTTCCTCTCCGTACCATCTGTTCACAGACTGGATTACAGTTGCCGCCAGTTAAAAAGCAGATTGCCTTGGCCCAAGGTCAGGATTGCAGCCCTGGTGCCCTGCCCGCCTCCCGTGGATTTACACTCGACACAGAGAGCTTGCCGCCCGTCTGCTGCTTTCCCTGAAACTCCCACCTGCTACCACGGAGGGATGCTCAGGTCCTTCCTCCTACACCACACTCACCCTCTCGCTCCCACTCATCTGCCTGTCCTTTGTCCTCCTCCGTGCACTCCATTTGGCTCAGTTTAAAGGCCAAGGAAAAGGGGGGAAAAGGTAAAAGTACTGGCTGTCAGCCTTGATTTACCTTCAGCGACACACTGTGCTCAGACCTGTCAGCACACCAGTCTCGGTATCCATCAACCCTACTCGGAGGAGCGCTTCTCTCCATATCGCTTTGGTGACTTCCAAGGGACATTTGGATCCTGCTCTGCTAACTACTTTGTAGTTGACTTGTTGCGAGGGATGATGAGGAGGTGCTGGGAGTTAGGGTGTCTGTCCCCCCCCCTCCAACATTTTCCTAAGTGCCAGAAGCAGAGAAGGAGGATTTGCAATGGTACTGCACTGCTGTATTCCACAGGCATAGCTATATCCCATATGAAAAAATGGAGCCAGTGCTTTTGTTTACCAGGGTTCAGTAGTATCTAGAGCATCCTGATGAATAGCAGGTGAATTCCTGATTAATATTCATCAGAGGAAAGAAACAGAGCAGCTGGCAGGCCTACCCTTGGCCTCAGGACAGCCTGCAGTCACTTGTTCAGTGGCTCTGTGGCTAACTCGGGCCACATAGCTGGCTAGCTGACCTATTAAGAGAGTGTAAGACTCCCTGGTAATGGACTACTCGTGTTTAGCATGTTGTTTCCTTCCCCTGAGCTCAAAGGTGTCTTCTGCTGACTCCCCAAGTTTAGCAGCATAGATTCACATGAACCACGGGGTTGTGCTTGACACTAAATAGGAACCCGGTGCATCGATTTCCACCTTTCCTTTACTTCTGAACTGATTGTATAGTCAGTTGCTGCTTGGTTCTTCTCTTCTCTTGTTCCACCTCAGACCCTCTTTCATTTGCCCTCTGTGTTTTATGGGCAGTGCTATGCCTCAGTCAGCTTCTTTGTGGCAAACGGCAGGGCTCTCCTGGTGCTCCCTTTTTTATTCCGCTTTGTTCTTCCAACTTTGAGTCACACACAGTGTTCGTCTGTCAGTTCCCCATCCTCATGAGTACTGTGGAACTCAAAGGGCTTTGTCCCTGATGTCTGCTTTCTAGATGATCGCACTGCCATATCCAGGTTCAACTACCTAAAGCAACTTCTAGACATACTGCACCCTGACCTGTCACACGCTGTCTCCACAGCTCTCAGTCAACAAATGCTCACAGCTCAGGCTGAATAGTGTTAAAAAGCTGCTTGTCTTTTCCTTTGTATTCTCTTCACTCCAGTCTTTTTATCACTCCTAATGATGAAACAATCCTCCCAGTCACGTAGTCATGTAATATGGAGGCTAGTTATTTTCTCCCTTGTATTTTCCCCAACCTGTTTCTTCCTCTACTGGATACAGAAAATCCATCTCTTCTTCTCTTTCTCAACACCTAGACCCCTTGTTCATGTCTTAGCCCTCCTTAGTCTTGATTATGGTAACATCTTCTGCCTCTCTTACTTGCTTGAAAGCCAGCTCCCTTTGTCTGGCCAGAGAAATGGGCGTGCTAAAAACACCCCTTTTGCTCTGCCATGCAGAACGCATTGCCTTTCTGTTTGCATTGCTCTGTCTGATCCTCTTTGGACTTGAAGTTCCTTGTCCTTGCTTTCATGACCTTATACAGCCCTTCTTATACAGTCCTGCTGATGTTTCTAATCCAGCTTTCACATTCCCTCCCATTTCCTACTTTTCTTTAAACTGCATCGTCCCATTCATTTCCCAGCAGTATTTCTCAGATACTTCTAGCAACACAACCCCCTTCTGAGGCTGGTCTTCCTCTGTCTTTTCTAACACTCTAAAGCATTTACTTTCTCCTTTGCTTTCTCAGTGTCAAATGAGTGAACCTTCCTGCCTTCTTTGCCCTGTGCCTTATCTCATCCATTTCTTTTGGCATTGAAGGGTGCTTGCTTTGTCCTCAGCTTTGCTGGGCTGCACTTGGTGACTTATCCACCCCCTGAGCTGTCCTATAATCCAGCCATCCCTGCAAAAGGTTTAGCTCCTGACACCTCAGTAACCTGTCTTGCACATTGCAGCCTGCCTTGTTGTGATGCGTAGCCTCAGAAAGAAGCTGGGGGAGCTGGATGGAGGGGAGAGCCCCTGGTCTGGGGTGGGGTATCTGTGCTGGACACGGCTGGATTAGGGAGACCTAATCAGTTGTATAATAGCGCTAAGAGGATTGCTGTTATCTTCCCAAGCGTGACTCAACTGAAATGTATTTTGGATGCAGGTGGACAGGTGACATGTCCCAAGAGGAAAGGGAGGGGACAGATTCCACCGTCATAAGTCTCCTTTATTTTTTTGGTTTAGTCTTGTTCTTCTTGCCAGAAACACAGTACAGCACCTGACTTCTGCAGCAGAAACAATCCTCTCGACCTAGCCTTCCCCTGTGGCTTCCCTGGAGCATGTTTTGGACCACTTTCTCTGTTGCATATCCTTGTTTTATCAGTAGAAACAATCAAAGTGTGAAGTGAGAGGTAGGGGTTGGGGAAGCAGGGACCCCAACCTTTCTAATAATGAAAAGAGTCGTCAGCAGGTACAGCAGAAAGGTCTTGGGAATGACAGGGAAACACCCCTCCCAGTGTGGGGCTTGAGGAGGACTGTGAGGGGAGGAAGAGACCCAGAGCTGGCCCCTCTTGGCATAGGCGAATGACAGCTCTGGGCAGGGAGTGGTTTATTCCCTGTGCCACCCTCCGTTAGCAGTATAGATTCAGGAGGAAGATTAAAGGCTGCCTATGGTGCACAGCCACCGCTTTGCTCTGCCTAACCCAGCCAGATTAATGAGGTGCTTCCTCTGCACAGCATATGTCCATGTGCTTGTGCGATTCAGCACAGGCCAGGTCAGCTGCGTGCTCAAAAGTTAAGGAGGTTTGGATCTGTGCTGAGGAGCTGGGGGAGCGAAGGACGGGCTGCTGCTAGTTGGAGCGGGGCTACTAAAAGCCAATACTGTAATGAACCAGCAATGGCACCTAATCAATGTGTGAAAAATTGGTAATTCTTGCTAATGCCCTGTTAATGTTCTCATAATGATCTGTCAAGGAACTCTGGCTAATTATTGTCATGGCAATTTGGCACAGGTTTGCCTGGGATAATGTGGCCTGAGTGAACAGGAGCACATATTGCTACCTGTGTCCCAGTGCCCTGCTGCTATTCTCCCTTCTTCCTTCTTCTCTTCTGCTACCTCCCTTTTCTGGTCGCTCTTTTAATTAGGCAATTAGTTGATTGATTAGTTAATGTTTGTACAACAATTTGAACATGTAAAGTGCTAATTCAGTGCCTTTTTGTTATTCCTCCTTTGCTTCTGCCTTTTTTCTTGCTGTTCTGATGTGGCTGAGGGCTGTGGTGTAATACAACACTGGTGAGGTCATGGTTCAGACTTCAGAATCCCCGGTGCAATCCCCACCCCATTTTCGTTCTCTTTAACACTGCCCAGGGGCACGCGCTTTCCCCTATCCCTGACTTTGGTTTGCTGTCCCACTGCAGTCCTCCACTTCTTGGTGCACGTAAATCTGAAATCCATGCTGCATTAATCTTAAATTCTGGGTGTGTAATTTAGGCCTAATGTGCTGCAGACAGCATGGGGCCTTGCTAGGGTTCCTGAAAATCACGTGGATGTGCTTTCGCTCTCAAAATTCTCCGCAGTTAATGGGTGATGTCGGACTGTTGATCCTGTTTTACTTGCCCATGGGTTGTTGACTTCAGGTTGGGTTTTTTCCTTAATGTAGCTTGGGGGCGGGGGGAGCTTAAAGAGAGGAAAGAATATGTTGTGCTCTGCTCATCCCTCTTGCCTTTGAAAGTCATGTCTTTTCCCTGCTGTGCTAAATCAGGAATATTGGCGACTTACGTTTAAGCTCTTGCTACATAAGCTTGAAGCTAGCTGAAAAGGAAGTGAGTGGGAGGGCAAGTGAAGAGCGACCTATTTGCACGTTAATGAACGATAGGCTCCATTGTATTATGTAAAGGCCTGGTTTTGCATGTGTTTACATAGCTTTTCAAAAGGGGAAACCCAGTAACTGGGAGCCCTCAAGAGGAGCATATGGCTCTGGAATGGCTGTACAGTTCTAGAGAAGCTTTTTATTCAAAGCTGACATTTATATAGTACTTCTTAGTGTCATCCAGGAGGATCCCAAACCACTTAGCTCATTGCTGAAACACAGCCAACTCTGAGGTGGAAAAAAGTCACCATTCTTGCAGTGGCATTCCTGTACAGTGAAAGTTTAGGACATGGTTTGAAGATCCTTTCTGTAGCGGGACACGCTGGACCTCAGCCTAGCAGGCCAAGGGTGTAGCCAGTACCAAGCTGAAGCAAGCATGGCCCATGCTTGGTGACTTCTATGGGATTTCTTAATGATAGGCCAGTACCTTTGTGTCTATGTTCAGTCTGAAAAACACTACCTCCCACAACTGCGTGCTCTCTAAAAAGGTTACACAGAGTCAATCCTCAGCTCCTTCACTGTTAGAAAACCCAAAAGGTATTGCCTGCTCCTAACTGAGGAAGTGAACAAGTCTCTGTGTTAGGTTGGGTCTCTGTCCTAGCCACACAGCTCCCCTTCTGAGAGGTGGCATCGCCGGTTATCTCCATTTGCTTCCACAATAACAACTTGGCCATCCCCTAGAGACTTGGAGAAGGTGTCGCTACCACTTAACATTAACAGCCATGATTTTTTTTCCCCTCCCCTGACCCAGCCTGGCTCTTGTGAATTACTTGCTCTGATCTTCAGCCTTCTTCATGTTTACTTGCTGTATCACTTTTGTAAAGTGTGGATGCTTTTGTAATTTGGAAGCAAATGCAGTGTAAATCTACTGAGATTTGGATAAATCCTGCCCAAATGTACCATGGCCATAGCCAGCATGTCTGTTTCTAAAAGGCATTCCTCCTGTAAGCTGACTCACATTTATTTTGGTATCATTCAGCTCAAGTCTGTGAATCTGGCCCAGGGATGCATTTTGTCCTTTTTTTTTTTTTTTCTCCCCCAGGAAAGAGTCATCACAAAAGATGGAGATATTGCTTCTGTTTCACCACTCTGAAACCCTCTGTGTTTTGCTCTAACCCTTTTAGAGGTTGTTAGCTTACTGAGCTGTTTTCCCCCCGTGTTTCCAGAGTGAAGGAAAACAAGTACCCATGTTCCTACTGTGTGAGTAGCTCTAATAACAATAGGAGAAAAGAAAGCACAACAAATAGAAAAATACTCGGGTATGAGATTAGGCAGCTTAGATTTAGTGCTGAAATGTGTAAGCCAGAGGGCATAGCTATATGTCTCATCTGTTTACTGATCAGTCTCCATGCCTATCCCCCCTCTCCTGCTCCCTCCCGTACCTATTTAGACACACTGGCCAGCATGGGGATCAGCATAGCTTTCACCTCAGAAATGTGTTTCCAATTACAGGCCTTGCAGGCACTCATTCAGATGAGAGATTAGAAAGTGACTTTCTCCCTGCTGCTCATACCCTCCCGTAATTTACCTTCTCCTATCTATGAGTATAGAAATTTGACATGCTGCTTCCCTTACTTCTGGGTCTCCCAAGAGGGAGAGATAGAATAGGCTAAACTGCGTGACTTTGAAAAGAGACCATAAGAGGAGGGATATGATAGGCATTTACAAAATTGTGAATGTTATGGAGAAGGTTTCACTGAGCATCCATAGTGCAAGAACTAGTAATGGGTTCAGAATGAACTGAAGAGGAGTTATTTTTTTCAAACATGGGATAGTTATGGTGTAGACCATCTTCTTACAGGAGGTAGCAATCAGAACCAGGTTCAAAAGGTCTTCTAAAAGTTGCTGGAGGATGGGACCATGGATTGCCACTCTTCATAGCACGTTTGCTGCTGGTGCCCCTCAGAGATGAGCATTCCACTAGCTGATGGCTGGGTCAGGTTTGAGAGAGCAGGTCTCATCTTCTCCTGCTGTTGTCACGCCTGATTTTCCCCAAGGCAGTACCATGGGTGTGTTCTGTGAGAAAGGCATGATTCTGGGGTTAAGGCTCAGGACACGGAGGCTGCTTAGCCTTGTCCAATTCCCTGCCTTTTTTGCAAGTTAGTTTAGGCCTGTAAAATGAGAATTATGGTACCAATTAATATCTCAAGTTGTCCTACAAATGACACAGCTGATTAATGCCCTTTAATGCAATGCGTTGTCACCCCTTATTAGCCGTCAGAGAATATACATAGGGGCCCCTTCGCAACATGCACATGCATAGAAAGCCAAGTCTCATTGTTTCTGCTGCTCAGTGTTTTTTCAAGTGCTTTGTCACTTGTTCCCTCTTTAAACAGTTTCCGTATTCTAAGATCTTTCACATCCCAAAGTCTCTCCAGGACTCTAATCATTTGCATTGTCTGTGTGTGCATCTCTCACTCTTATTTGTAAGAAAAGCACCAGAGCTGACCAGCTGCAGTATTCCAGCTGATGGCATGCCTTGGCATATGCAGTGGCATTAATACTTTTCCCAGTGGGTGAGATTCACCCACCCCTGAGAGAAATGACTCACACAAGGTCTAGGCACCACTTAAATCCAACATAAGCTGCATTCTGTTGGCTTAGATGAGATTTTGCTGGAGCTTTGGCCTCGTACTGAGCACAGCACAGGAGTGATTTTTCACCAAGTATTATTTTTACATCTTAACGTTCCATTTACTTTTTGGCCTACTATTGAGATACCTCAGTCTTCATCGATCTGCCTACAGTAACTATAGGTTTTTTCTTTTCTGGCCATACTTAATTTTACAACCCAGTAAGACATTTTAGGAGTATAGTTTATTTTTCCCAGTGCATATTGCCTGTGTCAAGGTTAAACTCGTTCTGTGGTCTGTTGGGCTGCTGTGTATCAGCTCAGCTCTCTGCGGATCCTCTGGTCCTCATAGTCCAGACTTGATCATTTTGCATTATCAGTAGATGTTGGTCTCTCACAATTTCATTCTCCTTCTCAATGCGTTAGGTGATGTATTGCATACGCAGGTCATAGCAAAATTCTCAGCAGCACCCCTGCTGTTAAGTTTTCACCATATTAAGAGAAGATCCGTTATTCTTTCGTTTCTGCTTTTTGTCTTGTAGAGACATGTTCTCCATGAGAGAACTTTATATCTCCAACCCAGGAGTCCTTTGATTTTGTAACAGTTTTTTTATGAAATACTTGGTCAGAGACTTTTTGAAAGAATTTATACGAATATCCATATGTGCCTGTCTTTTGCTTGGGTTATATAACTCAGAAATGAAAAACACACAGAAACGAATGAAAAGAAACCAGTTGTATACAGAATGGTTAAAGATGGGGCTCAGTTGGAGTGTAAATACCTCTAACAACCCCTGTGGCGAAAGCTGCAAAAACAAAACAGAACAACCTGGGCAGCTCTTCTGTGATGACCTTAGCTGAACCTCGCGTACTCCAGCAGTCCAGCTGACCCACTGACTTTTTCTCTTCCCGAAAGAGGACCATAGTAATGAGCATTCTGTTCATCTCTGCAGCAGTAAAGGGCAAAGAGAATTATTATCAGTTATTGTTTTACAGTAATGCCAGGCCTCAAGGCTTGTTTTCAGAGTGATGTTCTAGCACATGGCCGATTTCACGCAGCATGTTTATCTGCAATCATGCTTAGCAAAACTATGAGGATAGGGCCAAGTTGGCCTTCCTTTGTTCCTTCAAGAAACACTTTTTTTTCTTCTTCTGCTTTAGTGTTGCATGATTAAACAGGCCTCCCTTCAGGTGAAGGTGAAATCCCAGGGCAGCTGACACTGGTACGCCTGTGAAGGACACCTGCTAAAGAGCTGTCGGGGTGGTTTTGTTTTCATTCCATTTATTATTGTCCTTGAGGGCTTCAGAAGAGCAAAATGTATTTTCCAAAGTCATGCATGAGCCTGAGTAGCAGCTCTTAGAAGGACATAGCCAGATACTGTACATCAGTTAAGATGGATGGAGACAAGAGCACGTCCTGGGGATGTGGAATGCAGTGGTCCTCTGGCTTGCATTTCTCTTGCACCCTATTCCACCCCCATCATCTTTGTGCAGGTCATGCACTGCAGTGTTGGTAGAAAACTGGAAATACATGTTGCTGGAGAAGAGACTTCCACAATGAGATGAAAAGCCGTCTCCCTTTTCACTTTACCCACTTGCGCCTTCCTCCTCCTCTGCCTTGTCTTCCTCAAACACACACTCAAACGCATGTACGCACGCAGACACGCATGCAGGCACGCACTCCTCTCCTTTCAGTTGTTGTCCCTTCAAATCAGGTGTTGATCTCTGTGTGGACAGCTCTTGGCACAACAGGGGAACACAGATCCTGTCTGTAAGAATACCTTACAAAAAAAGCCGCACACAAAGACAAGCCTCCGCGTAAGAGTGAGCGAAACTGAGAGAAAGCTGTCTTGTTACATATAATTGAATCCCTCAGCACCCTTAAGTGACACCTTTCTTGCTTACACATACAGGAAATACACTGCAGAAATGCTATTAAGCTGGAGCTAAACTAATTTAGCTGGTGGAATCAGTGGACAGAATCCTTCTTCCGTTAAGAAATTGTGTATCACTGGTTGCCTGATAAATGTGCACTAATACCCCACTTTTTAAACAGAATGCAAGGATTGACAAGGTGTCCAGGCTAACAGCTGGAGTAGAAAGGGACAGATGTTTCACAACAGACAATTACCTTACACTGGAGAAGTGCAAACACAGCTACTTCCCTGTAACAATGAAGGGGTGAGCTCCTAGCAGCAGAGTGCAGTTTTACTGCTGGAAGCTGCCAGGTACCAGCAGCTCCAAGACATCAGCTCTTACAGAATTCTTGCAGGACCTTTAGTGACAAGAAGTGGTCAGGCCCTTGTGCGTAGCTTTCATCCGTAAAACTGATTGCTGTGTTTCTGCACCTGCTGAATAGCACATTGATCTTGTTAGATCTAGTGCTTGCTAAAATCCATAAGGTTTCCGTATGCAGTGGGCAGACAGGCAAAACCTGAAATTTGTCATAAATGCTAGTAAAGGCAGGCAGGTGTTTGGGGGCTGGTGAGCAGTGCCATTATGGCTGCTGAGAGTTGTAAGAATGAGTTAATGGGCTGTTGCCACAAAGGCTGGTGGCCGAATCCTGTTGTAGTATCTTGTGAAGAGCAGGTGAATAAATTCAATTCTCGCCATGTCTCTGGCTAGCAGGCTGCTGAGTACTGCTCATTCGCATGAAGAAAATGAGTGATATTCCTGTACTTTGTGGTAATCTGCCTTAGGGGCCCAGCTCTCAAATGAGTTGATGGGAAAATGGTCCTGGTGTTGGGAGCTAGAAGTGAGGTGATGCTTCTCTCCATTATTATGAATTCATTATGACATTAATTCTTTTGGAAGCTTCTAAGGTCTTAACCTCAGTTATTTATGGGAAATTGGCATGTTTGCAGATAGAGAGCAACCTGTTCTGATGCTGATTAGTCCTCAGTTACCCCAACCATGGATGCTAGATGTCTTAATGGTGGAACATTAGCCACGCGTCCGTGAAGCTAGGATTTCTGCACTGTGGCCATGGAGACCACTTGATTTGCTTCCCCAGTGCAAGAAACTTGGGATGGGATTACCCAGCTCCTTTCCAACAACTATACTGTGTTGAGTGGAGGAACCAGCACATTAGCTGGCTAAAATCTGCTCTTAGGCAGGTTGATTCTAATTTTGAAATAGACTTGGGTCAGATGAGCCTATGCTGAGAGGAGGTGGACATGTTATGTGGTGGGGGATCTCCAAAGGGCCCTTGCCTGATCTGTACTTTCCAAGGAAGAGTTGATGTGAGGTTGGTGGTCACATGCACTAGTTGTAAGGATCTCTTTTCTGAGAGTTGTTAGTCAGTGAGCTGTCTTAATCAGATGTGTGGCCTTCATTGCCCTAGTGTATGAGTACCTCTCAATCTTTTTAATGCATTGTCAGAGCACCTCAGGCGTGCAAGGAAGTAAAATTACTCTATTTCACAGATGGGTTAAACCCTCAGAAGGATACAGGTACCAAAGTCCTGCCCAACACACACTCTTGGCTCTTCGAGTCCACTTCTTCATTGATGTTCATTTCTATAAAGAGAAATATATGTACATTTCTATTGTTTAGCAGCGTTTCTAACCATGTGCTTGCAGTTGCATTTCTGTCTGAGCCCCAATCCTGCTAACACTGAGCAGCTTAGCCGCTCAACATTAGAGCAGAGGCTGGGAGGCAGAGGTGGGAGTGCCTTGATCAGCAGGCTGTGCATGGTGCTTCCTTTCTCTGGCCCAATTAATTTTTACTAGTGCATGGCAGCTTCAACAGGAAGAGCCTAGTATCTTCTGAACACCACTGGAGATATAGGCGTTCCGCTGGGAAGTTGAAGAGGATGAACCTACTGAACCTCCCACTGAACCTTCTGAGACAGAAAACGGAATGAGACCTACCTCCTTGATGAGCTTTCAAGCTGTTGAGCTATAATACGAAAAGGGGGCTGGCAGCAACCACTTCTTTCTTCATCACCTTTTTTAGAAACTATAATTGTTCCAGGAGAGGGCAGATTCATTTTCCTAAGTGTTTCAGCCAAAGAGGCAGGTAGGATTTACCAGGCTGATATTCCTCTTTAGGTACTCCACCCCATTTCCTTTATTAACACCTCTGCAGCATCCTTTACTAGTCACATAATACAGTAGCTGCTGCAGAGCTCCTTCAGAAGAGATGATGTCCAGAGACTGACACTGCTCAGGCAGGTAAGTCAGCAGGCAGCAAGAGTGGGTTCACAGTTTAGGAGGCTATGGGAAAAGTGATGAAGCAATTTGTGATTTTAATGGTTGATAATTGAGGCAGATCAGCGTAGTGTGACAGGGACACCACAGCGTAGCTCCTACACCAGCTGATTATCATTCTCTCCACTCTATCTCTTTGGCTCCCTCAACATCAGAGAACTCAGAAAGGTGTAGAGAAGAAGGGCAGAAAATACGATGTGAGAGGCTGTGAGTCCTGAGCTAACAGGACTGGCTAAAAATAAAAGCAAGGTCTTTATAGCCTATGAAGAAGATGAAGAAGAAGAAGAAGCTGTTAAGAGGGGATTTAATTGAGTATAAAATCCTAAATGGTATAGATAATACCAAGGCATATTCCTGTTCACAGGCTGGCTCAGGGAGAGGACAGGCAGCTGCAGAGGAAATGAGTTCAGCTCAGCTTATCTGACAGGGCTTATTCATAGAAAACCTACAGGTGCTGGGACAGATTGAAGCAAGAGAAAGGAGCTTCAGTATAGCATAGGTAAAAGGTCATCCCAAGGGGAACAGGGAACCCTGAATATCTGCGGTAGATAGCTTAGGAGACGAATGGTCTAGCATCAAGCAGATGATCTGGTTACAAGCTAGGAACTTTCTGGCCTATACCTATGAACATAAAGGTATAGCACAGGCAGGATTATCTGTGTTGTTTCAAGGTGGGTAAAGCTGGAGAGGTGATGTGAAGTCCTTGCCATAACACTAGTTAAAGTGCTGCATGATACATACCGTGAATTTTACTTCAAGTGCTATTTTCAGAGTAGAAAATCTGATCTTCCCAGTGCCCCTCAAGAACAGTGGCAGATACACTCAAAGTCATAGAGAAACTGAGGCACGGAGAAAAGGCTTGACCCATCCATTGCTCTGTAATGAACTTGCAGGCGAATCACATTTGCTGTGTGAAATAGAACAAATGATTTCTCCTTATGTCTTATAACCGTGTGCCACATCCCATTCCAGAAACCTGCCCTGGGATTGCCTCTCTCTGTCTTTCAAATGCTTTGCCAGGAACAGAAAAGAAACAGCTAAGAAATTTGAGGTCTTTGTGGTCACTAACCAGCCATTAAAATCCCAGGTCTGCTCCCAGTTTGCCACTCATCGCTTCCCTTAGTGAGCAAAGACCTTTGCAGGTCTACATCCTTGGGCATAGATATAGGTGATAAAAAGAGAGTGAAATCCTCACTGCAGACTTGCACCCTCTTCTCTGTGCAGGGCAAAGGAGCCAGAGAGCCCATGCAGCCACACACCACGGAATTGCCCTGTGAGGGAAATGCCTGGTGCTCACGTAGCTCCATGAAGCTCCCAAGCCCTTTTGCTGGTCCAGAGCACAGAGGGCACAACCCCAGAGAGGGGCTGCCCTCTACACACTTATACCTGGTGAAACAGGAACTGGGACCAAGTGTGAATGACCACAAAGTTTGCTTGAAAAATAGAGGATGCTAGAAGTTGTATGCAAAGCATTTAATCATTTATTCCCCTTTCTGGTGCTATGTTTACCATAGCTCTAACAGATATCCAAAAGTAGGGTGGAAAGAAACAAATATGTTAACCCTCCATGTGTGGAGCCTCTGAGAGAAGGCCACCAACCTGATTTCAGCTCTGCCCTATTTAACCTCATTACAGTGAGAACTTGGCTACCAGGAGCAAGAGATCTGCGATACAGGGATGGGGCAGCCAGCTATCACTTCAGACTCACACTTACACCTGGACCTCTCTAACTTTGGAGGCACTCTCTTCTCTGCACACTTCTTCCTCTGTGTTTTGACCCCAAAGTAGGAACGCCTCAAACTATGGGGTTAGAAAAACTGAAGCTTCAAGACGGACTGAGCTTTGCTCCTTGATATCATCCAGCCTGCATTCATGGTTTGGCTGACACATGGAAATTTGGGCAGGGTCTCAGACTGCTGTAGCTGACATGGGCAGGGAAGGAAAAGGGGGAAAAGGAATGAGGGAGAGAGTAGTGCAGTGGTGCCCACTGTCAGTA
This sequence comes from Morus bassanus, assembly GCA_031468815.1. Lineage (NCBI taxonomy): Eukaryota > Metazoa > Chordata > Aves > Suliformes > Sulidae > Morus > Morus bassanus. The sequence continues at coordinate 129,524,375 of CM062568.1, read as the reverse complement.
CTATACTGGATCTTATTTGATGTTTTAACTGAAGGCTGAGCATGAGGAGTATGTCCTTAGGAAGGAATCTCCATCTCCTTCTTTAAATTTCTGTTGTCTGTGTTTGCTGAAGAAATCTTGGAATATTAACAAAAAATAACCAAAAGTCTCAGAAACCTCTTCCTCTCTGTTTCTTTCTCCTCCTTCCTACCTTCCCCACTTATATTTTTAGTAGTTCAAGCTGGTAGTACTGCTGATAACATATTTTAACATGGTTCCTGCTCTGAAGGTTACACTAAATAAGGGAAATATCATTAAAGCCAGGGTAGTGCTTCAAAGGGAAGATTTTCAATATTAGCAGTAAGATTGAGGAGGGGAGAGGGTTATGTGGGGAATCGGGTAAGGAGGGGACATATTTAATAAGTGAGATCTGTGAAACTAATGCAGTGCCATCTCTTTGCAGTGATTAGAACAGAATCAGTTTTACAGGGGGAGAATACAGTTGGCTTTTGCAATATCATTGAAAAATTATTTCCAAAAATGTGCTGCATTGTGTGGGGATTTACCAAAAAGAATAAGAATGAAGTATTTAGCTAATGAGAAACCTAGACATATGAACAAAACAATCCTCAAGTGCTGTTTAGCTTTTCCATATCTCCTGGGAATTAGCTGCTGCTTTCAGTCTGATTTTTACCTGCTATTGCTCTAAGCTAAACTTTCCATTTATATGAGAAAAACTGGAGTCAGGAGGATTACGAGCCCCTCTGCTTTTGATTTTTAATAAAAAGCGAACATTTACTTCTGAACAGTAGCAGTGCAAAAGGGAATTAAATCTGAGGAGAGCAGGTTGACCTTTGGGAGCGCAGGCACGTTCACACACAGAGATTCCCTTGGTCTCTCTTTGTTGCCTGCTCCTTTTGCTGACGAACACGCTGCTCCATGTACGTACAAAGGTGTATATACATGCTCGTATTGCTATATGCTCTCGCATACATGGCTTCTCACAGGTGACCCCATATGAAGATGCATGTGTGGCTGTTACGTTCATTTTTCTTCCCACTGTTACATGCACACACTTCCATCCCCCTTTTTATAGCAAATATTCTCTTAATACAGTCTGTAGAGTTGTACTCAACTATTCAAAAGGAGGAACAGGATCTGCAAAAGTGGTTTTTAAAATATTAAAAGGAAGAATATATTTGAGGTCTGTCCTCCAAGCTCCCAGCTTTGTTAGTGTGCATTTGCAAGCTTTCAGTTGAAACCACAACAGCTGGAAACTTAATATTTGAAAGAAAAGCTGAAAGGCCTCTGGTTGATCATCCAACTTTAGAAGCTGGGACTTTTGGGAAAAACCCTACTCATGTAGTCATAGAGCACTGATAAAATTGCAGACGTAGGCAATATCAATGGAAACCAAGATTACAGGAGAGATGGCCAGGGACCCTCCACACCGATGTTCCTCACATTGTGTTTTCTAACCCTGCTCAGGTTAGGGCTTCCTGACCCAGCAGCAGGAAGTGGGAAAAAACCTCCCCCTTTCAACTGTATATTTATGCTCCTGTGACAGCTATCACTGGGCCCGTACAGTCCTGGTACTAAGGCAGTAGTGGAGGATTTCCCAAGAAAAAATCATACAGGCGGGGCCAAAGGAGCAGATGTACGTTATTTGTATTGGCAGAAGCTGAAAAACAACTCAGTCCCCTCCCCATGGAAAAGCACGCTTATAATTAAAACCCAACAGATTTATTGCCTTGACTCATTCTGGTATTTATCAAATTATAGCTGTGTGGCACAGAACTGTATGGCATGATTTACAGTGGTGGTGCGGAAAGGCACAGCAGCGATTCCCTCCCAGGATAACAGAGGGAGCTTTGTTCCTCTTGTGGTAGGACCAGACATGGTGGGAGAACCTGGGTAATTGAGTGCTTTGTCAAAGCCAACCTCTTTCCTCTGTGTGTGTTTGCACAGATCTAATCACTCTCATCACATCAGATGCTCTAACCATTCTGACATTACGTATGGGGGAACAGATATCTACAGAGCAGGAGCCACTTTCTTCACCACCATCATCATCATGACTGTCTTGCTGCTTTTTTTTTTAAACCCACTGATGAAGCAAAACACACAGGAAATTGAGAGCAGGGATAATGAATTCAGGAACAGGTTATAGCGGCTGGCACCAACTAGGAAAGAGGTTTTCCCGAACTTTATAACTCTTGTGTTCATTTAAACAAATTAATTTATGTTTGCATGCAGCGTTCAGTAGTATATAATTTTTGCATTTGGGGAACAACAGGGAAGACCCAACGTAGGCAATATAAGAGCGGTAAATTGCAGACCCGGCAAAGAGACTGTGTTAGCCTCGTCGTGGATGCAGCACTTGCCTCAAATTGTAACGACACGCAGTGAGTTCAAATCCCACTGGGGGTTCTGTTTTTATTAGAAATACTTCATTTCTCTTAGTCTTGGTGTCACATGGATCACTACACTTTCAGCACTTAATTATCTTTATCATCCCAAACTACTCTGCCTCTAATGAAAATATTTAAACAGTTCTTCCAGGAGCAAAACATAATGCAGGGCCCTATTGCTCAGAACGGCCTCAATATCTGTGGATGTCAGAGTGGGCGCGGAGTGGGCTGTTGCCTTACAGACTATGGCCCCATGCGGCACGACATTGGTTTTTGTGAAGGCTAGCAGAACTGGGTGTGACGTGGAGGATGGGCTCCCTTTCCATGTGGCTCAGCTAACCCCACTTTAACCTGATGTAACTTCACCAGAGTTGGTGAAGTAAGAGCAGCTTTCAACCAGGGTGACTGAATGTGAAGTTAGAGCCTTTATGCTCTATTTTGTACCCTCAAAGTCTTTATGACTTTCCATGTATTTCCTGCTATGAGGGACCAGTAGGGAAGGCCTCCTATGACTAATCTAAGGCTTGCGGTTTTATCTAGATTACAAGTGAAATTTGTATTATCTTGTGACTAAACTATGTTATTGTCTCCATTATAGAGAGGGAAAATTCTGCTGATGTTGCTCATGTTTCGCTGATGTTTCTACCCATTTGTTTCCACCTATGCAAAGTTTTCAGCCATACCAGTTTTATGTATCAAAAGCAGACTGCATTGGATCTATTATATATGGTGGGTGGAATTGTCAAAAGCATCTAAGTGGAAAGGAGGTTTTGTCTATAGAGGAATCATGTGTGACTGAAGCCTGGGTAGCCCTACCTGACCTAATTTTAACTTTGGAGGTACAGAAAGCAGTGAGATGTCAGCATGGAATATGTTGGCATGGGCTGTGAACAAGACCGTGAAGTGTCCAGAATGGCTAATTTTCCTTGAAGTCTGTGCCATCGTGCTTTTAGTGCTGCTGTTGGAAATTACTCCAGCTGGTTTAATACCTTTGTAGCCATGTCAGATAAATTGTAGCCCTGTCTCCCATCACAGTGTGTACGTGCTGCTTAGATGAATCCTTGAATTCTGCAAGGGAAACAAGAAAAAGCAGAGACCAAACATAGCAAGGTGCTTCATAATTATGGTCTTGTGGTCTATTTGTACAGATGAGAGGGTTTATTTATTTATTGTGGTGAATGACTGTGAGCTTTGATATTGCTAACACTCAATAAGAGTTTATGCTTCACTTTCCAAATGGAGGCTTCCCCTCTCTGTTAAGAGCAGCACGTGTGGTAAAATAAATTATTTCTTATAGTGTAGAGTACAATAACTGCTGCCTCCATTCAGTACTGGTCACGGAGCATACCATGGATCCTGTTGCCTTGCCTTCAGAGTATTATTATTTCTTGTCACAAAATACAGAGAAAAGGGCATTTCCAGAGCAATTTTTGAATGATTTTGGTCTTTCCACTGTATTACTGTTTTGTTGTTGTTTCTAAATGGTGTGGCTTTCACTTTGCTTGACAGCATTTATTTTCAAGGATTGCATTCTGCTCATTACATGATTATATTCTGATTCTCAGATTGTACAAACATTTTCATCGAGTCGTAACATAGAAGCATTATTGATACCGTTCTGCTTCAAACTGGGGATCAGATTCATTCAAAATTGTTGAAAGCCGCCTAATGAATCCGAGCAGAGTTTCAGCCCAGTGACAGATGACTGAATACAGTCAGCTTATGCCTGGGTTTGCATTTTTTTTTGCTGCAAGCATTAAACATGGCAATAACAAAGTTCTGCTAATCCTTGACGCTAGACAAAACTGGTCAAAAGGAAGATCAAACTGTTTGCAAAATACCCCTATTAAAATAATATTTTTTTTCTGCAGTTTTGGAAACTTTTGGTATTCTTCAGAGCAATTTGCTAGAAATGATTTGGCAAATTTTGGGATTTTCCAACAGTCTATAGAACAGCATTGAAGTTTCTTGTCTGTCCAACATGAATGGGCAGAAAGGGCTATGTTTACAACTACCACTGAAAAAGGCCAATTAAGTAGTGTGCTACTTGTTGAATAATTAAAGTGTTAGACAGCGTACTCATTAAGCGTTCTCAGCAGCTAGCCCAAGGAGTTGTGTTAGGTGTTTGGGCACTTTTTGTGATTGTTCACAAGGGTTTTTTTACAAGATATAAGCTGTCATTCTGAAAAATCTGCTTTTGTCACTGGGGCAAACACACTGTCAGTGTGGCCCTTAGCCTGTGTGCATAAGCAGGGCATTCAGTTAGGCTGGGGCCACTTTCCTCACTTCCCCCTTGATATAAGTCTTAAGCCTAGGGATAAGATAATAAACGCTAACGCTAGTAGTGATAACAAACCCCTCCAACTAATCTTGTCAACTGTATTGCTTCTATTTGTCGCTGGAAGTGAGTAACATAGCTGTGCTTTCACTCCTCAGGTTTGGCTTGGGAGGGATAGAAATATGCCAGGGAATTGGATGGGTGGTGACATTTCTACCTCTGGCTAAAAAAGCCAGAGCCTGGAGCTGAGCATCCCCTGCTACTCTTCGGACCAGCTGAAGTGCAGTGACAGGGCATCTTTGAGCAGCAGCCTGTGTTACCGTGCTACAGCTTCTGGCACAGGGGCGGTGGATATCAGACTCCAGCAATGAAATCCATACGGTCCTCGTACCATACAGCCTGGGCCAGCTGGTTTTCTTTGGGCAGAAGGTACTGGGCACTAAGCTTCCATGGCTGTCCAAATGCCAATAATTTTCCTCCTGCAGTGTTGTCCTTGCTCTGTTTCTCTTTATCAGTTTCCCTCATCACGCTTCTCTCTCTTCCCCCTCTGCTCCCCCCCCACAGCCTGCCCCATCACTACCTATAGCCCAAAGTTTCTGCTGTGTCTTCATTTCCTGCTTGTAGATCAATTCAACCTGTCCTGGCCAATTTGCACTGCTGACTGGCCTCGGCAGCCTACGTCCTTGTCACTGCTTTGCTGAATTAAAAATTAAACCATGTCGGATGAGAGTAGTGAAGAGGCTTTCTACAGGTTATCAACAGAGTCTGTTGACAGCTTCCCATCCTGCTACCTCACATTCCAGGTAACAACAGCAAAAGAAACTGGGTCACTTCAGCCAAAATCCTGCTAGGTCTTTTCCAGGTGTGATGCCAGGACTGGCTTTTTCCCTATCTGTAGGAGGATAGGAGGCCATAGGCAGACATCAGTGTGCGGGCATGATGTGGGTATGCACTCGTGAGCCTGTTTGGATCGGATTGCTCTGATCTCACATGTTTTGGCTCTTGCAGTTTAAATTAGCTGAGAAATAGTCTTCAGTTTTGCTTCATTGCAAGCAATTCCTAATGTCTCTCCCTAGCTGCTTACTGCAAAGACAGGTCGCTGCATGGTCGGCACGGGTTTTGGTGCAGGTATGCATTTCTAGAGTGGGAGAGACTCCAGAGATATTGCAAAGAGTTCCCACTGCAGGAATTCAGGCCCCAGTAAGTTAACATGGAAAGTATCTAGCTGATGATGTGGTGAAGGGTAGTGAAGCGGAGTCAGACTGGGAGTTTAGTTTTACAAACTAAAGTTGAGATGTGTTGGCATAACTATTTCCTCAGTCCTTCAAGCTCACACCACACATGTTTAATACAAATCCTCCACTGCTGCTATGACAATCAAATTCACCTTCCCAGGAAAGGAGACCTGCAGGCCATGAGCCTCAGACAGGCTGGTGCACTCTCACTGCAGGTAACAAGCCTGCTGTACGATGCCCTTCCTGCAGCGCGGGGAAGTGGGGTGTTTCACCTGACTAGGAGAAGCATCTCCCTAGTAAGGTAGGAAACATGCAATACTGGAGTTCAGTGTCCTCAGATACCCTGGATTCTAAAAATGAAAGAAGAAAAGAAAAAGGGAGAAAGACCAGTTTGAGGAGATAAAGATGTTTTACAGTTTGACCTTAAGATGTTGTTGCTGGTGCATCTGAGGAAAGAGCAGGTGTTTCTAGATGGACCAAGGATTTTCTTTTCCCTTATCAGAGGGTTAAATTAAACGCTCTTTCTCTGCTGCCCTTTTTCCTTGGGTCCGCTGGCTGATAAACGGAAGATCTGTGTTATCAGCCAAGAAGATAGGGTAATCCTCAGGAGGAGGTAGTAGGCTAGGTGGTAGGGCAATAGGAAAGAAGGTGCTGCTTGTCCCGGCGAGGAGAGGGGCTGTCCCTGAACCCTTTCTCCATGGTATGAGACAGCACAGCCCATTAGCACAATGCAGGAGTAGGGCTCAGGTCTGCCGTTCAATCAGTGCCTCGCTCCCTTTCCCTGGACCCTGGGGGGAAGCTGCTTTGAAATGATGCAAATTCTTCTCAGCGCCTTGTGACAGTGTCCGTGTGAGTGAAAAGAATGAGTAACGGGGAGGGTGCTGAGGTCAGGTTGAAAGATTGCTGGTTTAAGGGACAGTGACAGCAGCCTGGGTGATGGGGTGTGTTCATAGTAATGCACCTTAGCATGGTTTTACCTCATCTCTGGGAGTCCTCTCCGAGGGGAGTGCCTAGTTTTGGGTTCTGCCTGTCTCTCGGCTCTTTCTCCCAACCAAAGCCCGGCTGGGAAATAATTAAATGTGAGAGGCGGGCTGGGTTCTTTACAATGGTGCTGCAGCCTACCTAACCTGCAGTTAGGTGGAGCTTTTCTAACACTGGTACTGCTGGCAAAACAGCTCCAACTTCTAGAGCTGTGCCGGCTCCTTCAGGAGTGTCAGGAGGAAAAAGTAACAAGTGCTTATTTTAGTCAAGAAAGTGAGCAGTGCTCTCCTTGAGCAGCCCAGGGGAGAGATTGAGTGTGCAGAAAACCCAGCATTCTTGCATTGTCACTTCTCTGAGTAGAACTGCATTTTGAGGATGCAGAGCTCTGCTTGGCGTGGGAGGAACTAAGCTGCACGCTGCTGCCTCAGCATTCGTGCCATCCGTTTGTGCCGAGCAGGTTTTTTCCCTCCTAACCCCCCCTCTCCTCGAGTGCTCCATGAGATATTAGTGACTCTTTAATTATATTGGGAGCTCCATGAGCTATTTTGATGTGTTGTGTCTCTGGCTTTGGCACATACTCTGGGCTGATGACACACGGTCACTCTTCTCTGTCTCTGTCTTACTCTGTCACCACTGAATTTCAAATGTCGCCCTTGGATTTGACACTTAAGGGACTGGCCAGACTTTAAAAATCCTCTCCTGCCTTCAGATACCAGTGCAGGTAATAAAAGGGATTTATCAGCCTGCACTTTTCTGTGCCTGTGGGGATGCGCAAGGTAAATTCATACCCAGTTCTCAGGAGACCTGCTTGCCTCTCTTTCTCTCAAAATACCATGTTGCACAACTTTATTTTCTTGGGATTTTTTTTCCCCCACAAATTGTACCTCAAGTGCTTACAGAGCAGAACAATTCACAGCGGTGGATAAATGAGTATACTAGAGCCTCCAGTCAAAGAGCTAAGAGCAGAGCAACAGGGAGAGGGGACCACGAATGGCCCAGGAGGATGAGGTCTGAGCTGAGGCGGGAAGCAGCAGCTATGGCTGAGCTAGCAGCAGGGATGTCGTACGCGGCGGGAGCCGACTCCTGGCCCAAGATGTGTCATTGCATGGAGGGAGAAAGAAGATCTTGGTGTGGGGTGAGGGTAAGAGGAGATGGCAGGGCAGTCCTCTGGGACAAATGCAGGAAAGATTTAAAAGCAGGGGGTCGGTGGTTTTGAGAAGTGCACGTTGTTATGGAGTAGGGGTTGTTGGAACAGCTCAAGCTGTGGAGCAGCATCGTATGATTCCTGATGTGGAGAGACATAAGTAGACCTGTACAGACATACTTAAGGGAGCCTGGAGAGCTGAGTTTCAGGGGAAGAAAGAACGTTTCCTCCTCAGCGCCCCAGACACAAAAGCTTTGGAACAACTGAGTTCAGTGGATGAGCAGGGGTAAGTTTTGACCTGCTGTATTTCACATGCCCTTCGGTAGGAACCAATCTAAGGCTGTCCCCCGCAGGGCCACTCATGCTGGGGTTTGCCAGCAGCGCTCCCAGCCTCCCAGGCGTGCAACTGGCCGATCCAGAGGGATTTGGGATTTCCCAGGCCAGGACACACATAGGTGTGGCAGCCAGCCACTAGACAGTTGTTTTCTTTTACCTCTCTTTGCTAAATTGGTGTGATCAAAACATACCCAGGACCTGGGAGTCTAAATAATGGTCTTGTGCTCCCCGTGTGGAGCTCAGTAATATTTACTGAGCCCGACGGCTTCATTCTCCTCCGTGCTGACTGCATTAATGGCTGGCTGCAGGGAGGGAGGGCAGGGATGAAGGATAGCTGAGAGGGGTCCGGGCGACACAGCTAACGGATGGCCTTATTAGGGACACTTTCCTGGGGCCTAAGTGGAGCTTTTTTGTCTGAGTCGGCAAGAAGTGGGTCATTTTGCTGGGCTGTCAGGCCCCAGCTCTCGCTGGAGAGAGGAGGCTGTGACTGCAGCAGCCTGCTGGCTTCTCGCTGCTGGGTTTGGCTGGGGGATGAGGTGGTGCAGGGCTGAGAGGGGAGCGAGAGAGACTGTATCAGTACCAGCCCTCAGGGATAGCTTTCTGGAAAAAAAAGCAGATCCAAATTGCTGTCTTATCCTACCCTGCCAGCGAGCAAAATTTTGAGGTCAGCAGGGAGGTAACATAGCTGATATCTGCCCCCCCCCGCCTCCCGCAAGACACTCCCCTCCACCCGACTTTCATTGCCACCTCTCTCTGCGCTGTCTGCTTGTCTCTGGAGGGGCAGCAACACCTAAGGAGGTACTAGCTCGAGCTGCTATCCGTCTCATCTGTCAGTGGTTTTAGGGAGCCTGGTGGCAACTAGGTCTCATCGGTCCCGCATTGTGCCTGACCCACAGGGATGCAAGCCTGCTGCAGCCTTCCACAGGGAGTCCTGGCTCTCTGTCTTAACCTTTCGCTGTTCATGGATTTGGCTCTGCAGGTGCCTACTTGTCTCTGTTGTATTGGCCTAAATGGGGGAATATCACATATTTAGTCTCCCCTGCCCATCCTCCCTATCGTAACTGTGTTGACAGATCATCTGGGAAAAAAGTGGTATCGGAAGCAAACATGCCAGAATACGCCACGAGGGACTGCTCTGCTCTGAGGGTATTTCCAGCCCAGAAGGAAACCCAATCACCTAAGAATTTATAGCTCAATTGCCAGAGTTGAAATTTGAGATAGTCCACAATGAGATTTACATTTTTTTCAGCACTTTCCTGAATGCAGCCAGCGATGCTTGTGATGCTCACCAATCCTAGGAACACAGATCAGCTGCCAGAGGGCAACGCTGAGTTTAACCAGTTAGCCCTGGGGAGGAGCTGGTTAAAACAGGGCAAATACTATGTCAGTCCTGTCGTAAAGGAGACAAGAAATGGAGGGAATGGTTTGGGGACTACTTTTTTGTTCATAGTCAGAGAGGGCCCGCCGCTGCATTGCACTGGCTTCCCACGTGAGCTGACATTAGGAAAGGGGTAGCTGAAAAGGGCATTACAGCTGAGGTAAAATTTTCATGCATATAATTTCTGTTTCATGAAGTGGCATTTCTCTTAACGTAGATCGGCTCAGTACACCGGAGACAGGCTGCCATGCGATACTTTTGAGGGAAAATGTGGATCCAGGTGAAATGCTAGCCTGAGAGGCAGGAGTAAAGAGGAAAATCTGTTAGAAGCAGAGGAGTCACAGGCTTGTACTTCTTTTCTAGTATGATGGAGGTGAAGAGAAAGGACCGGTACCTGACCTTTCCTGTTCTCCATCTTCAATAGCTTTGTTTTTTTGAGGTCATCTTCTGCACAGGCTAAACTGTGCTAATCCTCAGAGTAAACTCTGCAGCTCGCGTTCCTGTGAATCAAGAGGGAATGCAGAAGGCCAGTTTAGTATAGATTTATTTCTCCCATCCCCTTTTTCTACTCCCAGGAAGCATATCAGGTTCTGCGCATGTGCTGTTTGGGAGGATGTATGGGCAGGGCTGTGCACCGGAGCTTCAGCAGAGGTAGTGGCAGAAGCATTGGCACTGCTCAATCCTTGGTCCAGCTTCTCTGGGTTTTGCTGCACACAGGAACACCTAAGTTGCTAGTCTGAGCTAGGCAGATGTCGTATCTGGTCTCCAGGAAGTTCCAAATAATTCAGAAAGGTGCAAGAAAGCCTGTACCATACCACGACTGAATTACTTGTTCACAGGAGACATTTTCTTTCTGACTGAATGAGGTTAATGACCATCTTATGCCTGCCAGCATGAGGGTTTATAGTCCTTTATCAAACATAGATGATGACTCTGTTGTTGCTATAAATGCTTTGCTCAAATTTTTTCCTATTTTTAAACCTTTTTCTTTTCATATGCAACAGTAGGTTAATTTTACATAATGTGAAAAAAGCCTTGTCTTTGGGCAAAAAGAATTCATGAGCCCTTTTGTCGTTAGCTCTACAGTATGTCCATAAAGAGGTTACAACTGGGAAGGCTTCTTATTGTTTAAAAAACAAAGAAATCCATTATGAATGATCAATTACTTGATCCCTCAAACAATCAGCATCCTATTGCTGATTGCCATATCCTTGTGACAGTAACAAATTAATGATTACTTTTAGATTAGGTCTTTACTGCACGCACGATGCACCGAGAGCATGGCTAAATTGGGTTGGATGTAGTAAGGATTGCTGAGTCTGTAGTCAAGCCTCCTTGGGCTGTGATCTTGTCAGAGCTCATAAGCTGAGCCAAAGAATTTGATTAGGCGGCTGGGTCTTTGGGGAGGATGTCAGGGAAGAAGGAAGGGCTTAGGCTCTTTAATAGCAAAGCTTCAAACTCACCTATACCTGCAGCTGGATTCGCAGGGCAGTCAGGACCTATGCACAAACCTGGCAGGTGAGCAGGCTGCCGGGCAGCTCAGACCTTGCACAGTGGGATGTCTGGGGAGTCTGTCCCTGCCTATCACAGGGGCAGTCGGTCAGTGCCAAATGTTGGTGGCTCCAGGTACGGGCAGCGAATGCGTCAAAAGGTGGCCTGGAGCTCTTCAAAACCAAACAAAATGCCTGTCCCTGAAGGCAACGTGGTGTCAAAGGCAGCATCTCAGGGACCAGACCAACTGAATAGGGCTTGTCCAAATCCCACAGGACGAGGCTTCAATCCCAAAGAGCCAAATCAGTGGCCTCCCTTCCCAAACCAGCATGGCTTCCTTCTGTTGGCGGCTCCACATTCAGGCACTGATTGGGTCTGGCCCTTTTTAGCTTTTGATACTGGCATGGTCTCTCTTCCTGGCATTAGGGCCTCAATTAGCCTCTTCTATTTCTAATGCTCTGAATTTGCATGGTGAGAGCCGGGATTAAGGACAGGCAGTCTTAATGCAGCTCCTATTAATAAATGAGGAAGATTAGGAGCTTTGTCAGTAAGATAGTGCTTCCTCCTTCATTTAATTATTCAGAAATACCTCGTGTTTAACCCTCCACCCTCTGAATGAAGTAAATAAAAAGAAGTGAGATTATTAAAGATAAAGTTTAAATTAACTTTCTATAGTGTGGGTCAGGTAAGAAAATTCTGTCTCCTGTAATTGACTGATGCTGGTGCTGGCTTCTGCAGGGGTTTGAAAAAAAAATCTTCTGCTCCTTTTTTTACATAAATACATTTTTATATCAGGTTGGGAATATTTCTTTATGTGTTTGGGGACTGCTGTTACCTACTTACAAAGCACAAGTAGCAGCAGGGCAAATTTCTTTCCTACCAGCAGGCCACAGTTCACCTCTGGAGGGACCACATTTGGAATTAAACAAGGAGTGAAATTTTTATGGCCCACTTTTCCGCACTGATACTGCCAGAAAAAAAGGATGTCTAATGGACTTTTTGAGGTGATCTTTGGGTTGAGGTTTTCATCTCACTGGGAATTGTGCTAAGACCTTCTAACTCCTTTCGTAGTTGGTCATCTAAGAGGTGTTAGCATCCGGTAACTAGCTGCTGAGGATGCATTCAAGCTGCAGTGACCTCGAGGTAAAAAAGTACTTCATCCCATTCCTATGCAGTTAAATTCCCTCGGGATGTGTATCTCAAAGTGTGACTACAACAGTTTCCAGATGTTTCATATCTGCTCATGCTCTATAAAGAATGATGACTAAATTGCAGTTTAGTGACCTTAGAGATATAGAAAGGGGGAGGGGGAGAGGTGGCTGGCTGGCAGAGAGCTTTACAGTAATGGGATCTTTGCCAGTATCATTCATGCTTGAGTCAAGGACTTTCATTTCCCAAAAAGAACTGGGGATTAGTACAGCTTCTGCAACCTGCCCTGCAAACAGACATGTCCTCCCCACAGATGTGCTTGTGTGTAGGTGTCCTGGGGTCATCTCTCCTTGTGGTGTTAACAAACATAGCAGGGATGGGGCTGCTTAGTCTCAAAAATACGGAAGGAAAAGGTGGCAGCTATTAAGTCTAATATGATCTACTTGCCTTCCACAGTTCTGGCCAAAGTGGGCTCTGCAAAGCCGCCTTGTGCATGGCCTGGTGCAGGCTGGAGAGCCCTGACTCAGTGCAGTGTCCTTCCATCTCAAGCTCTAGGGCTGACATCTGAACAACTACTTTGTATTAATTGTTCCAGAATTGATGTATTTTTTTCTCCCATGGAGCCTTTGGACTCCACATCATTTCTAAGTGAGCTACACTGGGGTAAGCAGGAACTATAATCACTGTAATTTGGCTTGGAGTTTTATTGTTGTCTTTTGCTGGCTGCTCTTGCCCTGTATGCAGCATTTTGGGATATCAGAGAAGATGCTTCCCAGCTCCCTGAGCTGTTCTCAGGAGCCCATGTAATGTCTGGGCTGTTTGTTTTTTCTTGTGACCTAGGATCAATAGGTTGTGCTGTTTCCAAGCGAACTGCTGCTAAATGGCTCTCTGACTACATCTCTCGTTTTTATTCCTAAGCAGGCCTGCAAATTTCTGGGCGTGTAAAGGCACATTTGCTTTGAGGAAAGCCTGCTGTACATTGCCTGTTTCAGAGCAACTTTAATCTAGGAGATTAGCAGAGCAGCACAAGGACAGACATCTTAATGTATATTTACAAACTCAGAGTTGGTTTTCCAGGGCATCTGTTCTAGTTTCCAGGTTTAGAAGGTGCTTTCAGCAAATATTCTCGACTGTTCACCTAACATCGACTGTTTCTGTAAATGTTCTGGCTAGTGAACTTATTCTGTAGAATAGTCCCAGAAAGGGACATGGCCAGAGTGAGCTAAATACATAATTGAAAAGATTATTTACTAGTTTCCTTGCCCAGCATCTTATACTGTGTTGTGTCATTCTTATCCTTATAATTGATTCTCTTGGTCCCCATAAAACACATGATGGGGATGTATTTTTGCCGTTGAAAAAGCCTCCAGTGGCAGAAAGGACAAACTCCAGATGAGCAATGTACTTTCATCTCCATATTTCCTCAGCCTGTACAAACTCTTCCTGCTGCTTTCCTCCCTGGAGCTGTGAAAGTTTGGGATGCTGAGACCTGCTCTCTATTTTGCAGTGTCAGGAGGCATCTCCCCTCCCACTGAGGGCTGTGGACCAGGGGTTTTTTTTGACAGTGCTTCTCCTTGCCGCTGGCCTGCAGAGCCCTAGCACTAGGCTGTTATTTAAATGTCCTTCGTCCACAGATCAGGCCCCTTCTAGAGACCCTGCTGGGATCCCCTTTGGGAAGGGCTGGAGTTGAAATTCAGCCAACTAGCATCTCCTGCCGGAACCAGCCACAAGTGTTTGTTAAGATCAAGATTAAAGACTCGAGGTGCAGGGGCCAAAAGAGTTTAAGATGATTTCTGTAAGCCTCGATTTTGATTATATGGCCACTGAGGAACTCCCCCTTTACTGTAAACCCCCCTTGTCCCCAAGGGATTAATCAAGCCTAGCTGAAGCAAGGAGGGAATTCCCTTTGGGTAGGAAAATGATAAAAAGTTTTAGCCTTTTTTCCTGCATTTGGAGAACACAGTCAGTGGATGGATAACAGCTGTAAGAGTCATGTGGAAACTCGCTTTTGGAATAACTTGAGAGTATAACAAAGAAAAGGGCTGGGAATGCTTTTTCATTTTCACAGAGGTGTGATAATGATAGGACTGCTTGCTGTGAGCTTTCATTCCATCCGGGATGAAACTATTAAGAGAAGCCACACACACACGCAAACCCCTTTGCTCTGAAAGCTCCTGTGCTCTCTGTGTGTGCTGCTCCTGTCTGAAGGTATCATTTGTGTTTTCCTCTATTTCAAACGCATCTCTTTTTGCAGTCTCGCTCTCTCTTTGTCTTTGGAAAATGTTAGGGCATTGAGCTGAGCAGGCTGATGGTGCCAGATATCCTTTGTACACACACACACACACACAGACTCAGAAATAAACATCCCTGCTGCAACCTGGAACCTTTCTCTTCATAATAGCATGTGGGCACACACACAGAGCGAGTGGCAAGCGGAGTCCTTAGGATGCTCTCCATACCTTTTGTTTGATGCGTGGGTTTGTGTACGGTAAATTAAGACTCGGGGAGTGCAGTAAATTAATGCTTGGGGAGTGCATCTTTTTATGTAAGAGGGTCATCTTGTAAGTGGGGCAGGTCAAAGAATCTCACGTCCCACACTAAGCAGCTTTGACCCACGTAATGCACATCAGACTATCGCTCTTAATTTGATAAACTAAACACTAGGTTGATAATCCTACCTTGGTTTTTCCCCTTCTCCTCTTTCTAACTATATCCATGTATCTCTGTCTCTTGTCTGTGAACTTGTATCTACCTCGCTCCATAGATTAATCATAAATATGGATATAGATGACAGAAGGTTAAGGGCACGATGGGAAGGCTAAGTAGCTCCGCTTCATTTATCATTGGTACAGTGGATGTTTGGGGGGGTGCCTCACCTGCCCCAGCTTCTTTGACACTTTTCAAGCAGTGTCAAGAGCAAAGGTATTAGAACAAACGGGTCACGGATGGACTAATTTTAATCCTCCCTGACTGTGTGTGGTTGGCTCTGTCGGAGCAAATGACTCTCAGACCCTCTGTGCTTTCTTGAGTGAGTAGCAAAAGAAATGTCTGATAATTTTTAGTCAGTTTGAGCAGATTTACATTGAGGCATAGACAGCCAGACCCCTCGACTGCTGTATGTCACCAGGATGAGCAAGGGTTTTTTGAAGGGGCTGATTAGTTGCTGGCAAATATCAGTAGACAATCATTCAAACTCAGGTAACAGTTTTGGAAAATTTTAAAGATGCAAGGTCATATTCTGGGAATTAAAGACCAGGGATTTTCTTTTTTGCATTGAGTAAGCTGGATGAAATATGAATTAGAAGTAGTTAAAAAAACCACCAATAGCTCCGAAAGCATCAAGTTGAAGATGAACAAAAAAGTCCCTCTGTGTCATTCTGAGCCACATGGACAGGCGTGTTATGTGCCAGGTGCAGGAGGTCATTTCTCAGCTGTACCCAGACCCAGTGCAGGCCCTGCTGACATGCAGCCTACAGTTTAGGGCAACACGCTTTAAGGAAGATGTAAACAAGCAGGAGAGAGCCCAGAGGGGAGCAGCAAGCTTTCCAAGAGGCCAAGCAAACAGGACCTGCACAGGAAGGTTAAAAGAACTAGAGTCATAAAAGTTTCCTTGCTCTAAATGGGGAAGACAAAGAGAAACGTATGAGTTTTTGTTCCTATAAATGGTTCTTTTAAAGGTGGTATTGATCTGTTGTACTGCAAATCCCCAAGACAAGAAGTGATAGGTTAAATACTAATACTACTTTCTAACTCTGGGACTAGCAAAGTACTGGAGGGGGTTAGCGTAGGTGGGAGGATGTGGAGCCTCTTTCATCGGAGCTTCTTCAAGCCGTGTAGGCAGATATTCTCCAGGAATGGACTTGAAGGTATATTTGATCCTGTCTCGGTTTAGTTGCGTAGATCAAATGATGTTCTTGAGGTCCCTTCTGGTTCCACCTTGCTGCGATTTCTGTGATTTGACATGGTCAAACCAATTTGACTTCCATATAAGCTGGGTGTCCTTTTTTTACCCTGCTGAAATTACTCAAGTCTGAAACAGATGAGATAACAGGAAAGGAGTAAATGTCATGTAAGCAAACTTTTCTAATTGCTTGTTCGGTTTGGTTTTCTACTCAGTCTCTTTTAGGAGATTATTAAGGAACAAACTTGTCATTGGATATGAGATAAAGCTGTATCATAAATAAAGTAATAAGAAAAACAAAATTTACTGAATAAACAGAGAGGGAATATATAGCTGGTTCTCAGCATGAAAAGATGCCTCAGCTCAGTGGATGTGTCACTGAACAGTATTATGTCTGGTGTTTAATATGGATTAATAACCCAAAAAGGGAAGAATACTTAGAAGGAAAAATGTGTAGATAATACAGCAATGTTTAGGTTACCCAAGCCTAGAAAAGACACGAAGGAGGTCTGGCAATGAGCTCGCTGAGGCAGTTTACAAGCGTCATGAGAGTAAATGAAATGCAATATGGCAAAGGGAAGGTGATGCACTCAGGAAACAACACATTAGAATTAGTCATGCTCGTTTCTGGGATCTCAAATAATTGTAACCACTCAAAAGAAAAGAACAAAAAAAAAAAAAAGGCACGGCTGTGAGCAACTCAGTGAAAACATTTGTTCAGTCTGTAATGATGGTGAAATAAAAGCATGCAAGATGAGAGTGTGCATTAAGAAAGGGGTAGAGAATAATAGATAAAATAATACAGTACCATTATATAAATTGATGGTACGTGCTCTCCTTGTACACTGTATTCAGTTTGCTCACCGCATCTCACAAAAGGAAATAACAGAAATAGAAGAATGACCAGAGAAAGGGAACAAAAATGACTGGAGCCTTTTAATAGCTTCTTCATAGAGAATGATTAAAAAGAGCAACACTGTTTTCCTGAGAAAACACAAATAAGAAGCATTGTGGCAAAGGTATAGAAATAGTCACCACAGAAAAGTAGTTCACTCAGCCATTCCTATTTACTTTTCATTTTATTAGAAGAACAATAGGGGAAGCAATTACATCAAAAAGAAACACTTTAAACCCGTGAAGAGGAAATACTATTTTACAAAATGCCTAATTAACATATGGAACTTACTGCCACCAGATACCTCTCAAATCAGAAAGTTAGTAAGAGCTCAATAAAATTCAAAACAGGCTCCTATCGGATACTGGTAAGATTCATAGATAAAATAGGGAAGCTATGAAGGTATGAAATATTGGAGAAGGTACTAACTAAGATATGAGAATGCAAGAGGTCTTGAATCTTCCCATTCCAGGTTAACAAAAAAAAAAAAAAAATCACTAAGTGGCTTGACAGTAGGATGCAATCTTCCTTTGCAACACATTGCTGCATGCATGGCCAGTACGGGTTATATCAGTAACTTTTCCTAGTATAAGCCTTTTGCAGAGATGGGGTGTGGAAGAGGTGAGCTGGTAGTGTCGTGGTATCTGTCTCTTGAATTATGTTATTTGAAGAGTTTGGCAGTTGGCAGTAAGGCAGCTGGTGTCCGGTTCTGATTCTGCCACTGACTCATTTTTGGGTGTTTCACATCTGCTCTTCTGCTTCAGTTTCCTATCTGAACACAGGGTAGATGCATTGGTGCAGCCTTGTGGCTTAGGAGACTTCTGAAGCTTAATCAATTCCTGTTTGTGAGTAATTTGAATGTGCTGAGACAAAGTGTGCTGTTGCTACCTGTTCAGTGAAAAAGCCCTGGCGGTATGATAGGCTGCCGTGTCACGGTGTTCCTGCACTATTTTAGATGTGGCTGGCTCCTGAAAGAGCCAGTCACATCTCCACCCAGGCATGTATTCCCCTGCCTCATGCCACCCCGTGGTCCTATGGCCGTACCCATAGTGCTCAGGAGCCTGCTAATGGGTCAGGATCCCCTTTGCAAGACATTATAAAAACACAGATTAAAAATGTGATGTCTTCCCCTGCCCACTCTATTTGCACTAGCTTCCCATTTACTATTTGCCAATATCCTTCCTCCCCCAAATCAATGTTGATAACCACTTGTACCAACCACGCTCAAACCTATTCCTGTGCCTGCAGTGCTGCCTTACCTTTCCTGTCTGTGTTAGTCTCAATCTAGGACAGTTTCTTTGTATGCATGTTGTAGAATGAACCCCCTCTTCTCCTGTCTTATGTCAAGTACTGAGTCAAATCCCGCTCCCGTCTTGTAATTCATGATTTGGGAATAGACTCGGAAATACTGGTCTTATTTTTCAGGAGAAGCAAACCCATGTGTTTGGTTTGGGTTTTTTTCTCATCTGAAACTTGCATGGAATTCACTCCTTTAGCAGAGCAAGGAGGGGAAAGCATCACCTGCGTACCTGCAATCTTGGCACCTCCACCCCACCCTACACAGATGTCAGCTATCCAATATACTGTGCAAGGATACACAAATATATACATACCTTTGTTTTTCACTGCAGCTGTGATTTCTCTACATGATGACAGACATGTTTCTGTGAGTGCGTGTTCCCCTCATTCCCTGGTGTCCCATCTGGCAGGGTTTGTGGCTGCTATGGAGCACACATTTACAATTCCCATCAGGCAAGCTTGGCCTAAAAAACAATTTAAGTATTTGAATAAATGGTTGTGGTTGAAATCTGCCCCAAGTGATAGAGGAAGGTTTAGTCATCTCCTTACTAGGAAATAATCCTAGCTAGCACTTGGTTGGTACTTTATATTTCTTAAGCGCTTTACAAATATTAATTAATCCTCAGGTACCAGCACACCTCATGCTTGGTTGTTCGCACCAGGAATTGAACATCGACTCTGATCCTAGAAGCAAGAGCCTTTAGTGTTGGAGATAGCTCCACTAGCCTGCCGCCTTAGGGCATCTTCAGGCTCTCTGTCCCCCTGCTTCAGGGCCAGGGAGGGCAGGTTGCTGCGTTATTAGTTTGTGATGCCCTCTTAATACCCACCATAAATTGAATGAGCAGTAAACCCTCAGTTTCCAGGTAGAGAAACTGAGGGAGAGTTTTTATTAGGACTGGACTTACAGGTGCTTTCACTCCCAGTTCTGTCTTCAGTTCAGCAGGATCACCTGCCTTACACAGTAGGATATAAAGAAAGTATGAGAAGGAAAGGAGAGAGATGCCTCTCCCACTGCAGTGGCAGGGAACTGCTGGGGTCCAGGGAGATACTTCTCTTCCTACCTGTTGAAAACAATGCCCCTCCTCTAGACAGGCTCCAGCCGGCAGAGAGCAAATCATGATTTAGATTTTTTTTTTTTTTTTTTTTTCAAAATCAATTAGACTCTTTCAGTGGTAGAAGCAATTTGTGTGACTTCTAATCTTTTGCCAGCTCAGCCTGATCAGCAGTTTTTGAAAAATGTGGAGCCAACGTCTCTGCTAATCCAGGTAAATCAGCCATATCTGGAGACAGACAGAGAAGGAAGGAAGGGAAGCTGTTAAAACCAAAGAAGGCCCATCTCAGGACTAAAAACCATCAGTGAGGTACCTGATTTATAGGAGAAGAGTTGCCTTTCAGTCAGTTTTAATGGAATACTATTAAAGGAAAATCAGGAGCTGTGAAACCCTTTGTGTCTCATCTCCTAATGTATTTATTTCTGCAGCAGGGAACCCTGTTAACCCCAGCAGGTAATGTATTCCTCTGCTGGCACGGGTGGCAAGGTTGTCCCCAGAAATTTTATTATGGAACAAACTCAGTTAAATATTTGCACATGAAAAGACTATCTCAAGGTTTTGGTGGTCGGAAATTTTTTTCCAAGGAAAACTGCCTGTTGGAGCTGCTGAATCTTCCTGTGTGTAGGTATCAAATACCATCATTTTCATGTCTCTGTGGCTTTTTTCCTTTGCTGCTGCAAATGAGTTTAGATAGATAGATGACTAGATAGATGCTTGCCTAAGGCAATGTCAGCCTCTGGGCAAAGGTTGGGTCACAGTTCTGAATTGCTTTCCCATAATTTTTCAGGCAGGCTAATAGTTGAGATTGGCGTCTTTGTAAGGAAGGTGAGTTCTGCATAGCAAATGACACACACAAGCTTCAATCTACAAATGCTTAAGCACCTATTTAATTTTCTGTGCTGTGAATAGTCTCGCAGCAGTTGCTGATAATTCCCACAAATGACTGTATTGAAATGACAACCCCATATTTGACTGATGTTATGACTTGGCTTTCTTGTGATACCAAGGAAGACTCTACAAGAGTGAAGGTTGCTGTACTGGATATGTCCTTTGCTTCCTTTGCTTCCTTCGTTCCTGCTGGCAGTCCCTTCTTATCTCTTCCTCAGTAATACTTTCTAGTGAATGCTAACATACTTACAAAGTTACAAAAGCACTTTTTCATTGGTTTTCTAATTGGATGGTACTGTTTGCATGAGAGGAAGTTCCTAGAGGTACCCACCATTTTGGCTAATATAATGGTCAAGGGGGTGTGCTCACAAGTAGAAGCATTTAGCTATTGTTGCATGAAATAATGGGCCTTCAAAGCCTCTGTGAATATAGATCGGCAAGTTGCACGTATGCATCTTTACGCGTTCCTGTAAGGTGTTTCCATCAAAAGGAATCACCTCTAGAGTCATTGGTTTCAGCCAGAACAGGGGCACAGAGGGAAGTGTGTTTACATTCAGATGTTATCATCTCAAAAAAGGAAAATCAGTAAAAACACAGTTTTGATTTTATAGGATCAAAGAAGAGAATATCCCAGTGCTTTCCTTTTATTCCACTACGTTTTCTAAGCGGGCTTTGTTTAAACAGCATGAAAGTAGCTGTAACCAAATTAGGCAAAATCACCCAGTAGCCTTATCAGGAAGGTGTAAGTTGCCTTCCAGGGCCTCCCACAGCACGCCTGCCAAATGAGATTCGGTACGGCTTAGTGATGTGTGTCATCGTTCGTGTGTGGGCACACTAAGAGAAACCCTGCCATTATGCTTCTTTGGGAGTTCATGCGCAGCAAAGCTGAAAAGGACAACACAAGGTAAAAGCTGGTGAAGAACTAAGACCTCAAGCAAGCCAAAAAGCCAGGTTATGGTCTCAGTATCACTGGCATAAAACTGACATGAAAATAGTTACTCTAGCTTCTGAGTTTACCACTGGCGTATCTCAGCCACACCCTGGTCTTCTACTGGAAGGTCCATGCATGCTAACACAAGCATGGGTTTTGCAGCAGTGTGTGGATTGGCAGAGCGCAGTTTCTTGTGATACTTTGGTAATATCTCATTCTGGGTCAGGATTAGTGTTTTGGTGCAACTGTAATAGACACAGGTCCATTTAAATTCTCGTCAGGCTTTTCACAGGTGCCTGTGTGAGCTGAAATTGTGATGCATTAGGAGCATATGGTGAGCTCTAGAAAGAGCTGCCCTGCCAAGGGTGTATTTTATCAAATGGTGATGCAAAAGTGCTTAACTGATAGTTGGGGTTTGGCGCAGTCATGTAAGGATCCCAGTTATGTGGGCCACAAGAGCTCTCAGATATTCTGTTTCTGGACAGGACTTTGTATTTTTGCTGGGCAGCAAAGCTCTGACCTAGCACATTCAATGGAAAGTTTCCCAGCAGGCTTTGAAGGGATGGGCTCACAGAAAAAGCTACATTCAAACCAGTTGGAAAAGTGGATATTTTTTCCCAAATGGCAAAGTGATGATCTTGCAAAAGTTTTCCATTAGCAAATTTCAAATAGTCAAAACATTCTCCATTTTTTAGCTGAAAGACATTTCTCCATGTGACAAGTCTTTTCCTTTTGAGGGAAAAAAACCAGATTCTTCATTTATTCAGAAACCAAAATTTCCATCAAAAAAAGTGTTTCAAAAGCCAGTTTTTAAGCAGATGCAAATCCATTCTTTCCTGAATCCAAAGACTGTGGCACGCACTCATCTACAGTTTTGCAGTTGGCTTCCCAGCTTCTCTGCCCTACATCTTCCCCCAGGAGAGCACCTGAGAGTCCAGTCCTGTTCCGTAATTCCGGCAAAGCTGTGTGTGCTGCAGCTGGTCCCTGAAGATTGCTGCACCATGTAAAACAACTGTGCACAAAATATACTGATATATTGTATGCTTCCTTAATATGATGTTTTCTTTAATACCCTCTCACACCCTCCTCCTCCTTTTATGCTTTTCTCCAAGGGCACATGAGCCTTTTTAATTTTAGGTTTTCATTTTGTTTTGGTAGGTTACGTTTTTGTTTATTGCTTTCTGTACCTCTGAGGTTCCCATACAAGACTTAGCTGCATCTGGCTTTTATTTGAAGAAAGTCCAAGCTTGCCTCTCTCCTGACCTCTCCGGGTTCTCTTTTTTTGTTTGTTTTTGTGCGTGTTTGTGTTTTTCATAGCTGGGAAGCTCTTGGGCTTCTCTGATGCCTTTTGACATGGGATGATGGTCTGTCGTCTCTGGCTGTGTTTTTAGAGGCAGGGAAGAATGAGGATGGAGTGTGGTGATTGTTTAATTAAAAAGTGTAATGTATGTATTCAGAGGTGTGTATATCATTTGTGCACATATGTATGTGTGTGCATGTATACATGTCTTGCTGCTAATTGCTCTGAGCATCTGTCTTGCTTTCCTGTACTGGCATTCACTGTTCAGTGTTTGCTACAGGGGAAAGCAAAAGCAGGGAGCACACAGAAATGTCACAGCTGAGAGGGTTTCTGTAATCCTCCAACATATGTTAAACATTAAAGCTCCTTCAGCAAGTCTGATGTGCTCACAGTCATCATGGGACCAGCAGTTAAAGCGCCCCAGTGCTGCCAGGAAAACGTTATTCTGGCCCTAATTGAGAGCGACTTAACTAATGTTTCATTTCCTAATTAGTCCTTGTCAGCCGCTGGAAGGCCGTGGATGCTGCTGGTGGCACGGGGCCCATCGCTGCTGTAATTGAAGTTGTTCTGACAGTCTGGGGCTTTGGGGTGATCCATAAAGTAAGGCTGATGGTTTGGGACCAAATTGGGTGGTGTAGGAGAGAGGGTCAGGCATCAGCTGAGGCACACTGTGAGCGTGCTGTGCCAAACCTGAATGGTCACAAATCAACTCTGAAATGACAGAGATGGCAGAATAACAGCAAGGGAATGAGAACATGACTCTGTGCCATGCACAGTGGGAGCACAGGTGGCTGGAGAGAGCTAGCCAAAGGGAGCTGCTGGGACTAAATGGAGGCAGGGAGGAGAAGATCCTTTCCTGGAGAGGAGCTAATGGGCAAGGACAGGCCAACCATGAGGAATGCTGTGCTCATCTTCAGAGCACAGGGCACCAAGAAGTACTTTGCCGTGAACTTCAATCGCAGAGCAGAGGAAAAGGCATCTCAGTGAAGAACAGTATCTTCCTTAAGAGGTCTTGGTCCCTCCCTGAAATTCATCCTTGTTAAGGTTCTCTGGCATGAGTTTGGTGGGAAGTGCTCAGCCTCAGCTCCTTCACTTTGGAGCGTCGTGGCTGAGCTCTTGTCTTCCTCACCACCTCTGGCTGTCCCCTGTCTCTGCTGGGATGGGCCATCCATGTGGCATCGGTGTTGATGTACCAGCAGCAGAGCCAACACATATGGCAGGAGCACCCTCCTGCCACTCAGGGGCCATGGGCGCCCGACACAGTGTCACATCAGCCTGGAACAGGGTGTTGGGCTGGTGATTGGAAAAGTGTCCTCTTCCAAATGGAGATGGGAAAGAAGGAGGAAGTGAGTTTGCAATCAAATTATAGACAGGAAGAAATTATTTGTCGTTGCTCAGCGGGGAGGTTATGTTACAGAAGATGCTTGCCAAAAACTTTGGGAAACGGTGAGCTGGGATGCATCTGGTGGAGGAACCTGGCTTATCACACAAATCCCAAGAGTTGCAAAGGGGAGCATCTGGGCACCCCTGGACCTGGCAAACACAGCTGGCAGACACCCGAAGGATGAGTGGGCAACAGAAAGCCTGCAGGAGGAAAACACAGGTAGAGGCAGCTCTGAGGCCTGCAGGCAGTGCATGGCTGCAGCCCCACCTGCTCCCCTCCAGCTCTGGGAAGTGGGGCAGACGGGATAACAGCATCTCCGTGATGGGGCTGTGCTGACTGCTGGGCCTCGGGTCCCACGGCAGTGCTGGCTGTGTGCTGGGCTGCTGCAGTACTGCCTGTGCCTCGAGCAGTCGTGACCCTCACCAAGGGGGTCTGCTGGTCACGGGACATGTCACAGGAGGCACACGTGCGGTTTAGCAGGCAGTGGTAACAGGGAGACTACAGTCCCCTGAACCCGTGATAAATCCATGTCTTTCCTTGCTCACACTGGTGACGCTTTCTCCTCCTTCTAGGGTTGTAGTTTTATCCAAGTCCCCACCCAATGCCTTTCAAGTGAGGAACCAATGCCTTCAGTGAGGACAAGGCCATAGACACCTGGCATTCTCCATATCACGGAGTTAGTGGGGAATGTGAGGTCCACTGTCTACCACTGCCTGCTAACGCACGTGTGCCTCCTGTGAAACAGTCCCGCTGCAGCCAGCAGACACCCATAACTGGGGGTGGCCAGGGGAAAGATCTCAGCTCAGCCCTGGGTGCTCTTAGACTGAATGAGGTGCCCCACAGTCCATTGGGAGAACTGATACAGTGTGCTGCTGTAGCTACCCTGGAGGGTCCCTCTCTGTCCCCAAACCGTGGTGGAATGGCTACCTGGCCACCCTATGTCACACAGGCTCTTTCCAGAGTGCACAGGTGCTGGGACAAATCTCCAGGTGGATGTGCAAGTACCATGGTGGTTAAGAAAAACCCAACAAAGCCAAATAGCTCCTTCCTTAATGAATGTATTCTGTGGTCCGGTCTGTGAATGGACAAGCAAGTACGGACTTGTAGCACAGCATCAACTGAAAGGAGAGGGCTGGCACTTGGTGCCAGATGGTGTATTGACATAGTGGAAGAAGGGAAGTTGAAGTGTGCTTGTCTATAAGGGCGATACTCAATATACACATTCTCTTCCAGAGACTCTCCTGTTTCCTACCTAGAACCCCATAAAGGAAAAAATAGGCTTTAGGGTGCATGTGGAGCCCCGCTGTGTTTGTGATTTCCATAGGAAGCCACCAGCTCTATACAGCTTGCTCCTGGCACCTGCCCAGGTGGTTTCTCCCTTTGTACTGATCAAGTTGCTCGACCTTGGTGCCCTCTGTGAAGTTGTGAACTCAAAGGCAGCATAATAAATTCCCACCTCATCCCAGGTGCCTGTCAGCCTGAAGCTCCCTCAGTAAGGTGAAGGGGGAAAGAGGGGGCTCGTGTCTCTTTACCAAAGCAGGCTGGCTCTCTAATGCACCATTAGCATACCACACACAAGCATTCAGCTTTTAATTAGTTACGTGGTGTGATAATTAAGTAGCGTTTCTCTACAATTTTCCTTTTGTGTGGAGCTGAAGGGAGGGGTCGGCACCTTTTGGGGTTGGGGGTTGAGGTTGTTTTAATGTTGTGAGTAATTGTGACCCCAAGGAGAAGCAGAAGCGAAATGTGAGATCTCCTGGGGACAGCGGTGGAAGCCCCGCATTGGGCTCTCTCCTGTCTCCCCTCCTGCTCCCACCAGTTTAGGCTTACCCTCCTTCCCCTAGCAATGCGCTCAGTGGGTAATAACATCTCCCCTGGAGATGAACGTATGCACCGTCAGATGTTGGTGGGCCGAAGAAGAGCTAGCCTCCTGCCTAGATTGACAGCTGATTGTACGTATGGGACTGTTAGGGAGAGGGAAAGAGGCTAAAGGAGGAAGCTTGGGATCTGGAGAAGCACAGGCTTTTCCATAGCTGGGGAGCTGTACACAGAGCAAAGGTGGAATAATCAAAAAGGTGTTTCATGGTAACAGGGGGAACAGAACAGGACCCTGGCAGAGTGGGGTGTGGGGAGCTCAGGGCAGGGCCAGAGCTCTGGGGGAAGTCCTGCACCATGAAGTCTGTGTTGTATTTGGCTCTGCCACATCCGCGGGAGGGGAAAACAGCCTTCCTACCATCAGGAACAGCAAGGGCCCATGCCCAGCTGCAGCAGGGCAAGTGTGGCCTCCTCAGCAGGGAATCTCTTATCGGAGAGCAGAACAGGTATAATTGATCCATGCAAAGCAGTGGCAGAAATAAAATAAAGCCTATTACCAAAGTGGCCTGTTGTTTCAGCAGTGTGCATGCCGTTGGGCTGCCTATGACAGGGAAACAGATGGTAATTTTGCGAGCCCCGCACATCCTGGCACACATGTAGATTCAAAGAGTTACTGCATCATGGAAGAGGCAGATGCAAGTTTGTTAGGATATGAAATAAAATACAATTTCGTAATGAACCCAGCAGCCATACCATCCCTTAATCAGTTCAGTATTTTCTCCATTTAACATCTACCCGCTTCCCAATCAGAAACTCAAATGAAAATGAACCCTAAAATATGATGGGCTTATCTGCTCTTAAGATATGCAGAAGCAAAGATTGTGATACATCTTTGAAATAAGCTCCAGAAAAACCTTTGGAAAATTATCCAGACCGACAAGGCAACATAAATCTCTTCCAGGCCTCTTAGGAAATCACTGCCAAACCACACCCTTGAGTGTTCATCTGCTAAGGTGAGGTCCAGCTCATGACTTTCCTTGCTCACGCTGGCACATCAGACACTCCTGCCTTATCTGGGAGGGAGGGATTTATGTTCTCAAAGTGTCAAGCTCAGGGTGTGCTGAGGCACAGGTATGTTTTCTCCTCCTAGGAAACCTTCTTTCAGCAGACAGCAGTGTGTGCCCTGTCACTGAGTGTTGCTAAACTTCTCATTTTCACTCCAGTCTGTTCCCAAATGGGTGAGGGGACATCTCCTCCAGGGCAGCCTGAAGTTTTGATGGCTGTGTCTTTGCTGCCATGGGGAAATACTGTCTGTTCATGGCAGTGGCCAACAGCTCTTCCAGAGGGCTCTTCCCCATGCCGAGGAGAGGGGCTTTCTAGGAGGCAGCTTAACAAAGGTCAATTGCAAAAATGAAGCGTCAGGTCTTCCGTCACTGGTTTTTGGTCATTGTGTGCAAAAGGGCAGGGGACACTGAGTATCCATGAAACTCTCTACAGGTGGGCGAGGGGGTTGAATGAAGAGTTGCAGAGCTGTTATGCATCTCTGAGCTTAGGACGTTGTAGGGGTGTTGGGGGAAGGAGTTGTGAAGTTCTGCTGGTGAAACATGAGAGGCCTTTTGCCTTGATAGCAGCTCACTTTGCTGCTGTTGGGCAACTCTGAGGAGGAGACCAGGGCTTTGCACCTTCCTGCTCTCCCAACCCTGCCTCCCAGCTGGGCCAGTACCCACCACTGCTGCCCTGTTCTCCCAACCCTGGACCTATTTTACCCCAAGACTGTCACTCCTGCCCAAATGTGTTATGATATATGAAAGTGTCCAGTGGGAGAATCATCTGCAATTACCAGAACACTTCTTCCATTGACGAAGCTAGGCTTGGAGTTTGGAGTACAGGACATAAAAGACCAGTAGAATAGAGCTTGATTGATAGCTGGCATGATTGCAAAACTACAGTACCTGCATCCAGACAGCTATAAATTGTACCACGGTGCCTATCAGCCAGCTTCTCTTGAAACATTTGATTAGAGCTTCTTTCAGTCACCCTTGGCCCTCCCCAGCTGCTAGGGAAAGGCTTCTGTGTGAGAAAACCTTACGTGATTTGAGCTGAAATCATGTCCTAAATATTTGAAGCGACGTGAATTGAACAGCTACATCTTTTTCTGTGGTGCTGAAACTGGCTACTAGAACTGCCTTGCAAAATGATTGAGTGTTCAATAGCCAAGGCATAAAAATTGCTTGCCCAAAAGAAAATGACAGAAATGCCAAAAGATCATCTGCCAAAGAAGAGGATTTTTTTTTCTCTTTATTTTGTTTTTCATCTGGTCACTGACACTGACAGTTGAGCAAATCATGGATTTTGTCGTATCCCCCGTCCTGGCATCCTTGGGAAGAAGGCAGCTGGTTTCCGCACCTGGTTGCCCTCACATTCCATTGGAAAGCAGTGTAGTGGTGTCACACAGGCACTTATTAGCTGAGGCACAGCACTCACTAGCTTGAGCACCATGCCATGCTCACGAGGCAACTCTAGTGTGGCACATCACCATGACATACGGATGCAGCAGTCCATCCCTTCCACGGAGTCTTCCTTGGAGAGTCTTTTCACTGGGCCTTCAGGCATGCTGTAGTGGGATAACGAGAGTTGCCCCATCCCCCAGAGGAGGTCATTAGCAGAACAGGGAATTGAACCCCACACAGGTTTTCACATCCTGTTCTGCCCTTTCCCCTCTCCAGAGAGAGCTCTGGGCTGAAGAGCGCCCAACCTACGTGAATATGTGAGTCACGTTTTGCTAAGCTGTGCGCCTATGTGAGCATACTACCAAGTTGAAATTACAATGGGCAGAGACCTCCCACGCAGAGCTGTCAGAGTAGCATGTATTTATTTATTTATTCTCTTTTTGATAATTTAGTTTAAATCAATGTGACATACACTAGTATGTTTTCCAGTATAAATCAACAACAAAATATAGTTCTGTCCTTGTTATGTGTACAGGCTGGCATATCCGTCTGCTTGGCAGAGAGGGCTCTGGGGCCTGACAATGAAACTTCCTTGAGGGAATGCACTTTTGCATTCGCTTCCCAAATTGTCTATTGCTTCTGCAAGCACTTTTTCTTTTCCTAATGTGAATAATAAGCTTTCATGTAGAGATACTTGCAACATGTGTTTACTGCTGTGAAAGAATTTAGATAGAGGCTTCAAGGAAAGCAAAGTAAGGTATTGTCTATGATATCTCCTTGAGAACAATGTCAGTTTGAACAAGGGAACTCAGGATTGTTGAAGATACTTGAACTTGGTTGTGGGGTTCTTTTGATGGAAGCAGAAAAGAAATGAAACCACTTAGCAGCTTTGAATCAAAATGCTGGCTGCATTTGGCAGAAATCTATGAATCAAATTATTCTTGTATGTATAGCTATTAAGCAAAAGCTGAATACATTTCTCAATACTTGATTTCTTCAAGTATTTGAATGGGAAGGGAAGTAAGTACTGCTCCACTTCCATGGAACAGGAGTGCAGAGGAAGGGAAGGATTTTCACAAGCTAACTCCAAAGACCGGTGTCCACCTTGAGGCTCTCAATTCTTTTTCTGTTTCCTCCTTGTCACAACATTCACGTGTTTCCATATCAAGACCCAAAACTGGTGAAATTTCAGCATGACGCTCATGCATATGAAAGAAAAGCCCAACTGGGGAAAGCACAAGTAGTTAGAGGGAAGAATGATGGGTCTGCCTTTTTCCTCGTGCAGTCATTTTGCAGTCCTCGATGGAGTTTTTCCAAATGGAAAGATGCAGGACCAGAAGGGGTTTGCTGGCTGTTTTTCTTATGGAAAACAGGGTGAATCAGCTGCAATCCACTGGCAGCATTGGAGCAGGTGAAAGGAAAATTAGGCTTTAAGAACCAGCATGCAATAGCTGCAGATATGTCAAGGAGAGCTTTCCTCAAGGAGCTATGGGATAATGCAATAGGCACAGCAGTGGGGGAAGAAGAAAGAAACCCTAAGGAGTCTGGGCAGTGGCCTCTTGCCCTCATGTCCATAGGAGTTGGCTTGCTCAGCGCAACTCAGAACTCTGCTTTGCCTTCTAGGCATCTCAACACCAGGAAGGTGCAGACAAATCGGAAAGAATCTGGCGAACAGTAGCTAGCATGATTAAAGGGCTGAAGGATTGACTTAGTAGGGAAGAAGATTAAAGGAACTAAATATGTCTAGGTTGGCTAAGTGGTAACTTAAGACGGGACATGAATGATAACAATCCACCAGCTTTTGAAGGATGCAAAGAGCTAGAAAAGAGAGAGAAAAAGAGAGGAATTGACAAGTCTGGTTCAAGGGGTGAACAGCAACTGACTGAGCGTATGATAATTTAGGTTGAATAATGAACAAACAAAAAAAATCCCAACCAAAATCCCAGATAGCTGATCGGTCTCTTAAAGGAAATAATAGACACTGAACTGTGAGTTGCATTTAAATAGACATGTATGGTAGGAACTGAGCCCTGCGTTTGAGGAGTCCCCTTTGTCTTGGCAGTAGTCCATCAGCACTCAGTCCTTTCTAGGTCTGTCAGTAATTGCTCCTCCTCAGATCATGGCTGCTAACACATGTAAGCGTTGGAATGAGAAATCTGTGCTGGGCACTCCACATCCATCCTCACCGAGGCCAGATCTATTAGGAGTGGAAAAGGGGGCTGAGCTGATGACTCAGGGTGGGGAGGCTGCTCAAGACTGTCTCATTTTGGGGATCTGAAGTACTTAAATGTGCAGTTATCTTTGTAACTTTATCTTGCCAGTAGGATCAGGAATCAGGTTAAAGATTTCATCTCGTTTCCTTCCTGCAAGTTGCATGGCCATTGTACAGTGCATGTGCCGAGCTGCCAGAAATTCTGCATGTTGAGAAACTTACTATAAAGACAGCGTGAAATGGAGGTGTCAGAAAGCTTTGTGCCGATAATTAAGCTGGTGAGCATGGAAACATAACTGTTGTCAGTATTTAATTCTGTACCGCGCCTTAAAGCTCTGTTGATGTAGTGCTCTCCTCCTGCCCTGCAGCCCCCCAGCTTTCCTTGCCCAGCACTTCCCTTGCCAGGTCTGCCTGAGCCCTTGCCCCCCACCACTGCTGCATTTCATCCTCCTGTTTATGTGAGCTTCCCCCAAAAAAGCCCCTAGCACATCATCTGGGGGCTCTGCACCCCTCTTGCTTAGCAAAGTCTCCAGACGTCCCACAATGACATTTCCTAGCCTGTCCCTGCAAGGATGACAAAGCTATCTCCTGGATGGGTCCCTTGCTTTGCCGCTGGTAAACCCAAAGTGGATCCATGGAGAAACTGAATCCGTATGTTTTGGAAGAGTGCCAGAGAGCAGGGCCTTGGCAGGGAAACACCTGAGCTGGACTGTGTTCCAAAACAAGGTCCTCAGGCACAGCTTTCATGAGTGCCTATGGAAGTCGCATGTAACCAGCCAAAGTATCATTTGCAAGAAAAAGGGAGGTTATTTCTGTCATCACTAATAGGTGGCACAAGGCCTAGAGGAGGTGGCAATCCTTGCAATACGCTTGGGTTTGCAGTCCTCCCCCAGCACCTCTCTGTGCAGGCAGGGCTGTTGGAAAGGATGATGCTGAGTCCTCCTTTCTGTTCTGTGGGGATGGGGCTTCTTCAGCCCTGTTTCTGCTCTGCTCGCCTCGCCTCTCCTCATTGAGGTGCAAGGTATATGGATGCAGGCATGTCCCCCCCTGCAGTGATGGCCCGGCACCAGCTGTGTTGCAGAGGACAGCGCTGGCTCGATCTCTTGGTGTAATTTGTAGGTCTACATAGTCAACCCTCCACAAGGTATGGTTTTACTGGAAGTCAGAAAGGGGGGATTTCCACCACATCATCAGCCCGTGCTGTATGTGCTTCCGTATTGCGTGACGCAGTAGAGCCCTTCCGCTGCGGTCAGGCCTTGGTGGATCTCTTGACACACACGCACAAATAGCCAATATTGCCTGTAATTCCCTGTCACTATAGATTATCCATACAGACAACAGAGACATGCTTGAGAGGCCGAGGCGGGCAGGATGTAGTGCCAGCAGAATACAATATGGGGGTGTGTTCCCGTACAATAAGTTCTGCATGATTTAAAGCCAGCCCACACACACACACACACGTGATCAAGTATGCTGCCTGCACCCTCCTTCCTCTGCCCCCCCAACTCCCCAACCTCCTACCCCACCCCCACCCCCCCCGCTTTTGCACAGAGGCTGTTTTGGAGAAAACACCATGGGGAAAGCGGCTTTTGCTAAATGTTTTATAACGTGCCAGGGAACCTTTATCAAACATTTAATCCCAAACCTGGCTTTGAAGCAGGGAGGCATACAATTCTGTAATTAATTTTTTTTTTTTACCTTCTTTTGCTAATCGCTGATAAAAAGCTTAATTCTATTAACAACTCGACTTGACAAATTGCACCGTTCAACGGAAGCGTTTAGAAATTAATTACGCATTTTATTGCATTAGATCGGATAAACAGGGGAGCGCTGGCTGAGCAAGAGAGGAGCATCAACACTGGGCCCACTGTTGGGATGGTGGCCGTTTTTTACACTGGCTCCGAGCGTGCAGTTTACATGGCTTGAGAATCGCTGACGGGACTGTTTTCCCATTTGTTTGTTCTGCTCTCTTTGCTGATTGCAAAAGTTCCACGTAGGAGAGTTTATTTTTGTAAAGGTGAATTGCAAAGCTATGGTGAAAATTCAGCTAAGCACAAATTTCTGTGCTGAACAGCCTCCAGGGGGGATAGCCAGGCTCTGTGAGTCTGATGATAATGAGGATATGGGATGTCTGAACACACTGTGAGGTGCAGAACCAGTGAAGTGTTGTGGGGCACAAATGGGCAGAATGGGAGAAGGGGAAGTCCAGTACATAGTATGTACACCTGACAAGAGAACCTCTGGGCATTTTTATATATGCATGTGCATAGATGTAGATGCATATGTATATAAGCATACGTAGATACATGCACACACATGCATATATGTGTAGATACAAATATGTTGTCAAATTCCCTGGTTTGAAATTCAGAAGCCATCCAAGGTTTGTTGAAGATAGTCTAAAAAACATAAGGGAGATAAGAAACCAAAATGGCACATGAGTTTTATCTACCATCCTAATATACCATACATGTCCACAGTGAGATTTAAGGATATTGTGACTCAGAATTGCATTAGTGAGCGCCTGGGTTTGCAATGTGTTTTTCATTCTGGGTCCTTGTTTGAACCTTGCTGACATTTGGAAGGAGATTTGGGTTCATTCCTGTTAACCTGGAACGCAAGGATGGCATTTCTCCTTCTGCGGAGCCTTGCTGCCTGTGTGCTGGGTTGTTTTTTTCTCGGCTTTGTTTTTATTTCTTAAAGGCACATCAATAACCTTTCTCCTTGGCTGTAATCCATATAGTTGTGACCCTGATGAGTTTCAGTCTGAATCTGGAAAAGGCAAGGAGAAGAAAATGAACTTCATTTCTCGCTGCTGCCTCATTTTCTGTTCATGGGCCGGATAAATGTGGGTACCTATAACCAGCCCTGTCAGCTGGGGAGCCTTCTCTCTGATTCGGGATGTGCATGGACCACATCGCTTGTGTGCCCTGGGGCAGCTCCAACTTCCTCCCCACGGGCTCCATCCACAGGTAGAGGACACAGGCAATGGGCAGCGAAGCCCATGCGCCAGAAATAGAGGTGCTTCAGGCCAGCTTAAGCCCTCCCTTTATTCCCCAAGAGAGTCCAGGCACAGCCTCAGGAGAGGGAGGCAGCAGGGATGGCCATGGCCAGGCTTCCCAGGAAAAGACCCGCTCCCACGGGGAGGCAGGGAGTGACCTGCCCGCACGGCTGCTGCTGCTTGTTGTAAAAAGCAGCCTGCTCCAGCCCGGGTCTTGGCCCTTTTTATTCCCCAGCAGCCCCAGCCACATTGAGCTGTGCAGTCACATCGTCTCTGTCCTCCTCTGCCACTGCCTCCCTCCCTCCCTCACACGCTGGCACACATAGTCTGCAGCTGGTGGCCAGAGCTCTGGAGCACCGGTCACGCGATGCTCTTCTGGCATCTGTTTTCACAATGCTTTGCAAAGACAGCAGTTGGGGGCCCAGTTAGCACTGCCCACCTGGTTACGGGAAGCAGAGATATGGAGGTGTGGGGAGATGGCCAAGGCACTGGGGGGTGGAAGTACATGGGAACGGGGAGGTCATTCTTGCCTCCTAGGTGCCCATCTCTCTTTTAATGATGAATTTCCTTTACTTTGGAGGCATCAATTGTAATTCTTCAATTAAGGCTAAGTTTATACTTCCAATTTCAGGCTTAATTTTCACTTTCTAACCTTTATTAGGAGAAACTAATTTGTTTGCATAGTGAGATGTTCAAAACCAGGTAAGAGATGTCAAGGGGAGGAGGGATTTTTTCTTTTTTCTTTGGGTTTTTTTTTTCCCCTCTCTCAGAAAATGCAGAGTTAAAAATATTCATGATTTGGAAAATCGTACATCGAGTTCATCATCTCTTATTGCTTCTTGAGTCTCCTTGACTCAGGTGTTCTCAGCCACTCTGGTTTGCCAGGGCTCATGGTGTCAACACTCCTACACAGGTATTTTTCACAGGCAACAGCTGGGAACCAGAGAGGGGAACCCAAGAAGGGGCACGGCCAGTCCTAGATAGATTTTATTTAGGGAGGGGAGTGTGTGGGTAGGGGAGTCAAGGCGCTGTGGTGATGAAAGGCAGTCAGAGCGTAGTCTAGTTGTGGGAGCATGAGAGGCAGAAACAGATATACAGATGGTGCCCAGCGACTAAGAGAAGAAACATGGTGAAGGAGTGAAAGAAAAATAAATAAAAGTTAATAGAGCTAAGCAAAAATACTGAGAGGAAAAATATAGTGCTGCTGAAAGAGGGAACAGAATGAACTCAGAGACAGGCAACAGGGACGCTGCAGAGAAAAAAATATTAACAATAAAAGATAGATCACAGTGTGCTACATGGCAAGAAATAAACAGCAAGTTTAGACAATTTCAAGGAAAACTATTGAGTCAAAATGTGTGGAGGGAAAAGGGAGGGAGAGGAAAGAAGGCAAGGTGGGGAAAAAGAAATTCAAAGGCGCCTTTGAAAAGAATAATTAAGTGACGAAGGCATCAGTGCCAAATTACTGCAATACTCCAGGGGCTGAGGCATTCAGCAATGAAACCTATAGGGATTGCTGGGGAGGGGTACCGAACTGAGAGGGCCAGGAGCCTGGTGGCAGCCTCCCAGCCCGCCCTCCCTGGGGGCTGCGCAGCCCTGTGCTGCTGGTCCCAGCCCCTACACAGCCCTGGGGACCCCCTCGGTGAGTAGGAGCGGTTTAGGGAAGAGATACCTGGAAAAATGGGAAAAGGAGGAATGCATCTGCCTCAACAAGCCTCCCAGCTGTGGGGTCTGTACTGCTTTCGAGGCTGGATGTGCCCTTCCTAGCACTTTTACTCTCGGCTTGCAAAGCCAAGCCCTATGTTTGGGTTACCAGGCTAGCATTATGCAAGGTAGGAGCTAAGGGGAAACATGCCATCGGTGTCCGGTGAGGCAGGAGGAATTTATTAGTATTTAAAACTACATCAATGCACTGCCTAAAAAAAAAGATCTTTTGCCCTGAATATTAATGTTGATTTGGCATATGATAATTTAAATTTAATTTAGTTGTATAGGATTCCTTCTCAGCCCTATGCATGAATGGACAAGTAATTTTGCAACATGACTTCATCCGGCCTTTTTGCTTGTGAAACCATCAAAACACATTCAGCCACAGGCCAGGATTTCCCCATCTCCTCACTCCTCTGGTCCCCTGCTTTCCTTTCCTGCCTTTATAGCACTAAGCTTGGTGGAGCATGGCAATGTCTGATGGTGAATGTGAAAACAGTAAGCAAAAAATGTTCACCCTTGCAGAGTGAGCACTGGCAAAACCGTCACTGTGTTCCTTGCTCAGGTTCCAGGAGCTATTAATAGAGGTCTGCTAAGGTTTATTAATTATACTGTTATACCGGGCCTTCTTCAATATCAATAGCATGCACATTTTGTTCCCATTTCCCCATGTCTTTCTGTCATCTGAAAAGGCATGCGTCG
The DNA here is from genome assembly GCA_031468815.1 of Morus bassanus. Classification (NCBI taxonomy): domain Eukaryota; kingdom Metazoa; phylum Chordata; class Aves; order Suliformes; family Sulidae; genus Morus; species Morus bassanus. The sequence continues at coordinate 129,488,456 of CM062568.1, read as the reverse complement.
TTGCAAAAACTTTTTAAAAGAGAAGGAAGGACAGCCAGGCAGCCACCTTCCAATACGTGCATCCCAGCCCCAGCATAACCAAAAGACCTTCGTCCTGAGAGCTCAGCCTGTGCTGACACTGCAGCTGTACCTGGGCAAAACAGGAAAACTTGGTGTCCTCAGGGTGTTGGGCAAATAGGACTTTATTTTGAGTTCTCATCCATGCCAATTGACAGCTCCCTGAAAAACCCACCAGGTGAAACACATCAGTAAGAGTTCGTTATTTACAGGCCTGACATCTAGAAGTGCAGCTGAGCATCTCAGCTTCCATTAATAGAAGTCAACATGACCTGACACAACTTTGATCTCCTGAAAATAACACCAGGTTTCTGCAGGCCACTGCTGGGTGTAGGGCTTTGTGGGCAATTTACAATGGATTCTTCAGGTCCCTTCACTGAAGAGCTTAGCCTTTAAGAGCATGATCCTGTAAATCTGTGCTTAGGCAACTAGCCCATTGAGTTTAATGGGATTACTTGCGTGAGCGAGGCTTTGTGAGACACAGCCGTAAGGGGTGGTGGAAATGTATGGAGCTGCAACATTACGGTATAGCATGAGGGAGATGCATACAGCCCTGGGAATATATTTATTGCACTTACAGGAACATGGTTCCTGTCACTTGGGAGGGGGTATAGCCATTTGATATGCACTGCACTGAGCGTATGTTGAAGTCTGGAGGGAGCCAAAAATGACATTGGAGCGGGGCTGGTATAGATCGGGGCTGTTTGGGCAGGGAGGAGGTCAGGAAGATAATCAGACTTGTGGAGCTGAGGAAACGTGTGTGAGAGGTGGGGAAGGGTGGGCAGAGAGGCGCAGCCGCGGGCAGCACAGAGACCATGACTGATGGTCCCCAAGGTGACTGAGGCACCTCCAAAGTGGGGTGGGGGGAGATTCACAAATATTTTGTTCCAATTCAAAAGCAAATCTTGAGTTGATGATGTTTGCAGCCCTTCTGCCGTCCCTCCCTGCAAGCATGGCAGCTTGGGTAGAACAAATACTCATGAAGAGGAAGTTGCTACTATGAATATTTTCATCAAAGGCGAATTTGAAATGGTCTGTTGGATGGGGAAATTTGCATTTTGTGCTGCCAGTTTTTGTCCAAGTCACAGGTTTTGTTTTTTCCTGGCCCTTAATTAGCTGAGTCAAGTTGGATAAATCACATGCCTGTTTACCTACCTGAATCCTTGAGTGGCCCACCCACAGGTAGGTGCCACCTCGGTCTGACCGGGTTGTGTCCTCAGCCACTCCATGCATCACTCAGGCTGAGCTGTGCTGGAAAGCACCGGTAGGGCTGGTCTGCTTCTCGCAGCCCCTCGCGGAAACTCAGTTTTGATCCGTACACACCCTTGCACATTTTCCAACATTTCCATCATGTACCCAATTTGTGTTGTGCTGATTTTGTTAGCAGTGCAGTCCGGTGGTACATAGGAGGGAATGGTGGATTTTACAACTGACTGTAATATTCACAGTAGGTGTAATGTGTCAGGAAAAGATTATTTGCTGCTAGAAAATACATCAATAATCCCAAATAATAAATGAGAGTTGTATATTTCCTTTGCTGTCACGAAAATGCTAGCTTTCATCAGACACTTTTATTTTCTCACTCGCTTTGTAACTTGTGAGTGGGTTTGGTCAGCAGTACAGCTTCCTTCTGATTTTGTTGAGGAAAAAAAGCCTGGATTGAGGCTTCCCTGCAAGCTATTGCCTCTTAAGGAACCATTTGACATGAGTTTCAAGTGCTGTTTAGCTCCAGGTTTTGCAGAGTCCTGTGGTGTCTGTCCAGGAAGCCCAGTAATGTTCTCCAGATGGCATTTTCCAGAGGATGGCATCAGCTTGCCATAGATGTGATTTCTGCCTCTACGAGGACAGGCAGGGAGGAAGGATGACTTGGCAATCTCCCCTTCTCTGGCAGAACGCTGCATTAAAGACATGTCCCTGCTCCTGCTGTACCTCGAGGGGCTGCCCCTGCACTGTCCCCGGTGAGTTTTTCATGCCCGAGGATGTCCTCCCTTCCCCCTGCTCCCCCTCCCCTCTGTGCTGCCCGGCTCTCCGCTGGACCAGGGCCGTGACGTCACCCCACCAGCTGGTCGGCGTTTTGAAGCCAGCAGCATCGTTGTGTTGGAAGCGCTCCCAGGCCCCGATGCCACTGGGGATGGCGAGGAAACCACAGGAGCCCCACCAAAATCTGGACGTTTGTACAGCAAGCCCCAAGCTGCCAAACCTTCCTCCCCCTTTCCTCCCACCGGCCTGGGTGGTTGGCAGCCTCCTGGGCTGCTGGCTGCAGTGGCCGCAGCGTCCTTGAAGCTGATGACTCGGGGTTGATGCTCCCTGGCTGAGGATGTGGGCCCTGAAGGGATCTTGCAGGAAGCCAGATGCTGGGCTCGCCTGTGCGCTTGCCTCCCTGCCTCTGTGCATGTGAGCTTGCAGGGTTGGCACTTGTACTCGGGCAGGGGAGGAGAGGAGGAGTGGGAGGTGTTGGCTGTATTCCCAGAAGCGTCCCCACTGTGTGTATGCACTGCATCTTGAGGGCTCCCATCTGCGATGTGGTGCCCAGCTCAGTGTAGATTTCCTTACAGAAGTCAGGTTCGAGCCATCTAACATTGGATGTTCGGTATGAGGGCTGGGGAAAGCAGTCAGTAATAGTCAACCAGAGAGTTCATCTTCCTCCCTAGGAGAGCTAGTGCTTTTTCCTTCCTCTATATACAAGCTGGAGAGAAGTGATCCACGCAGATGAGCGTTGCGCAGCGCTTGGGATGGACGTGTTTGTCACCTGCGGTGTGCAGGCACCGTAGGCTTTCCGTGCTGGCATGCCCAGATTTGCACTTCTGCCTTCCCCGAGGAGTAAATCAGCTTGGTAGGGCTGGCGTGCAGCGGGGAGCGCCTGCTTGGGCACACGTGTGGGGCTGTGTAGGGGAAGTGCTGCTCCGTCCTCTGCGCGTGTTTGCCAGCATGTGAAGTATGCACGCGTTCCCTGCGTCTAACGATGGGGATTGTTAATCCTGTTTATAGCCAGCAGCAAGATGGGCAGGGAGCCGCTTAACAAGAGCTGACACATGAAGAAATAAGGCTTTTGTCTCTGTTGTACATTAAACAATTCATGAGGTTTGGGGTTGAATAAGACATTTAATGAATATTGGCCTGTTCGGGCTGCCTGCAGCTCTTCATTTCTCACCAAGGGCTGGATGCTTTCAAAGGCAGAATAAGGAGACGTGAGCTCTGCGTTATAAAATTTTAACAAATAAATGGTATTTCCTCCTTACCTTAACATGGAGAAATAGAGAGGAGTGCTAATAGCTGTTTTTCCAAGTATCTGGAACAATGGCAGGTTTGTAGACATGGTGAAAGCCCAACTAAACTGAAGCGAGGATCCTCCTTGAATAGCTTGAATATTTATCACTGAAACTATTTGTTCAGTGATACAGCAGCAGGGCCAGAATCCCTGCTTGTTTTGCAGCAGGCACCTTGTTAATTCTCTGCTTAGATCTCACACAGGCATGCGGGGCGGAGTAATGAGAAGGGAACGATTAGGGAACAGTGCAGATCTTGTAAGGATGGCTAATTGGGAGTTGGAGGAAGAGGTGGCTGCTGAGAAGACTGCGAGACCTTTGCTTGTGGTTACAGGGATGCGTGGTTACCTGCACTGGTGTCATCTTTGTTTTATATTATGCAAGATCACGTCATTCTAAAAGAAGAAAGAAAAAAGAGATAGACATGTTTACATACTTTAAATGTTCAGAAATAAAACTTTACAGGGCTGCTGTTGCATTGTGTACTCCCACTTGATTCACTCCACCAGTTTCTGTGGTGCCAAGAAGAAGCATCAAATTTAGCCTTCACAGCTCTTTCTCTCTATGGACTGTGGGGACGTGGGGTTGGTAGCTGGAGTAGTAGGAGGCTGGGTTTGCTCCTGACTCTCTTGGACTTAGACGCTAAGCACCAGCACTGATGCAGCTCCTCGGACCCTTCAGCCTTCCTGATGTCTCTCTCCTTGGCTCTTGATAGGTGACTTTTGTTTGAGCTCCTGGTGGGACTCATGTCATCCCCCAGCCCACCTCTCCACCTGGAGCCCAGGTGGGACACTTGCCAGCGCCTCAGCAGAGAGGCCAAAGGCTGGATGGACCTGCAGGCACTGGGTGCTCCCTGATCCTTACGTATGGTCCGTGCAGATTAGGGCCCAGAGCTGAGGCAGTTTCGGGGACAGGGGTTCGCTGCCATTGCCAACAAAGTACCACAGCTAAATTTGCTTTTGGGGGGCATTTCTTTGCTGCTGGCTTAGAGCACAGCTGCTGATTGCCCATATTGTAGGAAGCAATGAGGTTGCCTTTCCCTCCCTGGCGCATGCGGACCCCCTGTTCCAGTGCTGGGGCACAAGCTGACAGCCCAAACCAGATTGTGCTGCTTTACGCTCAGCCTGCACCATTGCCCAAGGCAGACAGCAGGCGCATGCACTCCCGTCAGATAATGTAGGAGACGGTATCTCAACATGATGCTTTTGTCCCTCCATTCAAAATGGAGAGCAGCTCAGCCTTGGGACACCAGTCCAACTGGTCTCGGCAGCATGGTTCTGTTGGAAAGGCACAACTTCCTCTGCTTCGAAAATCCTCTTTATAATCCCAGTCCAGCTTTCACTACAGCAGCAGGGACATTTGTTTTGGCCTGCCTATAATACTGAGGCATTTTGCTCCAGAACAAAGAATTCTGTTTTCGCAACAGTCTCTATTAGTGCATATTAATGTGCTCAGTTGGTGTAATTTATTTTAGCATGTGATATATTTTAACACTTTCTAATTCTACACTGGATTAATAGCAATCTCATCACCTATCGATGGGAGGCAGCTATTTAGGATGCTTAAATTTATATGCTCTGGCATATAGTTCACTCTTCAGATTGTAGCCTTTCAGTGTGAGGGTCTTCTTTTTCTTCTTGTACAGCAGCCTGATCCAAACCTACAGTTGTATAAGTAGCCATTACTACTAATGCATCTAATACAGTACAGAAAATAGATCTGAGTTTAAAAATGTTGTGAAGGAAAAAGATGCAATGTGATATGGAATCTTCAATGGTCACAGAGATCATAGTGTTGGTTTTACACCACAGTTATCTTCCTCACGTCTCCAGCACCTCGTGTCCTTAAATCACAAGCTCCTCACATCAGAAGGGGGATCAGCAGTGTCGTAGCCTCAGTGGAGGAACATAGTCCAGTGGTACAAAATGCCATTTTCTTTGGAACTCTCCTGACTCAAGTTGTTAGTGTTGGTCTGTATGAACTCGCCTTTAAGATCTGACAAGGTCATGCCCCAAGGTGTGGGTTTTTCTTAGCTCGCCTTGGACACCAGAATTTACAGATGCAGCTTTAAAATAATCAGCTTTGTAGTTGCTTCCTTTCACTGAAGAAATGCCTGCCCTCAAACACAGGGGTGAGAAAGCAGAGCAAGGGATTACATGGGAAGATGATATGCCATGCACAAATATACATTGACGGCCTCAGGCTTTGACACCAAATTATTATGCTAATGCCATGCACGTTGGTACAATGACTGGAACGGCAGTGTCTTTTAGGAGTGGGTCAAAAATGTATTTGATGGTTTTCTCATAGTGCTCATCCTGTAAAACTAGAATTATAAGTCCAGCCTGATAGTGCCATGAGATTTGTAGCCCGTAACCTTGATTCCCAGAGAGGTGGGAGCTCCTTGAAGCACAACTATGTTGGTTGATTAGATGCCCTTAGGTCCCATCACTTGGGAGCCTGCGTCTGAGAAACTGGAGAGGGTGAGCAGAGCCGAGACCTTGGTACTGAAGCAATGCTGAGCAGTGCTGAAGCTGCTCCACCACCAAATGGCATTTGCTCAGTCAGAAAGAGACTTGCCGCCTGTGTCTGGTCCTTGGGCAAAAGCTGAACCTGATGGCACCAAGGAGGCTTTGCACAGTTGTAAGTGGTAGTTCAAAGCCCTTCCTATACAGGACAGGGACAGCTGTAGAGGCTTCAGTCTGTATTCTGGTGTCAAGGCTGGAGAGGAGAAGACATGGCTGAACTGGTTTTCTACTTCGCTGCAGAAATCTTGGAAAACGATTTAGCATTAAAACACCCTTCAGACAGGAGAATCACGGCATCTTTCACTGCACGTGAGAGTCTCAGGCAGCCTGTAGCTCTATCCATCCTTTGGTGTATATTTTCTCTGTCTCTCTCCTTTCACCCCACCATATGCGGCATGTTGGATGTGCTGCCTCCCCCTCCTGTTTTCTGCCCCAAGGTTGTTGTGAGCTTGAGAGTGATGTCTGGTAGCGCTCTTTATTGCACATGGTACAGAGAAATATGAGGATGGCAGCCCTACAGGAGCAGATGGCATTGCATGCCTGGATCTGTTTCCTCCGACAAAGTAAGATACTGCAAACTGGTGTTCACTTCACTTGGTAACATCTACTTGAAATATTGGTGGGTGCTGTACCATTTGGAGAAGCAGGTGGGCTGTTACAAAGGCTCACGTGGGCAGGGTGTAGTGAGGGCATGTAGGTGATGGGAATCCTGCATACTGCTGGTAGGGTGTCACTTTCCAGAGGAGAGGACAGGATGCCGAAAGAAAGAAGTCATAAGGAGAGGGGTATTTCTCTACACCCCACTGCAGGCAAATGCGTGTCCGCCTCCAGCAAGGGTGGCCAAGAATAAAGGGACTCACTATCTGGGAGGAGTCACACGTGGACTCAGTTTGGACAGCTCAGGCACGGACTACAAAGGCTCAGTTTCTCTTGAGGATGTTGGGGGGTGGAAACACGCAGTAAATACTCTCTCCAGGCGATTAGTTTGCACGTTCAGCAGAGACTACAACATGGCAGGGTTTGCAGCACTAGCAGGAGAAGGCTTCTGCACTGCCTGCCTGCAGGGTAGTCCTCGGGGGAGCAGGCAGGAGGAAAGGTGGGGACGTAAAGAGAGAAGCAAAAAGCAAGGATGTCTCTGTGTGCGAAGAGGACTCACTGAGGGAAGGGAGAGACTGATGAACATGTGAGGGAGAGAAAGGATTAATTAGACCAGGGAGGAAAGGGAAGATTCGCAACTCGGAGATGTCAGAGGCGGGAGCCGTTCCAGGGAGGCAGCCCCAGGAGCCCTCCCACCCCATCCCTGCGGCACCCCGTGTGACAATGTTGTCCCCTTCTGTCAGACAGGAGCCTCCATCATTTTGGCTTGCTGGCCCACCTGCTCCATGTTAACGCATTTCTGATAATTACCATTTTTCAGAACTATTTTGACTGTTAAAAAATGCTTTTTTTAAAAAATAAGCTGATTAAAAGAGACTGCTGATTAGCATAAGCTCCTTGCCGTTCAGCCCTCTTCCTAATTAAAAGCACTCATCTGTGGAGACCTCGATTCTCCCCTGTCCTCTGGGCTAGCTTTTTGGACATTTTTCCCTGGCAGTTTGCTTTATTTTGCCTCATCTTCCTTTTTCTAGTTTCCTCTCCAGCAGCTTCCTGGCAAGGGTAGCAGAGGATTCAGGCAGGTGGAGGCTTAGGTGTTTAGTACAAGATGAAAACCAGGATGAATTTGTTGTTCCTTAAAGCATCGTCTTCTGTTTTTTGCTGCTGGCTTGGGAGCAGAGCAGGGGTGTGTCAGGGCTCCTGGGTTCACGGGAGATGCACCTCCTGGGGCAGTGATCTCCTCAGGTCTAAACAGCATTAGGCCGGTGGCATGTTTGGACAGAAGATCTATAATGCGAATCCAGGGGTGCTGGTGGCTATGCAGCAGGCGGTGCTTTTCGTCTCATTCAGCAGTAAGCCAAGATCCCAGCAAGGGATCAGCTGCTCTGGTGTGGCAGCAAGGGCAGCTTTTATGTCAAGCTGCAAAGGTCCTGGCCACATAGAGATGTGATGGCTCTCAACATGTGTAGCCCCAGTACTTTGGAAAATTCTAATGCAAAGAACTATTTTCTGTCTCCCTTAGCATCCCCCAATGGTCTTAATAAAATAAAGCAGCCTCCTTCATTCTTTCCCTCAGTGCCACCCATTTCTAAGCAGCTGTTTAGCCCTGAAATGGCTGCATTTATGAGCCCACTGAGGACTCTTGCCCAGGGGTGCTCTGGAAACTTGTGGCAGAATTGGAGGGCCCTGCAAATTGTACTCAACACCTTCTCAGCACTGGTGATTAAAACCCTGAGGCAGGAATGGTGTTTAATCTGTCCCACATCAGTCTTCCCCTGTAGCCAGCTTGCTGAGTAGGAGTTCACATCTGTGGGGTGGACAAGTTACTCCCTGGTGCTTTGCAAGTGCTCAGGAAGAGGGGAACCTGCTTTCCTGCATGGACCCAGCTCACCACTAGGTGTGGAAGGAGGAGGTTTCTCCAGACAGTGTTGTTTAGAAGTCTATTCACTGCTAATATCTTCCTGTGCTGTGAAATGATGGTGGACCTTGAACTACTCCAGCAACTGCTTGCTTTCCTAAGGAAAATTTCCATGGTTCACCTGTGAAATACAGCAGATGACTGCAGTCAGCAAAAATCTGGTTTCTTCATTTAAGGAGCTCCATCCTCAGCTACAGTCACGCGTCACTTGGTGCCACTAACGAGGAGGGAGTTAAAGGCTCTGCTGGCAGGCATGGCTTGGATGTAAGTTTTTGCCTGAGCAAACTCAGGGCTGGCTGGCTGGGACCTCTAACCCATCACGGGAACACTAGGAGACAGCAGACCTTTTCCTTGCCCCTGTTTCCATCTCATTCCCTCTATGCCAAGTCTGCAAAAGGGTTGGAGTAATTCCAGTTCACATGGGAGGAGTCTCCAGGTAACTGGGTCATTTGGCTTTATAGCACCTTTTTGCTCTTGGAGCAGAGTGTAAGGATTGGAGCTGGGACCAGGTGTGGCTCAATATCCCTGCTCCCCATGCTTTTTCAGTGTCTTATGCTTAGCCCTGCAGGAGCTGACACAGCTATGGAGAAGTGAGATTGGCGTCTAATTTGCGTCATGCCTCAGCAGCTATAGTCTGACTGCAGGCTCTTTCTTCCTGGGGTTCCTCCAAGAGCCAGGAAAGAATAGCTGATTTTTAGATCCAGGAGGGATTTGAGATAGCTGGCAGGTTAGATACACTGGGGCTAATGGTCATCTCTTTTGCATCAACTCTCCACTGGTGGAAGTCCATTGACTGTAATGAAGTGATGCCTGATTTACCATGACAGTCAGAAAAGCATCACTCTTCATTTATTTATTTCCTTTAGCTCTGTAAAATGAAACCCATCTGAACTGAAGGGGAGAATGCCACAGTCATGTGAGAGCCTTACTCTCGTGAAAAGAGCTACCCTGTTGCACGGACTCTATACTCCAAAACCCACCCTTTGCTCCACCATCCTCCTTCCCTGCCTTCCCACATAGTGCCTGTAAATCCCCTGCTGTGCTGCATGTGCCTCTCTCCTCCGAGCTCTGCCGTGCTGGGACCATCAGTAGGTTCAGTTGTCTGTACTGGGGGGATGGAGGAAAGAGGGAGCCGCTGGCGTTGACACTTGCTTATACCACAGCACCTCGGAAGTAACTTGACAGAAGTTTGTGGCACTGCAGCAGCCAGGCCCCAGGTATGTGTTCAGCCAAACCATGGCTGCAAAGTCACATTTAAAAGGTCAGGAACAATGTTCTCAGCTCTCGCTTTCCAACCCCCCACCCCCACCCCTCCGTGGATCTCCTCCGCTTGCTTGACTGTCTTTTCAAAGCTGTCAGCCAGGCTAAGGTCTCGCCTGAAATTTTGAAATAACCCGAAGTGAACAGCCTGAATAGCCTGCAAAGGTCAAGGCAATTCCTCGGTTCTGGTGAAGGGCCAAAGTCACTTCTGGTTTCACTCAGTTGATTTGGTAATGTTACACCAGGATGAATTTGGCTTAAGGTTGTGACTCCACCTTCTCAGTCAATAAGCCAGCCTCACCTTTGCAAAGAGGGTGCAGGCTACCATCCTCCTTTCATAGGCAGGGAAACCGAGGCAGGGAGACCAGAGTGGGAGCAGAGTTTGCATTGAGCTCTCGTTTGCATCAAGCTCTCCAGGATGCCCCAGACTCGCTCTGGTATGTTGTTTTTCATGGGCAGAGCTCCCGGTTTCCTACAAAAGAAGAGTGAGCATCGTTATCCCCATTTTACAGTTATAAAAATCGAGCCAGGTTGAACTCAATTCGGAAGAATTTGCCAGGGCAGCACAGTCTGTCCTCCAGAGCTGCCCTGATGCCCCCAGGAGCCTGAGCCAGTGGGCATTAGGCTAAGGCTGTGGGACTCTCTAGCTCTGAAATCTTGTAGGGAGGACAGGTCAGCTGTTTGTCGCTTTGCACCATGGCAGTGGCCATACTGCACTTACGGATAAGTAAGAGAACATGAAACAGAAGGGAGGGAAGGCTTTAATGGAGGGAAGGTGGTCTTGCTCTTCCTCAGCAGCTCTGTGCACATGGCAGGTCTAGCATCCTTCTCCAAAGTGAGGACAACATGCATGTGTTCATCGGTCTCTCCCCCATGCATGGGACAGGTGTGACTGCCATTTTTTAAGGGAGTTATCGTGGTTTAACCCCAGACAGAAACTCAGCCCTACACAGCCGCTCGCTCACTCCCCTCTGGTGGAATGGGGGAGAGAGTTGGAAGGGTAAAAGGGAGAAAACTCATGGGTTGAGATAAAAACAGTTTAATAGGCAAAGCAAAAGCCATGCACGCAAGCAAAGCAAAACAAGGAATACATCCGCTACTTCCCATGGGCAGGCAGGTGTTCAGCCATCGCCAGGAAAGCAGGGCTCCATCACACGTAAGTTTGGAAGTCAAACACCATAACTCCAAACATCCCCCCCTCCCTTCCTTCTTCTTCTTCTTCCCCCAGCTTCATATGCTGAGCATGATGCCATATGGTGTGGGATATCCCTTTGGTGAGTTGGGGTCAGCTGTCCTGGCCGTGTCCGCTCCCAGCTCCTTGTACACCCCCAGCCTGCTCGCTGGTGGGGTGGGGTGAGAGGCAGGAAAGGCCTTGACTCTGTGTCAGCACTGCTCAGCAGCAACTAAAGCATCCCTATGTTATCAATACTGTTTCCAGCACAAATCCAAAATGTAGCCCCATGCTAGCTACTATGAATAAAATTAACTCTATCCAAGCCAAAACCAGTACAGAATTGCATTCCTGTCATGAACAGGCATGCACAGCGCTATATGCTCATCAGCCACGGCACAATCTGTAGCATCTTCGCAGTGGGTCTTGCCGGTACAAGCCCAGAATTAAGAGGTGAACGCTACCTGGGAACAAAGTCCTTCCCCCACCGCAGGAGACAGGTGGGTCCTGCTGCTCAAAATCTGGCTGAATTTTGAACCAGAGACAGCAGAGGCTTTTTGGGCAAACAGTCAGGACTTCACTCTTGAGTTTCGCCACAGGGCCTGTCTGACTTTGTTTTGCTGTGAAAACATGTTGCTTTGACCTTACAGAGGCTGGGTGGGAGGGCAGGTCCTAAGGACTTGGGTTCTTAGTGGGTTTGGAAAAAGTCTGAAGCAGGCTATCCGGAGGGGAAACGGGAGAACGGAGTGGCAGTGCTGCTGTGGAAAGCTGCAGAGGCTGTTACAGATCAGGAGTTTTAAATTCAGGCCATAGTAACATTAGAGTTATATTGGGTCTTAGTTGTTTCAGGTCTACAAGAACTTTCCAGGTACTGCTGCTCTCTCTCAGAGCAACAGCATTTCCTCCTGACCCAGGGCACTTAAATACTATAATATTAACTCTAGAATAGACAAGTATTTGTAGATAGATAGCTCATCTATAAAAGAAGTTTTATTATTTGCTATCTGGAGTCAGCAGTCAACATGGGCATCCGTGTATTACTCTTAGGGAGCTGTGATGGATGGAAAAGTAGGTTGCTATCTGCAGTGAGGCAGTCTGTGCATGGGAAACTTCTGAAGTTCCCAAACTGAAATGATTGAAAAGCAGTGGGTGCTACAGGATAGGTGGGTGGGTAGGTAGATGATCTTAACCCTGGTTTTGGACAGCAGTTGAAGATCAGAGAAATGCAGATTGTCTGTTTCCTATTCCCTCATCTGCTAAATTCCTACATATTAGGAGTAAGGAATTGAGATGTGCATAACAGTGGTAAAATTCAAAATAATTTCCAGACATGGATTTGGTCTAGATCTGAACCACTTGGGTCTATCCAAAGCAAGTTCTCTCTTCTCCAAGACTTTCTGAAATGCTTTGGTTTCTGCTGCCTCGTGCCAGGCTTTTCGTTTCCCTTCCCTTGCATTCAGCAAGGCTGTCTACTTCCTCAGCTGCCAGGGGCTTCTTCTCATCCTTTCTGCTAACAGTTAGCTCTCACTCAAGTCTGTCTACAGAGATGGGGTTCTTTTGAGGGACACAAAGAGTTAAGCAGTGAACAGAGAAGTCACCTGGGTAGCAAAAGAGGGAGAGGGGCTCTGATCCTCTCTACTCAAAGAGCACTGCAGTTGCTAGGACTGGCTCCCAGCATCAACTTTGTAAGGAGTCTGTCCTCTCTTTCAGGGATCTGGGTGTTTTCCTTACTTGAGCTAGGGAAAAAAAACCCAGATGCAAACCAAAACAAAAAGCCTGACATCAGATCTAATTAATAATAATAGAAAAGCCAATTTCACAGCCCATTACCCTTCATAGCCAGGTGGGGGGTAGGAAGGTGAGGAGGAGGAGGGACTTTAACAAACATGGGCGGGTGTGTTTGTGGACCTCATGAAAGAGATGGGGTGATGGTGACTCACAGAGTTTCCCTGCCAGACGTATAGCTTTAGGCTCCATTAACCCAGAACCCAACAGAAGGTACCGTAGCCAAGGGGAGAATCTTTAAAAATGCCGACAGCATAATTCTGCTTCATTAGCAGGGCTCCTACATGCCGCCTCCTCTTTTCGCTACCGCCACGACCCCCTCCCCTCCATGCCCCCTCCTTTCCCTCTCTTTCCGTTTCATTTAACTGAAGGCAATTCATCTCATTTTAATTAATTTTTACTTGCAGCGTTATCACCCCAAGTATAAAGGCAAAAAGTTGTTTTTTTTAATTACAAAGCTAACGGCATTAATTACCAGTACAGTAAATGCATCAACGCACGGGAACCAAGTGGCGTTCAGAGGCACTGAGGCAGCGAGCGTCCGTGACAGCTGCAAAGGGTTTTGGGGTTTTTTTTCCCTTTCCTTTTTTTTTTTTTTTTTTCTTTTCTGTTTAACAGCCTCACCACAGAAGAGCCTCAATTTGCAAAAAAACAGCCTGAGATTCTCTAAACCACAAGTCAGCTCCAGCCACCTACTGGGATATGGCATCTGGAAGGGATGCCACAGAGAATCCTGAAATGATAGGGCTGGAAGGGACAAGAAGAGACCATTTAGTCCATCCCTTGCCCCAAGGCAGATGCTACTAGACCTGTTTCAATCTTGATGGATGTTTGTTAATCCACTTTGAAAGACTTAAAGAAATGTACATATTTGCTAGTGAATGTTCCCCCCTCCCAATAGGCACAGAGAGTGTAAGCCCAACTGATTGGCTAATTCAGCCTAATTTCACCCTCCTTTCCTAAATGGATCCTTGTGGATGGAATGTTTAGAGCTTTGATTAGCTGAGCAAGTGGAGATGAGTTAGGACAGGACCACAAGGAGCTAACCTCTGTCCAGCCAAGGCACATGAACCCACCTCCAGGAGGCGAAGGTGACCCTTTGCTTCAGCTCTGAATGCCCTGGACCCTGAGGACAGACCAAAAAGCCTAAACCAAAGTACTTTGCATCAAAAAGAAGGGGTGGGTCATTCTACAAGGGTTGCATTTTCTTCTCGGATTCATGGTGGCACAGAAGAGGCATATCAGGGCTGTGATAATGGGCTTGGGCAAAAGTCTCCTGGTAAGGATAAGGTATAGACTGCCTCAGTATCTTTGCAGAGGTGTATGTTGTGAGATGTGCAGATATGTCATCACGTACCCTGAGGGTGAGGCTGTGACGATTGATTAAATGCTTGCAAGCCCCAGAAGTATTTGCCTTACCTTACTACTTTTGTCTGAGAGATTTTGTGTTGGAAATGGGCCTCAGCTGCTAAGTTTGGTTCTAGCTGATAAACTGTGGTTCAGTCCATTACTGAGAAAAAGCACAGGGTATGGTAATGCACGGAGTTTGACTCAGATGACATGATGTAAAAACCTGTTGCGTCTGATGTAAAATTAAGAAATGGGGGAGGAAATCAAGATCTGATTCAGTGTTTCCATACTGAAACCTCAGAAACTGAGACCCTCTTGCTAAAGAAAGGAACTAAAATGTCAAGTCTGGGAGAATAATGTGGGAGAAGTCACCACTAAGTAGGAACCACATCATTGCAGGGATTTTTTTTTTTTCCCTTCAGAAGCATGTTTACTTCTTAAAAAAGGGTTAAAAATATTCCTGAATTTTTTGTACATGTCCAAGCATATGAAGGAGCCCTTACTGACAGGGAAAGGCAATCAAGAGAAGAAATAGCTGTGCCTATGTCGAATGTGTGCAGACATAAGGATTCTGCCTCAGCAAACCAGTGCCAAGGGAGCCTGCTTTCTGAGAGAACCAGGCTTGGAGAGTGAGGTGTGAACAGCAATGGCAGTGGTAGGAGAAGGGCTCTTGGCTGTCCATCTTGGGCCAGTAGGAGGCATCTGGCCCGGTACCTTTTATTTTCTTCTGAGTGGAAGTCCAAGAGGAAGATGTAGAATCAGTTGAGAGGAAGGGAGGGGAAAGCTTGGATGTGCCTGTGTTGCAGTGATACTTGCAACATGAAGGGGGCTTTGCCTTCACCAGGCAATGAGTAACCTTTGGAGGAAAGGAAGGATGGTGCAGGGAAGGTGCTTCTGTAGTTGGTCGAGGCCAGGGGAGATGATGCAGTGTGTGAGGAGGATTGCTTCTGTTATTTCCATTATGTTAGGGATAAAACAGCAAGTGCTGAGGAGCAGGGGGATGGGGGCAAGCCCCAAACTGAAGTTCTCGGATAGGCTTCCTGAGCCTCATTTTGCTTTGGCCTGTGTCTGGCTAAGACCTTGTCTGTTCCTGCTGTGGTGAAGCCTCCCCACTAAGTTGTGAAAGATGTCTCATTCTAACCCTCTCTGAAGGGGTGGGAAGAGATGTCTTTGTATGGCCTTGCCTTTCAGTAACCTACAGCCAGAGCCTGGCTGTGGAAGGATGGTAAGAAGGAGTGAGAATCACCCAAATAAAATGACATATATAATTTTCTTATCCCAACCAGAAATTCTGTGGCACAGAACATCAAAAAAGGACATTTTTTTAAAAAAGGGAACTTAGTCAGAAACAACCTGAAGGGAAAAAGCTATGAAATTAAAACCGAAAGAACCAGCGGGGAAAGTGCTGTTAAAAAAAATCCCTTATTAGAGTCACAGGAGATAGCACTATACCCCCAAATGAAAATAAAAATAAAAACCTGGAAGCAAAAAGGTAAGAGAAGCTGGTGTACTTATATACCAAGTTACGTTGGATTTATTCAAGTCAGAGAAAGAATCCTTTAAAAATTGGATATTCCGTCCAAGTGATGCTAATAGGATGGAACATAAAATGCAGCACTGAGATGTAAAATAGAGATTAAGAAAAAATTTGAAGAACAAACAGCCAAAGATAACACAACCAATAATAATAAATTCTTTACGTACCAAGAGTAGGCAGCCCCAGGGAGAGTCAGTTAAGGAGGTAATCAGGACAGATAGAGATTGCAGAAAAGACTTAGTCATTACTAGAGAGGAGAAGAGAACCCTGAGTGCCCCAGCATGTATTTTGTAGAGAAAAGAAGATGACATTGTCCTTGGGTAATGTGTGAGTAATAATAAAACTGTGTGCAAAATGGGGCTGTAACAGATCTCCAGGTTATTGCAGTGGGTTTCCATGTTGGCAGGTCCCAAATCTGATTTGCAGTTCTCCATAGAGGAATTTGTATTCCCTCAACCTCACCCCAGTACCACCATATTTTCTGGAGGAAGAAGCAACCTGAAAAGAGCAGGTATGAAATGAGACCCCAAAGAACCAGCAGGGTGACTGCTACAAGAAGACATCCCTTATTAGATTCACAGGAGGTCGTACCATATTCCCAGATTAAAATTAAAATCAAAACCTGGAAATGAAAAGGAAATAGGAACAAGTGCAGTTAAATGCCAAATTGCATTTGTTTATACACTTAAAAAAAAAAAAAATAAAAAAGGGAAATTACAAAGAGATCATCCCAGGGGCATGGAGTGCCCTATTCTCTTTTTTTTCTTTTCTTTGTTAATGATCAAGTCTTCATTTGTCTCATTCATTTCTTCTCTTAATCACTTCTGGTATTCCCCTTTAATTGTCTCTGTTAGTTCTTCCCACTCTGAAACATCCATATTTTTGTCACTCACGTTAGACTTGGGGCTGATTTGTTTTTTTCTTTTGTCATTTCCAAAATGAGGGGCATTGCTCTGTCATCCTCTAGTCCAGGAGCCTAGCATGGCTTCTGCCCAGCACCCCAAAGTGCACACCACTGGGTGTGCAGCTTGCAAGTCCGACTGAGGAGCAGAAATGGGTCATGAATACTCATTAGAGATCAGAGCCTGAGGACTTCGTTCACATCACATCAACATATTACTCTCAACATTTCAAAACAAGTCTCTCTTCTCTACCTGTTCCTTCGTTTCCTAAAAGCATCATGAGCACCCTTGGATTTCTGCCGTACCTGACCTTAGTTTCAGCTTAGTTGCTAGATTGTGCCTCCCTCTCTCCCCTTCACTGTCCTCCCCTCCATCTCCAGTCTGTGCCTGCGATCTGCATCCCAGTCACCTTCCCACTTCTGTTCCACGTCCTTCTCCCTTTTGCACTTATTTATTTATTTATCTTCCCCAGGGATGGAAATGGGGAAAAAATAAAAATAAATATGCAAATGAAAGGGAAAAAACGGAGAGAAATTTAATTAAAATGTGTGTGTTTCTTTCCCTTTGAGTGCTTTAGGGTGGAATAGCAAATTGTTAAAAAAGAGAGCACTCAGAATAAGGTTAAAGAGCTGAAAACTGATTACATGCAATTGAAAATGAAAGCAGGGAGGGGGTGGTGGAGATGCAGCATACTGAGATAGGTAAAAGGCTCAGGGAGACTCTTGCTGGAGATGGGGCATTTTTCACTGTGAGTTACAGCCAAGCAGGCATTGCATGCGAGGTCTGTAACGGGCTTTCAGACACTTTGCATCAGGAGAGAGGCAGGGAGGAAAGCATTTTACTTTGAAGAGCAATTTGGAGAGGGCACCTTGTAGATGAGAGCTGAGAAGAAAACAGACCAGGTGGGATAGAGGGGTGGAGGAGAACTATCCACTTCATCCCAGTCTGGTTTGTATCAGTAGATCTGCCATTCCCCAGGAGGGGGCAGTACTTCTAGAGTGCTTGAGGGTGGGGAGGAAAGAGAGAAATAAAATAGGCTCATGCTTTATGCAGGATCTGCAGTCATCGGTTCTGAGCTTGATCAAAGCCATAGGTATATGCGTCTGTGTGAATGAGAAGGAGGGGTTGTTGGGCTGTGGAGTTGTGCTTCAGCTTATTAAAGATGCCAGGGTGAAAGCAAAGTTTGGGGAGGGGGCTGAAGTTCCGCAGCCTTAGAGGCATATTTGGACCACAATGTTCTGGCTAGGGCCCACTTCTGATTGACCCCTGGATGTTCACAGGGTATTCTGGCAGCTTCCTAAAATAACAGAGCTCCCTTAGACTGCACACAGGTTCTTCAGGTGTAAAACCCATCTTCCCAATAGACATGCTACAACAGCATCAGGACCAGTAATAGTTTAGTGCACAAGGGGTGAGAATGTGTATCTTATGGGGCCTCGCTTTGGAGCAGTCTTTTTCCAGTGCATCTTCTCCATTCTGCTGTCATTCCAACATGGGAATCACTTCTTGGCAGCCTGTTTTTGTAATTAAACACAGCCTTTGAAAGACCACATCCCCACTTGTGCCCTACCTTGGTTCCAGCCTGCCAAAGCTTCCTCATTACTCAGAGCCCATGGGACACCTCATGAATTTAATTTTTAAACTGATGACGTATAATCTGCAGGCCTGGCCCACTGCAGTCACTGAAAGGACATGTTCCTCGCAGCTGTTTCTCAGGGCCTTTTCTGCCCGCTGCAGGGACTGGGGATCCTTCTCTCCAACCTGAAGCAAAACCCAAGCCCTCCTTTTCCTACTTTAGCTTCTAGCGTGTGCATTGCAGTGTCTGTGGGAGGCACCATTTTGATGCTGCTCCTGTACTTCTGGGCCTTGGCTGGAAGAGGGGAGGAGGGTGCTGGAGGCAGCTATTGAGGTTTGTACCTTATGGGAAGTTTGAATGGTGTTTGGCAAAGCTTCCATCCTAAATAGCCATCCCACCCAAGTTCCTAATCTTGACTCATCCGCACACTGTCTGAATCCTCCAAGATCTCTCCTGGAAGGGGCTTAGTGGCAAAGACAGACAGCTCCTTCCTACTCTGGCATGGCAGGGATTGATGTCATGTCTTTTATAACCCACCAAGGGTAGCTCTCCCCTTCTGCCCACAGATATTAAGCGTCCAATTTTCCCTTCTATTTCCAATGCCTTTTAGAGTGAAAGAGAAAAGAAGTCTCCTTGCTATGATGCAGAATGATTGCTGCCATTTGACATTCACATTTATCTGCTTGGTCTTTTCATTATCTCCCTCCCATTTGTTTCTGCTCATTCTCAAGTGTCTGCTGATCCTCTACCTTCCTCTGAGACTGGCTGTTGTTAAAACGCCTCTGCTTACCTGCTCTGTATATCTTGACTTATCCGCTTGGTTCACGTCTCTGCTCATTGATTTTTTCATAGCCAGCTGCTAAATGAGTGCTGTTTGCACCTCTTCCACAAGCGTCTTCTGCTTTGCTACTGCAAATTCCTAGGTACTCTAACTAAAACAGCGTAGCTTCTCATTACAAACAGCAAAGCCAGCAAGCTTCCGATTTTTCTTACTTCTGCCTTTGTGCTGGTTGTTTTATTTCAGCCAAGAGGTTGCACCACTGCTGACTCTTACTAGAGATGTTTCCCTAACTTCAAGCCCAATTTATCAGTCAGGATACATGGCTCAATTTTCCCAGGTGCCCCAGACCAGGAATAGCCTCTGGCTGTTACATAGCTTTTCAACAAACTGTGTCAAGAAGCAGCAAAATCCTGCCTCCGGGAACATGTTCCCTTTCTTAGTTTTATTCTGTATTGTTACAGTCTTGGTTAGTGCCTCAATTATGTGTAGACAGGCACAAGCTGCAAATTCAGTTCAGAAATTCATGGATGTCTGTATCCCAAGGGCTTGGCTGCCTCCATTTTTTTTGTACCACGACAACTGTATAAATATATGAGGGATAAGCGACAAATACCTTTATAGGAGTATCCCTGTGTCCACATTTGAGGGTTATTCCATGCCATTCAAAGTTGCTTTAGTAGTGCCAAATCTAGAAGCAGGCTGTCTCCAAAGTTAGCAGGTAAACCTAAGTGCTATGAAATTCAGCTTCCGGTACAGGCATGTACACCCACAGCCAAAGTCCAACTTAGGTTTTTTATCCCATTTGTGTCTGTAGAGGTATTAGCCCCACATTTCCTTTCCATGGTGTCAGTGCTGTTTCTGTTAACTTTGACATAAATCTTCAGCTTTGACTGGGCCTGCTGTTTTGAGGGAAGAGAGGGAATAATAAAAACACGAGACACAAAACACAGTTCATGATCACCACAGAACTTCTGTAAGATTGCGCTGTGTTTTGGAAGAAGGTGTGAAGACGTTGTAGGTAAAATAAGAAATGGCCAGAATTGATGCTGAAAATTCAGACCTCCCTGCCAGCCTGCAGCGTGTTTGCCACAGTTGGGTTTGGAAGTCTTTGGGGCTGTTGGCTTTTTGAAGTAGGAAAATGGTTTCATTGCTTTCTGCAAGCATGCAGAAGGTGTCCATGACAGCAAGTGAAGCACTTTTATTTCAGAAGTGGGAGCGAGTTTGGCTCATGGGAGATGTCCTGTGCTTGTAATTGGGGGAACCTTGTGATTCTGGAGGTTTTCTGAAATAGGTTGCTCTGCCATGAGATTCCCTACATCTGCTCCCAGTCAAGACAGAAGCATTGGGAAAACAGACTTTCTTGAGCGTATCTACGAAGTCCAGTCATGGATTCAGAAAGGCACTGACAAGTGAAGTAAAAAATAAATCAAATCTTTTAAATATCAAGACAGGTCTGTAGAATAGGAGATCCAAGAGCAATCGTTTTGTCCAGACTCAGATCTTGCCATGCACTGCCCTCAATTGGTCGCAGTGCAAAGCAAAGGGCAAGTCTCTGTGCCCAAGGTATGCAGCACATCATGCCTGTTTGCTTTCTTCGTTTTTGAGGGACAACTCATCCAACCAGGATCCTCTGAAAGGTTCTGGGCCAGATAGTCCCTGGATTAAAAAAAAAAAAAATCTCCTGGGTGAAGTATGGTTAGAAACCCCACCAGAGGGCAGCGAAAACCCTGCGTGTGCGTGTGTCTGGGGACCGCAGGGGTGGGAAAGGCTCCTCGGGAGGGAGTGGGGAGGTGGGAGTGGGTGAGCCTGCAGGGCTGCTCGTCCCAGCACTGGTCCTCAGCTTTGCTTTCCCAACTGCAAAAGGCTGGCAGCATGCATATGTCGCTCTTAATCTTCCTTTTGCATCCCTGTTTTTGCAGTTGTCAGAGCACCATATTATGCAAATTGGAATTAAGCAATTAAGGCGATAATGTTTCCCTTGAAGAGTTTGACAAGGCAGAAGGAACACAGACTGCTTTTCAGACAAGCTTTTGGTTGCATATACCTAAAAACAAAAGCAAGAAGGAGATGGACAGCTGCACACACACACACTCGCCAGCTTTGGGACCAAGCCACCCTTCCCTCCCCATGCATCCCTCCTTCTTACTTGTCCCATAACACTCTTGCGGTCATGGGGCAGAGGGGCTGCTCGCTTGCTCCCCTCAGTGCACAGGACTCGGACTTGGAGGAAGGGGCTGCCACAGGCCTGTGGTGAATTTGCATCTTGAACAGATGTTTAAAGGTGTACCTCAGCACAGTACTATGCTTAGGAACAAGGGCTTTTGTCACTGACCCAGCGATTGCACTTTCACAACTTTGCAATGCTGGTGTGTGGGGATGAGGAGGGGCGAAGCTGCTGTCAGTCGCTGGGAGACAAATGTTCAGAGCTGCTCTCTGTCGGAGTTTTTTCACTTTGTGACTTTGCCATCATCTTGTGTGAGTTCGTCCCATTTTGTCTACAGTTAAGGGTCCTCTTTTCTAAAAGAGGACTTTCCAATCTTCCTTCATTTAGACTTGCAGTGGGTTTGTGGAAGAAGAGAGGGTTATGTTATTGAATTGTTTTGCCATGGCAGTGATTTTTACATCACAGTCAAAGACGAGCTAAACTGAGGCTGCAGGTCTCAATTGTCTTGGAAAGCAAGGTGCTGGGAAGCTGGACTGACCTCTGGAGATTCATGCTGGTGTTGCCTCTGCACTTTCCCTCTGTTCAGCAGGTGAGGTAGTGCCTTTGAAAGCTGTTGATAAGATGTAAAATTTGTTTTGAACAAATATCGGACCCTAGGGTACAAATGTAGGATTCTGCAAAATGGCATCATTTGAAAGAAGCTTCACCCCAAGTTGTTTCACAAGTTGTGCTTTCTTTCCTTGGGATGTGGTTGGTCACCCCTGGTTTGAACTTGCTTAGCTCTTGACACAAGCTTAGCATTTTCTGCATTTCCTCCAGGCCCCAGGAGGGAAAGGAGCGGAGGGTAGGGAGTTACTGAGTTGTTGCCAGCCGAGATACAGAGGGCCTGATTCACTGCTGCTCCATTACACCCAGAGAGTCACACTGGCATAAAACGATGAATCAGAGGCGGTGACTCAGGCTCTGGCGCTCTAAATAGTCAGCAGAAGTGCCAAGCCAAGTCCCAAGTGGCACTAATGACTGAAAGGGAGTTAAGAAAGTGTGTGGCTTAATGGGGTGTGCTCCCCAGCTTACACAGGCACACAGGGAAGCATTACCGGATAGAGATAATTGGGTGATCTGGCTGTGTAACAGAGCGATCTCATACCCTGATATATGGGAGTGCATGGGAGGATTCAGTTCAGCTTAAACCCTTTCCAAAGTTGTACGAGTTAAAATGAAGGCAGGCCCGCTCAGAGCAGATGGCTGGAAGCTGAGAAGATGTGTGGAGATGGATAACCCCTTTACCCTAAGCGTACTTCACTGCCCATTTTCAGAAGAAGGATTAGGGAGGCCCTTGTTTCAAGCCAGCAGGGCTGATCTTAAGCTAAGTTGCTAGGTAGGGCTGTAATGAGATAATTCTGTTGGTCTGAGACCACTCTTTGCTTATGTAAAGTAGCATTCATGTGGAAGCAAAGTTGTCCCCGTTGGCACCTGTGTCCAAAGCTGCTCTTTACGTCTCCATCTCGCCGGGTCACTTCGCAGCGAGGTCAGCTGAGCTTATTCTCAGTGGCAGTTGTTTGGCCTGAATTAGTGCTCAAGGAAGCATTGGCTCAGTCGATCCAGATAGCTCTATCTAGGCTTTGTTTAAATAAGGCCACAGGGTCCCGCCAGCTCTACATCATTTATCTGCTGTGGAGTTCAGCAGCCAAGCTGTGTTTGTGAGGGCAGGAAAAACAAACAAAAAGGAAAAAAAAACCACAACAACTAACGGTAAATGCCCATTTATGCTTTCATTCAGGACAGCTAGAGGAAATACTTTGTGGCTGCTATCTAGCCTTGGTCCCCTTCATACCTTCCCCTTGCTTGCCTTTAACTGCTCCCTGCGGCCACACTTAGTGGCTATTCCACATTGATTTACCATTTAACCAGCTTACCAAGCCCTGGTTTTGACTGTGATTGTTCTTTTCATCCTGCTAGCTGAGGGTTGTAACACATTCCCCTCCCTTCCTCCCTCCCTCCTCAGAGAAGCTCCGGACACTCTGCTGGATGTTTTAATGAGCTTGCATTTTCGTGAAAGGCCAGATCTGATCGTGACTTGAATGGCAGCTGCCAAACAGACAGAACTTTTAGTTTCAAACTCAGCAAGAAAATGGCTTTGCCTCCCATTGGAGCAGCTTGTGTACTTCAGAGGCGCAGTCATTATAAGCAATTTCTATTAAGAGCTGAGTATCTTTGTGTTCCTTGGGAGCAAAGGATGCTCTCAGGATCTGCTCAGCACCATTGAGGATTGTGTCTTCTGTGTGTTTTTAACTAGCATCAGCAGAGATTAGACAAGCATGCTGGGAAGAACGTGACTCCAGTTGCAGTCCCTGAAGGCTTTTTTGTTGTTCTTGTTGTTTCTGCTGGTTTGCTAGGTATTCCCTCTCCCTTATTAATGTATTTATCTATCAAAAGTTGCACTTTGCATTCTCCTGAAAAGCATTTTCCATTTTCTGTATGCCTGGCAGACTTTCTCTGAGTGCTGTGCTTCCCACCGTGGACTATAAGCATTTGAAGGGTAAACACCATGAAGGACATGAGTTTCTTACGGGGGGTGCCAGGCTGTCTAATTGGAAGACATGAAGTGTCATTACAGAAAGAATGTATGCTAAGGTGCCCTGATGATGAAATTGGCTCAAGTCCTGGTAGCGGAGCAGGTGTCCAAGAGGAGGGAGAGAGCTCTCTTTTCACAACAACTGAAGACAAGTCAGTGGATATGATGGGATGTGACAGGGGAACCTAGTGAATGGGTGGACTTTTTCTGTCTCGGAGGGCAGGGAAACTCAATGCAGTCCTTCCGCAACTTCCACAGCCACAGTGCCTGGGCACTCACAAAGGTGGATTTGGGTGTAGTGTGCGCTCCTGGTGTACGCCAGAAGTTAGTCCAGCAAAAAGTTTTGGGACAAGGCAGTATCAGGGAATGCTCCCAAGTACCACTGTTGTCCTGGCAAGGTCCAAGGACAAGCCCAATGGACCCTCTGACTTCTGAAGAGCAGAGGATTATTAGGATGTTTTGCTGCAGCCCAGAAGGACGGATTTCTTCTCCTTCACCCCATGCCCGAAGGCCCCCAGCTGAACCTGCAGCTTATGGCTGCCACAGCCTGCAAAGTCACAGGAAATCAAGTCACTGAGGGGAGGAGGGGATCAAAGCCTACCAAGTTTATCCTCTGCCTTTTTAGTATGTCATGGGCAGTGCTTTCAGAGAACTCACAGGGGCTTGAGGTCTGCGATAAGGATAAGGTGCACGTACAGAGGTATTTCCTGTGCAAGATGTTTTACAAAGTGCTGTGTATTGGAAAGGGTTGGAGTGGCAGGGAAGTCAGTTAAGCTGCAAGAGACATCCTCAGTAAAGAAGATGGTACTGAAAACACGAGGGAAGCACCATAAGATGAGAAGGGTGCTTCATGCTACCTTTGTATTAAACCTCAGCATGAAGTCTTGACCTACAACTTTAGGAAATTGTGTTTTATCACAATTGCCCAAAACTGTCGAGCACTTGACCCCCACTGCAAGCAGGAGACTCTGTTTACACTGCTGTCTGTCTGGAGCGTGCACACCAAAATCCCTGGAACAGGCAATATGATCTATCTACAACTAAATGCATCAAAATCTCATTGAGCTTGAAAGTGGCTGGCAGGTGGGTGAATACTCAAGGAAAGTATCGTGCCTGCTTCCCCTTTTCTTCTAGGCTTCCCTTGGCATCAGCTTTTGATCACTGTGGGAGGCAAGACACAAGGTTACACAGACTATCTGTTTAACCTGTACATCTTTTCTGATCTGTGCTATGTTAGACTTTGTCTCCATGGCCACCTGGGAAGCAAATTGATCTTTGATCCCTGTTCACATCAATAGGGATGTCATCAATTGTCATCAATGCCCTTTTTTTTTTTTTTTTTTCCCCAAGGCTAAAGTAACTTCCAATCACATCTGAAACCATTGAAGCTTGAAATCCACAACCTGATTTTAGGCTGTCTTATGACCTGTGCCATGCCTGACTTCTTTCTCCACTCCATGCACAATCATTTATCCACGTAAGGCAGTAAAACACAGATGGGGCAAGCGTAGCTTTCTCATACACTTTTGGTAGCCTTTTTCACTTGGCCACAGTAAAATGATGATACTAACTGAAAGACTTAAGATTTTAGTTGGTCACCTTTGATTTTTGCACCTAGTCTCTGACTGCAGCTTCATCTAATCAGGCAATATAGGAAATCTCCTCTCTAGCCCATTTCTCACCTTGTATGAAGTACTTACATCACCATTGGATCCATTTTATCACCATACCTGAAAACTTTTAGGCCTTTGTTCTTACCATGTCCCTGGAATAGCATGGATCGTGCTATTACTCCAATTTGTCAAGGAAGCAACCAGAGCACAGGAACCTAAGTAACATGTCCAAGCTCATATACAAAGTCAGTAGCAGAGCTGAGACCTGATCATGCGGCCCCAAGGCCTACATTCGTGTTTCTCTCCTGAACAAAATCCACGGGTCCTACAGCCTTCCCCAGCATCCACTGAAGTGCGCCTGCTTTCAACAGTTCCTCTAGCACAAAGCATTTGAACCCATGCATCAGGAAAGTAGAGTGGCCCCATTTATTTCCATTAAAATGCAGGCACACGCTGGTTATCTCCCTCTGGGAACAAGCCGAGAAGAGTTTTAGTGTCAGGGAAAATAATAATAGTAATAATAATAATAATAATAACAACAACAACAATAATAATAAGAAACCCCCCTAAGTGTCAACTCCACATTTTCTGGGGCCTAGTTAAGTTCTCTGGCGCGTAGCACTCCATCACTTTTCTCAGCAGGGTATAATTACTCATAACTTGAAGGTTTTATCTCTGGGCTTCCTGTACTAAAAAGGAGAAAGGAGGTAAATCTTGCATTCCACAGGAGTATAGATGTTCAATTAAGTATCACATTTAATTGTTCCAGACTCCTGCTTGACAGTCGCTGAGTTTTGAAAATTTTGTCTTCCTTTTTTTTTTTTTTTAAATTGGAGCTGAAAAGATAAAAAATGTCTGACATGTAAATGGTGTCCATCCCGTGTCTCCCTCTGCGCCTTGGAGTGACCTGTGATCTAGGACCTGTAGCTGGGTCCTGCTGGCATGCATTTTGCATGCCTCTGGTGCGCTCTGTGTTTCCACTCCAATCTTGTGGAGGACAAGTCCCTCCCTCCATTCTCCTTCCGGTGGCCCTTTCTGTCATCTAAGTCCAGCCTGACTTGGGCCTGCTCTGTGACATTTGTAGTCAGGTCTCTCCTCTTTCTTTTTTCCTTTTCCTTTGGGACTGGAGAAAGAAGGGCAAACTGCACCTTGTAATAATAAATGTATTGGGCCTTTCTTACACCTCCTTTCACCCAAAGATCTCAGATCTTTTGCACCTTGCAAGAATTAATAATATAAGGCTTGTTCTCCCTCTGTGAGGCTGACGAGTTTTATTATCATTGTAGTGAAATTAGCAGTCTCTTTGAAATCTACTTAGTCTACTTTAGGACTGTGAGACCTTGCATACAGAACCTAAGCAACACAGCCCAGGAACTAGAAAACCACAGAGATTGGTCAGAGCCCAGCAGCCTCAACACAGAATCTGTGGGTCCATTGATTGCACCCCAATCATTCCCATCTGTGCTCCTAGAGAGTCACATTTCCTCATGCTATCGCAGAAAGAGGTGTGGTTAAAAGTGGTTCACCCAGAGGCCCGATGTTAACAGAAGTAAAGCACCTGCGTTGGGTGTGCTAACCCTCTTGCCTTCACCAGTCCCCATCACAACAGCTCCTCTGGACAGGGAGGAGCTTGGGTTGCCCATGGGTCTTGTTGCAACATGTCCACCTCAGCCACTGCCAGCCATGTGTCATGCGCTCGCTTAGTCACTCAACAGACTCAGCTCTGTATCTCTCTCCGTACAATGGGTCTGTGGCCTTGAGACCTAACAGGAATGTTGCTGGGGGTGGGGGTCAAATAAGTCTCAGGGGGTGAAATTTGGACTCTGTCTTCTGCTCTTGAAGGTGTGATCTCTGGAAGGGGGAGAGAAGATAACTCCCAACTCTGCTTGCCAACGAGCAGTGAGGCATCATGGCTTCGCCTCTGCTGGGGTCTGAACTCCTTGGTTGGACACCACCAGAGCCAGAAGTGTGTGCTGGTGTGGGAGACTGTGCTGTGCAACTTCTGCTAGGAGAGAGCAGCCCCAGCGAGGCATGAAGGCTACGGGTAGGAATTGGGTCTGTGTAAAACTCTCCTGTGTGACCAAGTCCAAGAGGCGTTAAAGGAGGCAGGCCTGACATTTACATGCACTAGGTAGAAAGATTACAGATTATAAACTCTGTATGTGTGTGAGACAATGAGAACTGAGTCACTCCTGCTGAATCTCATCATAAACAGTACCCAACAGCAGTTTCTTCACTGGAGTTGTTTCCTGGGGCTGTCAAAACTATGACAGAAAGAGAAGAATGTGGTGATTTGGTTTACTTGTCTTTCTGCTCCTTTCTAGAGGATAAAAGGCAGTTCTGGGTTGTTTTCCTTCTACCTACGTCTCTATTGCAACTTCTACATACAGCACAGCACTTTTCTGTGCTGCATTTATCCCACCCCAGTGCCAAAATCCTCTGGAGGCCAGGCTCCCGTTGCCTGTGATTGATTTTCCATGCCTCGTTTATAAGTCTGAGAGACCCAGGTGAACCAACATCCCAGCCTGACTGGAATAAGGTACATTCTAGTCTCTTTGGATGGTCTCACAGTGGCAGGTACCACCGTGGCTTGCTGAAGCACAGTCTGCTGTCCTGAGCAGGACAGAGGAAGACTCTGTGATGCCACAGCCGCAGCAGCCCTCCAGTTCAAATGTGAGGAGGGAACTGTGGGAGGAGACCACAACAGGAGGGGTATGATAGGAAAGCAGGGGGAGGTGAAAGAGAGAGAGACAACAGTTTAAAAAAAAAAAAAAAAAAGAGAGTGACATGAAGACTTTACTCTTCATTTATAAAAGGCTTCATCTATCAGCTGCTGGATTGCCTTAATGTGTCTCTAACAAGGTTCCCCCAACACCACCACCCCCCCTTCCTTTGGTTTCCTTCTTTGATACTGTCACATGTTCTTCATTTTCCAGCACGTTGCATTCATTCTTTGCCTTTAAACTCCAAGGATTAAAGCAACTGGATAAAATAAATAAATAAATGAAATTAAAAGAGCTGACATTTCATGCTGTTGTCGGCAGCCTTTGATTTTCTTCCAGAACAAGATCATTACTTTTCTCTCCAGCTTTGAAAAAAAGAGATGGACAGACTCCTCTTCTTATAAGCTCATTTATCACTTGTGGACTGCGGTAGGTGTGGGGAGAAGTTGAGGGAACGAGAGACTTGTGTCTGCACTATAGGGAACTGTGAATGACTGTAAGCTTAGAGCAAGGTAGTACCAAATCTAGTTCTGGGCAGGAAATGTTCTTTGGCGGAGTTGTTTGTGCAAGCCCCAGGAGAACAACTTCATAGTCCAGGCTGAAGCAGAGGGTGCTACCATATAGTAACAATGAAGACTGGGATCATCCTGATGAAGAGCAATCTGAGCTGTGAAGCTTTGAGTCAAAGACAAGAATTTTGGAAGCCTTCAGGAGGAGACAGGATGGCCCCTATGATTTTTGGCTCAACCCACTGTTACAAGCATGAAGCATGAAGAGCTGATTTACAAAATTTGGTACTGGATCTGAGTCTATGCAAGTTTAGAAATCTCTAGGCCCAGGAGTTTTGCTGACAAAAAGTTATATCCACCCAGGAGCTTTTCCTAGATTTGAAGTTAAACTCAAGTTTGCTGCATCTTTGCCTTTTTGGAGGAGGCTGGGCTGCAGCTCCACATGCACAACTGCAGATGGGATCAGTGAACCTGCCATGGACTGCTTGGGAACCCACTAGGGGCACGTTTCCCACGATGAAATTGGAGGATATGTGGCTGTTCAGATCCAGCCTTGTTTGGGCTCTGAGCGTATCATAAATCTCTGACATTGGGTGATGCTTTGCTGTGCAAATGAAGTCCAAGGAGAGCCTGGAGCAAAGAAAACGTGTTTGCACTCTCAGTTCCAGCCTGACTGAATCACAGAGTGGCTATAAATAAGGAGAAGGAAACTGCTGCAAGGAAACTGATTACATGAAATTGTCCATTCCCTCCATTTCCTTTCTCCAGGATGGTTCAGTGTATCATCTGTATGTTTCTGACAGGACAATTTTGGTACATCCTAATGCAGAGCCTCTTATGGCTGTGGTCATATCATTGTTTTCTCAGCAAGACCGCCCTGCAGTCGCTATGCAATGTTGCTGAGAGGGTTTCTTGAGCTATCTCCTCACATAAAACCCTGTATTATAGTACCGGTAGTTTCTTGTTTGTCCTGGGCAGAAGGTAGCACCAGCTGAGACAAAAGGGATGTCGAGATCTGCTCCAAGCTAGCTGGTGCAAATGGGGCATATGGGACACCCTGATGTGACTGTTGTGCTCCACTCAAAAGGCTCTGTGCAACTGCTACAAATGCTGAGCATGTCACACAATGCATTGCAGTCAACTCTGCCTTGTATGCTCTTGGTCCTCCTCTTTTGAGGACAATGAAATTCCTCTTGTCAGGACCTCTTATCTCAGCAAGTGTGTTGACACGGAAGGGGCTCCAAGCCCATGGTGTCTTAGAACAGGAACTCAAAGACAAGGCATGTATTCGAGGTCACCTCCTGAAGGGCCAGAACTGAATGATGCAAGTGCATCTGTCTGCGGCTCTCCATGATGTGTTGCCTTTTCCAGACAAGCAAGGCCTACGTATCCATTTGGCATGCTGGGAGTTAATAGCAAATGTCATGTTCCCAGTCACACTGGCTGCACAACTGTACCAAAACACAAATCTGGTTTCCTAGCAATTGTCCAAACTGAGTCTCCCCACAGCCAGCTCCATTGTGGCTAGAGAAACAAATGTAGGACACATCTCTTGGTTTCGGCCATTCCCAAACTCACACGTATTGTGCAGCTGTTGCCTTAACCAGATACAGAGACTTAGTCAGGTTAGGGTGACCTCTAAAAGTACTGCATTTAAGAGCAAAGTTGCAAAGCAAAGCATTCTGGGTACCTTTCTGCAAATAACACTTTAGTCCTGATGTTCTGCATTGCTCTCAGAATTTGCATGTGTTGGAGCTCTGTCACTCTTCCCCATCCTCTTTCCTCTTCCTCCCCACACAGGCTGAAGAATCAGCTCTTTTCAAGGGAAAGGTCATTTTCAGAATTTATGCCCACAAGCAAATAGGTTAACCTGTGCTTCACTGCAGCATTTTATGGGAGGAGGATCAAAAAAAAAATCCTGTTGCGTGTTCATACTTCTCCCTATCACACCACCACAAGCACTTGCCACTCCTCGCTCTGTGCAACTTTCCCCACGCGGCCACCACCCTCCACACGTTACCCTCATCTGCTCTCACTCCCGTTGCCAGTCATGGGAACACCCTTGCCTGAATTCAGTGACCCTCTGGGCCCGTTCATGTGCATCTTCCCAGCACTACCCCTGGTGCTTCTGTCACTGCCGTTCCCCCATACCCCAACCTGCATTTGCTCACGAGCACGCTGCCACGCAGAGTCCTGTGCACTGTCCTCTCCCCCTCCCCAATATTTATTTCTGTGCACACAAGATGGCCATCCTTGGGGACTTGCTTCTGCATTTGCCTTTGCAGTGATCACAGGCAAATTGAGGAGGATATGACAAATAACCTGCAGCTATTAAAATGAGCTGTTCCTACAAGGCTCTGCATGGCAGCAGCTGCAAAGAGAGGTGGTTATGATGTCCTCCCTGTCACCTTTGAAAAGCCCCCTGAGGGGACACACAGAGCTGTGAGCCATTCGCAGAGGTCATGCTGCAGGAAACAGGAGTGGGCTGCTGCATGGGCAGAGCTTTTGTTAACACATGAAAACTTGCTGATCGACTCTAGTATGGGAGATGCTGGGCAAGGGCTTGTGTTTGGAGCCTCAGGAGATTAAAGCCAGCTAGCTCCCATCCTGGCTTCTTCAGGCAGTGGGGATGATGAGCTAGCTGGCTGGGACACAGGCTTAAACATGAAGAAAGGCCCTGAAAGAGGCACACCAGTTGTTCTTGTGTTTGACACCAAAATTGCCCTGAACCCACAGTAAAAGGAACAAATCTGATTCGCTTACTACCCCAGGATTATCACCTTCAATGGCATCTCCTTCTCCTTCTGGACCTGAATGCAGTCTCCTCCCCCTCCCATACTGTTCTTCTGTTCCCAGAACTGGCCCCTCAAAGCACCAGATTCAGTCACTAGCTGTGAAAGTGCAGAGATGTGTTTCTGACTCATTTGCTGACCAGAGCAGGTGAAGCTTAATAGCCTCCACGGCCAGAGAAGAAGCAGTGAAACACCAGGAAAGCAACAGAGGAGTAAAGAGTAAGACAGATGTGCTGGCAGAGTGCTATAAATTGCCAACTCAAAGGGGAATCACGGGCAAACTTAAGAATAAGGTTCTTCTCTTGAATTCTTCTGGCTGTGGAAACACAGCAAATTGTTGTCTTCCTGCAGCTTCTGTACTGAGGGTTGTGGTCTTTCTCATTTCCCCTGCTCTTGGAGATTGGCTCCTGAGCACGCATCATTTATTTCTCAAACCTCTGCCTGGATAGGAGATGATAGTGCAAGGCAGCAGTGGCATGTGTAACTCCAAGTGGCTTGCTCAGCAGTCCCCGCATCACATTTAAATGCGTTTCATCCTGATTAGAAATAGATCAGCAATGCCAAAGACAGAGCTCATTTGATTATCCACGAAGACAGCAGGCAGCCAGCATCTTCCCTCTGCTGCTCTCTGCCTAGACTACTCTGCTTTGACATGAGAAGAGGGTCCAGTCTCTATAGCCTGTCTGACTACTGGCTTCCCCGCTGAAACTGCCTGTCTAACACGTTCCTGGGCCTCCAGGATGGACACTTCTCCCTTTAGGCACTGGCTTATACTCTCAGAGTATTCCTCTGAGTCAGTAGGCAGGTCCCACAAGGTCACTGGAGTCTCAGCCATCCATGGTTTAGACCACTGTTATTCTTCTCTGTCAGGGTACCTCTGGAGAACCGGTACTTGCCCATATGGTGCCGTAGGGCTGGTTTGGCCTCTTGGTAGCAGGGCTATTGACTAGCTCAAACTGTATGGAGAAGACTGAGCTTCCAAAACAGTTTTTGAAGTTAGACTTAAGAGAGCAGATGATGTGTCCCAAAACCTGTTTTGTGCCTTGCAGTACTGAACAAATATCCTTGAGAAGATGTTCTCAGGGGTGGTGATGATACTGCTAGCCTGACATGTGGAACATCTGAATTCATTTCCATGCTCTTACAAGCATCCTGTGTGAGCTGGGGCCTTGCTCAGATGCCTGCCTGTCCAGGCATCTGAGACAGGCTTAGCCAGGGAAGGATTTATACCTTCCTACAGTCATTACAGAGAATTAGGTGTTTCGCTTAGGCCTTCTCATTGCACTCTGGGGACAGCCTCTTCTTTCCTCTGACTCAGTAAAGAATCAAGCTTTGCCAGCCTTATATGACAAGTGACCTAAATCCCTTCAACCAGGACGAAATAGCAAACGACTAAGCCTTAAGAGGGGGGGGCTGAGCACAGCCACAGTCTCTTCACTTTGGCACCCTGGAGCAGCCTCTCATTACAGCAAGAGCATTTCACGTCCTTCCAACATGTTACATGAGCATTAATTAATTATCCACTGTTCTGTGGTTTGCTGCTTTTACTTTCTATGATTCAGGTACAAAGTGCTACAAACGCTTCCTGGCATCTGATGGACAGAGTACTGTCTTCTTCGGGGTGGGGGGGTTATGGCATGAGGCATGCACTTTCAGTACACGCTCAAGGTGAGAACTCCCAGCTTTGCAAGCAGGGCCTGCTCTCAGCAGGATGATAAAATACCTTGGCCCATGCCCATGGGCTCAGTGGCAGCTCCATTTTAGTGTGCGTCGCTTTGTCTCTTTCTCTTCAAAGACTGGGGACATTTGTTGCAGTAGACTCCGGCAGGAGCAATGCTACTTGTGAGACTCGATCAGTGGAGTCAGGGTAACGCATGGACTGATTCAGTAGTGTCACTGTGTCCTTACAAGCTGCTATGACCCTCTAGCCCAGTGTTAAAGAAGCCTGAAATATTAGTTACAAATCTGATTTGTCAAGGCTAGGTTCTGCTGTCGTTACAGCGTGCAGCACCTGATACCAGGGGAAGTTTTCACTCAGAGGTGATGGTGGGAAGAATAAGGATATGAGGGAAGCAGAGGACTGTTAGAGCATTGTCACTGTGTAATAAGCAATTTGTTTGTAAGCGGCTTCAGATTTTCTTCCAGTGTTTTAGTGCTTGATAAGTGCTCACTAAAGAGAGTAATTTTTAGGCCTCCAGCTGTTCTTTACAAAACGTTTGCTTCAGTGAATCATTACTTGCCCGTTATTTGCACTCTTTTATTGGTTAACTGAATATCTTGCTAATTGTTGTCTTTCTCAATTGGGTAACTAAAATATTGGTCAGGTTTTTTTAAATTAAATTGTTAGGATTTTCTTTTTTTTTCCATCTGAAATACTGGTATGTCAAAATGGAAATGTCAAAAAAATGTCAAAAAAAAACATTTTTACAGAAATGTATGGTTTTACATGCAGTAATCTTCAGCTTTTCAGGCTCAGCATTTAAATTCTGGGCAACAGGCGAGCGACGGACATGGTCAAAACAGCAGTAACTTAATGGGTGGGGATCTTGTTTGGGCTGTAGAAAACTCTGGCCAAACCCTTGTATGGAAAACAGGCGGAAACTTGTGCCTGTATCTTGCATGTCCCAAACAACTTAATGACAAGACTGTTACCTGTTCAGGAATGGTTCTTTCTTGCAAAAAAAAGAAAAAAATTAAAAGACTGTGATAAAACATGGGAATAAATTCCAGAACTTCGAAATTTAGCATGCAATGGAATTAATTTATTTTAATTTTTTTGGCCAGTCCTATGAATAACAAATAGCTTGCTGTCTGGTATGAATCAGCCTTTATGTTACAAAGCATGAAATGTTGGGAGTTCACAAATTTGCACTGACATCCAGCAAGTAGTCAAATGGTCACAAGTAGTGAAGTGCTGCGAGTGCATGAATCACAGCCATTCAAACTCAGCTCTTTTATTTTTGAAACCACTAACAAACCAGGATCATTTTCTTTTACTGTTCTGGTCACCTAATACTAGCAGATACCAAAAGAGAAGTAAAATAAGAGCCCTTGCCAACTGTGGTTGTTACCAGATCTCAGAAACCTTCCAAAAAGGACGAAGATGTCAGAGTAATGTTTGTCTTTTGCTTATATTCTCTTTGTGTGTTCTCTTTGGTACTTTGGGTTCTTAACCTGAGTCACCATTGGTAATGAAGTTGGTAATTATGTGCTGTTTGGCTGATGGTCATGTTCTGCAGAAGTGCCTGCATATCAGTCATATGTGAGGTGGATACATTTGGAAACAATTTTGAATACTTCTTAACAGCAGAAAAAAAATTAAACAAAAAAAATTAATAATTTTTATTTTTTTAATGGCTAATTCTGGGGAATCTGTTGATGTCAAGCGTAGTTACACACTGCAACCTCAGATACTAGGAAATAATCTTTTGGGTCTTAAAAAAAAAAAAGTCCTCAGACAGCTGTCCAACTCTGGGAAATAAATGGGAACAATTTGATTTTAGCCATGACAATGCACAATCTGGCATTTTTTGAATCAGAAAAACTTGGAGTCTGGAAATTAAACTGTCAGTGCTGGAAAGTATGGGACTGTGAAGACCAAGAAGTGTTTAATCAGTGTGTTAGGCTCATTCTCGAAAGGGGCAGGGAAGAGATTGCCCTGGAAGGACAAAACTCTACAAAACGTAATTGCAGTGTGAGGATGGAGGAAGGTGGGTGCATGAGGGACAAGAGCTGGACAGACAGATGGAGTGCAGTGGAGAAAAAAAGTTTGCTTTTCCACATATTATTATATGCAGGAGAGAAGAGTCATACTCCCCCTAAATCCTTTCCACACAATTGTCCTTAAACTGAACCCATAATTGCAGGGACGGAGGAGAAGCTGTCAGTTCATGCAATGTTAAGAATGTGGGGCCGGTGCTGTAAATGCACAGTCACATAGCTCCTCTGTGGACAAGGGCATGAGCACCAACATGGGGTGCAAGGGCAGCAGTGGCATCACAGTATTCCATGTCCTCACACGGACAACCATTAGCTCTCTGTCCTCATTTCAGTATTAATGCACACCCTGACCCTGCATTGTTATTGAACGTAGAATTTGGGGCCTTTACTTTCTTCTTCTTGTCCCTGATCCCAGCAGTACCCCTGCACAGGCGACAGCTGTATCGTTTGTCTAAGCTTTACTGTAACACCGTCTTTGACAGTAATGTTTGTTCCAGTCCCAGAAGACAGTGATTGCATCCACTGTCTAGTACGATGCGCAACATTTTCAACGAGCTGAAACAAAGCAGTTTCTCTGTAGAGATGAGCTGTGTTTTGCCATTACAAACCCTATGCGCTTATAAGGTTTTTCCGTCTCGGTTCTCTCTGATCCTAACCCTAATGTTTCCCTTCAGTCTTGCCTCAGGCAATATAGTAGAGCACAGATTACAGTACCTGTAACCAGAATATCATGTTGTTATGAGGTCCGAACATGGATGTGGTTTTCCCTCATTCTGCCTGGTTTTATATGATGTCTTTAGAGTTTGGTGAATTTGAGGATACCAGGATGAATTGAAGGGGAGGGGGCTGAACCTGAGCTGCTCTGCCCATGGCTAGCTTACATGCAAGTAAAGCCAAGTGATGCCCATGTTTTTTTCACGCTCAATTATGTGCTGCCTCCCCACAGCTTGTTAGCTGTCGGTTGTGATCTGGGGGGAGTGTCACAAACCAGTCACTCCCAAACAGTGCGAACTGCAAATTTGTGTATGAATGTAGCTCCCTGCATGCGTGTCTGATCAGCATCCGTAATTGATGTCAGGGAGATTGTTTATGGTGCTGGGATGAGGAGCCCTGGTTTCAGGTCTGAATGCATGAGTCTGCTGTGACTTTGCTTTCCGCTCTCCTATTGTTTGTTTTATTTGTAAAGTCCTTTTCCCCCATCCTCTCCATCCCTGTCTCTCTGTTTGTAGAGAAAATAGGCAGAACTGACATGTAAAGGTGCCCTCAGAGCCAGTTTGCAGCAACTGGTAAAGATCACACTGTATCTATCTAAAAATGCCTATCCCTAGGGAGGTGCCTCGGAAGCTGAATGTAGGAGGGTGTTTTAAAGAGGTAGCTAATGCAGGAGAAGAAGCTGTTTTGAAGTGGAGAGGGGCAGATCAATTCAGAAACAGCAAGGTTGTCCTCAGTCCCTCACCTAAGCCTTCTCTGAGAGCTTGATAGATTTTATTTTATTTCCGTACAGTTTTGCACTCCTTGGTTCTAACTCGACGAGCAGAAGCACTAAAGTCCTGCTAGACACACTGTATTAGCAGCTCCTTTGTAACCACAAAGTAGAGAGGAGTGAACTGAAAGCTTTAGCCTATGCCTTTAGAGATCCAAATCCCTTGGCATTTGGATCTCCTCTTTGCCGGTTAGTGGGTTGGTGCTTTTCTGGTTTCTTTGGTTTGGGTTTTGGTTTTGGGGTTTGTTTGTTTGGTTTTTGTTTTGTTTGTTGTTGTTGTTGTTGTTGTTGTTGTTGTTTTTTCTTCACCTCTTTGTAAAGCTAAGACCTATCTGCAAAGATTGGCACTAGATTTTGGCCAAAAATATTATTATTCCTTTTGACCTATCTACCTAGCCAAACTAATTTGGAGTCTTGTTTTTTATGCCAGCTGGAAAAAGAAATTGGCAATGAAATCAGGTTTCTTTGGCAAAATCAGTCAGTTCACAAGAACGTATTAAGTCTTGCTTTCTGTCGTGCAGCAGGGAGCACACAGTCAGAGCTGGTTTCCTCGTCCACTGCTCCAGTTTGGTTGCAGCGAGCACCCTGATGCGAGAAACCCTCTCCATGGGCTCCCATCTGCTGGGTCATCTTCATTGCTCTTCAGTGCTCTCCTCTCCGTTAGCTTCAGCATGCTGTCACGTTTTCTTCCCTCACCGTTTGGTTTCCATTTGCATATTCAGCAAGGTTTCCTTAGCAATTCCAAGCTCATGCTCACTCTAACTACTATGGTGACGGTCTCAAGTAGCTTTTGCAGGAGCAATTAAGCCTACGAGTTTCAGCAAGGTTTAACTTGAGTATCTCCAGCCTTTGGGGCAGTTTGGTTCATACTCTAGATCACCTCTGATGAGCATCAAGTAGGGCAAGGCATCTGCAGTCTTGTGGCTTTATGCTGGCAGGTGATGCAAGGCTCTATCAGTTGTTTAGCAAGCAATGTGCACCTTCAAGTCATCTGTAAGGTTTTTATTGCTAAGAAAAATGATCTGATTCTCTATTCCTTCTGCAGGCTTGTTGTTTCCCTCTCTTCCTTGCCCCTTATGTATAAATGTTGTAAAGCTATCTTTAGCTGAGCTACTGATTAATCCAGCATTAATCGACCTCCCTAATTGTACTTTGCTATTTTCTCTCCCTTTATCCTTAAATTGGTCTACTGGGCAGGGGGTCTGGAGGGCAAACACATTCATTATGTTACTGGCAAACAAGATATGAATCGCACTGCAGGGGACAAAATTAAATTTACAGTTTCCCCTTGTAGATGTCATAAACTATTGATTTAAAACAAGAGGGGATGCAGCAGTAGAGCCAGCATATTGGCTATCTTGCGTTGTTCTCCTTGTGTTCTGCCAGGGGTGGTTGCTGCCAGTCACTGTGTGGCTTGCTGGCAAGGAGTGGCTGGTCCCTCAGGGGATGTGCAGGGTGATGGAAAGGCACAGTGCAAGTTAGGTGTAGTTTGTTTGGTAGGTCCGTGGGTGGGTTATTCAGTGCTGTCTTCTTGCCTCTAGATCTTAAAGGCCTCTCTTTGGCACCATTGTATTCTGTGGACAGGCACCATGTTCAGAACCTACCTTTCCTTATCCCACACATTGTCCATGCTCAACTTGCCCTGCCCGTTTTAGGAGTTTTAGAAGTGGCATCTTCAGATGTTTTGAGTACTACTCCAGCTCTGCCTAGGCTTCCTTGGCTGTGTTGGACATGGCATTTTGCCCCTGTTAAGCTTCCTACTTTTTCCCCATCTCATTATTTGCTTGTGGGAGGGGTTGTTCTTCCCATACATGCAAAGCCTGGCATGATGAGGGCCTCTGTAGGGACCCCATGTGGGTACTGCAGTCCCAGTTGTTACTGGGAGTGAACAAAGGGATCCTAGTCACTGCCCATTGAGCTTGGTGTTGATGCTTACCCTGTAAGCTAAGAGAGGAGCTAATGGCTGGAAACTCCACTAAACCAGAGTGCCTTTGTAGTGCTCAGTTAGCGTGAGCCCTGGCAAGTGGCTAAAGCACAGCATTTAGCTCTGTGCCCTCTTCCCTTTCCATATCATCTCAACTAGCCTGGAAACACTCATGCGGTGGGAAGCCAGGAAGAGACCAGACAATCCACTCACACAAGAGAAACATCGTACTCATCATAGTGGTTGTCAACAGTGGACCCCACACTGTGCCCCTCCACAGCTGCTGGGAATGGTTTGAATGGCAGGAGCAGGCATGGAGCCAAATGTGAGCGTGATACTTGGTGAAACGTCATCTATTACATGTTTCATGACGTTAGAGGAGAATTTAGTCCCTCCTGTGCTGGCAGCCATTACCAGTTAATTGGACCTAGATGCAGTCACTGTTGAAATCTATTGTCAGGAGCAAGTTGCTATATTAGCATAGGTGCTCCTTGAGTGGGTTGCTTATATCCCCAGCCTGCATGAGAAGATCAAAGGCTGCAACTACATAAAACATTTTCCTCTTCCTATTATTTTCTGGGGACAGCTCTGGTTAAGGTGTACTCTGGCAAGACTAATACAGCTGCTGACAAGGGATAAAACCTGTACATTGTCCAGACAGCACGGGGCTTTCAGCACCTCCCTACACCAAAAATCTTGTCACTGCTCTCTGACAGCTGCCAGAAAGGTGGAAAGACCTGGATGGAGAAGTCTTTCCTTGCCTATCTGTGCCTTCTCTGAGCTGTAGGGAATCTGTCTGGGTTCACATGAAGAATTAGATGTGAGATTCTTCAAACTACCTGCTATGGGACCTAATCTAACAACTGGGCAAAGATAAGCACTGGCTGCTGAGATCTGATGTGAAAAGCCACGCAGAGGAAGCTGTTTGCAGTAAGGAACTTTTATTAGCTCCAGGATATTGACTACATACACTCAAGCACTGTCTTCTCTCATCTTATCTATCGCTTAACTGTGTGCCTACCCACTGACCCTTCTTATCCAGCTTGTTCCTTTAATCAGCTTGGGGATGTAGGAGAATATTTTGTCAGAGAATATTTCTGACTGCCAAACTCAGTTTATTTGTGTCTCATTGCAAAACAGACCCCAAGAGGTGAAATGCCATAATCACTTGCATTGCTGATTCCTCAGATCACTTGCCTCTAAATAACTATGATGTGCTTTGAGGACTGGGTGCGAATTTAACGATGTTATCACAGTTAACCTGCCATCTTTTTATTTTACATTTTTTCTTTTTTTACAACTACAGAATTAGCTTTAATTTTGAGCCGAAGGCTTTGTCGTCAACAACTTTATCTGCTATTTGCCAACTCACCACAGAATCCTTACTAGCACATAAAACGAGAAGGCACAAAACATTTTAAAACTTCAAGATATCTTTATTCGCACAGTCTCTCCCATTCATTTTCAGAACAGTCTTGTGCACTCTGTAACATCTTACTAAAATTACCCACTGCTGCAACAGCCTCACCTTCCCCAGACCTCATGAAGTGAGCGCATCAGTTCTTCACATACTGGCTCACGATGTGGGAGTGTGGTACTTCTGTGGGTGTGGAGTCCTTTGGTGGTGATGTTTAAGAACAGGTTAGGAAAAACTCTTCCCTGGGATCGTTTATGCATAGTTGATTCTGCTGTAGAGTTGGGGAGTGCATTTGATGGCATCCTACAGTCCTTTCCACTCCTGTTTTCTTGATTCTGTGAGAACCTGCCATGCCCATTCTCCTTCCTTCCTTGGTATTGTGGATTTCCTAGGGCCATCAAAAGCTATCTGATCAAATAAAACCCACCCAGCTGGGCTCCATATGCTCTGCTGCCTTGCAATACCTCTTCTAGAGCTAAGGACCATGTTAGGCCTTGCACTCCTGTGTCTTCTCCCCATAGAGGATGTGAGCTTCTTTCAGTCCTTGGTGAAGCATTCAGGCTACAGTGGGGGATGCTTTTCAGCTCTGTGGTCCTCAGTCCCCACCTCAGTATACCAGGCTGTATATGGAGGCTTTCACCTACCTCTCACCAGAAGACTCCAACTTAGAATCATAGAATGGTTTGGGTTGGAAGGGACCTTAAAGATTATATAGTTCCAACCCCCAACTTGGTACAGTCTGCTTTGTGACGATCTCATTTCCATCGCTCCTTCAACACTATTCATTTTTTTTTTCAACAGTAGTTTTACTTGCCACATTGAGAGGTTAAAGTGACTTTCCGCCCACTGTGGGCAATTTAAAACTCTAACATGAGATAACTAAGCTAAGGTGCCATTAGTCACTAAGTCTCTGCTTTTCTCTTTCATATGACACATCTTCCCCTCCTTGCTTGCCTGCTCTCCAGCAAGGGATTTTTCTACCTTTCTCCTTCTCTGTGCAAGCCCAAGTATGAAGCAGAGCAGCTGTCTTCTCTCTGCCTGGCCCAGGGGTCTGAGCATCTGGATGGAAGTGCTGACTCTTCTCTTTTGTGCAGCACAGAAAATGTACCCTAATACCCTTCACTTCCAAGCAGAACTGGAGCTGGTCCAGCCCGTGAAATCTGCCTAGAATCTCAATTTTCCTCTCCTTGCTTGCTGTCACCAGAGAAATCCTAGCTACATCAAGTGCTTATTCTGGTCCTTGGCTTGTTGAATTGCTGGGGAAGGTGACTCAGGAGAATTTTGGGTCCCTGCCAGTCACTCACAAGCCAATAGCAGCAGAGGTAATTGTCACTCACAACACTTGTGCCAAAATGTGGGCATGGGCCTGGGAGGTTTCAGGAGCCCTTGAAATGTCATGCTATGTGGCTATTCTGGGATTTTGGAGGGCCACCTGGTCTTCCTTACCTGCCCCTACCAGTGGACGTTCCCTAGAAGTTACTCCTCTTTTTTTACTAGACATATGCATCTGCAGTCTGACCTAACCAGAGGTGATTGTAAATCACTTCCAAGAGCCGATTTTACCCTTCCTCCTTCTCTACTATCTGTCACTGGAGTGGGTGCCCATGTGCAAGCCCTCTGTGAGCCTGCACTTCTGTTTGTTCTGCAGAGGGTGTTGTGTATAAAGGAATTACTACGACATATGGCCAACACTCCACACTTCATATGTTATTCATCACATTAGAGAGTCCAGCCACATGTCCCTCCTGCAGCCAGGGGAAAGTGCTGGCCCCACTCCTGTCAAGTGGTCCTCCTAATCTGTCTCTTTGCAAACAGCTTTGTGGTCATTTGCAGGCATTGCTGAGATGTGAGGGTAGTGCTGAAAAGTTGACAGGGGATGAAGCGATGAGGAAGCGAGCTGCGGAAATCAGCTGGAAGTGGGGACAGTACAGAGGAAATTGAGGAGGGAGGAGGAGTTCAGGTTTGTGAATGGAAGAGAAAGGGAATAAAAGGAGAGTGATGACTTGAAGGAAGAAATAACGGACAGCTGTGTTTTGAAGGAGATGTAAAATCAACATTCTCGCCTCTCTCAGCTATTAAATATCTCTCTGAGTTTGTTTTAAATCCCAGATTGTTATCCTAGGAGTCAGGTCTAAATTCAGAATGGGTAATTGCAGTCTGACCTACTTGTCAATCCCATTCTGGTGGCTTTAGGGTCTCACTTTCTGAACCGAAATGTGTTACATGGCTACTGTGATCTAACCCAGAAGTGGCTTTTTCTCGTGCTAGGTGAAACAACCGTGACATAGGCCTCTCTGGGTTTGGGTATGGGTACACCTGCCAGCTTCTATATGCACTTCCCAGGAAAGTTGTCTGCATGTTAGAGGGGGATCCCTCCACATTTTGAGAACAATATGTACCTTCAGAGATGGACAGAAATCCTCTGGTTGCATGAACAGATGTGTGTCTGGGAGTTTCTAGCCCATTCACAGCAGCTTCCTCGGTGACATTTTGTGGCAGAGGAGAATGCAAGCAGCAGGGTGGAAAAATCCAGCTCTGCCTGGGCTGTGCGTTGGCCCCCTGCACACTCAGTGCCGCCAGATGGCAGAGCTCTGCCAAGAGGCTTTTGGGGACTGATGCGGGGTGAATCTGCCATCGAACCCTTCTGAATTCAACTCTCAAACAACAGCCATCCCAGACAGAATTAAAAACTACAATTTACTCCTTGAAATGACAGAAGAATTTCAGTGGGAAAGGTGCTTTGGAGGTCTCTCATCCAACTCCCTGCTCAAAGCAGGGCTAACTTCAACATTAGATCAGTTTGCTCAGGACCTTGCTCAGTCAAATTTTGGAAATCTCCCAGGACAGTGATTCTTCAACCTGTCTTGGCACCAGTTGAAGTGCTGATCCACCCTCATTATGAAAGTATTTTTCTTTTATGTCCAACCAAACATTCTGTGAGCCCAAAATTGCTCCAGATACAGCCTCAGAAGTGCTGAGTAGAGGGGAATAATAATTTACTTTGGCCTGCTGGCTACACTCTCATCATTGCAGCCAGCTATGCATTTAGCCTTCCTTGCTGCAAGGGCTTGCTGGCAGACTGATGTTCAACTTCTGCTCACCGGGAACCTCTGGTCGTCTTCTTCAGAGCTACTCCCCAGCCAGTTAGTCCTCACCCTGTAGTGTTGCATGGAGTCATTTCAACAGGTGGAAGACTCTGCACTTGTCCTTGTTGAACTTCATGAGGTTTCTGTCATCCAGTTTCTCTGGGTCTTGAGGGCCTTTGAATGGCAGCCCTGCCCTCCAGCGGGTCAGCCACTCCCCTGAATTTAGTTTCATTCCTGAAGTTGGTGAGGGTGTCTTCTGTCCCATCGTCTAGGTTACTGATGATCAGGTATACCCTTTCTTCTGGTCAGTTGTGCAGAAGAAGCAGAAAACTTCATGATGCTTCTGTTAGTGTGATTTACAGTGTGGAAAGCCAGAGGCCCTCTCCAGCCTCTGAGTACAAAAACAGTATGAGACTCCTTCTGTCTTGAGGAGGATACAGGTTAAATAGACACAGCAGAGAAAGGGCAGGGAAAAAAAATGAGACTGAGGGTTGTTTTGGCCTGCTTGAGCTGACATTTCAGGCAGTTGCAGTGCCGAGAGTAGAAGTGTGTTTGCTGAGTATTAGGACAACATGATAAACATGCCCTGGGCTGCCCAGCTTACTGTGCTGTGCTCCTACAGCTAGGCTGGGGAGCTTACTTTTCTCCCCCTCCTCTCCTCTGGCTTTTTGAATTTGGAAAGCACTAGCCTCAAATACATGCATCAGGGAAATGTCCGGGATGGAGGTTTGTCAGCCACCATCCACCCTGCTGCGCGGAGGGATTATGTGTGTTAGTGCAGGGCTAAGACATGCCCCGAAGGGAGGCAGCCCTGAAGGCAGGGCCCCATCCCGAGATGCTCACCATCCTGACCCACCAGCCCCCTCCTTGGTGAGTGCAGGGTTTCAGCCGTTAGAGAGATTAAGGAAGTAGTAAAATCTGCTAATGCAATAATAGTAATTAATAACAATAATGGGTGCTTTTAATGTATTTTGGCATGATTTATTAGGCAGGGAGTGCTGTAGGAGAGCAGAGCACTTTGCAGGCGAGAATAAAAATGCAAGGTGACTGGGCCCTAAAGTGCACATCTGGGCATGATTTGGAGAGGCGATTTATCGACACCATAAATGACGGCTTTTTCCAGCAGCTTGTTTTGGTGACTATGTGGGAAGATGTAACTCCTGATTTAGGGCT
This sequence comes from Morus bassanus, assembly GCA_031468815.1. Lineage (NCBI taxonomy): Eukaryota > Metazoa > Chordata > Aves > Suliformes > Sulidae > Morus > Morus bassanus. Next base: position 129,444,552 of record CM062568.1, on the reverse strand, counting down.
CTGTTCAGCAGTACTTACTCTCCAGGTGGGACTCCTGGGGCATCCCTCACTGCAGAGAAGAGCTGGGGCTGGGCTGCTGCGAGCCCGTGCGTTGACGAGGCACCGGGCGTGCACGCAGGCTGCGCAGTGGCCCCCGGCTCGCCAGTCCCTGTGCGGTCCCTGTGCCCATGCCATCGAAGGTGTGCGGTGCCTGCAACCCGGACACTGTCAAGGGAAGTATCCCTCTTGCTTCAGCGCCACGTGATGGGGCTGGTGCCTCTCAAAGGCAGCCGCACAGCTCCGCAGCCCTCCATCTCTCCTACCCCGGCAGCAGGAGGCTGTGCGGCCCTGGCTCAGATCTGGCCAAAGCTCTCAAACCATTGGGAAGCATTACTCCTGCTCCTAGAAACAAGCTGGTTTTGCAGGGTTGAAATGTGAAAGGCAAGGGAGAAAAGCATCCTTTGCAGCACTTAGTTGACATTCTCATTGATCTCAGTGATTTTGTGTCAGCGGAATGGTAGGAGTTGGCCTCCATGCTAGAGCCTTACCTGGGCGAGTGGACATCTCTCAATGGGTTTTATTAATATTATTATTACAGGGCCTGCAGCATATTAAGAGCCTGCCAGGATGCAGCACTCCCTTTCTTGAAGCTTCAGTCGCGTCAGGGGAGACGTCAGGGAGCGGGTAGGGTGCCGCAGCCAGTAGCAGCAAGGCGCGGAGGCATGAGTGCCGAGGACTTGGCAGCATCGCGAGGGCAGGGGGTGGTTTGCTCCTTGTTAGGGGTGCCCCCCCCCCCCCCCCCCAGGGCGTGTGCAGGATAGGTGAGCTTCAAACAGGGCAGCAGGAAAGCTCTTGAGGAGAAAGATGACGGTGAATGCTAGGCTGAAGGGCAAAATAAATTACAGCAAACAAACCAGAAAAACAGTCCTTAAAAGCACTGGACTCAGCTTGGAGGCCATCCCTGCCTTGGCGTCCAAGGAGGACGTACGAGCACAGTGTGGAAAGGGGATGGGGAGGATCCCCAGCTGCATGGCTTTTATTAGGGTTCATCAAGCACCTTTTAATGAACAGCCAAACTACCAGGGATCAGATGAAAGAGGAGGCAAGGTGTAAATGAGAAAGAAGCTGGGGGAGCGAGAGGCAATGGTGAGGGGGCTGTGGCCATGCAGTGCTAGAAGCAGGATGAGGAGAGCCACAGGTGGGGGACACAATTAAAGAGCTGAGCCAAAGCCAACGAGCTGCGTCTCCGGCTCATGCCAAGCTGCTTGCAGAGTCCCCAGCCTAGCTGCTGAGCATCCTTCTGGGATTTTTAATTCACCAAAGACAGAGGGACCCCATCTGCGAGCTAGGTCAGGCTCGTGAGGCTCCTCTGCCTGAACAGGGCTGTTCTTGCAAGGGGATGTGCCGTGGGGCTCACTGAGCTTTCACTAGCAAGGGGGAAACCCCCTGGATACAGACCCTCGCTTTGAAGGGTCCACGTGCACTGGTCTCGAGGCAAAGTATCCTAAAATTGGGACGTGAGGGATGCATCTATGTGAGGAGGCAGCTGTACCTGCAAATGGCTGACACTCTGGTACTTCAGAGCGGCGGCTCTTCCGGCATCGTATGCTTGTCTCTGTGTGGGTTTTTGCTGACGGGTACGATATATGCATACAAAGTATTTTGTTATTGTTATTATTACCCAAAGTTATGGATCAGCTTGAGAAACTCAAATGCAGTAAATCACTGGGACTGGGGTAGCATTAGTCTCAGGGCTCTGAAGTAAATAATGCATGAAATACACTGACAGCAGTGTCTGATGGATCCTTATAAACAGCATCTCTCTAACGAGTGCAGAGCTGCTAATAGCAGGGCCAGATTCAGGGGAAAAATGCTGAAATCTCTCCACATTCGGGCAAGATGGTGCAGAGGGGCGAACAGTGCCCCTTCCTTGCCCCAAGGACCAGCGAGTGATTTTAGAAGGGGGATGGCAGTTGAGAGGGTCAAGAACAGGGATGGCAGCTCTGTATCCAGCTGTGACGTGGACTTCATGGCCAAGTTGCTCTCCCTTCTTCCCTGCTTGCAGGGTGAAGGTGCTGAAGGGCTGTCTCCAGCCTTCTCTGCCTTCGCCCTGGTGCAGAGTGCTTTGAGATCTTCAGAGAGGGATCACTCCAGGCATGCTAAGTACTATTTTTTTAATAATCGAAAGACATCCTGGGAATTATAGATCTATGAGCTCTCTTTCAGTTCCAGCCAAACTGATTGTGAGGCTAATTAAAGACAGCCTGGTACAACGTTTGGGTAAGTATAACATGACAGGGTCAATCCAGTATGGCTTCTGGAAAAGAAAATTGTGCCTTTTTGAGCTGCAAGTGGGTTTTTTTTTGGTTTTTTTTTTTTTTTTTACAGTTTAATAAAATAAGATAAAGGTGATCCCCAGCAGACATAATGTACTTTGATTTTCATAAAGCCTTTGATAAGGCCTTTGACACAAAATTATGAAAGGACATAAATAGCCGTGGGAGAAGGGGCAAGGCCTTGTCATGGATTAAAACCCAGCTGAGCGTTCGTAAGCAAAGAATAGTTGCTCCTTCGTGTGGAGAGATAGTGGGAGTCAGTACACACCATGGAAGTGTTCAGTCCGCCCTGTGCTGTGTGGCTGGCATGTTGGTACTTTGGCGATAACTCCTGGTTTGACTGGTAAGAAATGCAGCAGGGTTGTCAAAAGCTGTAGGAGATGTTGAGAGCGGGCCCACCCCATCACATCCTCTGCAGACTCGCTGCATGGACCGTGGAGAGGCAGCAGGACCTGCTCCCGGGACTTGGCCTGGCTGCTCCAAGGTCTTCTCCCTGGGGCCAGGTCCTCCCCCTGCCCCAGAGCCACTCGCCTCTGTGGGATCTTCCCCCCATCTTGCCGACCAAAGGCGGGTGCGGGCTGCTGCCTCTGTGAGTCAGCAGGATTTAAAGGCACCATGGGGACAGGGCAGCAGGATGACAGATGAGCTATAACGTGGATGAGCGTATGGTAATGCAGACTGCAAAAATAGTCTCCACTTCAGCTGTACAGTGATGAGCGCTGAGCTCCCGGGCTCCTTGGAGGGAAAAGATTGGGAGTCATGGTGAGTAACTCGATAAAAGCTTCTTCAGTGGGTAGCGTCAATTCCAAAAGTGTAGAGGATGCTTGGTTGCCTTTAAGGGACAGGAAAACAATAGGGAATATGTTATAAAAAATGACATTATCTTGAACACTGGCTACACCCTCATTTAAGACAGCGTGTAGAATTACCAGAGGGCTGTGAAGCATGGTTAGTAATCTTGCGAGATTTACCTACAAGGAGGCAGTCAGTTGGACTGAACAGGGTTTTTTTTTCACTGTAGCGAGCTCACAAAAACGTGCAAGCGCCATTTCCCTCCCGTAGCTCTCTCATCTCCTGTCTTGCCGCCGTGCCCTCTACCGTCCCTGAGCACGCACTGCCTCCGCTCGCTCCTGGCCTGCTCCGGGAGATGGCAAGCACCAGCCATTCGCAGCCTCCCTGAAGAGACACGCTAAAGGCTTATAATTGAGTTATTTACACTAATGAAGGGTGCAGTGAAAACTGATCAGTCCCTCCTTTTTCTGTCCTCCTGTAATACTAGAACAAGAGGTCACTTGGAGATGCTAATGGTGGCTTAATTTAGATCACATGAAAGGAGACACTTTTTCACACAGCAGGTAGTCAGTCTGTGAAATCCACACTGCCTCCAGAGGTCGGAGAGTCACACACTGCAGAAGGATTTGTGAAGTTTCTGGGTAATTTTTTGAACAATAATAAGTATTATTGCTGAGGATGCAGTAGCACACTGGGGACCCCGGTCAGGAGGAACCCACTGTGAATAGTGCAGTGCCTGCCCAAAGCAGAAGCCAGCACTGGCCCCGATTGCTTTAGTTTCAGTAGCCAAAGAAAGCTGGTGTTGGTTTGGTTAGATGCTGGAGGGGCCATGGTAAAAGAGCCACACCCAAGCTCAAGCCCTCTGTATTGCGTTTTCGTGTTCCTTCTCCTGCACCACCTCTATAACTTCAACATCAAGAGAGCATTTCCCCTCCCCTGGTGTCATGAGAGCTCTGCTTTCCAGCTGTAAATCAGAGCCGTTCACTCTGATTTTAAAAGGGGGAGGGACGGACAGAAAGCCCACAGCTGCCTTTATCCTGGAGGAGTCTTCCCATGATCTGCAGTGCTCTGGGTGAAGCTTGGGTGAGCTGCCCTGGGGTACAACCTCACCTGCACTTCTGGCCCTTTTCCTGGGTCTCTTGAACAGGATGTCTCCAGTCTGGTGGCTTCGCCACTCCTACAGTCGGTTCTTGGCATGCTCCTGCTCTTCCCATGCATTGCCTGTGGCATCGTAAGCTACTTAGCAAGTCTGACTGGACGTGGGTATTGGTGGATTTTCCCTGTGGGCTGCATAGGCCTGTGGATTATGATAGCGTTGAAGAACCATAAACATGTAAAGGTGTTTAAGTTTACCAGCAAGACCAAAGCATAACAGAACAGGGGAAAATATTTTCAAAGCCATCCCTGCCTCTATACCCATGTTTGTCTGACTTGGAGTCCTAGAAAGGCCTTTAGGCCCAGGAGGTTTGGGACTCAGTCTGTTGCTACTATATTTTTTCCTGCTGATAAATCCTGCTCAAGTCCTTTTGTCCCTCCGTTGACATTTTGACAACTGGGGCTGTCTAGACTCAGTGTAGAGAGCTTTGCAGGGGATTGAGCCAGGACACCAGGACTCCTTGCATTGTCTTTGACTCTGCTGCAAAACGACTATAAGGAATAGGCTTTTGAGTGCATTTCCTTGTAGGTAGCTGCTGAATCAACTCGGTATGTGTACAAAGAGATCATCATCCTCTTGAGGGATGGTCTTCAGAAACTCTCACAGGCATCTCTCATTCTAGCATTGTCGCAGCAGGTCTCCAACTATCCCACCTGCTTTTCCCCTTCTCACTGTTTGCTACTGCTTCGGTAGCTGCCTGTGTTTAAATATGCCAACCTGGGTTTTTTTCCCTGTTCTTGTTTCCTGTGTTCCTCTAACAAGCAGATTGCAACAGAACAAACAAGCAAGGCAGGAGCGCTCCAGGCGAAAGGGGTGTTTTGTGTTTGATTTGAATACATACATATTTTTCTTGGTTAAAACTTGTGATACTCATCAAACACATACAGGAACACTGTGAATAAGACCTTTCTCTTTCTTCCTCTCTGACATGCACACCGTGTCTCATACGAGCAGCTTCTCATTTTCACTCTTGCTGTCTGATTCTCTGCAAAGCACAGTCTCTCTTGTATCCTTGCATGCATGTTCAATAGTCTCAGCCACACTCCTGCTCTGTCGTGTACACAGAACCACCTTCTCATCTCAGCAGACCCCAGCTCCTGTGCACTCTCACAGACAATATATGCACACATGCACAGCCACCTATGCGCTTGCAAAGGCTTTATTACCAAGAGGAAAATTGCTTTCAAATATACTGGGACTGGATGTAACTACAGTGATGACGGGGAGAGAGGGGAGTGAGAAGGGGCTGGGACATTGTATAGTCTCTTTGCCCTTTGGAGACATGAAGAATAACTAAGGTAGAGGGGAGAACGTTGTCCCTGGGTCCTCATCCCCTCTGCCATGCACAGACAGGCACCGAGCATCACTCATTCGCATCCTCTCATGTGCAAACTTTTACCTCTCTCCCTTAAAGTTTGTCTGTTGCCCTTCCTCGTGCATCCTTCCCTCTCCTTTTTGCCTGTCTGTCAGGTCCTGATCACATCACTGTCATGGCTGCTATGATATCAGCATTTTCTGACAGGTGTATATGCTTCTGTCACTTCCAGCAAAGCTCTTTAGCACCCAGTCTGCCTTCGGATCTGAGCCAAGGTAGCACTACTGGAAAGAACAGTCAACGGTATCTCATATTTCTAAATGCAGAAGATTACAGTCCCACTAGAGCTGACTGCATGTTTTCAGGATATCCCACTTTCAAATAAGACCTTAAAACCAGCATTTTGTCTTTATGAGGACTGAGTTTCGCTGCTGTCCAGAAAAGGGAAGAACTCTAGGCATTTCTCTCATGAAAGCCCAAAGGTCTTCTCCCTCTTCCTCTGAGGCAGGCTCTGTATTTGGCCTCCTGGAGCAGGCTACTGCATGCAGGGTGCTAATTTCAAAAATTACTTCAATTTTCTGCCACCCCAAGCTTCCAGTGCAGCCCAAGGCACCAAGCACTTGATTCCCAGCTGCATGGCAGGGACAGCCATGTGGCCTCTCCTGACAAGGGGGAATGAAAACATATCGGTCGCCATGATGGTGGCCATGACGTGCTTCAGAGCACGCTGTTTTAGGCCCTTTGTCTGGGAAACGGCCGTGCGCCTCCGTAGGGGCTGTGAGCAGCTCGGAACATGCACGATTTGGGAGAAATTTCAGGTTTTCCAATTACTGTAGCAATGGCTGGTAACCTTCCAGTGAAGAGCCGCTGGAGCACAGTGTTCCCATGGCTCCTGCTGGGTTCAGCCGGTGGTTGTGTTTGAACTGGCACCAGGCAAGCTAGGAAGCAAAGAGATTATTAATAGGGAACACAAGGAAGAGGAAAGGTGTTTAAAGAGTTCCCGCTTCGCATGTGTAATTCAGGAGCTACCCTTCTGTAGTTCCCCAAACCAGTGCCCAAATCCAATGGCTAACTTCTCAGAAGCATAACTCGTTAAGCTTTAGTAGACTGTAAGATAAGGACCGTGCTTGCGTAAGGCCATCAAGCACTGATATTGACTCTCCAGGACATTTTTAAGGCTATTTATATCACAATAAAGCCATTTTATTAGCATCATCAATCAAGAGAGACCGCATTTTGGCCTGGAAATTATTCTGCTTGAGTTTCTAGAAAGGAGAAGGGTGACTAATTACAGGATGCATTATCTTCAATCTCATTTGAAATCTCCTAATTGAAGCCACATATGAGTGCAGTTTATTGCTTCTAAAATAGATGGCAGGGGCATTGCTAATGTACCTATGGCAAGTACAACCAGTTAACAGAGAGGTGAAGACTGGTTTTTCAGTAGGTAACACGGCTGTGGCAGGAGCTGTCCCTGTCCATGTCTGGGTGAGCAGCTGGTTCCTGGCACGTGCTTTTATCTGAAGCTTATGCCTTACACTGAGCTGAGCTTGGGGTACTTGGCATCTGCGGTTCATCTCAGCTGGCAGCGTCTGCCATCGGGAACCAGCCGATCCCACTGGTAGCATCAGGTGTCTTGACAGGGTGTATCTGCTCCCGCAGTGGGGCTGGGGCCTGTGTGCGGGTGGCTGAGAGCTGGTAACTGAGTCTTGGTCAAGCGGAGTGCTAAAGCTTCCTGGCTCAGGGCTTGCACGTAGCTGGAGTCGCTGCTTAGGTGGCGGGGGTGTTTTTGCAGCTCTCCTCCAGGGTTTTGCTGGCCCCTGTACTGCTTTTCTGCTGTCAGCTCAGCGCATGGGAGCAGACTTGCAGGAGCAGTGGTTACTCAGGTAAGGAGAGTGTAGCTTAACAGTGCCTGCGGGGGCCTCTGAGACTGAGTAATAGCAGGACTTGAAAGCTGTTACAGATATTTGATAATTAATTGGCTGGGAAATCAGTTTATTTTAACGACTCCAGTTAAATAAAGAAGAGAGATAAAAGGACTGCAAGTTCCTGTGGTGCTAAACTACTTTCAGGGACAGAGAAAGCCCATTACATGTCTACTTTTAGGCCAACAGGGCCTTTTAGTTCTTGCGAAGGCTATTCTGAAAGGTGGTTGAAATCTTTATCTTCCTTGAATCCCAGCAGTCTGGGTTTAAGACAAGAGAGGCTGAAGAGTGGTTTATTACTATGGATCCATCAGGCAGAGGGGGACAGGGGAGTCGAGCTGCTGCCGTAACCTCATGCTTCACCTCTGGCCAGATACTTACTGCAGAGCGGTTCCAGTTGTGGTTTATCACCATTTTATACTGCTCTAGTGGGAGCAATGCATGTAGCTCGGTTAACCTCACTTGTCTTTCCAAGTACTGGCTGATCACACACACATACGCACACACGAGGTAGCATCATGGGGAGAAGACCTGTAATAGCCTGGCATGAATGAATAATTTTGGGTGCTTTCCCTACCTCTCAGTGGCTGGCCAGGACTGACCCTCTTTTCCTAGCCTAAGAACGGAACAAAGTGTAAAGTCAGGAGGGGTTGGTGTCAGGTCCATTTGAGTTCAGGGTCTCTTATTTTCCAGCTTATTGGAGGTTTCGTTGTTCAGTGGGTAGATCTGTTCCTTGAAGAAAAAATGTGCACCCTGTTCCTGGCCAAAGAGAGAGGGCTTCACTGAGAGCTCACGATGAAGGTTTTGGAGGGTCCCATTGTTTTGGCCTTTATATGTGTCTGTAGGAAGATGTTTTGTGTGTGACAGTGCATATTAGAGACCTCAGCAGCAATGCTGAAAGAGAACAGGATCTATTCCATGCTGCATTTGTGCTTTGGATGTGAACTTTCATCTCAAGCCAGAATATCTTGCCCTGAGGGCTGTACGGCAAGTGTGGATATATGAACAGTGTTCCCACTGCAGTCATATTTGTCAGAGTCTGCAAAGAGCCTGCAACACCATCTGTTTCAGTGAGCAGATAAGGGATTAAACTGCAGGAATCACAAGATCTCTACAATACATGAGAGCAGGCCAGACCATCACAGCACAGCTTCTTTTTTTGTAAGCTAAGGGTAAGTTTAACATCCTCTCATTTACAGTTTAATGTCAAAATTAACTAGTGTTTCACTCCTGTCTCACAAATCCCAAACTGTTCTCACTGCCCTCAGTGCTGGTGCTTACCCTACTGCAGATTCAAACTCAGTGCAGCTCCCCACGCCCCCCCCCCAACTGAAACTTTAAAAGAACAAAAAAAAAATTAAAAGAAACCCTTCAGTCTGGTGGAGGTACAGCAGGACCTCTCTTCTGCTGCCCTGGAGCACTGGAAATTGAGCACCTTCACAGGGGAATTTAGGTCTCGATTGTCCCCCCAAGGCTGTGACGTCCTGTGTAAGTGTCAGGTGGGCATGAAGTCATCTCCCCTGCACGGCTGATGGGAGTCTACCTCTAGCCAAGTGTAAACTCAGAGCAGGCTACAAATCTCATCTTTTAAACATTCCCTGGATGTGAAACCTCCTGCCAGCTGGAGCTGCTTTTAGCTGAGCAGACTGAAGTGCTGTATTTAATGAATTCATTTAGAGTCTGGTGCAAGGAAGCAGGGCTGATCCTTATCTAGTGTAAATCTAGGCTTCCCCATTTACTTTAGTGGCACCTTGTTGACCCTTGATTCAGGCCAGCTGAAGCTGCAGTTTGGGGTCTCTCTGTACAGGACTGGACTTGTGGACATTATTTAGAGCAAGTGACCTGCCAGAAGAACAGAAGTAGGAATCCAGCCTCGGACCAGCCATGGCCCACGTGAGCAGCCTTAGAACCAGCAGTGTCAGAAACTAAACTACCAGTTAGACAGCTGTACAGGAGGGAACTCTGTGGGGAAACAGTTTATCCGTACTGTGGATAAGCTGTGCATGGGGGAGAGGTTTTGTTTCACAGCAGGCTCTTGGGAGAAGAGGCAGGGATGTCAGTAGATCCAGGTAAGATATCCCTGGGTAAACACTTCCAGGAGGATTAAGCAACATTGTCTTCGCTAAGAAATGAAAAAGGTTTACGTTCTGTGTTCCAGCCAATTTATGCAGCTTGTTTCACCAGTGCCAGAAGACTGCAGGTCAGAAAGTGCAGCAGTAGTCAGAGCAGTCTCTGCGGTTATGCCTGCACTGCTTTTGGTAGCTGGGCTGGAGCTCAGGCTCCAGAGCACAGAGCCGAGTGGCCCAAGCCAGTTGCCTTCGAATTGTGGGGAAGAAGAGCTTGTGCTCCAGCCAATACTTTCTCTGCTGGTTGCATGTCCCTGGGCAGATCCCAGTTAGAGAGAAAGAAAAGCATGGTCTCTCGCAGTAGTGCTTGGATGGGCATGCCTGGAGGTGGCACCTGGGTTTGTGAAGACTGTTTTGCAGCCATCGCTGCCCGCCTCTCGCTCCCCCCATGCAACCAATACACACCAAAGTTCCACGTGAGACAGGTCAGGTCTATCAGGTTTTGTTTCCGGGTGTAAAATTATTTTATTGTTTGACTCTGCACAATCTATTTCTTTCCTTCTCCAGTGTCTCCGTATGTGTAAAACAGGCATCATTACACTTCTCCTCCACAAAGCGCAAGAGCTCTGGTTCCACAGTGCTCAGTCCCTTTGACAAAAACACTGATGTTCAGCGTGTGCTGAGTTGCCTTGCAAGACCACATCCTGCAAGGGTCTCAGAAGAAAGACAGCACAAGATACTATTATGGTTAGTAGGATGGCATGGAGATGAAGCTGCGGGAATTACTCCTGCTCCCCTTTAACAATGAGTTGTACCTTCCTCCCCTTCTGTTTCCGAACATGAGGTTTTAAGCCAGCTCCTGGCTTTCATGCCAACAGCAGAAACTCTGTCAAATATATCTTGACATTTCTTTTTTTCCACTTCCCCCTCTCCTCTGCTCTTTATTTATTTATAAACGTCCTCCTCTGCAAGGCGTATTGTGCTTGTGGGGATAAAGGTAAGCTCAGATCAAAGCTCTTGGGACTTCTCCCTCCCAGCACCTTCTCTTTTCTGCCTTCCCTGCAAGTTTGGTGGTGGACAGAAGTGGTGCATTAGGGAAAGACAAAATTTAGCAAAGCTGCAAATAAAGGAAAGAAAGCAGAGTCAAGCATTGCCTAGCTGTTACAACTTTGCTGTGCTTTCCACTTAAATGAGTTCTTCAACGCACAAGATAAATACAGCATGCGAGTCTGAAGTTTGTAGCACTTTGTTCTATGATTGTAAAACACCCGTGGGACAGATTTTCAGAAGCATGTCATTTTAGGCAGCAAGAGAAGTGCTATATTGGTAAAGGAGCTCACTGTGCCAAACGCTGTTTTGAAAATTTGGTTCTTGTGTGTTACTCTGGGAGCTGGTAGGCCAAAAAGCAGTTTGACAAATCTGGTCTTGATTTCCATGCTAAGCACTTCGAGAAATCAGGCTTCACCTGCAACTTCTAAGGAGGGCCTGGCAACTTTAAGTGCAGTGCATTTGGGATGTGACCATATGCCAATGGCTTTTGCAAATAATAACACATTTAATCTTTGTTTCAGTAGTTTTTAACCTGTCTGTGGATGGCTTCTAATAGGTCCAGTTTATGAAAACAAGACCATACCTGTGCCAGTTAATTCCAGTACAGTATACAGAGGTCTAAGGTCTTGCCGAGAAATATTTAGCTGTATGTGAAAATAGCCATAAAAACATTGCTTTGTCTGAAAGAAACTTGTGAGAGGAGTTGTCTTCTTCTGACATATTGCTGAACTCTGCCAGGTAGGTGGTGAAAGTAATAAGGCCAGGTCATTGTAGTTTGTTCTCCCTGCAGCCACTGTGAAGCTGTTCCCCGCACAGCTTACACATCCTCTGGTCCTCAGCCCAACTTTGTTCTCATCATCTGAAACAATAGGAGCTTCCTTGCTTTCCTTGGGAGACTTTTCACGAGACTAGCACTTGTAGATGACAAAAAGTTTTCCCTCATTTGAACAGACTTATTTCTCTTCTTTTTCTGACCCGTTACTCCTTTCTAGACCCCTACACATCTTGCTAAATAATTCCTCTCTTTCCTTGGTGCTTTCAGCTTTCAAAGAGGTATAGCTTGTCAGCATGTCCCTTTTAAGTCCTCTCTTAGTCAAGTTATACATATTTAATGTTTTTAAGCTTCCCTTAGATGCTGATCCCTTTCCAGCCCTTGATGGATTTTGTTGTTGCTTGCTTCTGAATTCCCTCCAATTTCCCCATATCATTCTGGTAACAAGGTGCCTGGGATTGACTGCACCGGTCCAGGTGCGCTCAGTATTTGGTGGCAGTTGGTTTTGGGTGGAATTAAAAAGAGAAGCAGCAGAATCTCTCAAAGGGAATCTGCTTCGTGGTCTCCTCTCTGAAAGCATTATTTCACGATGGTATTTCGGGACTGGCTTTAGATATGGAAATGAGAGCGTGTGTCTTGCTCAGAAGCTGTTTTCTGCTTTCAAGTGGGAGAGAGATGGAAAAGGGGAAGAGGGGTTAAGCTCCTCAAAGGCTTTGTCTACATTAGGCTTTTTTCTTCATGTTTCCTACTGTTGCTTGCACGGATGTAGCTCAATCCACAGTGGCACTGATGACAGCTCTGGCACAGGCAGGGAAGCTAACATGTTTTGCTACACATCGTCTCCGCAATCTCTACAAGCCCTGACTCTACCAGCGGTGCTGCAGCAGTGGGAGCTGAGGAGGGAAAAGGTCAGCTGTAAATAATAACTAGAGTGTTTGCACATCAAGGAGGTGTCCCTCGTTGAAATGCAGCAGCTGGGAGTGAGCAGGCAGAATGGGCCCACTTTCTCATTCATCATGAAATGCCACCCTTCACAGTCAGCTGCTGGCGGTCTGAGGGCAATGCTTGGAAGGGAAGATGATAACTTCGTTAAGCGACCTCTGACACAAGAAGGGAAAGTTAAGTCTATTTTTCCTAATATTGCTCCCATTCTCACTCTGATCTGCCTCTCCAAAGAATTTCAAGACTGATTCCTCCTTTGCACGGGTCCTTCCCTCCCACCCGCCCAGGACGAGGACTAATGCTTCAGATGCGATATTCTCTTTTCCCTTTTGGAGAAGGAACAGTATGAGATGAAATGGACATTAGGGTCCACGGAATAAAAAGCACATTCCTGGGTTTCAGGTAGTGTGCTCCTCAGGTATTGAAAGGAACTATTTCATATAGTACAAAACACAGGGGACACCTACCAGTTTCACACAACACTTAAATCTGATATTCTTTCACAGCCTTGTACCAATTAAGGGTTAACCTATGAAGTTCTCAGCCAGAAAGTGTCACCAAGATGAGGATGTTAATAAGTTTAAAAAAAGAAAAAGGGGGCAGGGGGTTGAGAAATGCCTGGGGATAAGAAAGGCAGAGTACAAACTTAGAAGGTGGAATGCAAGCTGTAATTCAGAGAGGAGGCCAACTTACATTTGCTTGGGGCTAGATTAATAGGCTTTTACGGCTGGGAAGGATCATGAAATTATGTAGATGGTGATTTACATTGTCCTTTTAGGAGGTATTCCACCTTTCTTTGAAACATCTGTCATTAATAATGGAAGGGTGGTCACTGGACCATGTGGCCCAGTGCTCAGACCTTGTGATACCCATTCACTGCTGCTACCATTCCCATTCCTTCCCCGAATGTTCAGGTGTGGACATCTGGGCACTTTGTTCCTCCTGCCTCCATGGAGAGGCACTGCCACTGCAGATGCATCGGTCACTCCAGTACAGCCAAGCAGTCACTAGCCTAGCAGGTGTTGAGGCGGGTGGCCAACATCAGTCCCTGACAAGCCTTTGGCCCCAATCTGATTGTCTGTTTGGCTTTATTTTCCCACGTCAGAAACCTTCCCAGAGGCGATACATGGCTTCGAGCCACCTGGCAGTCAGCTCTTCCTGACCCATCGAAGGCTGCTGCCAGTCCTGTGGGCATGCCCCTCGTTTGCAACAGCCCCGGGGGCACGTGCTGATGCTGTCACGTGGCTGTGTGGGATGGCGTGTACGGAGCCTCGCCTTTTGGGATTGGGCCATGGCACCACCGCATCAATCACAAGGACTGTTGTGTAGGCTTACACGTGCCTCTGCTTGTGAGACTGTGAGAGGGAGAGTCAGTGAACCTCCTTCTCACCTCTTTTCTATACAAAATACGTGAGGTGATGCTGCAAAGCTCCAGTCTTAATTATTTTAATCTTAAGTTTTGTAGTCTCCTTCCGTGAGCAAACCACTGGAATCCATAAGCTGGGAAGTGCTATTTGCAGTGCCACATGTCTCTTCAGCTGCAACGAGTTGATTTGCCAATCTCCCCCTTGCTCTGTGAAGGCCTCTGGTGATACCTCCTGCATTTTTAGCCTGTGACTGGGGCAGGAGGAAGGGACCTGAGATCACACAAAATGCTTTGAAGCTCCTCTAGCATCACTCTACCATTCCCTCTTGTGTTTGCACTCTCTCTCTTCTGCACCCACTCTCTCCTGACCTGCCTGCACTCAGTTTCTCTCTGTTTCCCCCTCTTTCAGAGCTGCCCTTTGCATTACTAATCTGTGGCATTATCTCATTCTCCGCTAGCTGTGCCGGCTGCCTTGATGTTTCTCGACAGCTTTTGCCTCTCCCCCCTCCCTTTCTCTCCCCCTCCTTGCCACCCCATGATGTAGCATTGCCTTTCTCCATCTGCCCGATTGTCTCTCCGCTTTTTATCTGGGTGCTGGAGCTCCAGGTGCTGTCATTCTCCGCGACAGCACAGAATGTTTCAGATTGCCTCTGCGGCTGGATAATTACCAGATACAGAGTCACGTGGACTTCCCAGCCAAACCCTCCCTCCCCTCCTGTCAGAGGAGGAGATCACATCTCTGAAATGCACTTTTTTTTTTTTTTTTTTTTTTTTTTTAAGAAATTCAAGAGAAAAGTTTGGAAGTAGTTTTTCTGGATTTACCTAGTGGTGAGCACATGAAAGTTACCTACAAGGCACTGGGGGTTCAGGTAGAAGAAATAGGTGATTTCCAGTACTGAAGTTTGTGAAGGAAAATAAAGGGGATGATAGTCTGTATGGGTGCCTTATTAGTGCTTCCATTCCTATTTCTGGTGTATCCCTCAACCAGAAAAAAAGGTCCTCATCAGTAGGTGTTTGGTTTCTGGTCCTTTTACAAATTTAGCATAAAAGCCAATATCCAGTTCCCATAAGTGACTAATTACTATTGTCTTTCAGTGAACTTTAGTTCCGAAGTGACCTCAGGTAATTTTTAAATGTCAGCCCATGTCTTAGTGATAGCAAAAGCACAGGGTCCTTAGTGTAAGGGCAGCGCAACCAGAAGGCAAATCAGCTGGTAATGTTTCCCAGTGCCATTCAGGATCATCTCCGCTATCCCCTCGCTTCCCCTTTTGACGGTGCAGGAGCCTTGTGATGCTACAGGGCTTGCAGACAGCAGAGCGTGGCATACACTCCTGGTTGGACATTTCACTAAGGCTGTGTGATCAATAGCTGATTAGCATCACCTAATCATGCTGGATCAGAGCCAGGTTTCTGGCTGGACTGAAAAGGGACACTTGATGAGTCCTCAGCTAACACAAAAGGGAAAGAGGGAGCTCAGGGTCTGTTTCCTCAGCAATCTCATCCTCTTGACTGATCTCAGTGGGAGACCCTGATGCAAGATGTCAGAGCATTTGGTATTTCTGCACGCATCAGCCAGAGAGCAGTATATCTGGAGATATGGAGACAGTCACTCCAGATATGCATCTTGGAGTGGGTAAAGAGCCATCCAAGGGTTTTCTGCCTACGCTGTAAAGAAATTGAGGGTTTTTCCTCAGTCTGGTGGGATATAGGAAAACCTGGCACCATGGTGGTAGACCTTGGTCTGTGGCTTTTTCTGTATTTTGAAGTTTTAAACTTTGCTGGGATGTGGCTGGGATGGAGTTAACTTTGTTCATAGCAGCTCATATTGATACTGTTAAGAAGGTACATCTGCTGGAATAGATGTGGACTGAAGTTGTTTATGCAGGTATACTGATCCCCAGAAGATGGGAAGAACAATAAATCATGCCAGTACAAATTCTTTTATTCTGTTATAGTTACATCCACCCCGGGAGAATACTGGCATAACAAATACTATAATTTTGGGCTTGATTTCTGTTTTTTTCTCCACAAACAGGAACCTATACTCTTAAATAGTAATTTTAACAGAAAGAAAACCCATGTGACACCAGCTGTGTGTCTACTAGTGAGAGCCCATGCAGCTAGCTGTCTTTTTAGGCTAGTGTATTTTTGGTGAATTCTCTCAGGTTTCATTTTCCATGCGTATCACATGGACTGGGAGACTAGGATGCTCACAGCACATGAACAGTTCTGCACTGATAGTCATATTCACTGCTTGCAATTCTTTTTGCTTTCATTAAAAAGAGTTGATGGGAGAGAGAGTGAGATAGGAACATTTCTGTACAAGGCACTGGGGAGTCCTCATCTAGAAAGCTGGGTATGAATTCTGGTCACGAAAGAAGAATTCAAACTGGAGCAGGTGCTGGGAAGGGCTACTGGGATGTTTAGGGCAATGGAGAGTCTATCATACAAGAAAAAACTAGGAGAGTTTGGCTTGTTGAGCCCAGCAAAATGAAGGCTGAGAGGGAATATGATTGCTCTCTGTGAACATGCTGGAAGATAAGCACCCGGGAGAGAGAAGAGCTATTTAAGCTAAAGGATGGTGTTGGTGTGAGAGGGAATGGATATAAACCAGCCATGAATAAATCTAGACTTAGAATTAGGAAAAAAGTTTCTAATCAGCAGAGCAGAAAGACTTTGAACAGCCTGCCGTACGAAGCAGGGGGAGGGTACCCCCCACCAGCACTAGGCTTAAGTGGAAATGAAGTACATCTCTGAAAAAAGATGATAAGGTACAAGCTGGCTGTGCCAGCAGAGGCCAGGGCTCCCTGACCCAGGAAGCCCATCCGAGCCTCGCGCTCCCAAAGTGGCAATTTACTAAAGAGGATGAGCAGAAGTGCAAGCATCCTCTCAGCCCCGCACCGCCCCAACAGGGGGATGGCCCAGAATTGTCACCTAAGTGCTGAGATATCCAGGGAGCTGCAGACAGGTGCGACAAGCAAGGTCACAGCATAATATGGCTGAAAGAAAGCGTGGGCTGAACAGATGCGGCAGTTTCCCCCTCCTGCCAGTTTTCCAGTGCAGGACTGGCTTTAAGCTGTAGTTTTCTAAATCCCCCCGAGGGCCTCTGTTATGCTGGCAGTGGTGCCTCAGGAGCTATTTATGCCACATTTTGGGAATCCATCCTGCTTCAGCACAGCATTCAGTCTCAAACAGTGACCCTGCTGTGGGTCATGGCACATCAGGAAAGGAGCAGCAGCTGGACGAGGCTGGGGAAAGAGAGGAGCAGCGGCAGCAGGGAGAAGGAGAAGTTTGAGCAACACCTCCCGCCCATAAGTATTCAAATTCCATAAAATAAGGCTTTTGGTGCTTGGCTGAAAGGAGGTTTCAGACGCTCACTTGATGCAGTCTCCCACTGCCATCCACTTCGGGGGCCCTTGCCTTCGCAGAGATGAAGATATGTTCAGCTGTAGCTGTCTATTGTAGCATCTCCTGCTGAGGAGAGCCCGATCTGGAGCAGTGGGAGCCACCCAGGGCCAACAGCTCCTACCATACTCCTCTGAACTATGTGCTCCTCTGTGCTCTGCCAGTGTACTCCTCTGGTGGGGACTCAATACCAGGGAAGGGGAGCTGGCTGCTGCAGCGGCAGCGCTGCGTTGCTCTTGAAATGCTGGCAGGATCCGGCACTGCAGTGGCGTTGCGGGGCCTGGCTGGACTCTTCCCCTGAGCGCCCTGCCTGGGAGGGTCACGGCTGGCATGCCCATGGTCTGTCCTTAGCCCTTGCTGCCCACATCCCTGCTGGGGCACAGCGGAGGGGTCGGGCTCTTACTGCTCTCACAGTTGACTGTCGTTGAGTTAGAGTCCTTGCTTGCCACGCAGGGAAGGGCTGAAGATCATGAGAAGACAAGACAAAACAGCGCCAGCATGAGTTACCCTTGAGCTTTCCTCACAAGGCTGCAAGCAGTACTGTGTTTAACCACCGCATTAGCTTTCCAGGATCATACTTTGCAACACAATGGAGAATTCATCTTGCACGTTCAGAGCTGGCAGCCAGGAGCTGACGTTGCTTTGTGCCGAACAAGCTGTGTTTGATCCCTCTCTCTTTTCCCTCTTGCCGTTTTGCTGCCGGGAGTGGAGGGCAGCAGGGGAAGTTGTTAGCTGGATCCTGCGAGTGTGTGTGAAGTGAGAAGATTAGAGCGGACTCATCACAGAGCCGAGCAGAAGGCAGAAGATCTGCTCCAGGGTGGGTTGTGACATCCTCTGGCGGAAGGGGGTCGTGTTCCTCGGTGGGTGCAATGGGGTGGGTTCCAGGTGCTTAACTGCATGGGCAGCAGGCCGCTGAGTTTTGGCCTGCTGCACACAGATTGTCTCACAGAAGAGATGATCAAAGGGTTAATGGAGAAAAGATGATTAACGAGGAGTGTGGGAATTATGACACAGAGCTGTCGCCACAACGGGCTTTGGAGAAAGAGGGCAGAAAATGCAGTCCAAAACCACAGTCTTTATTTCTTTTTCCCCCAAATGAGGTAAGAGCTCTGGCTTGCTGGTGAAGCAGCACACCGTATTTCATTTAAACCTAGCAGCTTGCCTCTTTTCGCTAGTGGGGCTCTGGCAGAGAGCTGTGGGATTGCATCTGCTGTAAAAGAATTTATTTATTTGGAATTATAACAGCAATAAAAAAACCCCAAACAATTATCCCGGGTTCAAGGCAACCCAATACGTCATCAATAATGCTGTAAAATCCCCACTGTGTTAAAGTAATCATTTAAACAGCAGCTTTACCAGGCAGGTCCTACAGGGATTTCTTCCTGCCTCTCCATCACTGTAGGCTCTAAATATCATCCACCCCTTCCAAGCATAATTGAACTTACCCCAAAGAGACACCCCCACCCACCCACCCGAAGACAATAAAATACCCCACTCCATCTCCGTAGCCCAGGGGCGTAGCTGCTGAGCTGCTTTCTCTGAGGCAGAATGGGAAGCGCTCCCGTGAGCCCCCAGCTCTCATGCACCCTCCTCCTCACCCTGTGCAGCCCCCACCCTAGCGGTGGCACATCCAGCCTGGGGAGCCCATGCTAGGGCTTTCCGACCAAATGCTGCCTCTCAGCAGCGTGCCCGTCTGTTCGCCGGAGGGAAGGGAGGGCGGAAAGCTTAGGGGTGAGAGCCGCTGGAGTGACAGGCACAACATCAACTGCGACGAGTGTTACAGCAACATGCTGGGAAATTAATGCACTGCGTGGCGGTGCCTCGGCAGGAGGAGGAGCAGGAGTCGCGGGCGCTAGGAGTCAAGCACCAAGAAGGGAGCGAGGCAGAGCGGGCAGTGAGACCTCCAGCCTTGGTGTTTGCCGGGAGAGGAGATGCGGATGTCTGAGCCTCCCTCTCCTTTTCTTAGCTCGCCTTCCCACTTATCCATAGGAATAAACCCAAATGCTTTCAAGAGGGGGGGAAAGAAAAAAACCATCTCCTGTACCCAGGTGGAGTTTACCTTGGAGCCTGCGAAGGCAGGTTTGCAGGAGCGCTGCTTTGGCCCAGCACTGCACATTAGTCTGGCAGGTGTGGGAGGAGACGATGAGTGGCAGGGCCCACTCCTGGCTCCTGCTCTCCCCCTGCTTGCATGCTGCCTGATGTCCCCTCCCAGCCTGAAATCCAGGGGCCGGGAACGGCGGTGGGCAGCCCTCCCTCCCGTTCAAGGCGATTGTTCCTGCTGAAGGTCCCAAAGCATTTTCCTGCGGTGAAAGTGCCACCCCCTCCCTCCTGTGGCATGGCTCAGCCCTATCGTCTGCATTTTGTGCATGGGGAAACCAAGGCTGAGTGAGGCGCGCGAGGATGGCCCAAGTTCCTTTCTCCATGTCCAGGTTCCATCTGTCCTCTCCTGGCTGGTTGTTACACGGTTTTTAGGCACTGTGTGAGAGCTGGAAACACATCTGTAGCAGCTAAAAATGGTGCAGTCACTAAAAGACCTCTGGTGCCAAACTTTGCTGTGTTTGTTTACGAGAGTGAAAGGGGAGCTAAAGGGACATGGCAGCAAGATTTTTTTGTCCTTCTGCATCTGTGGTTTGAATTGGCGCTAAGATCAATAGTTCCTGAGTCCCTGCAGTGATTGTGCAAGGCATAACCATCACCACTAGCTGGTCTTCTCATTAGCTGCATCAGCAGATGTCAAGAAATTAAACCTGAAACCTTAAGGAAAAGCAAAATGGATGGATTGCAAATCATTTATTAGAGTTCACTGATGCTGATGGTAATGCTTCCAATAAGCCTAATGAAAAGCATTTGACTGTCTCTGTGAACTTGATTATTGATTATTAGTGAACGATAAGAGTCATTTGATATCTTGCTGATGCCATGCTCCTATTGCATTGCAGTTAAAATGTCAGTTAACGTGCCATTTAATATTCTATTAGTATTGAATTAGCACTTGTTACACTGTGAAAATCATCACCATAAATCCTTATTAAAGCGTGATCCATACAGCTGGGTGGCACCTCTGGCAGACTAAGAGGGTGCGTGTGTGCAGACGGACATACTGAGATGCAGCACCCATGCGGATGCATGTTTGGAGCATGCCAGCACTCGGAATTTCCACATTTGTACATTGATTCTCCCTGACAATTTGAGAGGAACAGGTATGCTGAACAGAGCAGCTCAAACCCGTTTCACTTACTCTTCCCATTTTCCTCCTTTCCCTCTCCTCTCTCCTCTTCGCTTTATTTCGGTAACACCTGCTAACTTATTTCATTTGCAAGGTCGTCTCACTGTAGCTACTGACCACTGTCCTTGGGCTGACCTTGGGGGGGTGTAGGACAGGTTATGACATGTTTTCTCTTCAGCAGAGAGGAGGGAGGGTCCTCGGGGGAGTGTCCCCTCAGGAGTGAGAGAATGAGGCTTTGCTCTGACCACGCTGCTGAGCTGTTACTGACCTGGGGGACATCGCAGGGGCATCTCTGCTACCTCCAAGCAGAGGTGTCTAATGACCAGGTGTGGGCCAGAGCCCCGGGGTGCTGCGCTGTATCACGTAGCACCGCAGCGTTGGTCCAGAAAGCAGCCCGCGGGGCTGGTGCAGTGTGCTGGATCTGCTGGTGCCCAGCACTGATAGGTGTGCCGGGGGATTTTCAGAAGTGACTAAGAAACTTCAGCTCCCACTGACTTCAACTTCAGCAGTTAATCTGCTTAGCTTCTAACTGCCATCCCCCTCAGGATTTTCACAAATCCAAGAGGTGCAGAGAGGTTCTTTGAACACCTTTGAAAAAGAGCTAACCCCCGATTCTCGGTGCCGTTACGACTCTACGCAGAAATGTGTGCACAAGAAGGCTGGCAACCCTAAGGCAGTCAGCTCTGGAGACAGTCTGGGTGTCCCCATAGGGCCACTGCTCCCAGCCCTGGGCCACAGAGCCCTCCCCGGGTCCTTGCTTCCAGGTCCCGTCACTGGTGATTACAGCCCGGGGTGGCCAGCTGAACTCAGGCACCACCACGTTGCCGTGGTGCTGGTTTCTACACGTAAGTGGCTGCTCATGGATTCCCCTGCCCCTTTCCTTTTTACAAAGAGCAGCTTTCTAAAAACAAAATGCAGATCGCAGCTGAGAGCTCACCTCGGGTTAAGTGCCTGCCTGGCCAGGACGGTGGGCTCTGGCCTGAGGGGTGAACCGTCGCTCCCCTCCCTTGGCTGGACTGCAGCGGTGCTGGCCGAGTCTATTGGGCTGCTCTCTAAAGCAAATGTTTGTCAGATCAGACAGAGCTGCTTCCAGCTTGGCCAGCAGCATGGAGTGCCTCCCATCGATGCCCACGCAGCCTGGCTTTCCTCCTGCCCACAAGTAACCCCAGAACAGCTTAGAGAGCATCCATGGGCATGCCGAAAGGGAGGGGGTGAGAGGTGCTGGCCATAATGGTAGGGTCATGTCACAAGGGACAGGAGCTGCAGTGCAGCATGAATGAAATGCATTCACGTAGAGGAACTTGGAAAATGTCTGACCCATGCTAAGAGGCTGTATAAAAGCCTACTGTCAAATATTTGCCTTATCTTGAAGCGATAATCTTTATTGTCTCTCTTTGCTCTCTCAAATGCAACACATGCATGAATAGTGGTGGGGAGAGGTGCTGGGTTATTTGGATGCTGGGAGGCTGTGGGCAGAGCTCTAAGAGGTGAAGAAGCAACAGCTCTGGAGACTGAGCTTCCCTATTTATCCACAGAGCAAACATGGTGTGAGCTGCTGCAGGGCAAACCCTCTCAGCCTGGCCCTGGTGGGTACGGCTGCCAGGGTGAAAGACAAGTTATGTCACCATGTCTTCTTCAGCCCTGGACCTCTCGAATGAGACACAGCTGAGAATGAGCAGGATGTGCCTCCTCATTGGCACCTCCTCATCTCTTCCGTGCAAACCACTTTCTGGCGGTGGGAAGTGGTACAGAGCAGATGCCTTGGCCAAAAGGCATTTGTCTTCGCAGCACCTTCACTGCTCTCTATCAAGGGGCAAAATGCTCGTCATGCAGTTGCAGTAGGGTTAGTCGGTCCTCTGCCTCGCAGTGGTTTGCAGTCGGGGATGTGGCAGTTGCTAGTCCTGCCGCCGCTCCTCTGCCTGCCGCCCCTAGCTGTTGTTCCTCCTCTCCTGGCTCACCTGGGACATGCACAGGACATGCTGAACGTGTTACAGGGATGGCAGTGACACGGCGTGGCCTTTCCTTTTCAGCCTGAAATCTGCACTTGCCCGCACAAGCGGGCAGATGGGGGGTGCATCAGCAAGGGGGGGAGGTGTTAGGAGGGTGATGTTTGAGGAGTAAATCTCTTTCCACAAAACCATTTTTTTGTCAAGGGGGTGGAGAGGGGAGCTGCCTCCCCTTGTGCTGCTGAAACTGAGGGATGGAGCAGCTTTGCCTGCAGCTGACAAAGCTGGAGCCCTGAACCTTTGCCCTCCAGGCTGGCAGGGGGCTGGGAATGTAACTTTCTTGTATACTTAACTTTAGAAGGTGAGGGAGAAGCATGGGAAGAACTCCTTCTGACCTTTCCCATTTGCAGGGTTAGAAGGGATTTGGTGACCAGGGTCTCTTGTGGCCTTCCAAAGTCATTTTTGGTGCAGGTGTAGGCCACAGACAAAAGGAAGAGAGAACAAGAGGCGTGGCTGCCCAGAATCCCATGGTTTCATGAACCAAAGGGTTCCTGAAACTCTTCAAAAAATCATTGTGAAATACATGGCCATGGGGCAGCGATGGTGAGGAGATGCTGTGGTTCTCTGGCAAGGCAGGAGTGTGCTCTGGAGTTTCTGAGCAAAGTAGTAAAGGGAAGGGACAAAATGGGGATGATTGTTAATCTCCCCCTCACCTTTCTCATCCTCTGCAGGTGTTATATAGAAGACAGAAGCTCCAAGGTGGCCTGGTTAAACCGTTCCGGCATCATTTTTGCTGGAGAGGACAAGTGGTCCCTGGATCCTCGAGTAGAGCTGGAGAAGAGAAACCCTCTGGAATACAGCCTGCGGATCCAGAAAGTGGATGTCTACGATGAGGGGTCCTATACGTGTTCAGTGCAGACACAGCATCACCCCAAGACTTCCCAGGTTTACTTGATTGTGCAAGGTAAGCAACATGCCTGAGAAGAGAGCAAAGAGTGAAAGACCCAGTGGGTGGAGAGATCTGTATCTTTCTTAGAGAAAACCCAGGGTCAGTAGCCTGTGTATCCCTTTAGTTTACAACAGGAGCCAGCGGGACTGTCCCCTTCCGCTGCAGCACGGCATGGCTTTACTCTGCTGTCAGTCTGTCCTTTCAAAAGCGGTGACAGGGCAGGGGACACCAATGACGCCAAGACATACTCTAGTATAATGCAAACCTGGCTCCTGGCTCTGGTTGTTCTGGTGCTGAGGGGAAAGCATTTGTTTATAATGACACTTGCCAGAACATCATGCTTGCCTCATCTCTTCCCAGACAGCCCTCTGGTTTCTTCACCTCCTCCTTCATTAGATTTCCTTTCTTTTTTTTTGTGTCAACAATGTACTCCGCTGTGTTTTTTGGCCTTCCGTTGTCAACTCTTTGCAAGGCTGGGGAATTAATTTTCCTGGGTGTATTTCTGTGCTGGGTCATTGGTTTGCAGGGTGCACTGTCGCTAGGCAAGTGTGAAACCTGGTACCTGAGGTAGCTGCTGCGTACCTTATGCTGCCCTCTCCTTTTTTAGCTACCCTCCTCCTGTGTGTGTTATAGGGAAGTGGAAACTTGGCAATCTGAACCATCATTGTCCTATCTGTCTGCCTGTATTCATGGTATAACAGAGAGTAAACACATTAAGGAGTTCGCCAATTACTGGTAAGGGCATTATGGAGTTTACTTGTTCCATCCTGTCCAGACCAGAATACCAAACAAGCAAGTTTAATCAGTTTTGTTTTGTTTTGCTTTTAATCTTCATGCCATTCTGTCTATCTGCCTATTTATCTAAAATATTTATAGAGCAGCTTAGATAGATAGGTATGTATGAATGTGTTCGATACATATTACAGATATGTTCAGCTTCTACATTATCATTCAGGCAGGAGTTTGTTGTTTCTCCTGATTTGTCTAGTAACCCAAAAGGCTGCGGATTTTATTTCCCCCAGCAAGTGTTTGGATCGCTCTGGATATAAAGGCACGCATGAAGGGACTCTTGCTCTTGCTGGTATTGCTCGGCAAGCTGAGGGCTAACTAGCATACTGAGTGCTTATTTGCAAGGTGAAGTCTGGACGTATGGTCAGAGGTGATGCCATGCTACATGAGAATGTAGTGAGACAGAAGGCTCCTGGTTTGTCTTCTTGCACAAAATCCTCCCCCAGCAGCGTGAAGAGCAGCAGGCACCAGGAGGCAGAGCATTTCTCCTGGCTTGGCTGAGTGTTTGCTGGAGTGTGCCCGGCATGAAATGCACTGGCCAGCCCTGGAGGTGTACCCTGCCTCGCTGCTCGCTGTAGCAGTGCATAGCTAACTGGCTGTAGGTGGTTTATTGCTGGTAAAAATCTCACAGCATACAATTTCCATTTACCTGTCAAGAAAAATATAGGTACAAATGAATTTTAGAGCCACGTACATGTATTATTAATTTTATTTGTGCCTATTATATACGGGCCTAAGCAGCAAAATTGAGTTCTCTTCCTTAGCTTTCACCTAAAAGTGTGGGTGTCCAGCTCTGAACCACTGCCGCCTTTCTGAGGATGAGAGAATTCAGGTTTTTGCACACCTAAACTCTGGATGCCTGTGAACAAGTTATCTGTGGATAATCTTTGTTTAATGCCTGCCACAGATTTAGCAAAAGACCCATTGCAATATCATGCTTACTTTTAAAGCCCCAGGTCCTGTAATCCTGTAATTAGGTGAAACTCATAGCTCTGATTTTTCTAAAACTAAATTTAATCTGGTAAAAAAAAAAAAAAAACCCAAGCAAAATATAAATACAAAATCCTTTACAATTTTGAAGAGTTAGCCTCATCATTTTAAACCATGTTTTTCTTAGTTTAAAACTAATAAATAATTCATTTCAAATAACCTTAACTAATAAAACTAATTCATTAGAAAATAGTATACATTAGAAAATAATTTCTTTCCTCTCTGAGTATCATTTTCTCATATTGATTATTATTATTAGATTTGCAGGTTGTCTGCCTGAAAAATAGTCTGCCGCTAGTACAAATGAAAGGAGTTTGGATATTGAGTCATGATAAGCTTTTTAGTTTTATTTATTTAATGCAGTTTATTTACTTCTCTTGTTTTTGTGTTCATAAATTTAAAAACATAGGCTGTGTGGAACTCTGGGCATCCCAAATGTAAAAATAAATGAATAAAAGAAAATACAGCTCCTGAAAAATTAATTAACAGGGTGGTCAACTGATCTGCATGGCAATCTGGCAGGAGGATTTCTGGAATGATGGTCAATGATTGCCTTCAAACAAGCCCAGGGAAACTGAAAGAAGCCAGGGTCAAAGACTCCTTGCTAGCTTTGTGTGCACTGGTGACGCCTGGATTTGTCAGTGAGAGATCCTGCAATGATAGCTGCTCATGCCCTGGCAGCAATCGGCTGCCTTAGGGCTGTGCCCAGGCTTCCCATTCTGCTCAGTTAGCGCTGTCACAGGTATTTCTGCTCCCCACTGTGCTGTATACCAACGACAAGTCCTTAATCTCCCCTGGTTCAACTCCCTCATCTGTATAGCCACTGTGAAAACCCAGCCCCTGTTACCCCTAGAAACAAATGGGATAGCTATATCAGAGACTAACAAACAGATAGGCAGGTAGTGGAGTGGCGCTGGAGCCCTTATAACTAGAGAAGACCACTTCCATGTCCACAACACCAGCTGAAATGGATGGCTTGGTGTATCCTAAGGATTCACTGCGTTTAGATCACTGCAGGCTATTGCATTCTAGGAACAGGTCCTTTCCTCCCTTGAGAGAATCAGCTTTCCCTGGGATGAGCTCTGCTCAGTGAACTCTGCTGGCCAGAGCTGCAGGAGTATATCACAGAAAGAGGGACATCACCTCTCCAATGTGGGTGCCCATGCCCTTTAGTATTTCCAAGGGAAGAGACAATTCTGCCTTGTCAGCCAGCACCAGTCTCTGCATAGACAGCCTACTGGGTCTGCTCCTTTCCTCTCCTAAGTGTGTATGTCCACTGATAGGATCGCTTTCAGCTGGGGCATACTGCAAAGCTCTAAAAGGAGGGTAATGAAACAACACTTAAGGAAAAAAAATCACAACTTGATAGACAGCTAAAAGTAGAAAAAGTCCTCATCATAAGTCTGTCCTGCTTTTCAAACTTCAAGCCAACTCTTCTGGTAGAAGTAGGCATTCACTGCCAAAAGTTTCATTAGTATAACCGTGGCCATCTCTTCTGTCTTTCTGAGCCAGGTGGGCAGCACTGCTTGCAGGGTGGGTTGGACTGGAAGCAGCTGTCTCTGCCCAGCTCAGTTGCTACCAGATGGTGGTACTGCGCTCTCTGAACTGGGGTGAACGCATGAAGAGATTGCTGTGAACCATCACCTCACTCAAAGCATTTTGTGCTGCTTCAATCGGTGTGTAATGGCTACTAGCAAATCTTTCTGTTTACTACCCCAGATATTTCTGTTGGTATCTGATCAGAGGAACAAAGAGCTGGAAGGACCCACAAGAGGTGGTCTGGTCCTTCCCCATGCAGTGAGACAAGATCAGCTATACAATGGCTGCCCCAACATGTATTTTTTGAAGACACCCTGTGCCTGCATAGCCAGTGTATGGCCATTATTTCACTCTCCTTGCACTTGGAAAGCTTTTATTAACATAAGATCCAAATTAATTTTGCTGCCAATTATTTCTGGTCCTTCCAAGATACATGATGGTAATTTCTCCTCCTCTTCCTCAAAACTACCTTTTATCTGCTAGAATCCCATTAATCCCTGTGTCTCAGACCGCTCTAGTCCAACTTAACAGGCTCACTACTTCTTGCAGGCCGTATTTTCATTTTCCAACCCTTATGTCATATGTATTTCACTGCTGTCTGATTTGTCTACATGTTTCCTTAAGTGTTCTGTCCAAAACCAAAGCAAGAATTCCCGTGTAGGACTCAGCTGTGCAGATAAAAGTACCAGCCATGATTTGCATCTCACGCTTCACTTACCTAACCCCAGAATGAGATCAGGTTTACCTTTGTTTATGAGAGCGCCTCATTGCTTTTGCTTCTTCAGTCCCTCTGTTGCTTTCTAACCCTCTGTTAATGGTCTGCAGCACAGTCTGCAGCTCATTCCCCACTTCTGTATTTGAGCATTAATTGTTTTTCCCCCCTTCTTGAGCACATTGCTTTGTGCTCGTTGTTGTTGGATCCCATCTGGTTGGTTTCTCCATGGAGACCGCTTCTTCAGTTTACTTATGATCCTGGTCTCCAAAGCACTTGCAACTGCCCCCAACTTGGTGTCATCGGCAAAAGTCAGGTCCCTTCTTTCTGTTCCATCATGAAAGTGTTAATTAAAGCATTGAAGAGATCAGGGCACAATAGCAGACTGTGGTAGCAACCCACTAAAACCTCCATCCCTTCTGGATAGCAATCTGTTGATTGCAGCTCTTTGAAGCATCTTGATGGTGATTTAACATCCGCCATATTCTCTTGCCTTGTTCAAGAGACTGTCGGGCCTTCTGAAGTCAAGATATATCACATCATCACACATACTGCTCCTGCACTATCTGCTGTGCCAGATATCCTACAAAAAAAAGAGAAATGAGGCTGGGGTGACATGATATGTGCTTGCCAAAAGTACATTGCTTATTTTTTCCTTTACTGTATTATTATCCTCTAGGTGCTTATAAATGGGACGTTTAATCGTTCGTTCCAGTATGTTGAGTGTCTTGTTCCAAGAGAATGAGTCGTAACAGGGATGCAGTGGCTGCCCCCTTCCCAGCGTTACCTTGGCTTCTTGTTCTTTTAGGGCTATATCCTCAAGCCCTTCTCAGGCATTAAATATCAGTGGAGAAATCTCTATAGTCCTTACTTGTCTCATCAGGGTCACAGGCACAAAGGCACAGAGATCTTAGCAGGCATGGGGTTTAAAAAGTTTCTGTAATAAAGACTTAGGTCTGTCCAAGTCAGGCTAAAGGAATAACTCTTTCAACTAGGAGCAAGCAGATGGTTGCTGTATTTGCTGTCCAGACCCTTTACAGCAAGACATCATTGTGAATGGAGATGTCTGGGAACTTTTCAGTGAAACTAAAACTTTTCACTGGTTTTTGCTTTGATTAAAGTTAAATCAGGAAGGTTTTACAGGTCTGAGGTGCTTTTTCTGGTCAAAATTGGGAAGAGAAAAAGGTATAGCGTTGCCACAGCCTATCTAAAAGCTAGAGCATTTAGCTGAGGTATAGAGAACTCACGTTTTCATTTTTGCTCAGAGCCTGGGACTCCTGCAGGCTCACTAACGTTTCTTGGAATTCCCAGTTATTGGCTGTTCAAAGAATGTGGGCTCGCCTTTGTTTTAATGTTTATTTAATGAACAAAAATCAAAAGATATTTGTCATTTTGGCAAAACAAAAACAAATTTGGAAACGTCAGCAGCAAGTTTTCACAAAGAGGAATTCTTGTTTACTGCCCAGCCCTCATCACAAGCTCAAAGACAAATGTATAGTAGCTAAAGGCCAAATCTTACAGTTTTCTTTCAAAGTGATAGGCATTAGTGTGTGAAAAGAACCACAGGGTGTACCCTTTCTCCATTATGCGTTGCCTTTGTAGAGCTCCTTGCTTGCAAAGATTCACTGACCGTTCATTGTTTCAAAGTGGTATAAAGATGTATTTGTTATTGCTGGGATTTAACCGTAGAAAATTTATCTTTAACTCTATGTGGTAGATTAGCCGTGCCCCCTCTCAGTCCACTCCCCTAAAATTAAAGGACTTTGTGTGGGTGACTGGTGAAGCACTGCAGAGAGAAATCCTTTACCCAGAACGGCAGCTGAAGCCCACCAGGCTTCCCCTGTGTTAGCACTGGTCTGCCGGCGAGCCCCTCAGTAAGAGCTGGGTCTAGGGCTGAGGAGGGAGGGTGTTGTTCACCATCTGCTCAGCCCTTGTCCTTATTGCTGAGGACGGCAAAAGAAAAGATTATGCTTTAGACTTTGGGACTGTGAGAAGGGTTTCTGAGCAGAACTGGAGCAAGGCACGTGAGTGTGTTTTATAGGAGCCTGAAGCCAGATATCGGGTGGAGGTAGCTTCTGCTGGTCACCAACCTGGGACCCGAGCCAATGAGCGAGAGTGGGGTTCATCTGAGGGACCCGAGCCAATGAGCCAGAGTGGGGTTCATCTGATCAAATTTAGATGTTACCACTGGAGTGGATCACCTTGGACTCCCTTTGTCATTAGTGAGGAGAAGCAGGCTCTTCTCAGACACAGTCCAGCTTAGTCTAAAGTAGCCAACCAAAATTCATCAGACGAATTGACCAGTGGAAATGTCAGTGTCCCTCCACTGGCTGTACAGAGGAGCCCAGGGTGAGCAGTCCGTATGGTGCCGTGCATCCTTTTAGTCTTTCCAGACTCCTTTCTGTCATTCTCCACTGGCGTTTATTCCCTGCCAGCACATGGGGTTGGCGGCTGACAGTGCTTGTGGTGGGTCACTGGGAGACCAGAGCTGGGCTGGTTTTGAGCTCAGCAGAGCTGTGGTGGGAGCCCGTCTTCCCCTGGCATGCTTGGCCTCCCCACCTCTTTGGCCAGTGCTGGAAGCAGAGTGGTTTGAAGAGAGCTGAAGCTATTTTTCCTTTGCTAGCCAGAGAATAAGGATGTTGGAGTCAGATGCTGTTCTCCGAGAGATGTTTGTTTGCTTGCTTTGTGGGCGCAGAGCCCAGAATTCGGAGGGATCTTTCTGAGCATTAACACTGTAGCATTTTCAATTCCAGGGAGTCTGCAGTAGGTAAGAACGAGCACAGACCACTTTGTCTTTTTCAGGACATAGCCCCAGTGGGAAAACCGCAGTGAAGTTGGCATGCTGTTGCAAAGAATAATGAGATAACATGGGAGTATGAATT
Organism: Morus bassanus; assembly: GCA_031468815.1. Classification (NCBI taxonomy): domain Eukaryota; kingdom Metazoa; phylum Chordata; class Aves; order Suliformes; family Sulidae; genus Morus; species Morus bassanus. Next base: position 129,414,415 of record CM062568.1, on the reverse strand, counting down.
TTCTGGGAGGAAGAAAAAAAGATCATTTTGCTGGGAGCGGTGGGGGAGAAGAAGAAAAGATTGGAGGGAGGAGATAAATTCAGATTACTACAGGGACTGGGAGAGACAGGACCAGTGTGCTCAGAAGGAAGTGACAGCGGATCAGTTTGATGGGGAAAATAAGCTGAGAGAGCAGGGAATCATCTTGGGGAATCGAAGCACAGTAGATCTTGCTGCCCCCCTTCTACTGTTACCACGGGCCATAATTTCCTACCAGCAAAATAATTCCGGAGTTTCAGGCACACAGTAGTATTGGTGGCAATCTTTCTAGGTTTTCTGTGCTTGTTTGTTTTGCCCAAACTCATAAATTGCAGGCAACTGCACCTGGTGTTTCATAGGTTACCAAGGAACTTCCTGCTGCTCCCCATCTAGTATTTTTATGGCCTCCCCATAGTGTCCTGATGCCTCTGAACTTCTGTTTTCCTATCTCCAGGCATGGCTGGAATGTTACTATGCAGCATCGGGTTTGGCTCTGTTATATAGGTTGGATCTCAGCACTTCTTAGTGCATAAATCAGGAAGTTTTTCTGGAAATATTTTGGTGCTTGCTTTGCAGGTGCAGGCAGGAAACAAAACCAGAAGACTTAAAAAAATGCTTACTTATTTTGGAGAAAGAAGTATTGCATAAAATACATGGAATGCTTTCCTATGGCTGGGAGGAAGGATCTTGATATGATAATCCAAATCCTTAGTGATACAAATCAGCTTAGCTTGAGTGGTCTCTTTAAAGCAGTATCAGCTGATTTTGTGTGATTTTGTCGGATCAGCTGATTCTAGATTCAGACCAGTGCTGTGAAAGATTTTGCCTTGTTATTTCTTGGTCTGACTGTCTCAGCCTACTGTCCCAAGTCTTAGACTGGACTGTTTAGGTAGTGGAGTAGGGACAATATTTTGCTCTCAACTCCAGAGACGGCAAGTACCTAATCCCACCACCAAGTCTGCTAACCCTTGAGAGAGTGCAGATAACCGTTAATTGTAAAGCCAAGTGTGTTCGTGCTCCCACTGCTGAAAAAGCAGGGGCCGTGGTAGCACAATAGAGTTGCCTTGACCTGTTATGAGCCTTGAAATTTGACCCAATTTTCCCACAACAGGATATAGCCCCTTGGACATCCTAAGTCATAGATTCCCATTGCTTGCTCCCTCCATGATGGCCAGTGTCTTGTCAGTAGTGAGCGAACAATTCTTTTGCCACATCTTCTTGAGATTTCTTTTCAGGAAAAAAGTGCTAATATAACCAGGAATAAATATCTTATTCGTTTTACATAGCATGCCTGTAACTGCTTAGTAGCTTGAAAATGAGCAAAAATGTGTTTTAAAAGAATTCTCAAAAAGATCTGATCTGAAGCTTTGGATTTCTAACCCAAAATAATGAGAAAAGATACATAGCTAGTCTCCACTAGAGACTTTAGGATCAGCTTGTCTTTTTACTTGCAATATGGATGAAAGCTAAGGTTAATCATGCTCCACATTTCTCTGTCTCAGATCAACCTTTGCTGTAGCTTTACTGTCCATTTTATTTTCTTCCTTTCATTTGAAAGAAATACTGCCAGGTTGAGGCTAATCAGATTTGCAGTTCCCTCAGTTGAGCTTTTATTATATCCACACCCTAGAGATACTGGGAGTAGCTTGGGTTCCTAAGGAAACAAAGTGTGTATGGGTTTATTTGTATGGTTATGCTGTTTGCCTGCCCTTCTGCGTGGCAGTCCTCTGCTCAGCTCACTCCAGCACCCCTAATGGCTGCCGTGACCTTGCAACAACAAGAGCTCCTGCCCCTCAAATTCTTACTAGTGGAGCCCAGTGTCCTCCTGCATCCCTTACCAATGGGATGCCTAAAAGGCTGTATAGTTGCAGGTTGGTTTGGAGCCACGTGCTTGCCAGCTGGCGGGTGGCACCTTGGCTAAAACTTATCAAGAGCTTAGAAGGTTTTCAGAGGTATGAGGCATCAAGACCTAGGACACGTAGCTGCGGTAAACCAGGCCTTGGTAATTCCAGCGTTTGTAGAACAGTGTGTTCCTTTTGTCTGTTTTTCTTTTTTCACCGGTGCCAGTAGAGTCGATACTGCAAATCTGCCATGCTCAAAACTCCATATGGGATGAAATTCCAGATTCCTGGGGTCCACCAGCTCATGTTCTGTGTTTTTGGCTGCTGCTTTACTGTCTACACTCATCATAGCTGTGTGCTAGTGGATGAGAACCTGGATCAAAATCTTGATTCCACTGAAATTAAAGGAAATTTTGCTTCATTGGAGCCAAGATTTTGTCTGAAATTGGAATTGGCTAGAAACAGATTGTAAAATAAACCTAAATTGAGCCAGCAGTTCAAAAACAACATCAAGACTTGTAGAAAGAAACAAATTTATTTCCTACCTTAAAAGCTTTCCATTTTACTATTTAATATGAATTAATTACGGGAAGAAAGAAATAGGCATTTCAGGAAAGGGAACAAGGAGATAGTATTTCTAAAATGAGAGAGTCCTTTTAAAAGTGACTTGAGGATTTGAAGAGTGGGGAAAGGCAGGTCGGCATGGTCTCTGTGCTGTGCCTTCCTACCGCATCCTTGTGTCTGCACGGTGCATATTGACCCCAGCCGACCCGCAGTAACCGTGTGCTCCTTCCATTTGTCTCTATCTAGTTGCTGGCCCTCATCACTCCTGAACGGATGTGTAGTCTGTCTTTTTGGTGTGTATGCATGCTATGCCTTGTAGGATAAGCCTCCAGCTGCTTTCCACAAAAACAACGAATGATAAATTGTATTAAGTAATAGGTTTTCAGGGTTTGGATTTTGACGGCTTTTTCAGAGCTCCAGCTCTTCTTTTTATCTTTAGAAACATTGGAATTGGTACCCCAGTAGCAGCTCCTTACTCACCAGAAAGCGAAGAAACATTCTGCTAAAATAATGACTTAATATCACATTTCCTGTATAGCCACTAAAATGTGAGTAGTCGTTTGCTTGGGAAAAAAACCTCCAAAATAACGGAATAGCAGCTTGGTTTAATAAAGCCTGAGATGTGATAGTTAAGGGGAAAAAATAACTTGCCAAATGTGCACACAACAAAATAGACAAAAAAGAAACAGATACTTAGACATATGGCTTCCATTTACAGAGTATTCAGACAGGGAGCACTTTCTCAAAACCCAACCACAGCTTTTGAAAATGTCTTTTAAAAAACAAATATTAGGTTAAAAAGGGTTAATCTCCAACAGAAAACAGGAGAAAGGTTGTTCCTGGGAAGGAAACAAAGGTTGGCGTGGGCAGTCTGAGGGAGCGGGAGCACGTGGCCGCTCTCATCGACAGTGCCGGGTCTCTGCCTGTCACAGCTCAGGCTGTTAGTGGGCAGACCTGTGGTAGGAGAAACCAAGCCCTGCTTGAGAAGTCATAGTGGTGTGTGAAAGTCTGAGAATACGATCAAAAGATTAATTTGTTTCTCAAAGGCACATTGGGAGTGCTGTCATTTGTCTGCCTGCCTTTTCCTGAAAGATCCTTTGGAGATCCCCAAATGGGGGTTATGAGCTTTCTCAGTTCTGATATCAAAAGGCTGAGGCTGCTGAGGATTGGGCAACGCTACTTTTAAAATTCCTTCCTTCTTCATGTATCACATTTCCTTACATCGTCTGTTGCCATCTGTTTCACGGCATGATCTTGTACTTTTCCGGACTTCCACAGAATCTTCTAGGAACGTCTTAATTTATTATGTGGACACATATAGGAATGAGGAACAGTTCTTATAAAAATAAAACTTCTGGGGCTTCTCAAACAGAAAAGTAGACTACAATTACATTTTTTCTTCCCATTCCATGAAGGTTACCTTTTAAAAAAAAATCCGTGGAGAAAAAAAAAATTGATAACTAGGGATGTCCTCTTTAATGACATGAGAATTTGGATTTTGGTGATAAGTTTTAATTTAGGGCAAATAATTTAATTGGAATGACTTATTCATTTTGGGGTGCATAAATTGGGCCCCTGGCAGCCTATAATCTTCTTTTTTCCTTTTTGAGTCTTCTCTGTCAGCAGTATAAGAAAAGCCTGATGGCTTTAATAAGGTAAGGAGACACTCCCTGTGAATGTGTGGGGAAGGGACTCTCATGGTGCAGTGATTTTAATGTAATGGCATCTCACCTTTGGGTGCCCTCAGCTTATGAGCCACTCAGGCTGCAAGACCAGTGAGTTAGTTTTCGCAGCATCCTGGCATATGGATACTCAGCTATGCACAGGGTACAGGTGATGTGGTGGGCCTGGGGCATCTGGCCGTGGTTGACTTGGGCATATAAGAGGTTAGTAGCACTCTGCCTGGAAGGGCGGTCATGAGCTGGCTGCTGGTTGCATTGACAAAATTGTCTGCAAGGAGACCAGAACTATGCCACCAGAAGAAGTTGTCTGTTAGGACTAGAGTACTATAAGCTGTACTCTGAGTTAGTGGGTGAGGGAGACATCTACTCATGTTTTGTTAACTGAGAGGTTCAGCTCTCAGCTTCGGTACACGGCAAGTATATCCATTAATGTGTTAAGTGCAGACAGGCAAAGTAAAACACACAAAGAGCCTTTTGAAGGCAGGGAAGCCAAGAAGTAAGATCCTAAACCTGAATTCCATATGGCCCTCACACAGGTGCTGCAGCAGCAGCTGTAGTCTGGAGAGTCTCTTCAAAATGATTGTCCCCTTGTTAGACTGATGGGAATGTGACTTGTGGGTATGTTCCTGTTTTAAATGAAAAAAAAAATTCTTTGTGAAGAAGTAGGGTAAATCTCCCCAAATAACCACAGAACAGACTTTGCAAGGTAGAAGCCTTATGACCTTGACTATACAAATCCAACGATGATCTTAGGGATTATGAATGCATAGAGCTTCCAAATAACGATTTTACCTGAAAGATTAATCCACTTGTTGACCTACAGAAAAGAGGTTAAGAACAAAAGTTCATAGGGAGACCACCCCTCATTAACCTGTTTGAGGGGAGTGTTAACAGGGTGGCAGCAACTCCTTTCTTCTACTGTGTTTTTAACTATTGTGAATGTTTCACGTAATTCATGGCATGACTGTGTTCCAGGAGAATATTTATAGCTGTGCAAAGCCTGTGGACCATCTTTGCAATTGAGGTTGACACCTTGGTTATGCCTGTATTCCCTCTGTGGAGAGTATCAGAGAAAACCCTGGACTCCAGGCCAGATGGCATAGACTGGCTCGTGTTCATGCTGCTTGATGGTACAACCTTTTGGAATGGATAGATTATGTCTGCACTGCATTGGGCACTGGTAGGGGGCCTGGTCTCCTCCATGCTCCCTGTGGTGCCCCTGTGGCCCTGAGACATGCTTCTTTTTTGGTTGATTGATTTGTTATGTTTTCTGGTTAAAAGTGCGTGAAATAATGAGAAGGCTGGGACACAGTCTGGCAGACTGGTGTTTTTATAACCTGATGCCAAGAGTGTGTGTTACATGGCACAAGACTGCATGGAGGAATTTGAAAGCCCAGGGCCTGTGGAGTTGGTGTTGGAGGACTTTCACAGGTTGAGGAAGCCAAATTTGGCATTGTCTGCATGTCTGGGGTGGGCTGTCCATGTCAGCTGTGCCTGCTCCTCCTCTGAGAGGGAATGCACTAATTCATTCCAGGAAAGAGCCGGGGAGTGATCTCATGTTTGTGTGCATGGCTGTCCAAAGGATTGGAGCAGAACTGAGAGACAGTAGTTTGCTCTCTGGAGCAAAAGAGAACAAACCACATTGACAGTATAGACATAGCCATCCAAGGACATAAAAGGTTCACCTCATTTTAACAAAACCAGGGTGTGTACATGGTTCTGCTAGATAAATTGCACAGGTGTCCTATCAGAGGCAGGACTAAAATTCAAGTCCAGAGATATACATCTCTGTCACTTAGTCTTTTAAGTGTAACTCTCTTAAGGTGTTGCATCTCTTGTCTGTATGGACACTTAGTCATGCAAACAGAAGTGGTATACTACAGGTGAGATTCATCACACTTAATCTTAGACATCTAAGTGTTAGTAGCACAAATCTAAGCTAGTCATCTGGCCCTCATCTGTAGTCTGTTGGGAGAAGTTGGCATCTTACTCTTTCTGCTGTCTGCCTCGAGATAATGTGATGGATCATCCTCCAGAAGTCACTGTTTCTCTGTTTGGGCTACAGGAAGAATGTGAATGATTAACTTAGATTTACACAGCAAACTTTTCAATGTCTAAAATTTGGTGACATTAATCGACCTTGTATGTCTACACAGGAAAGATGAAACTGTGTAAGAGACTAGTTCTAGAGACTTCAGTATTACCCACAGTCTAAAACTGTCTCCTCGGCAGCACTGACTGGCCTTGACTCTTCCTCTTGCCATAACCTGGACTGTGTGACTTTAAATAGTATAACAATATCTTTTCTTTTAGTCTGCAATCTGTTCTATGCTGGATAACACTTTCAGTTAAAATGCCTGATATATTTACCTGTCCTCGCAATGGGCAACTGCATTCCTCTCCAAGTCTCTTGGTTTAAGACTGACATAAATTCGTGCAAGCTATCCCAGTGGAAGGTTGCCATCTCCTTGTCTGGGTGCTCTTGCCTGCCATTTCCCACTGAGCCAGAGGGTAAGAGATTCCCCTGAAAATATTTCTGCGCTTCCTGCTCCCAGAGCCACCAGCCTAGCAAAGCCCTGAGGCACAGGCTAAATTTTTCACTAGATGAGTAATGCTATTCTAGCCCAAACTACTCCAGGGTACTCCATTTTTCTCCAGAATTTCATGCTGCCCCTGTCTCTCTAGTCCTTGAACTCCTTTGAGACATCGGTAGTGTTAGACCCAAGTGCTTCTTCATCTCTTCTTTCTTCTCCCTGAAGGGAGAACTATATAAGATTTCAAAAAGGAATGCCAGATATTTAGTCACTTGCATCTGCAGTTCTCAGGAGCTGCAGTGACTGTTGTGTATCAGTGCTGGGTGCTGCCATGCTTCGCGTCTCTGGTGCTGCGAAGTCCATTACTCCCTATGGATTTCACAGTGTTACCCTCTTCTTCCTGGGATTTAAGAGCATACTGCTGACTGGTCTCCCTTCCTGCCCTTTCCACTCCCTTAAAAAAATAACAAAAAAACAAACAACCAAACAAAAACCTCACAAAAACAAAAGAAACCTCTACATCTCAATTTTTCTAATCCTATTGGTTTTGTGGACACATTTCTGCCAGCAGTCGCAGAAACTCCTGAGTCTGCACCTGAACAGCAGAAACTCTCCTCTCCTTGGCTCCCAGATGAAATCAAATTGCTGTTTATTTCATTGCCCTGATAAATTTTTTATTAACTGTGTTAGAGGTCTGTGAGGAAGAGAGAGGGGGAAAAGAAAGAAAGAAGCTGTTCAGGAATGTAGACTGGGCAAAGCGCCCACGATTAATGGGGTAGCAGTGACCAGCAGGTATTTGAAAATTTGCCGGTGCCAACTGCCAGGAGGTTTTTGCTGCCTGTGACAGCTGGTCATCATTATTGGACGACTGCTTCCATGTACATCTTAGATCTGTGTCTTTGTATGTCTCTTACTAAGTCACTCTCAGTTTCTGCTTTGCAGGGACATACTGAAGCAATTAGGGCATGTTGGATGATTGCAGAGATGAGTGAACAGTGTTGGGTAATATACAAAAAATACAATTTCTCTTCTACTCTGGCCCTAATTCCCCTATCTCAAGACAAACTTAAACTACTGTCCCAGAGATAGGCCTCCCTCAGCATGTATGAATTTGAATTGCAGCTTTGCAGCTCTACCCAACCACTTGGTTATTCCTTATTCATCACAGCCACAGGGCACTTGGCCTCTTCAAAGATCGTTACAGCCTGTTGTGAATGATAGCCCTCTTTAAGGAAGCAAATCCCACCTTTTGATGCACCATATATGTTGCTACACATCTGCTGGCCCACTAATGAAATAGTGAACACCTAATCTTGACTAAAGGTTGCAAACTCAGCTGGTTTCTACTGCACAGTAGCTGGTAATGAGGGCAAACTGAGACTGCTGACTGTGCCACGCAACTTGAGGGAAAGGATCTATAAGGGTAAATGTCTTGTATGTATCTGCCAGAAGCGCATCTAAGAGGCATCATGTCTCCTTGGGAATGCAGTAAATCCAGCAGATAGGCCAAAGCAGAATAACTGATGGAGAGAAGGACCTCAGAACAGAAGGGTTAAGTACCATGCAGGCACATTCATGTGGGAGGGAAGTGGAGATAGCATTCATCTGTCCAGAGAATTCAGGGGAGATAAAAGCCTTGTATCCATTCTCATTGAAATTCTTGATCTGGAGCTTCCCACAAGGGGCAGTTGCTTGGCTACACATAAGCTTTAGATGTGTGAAGACTTCTTTAGGATCTAGAGGGGACTCAGAGGCAAAATGCACCCATGGTGCCTGACATGAAGGGAACACATGAAATAGGAAATTGTTGTGGATGCTAATAACTCCCAGTTTTTTGTAGTTTCTGTTCCTCCTTGGTCTCACACACTTCCAGCCTGTTCTGGAAGGGGAAGCTCAGACCACTGATGGAAAGAGCTGTCCTGAGCTCTTAGGAGATGTACGGTCATGACTTCTCAGGAGCTTTCCAATGCAGTACTATAGAGCTAACAGCAGAGTGACCTGATTATTTTGAAAGGCATAACTGGGGCACGCTCAACACCATGCAGGGAGAGAAGGAATGGAGTTTTTTTGGATGAATAGCTTTTTCTTTTCATGGCAGCCTCAGAAGCCTTGAATGGGAAGAAATTGTGATTCTGGGGATGGATATGCCATTCAGTTGGAGAGGAGGCTGAAGTAGATCTTGAGGAATGTAGTTCAGCCAGGGATGTTGAACTTGGGAAATAAAGAGGATAGCGAGTCCTCCAGACTAAAGCTCCTGTGGGACCAGCACCTCAGCAGGGAAATACAGTAACAGCATTGTTTACTTTCTGTAACTATGAACAGGTTTCCATGCTGTGAACATTTTTACTTTTTTTACTTCCCCGTCTCTGTGATAATATGTAGTAAAAATTACAGTGCCAAAACCAAAGTACAGAGGTATTCCAGACTATGTCCCCATAAGTCATTGTGAGGCAGCCTACAAACCTCATGAGACACTAGCTGGCAGAAGGAAGGAGTGTTTACAACACTCTTTAATTGGATCCAGAGTGTTGTAAATCAGTGGGAAAATGCTTCTCATAACTTGACTGGTATTTTAGTTTATCATCATCAATTACGGTTGCTTCTTACAGGGTCTCAAATTATGCCACAGTTCAGGTTCTTCACTGAATTTGTTCATTACAGGACCAATCACTGAGTTGCCTGCCATGGTAAAGCAGGTATTCATAGAATCATAGAATAATAGAGTGGTTTGGGTTGGAAAGGACCTTGAAGACCATCTAGTTCCAACCCCCCTGCCATGGGCAGGGACACCTTCCACTAGTCCAAGTTGTTCAAAGCACCATCCAACCTGACCATGTACACTTCCAGGGACGGGCATCTACAACTTGCCATACATCAGTTTTCTTTTCCTTCCCTTTTACTGCTAGTGAGTTCTTGCCATCCCCATCGTGTGTTCATGTCATTTGTTCACAGTGACACAAAATGTCTCCTGCCTGAGGTCAATCTCCCTGTGATAAAAGTCTTCCATAGAATTAGCCAGGGTGGAAAACAGGCAGATATCAAAAACATAAGCCTTCGGAAAATGGTGGCAGGCTGTCAGTTCCCATTAGCTAATGCTACCTGGGCAGCCTGCTGACTCTTCACCATTGTAGGTGGGAGAGATGAGTTTTAATGAGCAGCAGAGGGAGTGGAAAGGGGAAAAAAAAGAAAGTAGTTTAGACTAGAAGTAATGGATGACATATATATATGTGTGCATGCATGTGTCCATGCTAGTGTAGAGAAGTATCAAAATGAAGCGAGCAATAACCATGTGGCTTGCCAGGCCTCTCCAGGAACTTTGTCATGTGAGCGATTGCCCTTCTTTGTTTAGTGGCTTTCTCCTGTCTGTTCTCCAGTGACATCGATCAATACAAGCAGAATTGTAGCGAACTGCAAAGACAAATATGCTAAAATTTAAAAGAGGGAGAGCTGCAAATCCTGGTTAAATGATAATGCAGTGGAAGCTGTAGTATTTGATTGCAGTTTTATATCAATGCAACTTCACTGACTTCACAGAAGTTGCTCCTGATGTATTCCAGGCTAGTGCTGGGGTGTGCTGGATTGGATCTAGGTGCAAAAACACCCTGCAAACAACTATCAGACTCCCCAAGTATTTAAAGAAGTTGTGCACTTTTCTGTGGAGGTCATAGCTAGGACTAACAAGGGCAGATCAGGAATGGGATGTATTCAGCTGTGAAATAGCCTCCCAAGGGCAAAGGTAGAAGAGTCATTTCCCAGAAACTTTAAAGACTAGTTGGCCAAAACACTATTAGATATGCAGCAGAGAACAAACCTGCCTTTCCGAATGCCCCCAGCTCTGGAAGATAGAATAAGTGTGCAAATGATTCTTCTGTCTCTAGAGTATGTGAACATCTGAGATCTGAATTGCTGCAGGTCCCATTCTTCTCCCTGGCATTCGACCTACATTTAAATTCTAATTGACTTAGAGTGAAGACTCATAAAGCTTTCTCTCTTTCGCCCGGATGCTGAATCCTCAATGAAAATATAAACTGTGTCATTAGATGTTGGGCGGATGTTGAGCATAAAGGAGTTGGTTTAAGCTGAAAATTACACAGCTTATTCCAATTAGTCATTCTGCATATAATATGCTCACAGTGACTCTACTTTTAGTGGGGAAAGACATTAGTATAACTAAGTACATCCCCACTGGATATTTTTATTAACACAAAAGTTGATGCTGGGTTAGTGTTGGAGATGTCACGTGCCCCATTTAGTTTTCTGGACAGCTCCATCACCTTCCTCCCTACTGGGAGCTGCGTTTACTTTTCAGGAAAGGCGCTGTCTGCCAGGGCCCTGAATGCACTTATTGGACCTTGACGAGTCTCCCCAGGGGTATCCACCTATCCTCTGACCAGGGGCTCCATGTAAGCTCAGGCCTGGATCTGCATGTTAGGTGTACCTGTCTCCAGCTGTGTCTCTGGTACCTTCTCTTGGATGGACCTTGGACCTATGTGGTAGGTAGCTTACCTCTAGTCTTGTCTCTGGCCTTGTCTCCCTGCATGGACACTGGATCTGGTTCACCGTCTCACCATGTCTGGGACTGTTGCTGAACCTTGATACCAGCACCTGGCTTTGCCCACTCTTTTCAGATCCCATGGGACTATGCCCAACTGGTGAGGACACTGCTATGGTCACCCTCAGCACATTGTCAGTGCAAGCTATGTGACTGCAAATTTTGGGTGGGACTTATATCACTGAACTGTATCCTTCTAATAGGTATGTAACCTAAGGTAGTCTTGGAAATGCCTGGAATGAATGGACCTCTCAAAATCTCTCTCTCTCTCTTCATTGACTGTAGGGTTAGGTTAAAAAATGCGCTTGCATTAAATGTCTTATTTTAGGAGAGTAAATTAACTGAGGTGAATTACCACCGCCACCCTTACCAGCTTAAACTTGATATGTAAGTTGTACTCCAGTTTGTTTTCTTAAGAAAATTGTGTTTATGCCTCTACTGGCAGCCTGATTTTGATTGTCTCTAGGAGAGCAAATAGGATTATGTTTGTATAAGCGGGGGAGAACTGGATCAGCATTAAAGGTTCCCAATAACCTGAGCCAAACCAGCTTCTTCCTCATTACAGTCTATCACTAATGAGGTGCTTGTGGGCCTCCCAGTCCTTCTTTGGCTAAGCACTAAAAATATCTGTTCTGGTTTATGCATCAGAGGGAACCTTGTGTAGGGGTGCAGCTTGCATCATGTATTGTTAGGAATTATTAGAAGCATTTTCCTCTGTCTTGCTGTCTGTCCCCAAGGGTTTCTCCACTCTCCCACTGCACATTCACCACAGGGAAGGGAGTCTAGCATAGCGTTGGGACCTGACTCAGTGTTTGACCATTACATTGCTGAAGGCCAGGGTGGAAATTAGAACTGTAATTCTGTCTTTTGAGTTTAAAAGGGTTTGGGCTCTTTAGGTAAGAAGAAGGATCCCCTTGCTTGAGCCAATAGAGCTCTCAGCAGCTCATTGCCAAAAGAAGAGTTGCATCTCAAATGTTCAGTCAAACCCTTAGCTGGAGCCCCCTATGTACAGTAGTATAGTGTTGGCAGTAAACCTCAGGAACAATCAGGAAGATAGATTCCTGAGCAGCTCCTACAGTGTGTTTCCACTTCCCTAGGAGATTTGGTTTTGGTAAGGCCAGGTCTTCTGAGGTTTGACAATATGAGGCTCCCAGTCCTGTTTCCTTATTCTTTGGAGCTGGACTGCCTGAAAGGCTTGACTTCTTCCGTGTTTGGGGTGCAAAGGGCACACACATATTTGGGTTTGCTCTTCTAACCATTGCAGACTGACAACCAACACAAAGAAGAGAAGGAAGTAAATCTCTCTTTGTGTTAGTCTTGCCTTGATCTTCTCGGGCCCCAAGAAGACCGTTGGGGACTTCCACATTACTGTTGACTGTTGTTGAAGATAGTCAAATACTGTGACAGACAGCAGATTCAAAGCCTTTAAATAGGTTAAAAAAAATAGGTTGCACCTCATCTACGGGGGAAAAAAAAGAAAAAAAAGTTGCATTCTCCCTGTTCCTCCAGAACAAGTAGCTCGTTGTTGGCAGAGTTTCTGTGCCTGAAGGCATATATGACTTGTCTCATAATGGCTGCACACTGCCTGCTGTGAGCTGTGGGATTTTGAGAAGAGCAACCCAGGCTGGCCGGGAGAGCAGCGCACACAGCTGGCTCCCAGCTGCCATTGTCTTCCTATTACCTGGCACTGCCTTCTCATCGAGTGTGAAGGTGAGGTAGGGTTCCTCTGGCAGCTGGGCCATCCCTGGCTTGTCCTGCTACGCCAGCTGTGGGCGAACTTTGCCTCTTCACTAGGGGAGTATAGGAGCAGAGCAAACGAAATGTGTGTGATGGGCAGCGTGCAAACAGGCAGCACTCTTCCCGCTAAAATACTCAGCAGGGATCTGTGGTGGCCGCTCCCAGGACAAGGCAGCAAGAAAGCCAAGGCAGGCCTGACTGAGTGGTGCGAAGGAGGCAGTAGGGAAAGGAGGATTTGCTCTCCTTTGGAGTAGAGAGGAAGGGTACTCTGGTGTTCGGTACCTACTGGGGGTATCTAGGTCCAATCCCGTGCTGTGCATCAGGCTTCCCATGTAGCTTTAGGGGTGTTTTCTCTGAGCCTCAAATCTACTTGTAAAGCTGTGTGCAAAATGTTTGTGGACTCAGGGTGTGGGCCTTGCAGGTTCCCAGAAGTAATCCAATGTTACCACAGGCAACTGCAGTGAACATAGAAAGCTCCAGTGCACAAGCAGGTGGGGTTTTCTGCCCTAACTGGAAGGCTGTAGCAGAAACCAAGGGTTCTGATGGCCAATCTCCTCCTGATTTCAGCCTAAATACCACCCTTTTGTTCTTGACCCATCCTATCCTTTATCTCCAAAGAGAATCACATTGGAGGAATGCTCAGGGAAGCAGTGCTAGTGGTACTAAAGCTGCTACTTGGATGGTGGGGACAGGGAAGGAGAGGCGGTGTCATGTTGTAGCTAAAGAAGGTGTGGGGGCTGGTCTGCCTTGTGCACGAGGAAAACCCAAACAGAGTCCCTGTCATGGGGAAGGGTAGAGGCAAGAGGCAGAAGAATCTCCTTGAGTGCAGCAGTGCAGAGGAGAAAACCTCTGCATTTCACAGAGTTTAATTAAATAGCAGGGGGATTACATAAGAGATCCTGTGATGTCACTGATGTGCTGTAATGCTGGAGAGACTGAGGAAAAGCCAGCAGTCTGGGGGAGTGCTTTTCCCTCTCCTGTGGATGCAAACACTCCCTAGAAGACTCCTGGCTATGCAGGAATCTGCTTTTCCGGAGGAGGTTAACAAGGAGAGGCTCAGCTCTTTACCTCGCTCTGTTTCCTTTAATGAATTGGGGTCTTCCTCCACCGTACACCCAGATGAGAAACAAGGGAGCGTGTGCAATCAGTTCTCACTCAGCTAGCCAACGAGATGTGAAATAGGTTCCAGGGTGGATGATACCCTTGAACGAAGTCACACTGACTTGTTTGCTGTGATAGTGCATGGACACTCCTTCCCTTAAAGTCTCCCGTGTAATTGAGCCCTGGCGCCTGGTAACTGGTAACAAGTGAGTAAATTGTTGCTTCCTAATGCAGGTTAAATGCTGGAAGCCTTGTTCACAGCATCTTACCCAACTGTCCCAAACACTCTCCTTGCCAGTGGAAACATGCCCTTCAGGGAAGCCCTGAGGCATGCAAGTGTCAGGGGGATTCTTGCCTCCTCTACAGGCATCTCAAATGCAAAATGTTTTCTGCTGTGGAAGTCATGGTAGGCCACTCTGGCTATTTCCCATTTAGTTTGGGGTATTTTCGCTCTGCAGCTCGGCTGTCAATTCCGTTTCTTGCTTGGCATGCACTGAAGCGGCCCTTTTTTTCATTGACAGCTTTCCTCACTCTGTGTGCTCTCTCCTTCTCTGCCTTACATTTATTTCTTCCTTTTCCTTCTCTCTTTTCGTGTTGTCCATATTTTTCTTTTTTTCTTTTTTTCTTTTTTTTTTTTTTTTTTTTTTGTCTTTTTTCCCTTTCTGCTGAAGTACAAGCCTGGGGGGGTTTGGGGGGGTTGCTGCTGGGTGCCCTTCCTAGTGTGTCACTCATGCATATTGCCCGTGGTAAGTCACTTCTCCCACCCTACCTCATTAATGCCTCAATTTCTCCATGGATATATTTAGGATGATAATTAGGTGTTTCAACAGTGCAGGAATTACAGGGCTTGAACAGATGATGTTTGCAGCATGCTTTGAGGTCCTTGATACACACTGATAATGAAGCCCATGCAGTCAGGCTGTGGGAAGACAAACAGTAGAATAAAGGCTGCCCCTGGCATAGGCTAAAACAAACCCCCTTTTCAGTTCCCTTTCCTGAAGAACTTCATAAACTTTGGTAGCCATGGTGTCCAAGTAGATAATGTAAGGGGGAGGAACAATCACCAGACTTTTCCTCACCTTACTGTTCTTAGAGAAGCCACAGAAAGCTTCCTCTTGTCAGTACTGACTGGCTCTTGGAGACCAGGCTGGGGGGTTCGCATGGGCAAAACTGTCTAGACTTGGGAAATTCACTTAATTTAATTTACTGCCAAATAACACAAACTTTTAATTAGTTATTTGGCTATTAAGAAACAAAGAAGAGAAACAAACACCGAGGGAAACGCCTTTCCAGCCCCTTCCCCAGGCTCAGCCTCACTCCAACACCTTTCCCCCTTGAGTCCCCTCTCCCCCTGTTTTGACCGCACACTATGCTCAGTCCCTGCCAGTCCTTTAGGTGAAGTGATGGGCAGTGCAGAAGGCTGGGTTGGTATGTGATGGTTTGTTGCTGCTGCTCTGGTTTCTCACTCTTTTATTCCCCTGCTCTTTCCTTCTCATTCATTTCCTGCTCCAGCCTGGGTCCTCCATGGGCCACAGTCCCTTCAGGGGTGTCTTTGCTCCAGTGTGGGAACCCCACAGCCACAGTCCCTCTGAGGAACCCCCCAGCACAGCGTGCCTCCCTCCAAGAGCTGTTTCCAGCCCTGTCCCCAGCAATGTCCCCTTCCACATGCATCCTCCTGTATCTGCTTCTCTGTCCTCTCCTGTGTCTCCTTTTGTGCGTCCTCACACCTCCTGCCACATCTCCTCTTGTTTCTCTTCTCACATTTCCCCACATCTCCTCCGGAGCTCCCTGACCCAGTGGTGCCACCCTCCCCTTCCGCTGCTGAGCCACTGGGGCTGGGGCTTATCTGACTGGCCTCAGCTCTGGGGTGCAGTGGGTCAGTGCTGGCTCTTGCAGAGCCAACAGGACTGACTGGGACCTGCATGGGGTGGCCCCTGACATCTTCCACATAGGGCACCCTCTGCCCCACCCCGCAATCAAAACCTGACAGTTATGCCCAAGAAGGGGTCTACAGCAAAAAGAGGGGCAATCCTGCAAGGTGCCAGCCCAGCACTCCCCCGACGGTGCATGCTGTGCAGCTGCTGAGCAAGCAAAGCAAATCCAAGCAGGTCACTGGCTAATTGCTCAGTTCTGTGATTCCTCTTTTGGCTCTTTCCATGTGCTTTCTGTCTCATTAGAGGATCAAAACCAGGGTGCTTTTGCAGCAGTTTGCTGGCCTAAGAGCTGTTTGCCTGGTATTTTCCAGGGAGTCACCCCTTTGGGGTGGGGATATCGGCTTTTATTTTCCCCTCTTGCCACCACCCTGATCAGTGCTTTGTTAGTGAGCTGGAGTTTCTCAGCTGGCAGATGCTTGCATGAGAAGGGTGGTTTTGCAGAGGGTTGTGCAGATGTTTATGCGTCAGTCCTTCCCTAAATTGGAAGTGACATGCCTGTCAAAGTCGGGCAGAGCACAATCCCTGGGAAGGTGTGAGAGCAACCCAGCTAAAGTCAGCTGAGCTATGCCAAGGCAAAAACAGTGCAAGGGAATGGAGAATGAGACTCACTGTGACCAAGCAGAGGTACTGTATACTAGATGGGAGTTGAGGGCTTCATTTTTCACCCTGTGACTGACAGGCTTACCTTCATCTCTATCATCCCTATAATAGATGTTGACCTCTTCACTCCAGCAACGGAGTTTCAGTTGACAAATCCTGCCTCTTCCTCCTTCCCAGGCAGTCTGTTAGAGCAAAACGAGGCCGTTTCATCAACTTTTGGCATGTTGTTTCAAAGGAAATTAATATTGCATAGTTGTGGTGACTGTCAGTCCTCTGAACCCAGAAGCCTGTTGGCTAATTTTCACCACAATTGGTGGAGGGGTAAAAGCCTCAAGGCTATTAGGGCTCCCATGTGTTTTGTGCAAAGTATGACCCAAAAGAAAAGACAGGCTCTTTTATTACCTTCATGGAGCAAAAACATGAAAGAATGAGTTCAACCCTTTTTCAGACATCAGCAAATCAATACAGCAACTCTACCTTTCATGGGAAAGCTGTAGGAAACCAGAAATATGCTCAGAGAAACTTGTGTTGTGCTCTTCATCTTTACCTTTGCTTCCACGTACGTGAACAGATATAACTCCAAATAACTCCTTTCCAAATTACATAGAGCCCTGGTGTAGCCAGGGTGTGCTGCCAGCAGAGTCGCAGCACCTCGTACACTGCAGAACCCATGTTGACTGCGGCGGCAGCCGCTCCTGACGGGAACACTGCGTTGTGGGATTTCAGCTGGGGAATTGCTTATGCAGGCTGGATTTGGATTTGTGCACGTGCCTCCGTATTGCTGCAGTGCCACTAGGCAGAGGGTTTACATTGTTCCTGAAAAATAAATAGTTGGGTAGGAGGACAAGATGTTTGCTCACCAGTGGACAAATTAGGCTGTGTCAAATGGTGGTTCTGGTGTGTACCTAGTCCTAGCCAGACTGAAATTATCAAATCCCTGACCTGTTAGTGTCAGGGGTGGTAAAAATGAACTGCATCCACTCATAGGCTGCAAAACAGCCCTGAGGAAGGTTGTGACTGTTGGTTATTGGGTTTGCTGACATCCTACTCTCCCCCTTCTGTCCCATGCTCTTAGCCAGTACCTTTCATATAGTTCTGCTTCTCCAGAGAAAAGACTCAACATATCTGTAAAGCTTTAAATATATACTATTTCCAGAGCAATCTGATACTGTGCTGGTGTGAGGTGAAGGGAGAAAGGTAATTTTCTTTTTCTCTTGTCCCTTTCTTTTATCACCAAGACCTCTAATCATAACCAAAGCAGCTGCAAACTGCAAGAACGTGGAAGAATACACTTTAGGGTTCCTCGTGGGAGCTCTTACTTTATTGCCTCTGTGCTGGTGAGGACCAGGACCTCTGTGGTATGCCTGTAAAAGAAAGGGGCGTGCTTGTAGCATGGGTAAGTGGGTGGAACATATGTGAGTCTTCAGTGGGAATGCTCTGAGCCAGCCAAATCCTTCCCCTTTTCTCCAAGCTTCTTCCAACTGTTCCAGCCCTGCACAAACATCTTTTCCCTCTCATCTTTCCTCTCACTTGCTCCAGCATCCCAAACTAGGGCCTTTGAGGTCTGCCCCTCCATCTAATCTGCGCTTCCTTGTCTAACGACATGCGATAATGTGTGCTAACAGATGTCTGAGCGAAAATTAGCTGTGGTGTCCAAATCAATTAGACTGGAGAGGCTATGCAGGAACAATTGCTCAATAGGCTGTGTGAGTTGCTTTTTTTTTTCCCCTTTCCCTTTCCTTTCTTTACAAGAGGTGAAATTTTGCAACCAAGCCTTTGCCTGCCTCCCTGCCTTGCAAACTCCACTTCCGAGCAGTCTACCTCTGTGCTTAATGGGTTCTGATCTGGTCTCCAGATGGAGCTGGCTCCACCAGCTGCAGGCGAACAGCAGCTGCTCTCCAAAAGGAGAGGTACATGCTTCTCCAGAACCTTGCAGCATGGGTACAGCTGGCACGTCAGAGGCAGCTAAACGATCCTGGCGTTTTTCATGTGTTTGCCTGCTTCGCAGGAAAAGCAAATTAGTTTTACAGGATCAACCACTTGTGGAGCAGCATCTTGCAGAGAGTTCGAAACAAGCTATGGCAGACATTGTTGGCTCAGAAGCGAGTGAAACCATGGCTGGGACTCACCCAGTGTAGGAACGGTTCTCAGAGAGGTTGGGAAGCAGAGGACATGAATCCTGAAACGTAGTTCCCACGCTTCTTGGGCAACAGAAGATCTGCTGCTGAGAGGCATGCTTCTTTGTAGCTTTATTGTGTTCTGTGATAGAAGTCTTTCTGTTCAAGGACCTCACAGTAAAAGCTCATGGTAGACTGTTACAGATGCCCCATAGAAGTTTCACCTTTGTTTTTAATAAAACAGGTTTCTCATGTTGCTTGTCAAAGAAATTCAGTCAGAGGCCCAAAATCAACAAGGTTTCTTGCAAGTGAAATACTGAGGTGCTCATGGAGATTAATTCAGGGGCATGTAGGAATGACTATTGGTCTTTCCCACCATTCACTGTCCCATCTGGACCATCTTCCTAGTAGCTATTGCTGAACTGGTCTGCCCTGGGTGCTTGCCACAGTTTTGGAGACCAGATCTAGCCATAGTGCATAGAATTGGCCAGGAAAGTCTAATTTCCATAAAAATTAAATCTTCTGGGCATAAGTTTCCAATTCCATAGGACTGAAAAAAAGAAACGTGTCTGGGAAAAGAAAAAAAAAAAACCAAGCTACTTGTATTCATTTGAAGGCAGTTTGGTAGCAGTGTGTATATTCTTGCACTGCTCCAAAGACTGTGGGTAATTCCACCTGCTGCTGTGTACTCCTGAAAGCTAAGCTGCATTTATGAGGATGCTCAGCAGTCTCTTTCCAGGCTGAACTTACCTCACACATGAAGTGCAAATGCATGACTTGCAGTCACCTATAGAAATAAACAGTGGACTCCAGCTCTTCCCTTTGGGAGATTTGTCTAAAAGCACATACCATCAAGAACATTTATATACTTAAAACAACTTCATAGAAACCCTTCTGAACTTGTTTCTAGTTTCAGCTGCCTTTCCTTTAGCTGCACCTGCTTTTTTGAGAACAAATAGTCCTTAAGGGTCTACAGCAAAATACGCCATCTCAGTCCCTCTAGTTTTGGCACAGGTAATTCTTCATCTCAGGTGCTGATATCCCTCCAGTGCATTTCTGTTCGCTCCTACCTCTGGTTTTTCAATACGTTTCTTGTAAGATAGTGCTGCATAAGGTTGCCAATCAGTGAACCACAGAAGCATTTACTTTAAGTGAGCAAGTGCATCGACCAAAGGAAGTGGCTTCAAACCATTTCTGTGCTTTGCTGAACTGTGGCCTAGGTGCATTTAGTCGCGCTCAAGTCCCTTTCTTATTTCTCTGCAAGCTTGCATCTGATTTCCTATGTACTGTCACCTTTAACTCCATTTTGCTATCACATTTTCCTGGCTTCTCCTTCCCTCTCTCCCCTCCCCAGTTAAGTGTCTGTGTTTCAAATTTTGTTTCTCTAGTCATTCTAGCCTGCTTTTTTCCAAAATGCATCTTGCTTTTGTTTTCCTCTTCCCATTTGTATCTCGCTAAGCCCATTTTGCTCTCAAGTCTGTCCTACAGCACCGCATCTTTCCTGTTCAGCAGACCCCCTGCCTCTGCTCTCCCTCCTGCCTGCCTCACCCCCAGCCCCATGCTGTGCCCACCTCTTGCCCCCTTCTGTGTGTGCAGCAATGGGCTGTGAACACACACTAGCGTTGCACTTTGTTCTGTCAGCTAGGCTTCCCAGCCCCATTTATCAAAATTATCCCACAGTTCCTTGCAGAGTCGAGTATTAATAGGGTTCATTTAAAACCAAGAGTGTTGCTAATGCTTTTTTTCCTGTGCGCTAAATGGGAGGAAACAAGAATTACCCAGACAAGCAGGCACACAGAAAGTGGGGCTGTTGGGAATCGTTGATAAGGCAAGTGAAACTGTTGGTAGCGGGGACACAGAGCAGAGGCAGCAGGACACATATGTGCCAAGCACCCCAGTCATTTCCCCCAGACCTGGTGGCAATGCTGGTAGAGTGCCTCTCCCGTGCCAAGGCTGCGTGGTTCTCCCTATCTGATGCAGCTCTGCTTCAAAGCTGGGGGAAACCTGGTGCTCCCTTTGCTATAAAGGCTGAGGGGAGAAAATTGGAAGTGAACTCAAGATAGGGATGAGAAGGGAAGCTGAAAGATTAGTTAGGCAGGGTGCAAGAGCAAAAAGATGCTCCCATACTGTTCACCCCTTTGTCAGAAGGTCTTTATTCAGAGCTCCTACAACCTTTTGCCATTCCCCACTCACAAGTCCAGCCATGAAAGTGCTGAAATCCTCCTCCTTTTCTGGTTGGGAGTTCCTATGTGTTGGACCCTACATCCTAGTGTTCATCACCCTAGCCCAGCAGCCAGAACAGGCTCTTTCCAAATTGCCCAGCTCAGTTCCCATGCCCAAATCAATACTGAACCTCCAATTGGTTTGCAATAGAGAAAGTACCCAGTATTGCATGCTGTGCTGGAAAAGACCTCACACGCTTGCACAGGTGCCCATGGGTATGTACCACACTGCCATCAGACTGAGAGCTACTGCATTATCTTGCCACCCGCAACAGAGGGGCAGATAGCAGGCAGCCATCAGCACCCTGTGCGGGGAGAGAGAGAAAGAGGAAAGAGCTGCACCTCCATGGCAATACTGAGAATTGCCCAGGCCAGTGAGAGTTCATCCAGCACTGCTTTCTGTCCCAACATCCCATGTCACAAACCAGGCTGCTCTTCACTCCCTGTGAGAGTTTGGTTTCAGCAACTCACCTTGCTTGAGCCTCCACGATGGCTGGCCAAACTCAGCTACAGCAGCCCCAGTCACTTGAAGAAGCAGCATCATCTCCTATGGCTTCTAGGAGGCAGCTGCTTCTCATGTGCCCTCCCAGCTCAGTAGGACACATATCCTTGTGTCCTAGGGATTCCCCCAGTTTGAAAAACATCTCAGCCCTTTGGTGCCCTTGTCTTCTCCAAGGAAGCTGGTGTCAGACACCCTGGATTTTTTCTCTTACCTTCCCTTGTCCAGGGATCAACAACGCTCAACCAGTTCATAAAGCAATCCCATACTGTTCCTTTGGTTTGTCTCGAAACACAGCATGCAAGCATTTATTGCGATATGCAGCAGTCAGGGAGCTTAAGTCTGTTCATGCTGTTATGGGTAAGAGCAGAATTTGACCCCCTGCCTTTTGGGAATGGCCAGATCGCTGTGCTGGAGAGAGACCCTGTGATGCTCTGTGAATCCTTCATGCTGAGTTCTCTCCTCCCTTTTTTCCTTCCCACATTGACCTTTGCTGCTCGGCCAGCTGTCAGGCTTAAAACAGCCCAAAGTGCTTTGTGGTTCTCACATGGAGATCTCCAGAGAGAGGCAACTTACGCCAGCTGCTTTACCCAGGTTTTTTCCTCATTCTGTTCTGCCTAGCTTGGGGAGCTATCCATGGCTTGGGGAAGTGGAGGATCAGAAAGAACATCTCAAGTACATAAAAGCACAATGATCAGTACCTCTGTGCAATTAAAAAGGCTGGTCCAGCCTTTTGATGCTACACTTTAAGTGGCTCTAGCAGTAATGAAGTTGTAAAAAAGCTAGTGTAATTGGCATCAATGCAAGCCAGCTCAGTCCTGGAAAAAAAGTGTTCATTCCTAGGGAAGGGTAATAACACTTCTGCTATCTCCAGCCTTTGACATATTCAGTGATAGGAAAGGGAACAGGGACTTAGGGAATGCCAAGGAAGCCTAGAGAAAAGTGTTTGCATTTAATTAAAGATTGTGAGACAGCCAGGGCTTATGAGAGGTTGTCCAGTACCACAAAACCAGGAACGTCAGGCTGATATGTGCTAGCAGGTAGTCCTAGGAGTGAAGGAAAGGGTTGGCATGAGTAGTCCAGGGAAGGATGGTATTTATTTCCAGGGGGAACAAGGGGAAGAGAAGGGAGGCATGAAGATTAGGCTTCCCAAGGGGAAACAGCAGAAGTGGTCATTTATTACTGATATGCAGGTTTCTGGGGTTGTGTATGTAGAGAAGGAGCAGGATGAGAAGAAACAAACAAAAAGCCTCGTGACTTCTGGAGCTTTATGGAGCAAAACCAGATCCCGAGCAGAGTTCATTTAAATTTGCAGTTTTGTAGCTGTTAATGTGATTCCTGGGGAAAAAAAGAGAAGGGTGTTAGCAGCAGTGACAATAAAGTAAATCACTTAAATGGGAGCAATTGCGCTCCCCAGTCTTCCTGCCCATCAGTTGGTTTGACTGCCAGTGTTTGTAAAGGGAAGGACGTGATGATTTTGAGGCTCCTTGTTTCAAGCTTTCCCAACACAAAACCGCTTGTGTCTCCTTCCAAGCCACCTTCGTGTAAATCTCCATCAACTCCATGGTTACGTCATTACATCAGATTTATACCTCTACAGCTAAGACTTAGTGGCCTCCTGTGCCCCTGCTCCCTCTTCCCTGTTGAGATGAGTGTTTTAGGCACATAAAGCTATGGCTTTTAGACTCCCTTTTGTATAATACTGTTTCCAGCCAGTTTTACTCTGTTTGGGATTCTGCTAGGATTTCCAGAGGCTGTTTTGACCGAGTAGAACTGGGGGCAGAGGGGGAACAAACAGAACAAAACACAAGACCTTTCCTGCACAGTCGTTTCACAAGAGGACAAAATTTAATTGCAAAGTGAATTGGGGAGATCAGAGCAGCAGTGGCTGCAGGCAGTGAGGGGGAAGTTCAGTGCTAATAAATGAAATGTCCATGATCCAAGGAGAGAAAATAATCAGCACAGCTATAGGACAAACTTGGGACATGACACCAGGCAGCAGCACTGGTCAAATTAATAACGCCCCTTTAATTTTGTCCAGCTATCCTATTAAGCCGTTTTCCTGTAGCTGGGTGCTATGAGCCATGCTGACTCAGGATAAGGAAGGGAGCTGGGACAAAAGGAGCTCAGAGAGGAGGTTCACAGCATGCAGAGCACTTTGAGAATCTCCTTATTGACTTGTTGTGTGCCAAGAGGAGACACTATAGACATTCAGCCAGCCTTGGAGCTGATGCTGAGTGCTGGGACCCGAGTATCTCAGAGCCCTCTGTCCACAAACTCTGCAGTCCTGCCACCTTCAGGGGAGAGTGCTCCCTGGCTACTTATGCTGTAGTTCTGCTGTCCGAGATCTTGGGTGGTTGCACTGCTCCCTGGGAAAACAGGTAATGCCCATTGCTCTTCTCCAGGTCATTTGTGGACAGGGAAGCTGGGCTTTCAGAATGTCGCCATCCTTCCCATTTTCTTCATCCCAGTTCCCCTTAGGCTGGAGAGACGCCCATGTTCCTCTTGGCTCTGGAGACCAGTGCAGTGCTTCCAGCCCTCTGCATGCCCACGCACAGTCAATCCAACATGCTTGTGGAGCAGTAGTAATATTGGTGGCAGGTGCTGTCCTCTAGGGTGGGATCTCCAAAGGCTCTGCTCCTGGTCTGGGGAAACATGAGAGCATTCCCTGAGACAGTGAGAACTGAGACAGCCTTCTCCTGCAGGCTGTGCCTACCCAGGTGGAACAAAACCATGCACATAGCAGTACATGCTTTTTCCTTCCTCTCTCCCCAAACCCCCCCCCCCCCCCCCATTTTGTTATCCAGCGTGATAAGGCTCAGAGCTCTGGCTTCAGATACCTGAGCAGGAGAATGAAAGGACTGGAAGATTTTTTCAAGCTGCGCATAATGTAGCAGTAGCCTTGAGCACTCCTGGTCTGTGAGTGTGGGGCATGGGGGCAGTGGTGGGAGGGCAGGGAAGGAACAGACAGATGGACACTGGGCGCTGCAAGCGTAATTGCTGGCTTGCCTTTAGGTGAAAAGAGTGCTGCTGCCACTCCCACTGGGGCCAATTTGCTGTTGCTGCTCTTATCTCTAATGTTCATCAGGCTACAGCTACAAACCTCCTTTGTCCAGGAAGTCATCTGAACCCCCTCTTGCCTCCTTCAACCCTCAGCTAGCGATGGAAAAGGGGACAATACATGTTCATCTATCAGAACAAGGAGAGCTGTTCTGCTAAATGGGAAATTCAGCTTGAGAAGGAGGAGAAGAAAACCTTAGGTATCAAAACTAGCAGTCCATCTATTGCAGCTGGGTGCCCTATGGAGTGCTTATGTAGCTGAAATCTGGCCTCTCAGGTTAGGTTCTGAATTTGTTATTGGATATTCTGTGTGTGCATGTTAGAGCACTCAGTTCACAGCATCGCACTTTTAATGTGCAAAAAGTACTTCTTCTCAGACCCTGTGACCCTGGGATCTAAGCCCAAAACTGAAAACATGAGGCCTCCTGACAAAAGCACTTATGTCCTTTGTGGTTTTCCGCAAGCTCCTTAAATTCTCTGGGCCCCATTGCTTCTCCCTTCTTCTATAGGAAACTATACTAACCTACTTCAAATAATGTTATTTTAAGCATCCTGCTTATCATTTTCTGAGGGAAAAAAATACGTTTCAGGCTTGCCATGTTTTATTGAAGCCCAGCTGCAATTTTTTTTAGTACAGGTTTAATATTTAATTTTGCCATTTTGCAATGAACACTATGCAGAATTAAAACCAAACTTTTGCAAGTGAACTAGTACTTCAGATTCCTTATTTAGAAAATAGACTTCTTTTTTAACTTTACATTTGGCATTTGTATGATACAGACTAAGGAACATAACTTCATTTTTCTTATTCCGATTAGACCTAGCGTTCTGTCCGCAGGCTCTAATAAGTCCTTACAAGGTAAGGTTGCGAACAAAGGCTGAGAGAGAGTCTCTGCCGTGTAGACTCTACAGTTAAAATGGACCAGATAAAAAAGGAGTGGTACAGAAAAAGCATTGCTACTCCAGTGAGCTGAGGCATCTGGAAACTTGCCCAAAATAAGAGCAAATGAGTGGCAGGGCCTGGCTCTGAACTGCTGTAATCAGTAGAATATTCTATTTTTGATAACTTCCTTGTCTTCTCTGTCCCTTGACACCCCCGACCATTCAGCATTTTTTAGCATACATAAGCATACATTTTTCAGCATACATACATTTTCTGCTTCTTTTTGCCCAGTTAAGTTTTAAATACCTTAAATTAAGGAGTTGGAGTAGGCATGAATAGACCACAGGTGATGGGAAGAAGGGACAGACAAAATTAATTACTTCTTTTCATTCCTGATAAGTTTTTCTTTCGGTTGTTTATCCTGGTTTGCCTTCCCTTAAAATTTTTTTGAAAATACAACTACTGAATATAAGGGAACACAGCTGCCACAGGGCGTAAGGTAGTCTTTCAGGTATCATAGTCTTGTAATGGGAATGCAAAATTGCAAGGATTCATAACCATGAAACAGTTAACACTTTCAAATGCAGTCCTACAGCCTTCTGCATTTACAGTAAGGAGGGCCAAGTTTTCAGGAGCGCTGGGGGGACACTTCAGCACTGGTTTAGTTTGGGAGTTAAATATCAAGCTGTTCTCTGGCTAACAGCAAGTGGTATAGATCAGTCTCAGATGAAGGCTTAGCCATATTGTGGAATACTGTGAAACGAGCGTTGTTCTAGTCTGGTCTTCGTGTTGAAGTGAGATGTTGTGCAGGAGCTGCTGTACTGTCCTCTTTTATGTTTAGATTTAGCAAGCTGAGGAATGCCTTTCCTGCTTTTTTCCACATCTTTTGGGTGCTGCAGTGGACCCGAATGACTTGTTCCACTGAATATGTAATCTTAGCAACACTAAGGAGTACCGTTCTTCCACCACATGGTGCCTTCGTAATTTGTCTGAATATTTACTCTTCTGCCATGTAATTTGTCTAGGTCCTAGGGAGTTTGCTGTCATCTTTTACTTCTTCAGCATTACTGTTAAGCATATTGAATGCATGAATTTCAGTGTCGTCCTTCCCTCTTCTTCAGTGTGGTTTATCGGGCCTCAAATGAGGGAAGCATTATACCTCAAGCATTATTTAAGTTCATATACTTTAACCCATTCATGAAGATACGTATGGGCTGATGTGCCATCCCCAGTACAGATGTATTCTAAACTGGGCCTTAGATGACATTTCCATCTAGTTAATAGCATGCCAGGCTGCTTTACCATTTACTCTTGTCTTGAGTTTAGACAACCCACAGTTTTACATTCTTCAGTGCTTTGAGAAATCTGATTCAAAGTTACACGCGCATTCTGTCTGAAAAGATGTGTGGGTCTCTTCACCCGCCATGATCTTGCCTAACCACGAGCTGGCTTTTTTCTCCAGTAGAGCTAATTAACTTGTTCCGTTCTTTTCTTTCTGCTCCTGTGCCTAATCCCTGCATATCCCTTTATGTTTATCTGTTCTGATGGATGTTTGCAGCTCCTCCCAGTTGAGCATCACCCACCACTTTCATTAGTAAGCTACTTCTTCAGGCTTATTAATGAAGATGTTAAATGAAAGCAGACTTCACATGGATTCCTACAGCATCTCACTTACACACCTGCTTACAACTTTGCTCTTACATGCCCCTTGTCATTATCCCTTGTTTATGGTTCTTCAGGCAATTGCCAATCCGTGACAGTGCTCCTAACCCAAGACAGATTGAATTAAATTTGCTAGCAGGAGTTTCATGAAACACTGTATTAAACGTTGCATCCTCTGAATTCCCTTCAACAATGAATTTTAAAAACAGTCTAAAAATAGCATCATAGGCCATGCAGAGAACATACTGGACCCTCACAAGTTATAGAGTTGGGGTTTGAGAATAGATAATAAATATTGTTAGCATGATGAATCTGGAAGACTGCCCTGGCTCAGGTCTCATCATCTCCAGAATTGACATTGCTTGTGTTGTAATGTCAGGCCTGAGCTACCTGATTTGGAAGTTTCATCTGGTTTATAAGCCACACTGGTTTTCCCCTTTGAATTAATAATTTAATCACTGGTATAAGCAGTAAGTTGAATGTGTGCTTAGCACTTATCCTTCCTCCAAAAGTGGATTCCAAACTCAGTGCTACAGTGCAGGGTGAGAACGACACCAGCAGGGTTCCCATTCTGATCTCAACATCATGCTTTGGTACTAATCTTTCACTGGTGATCAATTAATTCATCATTACTATTTATTTATTTTTTATATTTCCTACAATCTGCTGACTGTCCAAGGGCAGGACTTTGAAGGAGCCCCAAGGGGTCAGTATATGAGAAGAGTAAGCCTAAGGGGAGAGAAGACCTAGTCAATATTCCTATGACCATTTCCTAAATGGTGCAAGCCGAAATGGAAGTGGTCAGGAATATACCACTGTGAATGATGATTCAAAATAAAATTGTGAAAGTAGTGATCAGAAAATGTGAGATAGCTTCCTATTGGAAGATCAGTTCTGTCGGCATCAAAGCATTTTGCAGGAGCATGGTGATGCAACAAATTTTTTTGACAGACGAGTGTCACAACAAATCGTTTTAACTTTCTAGTTTCATTTCACTAATGTCAAAACGTTTAACTGCAATGAGGCAAAAAAGGTTTCATTTTGACTGTACCATTATATTTAATTTTGTTTAGATTGGCACATAAATTTTGATACCATATATTCATACCTAATATTGCAAATTGTTACAAAGTAGTGGGAAAGAACTTCCCCTTCCATGCTTTTGAAATACAGACTTCAAACACTTGCAGAGTTAAAATTTAATCAGTGACAGTAACATTCTCTCACTGGGGCAAATGTCCTACCCCAATAGTGGCTTGAGGCAGCCTTCAAATATTTCTACCAGCACTGCTTTCCTCTGAGTTCCATATACTTCTGGAGTTCTGCGTGCCTTGTCACATATAATTAGCAGCTGTTGAGTGAATTGATCAGTTAATTTCCATCTCACACTCAGATGCATTTAATCCATTAGCTGATGATTTGCAGGGATTTTTCTCCTGCACATTTCCTCACCTGTGTTTTATCAATAGTTAAATTGATTTGGTCACCATTACTCACTGCTTGTCCAAGCCCTCTTTCTTTCTTTGCCTCCTTCCAGACCATGTGGTATTTTAACAAGCACTTGGCACCTCAGTCATTTAAATGTCATCATTAATGTCACCTCTTTTCATTTATTTATTAATCAGCATACCTACTATTGAATGGTCTTTCCAAATAAAAGTCATCCTTCCTTTCTGTAGCCTCTAGCATGATCCAATCACTGCTTTACAATACTTTTATCTGTACCGTGGCTAGGCACAGATAAAGGCAAGCCACCTTTGAGGTGTCCTGGGCTCCTCAACAGTTCCAGGAGAGCAAGTTGGTCATGGTTGGTTTTTTGCTTTTTGAGGAAGGGAATTTTTCTGGCTAATACTGTTTCATCTGCAAGGTATTGTGTCTACAAATCAGATTTTCAAAAAATAGGCCTAGAATACAGGACTGGTCTTTTCAAAAGCACAAACCTGGTCAAACTGCAGGGCAGTGAGTCTGAAATTCTGGGCTGTTGCATTTGTATTGTGACAATAACCAAAAGGCTCAAGTGAGACCCAGGCTACTGGTGTGTATGCACACACACACACACAGAGCTGGGTCAGGCCGTGGTCAAAAGACCTAGAAAAGAGAAGGGGCAGGAGCAGGAGGAAAAAGGAGGGTAAAGAGGGATGGAACAAGTGGCTCAGAGCCACACAATGCTCATGGCAGAGTAAGAAGCTAGTCTTCCTCACCCCCAACCCAGTGTCCCACCAATGGGCCTCACAGCCACCTGCCTCAGCTGTGGTCCCTTCTGTTCCCTCGAGCAAATGGCAACACCTCTAAGGTGCTTCATGTTCCTTTCCTGTGACACTGGGATCATGAGACCAACCCTTCTCATGAACTTTTAATGTGTGACAGAGGATCCCGCATTCCCGGAGAAAGAGACTCTCTGGGCACAGTCCTGAGGTCAGTGCTTCCTCAGCCTGGTGGGCTTGAGTGGAAATCATTAACGGGTGTACCTTCCATATACATGTACCTCCTCAGCTGGGCAGAGAGGCTGTCTGAAATGAAATTTTCCTGCTTGCTCCCCAACTTGACGCTACCCAAAGCCCTGCTTAGCTAGCAAGTGACACAGCCCTCTTACAGCCATGAGCACTGCCACCAGGGTTAATGCCCAGGTGCCAGGACACTATTACTGGTGTACATGCTGTTGTACCCACTCTGGCATTCTGGCATTCAGGGATTTACATGTGCGTCCCAATGGCTTTCTTTTGTGGGAGGGAGCTAGTGCTAGGCACCGCAAAGAGTCAGTGGGGCGCCTTCAGGAGTAATGATGCCCATTAGGGCGTGCGCGTCCTTAGAAGTGACTTCTTGTGGGGCAGGACATGCCCAGTAACCTTTCAAGGAGACAGGGATGCTTAAGCATACTACAAGCTCCTATACGTGGCAAAAGACCCCCATGCTTGCGGCTTCATGTTTCTACTCCTCTTGCTAAAGGGCTGATAATCAACTCAATACCCCCGACAGAACAAGACTAAGAACTGTGAGACTTTTTCTTTTCTGCCCCATAGTAAGTGAAAATCCATTAGACTGCCACAGGGACATCCGAGCTCCAAAGGTTGCTAGCAGTGAGGCAGTGTATGTGGGCACACTTTTGCAGGCTTGTGCCTCTTCTGTGGCCATCCTGACCTGTGCCCCTATTACTGTGTTTTTCAAGAAGATTCTTTCAAGATGACTTACACAAGTACTTCTCAGACAGCTATTCGGTTTTGCCTTCCCCATGCCTTTACCACTTCTGCCAATCCTCACTATCTTCTGCAGCTGTCACTACCTGTTTCTTTGTCGAATATTCCTTATTCCTGTCATTTGTCTGTCAAATCTGTGTGTACAACTCTGGTATGTATTGGCAAGTACTGACTCCTGGGAATTCCTCATTTTCCAGCCTTTTCTCTAGGTAAATGGACCTGCTCGAAGCTCTTTGTGTCCCTCAGCTAAGATAGTGCTGCACTGTGCAGCTTAGGATCTCTGAGTGTGACAGAGGACAGGACCATCAGTTCTTACAGCTTCTTTTAGCTCATCTCAGTACCAACTTCTTTCTGTAGGCAGCCTTGCTCCTCAAGCCACCCTTCTAGTTCCCCATTCTTTCTGGCTGCCATTGGCATCCTAGCAGGAACCTAACTCTGGCTTTTTCCTTCTCCCTACCCCTCTCCACTTCAAAAAAACCCAAACAAAAACAACCAACCAAAAAAACCCCACTCACCTTTGTGGGGAAACCTGAAGAGCAGAACAGATGGCCTGACAGGTAGTAGCATCAGGACAGAGAAAAAGAAACTGAAATATCAGTTGTGTGATAGAACAGAATAGACTATTTCTGTTTCAAGGGACCTAAAATGATCATCTAGTCCAACTGCCTGACCATGTCAGGGCTGACCAAGTTAAAGCATGTTGTTAAGGGCATTGTCCAAATGCCTCTTAAACACTGACAGGCTTGGGGCATCGACCACCTCTCTAGGAAGCCCGTTCCAGTGTCTGATCACCCTCTTGGTAAAGAAATGCTTCCTAATGTCCAGTCGGAACCTCCCCTGGTGCAGCTTTGAACCGTTCCACGCATCCTATCACGGGGTACCAGGGAGAAGAGATCAGCACCTCCCTCTCCACTTCGCCTCCTCAGGAAGCTGTAGAGAGCGATGAGGTCACCCCTCAGCCTCCTTTTCTCGGCACTAGACAAGCCCAAAGTCTTCAGCCGCTCCTCACGGGACGTGCCTTCCAGGCCTTTCCCCAGATTTGTTGCCCTCCTCTGGACACATTCAAGGACTTTCACATCCTTCTTAAGTGGCAGGGCCTAGAATTGCACGCAGTATTCAAGGTCCAGCCTCACCAACACTGAACACAGTGGGATAATCGCCTGTTTTGACCGGCTGGTTATTGTGTTTGATGCACCCCAGGACGCAGTTTGCAGTGATGTCGTGGGGAAGATGTGGTATTTCCCTGGAGGAGCGTGGTAGATGCGGACGGGTGTCCAGGCCTCTCGGAGCTGTGCTGCAGGCTGCTTGCAGGCTCAGCTGAGCACCAGGCTACCTTCTCACTCCTAGTTCCTTCACTGTCATCTTCCTCCTTCAGTCTGTGAGTAGGAGAAAGTCTGTGGACTTCAGGAAAACCAAGCCTATTGTCAGGAGAGTTACATTCACTATACAGTGTGTGTACCTTTCCTGGGAAATTGCAAGGTGCCCTCAGAATGAGAAAGGTTGGAAGCCACTGGTTTAGATCATTTAAACTAAGTTACACAAACCCAAAGATCACAACTCCTGGAAAAGAAATGTCCACTTTGCTCGAATGAGGGACATACCAGTAATTTCCCAGTAGGCCAAGCACAGCTTCCACTGTGCAAACGGTGAAGCATATTAAAGCTGCCCTCAACTTTAATACAGTGCCACAGCCTGAGGGCACTACAGCTGATCTGATTTGGGGACCAGTCAGATCAGAATGGAGCTTGGCTCAGTGATATCCCTGTTCTCATTTGATATAAAATTGAAGGCAGCCAACAGAGCTACACCACACAGCTCAGGGGACCCCAGTCAGGACAGCTTTGTTGTAGCTGTTTGGCAGCTTACAAACCACCAGCCAAATGAGAGCTCTTGAAGAGGCCAGGAGTTTCAGGAGTAAATGCCAGTATGTGTAAATGTGCATATATTGGTATGTATGTATCTATACCTATATACACATTCTAAGTATGTACATATTTTGTATGTATATACACACACAGGGATAGCCACATACGATAGTTTTATGCCTTACATGTTATTTCTCTGCATGGAGTTGTCAAATGCGGTGCATGTGTACACACACTTCTACCCAAACTCTCTAAATACCCTGGACAGTTGTAAGTCTTCAGTGTTTCACTCAAGCTGAAAAAAGTAGCTTCTCCACTTTTGTGGCTGAGTCAGAATTTCTCCCTGTTCGAAGGAAATACCTCTGGTACTTCTGCCTGAGGGAGGAATCTGGGTTTTTTCCTTCTTCCTTCCTTCCCTCCCCTCTGTCCAAGCCTGGGGCATCAGTGGAGTATGCAGCAGCAGAGGCCATGGGGGGAATGAATCTTGGAGCAGGCGGTGTCCTTCTCTTTCTTGGTGTGATGTCTAGCGGTTGGTTGAGATCAGCTCATTTTAGAGAAGGGTCAGTGCATACAGCTCATCACATAAATTGTAAACGCCTTTTGATGGCTACAAATGAGGCCACAGGGGGTCTTGGGCTACTTTGGAAATCAAGCTCTGCAACTCCTAGGCTCCGTGGCTGATAAGAGAGAGTTTTTGGCAGGAGCTGACCATCTTCCATGAGCACAGGGGTTGCACAAGCTCCTGTGTAGGGAATGGTGAGCTGGGAGAAAGAAGGGAAGAGAGTGAAGAGACAGATGCATTTATCAAACAGCTGGGGCAGATGCTGCTCAGTTTTGGAAGTTTGAACAGAAGGGGAGAGAAAGCATGTACTTACCCCTTGTCTGGGTGGCTCTGGGCTCTGTGTTCTGCTGCCTGGGCAGCAGGTGAGGGCATCATACCTTTAGTTTTTCTGTTCCTTAGTCATGTCCAACGAACTCCACTGGAGTTCTGGGGGCTGGCAGGAGCCTGTGAGCTCCCCTTGTAAGAAATGTGCAGGATGCTTTACTGAGTTAGTGACAATCTCCTTAGATCTGCAGGAAAGCACCTTAGTGCAGTGCTCCCCTGGTACAGCTAGCCAAAGCTGTTTGCATCTCAGTGCCCTGCTTCCAACTTCAAAGTCAGCAGAAGGCTTTATCTCCCTCCCAGCTTTCCATCACAGCACCTCTCTGTGCCAGAGCCGTGGTTTCCATCTCTTCTTTCCTTCACATTCCCTTGGCTCTGCGATGCCAACCGTGCTTAGTGCCCTTTGCCTCCTCTCACACTGGGGCTATTTGACTATTGTTCTCAACATCTTCCCTCAACACATCAAGGGATGACCCAAGGCACACAGCACGATGCAAAGGCATCCATCTGTCCTGTTCCCCTTGGACCCCGGTGAGCCTCTCCCCTGCATTTCTCCTTCTTGAACCAGGTCTCTGTCTCTGTCGATCTCTTTACATTCTGCAGCGTGACTGGGTGGACAGCTTAAACCCAAAATGAGCTTTCCTGCCCAGTGTGATGGGGAAGCATCTCTCCTTCCCTGTTGTCACTACTTTGCTCCCGAGGTAACTAATAAATTGCTCTGAGTCTTTAAATGGGCTGTTATTTCTTCCTTCCATCAGCACTCGCTCACTCTTGACTCACAGTGCAGCTTCAGCTTCAATGAATTTATTGGCATGACAAGGTACACAGGTGATGCCAAAGTTGACAACTTAATTCATCAAGTGCTACTGTCTTTCTCTCATCTACACTCTTTTGTCTCTGCTTTGCTCCTTCCCCCTCCTCAGCTCTCCTTTCTTTCTGTCCATCTGTCTTTCTTTCGCTTCCTGTCTGTCGGTCTGTCTCTCTCTCTCTCCCTCCTTTTCCCTCTAATAGGCTCCCCAGGTGATAGTTAGCTGTCTCACACTCAAGACAGTCTGTCTCTCTTGACAAACGGAGCTGTCAATCAAAGGGCTCACCAGAAAGAGAGAGGAATTGGTCTTTACAGCATGTTGGCTATTTTCTTGCCTTTGCAGCATGCATGGGGAGTGGGGGTTGAGGACAACAGTCTTCAAACCGACCTACAGAAGCCACATTTGCTTTAAGGCTGGTTTGGGACTCCAGAAGAGTGAGCTGTTGTGTTACAGGGACAGAGGAAAGGAGAAAAGCCCATCAACCCCAAATGTGTATAGGCAGGTAGAAATATCATTTAAGAAGAAATCCAACATCTTGACAAAATCCCCCCAGAGGATAAAGTCTCTGTTAAACAGAGTAGCAAATGATCTCTCCTTCTCGCCCCCCCAATCCCATAATCCTTTGTTGGCATGGCAATTGCCAAAGTATATAAAGAAACAGACAGGTCCCTCAGGTATCTGTCAGCACTAGATACAATCTACCCAGGACAGTGTGTGTGTGGCATTTAATCCTCCATACATCAAGCGTATGCCCAGGATATAGTGTCACACTGTATTTGCGCTGCATCCCTTGTGCCTATTTGTCATGAGTGTCTGCGCCCGATCCAGTGGCAGGCTGATCCATAGTGTGATGCCATCTTGGTTATATCTCTGCTTTTCCTCGGGCTTTGGCAGAGTTTTCATCATTGCGTTCTGATGCAAAGTTTCTTTATTCTTTTTATCACTCTTTGTACTTTAAGGAAATATTTTTTGCAGAATCCAGTATGTCATGACCATCAGAACGGAAAGTGTATGAGTGTATCCCTATCATCCATCAGTACCCCTAACTATATTGATTACGCTTCTATTCCTTTTTCAGTTTGCACAATGTTTGGTGGGTCCTGCTTTTTCCCTTGTGTTTATGAAATGCAGGGCTGAGTCTCTCCTCCTTTTCATTCCCTTTCATGTAAAAGAGTATTTCATCTTTATGCCAGCAGCGAAGAATCAGGCCTGTTTTGTCTGCCTGGGGATAGGTCTGCCTTGGGTTTGCTGTGCCAAGGAATTTTGCAGCACCATAATTCCTCATAAGCAACTCCCTTTAACAGTCTGAGGCCTTGCAGATATTCCTCCCCAGCTCCCCCTGCTCACCAGCTGGAGCTGTAGATGGTAAGGCACCGTACCTCTCGTGACACTAGTTGGGTACCAGTCACTGGGGATGCCATACAACTTGCACACAGTAGTTCCCTAAGAGTGAGAAGGGGAACTGAGCCTTAGAAAGGTGAAGTGACTTACTCAAGGTTATAGCAAAAGTGTGTAGTAGAACAATCACTGTACCTGGAGTACCAGACCTACCTGAGTCCTTCAAAAAGTCATTCCTCCCTTCATTTTTTGGTAGCGTTGCTTACCCTGCCAACTGTGATATTACAGGTGCCCAGATGTAGATGGGCTGTTACAGCAGAGAGACATGGCTTATGTTTTCCATTGGTCTTAGTTTTTGATTCCCTGCTGTGGTGGAAGTATTTGCAGTTTTTTATTAGTGTTCTTTGTTGATCAGCAGGGGAGATCACCTCATTCCTGCTCTCCAGCCAGTAGCACTGAATTTCTGGGGTGGGGAGTATTTGCTTGCAGAACCTTACACTAAAGCTGTCTGTAAAGCTGTTGTCCCACTCAACATAAAGGTCCTGGCGACCTTTTCCGGATGTAACCTCATCCTTCTGAAAGGACAATGTCTACTTATTTCTTCTCAGATTGATACTCACTATTCCAAAACATCTTACAAAATTTTGCTGCTTCTTTCTTGTAGGCACCCGCATTTATAACTAACCCTCTGACAGCCAGCCTCCTCCCAGCCTCTCAGAACAATTTGGGTGGGTAATCCTGCTCAGCTCCAGTGGAAATTGAGTACCCGAGGCTCTTGTGCCCTGCATTTCTCTGCAATCCTAGCATATAATGTGATAATTACCTCAGTTTGCTAACACTGAGAGACCAGCAAAAAATCTCTGTCAATTTTGAAGAGGGCAGACTTGAAACTCACTGGGGGAAGAGGGGCAGCCCGTGTTTTTACGTGTCTTGATAAAGCTGCAGGCTACAAGGAATAAGCCTCATGCCTGGCAGTCTGGGAGAGATTCTCCTTTAATTGAAATGGCTCCGGTAATGTGTTTACAGAGCAAAGCTCTTGGAATCCATCCCTCCCCTCCCTTGCAGTTGTCTGCACGTATACAGCACATCTTTACCACACAGCAAAGCTTGGAAAAGGAAACAGTGGGCAACTTTCAAGGCATCGGGGTGCTGCTGCAGGTGGCTGAACCAAAAGAGAGCACTCTTTTTTGGCAGGGAACCTCGGACGGCAGAAACTCTCCTCCCCAAGAAACCTTGGCTCTTGGTTGGTTTGTGGGAAGGAGATCACCACAATCATATCTCAGCTCTAGCCAGCTGCTTACTTTGTTTGAAGAACTTCAGGAGTACTGTATTTGTTTTTTCTTCTTTTCTGCTGGATCAGACTTGTGTAGATGAACATTTCTGACAAAAGGGATGCCTTTAACTTTTGCTTTTAACTCTTTGGCTTTCCCTTCTTTGATGGCTGATGATAACACCCTGGCCTTTAGAAAATACACTGCTGCAGCTATCACCAAGCTCAACAATAGCTAACAATTGAAGGTCTCACAGCTGGCATTTCATAACTGTGTGTGCCGGGGAAGGCCACCATCTGTGGATCCAGCAATAGTGACAATGCAGAAATGTGCGGAGCAGCCCAAGCTGAAAAAATGTGGAGTCGCACTTTCAGTCTTTTTCACGCTTAAAATTTGTGATTTTTTGGAGATGAGGATTTGTTTCAGGTTCATTTTTGCTTTGTTTTTGGTGGGGCTTTCAGCATCAGAAGAGGCAACTGCTCTCTGCTAAGACTTCTGATTGCTGATCTGACTACTCAGTGAAGCAGCTATGGTGGCCTGTGTTATATACTGTCTGTCACTTGCTGAATCGAACAAAGTGAATCCTTTTGCTGGGAAAACAGCCGTGTTTTCTTACCAGACTGCTGTCCTAGGCCATGAGTTGGAGAGTTATAGACGAAGGACAGTGTGCAGTACTTTACACTCTTCTCCAAATCCGTGCACTTAACACAGGAGTGAATTTTATCCAAAGCATGTAATGGTCTGAGTATAGGATTATTAGCTTTTTTCTTTATACTTTTGACTGGAAGCAAACCCAGCATCTCCAAAATGGTACACTAGCTTTCTGGTCCCCTAGAAGCCTGAAAGCATCTTGAAAGGTGGTTACAGCAAGCGTCTCACTCCCTTTTGGTCGTTTCAATGCGTAAGGAAGGAAAGCCTGCTAATAAAAGATATTTTACACATATCACATGCATTTGATTTGAGTGAGAGGCTTGTCACTGAGAAGCTGTCTGCATCAGCTGAAACTGAGCCAGATCCTTGGGTATGTGGTATGCACAAGACACTTAGAGCGTTGTATTTGCCATCCCGTGGCTTATCACAGAGGCTGCGGGATAAACCATGGGCAGCCAAAGGAATCTGAGAACAGTGTTTGGAGAAAGCTGTCTTTTTTTTTCAGCCTGTGTGTGGATGCCCATCAGGTGGTTCATGAAGGCAGTTCTGTTGGTTGTACTGTCAATCCCTAATGAGCTGAACATAAGCAACAGCATCAGATCTAAAAACAAACAAACAAACAAAAACTTTGGCTCTGTTTCTCCTGCATGTAAAGCTATGATGGACAACCTCATCTTCATCCAGAGTGGGGTGTTAGCTGAAATTAACTTCCTCCCCTGCTTGCTCAATCAGGAAAATCCCAGTCATCTTCCTAATGCATAGCGACCCTCTCTGAACCTGTACCTCTTGCCTTGGCATGACATAGGCTTTTCTCTGTGCTTTCTTCCCATACCTGGCCTGCACTCCCTAGTCTGCTTCCCAAAGAGAGGGTTAACAGGCAGGAGCCAAGGACTGCTGGGACTCAGTTAAAAAAACATAATCTTGCTTTTTTCTCTCAGTTGGCTAATAAAGCGTCCCTGTTCTGGCTGCAAAACTTCCTTGAAGCCATCACCCATTCTTGCTGTATAAGAATTTGTCCAAAGGCCATTAACATCAAAGGAAGAGCTCCCTGGGCTCTGAATCAAGCCCTAGAAAAGCTGCATATTAGAACTCAGCTGCATACCAGGTACATCCAACTTGCTTAATGTTTCTGTGAAAAAGTTTTCCTTCACAAAATTCTCAGAGATGTCTTTGGAGAACCTGGACACTAAGGACAGTTTTTTTCACAGAATTTCTCTTCCAGGATGGCTGATTATATCCGCAGAAGAAAAGGATTTGCATTGTTTCAGTCCCATAAGTAAATACTTGCCAGGTTTAAAAAAAATGGTCTAGGGGAGTATATAAACACACTTGAAACAAAGACCAAAAGCTGTGTACATCTGTAGTCCTTAAAGCGTTTGGGATTAGGCGGCATTCCAAGGGTTAATCCCTGGGGATTAGCATGGCAAGCACTTCTGTTGTTTACACATGTCCTGTGAAGAAGGCTGTGTTTTCACAGCAGGCCTTTCTAGGATGGTTAGCCATAAAGTGCTTGCAGTCAGTTTTACAGGCAGAAATAACCGGAGCAACACCAGTGGCAAATACATAGAGCTGTCCTTTAAAGAGAAGAACAACAGACAAGTGGATCACTGCAGTCCTGGCATAAATTTGATATGTTAATAGAAAAGAAAAAGAAGTTTTGTATCAAGGAACCAATACTTCATATCCAGAGGTCGAAATCTGATGATAAGGCGATATCAGGCATGCATATGGCTTGTGCTTTGTGCTTTCATTTACATGCTAAGCGTGCAACTGAGAACCTGCTCTCCTGGGCTGCATCAGGATCTGCAAACATGGGTTTGTGACCTTGTGCTTGGTGGGGGGACACCAAAAAGCCAGGTGTGGATGAAACGCTATCAGCATCGGGCTAAGGCTGGGGCTTAGGCTTGGAGCCAGGACTGCTTTAGGGTAAAAGGCTGGGGCCTGGGTTTAAAGCTGAGGCAGGAGTGACACTGCTTTTATCCCTGTCCCACAACCTCACATTCATGCACTGAAAAACAAGGTTGGCTTGAGACTGAAGCTGGTTTTTTTCCTCGCTCTTTCTCTCTCTGTTAGGAAGTAAAATAATTGCTCTCCTGACAATTTCATGGAGACAAGTTTAAAAAAAAATAAAATCAGTGAGAATGAGTATAAGCAATAGAGCCCAGTTCTATGCTGACTTTTCCAACAGGTCATGGATGGGGCAGTCTAAGAGGTTTACACTCCGTGCTGCTCTCTCCTAAGAAACAATGTGCTGGAAGTGTTTCCCATGCAATTTTATGTGGAAAAATAGTCCAGACACTTAACTGTATATTGGATGAAGCAGAGCTTTCCTTTGGACAAAATGGTTTGGCTTGTCAGCTCTTACTCTCAAATGTGGTGAGCTCTGACACCCTACACAGCTCAGCAAACTGGGAGGGCTTTCCACATGACTTTGATTTGCAGCATCTTGTCTGCTTCTCTGCTCCCAGTCAGTGCAACACACGCAGTCCCCATCTGGATTTAAATTGTTCCCTGTGTTGCATTTCTGTGGGTGAGGCTCAGCTGCACAATGTAGGAAGCTCACCAAGACACAAGGCTCAAGCTAGCAGCCTCTGTGCCTTCTTCAGCCTGGCCTCTCTTGGCATCAGCAGCGATGCTCAGATGGAGAACTGCCATGCTGGGGCAAAGCAGTGTAGGGGCACACACAGGTGAGGAACTGCAGATCTCTTAAGTGGTTTCCATGCTCTGGCTGGGACAGATCCTTCCCTAAAGGCCACCAGGGATGGATGTGGCAAGGCACCCCCTTTCAGATAATAGAAAAAAGGAATTTTTACACCTTGTAAAAACACTGTAGTGTATTTCGAGAGGTTTTTGGTTCCCAGAGCATTAAAAAACAAAATCAAGCCTTCAACGTTTGCATCTACTTCACCAGAAGCTTTAATGCCGAGAGAGGCACTGGCAGGGTGAAACAAGCCCAGCAGAGCAGGAGGTCAGAAAGATGTTTCAAAGTCTGCTCTCTTTAATGAAGTTCAACAACTTCACTCTCTGCCCTCCTGCCCTGGTGACAACTTCGTCTCCCTCTGGCTGAGGCTGCGGCATGAATCAGACTGTAAAAAACACATCTTGGGTCTTGTGTTGCATTTCATCTGCAAAGTGCTTCAGAAACATTAGCATGCTGCATCCCAAAGGGTGTCTGGATTTTACTTTCCAGCCCTTAGCTTGCTCCCTTTGCAGACCTAAGCAGCAACAAGCTGTTTCTTGTTACAGCTGTAAAGAGCTGTGATTAGCCTGCTGCACACATGAGAGGGAAATTAAACCATTTAGTTGTGTTTAGCAGCTCAGCCCCTTCTTCAGGCCCTCTCTCCCCACTAAACACTTTAACTAAACAATGACTAATGAGGCCAATTTGCTGTCAATTAATTGCCCCAGGAAAGGACCCCTAATTGTGTTAAGCAAGGTGGCAGCTTTAAAGAATTCAAGGGCCACAGGATGGTCAGTGTCCCCCCTACCTCTGCCTTGGGGCTTATTAGCATCTTTGTGTTGGTTGCAAAGTGCTGTTAATTGGGAGCTGGGGACAAGGAAATGAGAACTCTCAAGGCTAATTGATAGGCACCTGTGGAGGGCTTTAGTGGCTGCAAAGTTCCTTTGACTTTAGAGAGAAGTCCTGATGTTTCCATTTTGCCCTGAAAGCCAGGGGCTCCTGTGGATTAGTGGGTGGGAGTCTTAATTTTCTCCAACAGATGGGGGTCCTACTTGCCAATAGAGAGGACGG
Source organism: Morus bassanus (assembly GCA_031468815.1). NCBI lineage: Eukaryota > Metazoa > Chordata > Aves > Suliformes > Sulidae > Morus > Morus bassanus. The sequence continues at coordinate 129,373,647 of CM062568.1, read as the reverse complement.
TAACTAGGCTGGAGGAAGCAACTAACTAATGAGGATATATGGAAGGGGTTGTGGTGACTTTCTCCATTTGTATCCAAGGTGCCCTTCCTGGGACAAGCAGTCAGAGCACTTAAATGGAGCTTATAGGCTTTCTTATTTTCAGTACTATTTGCTTCTGTGTCTTGGAGGGATTAAATAGCTTTTGCTGTATCTTAGCTCTGTAGAGTGGAAATAAGAGCTCTATTTTTTTAATGCATTTTGTGACTTATTGACAGAATACGTGACTGTTAAGCAGTCTTGTAATTTCAGATTGGGGAGTAGCTGCCCCATAGTATAAGACTGTATCTAAGGGTCTTATGCAAAGCTCTGTTTGCCCAAAGGGAGCAGTCAGACCATCTGACTGTGAACTTCATGTGACTGTGTTTACAGGGCTCAGAGTCATCTTCCAACTAGATCTCCATGTCTGTCTCTCTGTGTTTTTCATTCTGCTATACCTGATTTGAGATCCTAGTCCTGTGTTTCCTGCCCATGTCTCACAAACCCACCCTCCTCCTGTGCTGAGGTCTGTAGAGTGCAACCAATGCAGGAGCCAGAAACTGCTGCCCCATGCCTGTAAGTACCACTTCTGCTAAGGAGTGGTTCCTGTTCCTGCCACTTTGTTCCTGTACTGTGTCTAGATGCTCTGATCAAAAGACAGATATTTGGACTGTTTGTGAGCTGTGGCATGGCCAGTTCCAGTATAAACTAAGTTAGGAAAAGACCTCTAGAAGCATTGCTGGTTATACCCTTCAGCAAGGGTGGCCTTGATGCTTCCTTGTTCCATCCCCCATTGCTCTCCTGGAAAGATACTCGGGAGCTGGCCTCCTGGATGTGAACTCGCATCTCTTAACCACTAGGCTGGTTCATTTACTAGGAGATTAGGGGTGTACCACCACTCCTGGCCTACTTCTGTAGCATTGAATGATAAAGCTGATCCAGCACACCCACATGATCCCGGGTAATATCTTGGGATGAGCTTTGAGCTCTAAAGGGTTTTGGGCATAAAAGGCAAGGATAACAACAGCAGATATTTGTGTGTTCTCTTGTTTGTGGTTTCCTTGCTGCCTCCTGTATGTGGACCCTGGTTTGTAATAACTGCTATAGCGGGTGTTTTTGAGACACGGTAATGTTTTGTGGAAACAAATCACTTGCTTTCATCTCGAGAGCAACAGTGATTGCGTTGGGGGAGTATGCTCTATTTTTCATGTCTCAGTCTTTCTTATTATTTAAATGAACGTGAGTTGCAGTTGTCATGAAAGTGAAGGATTGACAGCAATTAACTAGAATGGGCTTGGTGCAAGCAGGTTCTGTACAAGCCTGTCCTACCTAGCTCTGTCACTGTGCCTTGTCTGGGACTTCAATTTCCACACCAGCTCTGCCCTTGCAGCCCTCCTGCCCTGTACCACCCCCAGGTCTCCCAGTCCAGGGTGCCCTACAGTGTCTCTGCCCTTGTCCCGCTCCGGCCTTGCAGGCTACCAGCTCTTCCAGTGTGAGCTTCTCGAGAAGAATGAGAACTACTTGTTAGTTTGGGGGATTGTTATTTACCATCGGTGGCATGTAAGATGAGATGCTGAGCTGGCATCAGGCTTCTCCTGTAGATGTGAAATGTAGAAGGAACAAATATGTGAGTTTCAAGCCACTCTTCTCAGAGCTCATTTCCAGCTCTCCAGAATCTGTCCCTGGTGTGGGTAGGGCATCCTACCTCCTTGGGGATGGAGCAGTGGAGTGCTACACTGTGCTTCCTTTCACGTTGGTCTCTGCTCCCCACTCCCCGTCTAGGGGGATCCTGAGCACAGGGTAATGGATACCCCATATTACATTTATGCTGAAAGGGAGGAAAAAATCTGGTAATTTTATCTTTTTCAGCAGTACCAGAGAGCCTGGCAGTGCTTTCCCATGGTCTCTGGAGCCAGAAGAGTCCAGCAGCAGCCTGGTCTCCCCTGGAGGGATGAGTTGTTAGGCTGAATATGAAAACACCTTAAAGCACTGTTTAACTGTAGTGCTTCCCATACTGTGGGTCTGCAGGCTGTGGTTTTGCCTGTGCTAATGATTCAGAAAGGCCAGACACAAAAGGGTTTTCCAGTAGAGGGCCGACAAGAGATGGCTGGGCAAAAAGGAGGCTGCGGCACCCAGAAGATCCTGGTCCCAGGAGGTTTTGTTCTTAGCAATCCTTCCAGCAGTCTGGGAACTGTGAAAACACAACACAACCCACACATGGGGAAAAAATAATAAGGCCAAAGCTTCTTATTTTAAGACTGTCCTAAAAAGGTGTATGTAAAGTAATGACAAGTGCCAAGGAGGCAATGCTAACTGTTGCTTGTGCTGACAGTTTTGGCATTTCAACACGCTGACTTGACACCCTGAAAATTAAAAGTGTCTGACTTTTTATCTGAGTGAAATTACTGTCCACTAAGATCCAGTCATTTCTAACGCTAGCTGGCTTTGGATTCTAAGCAGACAAAACCAAATCAGGTTTTAAATTCACAGGGAAATTATTTCCTGCCCTATTCCCCCTCCTCTCAGCCTTTCCTTGCCCTCTGACCAAGGTGGCAGCTGAGAGGATCAGCCATTGTACTCCTAACAGGATATCAGCCTTGGATGCCCTTTTCTCCCTCATCTGAAAAAGTGGTGAGCCAGATATGACCATCTGGACTCATCCTCCTCCTCTTGGGCATTTGGTCTGCATGGTCAGATCTGTTTGTATTTGCTGAGTTTACTTGATCCTCTGTGAACTAAAATGGCTTGACGGCTTGGAAAGTGGCAGGGTACACATGTCCTAACTGCAGCTCTGCTGCTGGTGCCCTGTAGTGGCTTTCACTGCTCTCTCCTCAACTGTTCCGGCTGTCATCACATCATTCTGCTAGGACCTCAGACTGGCCTACAGCTCCCTCTGCTAGTCCTGCTTGAACTTAGTCCTTCTTGGTTTATAGTGTGGCTTTTTTTCCTGATGCAAATGTTAGCCCCTTGAGGTTAAGATAAGACCCCAAAATGTGGCCTAGCCAATGGTTCTACTCATGGGCTCTGCTTACCCATGTTTGTCAGCACACCAGAGAAGCTGTGCTGAGGACACTCCAAAGTCACCGTCCTTGTGTCCCCTGACCGAGCAGCTAGGACACAACTCTTGCAAAAATAGCTGTTCTTTCCCAGACTAAGCCCCTCTGTCTTCTCCAGTGAGTGTTGGTCTCAGATCTGAAACACAGTATGTACTATAGGTAGCTGTGCTGCTACGGGACTGAGGTGGCCCTCCGAGTTGCTTTGTTCCCTGTAGTAAGAGTAACAGGTTGGATTCCTGCACCAGAACTTGCAGGGGTTTCCCAGCCTGCAGCTCTGTTGGCTGGAGCGATGGGTCTGTCTGTCCTGAGCCATGAGGCAAGGGACCCTCCTTATCCAGTGTGACAGAGACAAGGAGGAGAAAGTGCTTCTGAGTCCTGCTGACTCAGTGCTGTGCCAGATCTCAGCATGGTGCCGCAAGCTGCCTCTCTGCTTTGGTGTGCCGTGAAACACGAAGCCACAAGCTTCTTTTGGAGGAGGCTTGGAGGGTATTTAATTTCCCAGCCTCGGTATTTTTCCTTTCTGCTGCCCTTTATGCAGTCTTTGGTTATTGGTTAGCAAAGGTATTTGCTCACTTTCCAAGATCACTGTGTGATTGTTGTTTTGTACTGCCAGGCATTTGCTGTGCAGGATGGGTGTGTGATAAAGGGGGAGGAGGCACAAAATGGATGTACAGTCAGTGAAACTCTCATGTACCCCTCAACATAGTGGGATCAAATTTTTTTACAACATCAACGTTCTCCAACAATGTTTATTTTGTTTTGTTCTGTTGCCTCCTACCTCTTCCTACATGCGCAGACACTGCTGATGGCTTGCAGTGAGTTGCCAATGTAAAATGTAGCAGGGCTTGTGTTTGTCAGGGGATTTTGCTTTGAGAGGAAGGGGTTCATTTTCTGCTATGCTTTGCTTTACCCAGTATTGTGCTGCTAGGGAGATGTCCTTACTCTGAAATTCCTTCTTTCCAGGGAAGGGGACCCTGGTGCAGTCAACAATTCCCCCAACATGCCTTGCTTTGGTTGCTTCACCAAGAGCTGATCAACCATCAATTCTAGCTCTTGAGCAGCATACCAGCTTCCAAGGTCCCTTCTCCTTCCTTCCTGGTGCCAGTTAGAGCAGGTTGCTGAGGGCTTCATCCAGGTGAATTTTGCATATCTCCAGGGATGGAGTTACCACCACCTCTCCAGGGAACCTGTTCGTGCCTTTGACCTTCCCAAAGTAAAAGCTTTTTCCTCATTTTGAGTCGGAATTTACCCCATGTTGTAGCTCATGTCTGCTGCTTTTCGCTCTTCACTGTGCACCTCTGAGAAAAGCCTGCCTTTGCCTTCTCTGCACCTTCCCACTAGCTATTTGTAGACAGCAATAAGATCTCCCCTCAGCCTTCTCTTCTTCAGGCTGAACAGACCCAGCTCTCTTAGGTTCTCCTTGTATGTCAAGCGCTATAGCCCTCTGACTATCTTGGGAGCCCTCCAGTGGACTTGCTGCAGTATGTCAATGGCCTTCTTGTCCTGGGGAGCCCAAAACTGATGTAGTGCTTCACATGTTGTCTAACAAGCACCATATAAAAGGATGTAATCACTTCCCTCCACTTATGGGGCTACACTCTGGCTAATACAACCCAGGATGCTTGGTCTTTGCTGCAAGGGCATACTGCTAACTCATGCTGAACCTGTTGGACCCCCACATTTCCAGACTGCTTGAGTCTAGCACTTTCACCCTTCCAGCAAATATCAGGGTGGTTGAAGCCCCTCACTGGGGACAGTGATTGTGAGACTACCTAAATCAGTCTTTGTCCTCGCCTCTTATTAATCAAATGGTTGGTAGCAGACACCAGCCAACAGCGGTGACACTGTCATATCCTCTGATCCTTATGCCTAAGCTCCCAGCTAGTTCACCACCCGGAGCTGGGTGCACTCCAGCCACTCCTTTGCAGAGAGCGCACCTCATTTCCTCGCCTTTCCAGGCTGTCTTTCCTGAAAAGCCTGTATCCATCTCGCACAGCACTGACAGTCCTGAGAGCTGTCCCACCATGGCTCTGTCATCCCAATGGGTTTATAGCGCTGTGAATCTGCGTGAACATCTAATTTGTCCTGGTTTTTCACCATGATACTTGCATTGGTGCACAGGTGTTTGAGTCGGGCCCCCGGCTGTCCTGCTTTCACAAGCCTTCCCTGTTGTGTCGGCCCTCAGCCACTTCCTCACTGCCCTCCATGCTGTCACTTCTCCCTAGATTATGGCAATCCTTCCCCAATGTGCCTAGCTTACATCCCTCCTTGCCTAGATGAGTGAGCCTGTTAGCAAAGACATGTCTGCCTCATTTTGTTTGACAGGTCCTGTTCCTGCTTGGGAGCCCCTGTTCCTCCAAGGGCGTCCCATGGTCATAGATGCTGAAGCATTGTCCGTGAGTTTGGGGCCTACAGAGAGGGGCTAATGAGCTGTGGGTTGTAAACAATATTTCTGTGAATCCAGCAACATAGCTGGAAGTGGTGAGTTGCTCTCTTCAGGCTTCATTTCCTTTTCCCCACCTAGCTCGTAGGCAGCTTTGCCTCAAAAGGACCATCAGCCACTCCTGCCAAGGAGGGGGAAGGGGAGGCTGCTGTCTGTTTACTCTGTGGTAAGCAAAGCAGAAAATGATGTTGTTTCATTCCTCGCTACACACAAATTCGGAAGCTGAAAATATTAAAACAAAAACAAAAAAAAAAAAGGTGATTCCTTTTTAGTCAAACTCCCTCACCACCTCCAGGCTATGAAGCGTGGAAGCAAGACATGGATGTGAGAGAGGACAGACTGCAATGGCTTGGTCTGCTTGAAGGCTGGTACACCAGTACGCTCCATACCTGTGTTGTCCAAGAAGCAGATTCGTCGCCTGGTGTGCAATGAGTCAATAATCACACACTCAGGAGAGACATTGCTAATTTATTTCAGGGTTGCGCAAGCCTGGGTGCTCAGTAGTTTTCCACAAATCAAGCACACCGAAGCCAGCTACCTCGTTATATTTGTACAATAAGTCCATATATATTCTGCCTATCTAATACATATTCCTTCTAATCTACATAAGTTGTGTAATGGTATTAAGTCACTCCTCTTGGCTCTGCTTCAGATTCTTCTGTGCATACCTTCCTCTCTTCAGGGGTCCTTGGTGGTCTTTACAGATGAAGTACCCTAACCCTTTTTACCCATATATTGTCGCATGTTACGCAAGGACAATTTAAGGCTATTTTCTCTTGCCAGCTCTCCTTAATTTTCTTCTAAAAGGGACACTCGTCCTTGATTAAATGGATAATCGTTGATGGCCAAGATATCCCGTTCCTAAGCTTAGGTTAAATATTAAGACATGAAACAGTGCTTGATCAAAAAGAAAGGAGTCTAGATTCATGCTAGTTAAACATATACAATACCTGTTCTTTCTAAGAGGGGGTTATTCTCTTTCACCTGGAGGTACCTGTTCAGGTACCCAGCATGGTCACTTTGGTCCTGTGACACAAACTCCGTTAGCTTGGAAGGTCTTTAAGGATCCTGAATGCCCGAGTCATGGCTGGCCTTGTGAATCTTTAAAGATCCTACCATGCTTTTGGTGCTGTGCCATGTGAGGTGCAGTCAGCCAGAAGCTACCTATTGCGGGCAGCCCATAGGGGATCCCTCTTGGATGAAAGATGTTGCAGAAAGCTTCCCGCTGTCACCGTTGTGCCTTCCCTCAGCAAATTCCCATTAGCCATGGTGCGCATCCCCACTTCTCACCTCAACATGGCAGTTGCGGTAGAAATTAGCTTAACAGTTCTCCGGTTCAATTACTGGTGAGCATTTGGTTACTTGAGCAGCAGAGCACGGTCCTGGCTAGCAGCATGGGTTCTATCTGCCTATGGGAGGTAGCAATAACTAATACACCCTCTAAATCAGTGCCTTGAGGCCTGGCACCCTGCAGGAGGACGTAAAACTGCATCTGGGACAGTTGCAGTTGTGTAGTGAAAAACTGGACAGTTTTGGAGTGTAAAAATAAGCTGGGACAGTGCTTGGAGCCTGTCGACTCCTTCCATGCAGCCTTGGAGCAGTCAGGCAAGTTCTTAGAGGTTATTTTATGAAGGTCCCCAAACCTGCCCAAACACAAAGCATCGCAGTTGCAGCCAAAGCCATTTCTACCTGCAGATCCTTGAAGCAGCGGTACATATTATTGTGATATAATTTCAGAAAACCAGGTAGTAATGAGGTGTGCAGCCTGTGAGAGGAGTCTGTGGCTGCCTCTGATAATAGGTAGATAGGTTAATGAGTCAGACAGGCTGCCCTCCAGAAGTCTGGGTAACGAGGTCCAACTTTCTTTTGTCTTTGCAGTTCCACCAAAGATCTCCAATATCTCCTCGGACATCACCGTGAATGAGGGCAGCAATGTGACCCTGGTTTGCATGGCAAATGGTCGTCCTGAGCCTGTCATCACCTGGAGGCACCTCACCCCAACAGGTAAGAGACCCAACTGGACCCGACTGTGCTGGTGATTTGTGAACTGTACAGTAGATTCCTTCTCTTCCAACATCAATAGAAAATTTCAGTAGCAATACAGGCAGCTGTAAAAAAGTAGTAAGAATCTTAAATGCACTGCAAGCTTATTTTGCAGTGTGATTTCCCAGGCACGATAGCCAGGTTGTCCAAGGGAACAAATGAAATTACTTCAGTAGATGTTCTACAGAATTGGACCTGTAATTCTAGCTTTGGTCTTCATCTAATTGACCCAATCTCTACTGCTGGTAATGCACAGCATGGTGGTGGAGACAAAACACTGCTGATGCCAGACAGAGGGGAAAGGATTTCTGTTTAGATATTACAAAGAAGAGGTTCTTTCCGAAAACCACAGAATTTGCTTCCCACTGATTTGCCTTAAAAGGGAGAGTCAAACAGTGGCACAAATGATTTCATATTACTTTCCACTTTGGCGGACAGTCTTTCTGTATCTTGTGAGGTGAGTAAAGAATGCATTTGATCTGCAAGATGAGTGAAGAGCAGGGTGGAGACAGAATAAAGGAGAACTCACCAGCCTTGTTCTGCTAAGTGTGCCTTGCACGCTCGAGGACGTGGCAAGCTTGGAAGGAGAATATCCTTTCAGTAGCCAGACTCCATGGGGTTAGAAGCTTGGGTTGCAAGGAAACCTTCACCCCCTAAAGATTTATCAGTAGGATGGGAACAAGAGGTAGGTTTCTATTCCTCTGTATCATGTCCTTTGAGGAGAGAAGAACTCTTTACCTGATTTCTGTTGCCATCAGATATCCTTTCATCTAAAATGCATGGGGAAAGCATTCATTAGCTCCATATGAATAGTCTTCTGTAATATTCCCATATACATAAAAGGTTGAATAGGATTTGAGATAGGCAGAGTATAAGCTTTCTGCATGTGCTACAGACAGTCAAGCTATCTACTGCAATTCAGCAGCCAGAAAAGGGGAGAGTATTGCAGAAAGAAGGTTGGCGAGAGAAAGGTAGAATGACACCTTGGAACAGAGCTCAATCCAAGGACTGCATCCAGAAGCCCCTGGATTTGGGGCCTGTGGTTCAGACTGGGGTTACTCAGATTTCCTGTCTCGTCCCTTCAGCCAAACCAAAGTCTTCCTGAGCTTTCATGTATATAAAAGCCAAATATGCAGTTTGTATTTCTGGCCCATTTCTTGCAATACCAAAAGAAGGAAGATGGGGAAAGACTGCCAGGAAGAGGTGGGAGGAGCATAGCTGATGAGGGGAACACTACTCCTCTGTGGTATCATCATTACTACCTGACTTTCCTCTTCTGCTATTTTCAGTAGTAAGCATGACTGTGCCATTTGCATATACAGGGAAATAAAACCTATTTTTTTCACCTTTAATTATGTATATAGAATCTTCTAGCTCTGGCATTTCTGCTCTTAAGTTTTATTTCATATCAAATCTTCTATCTTACTGCTGCATTAGTATTTCAGTCCTCCATCTAACTCTTACTTGTATTCAAGTAGGAGACACTCCCCAGCTATTCTGTGAGCACAGTCTAACATTGTCCAAATTAAGGGTGTTACAAGGACGCTATCTTGAATCTTCGTGAAAACTAAGGCCTGGTACACACGAGATGCATTGTTCAGAACGGTAGTAAGATTCTTGTCCTGACTCGTCACTTTGACTGCATACTCGTGCTTTGTGTTTTTTTCCAGTTGTACCACCTACTCCATTGTATCAGACACAGGCTTCTTTTCTCCCTTTTAAAAGGCTCCTCAGAGCAAATCTTCATTCTGGCTATCCTCTCTGGTGAGCAACAGGACAGGGGAATCCCATCCCCACTTTGATTCCAGGGTCAGTTCTCCTGGGTCTGTTGTTCAGTTTTCCAGCATGTCCCTTCACACTTTTTCTCCTGTGCTGTGTGCCTCAGAGGTGTTGCCTTGTTAGCATCCCTTAGCGCCATCTCACTGACCCCCTTCCAATCCATCCTCAGGCCTCCCCTCTACAGTGAGTCTTACCAAGCACCCCCTTCCTAACCAACTAGAGCCAGGGATGAAGGGCAGGCCCCGGTCTGCCACTTCCACATCTCACTGCTTGTTGTTCCCTCTCTTTTTCCCCATCTCAACCCATCTGTTATCTTCTACGGGTACAGAGGAACTGCTTTCAGGCAGACATGAAGTCTTTGAACAGCACGTAGCCCAGTAAGGCACTTGTCCCAAAATGGAGGACAGAAGGGCTTCTTGTAAATGTTTTCCTTGAGGTTGACAATTAATATAAATTCCAAATCTATTCCAGAGCTGCTGCAGTTAGAAACACGTCTTATCTTGGAATCTCCCTTTTCCAGAACTGTAAGGCATATTGGCTCCATTTATGCTAGTTTTGAAGACATCTGCTATGCATCAAAGAGCTATTTTAGATCATTGTAAAGGTTTCTAAAATATATCTCTCTCCTTGGATTTTTTCACAGTTAAACTCGTTCCTGCAGAACTGCAAGAACGAGTGTTATCGAGCTTGTGTAGGAGGTTTTGAATGGACAGGTTGTGAAATTAAACCAGCATTGGGGGGCAAGAGGGCCAAATTACTTTTTCTTTGTGCACTCTCCTCAAGGAGTTCATTAGCGAATTTGTCTGCTGTTTCTTTCATTCATTGACTTCATCAATAGTGTTTGATGGCTAATTACCTGAGTTAGGACCACAGAAATTATTTATTTCTTGTTGGCTGCAAAGTGGAAGATACAAATGCAAAAAGAAAGCAGTGTTGCTACTTATGCAAAGAAGGCAGGGGTGCATATGATAGTTCATTTAAATGCTGCTGGGCCTCAGGAGTGACCATAGCCCACTCATCTGCCTACCTGGGAAGTTAAAATTTGCTTTATAAAATGCTATTTTGCCTCCTTTGCTGGTCCTTCGGTGAGCAGTTGAACTAGGCATTTTTCTCACATCAGCTATAAGTCCCCAAGCCTTGAAGCAACCCATAGGAAAAAACCTTCTCCTTACTCTGTGAGATAGCTAAAATGTGGCTGTGGTTGGTGACTGTAGAACTGATACCTGGGAGGAAGGCAGGTAAGGGGAAAAATACTTTAATACCTCCGATGTCAAATGACAATACAGATCAGCTTTAATTTAATGAAAGCAGGAATGACATTCCTTGGAACAATGCAAGTCCTTGCTCTTCACTTCCATTCCAGACCCTTTTCTTCCTTATCCAACAAGCTGTTATGCTATAGGATATTGGCAACCTGGTCTGCCTAGTTGTGGATAGTTTAATGGGCATTGCCTGGGAGCGCAAACAACTTCATTAGCTTTTCTCCTCCAGCCAGCAGAGCTCTCTTCTGGGATTGCTGTCCTGCAGCTTTCAGCAACAGGCCAACACCTCCCTGCTCATAGTCTGATCCCTTTCCTGTGGTTCAGGACATGGCTGCAGCCTTATTAAGCCTCCCGTGCCCTATGACTTTTGCCATCCCAGTTTGTGATGGTAAGCCATGGAAAAGACTGTAGCAGCCCTCTGAACTGGATTTGTCAGGAAACTGTGATTTGTTCAGTCAGAGCGGGGATGAGTATTGATGATTTCCTACACAGACTACATGAGTTGGCACTTGTCAGCATCAGAAATATTTCACTAGGGGATGTGCTATAGTCTCTCATCTCTTGAAAGGGACCAACCCCAGATTCTTCCTTCTATGACTTTGTACAAAGAGTGGGTGTTATCCTATTGTTTTCTTCTCCTTAATATTAACTCATAACCTACATGATCCATGGTCCACAAAGGTATAGATTATTTTTTCCTTACTGAGTGCAGTCCAATCAAATTTCCAGTAATTGCACCACAGCCTGGAGGAGGTCCCAGCACAGGGCCATGTATCATTTATCATGCTGACACATTCTGTGTGGGCTACCACGGGCAGCCTACCCATCTATGGCTAGTTATGTTAGGAGATGGATGCTCCGTTTTCCCTGTACCATGCAGCAAGATAACAGCTAACACAGCCAAGAAAAGAATCCAGTAAGATAGTTTACAGATGGTAGGCAATGCCTGCTTTTGAGCTCATCTTAGTTTTACTTCACGTCTTTCTTGACTTATGTTTACTCAGGCTAATGCGACTTCTCCCTACCCATAAGCTGCTGAGATCACAGTCCAGAGGCTTTAACATTTATCATTCCTCATCTCTCCATCTTATTCAGAGCCATACTAAATGCCTGGTTGACTGAAAAAGAGCTTCCTGGGAAAAATAAAGATTCGTGTATGTTCATATTCTTATCAATAAACGCCCTCTCAACGGAAACCCTAAAGAGTGGCCTCTTGTGAATTGGGTTAGCAGCAATATGAACACAGACAGTTGTTGCAAGGTCTTTGCATTACCAGAGATCTCACTGCCAAACCTGTTGTCCTGGATGGGCAGACAAACACAGAAGAAAAAGGCAGCTCCTGTCCTGAGGTGCTTGTACTCAAGTTAACAGAAACAGTCCTATTCATGTTACTGCTCCTTTCCCACAAGGCATCAGTGGTTGAAACCTCCCCAGGGGCTTTGCTCACGGGCACTGTGGCAAGTGCCGTGAGATTGGTAGCCCTGTGTGATGGCAGCCTGAGAGGCTGTGGCAGGGAGACAAAGCTACATTGATCCCTATGGGGCTCAGCTCAAGGTCCAACAATTGAGGCTTTTACTGTCTGTGCCTAACCACCTGAGGAGCAAACAATTCAGTTTTCCTAGAGCAGTTACAGAGTGTGAAACTTGTATAAAAGTGCCAGGTATCTCATTCCTGATCCAAATTCCCCAGCCTCAGCCCAGCAAGGCTGTTTGATAGAGAAGAGAACAGTCTGGATTCTCCCAAATTCCACCTGACAGTCCGAAGATACCCACTTTGGCTCAGAAAGGAGCTTAGTTATTACAGTGGTAATCACAGCATAAAAACCAGTCTAGAGCAAAGCAGATAAGTATTGATTGCAACACCCAAGTTTCATGTCACAGCATAAAATGAAAGGAGATGGGAAGGCTTGTCAAATATGTCAGTCTGATTCTCCCTAGAGGGTGCTAGAAATTCTCATTGAGTCTTAGAGAATTTACCATAGCCTGGGAAGTTTAGAAGGGATAGAGAATACAGAAGAGTGCCTGCATGCTCTGTGTAATTGAGATGGTATACATATAATATGTTTATAAACAGCTGTAGAACTCATTGCCATGGAAAGTTATTTAAGGAGGAGAACTTGGCAAGACTCAAACAGTTTGTGTGTTCCTGAGGATAATGTGAACAAATCTGGATATTCTTGTTATTCACAACAAAAATATTGAAAAGGATGTTAAACTTCATGCTTTGGGGCTCAATTACTAGAGATCAGGATGAGACGTAAACCGAAAGAGTCAAATTATCTCACACCCCTGCTCAGTCATGGATTTTCCTTCAGTGCATGCCAGTCTCCTTGTAGGGCTGAACACTGAACATGAGAGAAACAGAGAGCTCTCTGAAGGCATGAGATTCAAGATGACCATATAGTTCACATGGGCAACTTTGATCTTTATGTCCTGTGTTTATTTATCTCTCATTGCTGTCTAAGCCCAAAGTCTTGCTACTGCACTTTGTGTTGCATAGGAGAAGCCAGTTTATGCCTAAAGAAGATAACAAACAGAAAACCCTCAGCCAGAGTCACCACAAGACAACCCTGTAGGCACTAGGTAGTGATTAGTGGGAAGGGGATTTTCTGGTTATCTAAACCATTTGGATTTAACCCACCTCTCTGCTGCACTCTAAAGCCTCAGTGAAACAGTTGTGAAGACAAGGAATGTTGTTTTGGCAGGGGGTTGGGTTGAGTTGGGTTTGGTTTGGTGGGGTTTTTTTGTGGTGTACTGTGCCAGCTCTTCTCATGTCACATACTTCTCCCCCTCTAACTGCTTTTGCCTGATCAGGAAATTTAAGATTTACAAGGTACTTGTTTGACCCTGCATTTTAGGATGTTGGGGGGCAACAGATGATTTTTAACCAGGTGTCTTTTCCATCTTTTTTTTTTCCTTGCATCCTCAAAATGCTCTCTGGCAAAAATGTGGTCTTGTCTTCCACAGAGACCTCTCACTTTGCCTGTTTTGGACTCCCTGTTTGTTTTAGGACTCTTTCTGAGATGTCTTTTTCTATCTTGGTCTAGCCTTCATCTTATCCAACATTATAGGGGAAGAAAAAGAAAAGGGTGTTGGAGAGCCTGGGAAACAAGCCAAAGTTTCAACTTTTTCAGGGCTTCTCCAGAAGGCAACCAAAGTTGTTTCAACCTTTGTTTGCTTCCCACTTCCGCTGGCTCCACATTTTTTACTTTTTTAGAAGTCCCCTCTTCTTAGTGCATGGCCGACAAGCAGCAGCCCCCCTGCTCCTTTTCTCACCAATAATGAACTTAAGTCCTGAATGTGCTCTCTCCCCAGCACACTGGAGAGCTTTGGTTTCTTCCTTCTGTGCCCAGAGAGATACATACACTGCACAGAGATGCTTCCTATTGTAATAGTGCCCCACTCGGTTGCTGTGGTCTGTGATGGTGTTTCAGTACAAACACTATTGATGAAACATTAATTTTCTTAACAGCTTTTATTTCTTTCTCCTGTCCCATGGCAGAGAGGGAGAATAAGGCCTCATAAGTATTTTGGCATTTCTGGGGAACAGGCGAATAAATCTGCTGTAAGGGGGGAATCTGCCCTGCTGCCTTCAGCAGTGGTTGGAGGGGTACATCTGGAGTCTTCTTGTCAGTGCTTGGCTGCTCCATCTCTGGCAAGATTTTCTGTGCTGTTGCTGGGAAGATGTGGCAGTTGTGTACCAAGTTAGTGGCTTTCCTGCCACATGGAAATGTTATTCTTTACAGCAAGTTAGAGTCTGGTAGAGTTGCCTTCATTTTTCCTTCTCCCAGATGGGTACCACTTGTAGTCAGCCATGGTGTTAGAGTCTTTTCCATGGCATTTTAAAGGCTGAGCTGGTTTGTGTCCATATGAAACTTTCATCCACCTACAGAAGAGCAGCATTTTTCTAGTTCATTGCATGCTGCAATATTGCTGTCTCTGCAGTGCTGTACAGTCACCACCTCTACCCTCAAGGCTAGTGCTTCTCAATGGAGACATTCCTGATTAGTAGGGACATTCAGAAATAACTAGCTGCTTCTTTCTCTCCCCTCCTTCCATGAGCCAGTCTTGAAGGATCCCAGAAGGCTGGGGGTGGGAGTGAAAACTGAGCTCCCAAGAAGATGAGAGTTTAAAATATTCCATAATTAATGATGACTCATGACTTTTCCTAATGAGGAAAAGGAATTGCTATACACTACCATAAGTAGGATCTCAGCAGCATGTTGATGAACCTTACCAAATTCTTCGTCGTTCCCACCAGCACAAACCTGTTGAAATCAAAGGACTTTCCTGTTATGACTAGGACAAAAAGAGGAAAGGTCTGTTGCCTACCCTGCCTAGCATGGTAGGTGCTGTCTGTCTTGCCCTCCTTCCCTACCAGCCCTCCTTGTGCTCCAAACCTGCCATTGAGCACTCTTGTATCCTACCTGTAAGTAGTCAACTACAGCAAAACAAATTGTCTGGAGAGAATGTTGCTGAGTGCAAGACACTGACAGTGTGTGTGTTATTGTGTCTCCCTCTAGTGACCTGAACTAACGAGTCTGCTTTGGGTCTCTTGTGCTTGGAGCTACTTGTTTGGTGACAGAGCATCTCTGGGTTCATAGGGACAAAAGGCTGATATTTTAGGACTGGGTCCCATTTCCCCTGCCATCTGGAGGTCATATTCCCCTGCCACTGGCAGCTCTGTGTTCACAGCTGTAGTTCACATCTGAAAATTTAAATGTGTTTGTAAAGATACAGAGAGGTTGAGTGTGAATTAAAGAGAGAAAAAAATCACAGCATTTAAAATTTAATAGTTTCAATTCAAACATCCTTAAGAAAGCTATCCTTAAGAAGAAAATGGAGAGGCTGCATTTTTTTTTCCACTTGTAGCTGTAATCTATAAGTACTTTCACTTTAGGCAAGCATATTTCTCGCTCTCTTCACAGTAGGAGAGAGACATACTAATAAAAGGGGAAAGTTAAGGTAGTAGCTTATAGCTGTTCCCTGCATTTTTTTTTTTTTCATTTAAAGAGAGAAAATTCACTGTTTTTGTTATTAAGCTGTTATGTGACTTCAACTGATTTCAATGGCTTCACTGACTTCAGTGCTTGATATATTCTGCACTGGAGCCAGAGCTACTGTCTCCTTTCGTCTGAGGACCCTAGTGAGTGTGGATCACAGCATCCACTGCAGTGCACGGGTCCTGTTAGGACAGTAACGTCTGGAGGGAGCTTCCCGTACAGCCCCAAAGCCTTCACCCCTTCTGGCTTCTCCCGCACAACTGTCTGACTGTCTGTTGCCTCGGCCTCCACCCCTACGCCAATCCCACTTACATATATAAGCCACTTGGCTTATATATCCCAGCTCTACCAATAGCTGGAAATAGTGAGAGAAAGAGAGAGAAAGAGAGAGAGAGAGAATGGAGGGGTGCACAGAGAAGCAGGAAGGAAAAACACGATTTGCAAGAACCTCCTGTGCAGAGATAGACCCAGGGCAAACAAAAAGCCAGCTTTGGGGGCAAGACATCCCAAACCTGCTTGCCGTGATGACCACAGCAAGGTCAGGTGTCATTCAGCCTCCTGCAGTGTGGAGCTTTTCTCCCAGGCCTGAATACAGTCGTAGTGGAAGTGGGAGTCTCCCAGCTGAAGGAAGTGAGCTATTTTGGTAACACAAGGCTGCAACAGGCCCTCGTGTTGTGAACACTTGGTGCTCTTTTTCCTTCCTCAGCCTCCTTTCTGAGCATTTGAGAAATGTGTCTTCGGAACATCCCTCTCTTTCCTGTCTGAAGGAAAACATGAGAGACTGAAAACATGATTCAGGGATTTTTTTTTAGGAGGTGCACATTCAAAAGTGTTGTTCTTATTTCTTCTTCAGTTACTTTTTCTTTCTCTCTGAACAGCACCTGAAAAATATGGCTCTTCTCATGTACTCAATATTTTTTCATGCACTAGCTGAACAAATCATCCTTTCTCATAAACTCACAATGAGTGCTCACCACAGTGTTACTGCGGCATGGGAGCAAAGCAGGCAGCAGCAGGGAGGCTGGGAGGGGACGGTGACTGCAGGCCCATCCAGGGAAGCATGAGCTGCAGTCTGATGCAGGCTTTTAAGTTCACGCCCAGTTTGGGGTGACTTGAGCCATTTGAGGGAGGAGCATATCCTGCCAAAGGATCAGCACAGGCCACCAGCAAGAAAAGTGTAATCCAGGTAATTATGGCCTGGGAAAGGCATTGATCATGAGAGATTTCAGTTATCATCATCTTGACTGAGGGCTGTGGCAGAGTGGAAGGGTCATGGAGTTAGGACAGGACCATATCCATGGCACACTTTACTGGGCAGCTCATAGCGCCCGCACCTTGTCACAGCTTGTGTCCCAGGAAAGGCACCAGAGGGAGATGAGCTGGCTGCAGTCTGGGGTAGGCAGAGGGAAGAGCAATGCAGCCTCTCAGGGGGTCCCTAGGCTCCTCATCAGGGTGCCTGCGGGTCAGTGCCCTGTTGCATGCACCTGGCTGAGAACTGCTGGCAGGGTCATCTTAATACACGTACCGTAACGGTCAGCATATGTCATTATCACCATCCTTACCTGCTGTGCAGCTTGCAGATCTGTAAAAGCCACATGAGTATACAGGTGCACACTGCTGTATGCATTACTTGTGAGCATTTTACTATGTGTTCATTTATATGTTCACCATGCTGGTGTCTGTGCATGCATTTTGCTGCACAGGTAAGCTTTTTGTTGTTTACCAGCCTTATGCACAAACCTCAAAGTCTTGCATTTCCTTAAAGGTAGAATCATGAAACATAGCAGTAAGCACGAAAAATAAAAGCAGAGGGGAAGAAGGACAGTATCTTGAGTCATATTGTACCTGCCATCCTTTGGCTGTGGGGCATGGATCCGTACAGCTGTCCAAAGCCTGTCTGTACAGCCTAAACTACAGCTGCATGAAGGGAACAGAGAATAAGTATTTTTAGTGTTGATCATGATAAGAGACAAAATTTCAGAAATTCCCTGAACTTCAGAAGCTCAGATCAGGCTCCAAACTTTGCAACTCCAGCCTCTCTCTGACATGCTCACTTGTATCTACTGCATTTATCTCTGCTGTACTTGGGCATCTTCCAAGCAAATAAATAATTGGTTCCTGCTTCTGTCTCCCCTTCTGCCCAAGGGACTTAAAGTTAATTTGTGCTGACTGTTAGTCTTTGGGTAGAAGCTGCTATTGTAAAAGGCAGTCAGGGCATATATAGATAGATGGTCCTTGCACTGTGAAATTGTAAGTGCCCCCATTTCCTGCAGGGAGATCTACAACCACTTGACTGCTGTGAGGAGAATTCCTTGTAGCTTTTGGGAGCTTTCCAGGGGATGACACAGGTGGAGATGGGAAGCCCACATTCCCTAGATGCTCCTTCAGCAAACCCCAGCTCAGAAGCCTGGAGCTGCGTGTACCATAACTTGGGTGAAATATAGGCACATGGAGTGGCAAGTCACACCATGTGAGAGACCACCTTGCACCTCAGGAAATGCCAGGATGGGTCTTGGAGTCCCTGGACAGAGCAGAAGCTGTAAGGGACTTGGGGACAAAGAAAAGTCACATTTGCTGTGCAGCATCTCCTGTGTGAAACCCAGGGAACATGAGGGAAGGAGACTGTTAACTTGAACAGACAAAAGTAATTAGAGGAGCAAAATAATAGATTAATGAGCAGCCAGTGTCAGGGGAACTTATTAATTATCAGTAGAGGATTTCCTTCAATGTGCAGGCTGGCCAGGGGCATGCAAGATAGCTACCAAAACGCTAGTCCCATTTAAGGAAGCTGCTAGGGAATTAGTGGCACGGGGTGTCTGGAGAATGATAGCAGAGGTGAGTTAAATGCTTCCTTTGAATCTCGGGTTATGTGTGGCTCAGGTAACGGCTGGGGAGGAGGGGGATCTGGGAAATGCTAGATTGTGTCTAACTGATGTTAATAATGGCTCAGTAAAAATCCTCTGATAAGAACACATTAAAGTTGCACAGTTAAGCACTCACAAGCCAGGTAAGGTGAGATTTAAGGTTACAAATGCGACCTTAACTCTTCTCCTGCTGAGCGTACCTTAGCAGGCAGCCTCTAATTAAGGGGTGTCAGGCTATTTCTCAGGTAATACATCATAACATTGGTTAATGCGCTCTCCAGCTTTGGACAGGTGCACACAGTATCTTGTAATATTGTGGTTTTGTCTGTTGGTCCTGGTGAAACACAGAGACCATTTTAATTGTGGCACTGAAATACTACATTAGTTGTACTTGAACCAAACATGGTGGTTTAGACACATGGTCCATTTAGACTGTTTAGATGTAGGGCAACCCACCATCCATTCTCTCAGGTCACCATTTCATGTGTCAGAAAGCAGTAGGCATGGAAGGTGTTGACATTAGTTGCAAGTAGTGTTGAATACGGGGGTTTCCTTTTTAAGGGCTGATTATGACTCCTTTAGCTCAACATACTGTTTTTTATTTAGTTGCCTTACTGAAGCATTCAGACTGTTCACAGGGTGAGATGTTACTCTGTCCCATCAGACTGTGCCACAAAATATGCCTTTCTTCTGTCACCCAGGAGGTAACTGTTCAGATATCAACGTATTTTCCTTTTAGCACTCCTACATTTACAGCTTTCAGTCTCATTGCATGTACAATGGTTGTGATATAATGGGAAAGAGAGAAAATGTAAAGGGCAAATCTGTTCTTGGGGAACATTGCAGAAGTGAACAGATTCAATGGGTTTAAACCACACATCATAGATCCGACATCTTTCCTTGATAGTAATGCTGAGTCGTTAGCCTGCCCATTGAACACAAAGTCCCTTGAGGGGAAGCCATCCCTTCTGCTTAGTAAGTCCTTGAGTAAAAGCCTCTGTCCTTCCCTGCATACCCTTACCGCAGTAGCCTTAGATTTCTTACAAGCTTCTACCCATGTGTCTGGCAAACATGACCTGCAGTACCGCCTGCTATCCTTGCAGCTACGTAGGGAGGCCTGCTTTGGTTGTATCTGAAGCAAATATTCAGTATTGTTGGACTGTGAGTGTCGTCAAATCTGTTGGGCATCATGTGAGTTGGGATGCAGACTTGCATGTGTGTTTGAGCATGTCTAAAGCAGTTCAGATGCCCTGAGCTTTATTTTTTGCATTGTGGATCACTGTCCAAAGAATGGATGGGGTAGCGGGAATGGCAAAGCTAAGGGCAGCAGTTTTAGCAGCAGACAGAGATCTGTAGGTATTTTTAAAGGTTTCCAAATATGTATTCAATTGTCCCCAGCAAGAAACAATTGCGATGTGAGAGCCGTCCCTTAGAGGCAGGTGCAGGCTGGTCAGCGTGGAGCAGAAGCTCCTCAAGAGGGTTGCATATGAAAAGGAAAGGTCACATAACCCCAAGTGGCCCTCCAGGAGACAGGCACCGGCTGGCCACAGGGGAACAGAGCTTACGTGCAAGGTACAAGAGAACAACTGTGAAGAGGAAAGGTAGAGAATTTCATAGGAAGCCCCCAGCACAGTGAAATATGCTGATTAATTTCCACAGACCTGCATGGATCTGAAGTGAGCTAAAAATTTCCTCGCTCGGAGACTTTGGGGATCACTGAGCAGAGTTTGTTTAAAAGAAATGAGCTTCATCTGAGAGGTTTTGCAACTTGTGCTAATGAGAGTCTGTCTGTCAAACTTAAGTGGCATCAAGTGGCTCAGAACAAGGGCTCTTGGGCGTTAAATGGTTCCTACCAAATACCAAGTCCATTACCATGATTGGCTGTTATAGCCCTCTAAACGGCAAAAGTGATTAAATTGGTCGTTATGAAACACTAAAGATGCATAATTATGAAAAATAAGGCTTGAGTAAGAGGAGATTTCACCTCACTCACTGCTTTGTATCTCAAGGAGGAATCAGTGTAGAAATGTTTTAAAAGCAGCCAAGGGTTGCCCCTTGTCTGGTTTTCTCCTGACAGTCTGGGAATCGTGAATCTGTTTGGAAGTGAGGGTGTTTCTCCAGTCTCTAGGCTGATATATGCGCTGCAGAACAAATGTCCCAACTTCCCCTCTCTGCATAAGATTGTGTTTCTCCCTTGTCGGGGAGGCTTTGACTCCCTGCTATCCCTCACTTGGGCTTGTACTCAGAGGGAAGTCATCTTTTCTTGGTAATGTGCCATGGGATACATCTAACCCATCCAGCTGCATGGAGCAATGAGGTGTGAATGTGTTGGGTCCTGTCAAGAGGGACAGCACAGCCAGCTCTACTGAAGCCACAGCGTAGTGGGTGGTCAGGGGAGGTTATGCCAGGCAGGGGCAGCTCCAGCAAATTTGTGAGTGTTAAAGCAGTAACACATTGGCATATTTAGCAGACCGGGGGGTCAGATCTAAGTATTGAGGGTTTCTCAGCAGGAAGCTGTGGTGGGAGGCCTTGAGATGCTACCAATGCCAAGCAAACTCAGCTCTGCCTGTCTCTCCCTCCTGTTTGCTAAGGTGAGGTCCAGCGCACGACTCTCCTTGCGCCCCCTGGCACATCAGGCACTCATGCCTTATCTGGGAGGGAAGGATTTATGTCCTCAGAGTGTCAAGCTCAGGCAGTGCTGCAGGCATGGGCACAGGCACATTTTCTTCTCCTAGGAAACCCTCAGCTGTTCCAGAGGGCTCTTCCCCATGCCGAGGAGAGGGGCTTTCTAGGAGGCAGCTTAACAAAGGTCAATTGCAAAAATGAAGCGTCAGGTCTTCCGTCACTGGTTTTTGGTCATTGTGTGCAAAAGGGCAGGGGACACTGAGTATCCATGGAACTCTCTACAGGTGGGCGAGGGGGTTGAATAAAGAGTTGCAGAGCTGTTACGCATCTCTGAGCTTAGGACGTTGTAGGGGTGTTGGGGGAAGGGGTTGTGAAGTTCTGCTGGTGAAACATGAGAGGCCTTTTGCCTTGATAGCAGCTCACTTTGCTGCTGTTGGGCAACTCTGAGGAGGAGACCAGGGCTTTGCACCTTCCTGCTCTCCCAACCCTGCCTCCCAGCTGGGCCAGTACCCGCCACTGGTGCTTTAGAGCACCCCTCAATGTTGTTCTCCCTTTAAAAGGCTGGAACAGCACCAGGCACAGAGCAGAATACCTGCACAGCTCAGTCAACCCAGACTTCCTAAAACTGTAATGTTCCCGGTTTGCACAGACCTTCGGCAGAAATAGATTATTTATTTATTCATTTTACTTTCTTTTTAGTTCTCTCCCTCTTGATGCCACCCCAGCCCTAGAAGAGTTTTATAACCTCCTTAGAAAGAGTAATAGTGGCGCTGAGTGATGCATAGCCTCTGGGGCCCTCTGCTCTCCTTGGGTTGCTGCACTTCTCTCTAGGCGAGCGCTAGCTGAGTCACTGAGCCCAAGTCCTTGTTTCTCTTGTTGAAACTAAGTGGTCACAAGGGGTGTGCTGGTATTTATGTCCCCTTATTCCTTATGTATCTGATATGTAATGTACTAGCAGATCGTACCTGAAACTCCACTGAACATTCATCTCCCTCATCTATCTGTCTCTGCTCTCCTTTCTTCCTTGTGTGACAGCTGATGTTGAGTATCTTTCAGGAACTTGATTTGTTTGTAAATCAAATGCCTTTAAAAAATTATTGGACATTGCTTGGTATCAGAGTATGTAATTTAAGGCATTAGTCACTTTTAAGAAAATACTCCGTGTGTGTCATTTATGGCATTATTCATATCCCAGAAGACAAGTAATGTCATCTGCATATGTATGTGAGAGTGTGTGAGCCACCTAGTCAGCTGATGTGACATATAAAACTGTCTTTTCCCCAGTACTCCTGTGGCTGCTGTAGTCAAAATAAAATGTGCCATGTCTTAAGTGGAAAGCCAAGTATCTCTGCCTTTTGAAGAGACTGCGCTCTTCGCAGAGATAAAGTTGTAACACATTTCTTGGCACCTACACGTGCCTCCAAATCTAGACTACTCAGCCAAACTTGATCTGTCTGAAAAACTACTTGTGTTAATTTAAACCGAGCTAGAAGCATCCTGAAAAGGTTCAGACTATTCTCGAGGTGTTGAATGGAGGGCAGCTTGTGCAAATGGATTGATTTCATTCCTTAGATGTTTTTCTAACTTTTTTCATGGATTCTTGTAATTTGCACATAGTTGTTGGCTTAAATCCCCTGCTGTACTGGAAAAGATTATTCTCTATAAGGGTGAAGGTTTTTCATGAGGTCTGGTTATGGGTATGCAGAAGTATTTCATTATTGCAGCTCTCTTCCAGAAAACACTCTGACCACTCTGAAGTTCCTTGCCCACACAGAAGCTTGTAGGCACTTAAAAAATGTCTACATTTAAAATTCTTCCAAAATTATGAATAAATTTGTCTAAGACTTCCCTTATTATTGGCCTAACTTATGCTAAAATATAATAGGGTTGTAGTTGCCATTATCTGTGGACTTGACACTTAAGGTGTGTGTAATCAGGACCCAGATCACTCAAGGATTAAGCTTTCTCACTCGAAACACTTCCCTGCAGAAAAAAAATTAGCCCAGATGCCTCGAAGTCCTTAACTTGTGTTCAGGGAGCAGTTTTTCAGGAAAGTCTGTATTACAGAGCTTG
The DNA here is from genome assembly GCA_031468815.1 of Morus bassanus. Lineage (NCBI taxonomy): Eukaryota > Metazoa > Chordata > Aves > Suliformes > Sulidae > Morus > Morus bassanus. Next base: position 129,350,485 of record CM062568.1, on the reverse strand, counting down.
GAGGAGAGAATGAGTCAAAAACTGAGCTGGGTTTCACATGTGGAACCTTTTCCCAGCAATTTCTCATCTTATAATTTGGTCTATAAGCCCCAACTGCATTTTAATCAGTTGCTCTTGACAAGGATGACATTGACAACAAAAAATGGGGAGGAGGCAGGGGGGAAACTCAGTTATATAATCAAAGTTGTTTTCATATAGTTTGGAAAGGCCTCAAGACTTCCTCAAAGTTTACAGCCTTCATGGCCAGGATGTCAGCATCTGGAAGTTGTACAGGAAATTGTACCTAAACAGGGAGGTTGCATGTTTCCAGCCTAAAAATGAATACACAAGGCAAACATTGCCTCGTGACTGTGGTCTTGTTTTGCTGATCTTTGTCACATCAACTCCATTTTGCCTGTACGTTTTCTCTCCCTTTGCCAATTCTTTTTTTAATGTAGTGAATATGCAATAAATTCCCTGTTTCCCCCTCTCAAACCCTAGCTTGGAAATTCAAATTTAAGGTTGTAAACAGAATCCACTTGGACCCATCTTCACATTGCTATGGGAAATGGTATGCATTGTCTCTAAGATGCTGGAAATAGGTTCCCAAGGAGACAGCTTCATTCAGGAGAGTTGTCCAGAACAGATTTTCTGGAAGTGACTTTAAATATAAAATTATTGTCAAAATAACTAACATTAGCTACTCATTTAGCTGGCTAGCCTGCAAACCCAAAGACCAGACTACCTACTCGCTGTTGTTTACTAGACATGGCAAATAACCATGTACCAAAGCAATCCCTCTGTTACTTGACTGTCCTTTTTCTGACCATTTGTAACATAGGCTCTTTCCTCTTCAGAATTCCCCAGGTCAGGAGAAGAAAATGGAGTGAGGTACCCTTGTCGATAGCTCTTCCGTCAAAGCCTGCCTAATTTATATGCAGGCAATAACAAAATGATGCCTGTGGGGAAAGGCAGCAGAGACAGGGCTGGTTGAGCAATTTTAAGTGATCCTTTCCCATATGCATTTTTCAGTGTTTTGAGGGCCGTTTTAAAAGGTAATTTTAAATTCCTGGGTTTGGAAAAGTGTGAAGGAGCAGGGTTATTAAAACCATGCGGCCCCCTGTAAGTATCTGCAAGAGAGTGCAGCTCGTACTGAGGTGTTGCGCAAGAACATTTGCTGTCTCAAGATGCTGTTCCCTAGAGGGGTATGGCAGTCTCTGAAGCATTTGCCCTATAAATGTGGTGCTCAGGACGGAGTGTTGCTGGAGCTCCTCCTCATGCCAAGATCTGGAAGTTTGAAGGCTATGAGAGTGAAAGAGCAGTAGTTGGCAGAGACCTTGGAGCAGACGCCCATGGAGGGGAGAAAGCTGCCCTACATGATGCCCGTCACAAGCAGGAACCCAGCATACTGGTGTTTCACAAACAGCATCCTTGAGGACACCAAGACTGAGGCTCCCCCTACTTCTGCTTCTTTAGCTCATTAAATAAGCACTGCTGTGGGACTCAAGGCTGATCAGGCCTGAAGATTGAGCCTCCCAGCCACTGAATGTCTTCTGCACTTTGCCTTTCTCCACTTTCCAAAGCAGGGAAGAGCAAGCCGCTCCTCTCTCTGCAACCACAAAATATTTCCATCAATTTCGGAGGTTGTCACAGGCTGTAACCCCACCACACCACAATGCAGTTGTCAGAGATGCTCTCTCCTCTTTCCACCACCACATTGCACTGGGAATCAACTCTTCTCCCCATATCAATGTCAGAAACCCATATTCATAGCCTCTTCCCTCCTTTCCCCTGCTCAGTGCTGGCAGCTGCTCTTCCACCCCCTTCCTGTGCTTGAGATACCTGCCGCAGTAATGGGATCCTCCTGCAAGCTCTTTAATTGAAAGGAATTTCTGTCTGGCCTGGAGATGTCAGGAGGCTGACGGAGACATGTTTCTGTAAAATGAGGCTTGATCTACAGTGCAACAGGCAGTGTCTGGATCACTGAGAATCCTTCACACTTGCTGGCTGCAGCCGGCTTTTTGATGGGGGACGTTAATTAAGGTGCAGCTGTCACGGTGTGGGTGCTGGAGACCCCTCCGGCTCGGCTGCCAGCTCTCCCTCTGCAGCGCCGGCCTGCAAGGTGCCATTGCTTCCTTTCCACTTGGCGTTTCCCCTTGCCTGCTGTGCCACTTCCATTTCTGATTCCCATCAATTTGAAACAGAGCCCTGCTGACCGCTGCTCATACATCTCCCGGCATGGTTAATAATAATGGCCTCTGTGGGAAATGATGGGCTGAGACAGAGAAAGGACATAATGATGCTCTGGCTGGGGTAGGCAGAAGGAGGAAAGTGAACTGACAAGCAGCTAAACAGTGAGAGAGGAGTGTGATGATAAAAACAAACAAACCTGCAAATGTCTAAAAACCCACAGCAACGGCATCCCTGAAACAAATGGGGAGAGACAAGCTTAAGTCCCTGAGGGAGAGAAGAGGGGGAAAGAGAGAGAGAGAGAGGAAAGCGAGGAGAATCATCCAATAATTGAAATGGCATCAGGGAAGAAAAGAACTGGAAAGCACAGAGAGAAACACAGGTTTGGAGTTGGCAGGTGGCAAAGAAAGAGGATGAAAGACAGAGGGAGAGAGCATGGAGGAAGGAATATGTGGACGTAGAGAGTGAAAGGAGAAGGCTGGGGGGAGCGGTATATGCAGAGCTAACCAAAGAAAATGGATGCAGAACAGGAGGTGCAGAAGCATGGAGGGGAAGAGACCCATGCATTGGCAGAGGAGGAAAAGCAGAGGTGTACTGAGCCAGGGTAGAGAAAGGAGAGAAAACAAGGTGTTTGGGGTTAGAAAGAGGGAGGCAAGAACAAAGCAGTGGGAGATAAAGAGTTAAAGAAGAGCAAGTTGAAGAGCCCCAGGTCTGTGTCATTAAAGTTCCCCAAGGAGACACAAAGAACAGGGTTTGGAAACATGGAGCACCTGATGGCACCTGCTCCTCCAGGGCTTCACCAGTCCCCATCAGCTGCTTGGGATCCAGGGAACTGCCTTTCATTTTTGAATAAGCAGAGTTTGATTTGATGGAAAAGCTTTTGGTGCTGCACTACAGCCCCACCACCCATAGCACATAGCAGGCAGGTTTGTGGTAGGTATTATCTCCATAGCAATATAACGGCACCAGCAAGGAAAGCAGCAGGCATCTCTTGGTTGGGCAGATCAGCCACTTCCCTGCTCCGTGTTTGCTGGGTAATTGTCTCTAGCGCCTGACCCTGCACAGGAAGGATTTTTCCTTCTGTTGGTAAAACAGATCAATGCTGACATCATGCACCGTCAGAGATTTTTCTATCAGTGCAAACAGTTGCTGCTGCCCTTGGTGCTCATTAATAACCAATTATGCAATCATCTGCATTTTCTGGCTCACTATTTTTTACCCCTACAGAGAGGAAATCAAAGAAGATGGTTAAATTTCCTCTCTGTAATTTCTGTCCCTTGTCTATAGCTGGGATGAAACTGAGCGGCAGTTGTTGAAACAGGACTGCTTTCGCTGTGCCACGGTGAGGTTAGCCAAAGGGGTGAGCTGTGCATGCCCAGGCAGAGGTGTGCGGGCAGGCCTTTGGCAGGGTTCATCACTCTTCGTAGCTGCTCACATGTTCAATAATTGAAGGCCATTTTGGAAGTGCTCTTCAGTGGTCCTTCACTGAAATGCTAACACTCATGTCCTGAGTTCTCTGCTCACATCTGTCCCTGCCCTCCTGTGTAACAGTGCATAAGCCAAGGATCTTTCTATGCCCCCATTTTTTCCCCAAAAAAACGTCTCCATGACACCAACCATGAAAATTTGATATTTGATGTACTCCTAAGGCACTTTTGGTCTTTTTGATGAGACGGAACAGATATGCATTTATGGTAAGGACAAAAATATTTTAGGGTTGGGTTACAGGTGCAAATACATGTACAAATACGGAGCTTGCTTACTTCAGATATTCTACAACATTTGTCAAATGGAGTCATCGGGGCTCCTTCAGGGTAAGGCACAAGAATAAGTTTAAAAAGCAACTGCAAGAAGAGCACAAACACAAAAATGTATTTTTTAAAGATCTGCATCACTATTCATGGAACTATTTTTTATTGCTATCCTTTTCCCCAGCTTTTTTCTAACTCCTTAGAAACCATGCTTGCCCCTCCCATTGTTGCCATTTCAGCTTCCACCTATCTTGTATTATAGATGTTCAAATAAGCTCTTGTTTTATTTTTCTTCTGGTAAAGATGAGAATCATTAGTATCAAATACAAGTGGTTGTGGCGTGGAGAAAGGGAGGGACGTGGGTGAGCCTCCTGGCTGGCATTCTGATGCAGAGATTTGGTTTTCAATTAGATAATGCTCTCTGAAAATAGGACTGCTGGAGCACATGGGACAATATTGACTAAAGCACAAAACAATTCAGTGGGTGACCTTCATGCTCTCGCGTACATAGCCAGTCAGGATGCATGGCGTGTAAATGCCACCCAATCGGTATTCATTTCGTGTGACTCGTAACCAACCTGCACCAGGGAATGGATGAAAGGCAGCATTCAGGTATGTAATATGATTATCAGATAATATATCAGATTGCGATTCCACAAAGCCAAAAGGTCAACAAGACTGGAAAATGTGTTTCGCAGCTTCTGAGAAGATGAATTTTTGAAGATTAGTGTGTTCTCAATATAAAATGCATAAATAAATACATACAATAAATAGATGCCATGTAACATGGCTCCCACTTCTGCCTAGCCAACCAGCCAGCTCCCAGGAAAACTACTGAGTGTGTGGACACCCGTGGTCATGTTTGGTCTGGGTTATGTTTGCACATATGAAACAAAAGCAGAGTTCTGGCTCCTTCACCATTATCCTGTCGAGGGGTGTAGAGGAATTGTGTGGTTCAAGTCTACTGCTTTACATAGCCCTTTGAGATGGTGGCCTCCCTTACTGAGACCACAAGATACTCCCCTGTTGGTGGTAACCGTGTTTGGACTCCCAGGGGTGGAGGCAAGATAATGCCTGTCCATCAGTCCTGTCTTCTGTCACTAGCATGCCTAGGGAAGGTTTCCTGCTGGATATCTACGTGCTCTTTCCTTACCAGCCTGCCAAAGGTTAGAGTCAAATCACCTTTGCCTCACAGAGTAATGCACATTTTCTCAAGAGTCAGCCTTTACTTGGCCTTTGACTGGATGACCTGACTCCCTCACATTTGGGAGGATGAGACTGGAGACTGTTACTAAGACTGGCGGAAGTTGTGGTGTTTTAGCAAAACACACTCAACTCTTTGCTCCAGAGAGACTACAGCTGTGTTAATGCTATAAATCATTAACATTAACCTGTAAAATGGGTTCCCAGGCATTTGTGCTGCTGCTGCTGATATCCGGTATGAGGAATAGCCTATGATGCCAATCCCTCTATTGAAGATCATCTGTGTGATCTCACTGGTATCATTGTTTAGGCTGCTCAAAACCTCACTCATGTCAAACCACCAAGTTCAAAAAGGGGGAGACAACAGACACAGAGAGAGGGGTTTCTGGTTTGTAAATGGATACAGATGCCCAAAAAAAGCTGGGAGCCATTCTTGAAAGGCACCCAGAATACCTGTGCTCTAGTCAGTGAGAGCAGCTTTTAAGACAGACACTTTCTTTTCTCACGGCTCAAAGAGCAAGTAACAAATAGTAAATCTCAGAGAAGAGAAATGACCTCTGAATTTTCTCAGCAAAAAAAGCTGTCTCTCTTGAACTGAAAAAAAAAATGTAGCTGGGCTTTGCAAAGAAATATGCCTTACATTAAGGGGAAAAAGGGAAGTATGATAAGATTTTACTGTAGCTAAATTTTAAGGCCAGAAGGGATCATCTAGTTTGATTTCACGCATAGCACAGTCCAGAGAATCTGGCACGGCAATTTCTGCATCAAGTCCGTAACATCCATTCGAACGACAGGCCATCTTTCACAGGGGCGCAGGTGGCACCACTGTGGCCCTTCCCCATGGCCTATGCACGTTCCTCCAGAGCACCCAAGCACTACATCCCCTCTCAAGAGGCTCCACTAAACGTGGCGTCCCCAGGGCATAGCTTCATCCCCTTCCAAACCAGGTTTCCTTTCAACGGAGGGTGTCACACAGCCTGTGGGGTGTATGGAGAAGCAGGGGAATGAAAGCTAATGAGGTAAAATATAATCATAGTGCTCCTTCAAACTCAGAAGCTGCTCAGATGAGGTTATGGGGATGGGATGTCATTTGTCTGTCTTCCAAACTGGTTCAAACTGGCTCACCTTCCCCCCACTGAAATACTCTTGATTTGAGTGCCTTAGGTGAGAGAAGAATAACAACTTTGCCGCACTTAGGACATCATTGTCAAATTGAAGGATTGGGGAGGAGCCACTTCACCCAAGGAAAGTATTCATATTCAGCGACTGCTAAAGTGCAGACAGCTTCCTCTCCACGGTCGGGAGCGAAGCACCCTCTTGCATTTTGCCTGCTCAGGGAAATGGTTTGACTTTGAGAATGTGAACATGGTAAGGAGGGAGAATATGAGCAGGTGGTTCCCGGGAATACACAGCTTCCTGTCCCACTGCAAACACCCAGACATGTAAGCTGCTCATTTTTACCATTTCTGATGTAACTCTGGAGAGAGAGGACAAAGCACTGCAAACAGATGAAGGCAGGAGATCCTAGCCCTGAGGAGTGTCCCATGTAGCAAACAGAAAACTCCGTGTAATGTTTGCAACTTACAGAGGCTGTTTAAGTGAACACTAAATGGAGCCAGAAAGGGAACACTACAAAGGGTTGCAACATCTTTTGCGCTGTTTCACTGCATTAATGTGGGCATTTTTGAGGGTTTGACTTTATATCTTGATGTATGCTAACTTTGGAGCAATAAGATCTGCTACAAACAACAAAACAGACATTAGAAAAGAAAATGCAGTTGGATGTGTGCTGTGCCCTGAGGAGCCAGTGATCGGGCAGTGCACAGGAAAATGTATCAAGCAGAAAAAATCGAGAGCCCCATCAAAAAAGGGACAGAGAAAGGAAGACTGTGTAAGTGGCAGAGAAATTTGATATGCTAGATCTTCTGAAGAGAGGTTCTTGCCTCTGTGTGCAAATAGACACAGTTGATACCTGCTCTGACTTGCTTAAAGAAATGGGGCAACTGAAAGGTATTTGATGCTGGAAAGTCAAAAGTGGGACTGGGTTGCCATTCTTGGCTTTCTCTGTCAGAGCTGCCCAACTCTTTGCCCTCTCTGAGTCAAAATTGTTTGCTTTTTTGTGGGATGGTGGAAAGCAAGGTGCATCCTCTCATATATGGAAAGGTCTGATGGATCTTCCTGTCTCACAGTAACCTGTACAAGGGAACACTTCTTTGAAACTGTAAATTGTACTGACTTCTGAAAATCTCTGCAGATTTCCTGCTGAATCTTTGGGTAGGTCACCACTAGAAGGCAGAGCAAATCACTTGACTGGATTTCTATCATCTCACTGGATAGAAATTGCTACTGTCAGGGTTTACTGCTGATATTCTGTGCCTACCCATTTATTTGTCATCCAAGGATCTCAGAGTGGTTTACAATAGTGTGCTGTCTGGCTGTTAACCCATGAAAAGGGAGTTGTTAATTCTGATTCTATTTCCAACTCTGTCCAAAATTGGAGTGTCCGTCCAACAAGACTCTTCCCCTATCAGTGCCTCTGCAAACAGGGACTGTGCTCTTGCATCTGTCTACAGCCCACCGAGTCCCTCAGACAGGACATGCTCCTACTACCTAGCACAGCTGGTACAGAACAAGGAGAAGCTGGAAACTCTGCTTTTTTAAAAGCCTCACCTATTCTGTGTATTTTCCATATCTAAGTACAGCTGCCTTGGAAGCAATATGAACAACTGAAAAGAAATGAGTGGAAGCTCAGGCTTTAAACTGAAGGACTTGGGGGGCGGGGTCCAAAGTGGCAATGCTAATGCCATTACATTCAACGGGAGAATAAGCCAGGCCAACCAGAGCAGCGACAAAGGTGCCTTAGCTGCCTCACGAGATGACAGTCAGAAGACCAACCACCTCAAGGGTGTGCACGGCTATAACAGGTCCTCATGCACCCTTCCAGGGAAACCTGTGTGTTCAGTTACCTCTCCGAAATGCCTGTACACCAACACATGCAGCATGGGGAATAAACAGAAGAAACTAGACATCTGTGTGTGGTCACAGGGCCACGATCTCATTGTAATTATAGAGACATGGTGGGATAGCTCGCATGGCTGGAATGCTGTCACGGATGGCTACGTACTTTTTAGGAAAGACAGGCCAGCAAGGCGAGGTGGGGGAGTTGCTCTTTATGTGAGGGAGCAACTGGAATGTCTCAAACTCTGTGTAGGGGTAGAGGAAGAACAAGTTGAGAGCTTATAGGTAAAAATTAAGGGGCAGGCAAATATGGGTGACACTGTTGTGGGCGTTTGCTACAGGCCACCTGATCAGGATGAGGAAGCTGACAAGGTCTTCTACAGACAGCTGGAAGTAGCCTCACAGTCGCAGGCCCTGGTTCTCATGAGGGACTTCAACCACCCTGATATTTGCTGGAAAAGCAACACGGCGAGATGTGCGCAGTCCAGGAGGTTCCTGCAGAACACTGAGGATAACTTTTAGACACAGGCGGTGGAGAAGCCAACGAGGCAAGATGTGCTGCTGGACCTTATACTAACAAACAAGGAAGGTCTAGTTGAGGATGTAAGAGTTGGGGGTAGCCTTGGCTGCAGTGACCGTGAGATGGTGGAGTTCAGGGTCCTGCATGGTAGAAGCAGGGCAACGAGTAGGATTACAACCCTGGACTTTAGGAGAGGTAACTTTGGCCTCTTCAAAGACCTGCTTGGAGGAATCCCATGGGTTAGGGCTCTAGAAGGTAGGTGGATCCAAGAGAGCTGGTCAATATTCAAGTACCACTTTCTCCAAGCTCAAGATCGGTGCACCCCTATGAGGAAGAAATCAAGCAATGGAGCCAAGAGACCCGCATGGATGAGCAAAGAGGTTCTAGAAAAACTCAAATGGAAGAAGGAGGTTTACAGTATGTGGAAAAAGGGACTGGCCACTTGGGAGGAATATAGGAACATTGTCAGGGTATGCAGAGATGCAACAAGGAAGGCCAAGGCCCACTTGGAACTCAGTCTGGTGAGGGATGTCAAAGATAACAAGAAGGGCTTCTTTAAATACATCAGCAGTAAAAGGAAGACTGGGGAAACTGGGCCCACTGCTGAAAGAGGTGGGTGCCCTAGTGATGCCGGATGAGGAGAAGGCAGAGTTACTGAATGCCTGGCTTTACTTTTTTCTTCAGTCTTTACTGCCAAGGCTGGCCCTCAGGCATCCCAGCCCCCAGAGGTGAGAGAGAAAATCTGGAGAAAGGAAGACTTCCCCTTCGTTGAGAAGGATTGAGTTAGAGATCATTTAGGCAAACTGGACCCTCACAAATCCACGGGCCCCGATAGGATGCACCCATGCGTGCTGAGGGAGCTGGCCGATGCTGTCACTAAGCCACTCTCCATCATCTTTGAAAGGTCATGGAGGACAGGAGAGGTGCCCGAGGACTGGACGGTAGCCAATGTCACTTCAGTCTTCAAAAAGTGCAAGAAGGAGGACCTGGGAAACTATAGGCCAGTCAGCCTCACCTCCATTCCCGGGAAAAGTGATGGAACAGTTCACTCTGGAGGTCATCTCCAGGCATGTAGGGGAAAAGAAGGTTATCAAAAGTAGTCAACATGGATTCACCAATGGGAGATCATGTTTGACCAATCTGATAGCCTTCTATGATGGCATGACTGGCTGAGTAGATGAAGAAAGAGCAGTGGATGTTGTTTACCTCGACTTCAGCAAGGCTTTTGACACTGTCTCCCCTAACATCCTCACAGACAAGCTTAGGAAGTGTGGGTTAGATGAATGGACAGTGAGGTGGATGAAGAACTGGCTTAACGGCAGAGCTCAGAGGGTCGTAATCAACAGCGCAGAGTCTGGTTGGACGCCCGTAACTAGTGGTGTTCCCCAGGGGTCTGTGCTGGGTCCAGTCCTGTTCAACATATTCATCAATGACCTGGACAAAGGGATAGAGTGTACCCTCAGCAAGTTTGCTGATAGCACAAAACTGGGAAGAGTGGCTAGTACACCCGAAGGCTGTGCTGTCATTCAGCGAGACCTGGACAGGCTGGAGAGCTGGGCCGAGGACAACCTAATGAAATTCAAGAAGAGCAAGTGTAAGGTCCTGCACCTGGGGAGGAACAACCCCATACACCAGTACAGGTTGGGGGTTGACCTGCTGGAAAGCGGCTCTGCTGAGAAGGACCTGGGAGTGCTGGTGGACAGCAAGTTGACCATGAGCCAGCCCTGTGCCCTTGTGGCCAAGAAGGCCAACAGTATCCTGGGGTGCATTAAAAGGAGTGTGGCCAGCAGGTCGAGGGAGGTTATCCTCCCCCTCTACTCCACCCTAGTGAGGCCACATCTGGAGTACTGCGTCCAGTTCTGGGCTCCCCAGTTCAAGAAAGACAGGGAACTACGACAGAGTCCAGCGGAGAGCTATGAAGATGATCAGGGACTGGAGCATCTCTCTTATGAGGAAAGGCTGAGAGATCTGGGTTTGTTCAGCCTGGAGAAGAGAAGACTGAGGGGGGATCTTGTCAATGCTTATAACTCTCTAAAGGGTGGGTGTCAAGAGGATGAGGCCAGACTCTTTTCAGTGGTGCCCAACAACAGGGCAAGGGGCAATGGGTACAAATTGGAACACAGAAAGTTCCACCTGAATATGAGGAAAAACTTCTTTACTGTGAGGGTGACAGAGCAGTGGAACAGGCTTCCCAGAGAGGTTGTGGAGTCTCCTTCTCTGGAGACATTCAAAACCCGCCTGGATGTGGTCCTGTGCTCCCTGCTCTAGGTGTACCTGCTCAAGCAGGGGGGTTGGACAAGACGATCTCCAGAGGTCCCTTCCAACCCCTACCATTCTGTGATTCTGTTAAGCTTATGGCAGTCCTCTGGAGCTTGAGGTGCTCCAAAGGAGCTGCTGCACTTGAAGCCTGTGAACGATCTCCCGTAGATAGCATGGAGGCATGCTTGTGCTTACAGTTATTCACTTGGTTTGGGGAGTGCTGTGGACATCATGGAAGGGAGCATAGCTGGAGTTTATGCAAGCAGTTTAAGCCCTGGGGCAGCCTGAAAGGACAAAGGATGAAGACACTGGAGCAAATTATTCTGAATAGGCCCAATTGTACATGGACACATTTAATACATAAGCTGCATTGGCTTAAGCAGGTTCAAATCTCAGGCCTTATTTGTAATTTTTTCCACTGTATAACAACGCATTTTAGTGGAAAGACTTAACACCAAGCTATTATCTAATTTGGAATCTTTAAGACGTATTGACAGATTTGGGAAGTAATGTATTTTGAAGACTCCAAGCTTATTAAAATTTGGGATTTAGGATCAACTTGTCACATGTTACACAAATGATCTTGAAAGTCAGAAGTAGACAAGGGTGATGAAGGAGAGATGCATGTTACCATATCAACAACCCAAAGAGCAGCTGTGGAATGTGTATATTTCCTGTCTCCCAAACCTTCTTCTGACTTTGCAGGAGATGTCTGAGTGGTAAGAAATACGATAAATTATCCGTGGACCAGAGATAATCTTACTATACCGTTCACATAAAATGGGAGGAAATAGCTGAGACGTATGCCCTGATTTAGAGTAATATTTGTAGAACTGAGATTTAAAATCTGTCCTACAAATATTTTTCTGTAACTGAATAGTGCTGGAGAATGCTCAACAACTTGGATAGGAGAAGTCTGCCAGTACTCCCACCTGAGGACATTTTTCCCTGCTGCATGGCTACAGGTATTCCAGCCAGAGCATTTTGAACAGACCTACAGGTCCATTTATACAAGTCTCCAGACTGTTTAGGAGCATCCTATAGGAGCCTGTCCCAAGAACCATGGAAGAAATTGATGATTTAAAAGTATTCTCAGTGTTAGCAGAGTCACTGTGTGAGAATTAGATAAGTGAGTAATCAATCAAAACCTAACCATGGCACTACAAGCTGTTGGAAAGATTGGACAGCATTAGAAAGACCCTTTGGGTCTTTGAAGTAGAATGTTTCTTTTAAATGGTCACCTTCCCTTCAGGTGCTAACAAAAACTTTCTAAATCTGTAGGTAGACTATAAACTCTGACAAGTGTCAGTACCATCCCTGAAAAAACGATTTTTATTTAGGCAGGCCTCCAAACCCTAGAGGGTCCAGGCGAATGGGGGTTTTAGTATTTGATATGGAATTTTATATTCAAATAGATTACTTTTTTTCTCACCACTTGGACTTCTACTCCTGCCTCCCCAGGAAAGCGATCAGCATTTATTTGTTGATTGATTAGGTAATGATTGAAAGTGATTAATTGGAAAAGAGAGGATGGTGGCTTTGGAGAAGGAAATGCCTTTGACAGGTGTTGAGAGAAAAGCATAAAATCTTCAGTCCAGAAATAATGGATTAGATTCCAAGAGAAGCAGGAGAGTAACACTTACCCAGCTTTGAGAGAGATGCAAAATCCCAAGAGGGACTTGTAGCAGGCTGCCAGCAAGCTGAAAACAGAAACAAAGCATGATGACAGATAAGTGGTGCTTATGTTTATTTTAGGTTAAGAGAAACAGTAGAGGTGAATTATTATTTTTTTTTTTAAAGAGGATTAATTTCTTTTCTTGGAAGCTATTTTGGGTTTGCAAAATTAAAAATTGAGCAGATTCTTTGGTTTTATAATACCTTGAAAGGGGGCTTTGAAGAATTTATTTTCCTGTACATCTTTTTCATTCCTCGTCATTGAATGTGGTAAAATGATAATGCCATATCTACTCTGTCTGTGTGTGTATATATTTACACTTTCCACTTTCTAATTTTTGGGAACATCTCTATTTTTGAATGAGCTAATAACTGTCCATTTATTATACAATAACTTCAGAAGTTAAGAAGGTTAGAAAGCTAGAACAGAAAAAGTGAGCTATAGGGAAAAGCAAAGGTAAAAAAAATAGATATATATGGATTCAGCATCAAATAGAATGGGGAAATGGACAAAGGGCAAGAGAGAAATACAAAACTGAGACATTTCTTTTTTTAATGAATATTTTTAAAAATACATTTGAACTTGTAACAAAGTTTTCTACTGAAATATTTTTCCTTGCAGAAAAAGATCATTTTAATAGTATATCAGCTGCAAAAGGCAGGTTTTCCGGGAGTACCCTTCAGCTGCAGTGTTTTGTCGGGCTGTAGAGGAGGACAACAAGGGTGATGGAGCACGGTGTGTGGCCTTCCTGTCTGAGAGGCTGCAGTAATTCTGGGAACAAAATGGCTTTAAAAATGTTAAAGGACAGAAATAGACATTATGGTTTACCTCTATATGTTCCTTCTTTAGAATACATATCGAAGCCCTTCCAGTGTGCATTCAGCTGTGACATGTGCCTTATGCAAAGATACCTGCTATTGAGCTAGGTAACTAACCTTATTGTACCTGTGTAAATGTTGAAAATAAAGAGAAAGTGGAGTGTGGAAAAGGAGTACATCAATATAAACATAGCCCTCCAGACTAAGGAAACCCATACCTTAGCAGCAAGATGCTTTTACTGTTAGCCAACAAAGTATATCTGGAGAAAGACTGCAGAAATGGCAGAACAAATCGTTTTAGCACAGCATGGTGGGGCTTAGAATAGGAAGCTGAGAAACCTGGAGTCTGCTTTTGCATCTGGCATGGACTATGCAATCCCATGTAAACAGCACCCCTGCTTTGTGCCTCAGTTTCCTCAACCATAAAATGGTATTAGTTCATCTTTAGACCACTTTGGGCTGCCTGTCTGAAAAGCCTTGTGCAACAGCTAAACATTATTTATCCTAAATGACAGTACCTTGTGTTCGCTTTGTGCTTTCCTCTATTACCAGCCCTTTCTTCACTCGTAGTTTTCCTTATTTATGTCTTTGCCTCCCCATTACCTTTGCGTTAAAGCTCGCATCTGCATTGATTTTACATCACTGCACTGTACTGCAGCCATTACAAGTTTACATTTCAGAGAGATCCTTCTGAATCTTTAACTCATTGCTCCAAGAGCCCTGACCACAGGATATCTATCAGCAGATAACTCCACTTGCGCTTATTGTGATGGGGGCTTAACTGACCGGTTACTATTGAGGGAAAGGGACAAATACACTGGTGATAACTATGTTCCTACAGCTTCTAGGTCACTCTTCCCCAGAGCAAATAAGGCTTTTCAAAGCAGGACACTGTCAATATTATAATAAAATAAAGCACTTTGGAAACCATTGTACTAACTTGGGAAGGTTGAACAGAGTTTCATGTCAAAAGGAGACTTCTACCTGTTAGGAAATATGAGTCACTTAAAAAAATGAGCCCCCTTGCTCCATTCCTCTGGCTGTGTGGTGTTAAATCACCATATGTGCAGCACACTCCGCCTCTGTGTGTGCTGTGGCAGTGGCATTTCCCGTTGACATTGGAGGGAGCCTGGCGTGAAAGCCCTGGAGGACAGGAATTCTGGTTTGCTCACTGCTTTCCTGAACATAGAGCCCAGCACACCCTCAAGTCCACATCAGCTGCCCTGGTAGCTGGTCAGAATATAGTTTTTCATCTTTTTCTGGCTCCATTCTTCATCCATAAAACATTATAAAAGCACCTCCTTGCTTTATTGTGAAACAAAGTTTGGTATAGATAGCGAGTGTGTCCCTGCACAACAGGAAAAGAACCATGCAGGCATATAAGATGGGTTGATAAGACACTGAAAATATTTATTCATGTGCCCAAGGAAGAGTTTACCTGATGCTCTGAGTTGTTTCAAAGTGTGAGCTTGCTGTTGCACATCAGTTAGGAGGGGTAAATAGAACCAAATAAAAGGTTCATCTCAGATCTTCACCTAAGTCCAGCATAACTCATATGAAAGTCTTCCTTCAGCTGGCAGGAGCTTTAGGGAGAAGGCCTTATCTCTGTGTCTGAACACCAGCCTTACAAAGGCAAGGATAAAATGTTAGCTACTGCCTTTTTGCTTGGCAGAGGATGGCGATGTTCCAAGGAACAGTTGAGACACATCAGTAGTCTGCTGGGATGAATTGAAATCCTAAGTGACCTGTCAGTCAGGTTCATGTTGACTAGAAAGCTCTGCAAATGATCTCATCACTTGAACAAAGCAGACCCAAGTCCCCTCACTGTAAGTGCAGGTATTAATAAGTGTTTCTATGTCTAAGTTGCTGCATAACTTCAATTGCTTTTCACAGTATACTAAAGCACAGATTTACAATGATGCTGGCACATAAGTAATTGCTTAGAGTCGGCAGGGTGTAGGAAGCAGAGGAACAGGTATCCTTTCATTTTTTAATTAGTTAGGGGACTCACTCGCCAGGAGTCCTGACGCTGGAATTACAGTATCCTGACATTGGCATAACTATGTACTGAATCAAACTGGGTTCCTAATAGCCTTGCCTAGCTGCCGAATGCAAGAGGTTTGAGTTATTCCTCACAGAGTAAATGGTGAGACTGGAAAATAAAAGATCCTGTGATTAATTTACTGACGAACAGAAGAGATTCATATTCCATGTGCTTAGTCTCAGTGTTCAAGGGAAATTGCTCGTGCTCTTGTTCCATTTAAGAATGTGCTCATGAGGATGAAAGCTTGGACACCTGAAAGTTCAATCAGAGCTTGATTTGGGAAAAAGCAATTTTGAGGTCATCCAAGGACACATGAGGTGGCAAGACTGAGGGTATGCATTTGGATGAAATACAATGATAAAGTGCACTTCCTTTAAACTAAGGAGATACTCCTGTGCTAAGTATTAAACAAACCTATGCTTCGGTTTCCCCATCTAAGTCTGGTCCAAGTTAAAATACTCACCCCTGGTAGTCCACACTGTCAGATTATTTACAGGCAGAAGTGCCAGGCCAGTCTCAGAAAAATCCAGAATGGTAGCCTGTGAATGATGTGAATATAAGTTGTACTTCACACAGTGAGACTTTTAGTACTCATTTCTGGCCTTGGGGTTGGGGTGTGGGAGAAGTTGTTTGAATGATTGTTTTCACTTTCATTTGATTTGGTGGATTGGTTACTTTTTCATAGAAATCAACATGACTTGATCCACTGTGAGCTAAAAATTAAGAAACTGCAGGCAAGGTACAGTCTCAAGTTGCATCCTGATCTGCTGCAGGATCTCTTAGGGTGAAAATTTTGCCCTGGAAGTTTTACATCCATGTGGGTTCCCACCAGCAGTCTGGTGTGGTGGAGGAATGCCCAGGTTCAGCACAGCCCCACTGTTCTGGGGAGAGACCCCAGAGAAACTGGAGTTTTGAGAAACGTGCAGTGCAGACTATTTACATGAATGAGCCTTTGGCATGATGGTTTGTATTCTCAGTTTTAAAAATTGACACCAGGGACCAAAATAAAAAGGCAAGTGACATAGCATCTCTTGTTTTCTGTCCACATGAAAGGCTAACTTTGCTTGGGGAGCCAACCCCCGAAAGATCTGGAAAGTATGGCTTCCCTGGGAAGGGATAGCTTTGGTTTCCATTGCTCCTGCCTACTGCCCTGGGAAAACTAAACAGAGCTGTGTGATGAGGATGAAAGAGCAAGGTAATGCCTACAGCAGACAGTGCTGCTGCCAATGAATATTTTTCAGTGCCCTGAGGCAAAACTGTTTCTAGTTGGGACAGGGGAGTGTTGATGTGCTAATTCAAAGGAAATGCTCGGTTCTAACTGCAGTGGAGGGAGGAGGGTGGATGGTTTTAACAATAGATAAACTGCAAGGAGGCATGACATAAGGACACAGAGATAGGTAAGCACCTAGATTTAAAGAAAACGGCTCCAGCCCATTCTACCACCATGGTTCTAATTTGCTCTGTTCTGCTGGCCCTCTTCCTCGTTTTCAGTGAGCACAACTGAGGCTATGCAGCTATTGTTTGTCCAAGGTAAAATCGAGCTTTTAGGGGAGCTGGTCTAGTTATTCCTGAACTCAGCATTGCATTTCAGTTGAGAATCGTACAGTTGTTTTTTCTCTTCCTGGATTTCAGTAGGCTAATATATTTAATCCCTATCCTGGATACAGTGAGTGGATGTGGACATAAGAACTGACTCAGAACTTTGACATGGCTGGCGATTTCAAGCACAAATTTTCTATGAGATTTGAAAGCTTGGGGCCTGGCTTCTCTTACAATGATCATTCCTTTTTACATGCCTAGATGCTTCTTGATTTCAGATTCAACAGGAGAAGGAAGTGCCTGACTGGAAGGAAACAGACCAACCTCAAGCTATTTCCTCATCATCTCAAGTAGGAAATCCCCTTAGCTCATTCAACTGAGATTTCTAGGTCCGTTTTACAAACTGAGGCCCCTTGCCCTTTTGGTGGAGACATGATACAGAGTAGATAGGGAGTTAAATAGTTTGTCTGAACAGGGGACCCTGGAAAGTTACTCCTATTCCTGGTGTGCCACTTACTCGATCTGCAAAACACAGATAAAGGTACTTACTAAAGATTAGGAATAGCAGTTGGACTGGTGTCCAAAGACAGTCGAGACTGTCTCAAACAACTAATTGCTTCTCTTCATGACCTTTTTTATTCCCTGTTCTCAGTACTTACGGTATATAAGGTTTTGCTCACATTAAGGCAGGTGTGTGATTGCTGTTGGTTCACCTATCAAATGAGATTGCAAGCCAGGGCACAAGTGTGAACAAATACTGTCCATTCATAATCGTCCTCATTAATGAGGTTCCCAGTTTTCCACCAGGGAGGCTAAATGCTGTCCTGCGACCCAGGTCACCAGTCACAAACCTCAAATTGCTGGGGCAAAGAGTTTCAGTGTAATCCAGTACGGTGACATTTGTTAACAGTAACTGTTCATTAAAAAATTTTGAGCAGCAGACATGTTCATAAAGCTCACAGCCCTCTCACAGATAATTCATGAGCATAATAAAAGGATTCATTATTCATGTAAGATCTTTGCCATGAAAATTAAACCAGCTCTAATACCTCACGGGCACTGGTGCATGTTGCAAAGGTTTATTTGTTGCATTTGTCTTGTGCTTTGAGATCATGGGATTAAAGTTACTATGGAGAGATAAAGCAGTATGGACACAATCTTTACAGCTGTCATCAATGACCTCATTAATTGAGGCGTTATGAGCACATGAACTTGTGCCACTTTAACTGCATAGGTATAGTTAAAGCAGTGCAACACCACCTAATGCACATTGTACTAAAGCAGCACTAGCCCCACAGCTGAACAGGAGCAAGAATAGACTACCCCAGTATATACACATATATGTTCCAGACATTAACTTTATAAACATCAGGTCCAAAAGTACTGCCCCCTCTTTAATCTGCCTTTTTTTTTTCTTTTATTTTTTTAACCATCTCCCTGCTGAAGACTGCAATTCTCCATAGGCAGAGGAGGGTGTAGTATCAAACTTCTCTCATCTGCTTGGGTGTAAAGTCACCAGAGG
The DNA here is from genome assembly GCA_031468815.1 of Morus bassanus. Classification (NCBI taxonomy): domain Eukaryota; kingdom Metazoa; phylum Chordata; class Aves; order Suliformes; family Sulidae; genus Morus; species Morus bassanus. The sequence goes on along the minus strand of CM062568.1, from coordinate 129,332,027 downwards.
TTGCTGAGGTTGCCGTTGGCTTTTTGTCTTAAGTGGAGTACGAAGTGCTGGCACAATCAGTGGGAGCAATAATCTCCAGCTAAAAGGAGGAATAAGCGTGGGGAAGGGACAGTGTCTTCAGACAGTAGGCCTGGAGTGAGAGCTGCCTGACCACAGCCTCCTAATCTTAATCAAGACTATTACTATATGGATACCCAAATTAGTTGTAGGCTGGGCCTAATACCCCTAATAGAATCATCTGAATGCAAGCTAAACGTTACAAATGATACAGAAATCAATGAGTATATCTATCCAGTCTGACACTAGTGTAAGCTGCCTGTTATTGCACATTTGAAAGAGTCGTATTATACATCCTAAACAGAAAGCTATACACACTGAAAGGCCTGTGCACAAGTGGGCACTTGAACTGTGAACAAAACAGACTGTTGCATGTAAATGAATGTGTGAGCATGGAGATATTCCCCTGACAGGCATCCACATGCATGCCAAGTGAAATGCACCAGCAGTGCATTGTTGGTGGTAGCAGTAGTATAATCATTTTCATAACTACAAGACCTTGAAGATCCCATGGATGGTAAAAGATGTTTAGGGGAGGGGGAAATTCTGTTATATTTATTTTTTCTTTGTGGACTTTGGCAGTGGTGAAATGGCTTGTTAGCCTTTTCTTCTTATTCATCTGATGCATTTTGAGTGATAAAACCGCTTTTGCAACCAGCGAGGTGAAGCTGCCACCAGGGAGGAGAGGAAACATCTTCTGTAGAACATACTATTTACAAACAAACATGTCTGCACTTGTGTACTGGGGCATCCCTGCTAATTGTTCCCGGTTTAATTTTTTTGCCTCCTTTCAGTCTGCCACTTGTAGGGATACAGTAGGAACAGGACAAAAGCAGCAGTGTGAATAGGATTAATATACCCCTTGCAGTCCCTGAGTGGGCAGTGTAAGAGGGGAGGTGGAACATGAAGTCAAAGGAAGGTCTAGATGAGGCAGGGACAGTCTCTGAGGCTCCTGGCCAGCACTTCTGTAGAGGTGTACCTACCCTGTTGTCCCCAGGATGTGGTACTGGGGAGGAGTTCCCCCAAGCAGAGATGTAACAAGAGTTTCAGGGCACTTTGCTAAGGCAGGAACCAGCCGCAGAACAGAGTGGATTCTGCACAAGTAGCTTAAGCACTCTCATGTTGTTGCATCCACAGTAAGTCACCCTCTGGCCCACCAAACTGCTTATGCGCTAGCTATATTGGCTTGTTTGGGACTACTGCTACAAATAGTACCTTCTAGAAAGGGCCTTGCACACATGTTTGTGGAGTGTCCTTCCTTTCTGGATGGTGAAGGGATGCATATTCAGCTGCATCCTCCAGCCGGTGCAAGGAGCAGTCCTGCCAATTTCCCCCCATCTTGGTTAAGGAGGGAAGAGCTAAACTGTGTTCCTGCCCCACCTGCAGAAGATATGAGATGAAAGAGCGAGGCTCCTTGTCAATGCCTGAGCTGAAGGCTTTGAATTTTGTCAACTGTCAGCCTGCTCCTTTATTAAATGTCACCCTATTCCCACTGTGACCTTCCAGAGCGAGTGCCTAGAGAAAAGTAAGCAATGGGCTAAGCAGAGCAGCGCTTAACCTCCTCCACAGTCTGTACCCCTGCATGATCAGGCTTGGGACATGGGCATGGCCAAGGTGTGATCATGATGGATGACTTGTTTCTAGGCGTGGATGGAGGTAAGGCTCCATGCTGGTGCTCCTTGATATGTTGGTATCCTTTGATGTTACTGATCAAAGAACTCTTTGAGCAGCATCAAAGGCCCAGCAGGAGGGGGTGGCTCCATTCATGTTCTCTGGACAGATTGCAGGGTCAATATTGTCCCTTCTCTTTTGCTCTTTTCAGTACACACGCAAGCCCATAGCACTGAGAGATGTGAGACACAATGCGCTGCTTTGCCAATAACGCATTGGCATGGCTCAGTTCCACATACGCTTCCCCACTGAGGCAGTCTCTGACAGCCTCACCAAGATGTTTCCCTGCCTGGAGGAAAGAAGCAGATTGAAGAAGGGCTGCTGCTTCCAACCAAGCACAGAGATTATGGAAGTGTTTGTGACAGGAGGGGCATGCTCACTATACAACATACCTCACCATCATTTGAGGCATCTGACTACCACCCATCAAAGCCGGCCCTTACCTGCTGGTCATGCTGAACTGCTAATTCCTCTTGAGCACTCAGATCACAAAATTGTCAAGGAAAATACGCTGCTCTGCTTGTAGAGGTGGCCATACAGTGCTTCTTGCCTTGAGCAACTTATCTTGAAGGTGAAAACCTTATGATCCAAGCAAGGAAGATATACTGCGTAAAATGTTGCTTTGTGACTTCCTGTTAATTCATGTTCTTTTTCTGTGTTTTTGAAGCAATAGATGTACTCCACAAAGCAGGTCTGGGCAACCTTGTTGGTAAATACTCAATCTGCAACTACCATCTTCACATCAGAACACTCCTCCTGCTTGGTAGTATAGACTCTGGTACATGGGAGGAGCAATTTTCAAGTAGCATTCAAAAGGGGAGGTACTTTTTTCTTGGAAAAGCTCCCTCGAGTAATAGCAATTCCTCCCAGAAAAGGAAGAGGAAATAAAATTGTCTAGCAGGTGGCAAGGAAGAGAAGAAAAAAGTAACTCAGCAGTGAAGTTGCTCTTGAGGAGCTGGCTATTGCCAGGAGCACCTGATCAAGAAAGGTGCCTTGGGAGTCACCAGGGTGGATGATGGGCAGGTCCAATCCATAAATTGGGCCTAGATCAAATGATAGTTGGGTATCAGATGTATTTGGAAGTTGCTTTAGTTTTGCCCCTCCCGATCTGGTTGGAGGTGAGGACTGAGAGAAGCCCTGCATCTCAAGCCATGTATTTTTCTGGTCTTTAAAAATGGCTGGGAAAGGCACAGTTTCTCTGTTTGGTTTTGCATGGCTCAGCCATCCTCCAGCTGTATGACAAACAGGGAGGATTTGTGCCAGCTGGGAAAGCAGCATATGTGAAGAGACAGCCACCTGCCCCTTGTCAGTGCAGCAGATAACAGGAATGGCCTCTCCACACCAGGCTCGATCACCAGGCATGCCATGTGTCAGTAGCAAAAGGGACGGGCTTGAGAGGAGTTCACGTCATGGGGATGAGGGAGAACGTCACCTCTCCTCACCCAGACTGCTCAGACAGGGGTAGGGAGGACAGGCCATGCCAACAGGGATTGTCAGCCTGGTAAGGGGAGAGGCCCCGGTTAGCTGCAGCCCCATCCCTCTCAACCTCTGCTGCAGCTCAGAAACAGCCCCCAGTCCAGTTGAGGCCCTTAAAGGAGGGCCAGTGGCTTAGCTGCTTCCCCTGTGCATGTACACCTTTCCAGCCAGGGTAGCTTGCACTCCAGCTTTCATTTTAACTCCTCAGCTCCCTGTCAATGATGCCAACTGGCTCACCTCATTAAGTTACAGAGAAGGAGGCCCCTGGATTGATGGCAGGCAGGTTTAATGTGGCTCTTTCTGAGCACTCAAGTGCAGCATGTAGGAGGCTGCTGGGGAGATATTCCCGCAGGCTCCAGCAGAACTGACTGATTGAAGTTGCTCTGAATTGATGGCTAATGGGGGAGCTTTCTTTGATAGCTCTTTCATTCTGGGTGCAGCTGGATAGAAAAAGATATCTCAACACGAAGGAGAGGGGTTTTATCCCCCCCCCCCCCCCCCCCTTTATTAACAGATGCTTCCAGGGCACTCCAGCAGCAGAATGAGATCTGATGAAAACCTAATGATTTAAATGATTCTTAACTCCTTCTCTTTCAGCAGCTGCTCGCTTATACACACCAACTGCATATAAGCACTGAGGACTAAGCGGGCAGCCAGGCCAAATGGAAAGGTCTAACTGTGCAAAGTGAAAAAATCCCTTGGGAAAGTTTAGGCCACTGGAATCAGATGTGGCCTCTCTGTCTGTGGCTCCGAAAATTGGCTCTTGGTTTGGTGTAGATGTAGCTGCAAGTAGAGCATCTACCGCCTCACTGTGATGGGTGGTTAGATAGTGATGGAGTAAGGCTGACGGGCAGGGGCAGAGCTGGTGTAGGGAACCAGGAGGCTGCAGGGCAGGAGGGACTAGCATTAGTGGAGTCTTTAGAGAAGCTTTCACAGCACCTGCTCATGTTATGTATGGCTAAAGCTGCTGTGGCAATAATTAGGCACACTCAGGCAGAATTATATCAAAACTGATTAACAGAAACTGGCTAATGGTGAGCTTTTTGCACCCTCCCCACGGAGGCCTCTGTTCAACAGGCTCATTGCAAGTCCTTTTCCTCCTACAGTATCTAACCTTGTAATCAGATAATGTATTTCTTTCCATTGCCACAAGTTCTACATCCCCTAAAGTTTCTGTCAGCCAGATGTCCCTGCAATCTGTGTGTATCCATGAGCTGACATATTTGTGAGCATGCCGTTTCTCATTCACATACACAGATCAGGGCGGCTGTGAGAGAGTCCAGAAACTCCAATAATTTGATCCAGTTCGAGATCATCAGGCCAGATTTTGGCTGATATAAATCAGTGCTTACTTGGAGCACAGTCATTTTGGTCCATTTGAGGATCTGACTCATAATTTCCAATCTAGGCCCTGGCACCTGGCTGACTCCATAGCAAGGCACTAAACAAGCTGTTTGTGTAGGGCTTGCTTTGCCTGTTTCCACGGTTTGACACGGCAGCCCTTTTCTTCAGTGATGTGCGCCGTGCCCCATCTTAAACTGCTGAGGTAAATTTAACAGAGGGAGAAAGTAACTACACCCCTACCTGGGAACCTGGCCATCATGTTGCAGTTAAAACCCCTTTGCTTTTACAAGAACGGACTTGGACTGCAGTGATTTTTATTTGCAGGTGGTCAGAAAATGCAGTTTTTCACCTCAGAGACAGCAGCTTCACTTTTTAATGCCATGTTGAAGAGTGAGAAACTTTCAGCTATCTCTGAAAAAAGGTGCTGCTCTCGTAAACAGCACCCTGTTCTTCAAGGGCAGAAGGTTTTTTCTTTAAAAGTCACCCCTATTTTCATGCACAATGAATCAGAGATTTCTTGATTATCAAGTTCAGGTCATAACACAGGTGAAAATGGGTATGTCTGCTTGGTTAGGATCCAGGAGAAGACTTTGACCTGTGGCAGCTGACAATCTGACAGTAAGCTACTAGGCAAAGCATCCTGGCCATTTTCCTTGGTAAGATCCTGTTCCCCTATTAGCTGGAGGTGTTATGCACAGCCCTAGTTACAACAAACTCTAATGGTATTATTCCTTCTCCCTTTCCCTGCCTGTAAGATGCCATCTGGGAAGGAGGGTTTCCACATATTTGCAAAGTCACTGGCCATCTGGGGTGACATCCTGTGACTTAGTGTGGCTGATGCTGGAGGCAGTCCCATAGCACTCCATCATGGCAGTGGATGGTTAGGCAGGGGTTGAGGAGCCACAGGTGAGGAAAGCCCCAGTGCTGGTTCATAGCCACTTAGCATGAATACATGCTAAGCTGCAGCTAATAAGGTAATGAGGAAATCCTTCACATGTAGTTAGTTTGATTGAGTGCATTGATGTATCATTGCAATTGTCATTGCAAGATGTCTTGTATGCTGTTTCCCTCCTTTCCTCCTCTCTGTTGTGCCCTCACCTTCAATGAAACATTGGCTACTGGCAGCTACTGGCTAGACTCTGCTGTTGTCAATGCATCATGGGTGCACAATGCTCATCTTACAGTGGATGAATGGAACAAAGGTCCAGAGGGGATCTCACAAGCTAGCTAGTCCATAGCCCTGCATAATGGCAGGGTCAGCTTTTCCCAAGTCTTTCTTGATAACTGTTTCTCTAGCTTGTTTTGAAAGACTCCACACCCTCCCAAGACTTTGCTTCATTGTCCTTGCTGTTCTTCCTAAGGTCTAATTGAATCGTCCTTGTTGCAGTTTGAGACCATACCTTCTTGTCCTGTCTGTCATGAATCAGATGCAATCATCTGTTACTTACTTTATTTTGTGGGAGCCTTGCCCATGATTTCATCACTTTTATTGTGTCCTTCTTCAGACTTTTTTAAGCTAAGCAGGTCCCACTAGTTTTGTCTTTCCTTGTAGCTTGTGTATCCTAGATATCTGGTCATTCTCCTGCTCTTTCCTGGACTCTCCAGTTTGTCCACATCTTTCTTGCCCTCACTCCTCGATACTCATCCTGCTCCGGCCTTTCTAGTGAATTTCCAGTTTGTCAGATAAGTACATTAGCGATATGTTGATTGCAACTCACAGTCTGATCATAGGTAATGCAAATACGGGAAGGCATTCATGATCCCATCAAATCAACAAATGTCAGCTGATTGCTGATTTCCCACCCTGGCCCTTGAACCTAGAACTGGCCTGGCAGCCAGTTGTTCTCAGCTGTAGGAGGGAAACAGGTATGAAACCAGCTGTCTGCCTTTTGGCCAGGCCACAGATGGGTATGTGCTACTGCCAGTGCAGTTCCCATCTGCCCCCATCATCTTCAGCAACTATGGAAGTCATTCCTGGCTGCTACTTGATAGCTGTGCCATTAGGCCACAAGTGGTGACTGTTTGAAACTGGAACAATTACTTTGTGTGGTGCCCTAGTTTTACCTTTGCTGTATGGTCCTCCAAATATTATTTCACCAATAGTATACACCATTATATAATCATGGAATCATAGAATATTGTGTGTTGGAAGGGACCCACAAGGGTCATCAAGGCCAACTCCTGACCCTGCACAGGACAACCCCAAAATTCACACCATGTCTCTGAGGGCATTGTCCAAACGCTTCTTGAATATCGCCAGCCTTGGCGCCATGACTGCCTCCCTGGGGAACCTGTTCCAGTGCTCCACCACCCTCTGCGTGAAGAACCTTTTCCTAATATCCAACCTAAACCTCCCCTGGCACATCTTCCTGCCATTCCCTCGGTCCTATCATTGATGACCAGAGAGAAAAGATCAGCACCTGCCCTTCCTCCTTCCCTTGTGAGGAAGCTGCAGACCACAACGAGGTCTCCCCTCAGTCTCCTCTTCTCCAGGCTGAACAAACCAAGTGACTTTAGCCGCTCCTCGTACAGTTTCTCCTCTAAACCCTTCACTGGTTTTGTGGCCCTCCTCTGGACACTCTCTAGTAGCTTTATATCCTTAATGTACTGTGGCGCCCAAAACTGCACACAGTACTCGGGGTGAGGCCGCACCAGCGCAGAGTAGAGCGGGACAATCCCCTCCCTCGACCAGCTGCAACGCAATGCCTGATGCACCCCAGGACTCAGCTGGCCCTCTTGGCTGCCATAGCACGCTGTTGGCTCATGTTCAACTTGCCGTTGACCAGAACCCCCAGATCCCTCTCCGCAGGGCTGCTCTCCAGTCTCTCGTTCCCCAGTCCAGGGTTGCCGTGCCCCACGTGCAAAATCCGGCACTTGCCCTTGTTAAACTTCATACAGTTGGTGATTGCTACTACTCAGAATGTAACCCCCAAGCTGAGCTATCCAGGGTGCAGGGATTGTTGAAAATACGTCACAGAGATTTATGGCAAGCCCAGTTATCCTCTTTTTATTACAAAAAATCTCCATCTATTTCAAGGATATTCTTGAAGAAGCAAGAAGAGAGGGAAAAAAAAAAATCTCACTCCCATGTGCTCTCTCCTATGGGAAAACAGATCTAGTTGCAACCTTCACATGTGCGCTTATAAGTTCATCATGACACAGCTGCACTGAAGTCAGGGCATCTCATCAGTTCCTGCTCAAATTGGCAGAGTTACACAAGGGACCGATTTGGCCCTGCTGCCTGTGCTCCACACAACACTCGTATTGAACCGCCTACATCCCAGCCAGCGTGTCTGCAGATCGAAGGTTAAGCTGGCAAAAAAAGACCTAAGGTCTGACAAGCTGCGTGGAGTTTGTTCACATGCACACTTTCTTGTTCTCCCCCTCCCTTTCCACCTCCTCTCTGACCTTCCTTCCCTGAACTTTGGCCAAATATTGTCTCCTATTTCCAGAAAGAGAAGTTTTTTTATACCATTTCCCCTGCTGCTACTTCACTCTAGCCTGATTTTAATGGCCTCTGAGATTGCACCACTGAGATGCTAGACTGGGGGCTTTGCTTTTAGAAGCAGCCTTTCATACCCCTAATTTCTCTTCTTTCCTCTTGCATTTCATCCTCCTTTCTTGCATTTGTGTTGGGGAAGTATTGATTGTTTGAACCCATAGATGATGCTATTGGAGAATAGGTCATTTTTGTGTCTCGGGGAGAGAAGGAAGAAGTGAAATCTAGTGAGAGGGTCTGGCAAGCTGATTTCTTCCCATCAGTGGGATCTCACAGTTCAGTACAGGAAAGCTCAGGGGTGAAAGCAGCTGAGAGAAGTCCGGGCTGGAGGTAAAGGGTGAGAGCCTGCCTGCCTGTACTGCTGCACTGTCCAGACAGCAAACGATGTTGGATGCAGGAGAGTGGTGGCTGGGAAGAAGAAGTGCAGGCAGGCAGGCAGGCAGACCAGTCAGCTGAAAGGCTAGGGGATGTAAGCAGCCCATTTCAGCTGGTGGCTGAGGGGTACAGTGAGTGAATATGAACCCAAGGTGATCTGCAGAATTAGCCAGGATGCTCGGGCAGAGCAGGAGCCTCGGCTCATTCACCAGCATATAGGGAATTTCTGGGCTGTTGGGATCCTATGCTGGGCAGAACAAGAGCAGAGCAGCGGGGCTGGGGGACCACGTATCAAGCAGCACCTCCATGGAAACCCATTAATACAGCAGGTGAGATTCCCAACTGGTGTGAATCGCTCTGGCTGCCTTCAAAGCAAGCAGGGTGATGCCAGCTGGGAATGTGACTGCGGGAGGAAGGTTACCTTCAAATCAGAAGGGACTGCATTGCCCTCCTTAGACTTCCTCTGAAACCAGGGTGCTCTATACAGATGATCTTCCTCTCTCTTGGAGAAGGTTATCCTCCCTGTTAAAAAAAAAAAAAAAAAAAAGGCACCTTTGTTTTTTAACTTCTATTTTGAGGGAAGGGCAAAAAATGCAGCTGTTCCCAGAATTGCTTGCCATAGCTCCAGTAACTGAGTAACTCATGTTTTTTTCTGTCTCTTACATGATTGTTTCCTTCCTGCATGAAGAAAACCTTGATGTTCTGCTTAGGGGCAGGAGACTAAGGGAATAGCTTTAGTATGGTCTTATTCTTGGTTCTCTCTGGCTCTGGCAAGTGACCTTAGTCCCCGCTTACCTCACTTTTCCTTTCTCTATCTTCCTGGATGTCAAGAGAATGAATTCAGTAAACACTTTCCCACCCCCGCTGTCTGGTATTGCTGTGAAGTTAGTACATGCTCTCTTGCAGCCACTCTGCGTTGGCTGCAGTGCTGCATTTGCAGTTCAGCTGAGTCCAAACTCCTCACTCATCAATTTTCCTTTTATCTAAGCTTTACAGGTGCCAAAGCTGATATGTCTCCCTTTCCTTGCCCTCACTTCCATGTTAACTTCCAGTTCCTTCTCTGGAATGAGGAGGGGAAAAAATCTCAGGAAAGTCTAGGTTCCCAAGTAATTTTGGCTTTAAGACTGACAGCCCAGCAAATATACAGCAATGGGAAGGGGAGATAGAGATACAGTCTGCTGGGATCATCTGTCCATCAGTCAGCAAGAACGTAGTGCTTTATTCACTTACTGCATCTTCTCATGTCATAAAGCACAGTCCAAATGAAGGCTTGGGGAAAATGGATTTCATACTCCATAAAGAGCCCATTTCTTGCACTGCTGGGTAAGACCATGAACTTCTTCAAGTGGGCTCTGCTGTGTTGGAAATTAGAGAGACCTGAATGTCTGGCATTAACAGTGAGCAAAACATTGCGCTGATCTCGGCCCTGCTCCTGACACCACGTCTGGAAGTACCTGGGAATGACACCACAGCCTTTGAAGGCTTCACTTAATAATAATGACAGGATACTTCAGATGTTGTGGACCACAGGGAAATGCATTCATGTTTTCCAAAGAAGTGTGGGATGATTTATCTAGGGAGGGTAAAATCCCTAGCTATCTCGGGCTGGAAAGTATGTCAGGATTTCGTGCTGCTCATGATCCCTTAGCACAAGAAGAAAGTAGAAAAAGAGAGAGAGAAAGAAAAAAAACATTAATAAAGAGAGAATCTAAGCCAGAAGCTACATATACAATGGTGACCTTGACACAGGCTGAGAGGAGTGAGTGCTCAGAAAGTGATGAGGTGTTGCTTCACTAAAGCAGGACTTGGCAGGTGTGCATGGCAAGTGGACCTTAACTTAGAGGCTGGCAGGAATGGGTCAGAGGAAGTTGTAGTGGGGAGAAGGAAAATATATCAGCTACTGCAGTTCCCCACAGCTACAGGGTTCCCACCCCACTATTGGGCCATGTCCAGAGCTATACAGGCTGCTTGGGGATTTTGGCCACCTGTCCTGGCTGCTAATATAGACTAGAGCATCCCTAAAGGAGTGGTGGTAGCCCCTGTGACCAGCTCCAGCCCAGAGAGCTTTTGCCCTGTCCCTTCCCACTCCACCCCACAGTGAGCGGGTTGTGAAGGGGTCTGACACCCCGTCCGCTCCCTGTAAGCACTTCATGTACTCAGGGTGTTTCTGAGGGCTGGTCAAACTGTTAACACTGATAAAAGGGTTGGAGCAGTGCCTAGAAATGGAGCTCCACATGTAAGTTATAGTTCTTCCGTGCACCCAAAGAACACCAAACTCGTCCTACAGACCCAGGTTTTCACCTCGCGTGAAAACTGGCTTTTTCCAGCCAGTTTGTGCCTGACATGCATCTTAGATACAGCTTATTTTGTTGCTTGAATTAGGTTCCCATCGCGGTAGGTATGGGCCTTTATGTCACCAGCTCTGGTAAATGTTTGTCAGCTGAGATAAATACGGCATTGTTTGGAATAGGCATGCTGGTAACAGACAGCAGGATATGGCCCTGCTCAGAAAAGAGCTCAGAGCTTAAAGACAGCTGCTCCTCCTGGCAGCCCTAGTTTTCAGGGTGGATTTCATCCCTAGTGCATCCCTAGTGCATGTTGTTATTGTTCAGTACACTTGCAAAACCTTGGATTCCACACAGCTTTCCTGTTCCTAGCTTTAGATATGTGACTTTCATTAAAATTGACAGACAGCGAACAGGAACTAGTCCCAGCTCAGCAAATACACTGCTGAAAGCCTGCAAGCCCAGAGCTTGCTCTTGCTCACCCCACTGTAAACCCTTTGGGCCACATCCTGGCCTTTTGGAGATGGGTGTAAGTCGAGAGTCCATAGATTGTGCTAGTGTCCATCTGGCATTAGGCAGGTGTAGCAGAGATCAGAGCCTGCCCGTGCTTTTCTGTTTAGAGTTACTGCACATTGACCTTGGCTTGGGTGCGTACAGAGCAAGGGTCACTTCCAAGTCCATTTCCAGTCTCCTTTCCAGGTTCTGCTGTGCCGTTTTGTTCATGTACCAGTTTCACAGCCCCATTTACATACTGCCAAATCCTTGCAGTCATTTGAGGATTATCTCAAAGAGGGGGCAGCCTGCACTCATCAGATTTAGCCATTTCAATCTTTCCTGTAAACTAGGGTATCCCCAGAACTGTCTATACAGTGTTGCAGGCTCCTCTGGCAGGAAAGAAGGTTGTAGCGAGGTGGGTGTCAGTCTCTTTTCCCAAGTAACAAGCCATAGGAGAAGAGCAAATGGCCTCAAGTTGCACCAGGGCAGGTTTAGATCGGATATTAGGAAAAATTTCTTCACTGAAATGGTTGTTGTCAAGCACTGGAACAGGCTGCCCAGGGAAGTGGTTGAGTCACCATCCCTGGAGGTATTTAAAAGACTTGTAGATGTGGCACTTAGGGACATGGTTTAGTGGTGGGCTTGGCAGTGTTACGTTTACGGTTGGACTCGATGATCTTTTGGTCTTTTCCAACCTAAACGATCCCATGATTCTATGACAGCAGAGGTGCCAGTAGCTAGCTGTGTACATGACAGGGGTGAGCAACTTTTGCTATAGCTGAGCTGCCAGAAAGACAGACATGACCACACTTCAGCTTAGTTTCGCTGTCCAGCATCTTAGTCCAAACCCGCTATCGGCAGCGGTCCAATGCTGTAAACAGGGACAGCTGATGCATTGGCACATACTGCGCATATTCCTGTTGACGTTGTCATGGAGCTGGTAATCTGCACCAGAGCAAATGCTGGAGATCATAGTGTCATAAATTGTCTGAGGTAGATAGGTCAGCTCAGTTCTCCTGTCAGGGCCCAAGTCTCTACAAGCTGAGCGGAAGAAACAGCCTGTATAGCTTGGGCTGCAATGGACCCAACACTGCTGGGGCTCAAGGGGAAGTTGGATCAATTATCTGCTCACACCACTGATGCACGTGGAAGTTCCTCCCTCTTTAAGTTGCCTCAAGAAAACTTGCTGATTTTTCTGTGCTTTGGAAAAAGCTGTTGATCCTATCTTAGATCTTTAACAGAGATGGCTTTCTTGGGCACCTTCTTCATTTTCTTTCAAATTTCTATTCCTGAATAATTGAAGAAAGAAAAATAGCATGTGTTAAGCTGAGCTCCATATACCTGAGAGCAGAGCAGGAGCCAAATTGCTGGGAGTGGTGGAGACCATGTTTGTGAATGAATTTGCATGTAGCGTGATTGAACTGGGAGTAGTAGGGAGCATGTGGTGGATTGTGCAAGGGTAGCGTTGGATGGCACTAGAACAGGACCAGGGGGAGGGAGATGCACCTCTGTTTCTGTGCAAAAGAGGTTGAAAGAGGATTTGCATATGTAGCATGCGTATAACTGAGAGTGGAACAGTAATTAGGAGTAAGTGAAGGTGCAGCTGAAAGAGGAATTTCATGTTCTGTGGAAGATCTTTCCGTGTAAGCTATTGTTCAGAAAGGTTATTAGCAGGTGGCAGTACAAACTGTCCTGAGCCGCACGCTCTGCCTTTGTCTGACTACAGGATTTTTACAAGCCTTTTTTTCTTTGAGAGCTGACAGCATAATGGTCCTGGACAATGCCAAATCATCATCTGCACACTCGCTAGGGGAGCTAGGCTTTTATATGAGAGCGAGGAAGATAAAAACAGCACACTCAAAGCAGGACAGAAATGACTGAACAAGGGAATGAGAGAAGAAGAGAGACACTTAAATGCCATTTGCTGGGCTGGCTGTTTTTTTCTTCCCTTTAATTTTTTCCCCTCCCCTTCTCATCATATTCTGGATGTCTTGTTCCAGAGCTGCTTCAGTCATTTTGTGGGCCTGTGTTCGCAGAGCATGAAGGCTCTGGTTTTGAAGTAAATACCAAATAGGTGCTTTAAAAATGGGGGGGAGAAGCCTTATGTAAGGAGAGTTTAGGACAGATACTGTTTCTCCTTCCCCAAGCAGCATTTCTGCTCCAGACAGGCAGCCCTACAGACTGCACCTGCAGTTGGACTCCACCAAAATGCCTCTCCAGAAATACTGCATGAGTGAGACCTTTTGGGTCAGGTCCTTAAACTGGACAGGTTTGAACTGACCAGGTCTAAGAGGGTTCCCCAACCCCTCCTCACCACTGACATTAACTGATGTCTACATCCCAGAGCAGACATCGCTGTGTTGTCGCTATTGAGCTGTGTCCTCCCTGCTGGCGGCCAGTTGCAATTCAGAAAAAGGGGCTTGGTTATGAGTACTGCGTGCTGACTAGAGGTGGATTCATGTTGCAAGACTCGGACAGAAAGCCAAACTTTTCTAACACTCAGGCATATTAAGATCAGCATTCAGATACTTTATTTCAGACTCCCATAGGCGGACTGGGGGGTATATCTCTAAAGCCCATGTTCCTCCCCTCTGTTCCCTTATCTCCCTTCCCCGAGGCTTCCTATGCATCTCTCACTGCGCAGTCCTTTTTGTAATATGGCAAGAGGGGGAGTGACAATCAATCTCCTGCTCCTTTTCGTCCGCTTCCCTTACAAAGATTGCAGAAGCTGTTACAGTTGTTAAGAGTGAAAAAAATCTGCCGAGAAGCATTTCTGCTGCCAGTTTGTGTTTGGTAGGAGGAGGATTTCCTTCAATCAGCAGGTCCCTAAGTTGCCCCAGATATGCAGTGCATGCTGGCAGGGATGGCATCTGGCTTTATCAGCTTTGTTGTTGGGAACAAGCTCCATACAGTAACCCTGTCATGCAGGAATAAGGCAACATATTGCAATTCATGTTGGTAAACCCTTTATGCTGTTGTGTGTTACTATTAAAGATATGATTGTGTCTGGCATTCTGAAGTATTTTACAAACGTTTTAGGACATTTTAGCTCACTGTACCAGTCGCATTGTCTGCATGCCTTCAGCAACAAATCCAGGCGCCTTACTAATCTTAAGTCCAGCTTTACAGGGCAGGGGAAATCCTCTAAAATAATGTCATCCTCCTGCATATAAAATCATCAGAGCTTTCTGATGTGTTTTATCTTAGACTCTTCCAAGGCTGATGCAAAAGGGGGAGCAGGAATTTTTTTTCCCTTTCCTAACGGGTAAGGCTTCTGCTCCCGCTGAGGTGTGAAATATTGCAGCATAATGGTTTAACATACAGAGAACTGGAAATTCTGCCATGAGCAATGGGGTTTTGGTGGGGAGGCAAGGAGATATTTCTCTAGATGGCTGCTTTGCTTCTTCTTAGCGGTTTGAGACTGGTTTTGAGCATGGGGCTGGGGTATTATGGTTGGAGAGAGTCTGGATGTCCTTATGTATTGCTCTACTCTTTGCCAGTAACTATCTTTACCAGTATCTTTCGCTAATCTAGGCTACTAGAGTAGCTACCACGGGTGCAATGTCAGAAGACCTGGGGATCAATGCTAGGAACCTCACTGCAGTGTCTGGAGCCCTTTCTGGAGATTTTTCTGGCTTCTTGTGTGCTTCCTTGGAAACAGTATGCTTTGCAAAGAGTCTCGGTTTTGCTTTATTACTTGATTGCATATGAAGAGCTTATTAAAAAATGAGTAACAATAACCATGTAATTAACATTACATTTGTTATCGTCTAAGTTCTGTATTGACTGCTGATGTTTGGCACAGGCACTGACATGCAATTTAAAAAAAAAAGAAATAGACTGGAGGAAAATTTAGCTTTTGGAGATTTTTTTTTTAAGAATTCAGCAGTACAGCAAATTAGTGGTACTATACTAACTCCTTCTTGGGACTTAGATTGAAATCCAGAAGAAGCTAGTCAATCTGAACACATTTTCTAAAAGGAGCTCAGGTACAGGGGCTCAGGATTTCCAGAGCACCTCCTTTTCCTTTCAGGCTCCAAAAGAAGGAATAATTTTTCTAGCCCAAGGTGCGCTGCCCTTTTTGACCTTCTGGCCCAACCACAGCAGAGACTTAGAGAGTGGTCTGCTCCTGCGAAGGTGCCCTCCTGTGTGAGCTGGGCTATTCAAAACCTCCTCCCTGCCCCTGCCACCAAACCAGGTGGTGGGATTGAAGAAACAGAGTCAACCGAGGGAACTGTACCGCAGCCCAGAGCAGAGTCTGCTGGTCTTCAGCGTGCACCAGCAATGCAATGAATAGCAAGGTGGAGTCAGCCTGCGCTCCACCTGGCCACCGCCTCTCACTAGAAGGAGGACTATGACAGTCCTCAGTATTCTGAGGAGAGTAATTCTTGGCTGTGCTGTTACGTGTGCCTCTCTGGCCTAGGGTCATGGCAATGAGGTGAAGAGGGAGTGTGAGAGCAGGACCACCGGCGTATGCCTGCGTCCTCCAGCAATAAGCTACACAAAAATGTCTAGGAGAGAGGAAGCCAAAATAAAAACCAGTTTCTGTGTCTAAAATGGAGACAAACAGCTAGATCAGTGTCCAATCAACCAACAATAGAGCAGAAATCATTTCCCTTGGGTTGCAAAAAAAAGGTGCTTAGGAGATGGAGAGACAGGCAGACAGGCAGCAGCAACTTCCCAAGCATTAAACATTTTTTCTGGCCTTTCTTCTCCCACTGCGTGGGGAGGTAGCAGCTGCAGCCTGCCTGCAGGTCATTCCCACTGGGGCCCCTCCTTCTCCATCAGGCTGGTTTTTCACCTCAGTCTTACCCCATCCCTTGCCTGCTTGCTACCATGGAGTTGTCTTCTTCTGAGAACCCCCTTGCTGAGGCTGAAGGTGGAGGCATTCTGGATGGCATACTGGCTGAAGGGTTCCTAAGGTTTGGGGGTGTCTTTTTTCCTCCCCCTTGCCTTCCTCCCCTCATGCTCTTGCATTACCCTTCCTCGGCCAAATGGCTGCTGCTTGCAGAAAAGTGGTAGGTTCTGCACACATGGCAGGCATCCACCTGGGAAGCCGTGCCAGCTGACATGCTATACCATCAGGAAAGAGTAAGCCAGTGCACTCTATGGTCCTGCATAAAAAATGAATTTTATAAAATTTTATTTATCAAAATTCTATTTTTTTTTCTTTTCTCCCTTTTCCAATATTGGTGTCCAGTTCCTGTCATAGCCATTTGCCAGTCCCTCCACCCTGAGTGCTCAGGTCTACTTTAAAAAGTGTTAAGACCTCCCTTTTAACTGAGTAGTAGAAAAATCAAAATCTGAAGGAGTTCTGACAACCCCTTTTCAGCCTTTCTGCTGTTTGGCCTGCGACCAGAGCAGTCCCTCTCCAGAGCAAGCAGAGGGAGTATTAAGTAAGGGACAGTGGGGCTGAGCCAGTTCTGTTCATTCTTTCATTTCCTTTAGCACTGCTGGTGTTCACCTGTAGAGCAGGATGAGGGGGGTACATAACCATACGTGAGTGTGCGTGGCACTGCCCAGAGGTCTGCCTGGCAAATATGTTCTTTCGGTACTAACCATGAGTGCCAGGAATCGTAGAAAAAAAATAGAAAAAAACCCACAAAATCTGAGGCTACTGAGTCCCAAGATAAAACGAGAGACCTTCCTACCTCACACCTCCTGCTGAAAGCTTGGCGATAGATGGAGGGTTTGCATTGTGCTCTCTCCACTGGCAAGCTGGGATGCTGCTGGGCTCATGAGGGGAAAAGGGAGCCAAGATGAAGGCCCTGCTGACAATAGTGGCCTGTCCTAGCCTCCCAAATCAGCACTATCCACAGAATCAGAGGAGAGATGCAGGCCCTGTGTTGCACACAGTTTGTACTAGAAAGGAGGAGATAAGTCGGAGATGAAAGGCAACGTACCGGTCAGTCACAGTAGCTCAAAATAAATTGCTGCGTTCTTCTCAGCAAATTACCTTTTTCTGCAACCGCAGCCCCCTCCCCCTGCAGATGCCTCCCCCTTCTTCTCCCTCCACCTCTCCTGAAACCTCTTCCATGTTTGCCTGAGGCACCGTTATGTAGCATAACCTGAGCAGACTGAGAAACACATGGCTGTGATTTGTGGCTTATTACTTGAAAGGCCAGAGATCCGACCCACTCCCTTAAGTGACCTATGCCATCCTGTCCAGAAAGGGGACATGCCAGCAGCTCTGCCTCCAGCACCCCTCACTCTCAGTCCTGTGACAGCAGTTCTGGCAAGGTTTCCAAGAGGATGACAAGATGCTGTCTTGGGCAAAGACGGCCTTGCCGTTACCTTTTGTGCTTTCTTTGGGAACAAGAAACTTCTTGTTCTACACATATGTGCCTCCATCTTTCGTCTCTGTCTCTGCATGCTCCCCCATGCAAATCCCTCTATCTCTCCCTACACCTCCCACAGATCCATCTCTCAGCGCTGCATGTCTGGTGGTGTAACGGCTCCTCTCCAAGGCCATGGTCAGCTGAGGGCAACCAAGTGCAATTTGGGCCCAAATAACCCAGTGTGCTGGGTCATAGATGTGACTAGGGACTGAGAAAATGGCTGTCTCAAGGGTGTAACACATGTAGCTCCAGGAGTGTGTGCGCACATGTGTCTGGGTGCAGGGGGACACTTTGGGGCTGCCCGTCAGAAGCACGGGAGCGCTCAGAAGGAGGAGCCTGCCTGTCCTTCACCTCCTGCTAACCATGGCTGTGGAGTGGCAAGGTCGCTGAGAGAGGGGTCCAAGGGCCATGGGAAAGGCCAGGTGTGCAAAGGACAGTGGGTGAAAACTCAGGATGGGGTGGGTTCAGACTTCTTTTAGCTCAGTCAGGGTTGTTCGTGATTGCTGGTTTGATTTTTGCCTTTGAAACCCCAGGACTGGGCAGACATCTAAGCAGCATGTCCTGAGCTGTCACTGAATAGTTGTTCTCTAAAGCTTTCCATCACAGGAGGTGTTGGAGCTGTGTTTTAAACTGGCCAGAGCCAAGCAGATACTCACTCTAATGCAGACCCAGTCCAAGAGGAGGGAGCGTGCAGACACTGGCTTTGAGAAGGCCAGCAGAGCTGTGCTGTCCAAGCATCGCCCATCAGAAAGCACTGTAGGGAGCACTGTGTTGTTGCTGACTGAGAAAAGGGCACGCAACTCCTTATTTGCCATATGCCAGTCCAAGACACTATCGGAGAGCCATCTGTGGGTCTGCACCCAGTTAGTGCTGCCTCAGCCTCTCCAAGCAGAAAGACAGCCGAGGAGTGATGACTACAGAGAAAATAATTATAACGGGAAAACAAACAAACTGAAAGAAATGCTCAGAGCTCCTGCAGCACTGCACAGTCTGTTTGGGAAGGCTATCATGTCGGAGGAGAGCAGCATTTGACCGATGGAAGCTGATTTCTGTTACTGAAAGAACATGTAATGTCATATTGGATAATATCATCCCTTTCTCTGTGTCTGGGTAAATCTCTGAGCTTTTGATTTCCCTTGGCTTATCCTGCTGTGACACTTCCCACACAGTGGCATGGGATAAGCTCCCTCACCTCTACACTGCTTGGAGGATGATTTTTTTTCTTTATCAGGGCACACTCCAGAAAGGCATTGGATACTGGGCTAAATCTGCCCTCTTAAGATTTTTACTTAAGGGAAAAAAAAATGTAAAAGCTTTTAAAAAGCTTAGAGAGATAGTAGGCAAGACAGTGCAGAGCTGTGCTCCTTGGCCTTATCTCCTGGGTGTTGCTGGCTGCAGTGTTCTAGCAAGCTGCAGCAGCTGTGGGAGCAGCTGCCCTCAGCCTGCAACAGTAATGCCACCATTTGAAAAAAAAAAAAAAAAAAAAAAAAAAAAAAAACCACAACAACAAAAAAAAAAAAAAAAACCAAAAAAACAGAAATGCCAGAAATTATGTTTGTGACTGCACTGCCTTTGCCAGCTGAGCTGAGCTTGCCCTGCGAGGAGCCACAGGCAGCAATGGCAGCCAGCTCACGATAATGGATGCAGAACAAGTCTCACTGGAAATGCATCAGAAAGGGCTATCTGGGTGGAGGAAGCAGCAGCACAGCCTTTACCGCAATGGGTAGGCACAGCCGGCCAAGGTGTCAAGTCACTCTGGGTCAGGCCCTGAGCAGGATGAGCTGGGAAAATCACAGCTTTCCTGCTAGTAATTTTGGGAGCAGGTTTTGCCCAGCCTTGCTTGCAAATGCTGTTCTTGTTGCTCCTCACCAGGGAGGAGGTGTAGGCAGCCAGGGGAGCAGAGTATGTCTGTCACCGTGGAAAAGGGAACCAGTAACACCACGCTGAGGGCAAGCCCTGGGAAAGGGCTGTGAACCTGCAGCGTACATGCACTGAGATCCAGGAGGGTATTCAGTGGTGATTCTCTCCATTGCTCAGCCGCACTGCTCATGAGCTGTTACAGCCTGTAGCTCAGTGCCACTAGGCAGAGAGGAGATGTGCTCGGCCTGCTCCAGACTGGGCAAGTAGTGTGGCCATGTCCTTGGGACAAGAAATTGTGATGGCAGCTGAGAGGGTGCAGGAGCGCATCTTGCTGTCACCCTGACCACCACAGAGGCTGTTTCAAACATGCTGGCATTGCCCCAGCTCTGTCATCCAAGCTGGGCTCTCAGTGTGAGGCACTGGTGGAGGGGAGCCATCGTACTGGCCTGAGACTGGAATGAGTGATCCCCTGGGGCACTTATCCCTCTCCACCGACTGCACAGGGAGACAGGGAGACAAGACAGCTTGTCAGGCCAAGCATGTTTTTTTTGAAAGTCAACGTCAGGTGAGACGGCCATCAGGCTCTCTGTGCTCTCCTAGATCAGGGAGCTACTGGAAGCTCAGCCTGGGCAAAGGACATGGCCCCTTCCCTCTGCTCTCTGCGGTCCTTCCCCAGAATGCAGCACTTCTAACAACATCCTCTTCAGTGCTAGAGCAATACCTCAGTGAAGGTATTTAGCTTAGTCTTCCCCCCTCTGCCTGATCTTCCAGCTCTTCCCTTCCTCGTGCCAATGGTGCAGCGGCGGGGCAGAGCAGCTCCTTAATGCATAGCTCAGGTAGCAATACCCACACTGCCTTTTCAGGGGCAGCTGTGAGGAAGGTGGCATATGTCCCTCATCCTTCTCCTTTGGTGCCCCTGGCAGAAGGAGCACTGTTGTATTATGCCGGCATTTAAGAAATAATAATAATTAAAAGCTTTCTGATGAACATGGTTAATTTCCTATTCTAAAAAGCTGCTAAGGCAGCGCCTTTTGTGCATTAGCATATTTGCAAGGTTAATGTAGTGTACTTAATAAGATAAATAATGCTTGTCATGATATTTCAGGCCAATTTTAAGGGGAGGGAATAAAAAACATTTTGCTTAATGTCTTAAGTTTTTGCCTGGTCAACTTTAAGTTAACTGCTGAGCTACTACTGAGTGGTGAGGTATGTTGTTCACTTTTCCCCTTGGCAGGTGCTCACCGGCACTTTGAGAGGGTTAAAGGAGGCTGTCAAAGCACAGATGGCACAGGCAAGCTTGAAGTAGGCTCTCGGTGACTGCCGTGATAGACATCACTTTGGGAATGTGGATAGGAAGGGCATTAGGAAGGCAGCAGAGCTGTAACAGGCTGAAGGAAAAGGATATGAGATCAGGGACAAGGTCTGTGACTGGGCGGGAGGCAGCAGTGGTACCGACCTGCAGGAGAGGGTCTGAGGCTACAAAGAAGGATGGCGAGCAGATGGCAGCAGTAATAAACCAGTGACTGATGCAGTGGGACCACGAGGCTGGAAGAGGTAGTGGGGGCTTTCTCACCAACTCAGAACTTTTTTTTTTTTCAAATGTTCTACTTCAACCCTTAGCTTAATGTTTTATTTTCCTCCGAACACCCAGAACCAGGGAAGCATTTGAAAAATCCCCGTGTAAAAGACACTATGGGCCATGGGAGACAATCATAAACCTGCTTCCTAGCTCCCAGCCCTGGGCAAGTCGCAGGTAATGATTAGCAGAGAGCCCTTGTGTTCCTAATGGTTTCTCTTGCCTCCTCTTCTGCAGAATGATTGCTTTCTTAGACTTTTTAATAATATACAGTAAAAGCAGCCACATCCTTAGATAAATGAGGCCACAGTGGGCAAGGAAGAAAGAGGAGAGAACTTCCCAGGCAAACGATCTGGGGCACCTGGCTTGCTACTCCCGCATGCCCTTCCTTTCTCTCCCTGCCTCCCCCTGACCAGTAACATAGACCAGCCAGCTCATTATTTTCTCATAATGATGAGGAGAGGGAGGGAGAAGCAAGCCAACAAAACTGCTGGTGTTTGCAATATAGGAAATTAATAAATAGATATGCTGCACAGAGACACGCCACAGTGAAAAGATGGAAGGAAGGGTAGATATTTAGCTGGCTCGGAAAGGTAGGCCAGTATGATGAAGGAAGAAAGGGACAGCAGAGGCAGCTGAAAGATGAGGGGACAGAGGAGGTGGAAGAAATAAAATAGGGAAACCATAATGCACAGTGGGGAAAGAAAGAAACAGTGAAAAAGATGGAGGAGGGAGAGAGATACAGGTGAGGAATAAGGAGGATGGGTAAATAGATACAGCAGAAAGACAGGCAGATGAGTCTGGCAGAGGAAGGAAGGAATAATATGTTGTTGCAGGTGTCTGAGGAGGGAGGCAGCGAAGGGATGGAGGACCAGCTACAGTGGGTAGATTGATTTTGATGTTAGCTATATTGCAGGTCAAGCACAGTCCTCACACCACATCGACTCCACATCTGTTTCTTATTCCACCTGCCTGTTAGCCCCCTGCTGTGTCCTAGATTTTTTCTGCTGGAGCACCTCTCAGGCTCAGCACCAGCTGTCTGTCAGCCCGGGGTGGGGAGAGACCGGAGCACCAGGTGAGGCACGTACCAGCCCGTGTGCCCCGCAGCACCAGTGAACCCAGGCTCAGGGCAGCCTTACAGAGGTACAACTGTTGGGAGCGTGAGCATGTTACCGCTGGCATCCCCCCTCTCCTGCTCCATCTCCCAGGGGCAGGGATGGCAGGTTGGTGGCTAGAAGCCCATCCCACAAAGGGGCGAGGACTTTGAGCACAGCACCCAGTGTCAGAGAGACGCTGGGGTCAACCTGAGAGGCTGCCTGGCTGGCTGGATGTGGGGCAAGCCATCCCGCCCCACATGACACCTGTAAACTGGAGGTGGTGTCAGCCTGTCTTGCTGCTTAACACAGGGAAAGGGCTTTCACAACAGCACTGCAGACTTGGCCTCTCCCGGTGTCTTGTTGCTGCGGTTTTGGCCTCTAACGATGGTGTGTGTCAGGCCAGCAGCTGGCTGCCTTGCGCTACCAAGGGAGCCATTTCTTCAGCCTCGACTCTGCAAATGGCATCGCTCAGCTGACCCTGCTGCGCTGTGGGGACTTCCCTCCACTCTGGGCTGCTGGACCCAGACACCAGCCTGGGGGAGCCCAGCGTGGAGCAGCGTACGTCCCCCGACAGCAGTCATGCAGCCCGCCAGCCACACAATGCCTGGCTGAGATGCACTCCTCATCCTCCTGCACAGGCAGGCAGCCCTTAATGGAGAGCCTCCTGCCTCCTCAGTGCTCCAGCCTATTATTGTCTCGGAGCAGCGTATTAAAGAAGAAAACAAAACCAGCCCCCCGCCTCCATCCCAGCTGATGGTTTCTTTTTCTGTTTGGGGTGCCACAAACAGCAGCACTTACAACTTCAGAAGGGCTCTGCTTCCCTGCCCTGAGTCCCTGGCAGCTCTGCAGGGCTCTGGCAAAGATGTGCCCACCCAGCCCGGGTGCCAGCCAAGGCAGGAGATGTCTCAGTGCATCCCGGTGCCTGGGCAGATGGAGGAGTGGGTTGGGCTGCCCTGGTGGCAGTGTGCTGTCTCTGAGGCTGCCCAGCTGAGCACTGCTTGCAGCTTTCCTGGGGGGGAGCACCCCCCTCATTGCTCTGCTGATCCCAGTTGCATCGTAACTGCGGCTGCACTAAGGATAATTGCGACCGTGCGCTTCACTCAGAGCCCTCCCTGCTCTTCCCTCCTCTCCTGTCTGTTGGCACCCATTGGTTTGCAGTCATTTGCTAACTCTTTTTCGTTTTTCTCCATTTGCCTTCCCTCTACATTTGCCCCATCCTGTTTCTGTCCTCTGTGAATAATGCTCGGCAGCGTGGTGTGCTGCTGTAGCGGAGTTAGAGTTGCTCCAGGCGGTTAGCCACTCATCCAGAAGAGGATCCTGAAAAGAAAAGAAAATAAGGGGGGGGGGAGAGAAAACTAAAATAAAATCAGGGTTTTCTCCATTCTCTGTCTCCTTAGCGCTTGCTAGGCCTATTGGCAGAGCTGCGGGTGGGGAGCGCAGGGAGCAGGGGCACTGTGGGTGAAGCCCCAGGTGCCTTGGTACAGCTTTAGGAACAAAGATGTAAATAGAAGGAGGAGGAGAACTGCCAAAGCTGTACGAAGCTGAGGATTGAGATAACGGAGGCTGATACAGTTCAAGACTGAGCTGTATTGTGTACAATGTACCAGCTGTCCAAGCCATTCCGCCCAGTGCCATGGGCTTTGCTGTGCCCTAGAGCTCTGGATGTTGCCCTGTGGACTTCACAAAAAAGGAAACCTAGAAGAAAGGCAAAAGAAAATCAAATCTGAATACTTAAATTGTTCTGAGCGGAGGAGGAAAAGGAGGGCATATTCCTCACCTTCCCATGTAGAGCCAAGTCCTCCATCACATGCAGAAACACACATGCATGCATACGTACATACACCCACATAGCCCTCTTTTGCGGTACTCAGAAGAGTGTCAGGAGCATCAGAGAGCCCCACTCTTAAACTCCTTACGTACTGGATCCTGTCCCTAAGCCTAGTTCTTGGCTTCCCTTCCAGACCATGTCGGCAAGGCTCCATCAGCTGCACTGTGTTGATGGAGGTGTAGCAGAGGTTAACAGTAACATCTGGGAAGGCTTTTGCCCATTCTGTGCATCGTATATCAGCAGCACACTCTGAATCTGTTTATGATGGTGATCAGATAGCAAAACTTTGGGAGGGAAATGTCCCACCAGAAAGCATTTGTGCAGTAGGCATGAGAATTTAGAAATGTGAATGATAGGTGAAAATGTGAGCTGGTATTTATATATATATATATATATATATATATATATATATATATATATATAATGATAGCTCTTCACTAGGAAATGAAACCCAGCAGGGGAGAAAATACTGTGCAGATTTCAAAAGTCTTCATATGTCCATGCACTGAAGAGCATTTCTCTTCCTTCTCTTGTTCAACCCTGACACCATAGGTGCCTCAGACTTGAGCGGTCTGTTTGAACTACCCGCTGTTCAAAAATCTTGAGGAGACAGACAGCTGAAGCTCTTTGCTACTGAAGCCTTTCTTCCAAACCTTCCAGGAGACAGATAAGAGGAGCATCCAGGCTACTTTCTGCTCCTCGGAGAGCAGGCAAACTCCCAACTACCTCTGGTCCCTGGTGTGCATGCTGGGGTGGATTAAGGCTGCTGAAATGGGCCTGCTGGCCTGTGGTTGTCCGGCACTGCAGCGAGTCAGTGATAAACCTAGGTTGCGTGGGAGGTGGGAGTTCTGTCTCTGCTTAGGAGATCCTAAAGGATTTCTATTTTATAGGAAACCCTAACAGTAGCTGGTCTGATTTTTGTCCATTAATCCCTGTTTTACTATGTGAGTGCACACTCACACAGCAGCACGTATCTCTCTGTCTTTGAGTCCCATCTCCTTACCTTACAGATGTAAACAACCGCTTTTTTCTCTTAGCCTCACAGACCCAGTGGAACAAAAGGTGAGTGAGATTTTCTTTCACCTTGAGCATCATCAACAGAAATACCCCTGTTTCCAAAGGCAGGATTGTTTCTGCTGGGAATGGTGGATGAGCAAGACAGACTCTCCTCTGATGAGCCTGCCGTGTTTCTGGCGTTTGAGAAAAGCATCCTTTGCCTTGACAAATGAGTGAATTACACAGGGAATCTCTTCTACCATCTCACTTTTACAACTAGTCTTCTGTCTATAATTAAGATTTTTAAAGGAGAGGCAATGAAGTTCCTGAGGAAGAGGATGATGGGAATCTCTGCTCTGATAAATTCTTGGATATGGAGATCGCAGAATAATGAGGTCACGATGCTCAATATTTATTCTTGTTAAATAGACTTTGACAGCAATCACTGGAATGTAGTGGACACGTGAAGGGTGAATCAGTGAGGAAGGTCATATGGAGGATGTCCAGAATCAGAAGAAAATCAGGATCTTGGAAACCAGTCTGATTTTACTGCATCTAAGTAGAGGTGGTAAGGTTTCTTTTTGCACTTGGCACAGTGAAGTATTGACAGCTCTCTTGAACTCTCCACCCTGGGCATAAATATTTACAAAGGGAATTGATTTTGAATCATATTTTATATGTAGAAAGGTACTACTTATTAAGTGCAGTGCAACATATGGTGTGGAGTGTGTCTACATTAGCATTTGAGTTTGAATCCTGACCGTGCTTTGGAAGTACATCTCCCAGATTATCTCTTTGCTTTGGTTCTATTGCAGGAAGGTCTCTGGGCATATGCTGTCTTCCTTTCAGGTGAAGCTAAAACGGGAGATGCACAGACTCACCAGCTGCTAATGGTGTTCAGCCCATGGGGCCCAAATAGAGCTAGTCCCAAGTAAACCTCCGCAGTGTATATAGTGTAAACAGCAGGTGTCCAGCACCATTACGCTCTGTAAATCTGCTCCTTTTGCACCACAGTGTTGGTAACATAGACACAGTGGTTGGCTGGGCTGGACCCTTGGGACTCCAGGACTGAGCCTCTTAAAACCCAGTACTTTTTGGTGCTGTTTTAGCCACCTCAAAAAATATGAACTTGCCCACATAATCATTTCATCCGACTGTTTCCCCCACTGTTGGCAAGTTCATATCATTTGGACCTCCACGTGGTTTGCACTGTGGTCTAGACTTACCATGCATTGACTGCCTGGGGTTTATGTTGATGAGGTCAGAAGTCCTTAAAGTTGACCCTAGACCCGCAGTTCCCCCACTTCCCTTATACCAGCTGATAGCTGCTCTTTCCCCAGAGCATACTGACAGAGCCCAGTACTTTAGCTCTGTTAGGTGAGAAAAGGCGATGTGAAGAGACACCTCTTACAGCGCGCTCCAAACATGGCAAGGCTGATGCAGGTAATCCCTGATTACCTTCAGGGATTTCTTCTGTCTCAGGCTCTTCAGCAGGAGAGCTCTGTGGCTTGGCGCCTTCTGCTCCCCTGGCTGGAAAACACCGCAGCCCTTGCTGTGTGGTAATGGTCGCTCATCCACATATCCAAACACAGCCCAGGCTCAAAAGCTCCCCAGGCATGGCCTTTTCTTCTCTGTGTCTGCCAGAAATTTCGCATTTTTGGCATCTAATGCCACACGCTAACAGCAAGAATCACAACATGCCCTGCGATGCACTTCTGTGTGTTGCACCCAACCTGCCTGTCCATTTCTTTGCTGCTTTTGAAATGGTGCATCCTCTAGTTCAAAGAGCACCTGGAAATACTGGGGCAGTCACTACTTTTTAGCAGTACCATTAAACCATCATACCCTTTCTCACTTCCTTTTCCCAGCACTGCTGAGAGTTGCTACTTAGCTGGGATTTTCCAGATAGCCCGATGGAGTTAGCCATCCAGAGCCAGTGACTTTCTGTGCATAGAGAGCATCTAATTCTCTTAAAGCCCATGGCAAATCCCAGCATTATTTCCTATGCAGATGACTGCTACAAAGAAGCAATTAGGAAGATAACCAGTATCTTCCCTTCCTCTCTTCCATTTTTAAAGCTGCAGGCGAAAATGGCAGTATTTTGGTTAAAGATAAGTATAAACCAAACCCTAAGGTGTTGACAACCCAAAATACTTGCGTGTTTCAGTTTTGAACTAGCATCTAGATTTGTATCTTGGATAAGGTCCCTGGCTTTACTTCTTTGAATAGTAAATCTTTTCACAGTTTGAACTGTGAATATAATTTAGCATTAATATACCGTGTATGTCTCTGATATGGCCGAAAGGGACAAGTTATGTATCTGGGTTGAAGCAGAAAGACATATCACCATGTTGGCAGGATCTTTACCACTGAAACAGTAAGTCCAGGAATCTAAAACATGGGAGACTTGGGGAATATTTAGGTCTGGAAGCATAAAGTATGTACATACATCTAGTGGTAGTTGCCTTAGATTGGTATAGAGATCATGTGAGGTGTTTCAGATGCAGAAGTGGGGTGCTGCCTTAGGGTGGTGGAGGAGCCAAAAAGGCATCTGCAGCAAAGAACCGTTTTCTGCAGCTACAAGGTCTCCTCCCATTAGGGATCCAGCAATGG
Organism: Morus bassanus; assembly: GCA_031468815.1. Classification (NCBI taxonomy): domain Eukaryota; kingdom Metazoa; phylum Chordata; class Aves; order Suliformes; family Sulidae; genus Morus; species Morus bassanus. The sequence continues at coordinate 129,304,517 of CM062568.1, read as the reverse complement.
GGAGATCCTGGTTCTGGTTCAAGGTTCCTTCTTGGGTAGATTATTCTTTTTTTCTCTTCATCTGTGGAAGAAAGAGAAAAAGGCTTTCACTGTGTAAAATTGTTTATGGATAGAAAACTGAGCAGAAGTTCTCAGCATGATATAGTCTTGTTAAACAATGGTCTGCTTTTCCTCCTGTTGCCTTACTGGAGAAAGAGGGAAAGAATTAGCAGTCACTAGATCTGGAGGGTAGAATTAATTATGGCTGCGATTCATTATGGGCAAAACCAGCTAAACATTTCTCCATTATTTTTAATTTTGCATCTGAATCGCAGAGTATGTGAAACCCAAGATAGGGTCTGAATTCCTGGGAACAACTTCATTTCCAAATGTGCATTGCCAGGAATTGGAGAAAAGGTGCAGGCAGACAAACCAATTTTTAAAGGATTGAAAAGTCCCTCCATTGTTTTGCAGTTAATCTCAGCTGTTGGTGGTGCGAGGGAGGGATGTCCAAGATCCGAACAAGCCAAATCACTGAGGGTTGGTCAAATTTGACCTGTTATTTTTTGAAGTAGTCTGGGTTTCGCTGAAGGGTTGGCTAACTGTGCCTCTCCATTTCTTTTTTTTTTCGGGGAGGGGGTCACTATTATTATTACTACTATTGCTATTATTACTAGTTTGAAGCGGTTTTTTTAGTCATCTGTGTTCAGCTCTCTGGAGAGCAATGAAAAGAAATCAAACTGCTTTTGTGAGTTGTGGCAGAAGAGTGCAAATAGATTGATTAAAACCGCTGTTTCTTTTTTTAATTTAAACAGAGCAGAGGCTTGTGGGTAATGTGCATAATGTATGCTCGGTGGTAACAAGCCACTGTGGGGAGAGGGGGGGAAAGCGAGGGAGAGAGAGAAAAAAATGGAAGTGGAGCCAGTGTTGTTCTGCCTTTAAACACAAGATTGATTTTACATTTTCCCTGTGTGTCACTTTCATTACTAGCAAATTAATCCTTCTCTCTGAGGCCTGAAACTTATTTCTGGGGTTTCTCATAAGAAAATAGCTTTTGGTGTGCTACCTATTCTTAAAAAGGGAGCTTGGGGCTTGGCTACATGAGGAAGTTGCACCCATTTAACCAAAGGTGTAATTTTAAAGTTGACCCTGTTATAGAGGTGCACCTGGCTGGCTTATTTGGATTTTTACTTCACTATGAATCTGCCTATACTGACAGAAACACAACACTCTTGAAATGATATGAGAATGCTGACCGGGGACAGGTGGCATCACTTTAACTAAATCGATAAAAAGTTACCCCTTCACAACCATCGCACCTTGTTCAGATAAAGAAGGCGTTTACGGAGGCCTGTGTCCTGAAGGATCAAGCCCTCAGGAAACCCTCTCAGGAGGAGGCTGTGAGATGTTTCTGACACTGATACAGTTCTGCAGTGCAGCATCGCTTTGGAGCATTAGGGTCTGCCGGCTGCTGTAACCCGCAAGGACTCGGGGAGCTTCCTGGCTTAATAAAGGTGCAGATTTATTGAACACTCATTTTAGACCAACGATTCCGGACAATTAAATGGTTAAATCATTGGACTGCCTAAAGCTACAACTATTTTGTAAGTTGAGCAAACCATTTCACCACTGCTGGCTTTCTAGCAAGGGCATACTGCTGTTCTGTGGGGCTACTCTCAATCCAGTCCTCAGGTCATGGTACCATGCATAGAAATTCGGACTTGCTTTGTTTCTGTTTAAATTACCTGGCATACCTAGAGCTTAGATTGCCTATGCTCGCATTACAGAAGGGTTTGGGTTTCTTTCGGTCTTAAGTGGTTTTTTGCAATTTTCAAAATTCAAAATTCAAAAGCAATTTGCAAGTGCTTTTTTCAGATCCAGGAGATACATGTGTGCTATCACTCCTTTACAGTTGTTGGTCAGTCAAGACATTGGCTGGTTAACAAAACCTGCTGCTGCTTTGTCTGTTTTAATGCCTCTGATGAAGCGGGAGGACTGTTCTGTTTCAGTTCTGGCTCAGAAAGCTGGAGTATGACCCATAGACACTTCCTTACCTAGGTTAACGTTGACACTTTCATTTCTATTTAAGAGGAGTAGGTGGGTCACAGCCTGCCCCACTCTTTGAGGATCACTTGCCAGGTGTGGCCCAGGTCTGTCTAGATCCATGGTACTGTACCATAATGGGTCTGTGGTCTGAGATCGCCAGTGGCTGCCTAGTATCTGGGTTAATACAGCAGCAATTTTTCACCATCAGTTGCTGTCACAGAATCTAAGTATAAAAGTGTGGTCTTTTGGGCTGACCTGAGCAGGGCCCTGCAGTCCTGTCGACAGCAGTGGCTGGTAATTAGCTCAGGAAGGGTGGGAAGAGGGGCTCAGTCTTTCCTGTTGAATATCAAACAGCACACAAAAATAGCTGTTTGCAGCCGCAGTGAAGATTTGCCGCTATCTGTGAAAATCCAGCATGTTTTATCTGACCGTAGGTCAGGTGTTTGTTTGGATTAGCAGACAAAAGGGACACCAGATGCAAGGAGGAGAGTAACTGTTTTTAAATCAAAAGGACTCTTATTTTTCCTTTTCCCTCTGAAAACTCTAGTGGCAGCGTTTCAAGATGCTTAGGCTATGTTTCAGTGAAAATGGCTGCCAACTTTTCCTTTGCTGTGCAGTGGCCAACTCTAACCGAGGATCTGGTATGTGATTAGGCTTCTTAAGTGGCAGGTGGGGGAGCGCATCCACTTACAGAGTTATTGTTAAAATGAGGAGCTTTTGGGACTTCTCTGCTGGATTGTTGGAAGCATTCCATCTGATTTCTCAAAAATGCTCACTTATGGTGTGGAAAACTGCAGTCTTTACTGCTGCCTTTTGGATTTCCTAGAGCCTTGAGCAAGCCATTGGCTTCTCTTTGAGCATGTACTGGTTTAAATATACCCGTGCAGAACAAAGGGAAAGACATGTCCAGGCCATATTCATTTCCATTCTCACTGACTTAAAGTGAGGGGTGCCTGCAAGCATCTGTGGGACTTGTTATTGCTCAGTGGGCTAGAGCTTATCAGAAGTGTTGGGCTGATTATCTGCTGTGCGAAGTGTGTGGTTTATGTGCGGACCTCTTTAATCCTGCCTTAGCAGAGGACAATCTTATTTTGTATGCTTCAAACAAGTACAATTCAGAGTGAACAGATCTTCACAGCGAGACCTAAGACCCAGCTCTGTTCTGTTCAGAATAATTGGCAAAAATTCCCCAGAACTATTTTCTGGGAATAAGGAATCTTGGTTTGGATGCCTACTCATAAGATTGTCAGTGGCATGGTTTTAGATACCCAGTACTACCCAAGGGACTCCTGAAAGAATGTGACATTTGATGGGCCTTGATCGATGCAGAAATGTCCCAGAAGCCAGCAGAAGAAAGGAGAGTGCCTATGTAGTGATAGACACGTGGGTATGTGCATGGGTATAGGAGTGATCTGCCTCTGACCTGGTTTGGAAGAGCAAGGACTGCTGCAGGGCAGGAGGGAGGACACTGACAGAGCTGGAGGGCTCTGGGATTTGCCCACAGTAGCGAGGTTGGTGTGGTATGGTATAAACCTTGTCTTTTCCAACTACCAAATGCATCAACATTGCAGACTAGGGAGAAAAAAATAAAGGCAAATATCACAGAGATTCCAGGGAGGGGAGGAAAGAGTGTTATGCTGGTTTGTTTATCAAGAAACAGAACTTCACTGGGACACAATATGAAACTACAAGCATATTATACTACTGCCTTTCCAGCTCCAGCACCAGCTCTTTTCTTTTCCAGGTGAGGTATTATTTTGTTAATACTTGCAGAAGGAGGGAAGAAACGAGTCCAAATGCCCCTGTTTGAAATGTCCTATCAGTGCATAAAATATGTCTGTGGATTTGAGAATTACGCTGACTTCACAACAGTAAATTTCAGATAAATAATTTATCTCCTGCAAACACATTTCTGTGCTCTTACACATCCATTTGTTTCTGGAAAGCAGCGGGGGCGACGGGGAGGCAGAAATGATTGGTGCTCACTGGGGAACTTTCCGTGGAGCCGCCTGTAGCTTGGGTGTTGTTGGCCACAGGAGGTAGGGTTTTGTTCTTGCAGCCACCAGCTCCCACATCATAAATAAAGCCATTTTGGAAACAAGAGGCACCTTGAGCTAAAACTGGCATTCCTCACAATATTGGCAGATCAAGCCAGCAACTGTTGATTTTAAATGTTTAATGAGCAATATGTTGCTGATTCTGGTAATAATGTTGTGTTTGCCTAACCTTTCTCGGTGTGCTCCCTTCTGCTATATCGCTGGCAAGTTTCCAGGAGAGGAGGAAAAGGAAGGAAAAAAAAAACCAAACCCCACCAGGAAGGGTGAAGCAGGGCAGAGAGAAGAGGAAAACTGAATGACTTAAGGAGAAGGGGCATAAAAGGCAGGGGTAGAACTTAATTAAAAGGAAGAGATAGCAGCAGGATATTGATGCCATGTCAGAGCATTAAACCGGGGATTACAGAGAAAGACAACTTTTCCCTGCAGAGATATTCTTATTCATACTGAGGGAATTGGAAAAGAAAGGCTGGTTACTGGAAGGAGATGGACAGGAAGAGCTGCGTGGAGGTGAACCTCGAACCAGGGAGTCTCCTGAGACAGTTCAGTCAGCTGGTTAAAAGCAGGTGAGTTGAAAGAGAAGCAGCATTGTACAAATCAGTAAGTTGCTCAGTTATTTCCACGTCAGGCTCATATAATGCTCACTCTAAAGCCTGTCTCCAGTATGCAGTATTTTTTCCAGTTCATTTTTGTTCAACCTCAAAACCCAGAGTGATTCAGCATAAGCCTGTTTGACACTGGGTTGCGGGCTGGCTGTAGAGAGGCTCATGAGATGAAGGAGGCTTCCTTGACCAGTGGAGGTAGGATCATGCAATGGAAACTAGAAAAAGGCTGCTTTTATAATACTAAATAGCAGCTGCTTTTGCTGCTGTTCTCATCCTAGACTAGAGCCTCCCTCTACTGGTGTGGGTACTGACCACTGCTTGCTGGAGAAGACTGAGCTCTTGCTTAATGTGTACCACGACTCTTGTGCTAGGGAAAGCCCAAGACTGAAAATACTGGAAGATGAAGTAATTTGTCTTTGAAACAGAGAGGTTTTGGGCAGCAGAGTCAAATGCTTCCCACCCCTGTGCCGTGGACCCTCCTCGGCAGGACTTATCCAGAGAGTTATTGTACAAAAACTGTGGAAGGTTTTTGTAATGTGCTGATTGGGCTCTTGAGTGAGACCAGGCATTTTCTCATCTTCTAATCATTACCTGTTTGGCTGATGTTTAAATCAATGACTGCATGCCAAACACTCACTGCCCTGTTAGGAAGCCTCTACTTGTTTTACATAATGGCTTATTTATTGCTGCCATTGTGTGCATGGCACAGTATATATTGTCCAATAGGGAGATATAGATACTAGGTCATACTTGGTGAAAGAGGACTTTTCTCTTTTTAATGAGGAGAATATCAGTTTTGCAGTGCTTGTTATACTTTCATTTCCAGGCTGCTGCATACAAATTGTGTTACATAAAGTTGACCACATGCAAATATACATATAGAAAAGTGTGTGTTGAGACACTGTGAGATAGAAGCAGAAAGCAACAAGACACAGAGGACATGTCTAACAGCGGCATTGCCAGAAAAAGGGTGATGGTCTACCCAGACCACTGTCTTTCCTCCAGCAATGAGAGAGGTGTAAGAAGAAGATAGTGTCCTTTATTTATATAACTACTTGATTTATTGTTTTTCCTTCATGGGTAACTACCACCTCCTTAAGTTACTTGCTTCCTTGTTAACACGTGAGAGTGAAACACGGATGTATGTTCCACACTAAATTTTCTATTTTTAAGAGCAGGTATGCATGGGATTGCTGGATTGACCTTCTCCCTCTACTTTTTACTCCCTCTTTTATACCACCACAATATCTTCTGTTGTTTTCTTGCCTTCTTGATAAATGTCCTAAGCATCAAAGCTAGTATATGCAAAAAAGATTTATAATTAGCCTTGAGCTTTCCACCAGGGTCCTTAAGTACAAATAGGCACAGGCCCTTATCAGTTCAAATCAAACACATCTTCAGTGGGTCATCTTCAAGGAAATTTCCAGAAGCTCAGCTTCCATAAGTGAAGTTCTTCGCTGCCAACACCTTCCAGTGATTTCTCTTTAGCTGTAGCATACTCCATCAGTTGTAGGGTGGAGTTTTTTTGTGTTCTCCCCCTCCCCCCCGCCCCCCGGTTCAATTCCCTACAGCTTTGAAGTAGAAGAATGAGGTCTTTTCCAGCCACATGGTATGATATGGCATCGTCTCTCTTGGAGCAATTGCTACATGTGTTTGCCATGTAACAGACAACTATAAAAGCAAAACAAAGCTGCAAGTATAAGTACACTTCTCCTAGATGTTTCTCCAATACACTATTTCTCCATTAATGTTTTTTTGTCATTGCACTAGTTCAACTGAGTTACAGTCAGGTTTTGGTCTTTTAGGCAGATATATGTGTGGAAGGAGAAAAGGATTAGAAGATAGAAAGGAGAATAATAGGGGAAAAGGAGGAGGAGAGGGTAAGAGGAAGAATTGAAAAGAAGTATGTGAACTGAAGAAGGGAAAAAAGGGTGAGAAACTGGAAGCAGGGGGGTGATTCAGATCTTGGGGATGGCAAGGTCTGAGGCTTGTGAGCTCTTCTTGGCAGGGCAGAGCCCTTCAGAATGCAGTATAATCTCTATCAGGGCCCTTCAGTTTAGGGGCATATAAATGGAGTGGGGTTTATTGCAAATTCTGGTTAATAACTTTCTCAAAGGGGAAAACTCCTGTATTCTCTTTGAAATACAATTTCTTGTCTCATAAATTGAAACAGCTGTGACTGTTCCCTCTGCACACAATTTTTTTTCATCTTTTGCCTTTTTTGCTGGGTGTATGCATGTGATCTTGCTTAATGATTTTTCCCTGCAGAAGGGACCCAGAATGTGGTGCTGTATACAGGTTTGTGATCAGTGTCTTTGCACAAGCACAAGAAAAATGCCTTGGGCATTTTCTGCTTTTAGAGAGGAACAAGTGTTAGGCTATTAGTCTGAATCTAACCTAGACTGCATTTCTCCTGAGAAAACTCAGTAGGAATTTCTGCACCCTCATTCCCCAGAAACACTCTTGCCTAAGCTGAGATTTAATCTATCACCTAGACTCCAGTCTTGGAGCTGGAAAGGCTGTTAGCACCTCCATAGCTACCATGCAGAAAGCAGAGAAGAGAATATAAGTGAGCATCTCGACAGCCTGTGCTCCTGCCCCAGCTCTTAAGGCATCCCCTCCTGCACAGGGCTCGTGATGGGCAGTGCAGTGCAGGTGGGGAGTGGTATTCTCACCTGGAAAGGGAAGCGAGACTACCTCCCTCCTTATGACTCCAAGCAGTGCTAGATACTTTCTGCCAGCATCAACCCTCCTCTGTGTCTCTAAGAGCTCTGAAATGTCTATTCTTTCTTTTTTCCTAATTGAAAGAGCCAAGCTTGCCTTTGGGCTAGTGCAGAAATCAACCACTTTTGTGGATGACTGAGTGTGCAGAAACACAGTCAGGGAGTCAAACATTCCTGCCTCCAACTCACTATCTGCTCCAAGTTAAGGTGGTCAAATCCCTGAATCATTAAGCGATAGATGAGTTAACATAGCGTGCTGGCAGGAGCAGCACACACAAATGTCCCGAGGAGGTTCACATTCAGAGGGTAGTATGTCACCTTCAGACAATTTCTGGTTGGAAAGAGCTCAGGAAGCTTTTGGGTTAAGTGAAGAAATACCTGAATAGGTATCTCAGTTTCTCATTCCTCCAGCTCTCTCCCATGATTGCCTGCAAGTGCCTCCAGCTGGAAGAGGAGAGAGGTGTACGAAAAGCCAGGACTTTTCAGATCTGAGTGGAGAGCTCTTCCCTGTCATAGCAGACCTCAGCCTTCCCATTGTATATGACAGATCAGAGCCTCTTTGGGCAAGCTGCATGTTCAGGAGATCACAGAGCAGCAAGGCCATTTCTCATGTTGCGTCAGGAGCAGACCCATGGTGTCCAGCAGGTTGGGCTTCCTCTCCACCCCCTCTTTCAGCAGCTTCCTGCCGCATCCCAGCTTGTGGGCTTCCTCCCACGCAGGCATCAGGCAGCCCAGCTCTGCTGTGTGACAAGCTGATGCAGCTGGGAGATGTGAGGAGCTTTTGCCCGCCAGAACAGCTTTGCAAGTGAGGGCATCGAAACTTCAGATGACCTCAGTGACAAGTGACTGGAGAGGCTCACAGTGTTTCTTTCCTCCCTGAGCCTCTTGGCAGCCACACTGGCCTCCATGCAAACCAGAGATTGTTCACAGCAAGAGCCTAGGGGAAGAAAGGGAAAAGAAATGCAGGGGAGATCTTCCAGGGCTGCACGGAAAGTGCTGGAGATTATCTTCTAGATTTCCTGCAATGCTGGGATTGTTTGGGGGTTGGGACTACGGCTTCTTCCTTGTCTTTTTGATCCATGAATTGCTGACTGTCTTATAACATGGAGCAGTTTATTAACTGAGACCTTCTAGAGGACTTCTCTGTATTTGAGAAAGTAGCAATGAGAGCACTTGTTTGTATAGAAGTGGGATGGTAGTTAATGTTGTATTTTATCTGCCTTTAATGAGATGAAGCAGGCAGAAAATAAGAAGGAGGAGTCAGCACCAAACATTCCCACTCTGTTCCAAGCCTTCACTATCAAAGGTCATGGGAACCTACCTCTCTTCCTACTTGTATGTCCCATGCATGTATACACACCACCTAAGTGTCTGAGACCTTCAGTGATACTGCCAAGAGCCTTGTATTGCCTGCGAGCAGTGATACCACACTTTGTTTACCACAGGTCAATATAACTGTGATATATCTGAAGGACTCCGGCCTCAGTTACTCGTTGTATGTTGCATTCCCAGCCAACACTAACTACGTTCCCCACTACTTTCCCATGGTGATTCACCTTACTCAGAGCTCTGCTTGCTTGCCCTAACCCTCTGCATCCCCTTGCTTTTTTTTTAAATCAACCTTTCATCTATATCTCATGGTCTGTATCTCATTTCCTTATCTATTTCCTTTTCTGTCCATCTCCTGAAGACTTGTGTCTTACAAACTATCTTTTTTATGATTGTTTTTTAAATTTTTTTTTTCTTTTTTGGTCTTGCTAGTTCTTCCCCTGTTCTCCATTCTCCTTCCTTCTCTCTTCTTCCCTTTCCTTCCTGCTGGTTGCATCCCCCTGTATGTGGAAGTTCATACTGCCTGAAAATTATTAGAAGGACCTTCTGCTCCTGAAGCAGTGAAAAAATACAGTCTGCAGGTGCCTTTGCCATTTTAATGTAGTTAACATTCCTCCCTTCCTTCAACTGTTCTGCAATTGCAGGCTGCTGAGATTAGTGGCATAAAATCCCACCAGGATATTGACATAACCTATAAGCCAGGAAGTTGTTTTAATCAAACCCAGCATCCCATTTGGAATGCCGGACTTAGAAATACAAGGACAGCAGTTTTGAGAGCAGCTGAGAAATAAAGAAATAAGTGTTTGGGGAGAGGGGGTTTGAAAACTGTTTTTTTTTTCTCTATTATTTCAATACCTTATAGTCAGAAGTTGCAGGATTTTTTTTTTCCACTGAGTCGTCGCCTACACAGAGCGCTCAGATGGAGTATTGGTATTGGAGAGGTGATAAAAAGGAATTCGATTGGATGGCTGGATTATTAAAAGGGGCTATTATCTAGTAAAAGTGTCAAAGGACCTCAGTCCACGGGGTATGGATGATTACTGTGGATGAATTCCTGGTCCTTGGAGGCCAGGTGGGAGGGCACAATTGTCGTGTTTCTCCCCCACCCCCAGTAAAATTTAGAGCAGCCTTGGATGAGCCACTCATAAAAACATCTGCTATGTTGTATGGAAGGCAGTGAACCAAAGAAAGAATAGATGGTACCCAAAAGTATTTGTCAATCTCTAACTCACAAACTCCACCTGTCTCTGTTTCCCTCCATCCACTCTTGGGTTTCTAAGGAGGCAATCTTTGTCAGCCTGTGACTGTCATCCGCAGATCAGCAGGGTGAGGACAAAGTATTGACAAGCCATTGCAGATGCTTCCAATGGCAAAGCTGATAAAGAGGAGAAGGTGCTGCAGTAAAGGAGGGGTGACTGGATGCTATGTACTGTGGTGCCAGTCAATATGCCTACTGTCAATACAGTCCAGTGTTACAAGCCTCTAATCTGCCAGGAGAGAGAGAAGTGGCCCATTTGCAACCGTGATTCGTGCGTATGGTGGTGTGAAACCCGCATAAAGCATGCAGTTTGTACGTTATGGTGATGAGAGACAAGGGGAGATTTCTGTCCCCAGCTGGTGATCAGTTTATTCACTGAAGTATGAGGATTGATAGCACGTGTCACTATTAGCCCAGCTAATATAGCTGCAGATGCTACATTTAATCATATAAACTATGCGGCGCAATTGCAGAACAAGGCCTCTGGCCTGCACCACTGGAAAAGCAAGCGGAGTGGATTCCTAAAGGGCTGGTGGAGAACTGCAGTTGTCCTGCACCCTTGTGACAGGAAAAAAAGAGAATGTGTCCTGCTTCTGCATAGCACTCTGTGTAGGGATATGTGTTTATGTGCATGCACGTGTATAATTTACTGAGTGCGCATGAGAGAACAAAATGAAAGGATCTTGTGCAGGAGATCAAGTGTATGTGTGGGAGAAAGCAGAGCTCCACTGCATATAGAGGAAAGGAAAGGAGTGGCTGGGGCAGGAGGATGTGCCCAGTCCCCTTTGGCTGTCTTTCATAACATCATATTCCTGACACCTGCATCTTGATAGCAGCCAAAAGGAGAGTCAGAGCATTTGAGAAGATGTGGTGCTGCCCAGCAGCACAGCTTTGTAAAGCGGGGAGCAGCTTCCATACAACTGAGACCAGAACCCTTCAACAAGGTGTTTGTAGTGCAATGAGGACAAGTTAGGAAAAAAAAAAAAAAAGAATTTAGGAAATTTAGGAGAAAGCATGGCAGCCTTTCTCCTTTGTATGGGCAGAAGGCCATGTCACAGGTGGGAGTGGTGTCCACCCGTGTCCAGGCACCAGCTTGTCCTGAATGCAGGACTACCACTGAGAGGAGCTTCCCACCTCTCTCAGCTTTGCCTCCTCACTGCCTGGGCCAAAGCCGTGGGGAAGGAAGGGAGGTCAAGAGTAGAAGGAGCAGATGAAAGGATGAGACAAAAGGGCTGAGACAGCAGGAAGGACTTTGCTGACTGTCACTGTGCCACCTGGTTATCTCTTGCCAGCCAGCTATGTTGCAGGAGCCCTGGCCTGTGTGCTGATCCCGGTTAGGAGTGAAGGGGAAGAACTCAGCTGCTACCTTGAAAGGGGAACATTCTCTCCCTTTTGGTTGGTTTGGTTTTGAACTGGATCGATTCCCTTCTCTGGCGCAGGGTAGAGCCTGACAAGCAGTGGGAGTGTGCCCAGGTTCCGGGAGGGAAGGTCTGGTGTTTCTTAGGGCCCACATCATCAAACAGCAGCCTCACTCCCCTTCTGCTGCTTTTCAGGAGTGTTTGAAACCAGCCATTATAGGTTTTCATCCAGAAATGAGGCCTCTTCTCTTGTCCCACCTGCCAAAAGGTGGCTTGTCGCAGGCACGCATGGGGCTGTGTGGATGCAGGCACCATGCAACACTTGGGACAGCGGAGGCAAATGATACTTGAAACTGCAGTACTCTGAAAAAGAGAGGAAACAGAGGAGCACCCGCTCCCAGGTAATGGGCAGCTCTGCTGCCCGCTCGCAAGACCACAGGCACACCCCTGCGCTTGCCCTCTCACCCCTCTTTCCCTGTCTGCCAGCCTTCCCCCGTGCACATCCTAACATTAACGCCCAGTTGTACTTTCAGTCCCACACCTGTGCTTCCATGTCTATTTTTCCCAAAGCCTGTACACATGCACACATGCGTGCAGTCTAATTCCCGCGTACTCTTTCACCCACCTGCATTTCCTCTCGCATCCCCACAAGCTGTCGCACTGCTCTCCTTAGGATGCTTGGCAGCTCTCACCCACGCACCCAGCTGGTACTCACCTGTGCTCACCATGCTCTCACGCTCTCCATCTCTGAATGCCTGGCCCTGTAACCCAGCTATTATTAGTTCAGTTCAGTCTTGTGTGTGTCCTGTCAGACACACATCTGCAGTCAAGTGGCCCAGAATAAGACCGGCACATATCAGGGTTAAAAATGAATATGCTGGGAACGTCCCTCTTCTCTAAACTCACACCCTGATAATATAGCCCCCAAGGGGAAGAGTTTGCAGTGTAAAGACTGCTGGTTTGTGACTTTTACTGAAGGAGAGTGTGGGGGAGGAAAGTCCAGCCCAACACCTAGCCCTTCAAATGAAGTGACTTGTCAAGTATGCAACTGTGGCAGAGATCTGAGAAGCAGTAAATTTAGCAGCACTCACTTCCACTGACAGCCTGTCATGTGCTTGAAACATAAATAGTGGTGGAGACAAATCACTGCTGTTTTCCTATTAAGCTTTGGCCCACTGGCCTCCTAGCTTCCCAGCAGCATTTCTACCTGGCCTGCCGGCATGCCTCATCTCAGGGACGGATGTACCTCCCTGTTGCAGGCTTTGGGAGAGTGAGGATGGGATTATCATGCTGTTATTTCCTCAGGTGTCCTTGGTGTCCGGGTACTTGCTCATCAGCTGATGGATTTCTCACTCAGGCCATGTGCTGATGGCACCTCTTCCCTCTACCCAAGGTTGAGGGAACATGGACCCTCTCCCCAGAGGGCTCATGGTTTTCACCCCTGCCCCTAGTTTCTTCCACATAGCCTGGCAAGGTCATGCTGGTGGAGTAAATGAGGCACTGATTTGAATAAGGGAGTAGAGGTGAAGTTTTCCAGTGCACCTGAGTGACTTGCAAGCACAAATGCCATTGAAAGCCACTGGGTCTTGTCCTGTTAAAGCATTTAGTGGCTTTTGGAAACCCTGCCTTCAAGCATTAATTATTATATAACTATTTAATAAAACATGCCATCAGAAGCTCACATTAATCTTTACAGAGATGAGAGACATCCCTTAGTGCTCTAAATTGAGGAACCCAGAGCAAATGGACTCAGCACATTTCCCCTTCTTCCCTCTCTCTTATCAGTTTTGATTCCTCTTCCCCTCTGTCGTCAAGGAAGACGAAATCAGGCCGGTGATTAAGGTGGCCTGCTCTGTGTTGGTTTAATTAGAATAACTGCTGTTTCAGTTACAGTAAAACTCTCACCAGTGTGAAGACACTCTAATGAAGCCCCTGCCTCTTCAGGAGCTTTGAAGAAAGGAGCCAATGAGTCCCCAACAAAATGAATGGCTTTTTGTGCTTATTTGGGTCTTTGGGCTGGCTCTGGCTCCTGTAGGAGCTAGGGACTTGTGTCAGAGCAAGACGTTTCTCTCCCCAGAGGAGACAAATGTGTTTGGGGAGGAAGGAGGGACAGGGAAAGGAGGGGGAAGTGGATTCGTGTCCATGACAGTAACAGGCGGATACAGAGAAGTGAAGCCCAGTGTGACACTTTTGGTTGATAATGGTTGGCCATGGTCTTCTCGTGCCAGCAGTGCTACAGTTGTTGGACGTTTTCTGTAAGCATCATGACAAGAAAGAGTATTAGGGAATTGGGACAGAGGCAATGAAATATCTTTTTGGTTTGTCCTCAGATCCCCTCCTAAACTTATGGGGTAACCTGGAAGAAGTCAGAAAGGAGTTGGTTTGAAACTGTTTCTTCTGCTCATCGTTTTCTGCCTTCTCCTTTTCTGGTGAACCCCTTCTTTTTCCCATATCCCTGGCAGAGAGACCCTGCCTGTCAGCCATGATTTGCTGCAATAGTGCTGATGACCAACAGCTGCACTTGAAATGGTAAGAGTTGCAGCTGGGAACTAAAAGAGCTCAAAATCAGTGTCTGTATTTCCTCTCTGCTTGCCTCCCCTGTAGGACTGTACAAGCTGCAATATTAGTCACTGAGCAAATGCCTTCCTCCTCCTTCACAGTCAGTGCCTTGCAAGTATGAGAGACAGAGACTCCTTATTCTTTGGTAAGCAAGGGAGTGGCTAACAGCATAGGAATTAAGTATCCTGGACTGAAGCAATCATTTATCTCGACCACTATCACTCTGAATCAACAGCAGATACTTCAGATGATAATATCACAGGAGCCAGCCCGATTGATCAAAAGTCCCTGCAGCATGTGAGCCCAGACAATATCTTCCCAGCACACCCCACCCTACTCAAAACCTCTGTGATCCTTGCCTTGAAACCTGGCAATGCTTCATGCTGGCTCAATCCTAAATCCAGCCATTTAGCCTCATCTCCTGATCCCTTGTTGTGCTCCCTGGAGAATATCCCCTTTGCTCCTTCCACCAACCGCAGATACGGGGGATGGTGTCGGGCAGTCACTGTGCTGGATCTAATTGAGAAACATTGCAGCAAGGAGAGTGGTCAACAGAAAAGCAAACAAAATGATTTTTAAAGGAGCTAATCCACCTATACAAATATTGGCGCCAGGCATCACAACGCACTGACATGTTTTTGAAAGGGTAAATCTTGCTGAGGGGTGGCTTAACTCTTTGACCTCATTTCCTCAGTTGAAAAGTATAGCCATGTAAAAGATCAGTGGCGAGATCCAGGCTGATACAGAAATCCCAGTCTTTAGGTTTTAGTTGTGAGCTTGGTGTTCAGAGCAGCCTCACTGAAAACAGGGATGAGCTACAGGAATTGCCATCTTGCAAAAGCACAGGATATTCAGGGGCTGTGTGATCTGGCCATGAAATGTTTGGCTCCAGCTTGCAGAGAAAGAGCCACAGCAATGTATAAGCTTCTAAGGTAATGCTCTTTCTGATTTCAAGAAAATTTGGGCCAATTTGTAATTTCTCAAGCCTTCTCCCAAGTTTCAAACCTAAAAAGGATGGAATTCTACGGGCTAAGTTGAATCTCGGGGGGGAGGGGGTGGTGGTGTAATTTTTTTGTCATTTTTAACTTAGGTTGAAGTTCTGGGTTCATTCTTACCCCCTCATCCCAAGAAGCATGAGTGGACATAAGGCAGAAGGGAACAAACCCATTATATTTAAAAACAAGGAAACATTTTCACGGATGCCTACGAAAGCAAGCTACTTCATTCTTGCACAATAGTATATTGAACATGTCTTGCTCTACAGGAGACACAAGACTCTTGTAAGGAACATAACAAGTATTTTTAAAGACACCACCAAGCACAGACCAACCCTATAGTTCCTAGACTGACAGACTGGCACAGTCAGTACCACTGAGCGTCATCACATGAGGTTTCCCTAAGGTCTGGGACTTACAGAACGATTTGTGGAATTAAACTAGGAACTACATTGCAGTCCATCCCTGCTCTCCACTGGCAGGACAGAAACAATATGGTTCAGTCAGGCTTCTTGTGGAACTTGCCCCAAATGGGACTTGTTGCTATTAATCTTTTCTTTGGTCTTGGGTCTGTAAGGAAGAACTTGTCTTCAAACTGTATAATGATGACAGCATGAGTGCTTTTTCCAAAATGGGAGAACTTGCAGGGAAAGGAGTACATGAGGCCAAATGAGAGCAAACCAGCTGACAGAGTCATCGGAGACTGTAACAGTTGACTGCTTGCTGTTGTATTTTAATTGCCTTTCATAGGTTTCCATGACATGTAAGAAAACCCAGTCCGCTGCATCAGCTCTCAGCTTGCATTATATTCCTGCACTTGACACAGTGGGAAGCAAACACCAATTGATTTTCTCCCCGCCCCCACTGTTCCTCTGGCCAGGGGCAACCACTGGCTCATCCTCTTTTTGTAGATGGTGGAGGAAGAGGGCACAGCTCCCCGCAGAGCTGACCACACTGCTGGGAGCGAGAGATTAGTGCGCTGCCATCGATGTGTGCACATCGAATAACCCCTGTGCCTGGGTTGCGATTCTTTGTTGGACCTCCTGTTTTCAACCTTCGTTTTATTAGCTACTCCAGCATGGTCCCCTCAGCCCAGAGGACTTACCAACTCCTGCCTTCTTAAGACACTCAAAGATCTGGTGTCATGTCAGCGATTCATCTAGCTGATGATGCCTTCTATGGGCAGCAGGCAGAAATTTGGGGATGCAGAAACAGAGCAGCTACTGGTTTGTTCGTGTTTATATGTCATTTTCTTGGCAGTAGAATTAAGGCTTGATGTTTGGTAGCATAGTCATGACAACTCACATTGCAGCATGCAACATTTAGGGAGTATAATATTGTAGCTGTGACATTAGATGACTTAATTTACCTCATGGTTCATAATTCACTTTACATATTGGCATCACAGCCAAGGTTTGTTCAAGAGCGATTAATCTGTCAAAAAAATGCTGTTTGTGTTCATTAAAAAAGTGTTAGCAAATGTGGGTTAAATTCAGTAAGTAATTTGGAAAAAAAATTAAAAAAAATAATTTTCTTTGACATGATATAATTTTTTTTGAAATTATATCTCAACTTGAGGCAGAACATTAATTCCTTCTTCTGGTTCAGCAAAGAGCAGAAGAAGACTACTGGTGAAACAGAAGGCTTTGACCTGAAGCAGGACTGGATTTTTTTTCAGGGCGTGGTTCCCTTTCTTTCTTGTGTTCACATGTGGATTTTGAATGGAAAAATCTAATCAGTTGCTGAGATGCAGTGGTTTATTGCACACCTGCTCCATGCCCACACTCAGGGTTGTGTGTGAGAGAGTGTGATGACCTTTAGTGGTCATTTATGAATATGAGTGAAGAGGGAGTGGCAATTCAGAGATGCAGCAGACCTGCTGTGGCTGCTTCAGGCAGACGGCCCCCACTGACAGGCACCCACGGCTGGGATGCAAACTGCGTCTGAGCTGTCAGCTCTTGGCTTCCAGCTCCGGGGCAGAGACATCAGCGATGGCAAGTCATCCCAAGTGGTCTCTCCTGCTGGGTTTGGTCAGCGCTGTCCCTCGAGAGAGAGCACAGAGGCAGCGGCGTTCAGTCTGGGGAGGCTGCTCTCAACCTGGAAGGTTTTATTTGCATGCTAGATGTGTGGGGTTTGGGGATAAATTCCCCATGAAAATTGCAGGCTTTCTTAACCCCAGCCATGCCAGTGTGCACTCGTGCTGTCCCAGCCAGAGAGCTCCTCAGGCGCAATCCTTGGCTCAGGAGGCATGGCAGCCAGCTTTGCACGTAAGGAGAAAATGCGATCACTGATGAGCAAGGTCCCATGAACGCCAGGGGAAACCATGCCAGGATGTTTCCTCCTGATCTGACTCATTCTCATTCATGAAGCCAGAGCCAGGCCAGAGCCCTCCCTGGCACAGCACTAGTTTTTTGGTTTATGTGTAATAGCTACAGACCTAAGGGCATGGGAGGCATGAGGCCAGCTTAAACAATAAATACCCTGCTGTGCCTTGCTGCTTAAACAGAGTAATTACTGCCTTACTACATGTGACCCCTCTGTTCCTGTCCCTCTGGCAGTTGTTATTTCGTGGCTCCCTTTACACAAGGGATGTCTGTGCCTGTCTCCATGCCGTACATCTCTCTCTTTGCCACCGTCTCGCCTCCCATCTTTCTCACTCGCTCTGTCTCAGTGCGTTTCTCTTTGTCAACAGCTGACTACCATTTTCTCTTTTTCTCAGTCACTGAACAATCTCACTTTGTTTACATTTCTCTCTCCCAGCCACTGTCCCTCTCTTCACCCCCCCTCTAATTTTTTCTCCCTCTATTTTTCTCTCGCTCTCAAGTTTCCCCCATTTTCACCAATTCCCATGCCACGCTAGTTTTTCTGCCTTCCTTTCTTGCTGTAGGATGGTAGCACTAGCTCTCCCTTTGCTCATCCACCATCTGCTGCTCTCCACTGATCTCTTTGCTAAAAAGAAGCCTCTTCAACTAAGGGCCTGAAAAAAAATGCCAAGCTCATTGGAATCTGTGATGGCTGAGGAGACAGAGACTGATAAAAACTTCAAAGTTTTGAATTTAAAAAAAAAAATCCTCCCAGCTGGAGGTAAAACAAAAAAATTATGTCGAAGGCTCCCTTAGCTATTTTTGTCTTTCAGAAGCCTTTTCCTATGGAATGTAAGGTGCAGAGGGAAGGAGGACAGTTAGGTGAGCAAAACCTTAAACAATAAATGGAGAGTGTAGAGAGAACAAAAACTGCAGTTCAGCATTGAAAGTTGCTACACACAAAAAAACTTCAAATGGCATTTATTGATTTGCAATCTTTTTTATCCCCTTGCATCTTGTTTTAGGCAGAGGAGGGCCCAACAAAGACACATAACCCCTTCTGCTCTGCCTCACTTCACAACTAAAAAGAGGCTTGAAAGGAAAACAAACACAGAAGCAGGGTATCTGATCTCTTTCTCCACACACCAAATGCAAGCAGATACTTCCAGTGGGTCTGAACTTCAGTTTAGTTTAAGACCACAACAGTATTAAAAAAAAAAGAAAACTATAGTAATTTCTGCAGAAGAAGGAGCCCAGTGTTGGACACACAAAAGGAGAGGACGGAGCAAAATGTGGCTGCTGCCTCTGCAGACTAGCTTCCCTTTGGAGATGTAAGGAACTAGGGCATGAAGGGAAAGGCCTCTCTGGTAGAACGTGTGGCTGAAATCATTGCTACTCCCTTGACTACCTGAAAGAGCTGTCTGCACACAGTACAAGTGGGGTTTCGTCTGGGTGTGTGTCATTTCTAGAAAGGAAGAGTTTAGCCTTTGAGGAAAGAGTGATGGTGCGTGGCAGTGCAAGGTGGAGGTGGGAAGGACCCATAAATATATGAGGAGGGTGTAAGTCTGTGTTTCTGCACAGACAGTGGGATTTATATATACAAAAATATATAAAATACATTACATATAAAATATATAATATGTATATTTTTATATATGTATGTCATATAGATACGAGAGCATAGACAGGTGTGTATGTCAACAGGGGACAATATGCAGAGCCCATGGGGTTGTACAAGGCTATCTCCAAAGTAGGGGAGGAGAGGGGAGCTTCTTGCCAGCAGGTTAGCATTGCCGAGCAGGTTTGCTGTTTGGGTTCATTATTTACTTTACTGGGTCCAATTAGGAAGCCGGGGATAGGAAATGTGGCTGAGGCAAGAAGGCCTTCAAAGCCTTTGTCCTGCACTCATCAAAGCTGCCTGCCACAGATCCCTCTGCAAAAAGGGCTCTGCCAGCTCCAAGGTGCCTGGCTCACTCTGCTCGGGGTCGTTCCCTGTTGGTTTGATTGTCAAGCCTCCCAGGCTTGTACTCTCTATCTCCAGCCACCAGAGCAGAAAGCTTCTCTTTCTGATTTACTGGCACAGAGTTAAGGAGCTACAGCTTGGCAAGACAGTGTTTAATGGGGCTGCAGCAACAAACCAAGCTAACTATGAACATGTGAAAGGCAAAAAACCTGCAGGGAAGAAAGTTGCCTGGAGTCATGGGAAGGGAAGCTTTGAGATGAAAAGAGCTGCGCTGCATGAGGAGTCATCCCTCCCAGGGAAACCTGGAAGGCCCCTCCCTGGGAAGGGGTTGTACTGAACCAGAAAAAACAGCCAGGGGACAACCCATGTCAACAAGGAAGGTTTGGCAGTAGGGTCAGGATTTTGTCCCTGGATAACATGCTGAAGGCAAACATGTTCTCTTAATGGGAATGGAGTGGCTCACTTGCCAGGAGCTGGCAGTCCTTCTCTTCACCTAATAGAATGTGTTCATTGTTATCGGTACCAAAGACCATTGTCCAAGCCTTCTCCCTCCCTGCTTTGATAAACTGCATAGTGACAACCATCAGCTCCCTGCCAAAGCTGGCTCCTGCACGGAAACATTTGTAAATTTGCTTGGTGTATAAAGCTCTGTTCCAGCTCCCCCTGCCCCCTCTTTACGTTAGAGGTTAGAGTTATATGACTCACCTAATCTGGCTGCCAAGGTGAATTAGTGAAAACATCTCTACAGCTCTGTGCAAGATATCACAACCTGACATTTTTCTCACACACTGTGATACATCTTTCCTCTCCCTGATCTGTACTATGACACCTCAATTTCATATAAATGCTTTTTGTTAGAAATGGTTAATGTACTCTTAGAGGGGACAGGGCTGCAAGCAAAAATGGTCTGTCTTGCAAGTGAGAGTAGCTGAGTTTTGTAGAAAAATATTGATAGCCCAGGTCACCAGCACAGGGACAGGAACAATGCTACCACTATTTCAGCAAGAGACTGTCACAGAAACTTTCCGTGAAGTGTCATGCTCATATCTGTGTCCTGGAGCTGGGGAATGAGGAGCTGAATAGGCCTATTGATGACTTTGGCATGCCCTGTCAAAGAGAAGTCCTCCCTTTCACTCATTCCCAGAGAGCTCCACTGGGCAAACCATCAGCCCATCATCTCTTGGGAAGTGTTGTGTGTAGCTGTGAAAGCTCTCCTGCTGGACACGGTACACAGTTTAGACTTTAAGTGCACATACGTGTGCAAGGGAGAAGCTGAAAAACATCTTCCCTTAGGAAAGTGTGTTCCCTTTTAGGATACTTTGGAGCCCCATTGATGTGGTTCTCTGACAGACAGACTTAACAGCACCCTTAATGAGGGTGCCACTCCATTAGAGCTGGTTAAGTCACCCTCAACCCTCTTTTCATTACGGTGACAGTCTTGTGACAAGGGCAAATTGCAGGAGAAGCAAGTCCCACTTGGAATGAACCCTGTGTATAAACAAGGCAGAATTGCAGAGCAAATGATTTGCAAAGCAGAGGCAAATTACATTTTAACCTTTTCTTTGTGAGTCTTTCCCTGACGTCTGATTAACTTTCCAGTCAACTGGCTGACCTACCAGCTGGGAGTGCTGCTGTGAAAGGAGGAGAGTGTTGGTTGTCAGCTCAAATTGGGGGGTGGGATTTTCAAAGAGCATTATTAGCAGGTAGCAGTATGTGGTAAGAAGATCTGGGAATTAAAAGAGTTCCCGACCAAAAATGAATCATGCTATGGCAAAACCACAATGTATTGGCTGTACAGACAGCAGCACAGCACAGAAGTTGCAAAGCAATCCTTCATCTGCGTTCAGCCATGGTAACTCCTCATCTGAAATGCTGTGTTCTGTTTGGGGCGTTGCACTTCCAGAAAAATGTGAACTTGTCAGAGAGGCCTAAAAGGAAAGAACAAGAATGATCAAGGGTCTAAAAAAATCTCACCTACAGAGGAAGGTTGACAGACCCAGCAATATTCAGCAAAAAAAAAAATAAAAGATGACAACTGAGGGAGGAACATAAGTGATTTAAAAGTTGATAAAAGGCTATTGCAGAGAAGGAAGGAATGATTTGTTCTTTTTGTCTATAGCGGCTAAGACAAAACTAATAGCTTTAAATTGCAGCAAGGGAGACTCAGGTCAAACTTCAGGGAAAGTGCTCCAGTGGTAGGGACAGCAAAGCATGGGAACAGATTGTCTGGAGTGGCTCAGAGCCTTTGCCGCTGGAGGGCAGAGGATGGCTGTCTCCCTGACGTGACCCGTATGTCCTGCCTTGAGGTTGGGGAATGGGCTAGATGGTGACTGAAGTCCCTTCCAGTACCTTCCAGGACTCACCTAACTCTGGTCCTACAGGAGTTAAGATTCCCTAACGTATTCAAGAGTTACAGCAACAAAAAGCACCTGAGAAAATCCCACCCTGCCTCCTTCTCCACTGACTTTCCAGAGCGGCAGCCCCAGTGCACAGCACAGAATTGAGAGCCGTGTCCTGGAGCACTGGGTGGGCAGCAGGAGCCAACTTTGCCTCCCTACCTTGTAAAATACACTGCTGCCATGCAGCAAGGCCCTTCAGCAGACTGTTAGGGGATGCAAAACCCTGCATCAAAGCAGTTGTAAGTTTTAGACGTAGCAATGAGATTTCTGCTCGCCTGAACATCTGGTAGGAGCTGGAAAAGGGACTGCTGGTTAGTCCCGCTGAAAGAGAGGGGAAACCTTGTCCTCGCACGAGTTTAATAGGTACACTGCTGTTTTCATGCTGAGTCTCTGTGACAGGGGGTGGTTTTCCTCTAGAACGGTTCTGAAAATTGCTGAGGAAAAAAATAAAAAAGGCAAAAATAATTGTGTAAGGAACAGAGTTCTGAGCAGATTTTGAAGTTGCTGAAGTCTCTGTCTCTGATGCAGATGGGAAATGCACTCAGCTGGCATCCCCAGCCTGATCTGGCCAAGATGCTGCAGCAAGCCTGTGCCCATGTGGTGGGATTCATTGTAGGTGGCTCCATGGGAACTTTAGCTCCAGAGACAGTGTGTACTGCCTTCACGCAGTGCTGCAGAGCCAAGGACAACAGCCCTGTCCTTGCAGGCACCATTTGAACTCCATCAAACAACTCTAAGCACCTCCATGAAGCAGGCAGGGTTTCAGAATTGCTTGGCACCTATCGAGCAGAAAACGTCTTCTGGGCAGAGATTTGCTCTGGAAAACCTGACCACTCTCTGAGGAATCTGAATGGGAGCCCTTGTGAGCTGCCTTTTTTTTTTTTTTTTTTTAATCTGGCTTTTACCCTTTGAGGGTTGGGGGCTGCTTTCTCTAAACATACACAGGCATGCAGCTGGGGCTTGTGGCTTCGCATGCCGCAGACCAGTGTTTGCAGCCCTCTCAGAGGAGGGAGGCATCTCCCTTTACACTGCTGCCAATGTGGTTCAGATTCTTTCCAGGAGGACCCTTACTTTGCTTTCTGAAGGAATAGGGTAGATATACCAATCCTAACATTTAATGCTTCCCTGGCACCTTTCATCTAATGTGTTTTACGTGGGTTAACCTCACTGCCCTTCTCTGACCAGGAGGTGATGGGAGAGGGGGGCTATTAGCCGCAGTTCACAGAGGGAGAGCAAGGGAGTGACTCAGCCAAGGTCGTACAGTGAATTAAAAGCAAGGCCACAGACCTCCCCTGATTCCTGCCCCTGGCTGTAACCCCGACACTCAAGTCACTGCTTTCAAAACTGTGTTAGCAAGACAGGACGGTTTAAGGATGTCATTTCATATGTACAGTAGATCAGGGATTCATGATGATTATTGGTCTCTGTGGATCAAATTACACTTTGTTTCTCTCAGTTTGGCCATGTTTAACAGTAGCTCAATCTGATCAATGGCACTTCAGGGTGGTGGTTGCTCTGAGAGACAGAAAGACATTTTTCACAGTTTTGCAGTGGAGAAAATGGTGCTGACAATACACCACCACATCTGAGGATCCATGAACCAGCCAGCCCTGAACTAGCCCATCGGCCACAGGCTGACTAACCTCCCCTGGTACTCATCCATCACACCATTGAACTTATTCCAGCCTCAGATGGTGGAGATTTTGCTTCTTGGCCTGGACAGCCTGTGAGGTGCAACACTTTGGTACCGCTTGTATGCTTCCTTCCACATTTTCAGAACCCAAGTTTTCCATAACTAAATGAAATTCTAGTATCTGAATTGGCTTCTGCAATAACTTTAAAATCACTCCTGACTGTTGTTTATTTGCAGGATCCCTGTTGTGATTGTTCGTCCATAGCAATTAAGCAGAAGGCTTCCCAGATCTGAATAACTAACAGAGCCACCATCTGTATTTTTCTGTCCTACCAGGCAGAGAGTTTGAAGGCGAGGAAGAGTATCTGGAGATCCTAGGGATCACGCGAGAGCAATCGGGCAAGTACGAATGCAAAGCTGCCAACGAGGTTGCTTCAGCAGACGTCAAGCAAGTCCGGGTCACTGTGAACTGTGAGTACATCGCAACTGGAGTGTATCAATGGGGAGAGCTTTGCCCATGGGCAGGGGTGACTTCAGGATAAATAGAGAGCCTTTCAGGGTTTATATTATATGATCTGAAATGGGGGGGGGGGGGGGGGCGCTGAGGAAACTACATGCAGTCACACACATTGCAGGGTATAGCTTGTACTTTAAGCCTGGTAATATATAAGAAAAGAAAGAAAAAGAGAGAGAGATTAAAAAAAAAAAGAGAGGAGCTGTGAGTTGCCCCTGTCTACCCCCTCAGAAATGCTGGTGATGCCTTGTTTTCACTCATTGATATTCGGGAGAACAGTAGCGTGAAGAGAAGCTTCAGCAAGGCAGCAAGGAGAGATAAGGGAGGGTTCAGAGCAAACACACCGCCTGCCTGCACCCAGCCATCTCAGCAGTGCCTACATGGGTATCACAGCCCAGGGGCCTGGGGGGACGTGTGATAGAGGCATGTGTTAATGAGAGGGTGCAAAAACTTGACATTTATGCTGGTTTCAGGTCATTACCATAAAGCCCTCTCTAAGAGACCCTCCGTGCACCAATGCAATACAGAAAGGGGCTTGACCAAAGGGTATGGCAGTCGACCTAAAAACACTGAGTGGCACAGTTAGCTATGTGGCTTACATCCACACCTCTATGAGTGGGGCATGGATCTCATCGCCTATACGTGCTTAGGCGGATGTCTACTTCACTCTGCTGGTGTGCTTCTCTCACAGTGACACAAGATATTTCAGACTGCCATTTTTCTTATAATCCTACATGTGTATGTGTCCACCTCCATATTTGTATGGCTCATATTTAGCACTGGAGTGATTTAAAGTTAATATCCCCATCTACCCGCTCTGTTTCCTTGTTTGGAGGCTAATACCTCTGCAGCAGGGATGGATGAATGGGAGGTATATCCTCTCCTGACCTTCTTCAGTATACACACCAGAATATTAACTTAAACTGAAAATGGAGATGGTTACCGACATGTTTCAGGATGCATATGCATGGCCTTGATTCAGGAGTAGCACTCGGGGAGTGGGCGAGGGCAGAGAGCTGATGGCAGCAAGTGTTTCAGCCCATCCCAATCTCATTTGCCACCACAGGTGATTTTAGCACCTTTTAATACTGTTCTTGTCCTTTGTCTCTTTCTTTCTGTTTGGGCCATCACATCAGATCAACTTTTCTGTCTTGCTTAGAAGTCAAGGTTATAGGCTCCCTACAGCATCTTCGGAATCCACAGAGTTTTTTATAATTCCCTTAGAAATTGGGTGGCAGTGGTTTAATACCGGCTGCTTCATGGGCCAAATTTGGCATTAATGTGAAACTGTAGTAGCAGATTTCTGCACTAAAACTGTTGAGGGTTTTTTCTGTCAAGAACAGCTGAGTTTGTAAACCCAAGACATTCCATGAGAACCAATTAATATTTTCAAATATTTCTGTGAAACATAATTTCAGCAATGCTTTTAACATGGTTGAAACAGATTGTTTGCATAAAGTCAGAATGTTTGATTTTGACTTAGTTTCAACTCATAATAACTATGCTATAGTAAGATCTCAAACATTTTTAATGTTGGAATATATGAAAATATAATGTGATAGAGTATTGTAATATTATTATGTGGCTTAATTTGTAATGTAAGCTACTTACAAATTCCTTCAGGACAGATCTTTTTTTTTTTTCAAAACAAAGGGAAAAAATCTAAGAGGTCATGAGGGCCATGCACAGGAAAAAAATCAGTCCTGTTTGGGGAATGAAAGCTAGACATTTGCATACATCTTTCCTTATCTTGCTTCCTTAAACTACGCCACAAGCAGCAGAAAGTGAGAAAACTATAGTAAGTTTGAAAAATGGGACCTGCCCAACCTCAGAAGCTTCCCAGCCATCTCTTATCATCCACTGATGCTGTGGAGCATGTAGCTTGTCAGCCTGGACTGCAGGAGAGAGCATCCTCACTTTGCTTCGGTCTCACACTACCACCTTCAGGCTTCCCAAGTAATGGCCCTTGCATATCACAGACAGGGAAACTGAGGCCTGGGCAAGAGTAGGCGGAAAACAGCTACAGGGAACCCACCCCTGGCTTCCCCAGCAGCAAACAGCTAAACGCAGAGCGGCTGCTTTCCGAGTACAATAGGCTGGTTCGCTCAGGGCCACCGCCTGCCCCTTCTGCTGGGAGCGCGCTGCACCAAGCAGACTGCCCTTTGCTGAGCGGGCAGCCTCGGGGCCAGCAGTCCCTTAACAAAAGTGGTGGCAGCGGAGGTATGGCCTGCCCACCCGTCTGGGCTCTGTCCTTTAAAAAGCCAAGGAGGGTGGCTAAGGCAGGGACTGCTCAGAGCGAGGGGCTGGGCTCCCTGGCAGCAGCCTGGGGAGCACACGCCTGCCACGGTCATTTACTGGGCCCATAGAAAGGTGCTCATTTGTGTTGTTCATTGAAAGTTGTTCATTTTGTGACTCACCTCTTGAGCTGGATTCAGTGAAATGGAGAAGGTTTGTCTCGCTGCAGACGGCAAGAAGATATACTCCTCGAACCAAAAAATCGAAGAAGGGTGCTTAAAAAATCACCTTCACTACCCTTTATTACCCCTCCTCCTTTCCAAATTAAAATATTTACGTGAACCCACAGCCTTTGAATGTAGGATCCTATTTATGTACACTTATCAATATTTATGATGTTAGAGGGCGCACTGCAATATCCCTAAAGCCCTGCATAAAATCCCGATTAAGGTCAGGAAAGGGATCACATTGAGATGGCTAATGTGTTCACAAACAAACTTCTTTCCATACATTTTCCAGACAGAATTATTTCTTCCTTTGACTGACACAATCCATTTTGATTCTTTTTTTGGCTTTTCAGCGCTGGGACGGATACAGACAGCAGAGCTGTCCTCTGTACACGCAGAGTGTGCTTTATGGTAACTGGAGTCTCAGCCAAGTAGCTGAGTTGCAGCCCCGTAATCTCAGGGTATGCAAGTATTAGTGATGAGGGACAAGGCACTTATTCCCTGATCCTTCTCAGCAGCCAGGTGGAAATAATTCTGCCTTTTAACATGTAAAGCCTGTCGCTTAACATTTTGAACCTGGGACTGGGATTGAAGATGCCAATGCCTACCCTACCCGGCACCCAGCCAGCACCTAGCTTAAGCAGACCACACTGATATGTTTCCCCAGTTTTGTTTGCCCATGGCACAACTCTCAGGCTTCCAAGTAAGCAGAGGTGGCAGCACCGTGCTGGGCTGAGGGCAGGCTTCATGCAGAGCAATCACGGGCAAGCCCTCTTGGAGCCTGTGACAAAGCATGGTGTCCAGGAAGGTTTGGGCAGGATTTGTAACCTTAGACACCTATGGGAAGTGTCTCGACAAGTGGTGTGGCTCTCAAAGTTGCATCCACAGCTCCTGCTAAAGCTCTTCCCTTTTAAGCTGTGAATGTATTTCTGTCTCATACGTGTTGCCGCAGTCCTTTCCTTTCTTATTATAGTTTTGACATTAGACACAGAGGTTGTATGGAAAATAATTTTCATGCTCATGTTAAATTCCTACTTTATTCCTTTTACTTTTGCCATCTTCCTTTACCATTGATGAAGTCTTTCTCTCACCTACTTATCTCTGATGAGTCCATGTGAACTAGAGATCCACAGGTAAATATTCATAAATTACAGAAGTCCATCATTAACCTTAACTCGCCTGTGTATGCCTGTGCATTCATGACAGAACTTTATTCGGTGTTGCTGAAGAGAAGCACGCTAAAGGAGTGATGCTAACGCAGTGTATCAGGGAGAGTTCAAAGAGCAAGCGTTCTCCAGAGGAGCAGGGGGGGAGCATGTGCCACAGCAAGTAGCAGCTGTGGGCCTCCGCTGGCCCGAATGGTTTGCATGAGGAAGCCAGCTCTGGCAGAGTTTCACTGTTTCATTCAACCTGGAGGAGTGTGCAGTGACCACATTATTTCCTTCCTGCAGATCCTCCCACCATCACAGAGTCAAAGAGCAATGAAGCGGCCACGGGACGACAAGCCTTACTCCGGTGCGAGGCGTCAGCAGTGCCCACGCCTGATTTCGAGTGGTACAGAGATGATACCAGGTAAGACCTTTAGCTTGGCTTTTCCCTTCTCTCCTTTTCAGTCCACTCAATAGAGAATCCTTAGAGAATCACCTGTTGTCCACCCCAACTCTTCTCCTCAGACAAATTACTCTTCACAAACCATGTAAGTCACGATGGTCCCATCAGACTCGGCAGAGCCAGCATGGTCAGGGCTGGAGGAGGCGACCCCTCTCTGCACTGGGGATGCTGAAAGAAGTGCAGACAGTGGAGCTCTTGCCTTTAAGTCAGTTATGGTCCAATACACAATTAAGGCATCAATAGCACTCTCTTCCTGATGATGTTCCTGTGTTAAATAGCCCATGATACAGACAAAAAATAGGCAGTGTTAGTCTCTGAGTAGGTAATGCCACTCTAGGTGCCTTCATCTAGGGGAAGGAGCTGCTGAGCTGTAAGATTCTCCCCTCTGTGTGACCTGAGCCACCCAGATTTGCATTTGAGAGAAAATGAGAAGAGAAAAGGGAACTGTCCCTTATACCTGAGCATTTACCTGGCATTAAGAAGGTTGTGTTATTATCCTAGTTTTTAACCTGACCCATGTGCACAAGACCAGGGGTGACTCAGCTTTGGTATATGCACATATTGGAATACATGAATTGGTGTGTTTCACTAAAAACCTTTTGCTCAAGTACAGACTAGCCCTCAGCTGGCCATGGTGTGTTCATTTCCAAGTGTTAGTCAGCACTGGGTAAAAGTTTCCTCCCTTTCCCTCGGCTTTTCTTGCTTCTCCACTGCTTTCCTGGTGGCATTTTATCCTACTGCACACCTTCTTCCTTTCATTCCCTCCTCCTGCTTTCCATCGATGCCTTCTTTGGTTTCTTTCTTCTCATGTGTCCTTCCTGCCTCCCTCCATCCTCACCTGCCAGCTGGGCTGAATGACTTTGGTTTACTGCCTGCCGGGCAGTGATTTCCTTCCCAATACACAACTGCCATTGCACTACACACCTTTTCTCCTGTCTTCCCAGGATAAACAGTGCCAACGGTCTGGAGATAAAGAGCACGGGGAGCCAGTCTCTGCTGATGGTGGCAAACGTCACTGAGGAACACTACGGGAACTACACCTGCGTGGCTGCCAACAAGCTGGGAGTCACAAATGCCAGCCTATACCTTTACAGTAAGTGTGGGAGAGGGTGAAGGGAGGCCCAGATCACTCTCGCAAAGACCAGGCTGTGTAGGAAGCACACAGTGACCAAAACTCAGGAAAGCATCTGCTTGCCACCCCCACCCCCCCAAACCTCCAGCCATGAACTGGCTTTCAGTGCTCTGCTTCAGATACTTACGTGTTTATACATGCCGTGAAACACAAACACAGCCAATTTAGACGGTTTACGGTTAAGCCCTTTGATTGACTTTCTTTGCTGAAGTCAGATTTTGTTAAAATAATAAAAACATGTTTGTTTTAAAGCTGGAAACAAAAAAACCCTTTAGAATGACAGCCCCTTTAATAAGGAGACAGAAGGCCAGGGCTCAGAGGGTCTGTGACAGCTGAGAAATGACAAGTAATTCAGAGAGATGGAGAGAACTAGCCACCAAGCCTGAGGAGAACAAGAGAGAGTCAAGAAAAAGAGAAATGAGTTTGAAAATGGAAGGGAAAGAAGTGGGAAAAGACAGAATGATTTAAAGGGGCATACCATAGGGAACATGGGGGAAAAGGTAATCAGCAGATGAAATATGGAATAAAATTCCTTGGATCTCATTCTGCTACCTTTCAATTGCTGAGTTTGTCGTAGTAAGTGTAAACAGATAGAAGTTGGGACTAGACCACGCTCTAGAGCAGAGTTACCTGCTGGTTCTGAATTTTGTAGCTGATTCAAACCTGACACTAAATAGAGCCCCTGCCCTTCACCTACCACCCACACATGTACAAACTGTGACGTATTCAAAACGCAGTTCCCGATTCCAGGTCCAAAACTTGGGCTCGACTTGGACCACATGTTGTTATTGCCACCAGAAATAGAGTGCAACAGAATGACCCACTCACATGAATGGACACATAGATGCAGAAGTGACTTAGGGCTTTATTCCTCTGACAGTCCCAAACTGAATTAAAACACTCAGGCCATGACCTGCATATGCTTTTAAACAGAAAAAAGAGAAGCTGTGTAAAGTGGTCTTAGCATGGGGTGCAGTTTAGTCTAGTTTCTGCTGCGTGTGGTCAGATGAATCAAACCATCAGAAAAACAATGTTTTGGTTTGGTTATTTTTTAACAGATACAGTGAAAAAGGATAAATCCATTGGCATTCTTTGTTTATCACCTCTGGATTTATCTCATGGCAGTTTGAATTTTTGCAAGATTTGGGATCTGTCCCAAGATCAAAAACTGTGGAAGTTTTTTTCTGAAGAACAGATATTATCGTAAAAGAACATATATTTGATTTCCTGTAGCATTGCAGCACAAAAAGCAAATTTCTACTTTTAAAGTCTTTTCACCCTGCTCTTGTGACTGTCATGAGATTCAAATAAAATCCTCAGGCAGCAATCTGGAACACAATTTTCAAATGCTCCAGATTTGCTCTTGCTGATATTAATATAATGCTAAGTTTAGAATCCATTATTTGTGGCTGAATTCTAAATTTGGCCCTCTCTGTTGGTTCCTGTTACACAGATGAGCTGAAATGCATCACTGAAACAAAATATAAGATGAAATTCAATAATGTATGTATGCACACGTGATTTTAGCTGGGGGGTTGGTTTTGCTAGAAAAGCATTTTGCATGACTTGAGAACTTCACCTCAAAGGATCTCAAAGGATTTGCTAGCAATGAATATTTTAACATCACAAATTATTTAGAAATGGGTGACTGTTATTAGCACCATTTTGCAGTAGGAAACTACGGTACAGAGTGGAGAAGTGGTTTACCCATGGTCATAAAAGGAGTGGCAGAACCTGTAAGAGACCCAAGGAGATCTTGCAAAGTTGCCGTTAACTATTCCAGGAGGAAATGTGGCAGCTATTAAAGATGACTTGCAACAGCGAGGGTCCTATTTTAGTGTCCTTTTGATGTGTATGAAGAAACCTTTCATTCTTTTAAGTGGTTGGATTTTGTTTATCATTTTTACCTTAGAAATTCAAAGCCTATTTATGCTGGAAAACACTAGAGAACTTCACAAGAGCCAGAAGAATGGAGATGCAGGAGCTGAGAGAGATTTGATGATTTTCAGCGGACTGTTTCTAACTTTTATTTTTGTTGCTTAGTTAATCCCTATTTCTTCAGTGGGCAATTGTTTCATATTTTTTCAGGCAATCTCTGTTCTTCTAGTTAGTGTGGAAGAGAGAAAGAGAGAGGAAAAATAAATTCAGGCAGACTACAGCTGGTATTTCTAAGGTTAAGAAATCAAGGGGGAAATGAATGAAGGGAATCCAGCCTCATAAAGATAAAGAAAGCAGCTGAAAAAACCTACAAGCCCAGATGAAAAAAATGCTGTAGTGATCACACAGTAGCTAAAATAACAGGTAATGCACACTCCCAGCCACACACCCAGGCAGAAAAATAAAGCCGTGCCAAGTTTTTGCAAGGTACAGCAGATACTCAAATACATGGGATTGTTTTTCATCCCCAGAATCAGAGAGTTTATTTCTTTTTTAAATAGCGAACAAGCTCACTGTAGGGCAACATCCCACTAGGGAGGCAGATACAGTGGTGGTTCCTCAGTGTCCCATTGCAGCACAAAAAAGAACAGCAGCCAGGAGAGAAGAAACAACCAGAGAGTTGATCATGAGGTACTGGCAGCTCTGCCTGAGGTGGAGGGCAGAAGGGGAGCTAGCAAAATGATGTGAAAGAACAATTTAGCAATAGAGAAAAATGGGTGACTACCATTCTAGGAAATCTCAGCCAGCATTGAAAAATTCTTGGAGAGACTGAGTGTCTTAGATGTCAATGCCATAGATAGAAGATGCATTAAAATACAAAAGCAGCTCCCTTGAGCTGTGTGAATAGATAGCTAGTGATCTTCCTTAAAGGATGTAGCAGCAGGATTGCCTGCTGTAGGTGGAGAGATTTATACCCCTCACTCCTGGAGACTGAGTTTATAACAACATAAAAATGTCCATACCAAAGGCCTGTCTTACCCAGGAACCTGTCTCCAACAGCAGTATGGAATATGTTTGCAGAGAGGGTAGTCAGGTACAGTTTGATGATACAACTGATCTAATAGCTTGCTGCCATCCCTTTTTCCCCACTCCTTTTGCTCACCCTGCTCTATGCCACATGCTTTTGTTGTTTCCCTTATTCTGGTACTCAGTGGACAACCCACTGAGCCAGTTCAACCTGCTAAATGAGTGAAAAAGTAACCAAGCTTTACCACCCACCCCCCAAAATGCCCCCAAATGTTCTCTTTTGTTGTACTGTGCTGAATTAGTTCATGGAAGGGCTCAACAAGCGCCAGAGCCCATGCAAGAGGGGAAGCCATATCACACATCTGTGGATATGAGGAGTTGGGAGGCAGGACCATGTTTTGCAGCATTAGCAAGCCAGTAGCTCTTCAGAGCCTAGCAACAGGGTCTGTAACCCCCAAGCACAAAATACCATGAGACCTAGGAAAGGGGCAGTAAGACAGATCTCTCTGAAGATCACCTGACAGAGAGGCCAAGCCAGGGCTACCATCACAGAGCAACAGAGGTGAAAAGCAGTGCCACAAATGAAGGGAAAGGGGTTTTTTTCCTAAGTGTATTAGGAGAGAATGAACGCGATTTCATTCCATTCAGCTAATGGAGGGCTATGAAAAGCATTATGAGTAAAAGTCACAATTTGTATCTTAACCCATACTACACAGAAGCGTACATATGTTCAGATATATATATACACCAGATACATACCTGCTATACAAGCACATAGATACATAGGTTTACATGTATGTGAGTATTTATACATACATCTGCACCTGTGTGATGTATAAGCAAGCACACACACACACACACACACACACACAGAGGCACACAGAACCAGGTGCAGCACCTGGTGCATTCTAGCAGAGAAAAGAAATGAGAGCTTTTGCAAATTAGTTGACTTCTCTCTCCCGCAGAGCTAGCCCATCCCAGAGGATAAAACAGGAGACAACAGGGCAGTGCCGCACATCCTTATACAGTCCTGTTGGCTAAATTGTCTCAATTATAGGAGACTGCCACCTCAGCAGGTCCCCTGCTGCATCCTCTGCATGCTTCAGGGAGTAAGGAAACGCGGAGGTGAAGCAGTAGCTGGTAAGGCCCGTGCCAATTAGAAGCAGCAGCAGACAGGATCCCACCCCTGCCTCCTTGAGAGGCTTCAGGTAGAGTTATCATCCCAGTCCAGCGGTTTTGATCCCAGCAAGAGGCACGTTCCTAAGAAGAGATGGCACTTAAGTTGTCATTATTTGTTAGCACCCCAGCACAAGTGCTGGCTGTGTGCACATGCTTATGCCCCTTCTCCTAACTTTCTGCCCACGCTTCATTGTGCCTGAGCATTTGCTTATGGTGGGTGCTGCTAGGGTTTGGAGCGTAACTGTGGCCGAAATCTCTCTTAGTGGCTTTTAGTGCAAACCCTGTGTTTTTCCAAGGGCTGTCAGTAACGGGGAGACTCTGGAGAGGAGGAGAGTGGTTAGGGTGACAGCCAGATGGGGCAAGGCTAAGACACTGCTAATGAGCCAGGGTGGAGCAATAAAGGCAGCATGCAGTGGGGAGAGGGGAACAGAGGTAGAGTCCTTGAATAGAAAGCAGCATGATAATGAGGCCGTAGTGCTTTGCTTTAACTGCTTATGCTGTGCAGTCTGCAGCCTGCTGTGCAGGAAGAAGGTAAAAGGGAGTTGAGTTATTTAACCAAACTAAATAACAAGGAAGTCATGTCAGCACAACAGCCTGCTTTCGCAGAACAATAGTCCCCTGTTGCTACATAAACACAGAGATCCAGGCTAGCGTGTATTTTCTACTCAAAAGACAATCTCCCCTGTGCCTGCTGTGGATTCAAACAGCTCCATTACCACCATGAGGGCAGGAGATCTGCCAGTGTCACAGGGATGGGCCTGACCTGCTACATCCTCGTGGGCTCCAGCGAGTCAGACACTAGCTCCTTGCACCAAGGGTGCTTTATAAAGAGCATTGGCCTCCAAACAGCTGGGCCTGGGTTGATCAGAGAATAATAGCGGACTACCAATGTATCCTGCCAAGCTCTATGTCCATCAGCACTGATCTTAGCACCATCCTCACAGGTAAGCCAGGAGACAACTCATTGCCCCAGGCCTATCAGCTGTTTCATAGACAGCTAAATGTCTACCTACCGATCAGTCCCTGAGTAGGAACTTGTCTCAGTCAGTACGAGGCATCCAGCAAGCTCTGAAGGTAATGAAGGAAGACCCAGTGATCGGAGTCAGGCCTGGGGGGCTTGTATTCTTGGTTCTGCTCCTGGCTCTGCAAACAGTTCAGCATTCGACCTTGGGCAAATTGCTTCCTTGCTCTGTGCATCAGCTGCACAATCTGTAAAATGGAATTAACAGTACTGTTAGCCTTAGACTGAGGTCTCTGACACCAGTTTCCCTCAGTGTCTGTGCAACTCTTTGAGATCCTTCTGTGGAAGACGCAAGGTGTGAAGCCAGCAGTAACATATAACAAAGTCCTGCTGTGATGTGTAACAAGGACGCATTGTAAAAACCCTATAACCAAAACATCAGGCTCTGCATACAACTAGAGGTTGCTGAGTCTGCAAAAACTCTGTTCCCACTGGAAGACAAAGGCTCAAAAGAAACAGAGTGCCCTTGAGGATTCGCCAGGGTGACTGCCTCCATGCTCAGGTCCTCAGCAGACCTGTCACTGGCAAGAAATCCATTGTAGAGAAGGTTCTGGGAAGGCAGCAACTACCCATGGAGGACTTCCACAACTCACCTCTCTGCCAAGACTAGCTTCCAGCCAGAGGTGTAGCTAGAGGACCTGTAGTGTGATGACATGAGTGGTCTTGAAAGTCAGAGGGGAGATGTGGCCCATCAACTCCAATTACATTCACTACGGGTGCTTAATCCCTCTTGCTGGGTGGATATTATTTGTTTAGTTTTTCAAATTACTTCTCTCTGACTCCCAGTCCCAGGGGATGGTGATGTGTATTAGGTGTGTTGCTAGCAAAACGCTCTGTGTATGAAACCTATTCTAGTTCATCTAATCTGGGGATGGACAACTCCATCAGGTTTGTATCTGCTGCTTGCTTGGTGTGAAAAGTGGCTTGTCCTTTTCTCCTGCATGTTGCTTATTGTTTTTTTTCCCCCCTTAGAACGAGTTTTACCCACACTCCCCAATCCTTTTCCAGGTCAGTATATGTTTTATGTTGAAGTAGCTCTTTAGCCGGGTCATTCTCCATCATCCTGATAAACACTTAGAGCTAGGGATGGGCAAAACAGTTCAGAAATGCAGGAAAATAAGGGCTTTCCCTTCTCGTCTACATGTCACTTGGTCCCTTCTGCTCACCTTTTTCATCCTTCCCCTTCCCCTCTCCCTTTTCACAAAACAAATCAACTGAACAGCAACAACCTTTAGCCAAGCTTTGAGCCATGACATTGTGTCCTCACCCAGGTCTGGACAGTCTTCAGTGAGGTTCAATTTGTCTGCAGACCCACTACAAATATGTATTCCAGTCCTAAGCTGTCTTTGCACACATGTTCTGATTTGGATCAAAAGTACAAGCAGACCTAAAATTTTGCAGAGGTGGTGGAAGGGACAAGTGAGAAGCTAAAAATTAAATTGCTGCCAGGAGTTTTTTCCACTCTAGTACACTTTGGTTTCTCATTTGTCTGTCACACACCCCGAAGTCTGCCAGTCACATAGTGCTGCGTTTGAGACAAAGAGCATTAAAAGAGGCACATGGTGAGGTGTTACTGTCTGCTTTATTCCAAGGGAAGAAGGTATGAAGGCAAAACAGGGTCTGAGTACTTTTCCTGTCTCTGTGCTGCCCAAGCATGGCTCAGGTCCAGGCAGTGCAGCCCCAATGTCCACATGAGACTTGGGGTTTGGATGTGACCTTGAGATTCTGAAAAAGCTCAGAGACTAGGCACTTCCAGAAAGCAGGCCACAGCACTTGAAACTAAATCAACGAGGCAGCCAGTCCCCATATTCAGTTAAAAAATCTTGGCCTAGGGCTCCTTACTATCTTTGTTTTACCACGGTTTGATGAAGACGCACTCAACTCATGGGATGTTCAGAGGCCTAAATAGTTAATGTCTGTGCAGAGCTTTGGGGTAGAGTGTTATTACCAGCTTGTTGTTTTGCAAAAGGGCACCTGCCCAAGTAAAGCACCTGCAGGTACTCCATGAAAAGAACAATAAATGCTGGGTGTCACATCAGCTCCCTTTAACTACTCTGTCGTTTTCAAATCAAGCTCTGCTTTTGGCAACTTACTCAGGCTCAGGATGTAGTCACAATTGCCTATTTAAAAGGCAAATCCACAAATACAATTAAAGAAAAGTACCTACAAAAAAAGGAGGGGGGAGGAGGGAGAAATCAAGCTACCATTAAAATTAAATCCCAGAGAGTGATTTGTAAATAACATTCAAGGAGCTGAGAAAAGGAGTAAAGTAGGCCATTGGGAACCTAGTGTGGAAAAATAAATCCAATTAAACACCATTATTGTATGTATTGCAAATGAAACTTGTGCTTGGATATGAAATTAAAGTTGCTGAGCCTGTTTGGGATGTAAGGTTTTGAGGAGTTTTCCAGTTTTGGGTGTTCTTTTTTTAAGCAGAATTTTCAATGACAAATATTTTTGTCTGATGGAAAAGCCAGGGCTCTTTCTTTTTATGATTATTTTTATTATATATCCTTAAATTCCACAGGCAGGCAGTGTTAATTTTTTTCATAGCCAGCCCTGTTTACAGCTGGTTTTGAATTAGTAGCCCATTAAGCTAAATGATAAAACTGCAAGCGAGCAAGGCCAGGATTTCCATACCAAATACCCCTCCTAATCAAGCTGCCAAGGCCATCCTGTACAGCTTTATTCAACCCTTTAAAACACTTCCCCCTCTGTCTTTGAAGTTGGTTCTTTTTTTTTTTTTCCTTTTACTGCTCCCCAGTCTCCAGAGATCATCTCGAAGGACATTCTGGTGTGACATCATTTCTGTGAGGAGTCTCCAGGAATTTGTGGTGCCAAATGCTGAGATATCTCCAGTGACCCAGGATATGCAAAGAGGATTTTGCAGAGTGGGGAAAGTAGAGTTTAAATACTCTGCACCTGATTTGTTTTCTGACAGCCCCTACCAGCTTCTCCAGTGTGGGTATTCAGCACAGATACTGCTGCTTATCTCAACATTTGCTTTTACTTTGCTGTTCACCTTCAAAGACACCTTAGGCATAAAATTTTCTTGTTAGACCTCTTTCTCCCTATGAGTTGATGTTCTGAGATGCAGTCCTCAGCTCCCAAATAAGCCTCTCCTAAGTGACCAGAATCACAGCCTCCTCCCTCTTCCTCCTTCAATTTCCATTTCTCTTAAGCCTCAGTAACACTTCCCTGCCCTGTGGGGTTTTGAGCATTAATTTAAAAGGAAGGTGTTTTGAGATGAAGAGCACTGTAGTCATGCTAAGCATAGCTATCATTAGCTAGCTTCTGTGGAAACATCTTGCTTTCAGGCAGGCTGGAGACTCAGGAGCAGCCCATTCAACTAAATACATGGGACTTGAAGTGATGAGACAGTTTCCTAAAAGGCTGGTAGAGCCCAGCTGATTCAGCTCTCAACACAATTGTTGCTGGTAAATTTTCCAGCCCTCTTGATTTTGCAGCCAGGCACTCAAAATGCTCTGAAATGTCTTCTGGGATGATGCCACATCATCGCATCTTCCTCTCTGCATTGCAACATCATGTTATAATGGGACGACACAAGTCCTGGCTGTCACAAAGGAGGCCTTACTGCATCATCAGGTGGCTTTTCTAAAGAATTTTCTTCTGGAAAAGGAGAATTGGCTTATTCCACACCACACTTACCAACGACAGGGCAAGTGAGATCATTGTTGAACCTCAAAGGGGTATCTCACAATTACAGTGCTAGCTCCATCTCTGTCCTCCATTGTCCCTTGGCCCTCAGCCCTTTGAACATAAACTCCCTCCCCCGTGATTAGCACCTAGTGTCCACATCAGAATGGCTTAGCCAGACTGATGGGCTTCAAAACCCCGGGGGTCTTCTCAGGAGACTTGTGATGAAGGCTTATTACAGATTAACCAGGGGCTTTCTCAGCATGGTTAGCTTGAATGCCCGGGGAGTTCTGCATGGCACATGACATGTTTCCCAGAGAGCAGCACATCCAGAACTGCCCACGGGCATCAAGCGTGCCAGTCCCTGGGGCCCGATCAGACAAAGTTCAGTCATAGCCATCAACAGGGTGGCAAACGATTTATAGCAAGTGTGTTAATGATTGGAGAAGGGGGAGGGAAAAGGAGAATGAGCAGTCCTGTCTTTCTGCCAAAATGCACACTGATCGGAGAATGACCCTGTGTGACTGTTGATCGTAGCTAGTCTCCATTTAGCTGTAGCCCATGTAGCCTGTACTGTCACTAATGCCTTCATCAGGTGGGTGGGAGCTGGGGGGAGGGAAAAAAGAGATGTTCATTTGGGTCTGATGACCAGAGTGGGAAACAGAGAGCGTCTGTCTTTCTAATACCCTCTCAGTCCTCTTCCCTCCCTATGGAGGTCCTAGCTGTCAAGAAGATTGCTCATCTGTTGCAGTGGTCACCTCCACAAATCCCTGCTCCCCTTTCGCTTTCTCTCGTGCATGGCCATGTCAGTCCTGCTGAGCAGGCAGCTCTCGTGTCAGCGGGGTCTGCTTTGTCAAAAGGATGAACATCTGAATATTTCGAGCTAAGGAGAGAAGCATGGTGGAACACATCAGAGAGTACAGACTGTAAAGGGTTAACACATTATGGGGTTTTGCTGACTAAGCAGTGGTGTGGGAGCAGTCCACAGAAACCAGCCCTCCCAGTACAGTGTGGCCAGCTGAAAAACCTGTCCAACTCTGGAGTCCTCTTCACTGAGGCCAGTGGCTGCTTCCTCAGCTGGGCTCCAAGAAAGGGTCAGTGAAAACGCAAGCCTTCGCAGCCTTTGAAACGAACAAGTTGGCAGAGCTGGGGAAACCGTAGCATGAACAGGCCAAAATAGCCAATCTTGTCCTATTGTGATCCTGACATAGAAACTACCAGCAGAGAAAAATAATGGCCGTAGCGACTAAGCGCAGGAGGGCATGTTTAGAGCCATGTGCATGTCTGGTATTGCCATAAATTCTCAGGCATTCAGGCGCCATAGTTCAGCTGTACTTGTCACTCTGCAGTGATGTGTGCCTGACTACTTGGAGCATGCCTCTCTCTTCCCTGAAAGCTGGCTGAGCCTCGGGCATCGGCACCTGATAATGCCCATGACCCTGGGTGGGAAGCACAACTCAATGGCTTTCCTTGCTTCCTGCTGGTGGTATCCGGCCAGATTTCCCAAAGAGCTCATTCTCCATTTAGTGAGTGCAGAAGGGGGTGGCTCTGCAGAGTGGGTGCTCAGGCAGGCCAAGCTTCTCTTGCTGCGCGGGGTCAATGTCCGTCCCTGCCAGGTCTGCAGGCACTGATGGCTGGGACCACATTGGGTGCCAAGCCTGCAGAGGTTTCAGGCCAAGGGATCAGGAAGGACCAGACAGGGTGAAGGCAGAAGGCCAACATCGTATTAATGGTTTCTTGCTATTTCATAGGTACCAGGCAAGGGGTGGCATTATATCTTATTTTGACCATGTGGTTAAAAGTTAATAAAATCAGAGGTGATGTTGGTGTCTTCCAAAAGGGGTAGCAGGGATGTAGCTGGAAACAGCATCTTAGGGAAAAGAGAAATGCCAAGAATTATTTCTGCTACCGCTACTAGCATTGCTTCATGGGTTTTTCTGGATAGCAACAGACAGTTTCTGTTTGCTCAGATTGCTTAAAAAAAATAAAAACCATCATGCTGCTTCCCCAAAAAAAGCATAAAGAAAAGAAACCAGCTTTCTTAAAGAGAAAAGAGAGACACAGGGGGGGAGAGAGAGAAATGCCTTTATTGCTTGATCTGTTTCTGTACTTTTTGTTCATTAATTTTAATTTAGATTGATTTATTCCAAAATGAGCCCTGGGTTGCATGTATTTGCATAACCCTCTCCAGTAGCAATGCTGTGGAGAATCCAGCAAGTGAGGAAGAGCAGCAGCAGAGAGTAGGAACGGAGACTGGAAGTCCCAGAAAGATATTCTTCCTAGCTGGGCCCTTGCACTGGGATAGGGAAGGCATTTCAAGGTCTGTTTAGTCACAGGTGTGGCTTTGCATGCATGCAGAACAGCCCTGCACAACAGAGGTCGGGGCACAGCAGTCAGGTGCGAGACTGGAGGTTGGGTGAAACCAGTAGGGGAGAAAACACACAACTGCACTGCAGAGATTAGAAACAAACCCATGGAAGAGCAACTGCCGTGGAAAATCGGTTGTCCAGTAGGGACACCGATAGTGTCAGCGGTGTAGCATGGACAGATTACCCTGCAGAGCAGAGCTCAGGCAGGCTATAACCCTCTTGAGACAGATATCCTCAGCCTGGAGGATACTCAGCCTGATACCATCTGTATGTTAGATAAGTTTCTGAAGCCATCAACTGAACCTTCCTCCTTAGAGATGATGAAGGCAACCTATACCCACTGCACAGCAGGTGTACCTAAATCCTTGCTCTCTCCCTCTCGCTCACCTTACTTCCCGTGTTGAGCTGCCAGCCAGGGCTGACTGGGACCAAAGTGTGGAGGGCAGCAAGGAGGAGGATGACGAACAGCCACTGCTGTCTTGATTTAATCCTTACACGCACACAAAAGTTGCTCCCACCCCTGAGAGAAAATAACCAAAGAATAATTCCCACCTTCATCCTCCTCCTCCCCCTTCCACTTCCAGTGTAAACCACTCAAGAATTTGCCTAACAAATTGGCCTTCCCTCTGGTTATTGTCCCAAGTGAACAGTCTCTCCATTCACTAACCCATGACGGTAAGTCGGTTTGGGAAGCGGCAGGTTTATCTTCCCGGCTCAGGCACTGCACTGGGCCTGCTTGTGAACCGGTTGCCATTCAGTGTCTGCTCTGCTGTTGATAAAGCACATTACACATGGCTGGGCTTGCATGATTAATACAGCTGTCGAAGCGCTCTCTCTAAAAACAAAAACAACCGGGAGAAGGGAGGTGTGGGATTTGGGAGGGAGGGGGTGCACAGAGAAAAAGCCAACCATTCCAAAGAAATCAGGCTTGCAGAAAAAGCAGAGTGCTCCTGGAAGGCCTTCCCTCCGGTGGGCGAGCAGGTCTGTCAGCAGAGCTCCCCTGCAAAAGGGAGAGTCCTAGTGGCAAGGTGAGCGAAGGAGAAATGCGCTTGGCGTTTCCCCACCATTGCCCGCCCGCATGTCCCTCTGCTATCTGGGGAACGAGTGCATGGACAGGAGCAAGAGGTCAGGCCATGGAGAGGGATGTGCTATAACCAGCGTAGCTTCAGTGAGGTCTGGCCAGGCAGCCTCTACGGGAGGTGTTACAGGTATGCGTGCTCACTGATGGATGAGTACACTCCTTAGCCAGGTCACCTTATGCACCGTACGCACACACCCCGTGCTCGGAGGCACATCCCACAGTCACTGAGCAATTTCCAAGCACCCGAGAACATCTAAAGGATGAACTGGAGTGGCTGCAGGCATCTTTTCCATTGCCCCAAATCATCCAGCTGAAGGCCACCTCAGCTGCCTGTGTAAGCTATAGTTATTTTCCCTTTTTAATTACTGGTCTGGGAATGGGCTGTGGGAAGCAACTATGGCTTTCTGCTCCAGGTTTCCCCATGCCTGGGCCAGGCATTAAAGCTATGCTTGCACTGTTAGGGCGTTAAGGTGGCCAGGAGTCTCACTCTGGAATTGCACACACATACGCGCATCCATACTTGGATGAGAACTACAAGTGACACAAAGTAATATGTACTTAGACCACAAGCTTTAGAGACATACACCAGTCTGTGGGCCCAGCTTGACTCCCATGAAATCTCTAATTCATGAAGAATTCATTCTTCAGCTGAAATGCTGAAAGAAGTGCACAGGCTCGTTTATAGTGTTCCCATGATACAGGCCCCATCTTTGTTGTTCACAAGCAACCCTGGATGAAGATTAGCTGAAACCTCCTGCCAGCTTGTTCCACTCCTGGGCAAGGAGGGATGGGAACATGGGTTGGTTTCTGATAAGCTCACTGTAAGGGAGCCCCCAGAGAGGAGTGGTGGCCCTAAGAAGACCTCAAGGACAAGTGGGGAGGGCACCGTGCTGCAGGTACTAGAGGAGAAGGATAGGAAGGGCAGAGACAGCGATACGACTGCATTTCAGTGCCAGAGCAACCTCAAGCGTGTTGGTCGTGCTCCAGCCCAATTTAGTTCTTCTTCTGCTCCAGCCTCTTTTCCAGTCAGCCCTCAGTGTCCCCCTCCCTCTTCATTTCTGCTCACAGCCACTCAAATCTTTCTCGTGCCAAATATGCAGCAAAGCTTGTGGAAAACCATAGCAGGAATGAAGTGGGTAAACAGACAGACATAAAGCTGATGAAAATATTAATTTTTCAAGAGGTTCCAGAGCCTCCGATTAGCAAACCTGCTTCCTAGGGCTGTATGTGCTCTGGGTGAGGGGGGCTGTGCTGTTTGTCCCTGGATGAGCCTCCAGACTGTGTGCTGGCGTCACCTTTGGTCTGCTGTGCCGTGCACATGTACTTGAGAGCTGAGCAGGGGAGGGACTGGTGTATGCTAGGAAAGTGAAAAGCAGAAAAAGCTCAGATTTTCCCTGTGATGGACCCTGCAAAAAGTATGTGCTATGTATTTTTTTGATGTTTTGCTTGTAGGATGAGAGTCTTTAATGAATGGTTTGAGGACAAAGCAGTTTCAAGTAACTGATTTTGTATCAGTAGTTTGCCAAGTGTTTTGTTTTTTTTTTTTTTTTTAATTTCCTCCAGGTGCTAGGGGAATGGAAAGGGTGGGAGAACTATTTTTCAGCTGTGAGAAAACCTTGGAACTTTTTGATATCTACAGGACAGATCTGGTGATGAAAGGTCTGTGTAACCTTGCAGTGTAGGTGGTCTTCTAGCCAGCACCAGGCTCACTGGTCAGGATAACAGTTCAATTTTAGACTAGGAGTACTGTAAACGAGCTCCAGCATAAATGGTGTAAGCAGCCAGCCCTTGAACACCATGACCTTCTCAGAAAGACACTGGGAAATAGAATTTCAGGGATATTCTTTAGACCTCAGGGAAGGATGGGTGCGCTGCATTACAGAATGAATCTTCACTAAGACATGAGGTATGATAGATGAGTACTTAGTACACCATGAATGAGCTCCAAAACATGGGGAAGAACTGTTCAGTGCTAAAAAAGCATGAGCAAATTCTGAAATACATTAAACGGTGTGCTAAGATTGATAGACACCAGAGACATTTCCTTAATCTTGTTGGAGAGTTGCTGGAGGGCATCCTCCCTAGTTTACACAGTGGTACTTCCACCTCTGGAAAAGCCAGCTTATTGCCACTGCAGTCACAGTCAAGTTTTAATTACAGGAGCAGAACTGGTAGTGAGAATGGGGTACAAGCAAGTAATGAACAAAATAGTTTCAACATTAAGAACAGGGAGTGAAAAATCATGTCGTCTTCTCAAAGGGTGGTGGTGGGGGAATGGGACACAGGAAAGTAGTGAGAAAAAAGCCCCAAATGAACCCTAGTAAGTAGAAGCTGCTAATCCCTAAAGCCTCAGAGTAGAGTGCAAAGCCCTGGAAGAAAGAAATTAATAACTTTCAAAGTATGACCTTGAAAATGGAATTAACAGTATTCCTCCCTTTTAAGCCTTCATGATAATAAAGATTTCATCTTCTGAAGCCCTGGCAAGAGAGTCAACAGACTAGAAAAATTATTTCCTGCAGAGGAGCTGGCAAGTGTAAAACCTAAGACCCCCTCCAGGCCCCAGGGAGTGAGATGACAGAGAGAGACACGTACGGTGCACACCCCCTTTCCCTTGCACCTTCTCCTTTAGAGTTTTCTTTTCATTCTTCCCTCATTTTTAGTCCTCTTCTTTGCTCAAGAAGCAGGACTCCAGCCTCTACTGTAAATAGAGCCAGCCTGTCAACAGCATGGAGCCCAGAGCTGCTCAGGGTGGAGAGCACTTGGAAAAACAGCAGGCCAGCTCTACTTGGTTTGCCATCACTCCGTCCTTCTCATCACAGATAAGTCCTCCTAGCCTGTCCCATGCTTCCTCCAGGCCTCACTTCCATTTAGAAACTCATGGGGACTGATTGTCCTCTTACAGCAGGTTTTACCTTGCATTCTTTAACAGGATCCCAAGGGCGGATTCCCCAAAACAAATAAGGAGCCTGTAGCTCTCTGATGCCCTTTGAAATTTCTCTGTGGGCTCTCCTCCATCAGGACTGCAGATATGTCAAGCCCTGGAGACTTGTTAATGTAAATAAGAGAAAAACTGGCACCCACTGTCTCTTTTCGTATCTCCATTTTGGTTTACTCAGAGGATGGGACCCAGGACCCAGCAAAATATTGTAGATTGGCAAATGTGGGTGCGAAACGGTGTAGACGGGCGGGTGATCTTTCCCCTCTGGGTATGGACCAGAAATATATCTGCTTTCTACTTGCATCTCACATGTCCCTTTTTAAAGGTCTGTGTTGGGAATCCTGAAAGGCATAGGTTCAATTTCTGCTGGTGGCTGATCATGTCGCTCACAGCATTTGGAGGCATGCCTCTCTGCAACCGAGAGGACTTGCGGATTTGCTTACAAGTCTGACCTAGTTTGCCTGTTCAGCAAGGGTTACATGGCACGGGACAGCCTCTCTCCCCCTCTCTTACGGCCCCTTCAGGGGTGCTGTCTGTCGGTGTTGCGAAAGGGAGCTGGAGGGAGCGAGGGGAGAGAAGGGGGAATACCTGTGTGAAGGAAGTAGAACGGGCTAGAAACTTTACCGCCGCTCCCTGCGACCTCTGCTTCTTGCTACTGTAGTGGGTAGATGTCTTGGTTTTGGCAGGGGTGACCAACCAGCAGATCAGATCTGCCCCGCAAAGCAGTTTTCCCAAGGATGCTGCTGCGCGGTGGTTCTGGAGAAACGGGGGATCAGATTCTGTCCACATTCTGGCCACAAAACCACGGCCATATTGGGCTGCCTCAGGCAGAAGCGG
Source organism: Morus bassanus (assembly GCA_031468815.1). NCBI lineage: Eukaryota > Metazoa > Chordata > Aves > Suliformes > Sulidae > Morus > Morus bassanus. The sequence continues at coordinate 129,259,608 of CM062568.1, read as the reverse complement.
CTCAGAGCCCGCAGAGCCGACCCCCTCTCTTTAGCAGGGTCCCGCGGGGGCTTCGCTGTGCGGGACCCCAGGGTTTTCCCGCAGGTGCGCGTAGCCGCAACCCCAGTGTCACCGGCAGCCGGTGCTCTTCCCAGCCCGGAGGCTCGCCGGGGGGTCGAGGGCCGGCTGAGCGCCCACAATTTCGCTTTTTTCCTGGCTTTCGGCTGCCACCTCGTGGGGAAGAGGCGATTTGGCGGCGGCCTCTCCCCGCCCTCCCGCCCCCCCAACCCCGCATCCCCCGCTCCTGCCGCGGGTTTTGTGGCGCGGCGAGGCGGGAGGGGATCGCAGCGAACGCCCCGGTCCTGCTGCTGGGGTGCAAAGCAGAGCCTGCCGGGGGTCCTGTGCCGACCGGGGGGGGTTGTGCGGGGCACCCGGGGGGCGAGCGTTGCACGCCTGCGTGCCGCAGAGCTCGCAGCACCCCTTCACGTACCGCTCGTGCCCTCTCTCATACCTGTTTGTTGGCATTTGAGCTTCACCTGGCACCACATCCATGCCTAAACAGCTCTGTAGGAATCCCCACTTTTTCTCCTGTAGTTCCGACCCGGGCTGGTACTGACTCCTTGCTCTTCCCTTTGCATTCCTAGTACCAACTCCCTCTTCCCATGAACACCATCATTCCCCTGTACCTGCCTCTCTCCCACCATCCCGGCTTCCCTATGCCAGTTTTAATTTTCTCTCTTCATCTCCCCTTCTCCCGGGACCTGTTCTCATTACCTATCCAACCTGCATGTTCACATCAGCTCCTACATTTCCCCATCCTCACCCTGGCTGACATCTCCTCCGCTTGCCCTCTTCAGTGTCCCGAGCCAAGCGTGCCCACATTGCCATTTCAATTGAAGACCTTCCCTGGTACAGTTTCCTGTGCTGTATGCCCTTCTTATATCGTTCATCACAGCAGCCTTTTCCTATGCCTCTGACCTGATACAATCTTCCTCCTGTATTTATCAGTTCCTCATGCAGCCCCTAACCCCGAACGGGCACTATAGGCTCTGAGGGGCCAACGCCAGCCATGAGGCAGGGCATGTATAGGGCTACCGAGCAGCCTTCTGACCTTGGCCGCTGCTGCCGAGGCTGTGTCTTGCAGTGTCTTACAGCACTATATGTTCAAGGCTTGAAGGCAGGGAGAAAAAGGGCCCTTTTATTCATCCCACAAAGGTCAGACCTCAGAAGTCTGCTCCCCTCTCAGTGATTTCTGCAGCTAGCCTCGTCTCTGAAGGTTGAGCCTGTGCCACGGAGGATGCACCACTGGAGTCTCAGCTGCTTCGGCCTTGGGGACCATCATACCAAATCCTCTCACAACTAAACTGTGCTCCCTTCAGGCGCCTGGGTAGCATCCACTGAGGGCTCAGTAATAGCTGTGCCCCAGGTTTGGTGAGGAGACCTGCAGCTCTGTGATTCAGGACTTGAGCATTCAGTGGCCACCAATCTCTTGACACTGGGTAGCTTCCTTCTTAACAGTTTCCTTGACAAAAAGCTCACCTCTGTCTTTCCTAGGGAGATCTGAACACACTCCAGCTAATTCTTCCCACACCAAGTGCTTTCCTTAGCCTGGTTCTGCAGTCAGCAGAGAAGACTGCAGAGCAGGGAGTGACTGAGGCAGTTTTTCATCTACCCAGTTCAGGTAGCAATTAGAAAAGGGCCATGCGCCAGGCCTTCTGTTAATAGCAAGGTCCTAAAGTCACAGGAGAACATAACACCCAAATTTAACATGTGGCCATAACGTCACTGCTGGCGGCTGACTGCCATGGTGCTCCTTAGAAGTTGAGGGAGGTTGTGGATCTGGAAGCCTTCAGGCAGTCCAGAAGTGACTGGACAAGTTCAGGGAAGAAAAAAAATGAATCTGTCAAGGATTACTGAGTGCAGCTACCACTGGCTCAAGATGACTCTGAAGCAGCTGAGGGAGGCCAATACGATGCCATGCCAGCCACGTGCTTCCTGCCAGCCCCCTCCGAGCGCCAGCAGAGAACAGAACTGAAGGTTAGACAAGACCTTTGGGCTGACCCAGCAGAGCTGGGCTTTTCAAGTGGTATGCTCCTCTTGGAGGCAGGCTGTTTTTGAGGAAGAGAGCAGTTCTTGGCTTTGCAAGCTTGCTGTGGTTTGCTGCGAACGTAGGCAGCAGCCTGCTTGACCCCTCTCCCTCCACCTTCTCACCCAAGCCTTACCACCCTACTCGCTCTGTCTTTTCCTACACCATTCACAGGAGTAGGAGCAGTTCATCAGCCATGACACACCAAAAAAAAAAAAAAAAAAAAAAAAGTGTTACAGCTATACCACGCGATCTAGCACAGATACCCGTGTCCTCTCTAGCGAGCCCTGGGGCTGCCCTAGCTCGCAGCCCTCCAGGGAGGAGCAAGGTCAGTCCTCAGAGCAGGTGTAGAAAGCCCAGCTGTGCTGTGCCAGTGGTATGGGGGGGGGTCCGAAAACTTGTGAGGGGCCAAAGCACTGACCCACTGGTGGCAGTGGTCCCAGAATAGTCATTCAAGATGTGTGAAGTGTGGGGAGGCCCTCCCCAAGGGTGTTGAAGGCTGATAGTTTTGTGTAGCTATTTACCTTTTTCTGAAAGACCAAGTCTTTGCACCGTTGCAGGGCCAAAGCATCAGAGCAGAAAAATATTCTGAGGGACAGTCACTGGCTTTCTTTTGTTTATGATTAAAATAGACATTTTTTTTCCTCCTCAAGCCTTGGTCTTGGACACAGCAGAAATATTTTGGCTGCTGCTCTTCCGCTTAAAAAGAAAGAAAATCAGCTCAAGGCAATCATCCAGCATGGGATCGTTCCACCCGCCCTGTCCATGCTTGTAAAGTGCTACGCAAACAGGGCCTTATAATGGGAAAGGTCAGGCAACCTTAGCCATAGCGGGTGCCGCTGGCTCTGCGTATGAGGCTGGTCAAGCTCTCTCAGAACAGCCTGAGCAGCACACCGCACACAGGAGCATGCAGCGACTCTTCCGCTTCCTGCTGCGCGGAAGGGTTTGCCTGCAGGAGGGTGAGGCACTGGGTGAAATCCCTGGCGTCCCACATGGCCTCGCTGGCCCTTCCACATCCCCACCTAAAAGTATGAAGGTGTTCTCCCAGAAGTGTCAGGAAGAGACCCCCGGAGCCTCTCTGTGCGAGGCTGGTGCATGGAGCCGTAACACGCGGGCGGGCGGGAGCAGCGAGGTCATGGTGGCACGGCTCTGGTTTTCCCCATGGATAAATTTAAGGACACGGCTTGGGCTACCCTGCCTTGGGGAGAGGGGTGGGACATGGTCTCCTTCAGCCCCGAGAGAGCTACAGCTCTCTAAATCTCGGCCAAGGCTACCTCGTGCCATGACACCAAGGCAAGATCACCCAGGCCGAGTGCGCGGCACGGCCAAACCCTCGGAAACACAGGGCGCGGCGTCCCGTGGGGCTGTTGCAGCACAGGTAGGCACCGTGGCAGGGGTCCACCTGCATCCGTGCTGGCTCTCTAAATGCCGCGCTATTTGGAGCGAGGAAGAGAAGTGCAATCGTTTCGCCCGTGCCGATTTTCAGGCTGTTCCTTCTTGATTTGATTGATGTGATCTGACTCGGTCAGCTGTTGGGGGTCTGGGGTCACGGAAGGGTTTATTTGTGAAATGCTGCCAGATATCCACATGAGCTCATCATCAGCAGAAACCCAATTTCCTTCCCTGGCTGCAGTGGAAGAAAAACCCCCTTCAAAGCTATCGCGTGGTCACCGACTTCGCAGCGCCGCCAAATTGCCGGGGAATGATTAGGCTGGGAGATCAGCGCGCGGAGCAAACTGCCGGCGCGCAGGCTCAAGGTTACAAAAGCGGGAGGCTGCGGGGGCAAAGAAAACACCAGAAAGCGGGGGGGGGGGGGTGGGGGGGGGGTGGGGGGGGACGACGACTGTGCGGGGGAAAACCGCCAGGAAGCGGGAGGCTGCGGGGAAAACACCCCTCCTTTGCCGAATCCCCCGCTGCGGTCGCCAGGGGGCGGCGGAGACCGCGGCGCCGCGGGGGTGCGGGGGTGCGGGGGGTGTTTGCGGGGCGGTACCCGCCCCCGTGGCTGTGTGTGAGGGGGCTGGCTGTGGGTACGGGGGGGGGGGGGGGCGGTGTCTGCGTGTCTGTGGCGTGTGCGTGTCCGTGGGGGGCGGGGGGGGGGGGGGGGGGAAGGACGGGGACATGGGCTGCCAGGGCCAGACGGCGGCGGGGCGATACCGAGGTGGGGCTGGGCAAGAAGGCTGGAAGTAATAGCGTGAATTGAAGGCAGATAGTGTTTCCTGCGCAAAATCTCGCTCAGAGGTGAATATTTTATTTTCTTCCAACATTTTCACTCTTTTCTATCTTTAAGTTTGAGCAATTAGTCCTTCCCAAAGCCTAAATTCTCAAAGTTTTCGCAGAATCCCAGAACGGCAGGGGCTGGAAGGGACCGCTGGTGATCACCTCGTCCACCCCCCACTGCTTGAGCAGCTACACCCAGAGCAGATTTTATTTTGTGATTGAACTATAGCTTTCCCACATTTTTACAATACGTGCGGCAGCAAATGTAGCACACGTGGCACGTACTTCCGCTCTCTCTGCTGTAAGACGCACAGATCACGCTCAGCCCGCGGGGTTATGAGCAGGGACTGCAGCAGCTTTGAACCACGCCGCGTCCCAGGCCTCCCAGTCAGCCCAGCACGCCGCCCGGCACCCGCACAGCTACACGCGGCCCGTGGGCGCAAACGACTGCCGGTATTGGCACGTGGTGTCGTGCAGAAGACGGTCAGGCCTGCACGTGGACGGGCTGCTGCGGCCAGCCCCGCCGCCTCAACGGCGCATGCAGGGAGCTTAGCGGGGAAACGTGGACACGTAATTTGCACCATTTTGCAGCTGTGGAGATGGGAGTCTTGGCTTCTCAGATATCCTCAAGCTTACACGCACAAGCTCAAGCAGAGCAGAAGCTGATGTGACCCTCTCCCAAGTTCTTCATCACACCATGCCTTGTGTGTCCTCCCTTACGCCTAGGTATTGCAGAAGCTCATCTCTTTACCATACCATTCCATACCATAGCCCTACTCCCGCCCCCCCCAAGCACACAAACCCCCGAGCCATGCACTTACACGTATTAAGGCAGCAACACCCAGGCGAGGCCAAGCATACCCATCCCTCTGCTGCGCTAGGTGTGCGTTGCGTGCCCCCATAGGTGCATGCGCCTTTGCTCTGATTGCACGTGCACCCTAGAAAAGGGGCATGGAGGGGGCTGGTTGCCACAAGTACGTGTTACGTACCTGTCCATGTACGTGTTAGACAAATAGTAAAAATGTGATGGCTGGAAACTTCTTGTGGGCAGCACACCCTGCCTGGTGTGTTCTTGATTATTTGCTGGGACCGAGAAGTCATGTTTTGGGACTTTTTTGCTGCTGACGTGGGATGCAAATGGTCCCAAACATCCTCCCCCCAGTCATCTGACCACGGAAGATGCTTTCTCTGACACGTAGGTCAGGTACGTGTAGTAGCTGAACTTGAACTTGTTCCTGAGCTCAGAAGTGAAAACAAGTTCCTGTCACCCAAACAGGGAGTGAAAATATGATGTTGTAGGATTTGTGTGACAAACCACAAAAGACGAGCAGGGAATAACTGAAATAAGAAACCATAGATGGAATATAAGTTTCCCACACAATTCAGCACATACTTACTTAATAATGAAAGAACAGAATTGGGGCACAAACAGATGAGCTAGTAAGTGACAGGCTACATTAGGAAGAAATCACACAAATTAAAGTGCTATAGAATTTCAGGGGCTCTGGGGACATCCTTCTTGGATTTGCAGAGAGTGTCTCTTCACCTGGTAAACTCTGCAGGCTGGGAGAGGGAGCAATTGCACTTTGGTCCCCTGGGGCTCTCCTGAACAGGGGGCTTTTCGTTTTTGGCTCCCCCCCTGCCATTAGAAATAGCTCTTCTTGGTAGTAAGCATGTCTTCTGTCTTCCACAGCAGGCTCAGTCCCAACATACAGACTCATTTCCATCTCCACACTTCAGCATATTCCTGCACCCCCTCTGAGTGAAGCACCCCATGTACATACACATATATGTGTATGTATATGTGTACACGTGTGTGTGTACATATGCATATATGCATACATGCGCGCGTATGTGCGCATATACACATACATATAAATGTACATACACGCCTAAACTTGTGTGTGCATACGCATGATGAGGGTGCATTTGTGAAACCAGAGCCACGTACCCCTCCCTGCCCCGTTATAAAGAAAAGGCTGCCAAGGCTTGGTATTGCAGGGTGAATTTAAAACAGCAACGCTGCCTTTAAAGCCACCCAGAAAAGGAAACCCATAAATGAGAGGATGAATGAGAAGATGTCAGGAGTGTTAGCACTTAATATTCCTGGAGCGAGGCTGCATTATTTGTTGCTGCGGCAGAGCGCTCCTCCCTGCCCCCTCTGACAGACCCCCGTGCATGCGCGCACGCACACATGCAAGTTTGTTCCCCACCCTTATGGAAAAAATCAACCTCCCTGGCACACCCTGCACCCTCACCCCATAGGTGTCGTGCCACAGGGCCATAAACACAACAGCGAAGCCTTCCTCCACCCCGATTAAGAAATAAATAATTGCAGCGCGGCCCCTGGGAGGGGAGGCGTCCGCTGGTTGGGCCCATGTTTAATTGATCGGACCGCTGTGATGAATCGCCCCCCGCGGAGCCGCTGTCTGGCTGCAGACAGGCACCGGCCACCGCACAGAATGACAAGGAGCCCCGGCATCCCAGGGCCGCTGCCGGGAAGGTGGCGGAGCGGGGAGGTGCGGGGCTGGTGGCCGGGGGGACGCGCCGTGCGAAGGTGTGAGCCATGCCCCCCGTGCCAGGCGGCCAGCGGCTCCCGGCCGGAGGCACGGCGAGGGATGGGGAGGGGTCGGCAGCCCGGGATGAGCCTTCCCGCTTGCTCCAGGCCCTGTTTCTCCAGCCTGGGTGTCGCTTAGGGAGAGCTGCATGACATGGGAGCGTTGGGCGGGAAGGGAGGATGCTGGGGAGCTGGAGGGCAGGACCTGCGGTTGGGCTGCACGGAGGCTCACCTAAGCGGGAAGGCGGCTGTGCCCTGCAGCCCCGGCCCCCCGCCGCAGGAGCAGCCCGGGAGCAAAGCGTCGTGTTCCTGTGCTACCCCCATCTCGCTCAGCCGCGTGTAATCTTATCCTCTTTTTCTTTCCCTTCTCCACCCTGCAGGACCCGGCACAGGGAGAGTAGACAACGGCTCCATGAGTTTGGCCGTCCCACTGTGGCTGCTGGCAGCATCCCTGCTCTGCCTACTCAGCAAATGTTAATACAAATCAGAATTAAAAATAATAATAATAATAATAATAATTAAAAAAAAACCAACACGGCAACAACAACAACACACAAATACAAAACGCGTTATACAGGAGACAGAGCGAAGAGAGGGGAGAGAGAAAAAAGGGGGGGGGCGAGAGAGAGGACCGTTTCTTTCACAACTTTTGTGTGTTCAGGAGCGAAGAGGGGGGAGAGGAAAAATTACAGCAAAGACTCAGCAACATTTAATCTGAAACCCGACAAGCCGGCTGTCAATTCACCGACCATCTAGGAGGCAACATGAAGCGAGGGAGAGAGTGGGGCACCAGCAAGGATCATGTCGCCGGAGGATGCTGCAATGTAAACAATCCAACAAAACCCGCAAAGCCAATCAAACAGAAGATCCCTTTTCTTTTCTCTCCTCCTTCCTCTTTTCCATACTCCCTCACCTTCCTTCCTTCCTCCTCTTTCTTTCTTTTGCGGAAAGAGGTCTTTGCTTCGGTGTCTATAGCCACTTAACTTTTTGGATGCCCTGGGTCATTTCTGTGAGCCAATGCTCAGCCAGTTCATACTTTTGAAAACAAAACGAAACAAAAAAAAAAAAAAAAAAAAAAAAAGGAAAAAAAAAAGCCACAAACCAGATCAAGTCACCTGAAGCTCTCTGCACACTGGTGTCCTGTGAAGAGCCCCTTCCTCTCCCCTCCTCACATCACCCTGCGCTCCCGTGCACCCAGCCCTTGCTAAACACCTTCTTTCCTGTCCCCTCCTTCATGCAACACTGTGCTCGCTGGCCTGAACTAAAGCTGTGTCAACTCTACTGAAAACATTCTTTTCTTTTCTTTCTTTTTTTTTTTTAATCCTCTTCCTCTCTCCCCTCAATTTGACCAGGTGTCTTTCTCCCGTGTATGCCTGTGTGCGTGCGCGCATGTGTGTACGTGTGGCTCTCGCTCCGTCTTCTCTCTCTTTCTCTATTTCTCTTGCTCTCTCTAAGCATGCAAAAGAACAGTCCATGTGTACATATGCTCATCCTGCTGTAGATAATGTCCTGCCTTGTAAGTGTGAGACAAGATGCTGAGAGATCACTTAGGCAGACAAGAGGGGTGAGGCGAGAGGGGCAGCTGCAACACAGGTTCCCATGGTGTCCCCTCTCCAGTGTCCTCACCTCACTGGCTTTTTGACTCCTGGCCACCTTGCTTGCAAGAGTCAGTCTGCACCCTTGTTCAGCCTTTTTTTCTCTCCCACCTGCAACCTGTCTGGCTCTCAGCCTTCAAGTACCAGCGTAGCAGCCCCTGCTACGCATGAGTGCTTGCACACGCGCGTGGGGGTGTGCATGTGTCCAAATAAGCGGAAGAAACCAGAACTGGCCTGCAGCACTACGGAGTGCAGACTGCAGCCGCCCGCTTCTCCCTGGGGAGGCTGGGCTGGTGGGATGTGAGTGATGAGACCTTGGACATCACCGAGCAGCCATTCCTGTAGGTATAGTGTGCGCGTAGGAACGATGCCTCGACGTGAAAACCATAATTTGGTCATTCCTAACCATTTTTGGTCGTCATGCAAAAATAGAGCCAATAGCCTTTTTTGTTGTTGTTCTTGCTGTCCTCCCTATTACAAAAGGAAACATATGCTACGTAAGGGTGAGCGTGTGTGTGTGCGTGTGTATTGTACACCACTGCTACTACAAAGCTCACTTTGCAAATTCCACATTTGAAACAAATTGGGTCAGAAAATGTCCAGGACCTGTGAATGTAAGAAAAAAAACAAATATCAAGTCCAAAATCCTGGGCTTGTAAAGAAGGAGCTTGAAGTGGTGCAGCAAAGAAGTAGGGAGCACAATTCCCCTTGCTTTTCTCTTTTCTCATCTGAAGGGTGCTGGTCTTGCTGGAGAAGGCTATCGCTTGCCATCACTCTTCCCATGGCAGAATCGCATACAGAGGTGCCAACAGGAGATGCTCCAGTGGCTCCTGAGTGAGGAGAAGGAGAGCGAGAGAACAGGCTGTGAGAAACAAGGTTAAGAAAATGCTGGGAGGTGGCTGGATATTGCCATGCCAGCAACAGGTCTGCTGCAGGAGCCAGAGCGAGCACTGGGAGAGGGGAAGCTGGCAGTCGTACGCTCCGGTGGCAGCAGTGCATGTGTGCAGGCAGGGGCAGTGGGGAGAAGACTCCTGTGTTTCCTGGCCAGTCACGAGCCCTAGCACCCACAGCAGCAAAGATGATAAAACACAGAGTTTCTCAGGTAGCCACTTGTTTTTTTGGGGGGAGGGATGCGCAGGGAGGAATTTGAGTTAGCCCGCACAAGTCAAGTGACCATCCCACGACAGTACAGTGTTTTACAGGTGCTTGGCACCACTGAGCTTTCAAACACCAGCAGGTTTGCTTTTCTGTCTTTGCTGTCTTTGGCAGCCATGCTTGCACGTTCTTGAAGGCAAGGGGGAAACAGCTTCGGCTTGCAGCCCTGCAGCGTGCAGGAGGGGATACCCACCGGGTGGTCCCCTGCCAGGAAGGAAGGTGGGAATTGCTGTCTGTGAGCCCGTCCCCATCTTTGCACGGCTGGGGCATGCTCCGCCAAGGCCTCTCCCTGCCACTCAGCGCAGCGCTTTCACCTTGCACTGCGGCACTGCCAGCCCCTGCCTCCTCTCTGCTGAGCTCAGCTGTTTCGGGCAGCAGCAGGCAGGCAATTAAGCAGGCAGTCAAGGGCTCCTTGCAGGCAGCCAGAATGAGCGAGGAAGTATTAGAGACAAGACAGGCTGAAGTTTGAGTGATGGCAGACTTGCTAGAGATCTGCTGTGGATGTGGATGGTGGTAAATTATGCTCCCCCTGCTCCTCCAGGCCCCAAAGCCATGCCTAGGGGTGTTGTGCCTTGGTGCAAGAGGGGAGAGCTGGGCAACTGGTGCTTGAAATCTGCCCAAGGCCTCCAGGGATGGCTCCCCCCTTCCAAGATGGGGCAGTTGTTGAAGGGACTTGTGCATCTCCTTTGGAGACTGGCGTGCTGCAGCCCAGGAAAAAATGCCCTGTATCCTTCAGAGCGTTCAGACACCCCAGTCCTCATGCCTACCTCTCGGGAGGGTCGTGTCATTTGGTGTCTTAATAACAACTCCAGATTTCCTGCCGCTGCAGGGCTCCTTATCCCCCTGGTACAGCCACAAGCTGATGATGCTGGTCCCAGAAGCTGCGGCTGGGAGCTGCATCCTCTCCAGCATGCTGGCACGAGGGAAAACACCGCATTGCTGGCATTTCTCATTCTCGGGGCTGTGCCTACGCCTGGATTTATTGTCACAGGCTTGTTGCAAGAAGGTGGGCAGCCTGCAGTGACTTGCTGTCACAGGCTGTTCCTAAGGGCTGGGTCAAGCCTATTGCTTTTTTCGGTTGAGGCTTCTCTTTGATGTCAACCTGGTTGCTGTTGTAAGGTCTATCCCGTGTGTTGTCCTCTGCATGTGTTTTTGTCGCTGTGGGGTCACTCCTAGGCACTGGGTTCACGCACATCAGAGCCCTGTGGTGTGGTGGTGGTCACAAGTCCTGGCACCTCATTGTCTCACAACTGTTTTGGTTTGAAGGAGTTTTGAGGGGATATTTTTTTTAGAGGTCAAGGCACAGAGGCTTATGGTTAAAGGGAAATATATTAGTAAAACCAGGACGCCTGTTTTTTGAAGCCATCTGCCTATTAACCCCTGTGCTGGGATCCAGCCTTGCCTGCAGGATCTAGGCAGATCTGTGCCTCCGCCACGTGGCTGTGAAACAGGGTTAAAGCCAGTTATTTGCAGACCTGTCTGAGAAAAGCCACAAATACCAAGTATGCTTGTTATCTGCAGCAGTGCTGGGAGCCCCACTCCTGGCAATGTCTGTTCCTAGCAGGGCTGGGGAAGTTGTGGGTAGGCTGGAGCTTGATTTACTCCAAGAAGCTAATCCTGCGAGCTGCTGCGTTTGTCACAAGGTGCTGTGAACATCCCCCTGTTTCTCCTGAACTCGAGCAGGGATCACTCAAAACATCTGTTGAGAGGAGAGCTCAGATGAACGTAGGAAACACAAGCAAGGTCAAACAATTTTCCCCATTCTCTTTCTCCCCTCCGCCCTTTGTCAGAGATGTTGCAAAGGGTTTTTCTCATGTCTCAAGCCCTTTCTCTGAAGCTGTTTCTCCTCCTCACCTCTATCCCATGTTCATGTTGCTATCTTCCCCGTCCCCTCCCAAAAAGCTGTGCTCTTGCTTCCTGCTGCCTCTCAGCTGGTTGGGGACTGGGGGAGACAGGAGTTTGGAATGGACACCAGTTCCTTGAGCTTGTCAGTGTAATTGTGTTTGATTGATGGAGATTTAACATTTAGTGTTATAAAAAGAAACAAACAAAATGAGGGGAAAAAAAAAGGAAAAAATCGTATTTCTTCTACTGGTTTGTAAATATTACAAGAGTTATATGAGATGTCTGGTAATGTCCAAGCAGAGGAACAAAGACTTGGATTTAATATATGGCCCCATACTTGCTAGCAGATTTCTAACCCTTTTCAGATGACCAAGAGGAGGGGTGAAGGCAAGTCTTTCTGAAAGGAACTGGACAGGGGAAATACAGCCACCCCGAGCCACACGAACTCCATGCATGATGGCAGCACATTGCTTGGAGCGTGTGTCTGGTCAGATGGCAAACGAAGCAGACGCCTGTCTCTGAACGGCTGGGAAGGGCAACGTGGGACACTCCAGCCGACACCTGTATCTTGGCAGTTGTGTTCATTTTTGTTTGTTTGCAGCCCCGCAGCTTGCGGGTATGTTGCTCAGTGATGCACTCCCCTCCTCTCCCCTCCCTGCTTTCTTCACCCGTGAAGTTGTGTCGCCCCATGCTAGCACCAAGTGCATGTTAACGTGCCATTCATGAAGATTTCATTGGTGACATGCATTGTGTCGAGAGTTAGTCTTTGTCTGCACACCTTTCTCACGCCACTGACTGTTCACCGCTTGGGCAGATCTCTCGTGTACTGCTGCTTGCCCCACTTTTGGTCAAAGCATATCCAAGCCCCACCAGCTCTTCTTAGCTCCAGGTGCATCCAGACCATGCCCCCAAGCCACCTGTCTGAGCAACCATTTTGAAAGTCCAAGCTCACAGCATGGACAAAGTCATGGTCAATAGCCACATGGTCTCCAGGCTGAGTGGAAGCTGCACATCTGGAAGGAATTTGGGGGAGCAACAGCAAGTCCTGATGATTCAAGAGCATTTGGGGAAGAGGATCTGGGAAGTCGGAGGAGCCACTTCAGAGTCCTTCACAGCCCCGCCACCAGGTGATGTTTCAGCTCAATCTTTGTGCAGTGCTTTACCACTTCATCCCTCCCTGATGAGGGAATCTATGGGCACAGGGAAACAGCTCTTCTCCTCCCAACCCCTCTCACACCTCTGCTTCCTCTCCTCCAAGCACACTGACCTGCAGCCCAAATCATCATGGTGCTTGATGTGACGTAGCAACTGACACCAAGGATGGCTAACCAAGACATTCCTACAGAGGAGATGCTATGGGGTGAGCAGTTCTCTCTCTCTCTCTCCCCCCTGATGGTACACAGCTGACTGCTTCCCTGACTCGAGTACACAAAACTTCTTGAGTTAGGGATGCCAGGAACACACTGTCCCATGGAAAGAGCAGAACCTCAGGCAGGAAGTGATGGAGAAACTGGATGGTAATTTCCAAGATGTGATGCCAGTGGAAGAGCGTAGGGATGAGTCCGTCATCCATGCACAGAACTCCCAGGTTCACAAACGAGGAGACCATGGCCTCTCAGTGCTAATCTTAGAGCGGCTTCATTTCCAGTGGGATGCCCAGAAGTTTTTTTTTTTTAACTGCATGACTCCTGCTGACTAAGAGCTGTGTCACACCATTAAAACCTCTTTCTCTTTTCCTTCTTGTAACTTGCTGGAACAATGTTCAGGCAGCTCCTACAGCCCCCGCAAATTTTGCTTGATGGTTGGCTCCCACTAGGGCAATATGTGGTGTTGGCTTGTTGATACACTCACCATAACAGGAAAGCAGAAGTCAGCCTGGTGAGGATATGTTGGTATGGTCCTCTGTATCTCTGTGGCTTGGGGCAATGTGTGTGAGGCAAGGAGACCAGCCAAGGCAGGGCTTGGGAAAGAGGAACAGCTCTCCTAATTAGCCCAGACAGGTGGCAAGCAAAGAGTCCTTCACTTGTTGCAGGCTCAGGTTAGCTGGTGTCACAGTGACTCAGCCTGCCCTGCAAACCTTGTAGAAGTGCCCAGGCAGCCAAGGAGGAAGGGGCAGTGCTAGTCAGGAGGACATGACTGCAGCACGGGTGGCAGGGCTGCGTGCACAGCAGGGCTCCTGGGGCAGCACGGCTAGGGAAGGGGCAGAGATCGCATCCAGGAGGGGCTGTTTCCAGGTAGGGCAGGACCTTCCTTCCCTGCATGTGCTACCGCTGCATCAGGTGCTCGCCTCCTGGCCCCCGGGGCATGCACACCACGCTGCAAAGGGCCTCGGTGAGTGATGCAGTGCAAGACCATGGTGGCTCCCTCCGGCTGTGCCCTGGGAACAGGCGCATGGATGTTTCTGTACATAATGTATGGGCCACGGATGGAGACGAGGAGCAAGACCACCTAGGAACCAGCCAGTGAGGAGAGCACCTCCCAAGTGGGGCTGTCCTCCGAAATTACGACATTTGCTCCCCATTTTGGCCACGCACAGGCACACACGCACACGCCTGCGACCGCTACCACACACACACGCTACAGTAGTCCTCATGGCTACCATACAGGTGCTCTCCTTTCCCACACCCTCCATCACACACGCAGCCAGACACACGCTCCTCCGCTCGCTCCCGGCGATGGCTCTGTCTGCCCACATGGCTACGTGGTGACCGCCTGCGGAAACCAGGAGAAAGCGCACGTGTGCCTGCGCCTGTGTGCGCGGGAGCACACGTCTGTGCCAGGAAAGGGAGGAGGGGGCAAGGAGCAGCAACCTGCCTCCGCGGTGCCACTGTCACCTCCTAAAATCTTTCAACTTTCCCAGCTGGAGCCAAGTTTCATCCTCTAGACCTTGAGAATGAAGGCCAGTCCTTTCTTGCTACACGGTGGGGTGGTTAGAACTCTCCTCATTAACAGTGTTATATACATATAAATATATATATATATCTATATCTTTATATATATTTTTCCCCAGCACTGTAGACATGAGCTGAACTTCTCTTTAATGAAACGAGAAAGCGGCCATTTTAATTTTTGTCATTGGTTTGTTTTTGGAACTAGCTCTGTGAAATAAAATTTTAAAAGCGCAAGTGTGTGTAAAAGAACCGATCAAAAGAACAAAACAACCCAACAAATGAATGAACAAAACCCAGTGATGGAAAAAAAAAAGCTTTTTATTTTTTCTTTTCTCAATGTATTTAACTTCTGTTATCTCGTTTCTGTTTCTTTACATGTATGAATGCTCTGCTCTTCTGTGATCTTAAAAAAATACAAAAAAATACAAAAATTAAATAAACGTGAAAAGGAGGTAATGTTTCTGTATTTCCTGTCCCTTCCTTGCATACCCTGGTTTGTCTCTGATCAAGTCTAGCGATGACTTCCCAGCCCACCTGGGGGATGCGGGCCAGGCTGCCCCTTCCCTCACCTTCCTTGGTGGGGCAAGACGGTGCAGAGCTGCAAGCAGTGCAGGGCAAGTGGCTTGGGGCTGAGGGTGTCGGGTCACCCCTAACAGACTGGCCCTGGGGTGCAGTGCCTGGGGATGAAGGGAGCAGGCTGGCTGTAAATAGGTGTGAATTGGGGCTACCATGAGGAGAGGAGGGCTGCAGAGGCTGTCTGCAGCTGGGTGGCGTGGATGAAACTGCAATGCCCAGCCCTGAAGCCAGCATTTGCCTCTGGCTCTTGCAAATAATCACTTGTTTAAAATTAAATAGCATAATTGCGTGTGTGCATGCATGCGTGTGCAGGTACTGGTCGGAATCAGGGTTGCAGTCCCAGGAAGCGAAGAGCAAGGAAGCAGATGGAAGGGATGGGCTGAGGCTGAGCAGCCCAGGCGAGCACAGGAGAGGAGCACCAAAAGGCAGAGCATGCTGGTGGAGACGGAGGAGGAGGCCAGTGGGGAAGGGGACAGGAAATGCTGGTCAAGAAAACAGGGCAGGACACAGCACTGGAGAGGCCAGGTTTCATGTCAAGGAGGGAGAGACGAGACATGGGAATGGAGAGGGCCTGGGGCTTGGAGCGAGGGCAGACAGGACAAGGGGGAGAGGGGCAGGAGTCTTGTACCATGGGCACAAGCAGGCATGAAAAGAATAGGTTAGGAGAAAGAGAGTGGAAGGGAGGGGGCAACAGAGTAGCCAGGGCAAGTTAACAAGAAAACACAGCCAAAGGGACGAAGAAACCAAGAAGCAAGATCCAGAGAGTCTGGTGAAAGGAGAAAGCAGCAGCTGGGATATCTCAGCTAGGTAAGTATGAGGGATGGAGAGCCCAGGACATCTACAGCCAAATCACTCCAATGGCAGGATCCGTCCAGCACGTAAGTGCCACCTCGATGTCACAGCCTTGCGACACCTTTCTTGTCCCAGGGGGAGAACCTGTATTTCCTGGTGGGTCCTGGGGACACAGCTAAATGTGTGTCATGGTTTAGCCCCAGCCAGCAACTAAGCACCACACAGCCACTTGCTCACTCCCCCCACCCCAGTGGGAAGGGGGAGAACCAGAAGAGCAAAAGCAAGAAAACTCATGGGTTGAGATAAGAACAGTTTAATAATAAAAATAAAATAGTAATGGTAGTAATGGCAATGATAACAATTATGATTATGATAATAATAATGATAGTGATAATATAATAAAAAAGAAAATAACGAGAGAAAGGAATGAAACCCAGGGTAAAAAAAGGAAAAGGAAAAAAAAAAACCACAAGTGCTGCAACCGCTTACCACCCGCCAGTCCCCGAGCCACAATCGCTGCCTCCCCTGGCTAACTCCCCCCAGTTAATATAGTGGGCATGACGTCACATGATATGGAATATCCCTTTGGCCAGTTTGGATCAGCTCTCTTGGATGTGCCCCCTCCCCTCCCGGCTTCTTGTGCACCCGGCAGAGCATGTGAAGCTGGAAACGTCCTTGACTAGTGTAAGCACTACCTAGCAACAACTAAAACATCCCTGTGTTATCAACATCATTTTCATACTAAGTCCAAAATGCAGCACTGTACCAGCTACAGTGAAGAAAATTAACTCTATCCCAGCTAAAACCATGACAACGTGCTACTGCACAAGGCAGTGGTGCGGCAGGGATCCAGGCCCTGGCTGTGTGACAGGGCTAGGGCAGCCCAGGGTTGCAGCCCAGGGGGGAAAGGAGCAGCACGTGCCTGCACCCGGGGAAAGGCAACCCCAACGCCGGAGCAGCAGCGTGAGGCTGCACATGGCTGGGCTCAGCTCGCACCGTGGGGGAGCCTGGCTGCAGCTCTGAGAGCAAGGTGGTCTCATCCTCGCACACTGCTGGAGCGTGAAAAACCAGGGCTTATTTCTGGATCTGCTCTGCCCAGCACCTGTGTAGTGCCTTCACTGCCTCTGTTTCGCCTTCCACCTTCTCCTCTACTGCCTAATTGCAGTTTGCTGGGGCAGAGACTTGAGACCTACGTACAAAACGGGTATATTCTGTGAAAAGGCTTATCTAATTTTGTTTCTGGAACATAACACATAGTACAATGAAAGCCTGGTTTTCAGAAGAGTACAGTCTTGTTTCTTAAATTGCATGAAATCAAACAAAGCCTGCTGTCAGAAGCTCAGCACAAACAGCGTGCTAAGCAGAGGTACGTCAGTAAGCACTAGGTGTAAGCAGGCCTGTGAACGTGAACATGGCTAGTGCTCGCCACACTTTTGCTATTCAAGACCAAGAAGAAGCGATGGATTATGAACCCTCCTCCACCGCCACCATTCTCTTCCATCGTGCTGGGAGAGCAGGGTGGGGGGTTGCGAGGCGGGGGGGCCACAGGCAGGGCTGGTGGGGGGAGCCCCAGGCTGCGGTATCAGTGTGCTGTATGGATATGAAGGTGGGTACTGAGCTTTATTGGCCGGTCGCTGAGGTGGAAACAAGCCACGCTTCTGCTGTTGTACGTGGATGTCACCAGTGCTACCAGGGCTCCAACTCAATGTCTGCTCTGAACGCACCTGGAAAAGCTGTCTGTGCCTTTTCACCTCCACCTTCTTAAAGCTGAGACTAAAAAGAAGACAAGCAAAACCCTGGCAAGCGCAACCTTTCCTTTCATTAACATTTTAAATGGTTATTTTTAATGGTACATTTAACTAACACTAACTTATCCATGGGAAGAGAATTTGGCTGTTAACACTGGCATCTGCTTAACAAACTGAAGCTTTGCATTTGGTCAGGCGTGAGCATAACACCAATAGTATTACTTGCTAACAGCAGACTCATTAGCATTAATTGCCACGTTTACTACCACAAAGAGCTTTCTGTATCTGTAACAGCGGTTATTAGATGTGCCCCATTCTCACTGGAAAAGGTACATAGGAAATTATTAGCAGTGATGCAGACCTACCAGTAAATGAGGATCTAAATTCTTGGCACTTACCATAATTCAGAACTTCCAGAAGAGTAAGAACAGTGGTGAGATGTTCTGGGGACTCTGTTCTTCATCTTTCCTCACTGGAGAACTATGTTCAAACATGGCTAAATTGCAATTGGAATTGAGTTTAAGGGTTATGGTGCTCAAAGACCACAGGAAAATGTGTGTCCATAAAAATATCTTGCAATTCAGCCAAGACAGGCTTTTGCTCTCCAAAACAGGCGCTGTCAGAATGGGCAAAGAGCTGGGTTTAGAGAGATAAGCTGCAATGGGTAAAACACCTGATCAGATTTGCCACAACTGTGCACTAGTTGGCACTATTGACAGGACTTGTCACTGTGCCCATCAGCAGCTGGAATACCAAGGCAGTGTATTTGTTTCAGAGACATCATATTTTGATGCTTGGGATGTGAAATAGGGATTTTTTTCATAAGATTCCTCAAAATGTGACACTTTGGGCTGGGTTATAAATCAGGATGCAAATGTCACAACTTATCACAAAATCCAGACCCAAGCATCCCAGAAGCATGGGGGCATCTTTGAGTGGCTGTGCCATGGGACACCTATGAGAGCTGGAAATTGCAATGACTTGCTTCCAGAGAGATACCTGTACCTAACACCTTGTTACTAGTCTGTCTGTGTTGCAACCTCTGTCCACACACGACAGGTGTGGTGTCTGTAAAAACTTGGGAACACACTGGAGAGTATGAGCTTTACACAATCCTTTCTGATGATCATTACTTTCATAGTATATGGTTTGTAGAATACTTGCTCTTTCCTCTTCAAAAGTGCTGCCTTTCCAGTTTAGCTTAAAAATGGTGCGATGGCCAGGAAGCTAGAGGAATGAATGTTTGAACCATATTTCATGGAAAGGAAGGTCCTAATTGTAATGCAGAACAGAGTGGTCATACATTCCAATAACCTTGGTGATAAATCTGACTTCAGGAGTCTTAAAATATTGCAACTAAAATGCAAAACACTGAGCAGGAATAATGCTACTCTGCCAGATGAGACCTTCTCCAAAACTGTTACAGGGCTGGAGGGCAGCAAGGCACTCTTTAGGCTTGGTTTGGAAATCACACCTCTGCATTGGTCTGCTGTTGCCCCTTCCTTGGGTGCTGATTTTTTTTATCCAGCTCTGTGGCTGGGACTTGAGGGTGCAGTCCCCAATGCCTGTGGTGACAGGCTGCAGTACTAGCAATGGGAGAGTTTCTGGAAGTCATTGGTAGAAGTAGACAGTCCCACCTTCTTCTGCCAGCTCAACACATGGATCTGGGTTTTCCATCTCCTGGAGCCCGGCCTCCAAGACTGTTTCTTTAGCTTGCAACCCATTTTGTAACCCCGTCCTCCCAGCTGGAGAAATCACTCCAGGGCCTGAGCCCCTCGAGGATGCTGCCCAGACAGAGGGGCAGTGGGGATGCACAAGACACTTGACACGAGTGCAGGAATCCAGGATCAAAAGATGCACACCGTTATGAGAGAAGTGTCATGGGTTTGGCTGGGATAGAGTTAATTTTCTTCACTGTAGCTGGTATAGTGCTGTGTTTTTGATTTAGGATGAGAACAATGTTAACATCCCTGATAACACAGGGATGTTTTAGTTGTTGCTAGGTCGTGCTTACACTAGTCAAGGACTTTTCCAGCTTCCCATGCTCTGCCGGGTGCACAAGAAGCCGGGAGGGGAGAGGGCACATCCAAGACAGCTGACCCAAACTGGCCAAAGGGGTATTTCATATCATGTGACGTCATGCCCAGTATATTAACTGGGGGTGTCATCCGGGGGAAGCAGCGATCGCGGCTCGGGGACTGACAGCGTCGGTTGGCGGGTGGTGAGCGGTTGCAGCACTTGTTTGTTTTTTTTCTTTCCCCCTGGGTTTCGCCTCTCTCTCTCTCCCCCTTTCTCTTGTTATTTTCCTTTTCATTATATTATTATAGTTGTTATTACTATTACTATTTTATTTTAATTATTAAACTGTTCTTATCTCAACCCACGAGTTTTCTTACTTTTGCTCTTCTGATTCTCTCCTCCATCCCACTGGGCGGGGGGGAGTGAGCAAGCAGCTGTGTGGTGCTTAGTTGCTGACTGGGGCTAAACCACGACAAGAAGTTATTTTCCTTTCAGGCCGAGGGATATGGCAGCACTGAAAGCAAGGATCTGGCACCAACAAGCCTGCAAGGGTACTCCTTGCAACCCATCCATCCCCATTCCCTGGGCAAGTGAACACATGGCAAGTGAGCAAACTGAAACGGCCACAGGGAGAAGCTCTGCCTCCAGCTGGGCTTCCCCCACGCCCTCCCACCCAGCCATATGCCATCCTCAGTCCCTCGTTGTCTCAGTGTCATGCAGGGGCAGAGGAACCACCAGGGATCCTGGCAGAGAAGCAGGAGGTCTGTCGTCTTGGAGACTGACGGTGGGAGCCCTGCCTCCCCCTGGCTGTCTGGTAGCCAGCATGCTCCCGCTGCGATCCAGCAGGCAGCACACAAAGAGCTCCTAGAGGTGCCAGAGCCTGCAGCAAGTAACAGCGTAAGCCAGGTCATACAAGGAAGCAGCCGGGTCTCTGGATATAAGGGTGGCACAACCATCATTACTGGAGGAGCTCTGCCTCAGGGACATACTGCTCACTTAAAGTGGCTTCAGTTGGCACAAGTCATGGAAAACACAGGCACTGTGCATTTGGCCAGAGCACCCATGAGCTGATGGTGAGCTTGAGATAAGACTGTGCATCCTCTCTGCAATGTGGTTTGGGAAGCCTTCTCAAATAAAGGTTGCTGTGCTTGCCTGTGGGTCCATCACCCCCATTTGTAGAGCGGCCTGCGAACTTCTCCGGCCATGGAGAACCTCTCCCAGATCATCTCACTGGCTGCTGACTACTTGTTTGCTTAGCAGAGCCAAGACAACCCCTTTCCCAGCACCAGTGCTTGTGTGTTGGTTGTCTGTCTTGTGAAGGAAGGGATGGGCTCACTGTATCTTTCCGTGAATGTTAATTTAACCAGCCTGTGGTCTTTCTTCCACCACAGAATCTTGCACAGCTTCAGCACAGCCTCCTGCCACTGATCAAAGCTCTTCTCCATGGCACAGGAACTAAGATGTCCAGAGGTTCATTGCTGAAGGCAGCCGCTAGGGATAGCCCCAGCGGCACCTCTCGTACCCCAACACGGCGTGCGGCCTCTCTCACTGTGGCTGAGACAGAGCAGGCAGCAGTGCTGCTGTTTCCATCCATGGCACACGGTGGGGATGAACACAGTGCCATGCTCTTGAAGCAAGTTGCTTTTGCTGGTAGTGGTGCATTACCCTTCTGCAAGGTTTTTCCGGGGCAGCAGTTGGCAGAGTAGAGCTGCTGACAGGCATCAGGGCAAGCCTCCCACGCTGCAGGATGGCGTTCCAGCTGACACGGCCCCGGTACCGATCAGCATAAGCTGTACTGTGTGCTCTGTTAGTGGGACAGAAATATGATCATACGCCTGAGACCAGTCAGGCCTTTTACTGCCAAGTGTTCTGGCAGCAAGTGGCTGCGGAAGGGATGGGTGTGCAAGCATGGCCTTGGGCTGCTGTCTCCTTGAGGATGATGTAGGAGGGCATCTCTCTCGGGAGCTGCACCTCTTGGTGTGTCTGGGGACCCAAGGGCTGCAGGAAAGACATGGGGATTTTTGCTGCTGGCTGCAGAGAAGGATTTACTTCTCGGGGAGCACAACTGAGCGCCTCTTTGTAAGGAGCCGGCAGCTGAGAGCCAGCTCACTCCGAGGGCATTTGCAATGCTGTCCAAAGCCTTCCTGCTCTGCTCTTGTCACCCCCATTAGCTAATTGAAATGGAAGTAAGGAAAGAGACCAAACATCTCTGGGAAAGGGGCTGTAACACTTGCAACTGCTCTAAAGCATCTCCCTGGCCCCCTGCCCCAGGCAGCTACCCCAGGCAGCAATGTGTCCTCGGGCAGTGGAGGGATGGGGCATCCCGAGGCAGCCAGATCAGACTAACTGCAACTGAGTGACAGCAGAGTTAACAAACCAAGAGGCACTAAGGAGAGTGACTGAAGAAAGGGGAAAAAAGACAATGGAGGCACTTTGTGCCTCTAGTGATGGCTTCCATGCGGCAAATGAGGGAAAATTAGCACCAGACAGACAAATGGCAACTCATTTCAAAAGGCACTGAATGAGACAAAATTGCAATGAGAAGCTCAGGAGATTAACTAGGTAGCAATGAAACTTTATCTCCCAAGGAATCCAGTGCTCCTGCACACTCCCTTGCTCGCTGTCTGTACCCTCGGGGCTCTCCCTCCCTGCCCTTTAGTGATCCCCATCGCTCTTACATAAATACTAGAGCTGAGAAAACATTTATTCAGAACACGAAGGTGAATTTGCTTTGATGCTATCCTCCCTCCCACCTTTTAAAATTCGTATCTGCAACAAATAGTTTCCATCTGCAGCAAAGGTGAGCAGGAGTAGGAAGTCATCACTACTGCGGTGGCCAAACGCTGATGTTGTGCTCAGGCTCATGCAACAGTCTGAGAAACCAGGCTGGCCTGATCACAGTTAGGGTCGGGGAGGTTTTGCCTTGGGGCACAAGGACAGTGGCTGTGTAAGAGGGTTTTTACTTGTGTAACCAAAGGGAATAGTCCCTCCTCAGCCGGTTGGGCAATTTCACTTAATGAATTGCTGAACTCTGTCCCTGTCCATCTCTGAAACACTGGCAATGCCATTGCATTCTCCTGCTCTGTCTCTGTGACATGTGGTTGTCTTTTAGCCTTATGCCCTCTTGCCCTAAGAGACATAAGCTTGTCAAGAGTGGGAAGAAGCACGTCTCATGGGGAGCACTGCTCTGTGCATCCTTCTACACCTGGTGCCCACTCCAGGGCCACCTGTGATGGAGGAACAAGGCTTGACAGCCAGGCCTGCTTCTGTGTGTTCAGCCAGTCAAAGTAACACAGCAGTTTAGGGAGTGGGAAGCCTACAGCATGGGACTCTTGCTGTGGTAGCAGTTTCTCTCCAATGCTTACAAACAGGAGGGATTCAGACCAGAGATAAACTAGTACTTGCCTAAAGTCCTTATTGACACCTCTTGACCTAAGTGTGTCTGATTTGTTGCACTGGCTTTAGCCTCACTTCAAAAGGATGGCACCGGATTGGTGTGAGAGCTTACCTGGTGGCAAATCAGGTACGAGTGGTTTGGGGTTTTTTTCATATATGATCATTACAAATGCCTATGAATGACCCCAAGAGAGACAGCATGACCGCACTGCTTGTGCTTACCCAACAGCTCTGTCACCTGAAAAGATTACTGTGCAATTTTGGTTCTAGGCACAGATGTCTTCTTTAAGGGCCAGATACCCATGTGGTGAAAATCAGCATTGCTGTACTGACACCAACGAGTCTGCTGTGCTGGTCAGTGAGCTCCTCTCCAATGTCAGAGTTACTATATGTTTAAGCTATGAAACAGGAGGGGTTTAGCCATGTCATATAGTGATGGGACTCTGTGCTTGAC
Source organism: Morus bassanus (assembly GCA_031468815.1). Taxonomy (NCBI): domain Eukaryota; kingdom Metazoa; phylum Chordata; class Aves; order Suliformes; family Sulidae; genus Morus; species Morus bassanus. Next base: position 129,236,298 of record CM062568.1, on the reverse strand, counting down.
AGGTGCCACAGAGGAAAAGGACAGCTATAATGTGTGAGCATCTGTTCTGCAGCCCTGAGGTTATGCTGTCCCATAATCTTGCCCTACAAATTTAATTTGGTGGAGAGCCCGTTTAGCTGAGCAGCCCTTGAGAAGGGCTACCTGGGCTGTGATTGCTCTGTGCACACCGTGTGCCTGCAGCAGGACCCCCGACACTGGGCTCACTGGTCCCTCTGATGCTGGTTGAACATCCACATCCCTCCAGTGCCAGCAAATGACGATGGGCAAACCTGTCAGACGCATGGCACAGTGGGACCTGCCGAGCGGGGCTGAACACAGAGGCTGCATCTCACTCAGGGGCTGGAGCATGCTGGCAGGTAGGAGGCTGCTCTAATAATTTCCTTGTAATGAGCAAATTAGCTAAAATCAAAGCCAGTCTCCAGATGTGGCTACATTGGGAAGTGTTTGATGGTTGCTCCACTCCCTTGTTTTCTGCTCTTATTCTTTTGCTTCTCCATCATTCGAATCTCCTTTCCACCTTTATTGGTATTATGTTAACCTCCTTGCAGCGTTAGTGTTTGTCTCTTCCATTTCTGTTTCTAGCGCATGATTTTGTTGAGCAAGCACGAGCCATTTGGCCCACATTGATTATTTATGAAGGTGGGAACCTTTCATCTCAGCTGCTTAGTAACTTAACCGGGGTGTAGAAAGAGGCTGTCTAGAAGTAGCTGCACATCTTGCAAGGAGCTGGGAGAGAGAGAAGGCGGTTGAAGTGCTGCAATATCTGGTAGGAAGGGAGTAGAGAATCAAGCTGAACTCACTGTAAAGGGTGATTTATGTATTATGCCACTAGAAAGCAGGGGTAAAATGACACCCCTGGGATTCAAGAGCACCTTGCATTCACCTTGCAGAGGTGCTAAGAAAATATCAGTAAAGAGTGAGGTCCATTATTATAATTTCCAACAAGAAGAGATTAAATTTTTTCAGGAACAAGTGCAACGAGAACATTGCACCTCTGCTTGCAATGGGCTGGACGCTCACCCCTCACCGTGTGCAGGCAGATGCTGCGCAGTTGCCTGGGTGCCGGCTGTACAGTCTGACTTGGCGAGTGAGGGCAGAGCCAAAGAGAACAAAGGATTTCTAGTTCAAGGCAGGCTTAGTGGGAGAGGCGTTGCAACCCTCCGGTGAGACTGCATACCGTGATTTCTGCAAAACCAGGCAAGTCACACACTTGTAATGGGTCACTGGGACCTGCTCAGGTGGAAACAAAAAATGAGTTTCCCTCCCTAGCACCCGCCCTTTCCCAGCCCAGCCTTTTGTATTTTCTCTCTTTTCATTGCCTATCTGCTCACATTGCCCTCTACTAGTCCAGAACATGGGAAAAGAAACACAGCTGACCAAGTGTTCGCAAAGAGATTTGCAGAGGGACACCCATATGAAATAACGTACCGTTGAGAGGACATGTGCTCAGGGTCCAACACACAAATACAAGGCTGGAAGCCTGGAAAGGTGTTGTCCCTTTCCTATGCAAACAAGTATGAGGAAGGCAAATCCATTGCGTGTTGAAAACTGCTCTAGAGCAAAACAAATAGATCAACACTAAAGGACAGGAGCTGAACTGTTTTATGAATGGAGATGCTATTAGAGTGTACTGCAAACAGGATAATGGAATATCAGCTCAAATTTCACTTTGCACACTAAATCGGAATCCTACACAGAGTTTAATATAGTTCTCCTAAAAATTTCTTGTCGCTTCTGCTCTTTCCGTCATCCAGTGACAGCTGAACCTGTCAGATTCCAATCTGTCCCACAGCTTATGAAAAAAATGTTTTACGGAAAAAATATTTTATAGGAACATAAATTTAAATGCTGCTCCAGCATCAGTGCCTTTCAGACAGGAAATGTTACAGGAGCTGCCTTGGAGGTGACCAGCCAGAATACAGTAAGGTTCATGTGAGGAAAGGAGGGCAGTCTGCCCCCTTCCTTAGCTGCATGTCATCAGCGTGTGCCATGACATTCTCTGGTGGGACGAAAACAGGACAAGGACAGGGCGTACCTGGGAGGCATCTGCAGTCAGCCAAGGAATTACGTGCATGCACCATGGGTCTTGAGCCTGGTTTAGCAAAGGACAGACCCCATGGAACTCCGCCATCATTTAAAAGTATGGCTTTCTCCACCACAAGCAGGGCAGCGGGGATAGCTGCTGAGGGAGGCTGATGTCTCTCTGGTGGGGACGCAGTGCCTCTACCCGCAGCGTGAGCTATCAGAGCCAGCTGAGAGATGAGGAGGTACAACTCTTGGGGTCCCTCTCAACTGAGCCATACCCAAGTGCATGTACCACGCGGGTTCTGCTTTTTGACCAGCTGCTGAGCTGAGACTTTCCATGAGGCTTGCTGAACAAAAGGCAAATCTAATTTTCCCCTCCAGCAGTCTCAACAGCAGCAGAAAGCAGGGCTGATCTGTTTTGAGTAGCACAGGGATGCTTTGCTGTGGCTGCATGGCTCTCTGGCTGCCCCATCTCCAAACACTTCAGTGCTACCGGGGTGCTGCTGCCTGACTCCCCTCTTCCCCGGCACGGTGTAAGGGGTGCACATCCAGTCACTGATTCAGTAGTGCTTTGCCTTCCTTGTGCAAAGGCCTCCTAAAATCCTAATTCTCTTTCCCTGTCACACCAGCTACCATGTCACCACGTGGCAAAGGCTGACCAGTTCAGGTGGCCATTGCTGTACTGCCGGATGAATGACAGCGGCATTTAGACCTGGATATTAACAAAAGTGTTAAGGGGGACTGTGCTTGTTTGCAAGCGGAGGCGCGTGCCCACGTGCTGTGCCAAGGCTCTGTGCACAGCTCAGCTGGTGCAGAGCGGTTACTGATGAACAGCCAAGTGAGCTAAAACGGTGTCTCTAGTTTAAAATTTGATCTTATGAGCAAGGCTTAGCATACATGTGCAGACTTTTCTGTGACTACAGCAGGCTTATTCGGAGCTGCAAGGACGGGAAGCACTATTCGGGGAAAGACAGAGGTAGGCAGAGCACTGCGCGGGTACGTGCTCTCCCAAGGCGTTTCGCTTAGCAGAGTATTCACCTACTAAGACAGTCCCAAGAAGCCTTTTCCCTGCTGGGTGTTTTGCTTACAGAGGCATTCCCCAGAGATCATCCCTGGAGACGCTTTTACCCTTAGAAGACAGCTGTCTTCGTGGCATGTATTTTTAACAAGGCTTAAAGGTATGTTTTATTCCCATCCTCTTCCCTGCAGAATAAATACTTTGGAGCAGAGTAGTTATTGATCTGATCTGCACAAAATCCTGAGACACGAGCTCAGTTCTGTGCTCTGCCACAGCCTCTTCCTGCGCCCCTGGGCGAGCGGCAGAGCCCTGCTGCACAACCAGGAGGTAGGTATCGTAAAATGTCTTGAGGGTCTAAGCCTTCACAGCCCTGTGTTGTAATAATCACCCTTCGCATGGCGCTCCAGGGGTTGTGTGGATAACGTTGTTAGGGTACTGACAGCTCCTGGGTACAGCGTGATAGAAATACTGTGATGCTAAGGCTGGCAGACTTCTGAGGTCTGGAGGCATCACCAGCGATGTGAGACAGTCCTTTAATCTTGGCATTTCTAATGCCAAATTTGAATGGCTAGAGCTGGCCAGCCATTTGGGCACCCAGACGCCTCTGGAGCATCTTATTTACTTGTGATGGAAACCAACAGCCAAGTGCCTGTGTGAGCAATGGCCTGTTCATACAAAGGGTCTTGAATAGCTAATATATTGGGACGTGGAAGGTTTAGCAAAATGGTTTCTGGCCATTTTAGAATTTTCCTGTATGAACAGAGGGGAAGAGTCACACCTCCTGTGTGTAAACATGCCTGGGCGCAGAAGTGAACCTGTGTTTGTGAGCTTCGCCCTTGCTTCAGATCAAAATGTGGTTTGATGATATTTTTGTTTCAGGGCACATCTGACACCAGGATTTGTATTTTAAATGAAGGGAGACTTCTTGCCATGTGATGGCAAGCACAGTAGAGACAGAAAGGGGTTCCCTGGTTCTGGGATCTGTGGTCTCCAAGCTCCACAAGAAAATAATAAACTAGAGAAGTGTGACCTTAATGGCCTTAAATGGCTCCAGTCTGTGTAATATTGTGATAGGGTCATCACATGTGGTTTTGCTAGTGCAATGCCACAGGGAAGGAAATGAAGGCAGCTACAGTTGTGTGAAAAGTCCAAACCTTGTCAGGCTAACAGAGGCAGATGGTAACTACGGAGCGATGAGGGGGAGCCTGAATCTATCTTCCACCTGTGCTTAGTACCTCTGTGAAATCACCTGAGAAGTGATATGAGGGATTGTTTGCTGGGGGCTGATAGAAAGTGCACTGATAGAAGGTGAAGAAGGCAGGGCCATGATCTTTGCAGATGCCTGCAGCCTCAGTCCAGAAGATTCTTCAGAAAAGTTCTGATGAGCCATGAATGGTGCTCTTTCTTACAGGAGATGCACTTTGCTACCTCAGAGAGTGCTTTGTTTTCTTAACTCAGCAGTGTGTTTTCTGACTGCCTCAGCTAAAGCAAGCAGTTCTTCGGTTCTTTTGCAAGTGCCTATCTGCTGAGCACCTATGTGTGTCAGGGTGCAACCCACGGAAAGCAAAACTTCATAGTTTCACGCTTCTTGGTACTCAGATTCTTGATTTGTGCCTTTTCTACAGAGAGGGTTAATTGCCAGACTATGGACCTGGCATGTTTAAACCTCTGATCTGGCTTGTTTAAAACCGGGATCGTCCATGTCTCTATCCTGCATGGAGGGAGTGCTGCAAAAAGGTATAGATAGCCAAGTCTCACCCTCAGATGCTCTCTGTGTCTGCTTCTGCACTGCCGCTGCTTTACAAACTTCTTTCTCCCTGCCTGGAAATAAATAAATAAATAACCAGACAACACAACAACTCAGATGTAAGGGCTCGAGCTCTTGATCACGAGCAGTGTTTGGCAGCAGAGGGAAAACATGCAGACTCATTCATAGAGATGCTGTGTGGAGCCTGTGGGCGTATGATGAATGCTTAGTAATTAAGCTGATTCTGGGCACATTGGTTATCATTTCAGGGAGACGTGGAACATCCTGCAAATACTTACATAAACATCTGATTCCTGGGGCACACGCACAAGTGTGGCTGTGGCGGGGGGTGTGTGTGTATGGGAGGGAATGGCAAGCAGCCTGACAAATGTTTTGCGAGTAAGAATAAATAGTTGCTGTTGCATCTGTGACTTTGTTCTGGTTTTGAATCCAACAGCGAGGAAACACAGGAGTTTGTACATTTATAATCCCGCTTTCTGTTCCTGTCAGCCAGAGTGAACAACCCATTAGCATGAAGATTTTGCTCTTTTGGTTCATCCAAGTACTAATGCAGAGAGAAGCCAAGTGGACTTGGGAGCCCCTTGCTGAGCACCTCTTGTACTTTTTGCTGCGATAAGCACTGGTACGGGAACAATCTATTTTCTTAGGGCACTATCCAGGTCCTACTGTAGTCCGTGGAGTCCTTGATAAAAACTTACCTAGGACTTTAAGCTGCAAGCTTTAGGAGTGTGGCTGCTGCAAAAGACGTTTGAATTTGGAGCAGAGCGTTGCACCTCTCCCCACCCCCAAAATCTCAGAGATATTTGGTTCTGGGACTTTCATGGGGACATATCAGTTCGTTAGCGTATCAGAGCCCTGGTTTAGTACCTAACAAGTTTGGAAAATGTCAAACTGGAGAGACAGAAAACAAGAAAATGGAAATGAGTATACTTGAGAAGGATCTATTTCATATCATGGTGGGATGCGCCACAATTCCAGTTGCTCTTGTTTTGTGCAAAGTGGGGTGGTCCAGATGATGCTCTGAGATCCCACCTGGCCCTGATCTTATGGGACATTTCATACAGCAGAGTGCAATGGCACTATTTATTACACCCTTTCTTCACACTTGCCAGCAGGCTCCTTGCTGTGTCAGGTACTGCAGACAGGGCATCCGAAATCCAACACGCTTCTGCACAGTCTCATCGAAGCTCTGGACTTCCCCTGTATCCTAGCACAGCATTAGTGCTGAGGCAAGGAGGAAACTAATTGCCTCCAGGCGTTTGTTGTCAGGCTCTGCAATTCTTACAGAGCTCCTGGCCTTGCAGATTATGAAAAGGGGCAGGGAGACAGATGTGGGATGTATGCATGTGACGGGGGGAGGGGGTGGGGGGGCAGCAACTCCAGATAGTGCTCTCTGCTTAATTGGTTTCCTTCCTTTCCCACTGTACTAATCACCTCCCTGTGCATGCTGCCCAGGGCTTATTTTGAGTCATTTTGCAGGCCTGGCAAGAGGGCCGGGGAACAGCCCAGGAGTGGATCACTTCCCAGCAGCCTCTGGTCAGAGCCACAGCTCCCTTTATCTGTCTCCTTGGCTCCACAGCAGTGTACTTTCCACCCAGTCCCTCTTTGATGCTCTCTAATGGAGGAGGAGGTGAGCATGAAATGGACTGCTAAAACCTATGAATATTTCAGAGGAAAAAGTCAAGGGACTCCATTAAATCCTCTTCAGTCTCTGCAAATGGAGCTGGGGGGGCGGGTGCGCTGGGTAATGAGAAACTCCAGCGGCATTCAGGCAATGTGAGGAATGCACCTAGCAACTTCCAGGCCGGTGTTGACCGCATGATGCTTTCCAAAGCCTCCCTTTTGCACCATCCCCATAGAGCCACCCAGCACTGCTGCCATACTCCCCGTCCCCAGACAAGCCCAAACAACTCTGCCATCAGCCGTGTGTCTTCTGTTGCTGCAGCCTGCCCCCACACACCTACCCAATATTCACCACCCAGCTTACTCCAGTTGTCCTCAGAGGTACCTCTTCCCACTATCACACTCGTCGCATTGCAGACTCCCCTGAGCTGCCCAGCAGCCCTTTGGTTGGCTTTTAACCCAACATCCTCCTGTAGCAGCCCATCACCTACCGGCACACCGTTTACCAGCATCCCTCCCAGCTAACCTGCCATCTTCCCCCAGCCCCTTACCAAGCCCCCGTCCTCATCACAGCCTCCTCGAGATGGCTTTTACCTCCCTGTCAGCAAACAGCTAGAGCGGCGGCAGCTTTCAGAGCAACAGCCAGACAGAGCCTGACAGCCCCATATGTTTCAGTAGAGACAGTTCCTCCTTCTAATGGGCCCAGAGGAGTGCAGCTTTCAAAGGATTCAGCGTGGAAGTGACAGGCTGGAAAGCCTTATTAATGGGCTCTCCACCGGCAAGGGGCTGGGAGGCAGAGAGTGCCAACAGCCCAGCAGTGTGGCTGTCCCGCCGCGGCGAGGCAGAGCCAGCCCTCCCCAGCCGCCAGCCTCCCACTGCAGCCTGCGCTCCACGGCAGCAAGCAAGCCTTCCTCACCCTCCCCTCAGACATGAGATGGGGTGGCAATGCCCCCGGGGTCTTCAGCTTTTTCCTAGGGACCAGTCAGTGTGTGAGGTCTTTTAAGACTATGCACCCTGTATTGCACCCTGCTCTTCCAGCCCTGACTCCCAAACATGCCCTGTGGGGTGTCTGGCACCAGGCTTGGCTGTCATGAGTGGAGAGGAGCCTGGGGGCGGCAACCCATGGCTGTAGGGCTCCTCTCTTGGCTACTGAGAAGCACTGGGATCAACAAGCCAAAGTGTCAGTGCTCAGAAACTGCTCACCCCTTTGCTGGGTCGCATTCAACTGGGAATTGTCTTTTGATCTTTAAGTGTCTTCTAGAGAAGGTGACTTGTCATCACTCACAGGGCTTCTCCTCATGGATTTCTTCTCCATGGATTCCAGGAACATTGGTCCTCCACATCCAAAGCCACCAGTGTCTCCCATGTTAGACACCAGCACCCCTTAGGCCACCATTAAATCTGGCAGTTTCTTAGCTTTTGCTGTGTTGTTCCTAAATCACTCAGGTCTGCCTCAAAATGAAAGAGATCCAAGAAGGAAAGCCTTAGGCTCTGGGCAAACACAAGTAAGAAGACTCTGCCCCACAGCATCCATAGTTAAATTGTCCCTGCACTTAAACATGAGTTGCTGCACAGACAGGAGTTGAATGAGGCTCATTGAAACTTAAACCACAGACTGGCTGACTGTGTGTAGATAAATGGCCAAGGATGGGCACACCTGGTGTAGAGGGGGAAAATTGAACCTTCTCCATCAGACCTCTCCTCTAATGAGAGAAAGTGTTTTTCCCTCTCTGGGTCAGGGTCCTGAGGATGGCCACAAAACCCTTCAGAAGATGACTGTCTCAAGACAAAAAAAGCATAATCGTGGACTCAGTAGAGAGAGACCTCACCAGCAGTTTTCAGTTCACCCCAATTAACCCTTCCTTGTTATCCAGCCAGCGATGACATGTACCACCCTTCCTCTCTCCCACCACAGATAATAAGTCTTATCTCTCTCTTGGCTTAGCATCCACCCATTGCTCCCAAAGTGCTAATTACATTTTACTCCTAACTTGCTTAATCAACTACCATAATTAAATTAAGCACAAAGCAGTGCCTTTCCACCTGTACCCAGCTTATAGTTTGGGTTGTAGGCTGACATATTTATAGAGACTGAAATACCCCAAGCCTGTTTCTGCAGCTATGGCAGTCTGCCTCGTACAAGCTACCACCTCTCTGCAAACCCTGCCTCTCAGCTACAGAGTCAGTGGTGCTCCTCTGAGAGAAATGGGCTTTTACTTCCTTGCCTCTCTTATTATTAATGTTCACTGTTCAATGCCAAGCTAAATGAAAATTATTTCCTCTTTAATAAACAGAATTGGCCCTACATGGAGAAAAATAATTTCATTTTTAATAAACAAAAGTGATCTTAGGTACAGAAGTGCGTAATTTCCTTTGTCTGGCTTTTTCTGCTCATCTTCAGAGGGCAGCAGCCCCTGTCAGTCTGGATGCCAGCTCCGCATACAATGGTAAAACAGGGCAAAGTGTAGCATATTAGGAGACCACCGTAAATGTCTATTACAGGGTGCTTCACGCTGCCTGCTGGGTAAAGGATAGCAGACTTGCAATTCGAGTGATGGTATGAGAAACACTGGTCTTTCGCCAGTGACCTCAGTAGAGCAATGAAGGTGGCATGTCTGCCGTTGTCAAAAACTTAGGAAAACCTGAAGCTCCTGTTGCGGTTTCCCCAAGGAGAGGAGGTCTCCCCCAGCCCAGTGTGGGCTAAGCCGGGGGACCACCACGGGAATTGGAAACACATCACTCACTCCTATCTCCCAAAAGCTAGGGAAAGCCTGTTGGTGCAGTCCATGAATGTAAGCAGCAATCTGAAGGGAGTTCACCTGGGCAGAGAGGCAAGGTGGGGCCAACACCCAAGGTGAGTCACGGGTCACTTTGTACAATTCAGGCAGAAAGTTTGTTTCCAGCTCGCAGTGGCAAGAGTGTGACGCTGGAAATAATGCACAACGAGCTTTGCGCGCCTGGTTAGAAAGTCTATGGCGGAGATCCACATTAGGCTGAGTGTTTCAGCTGACACACGTGCCATGGGACAACTGTTCAGCCTCCTGCTCCTCCCCCTGCCTCTGCTGAGTAGAAGATAAAAGAGTGCAAGGCAGCCTTGCTACCCCAAGACATCCATTTACTTGGAGGGAGGTCCTTGGCTGCCCCTTTACAGGTGTTTTGCCCCACTGAAGCAAAGCCAATGTGCCAGTGTTGAGCCCTGCAATCTAGCGATGTGGCTAATTGAAACCACTTGATTTTAAACGCTAAATATTTGTTTGCACACAAGCTGGAGTTCACGCCTTTTTTGGAGAAGCCACAGGGCAACTGATGATTGCATGCAAGAATACAGACATCTAATTGTGTCATTTTCATTTGTAAATTGGCACTTTGTCCAGAACCCATGTGAGGTGCCGAGGTCTGCTATGTTTCCCAGGCAGCTCCTTGGAGCCTCATCAGGAATTTTCCTGGGCCCTTGCTAAGCCAGCTGCTGTATTTCAGAGATGAGTTGCAAGTGATTTCTAAATAGTGGTTGCAAAGCTTCCTGGGATGAATAGATGTGATAAAAATGCTTGATTTCAGCTCTGCTCTTGAGCTGCTGACAGATACAGCACAGCATTAAGTCAGCAGCCTAGTACAGCTTGGGCAGCAATTGCTGCTCTGTTCATATTTCATTGCGCTTGGCACAAAGTTGATACTGACGGAAAGAACTTGGTGGGAATTCTTAGGTGCTGAAATGTATATTCCTATCTCAAAAACTTCTGGAGCTCCCCAGTGAACTACTGAAGCTTTAAATCCAATGAAGAACTTGAAACCTTTAAGTACAGTTGCACAAGGTTGCTTAATTGTCTAAAAAATTTATTCCATTTTGTACTCACTTTTCCTTAAACCTGCTGAGTGCTTTACTGCATGGTGACCCACAGTACCTTTTCTACACCCAAGCAGATTCCCTTACTTGGAACATCCCAGGCCCAGCATTTTGCTGTGGACATTTTGCAGATACGTGGTACCAAAGCAGAGCTTTCCTTGGTTTGGCCCATTTTCAGGCAGTGTCTAGACAGCCACACGCTAGCCCTTCCTGGGTCGAGAGCATCTGCGGCGATGCCTGTTTCTGATTATATAAATACCTAGTACTTCTGCATGGGGAGACCACATCTTGCATCAGGCCTGTATCTTCTACCTCAATAGATATTTAACAACAGTAAAAACATACCAGGCCTTTTACTTTACCCTTTCATTTTAACATAGCTTTTTGCCAGACAGAGTATGTAGAAAGTATTTATTTCTGCAGTAATAGGTCTTAAAAGTAGAAAGTATTTCTTTCCACAGTAATAGGACTTGATTAATAAGGTCAAGGGAGAATGGAATGAGATGTTTCATAAAAGCACTGAAATCCTACACAAGGGAGAACTTTCTATTCCAGAAGCAAATAATTGCACACAACTACACATATCTATAAGTGAGAGACTTTATTTGAACCAATTTTTCAAATACAGACATCTGTATTATTCTCACTTCTCGGGAATGTTTTCTGCTCATTTTTTGAAGCTTGCAACCTTAGGACAATATTCAGGACATATGTGTACATTAGATCTCTGCAGATGGACACATTCATAATGCACAAGTACAATGAGTGAGAGACTCTTTCCAGATCCTCACACAAGAGCATCGGAAATGGGCCGCTCTAATCGTCAAGTTCTGCTCTTATTAGCTTCCAGACATGTCACAGTTCTTGATACTCTCTAGGCTGTAGCCGCCTTCTTCAGGCCCCGATTTACTACTGTGTTACTTCAGCTGTATGCCAGTGTAACTCCTCAAAATAGGGCTTAGGTGATGCACAGGGATGTGTTTCGTTCATTGGGAACAGGCATGAGCAGAAAAACCAAGCTATTGGATGAACGGTTCACCTAGGATTTTCTTTTGTGAGAGTAGTATAGGTCTCAGGCTGGGATCTTTTTTGAAAGTGACCAGTGGTTCTGTCTGTGTAATACATGAATCTTGATGTTCAGAGTATACAGGGAACCTGTACTGGGACCTGTGGACTGGGCCCCAGTGAGGTGTCTTTCAAGTTGGGCACTCCCGATGTGAGCCACTGAGGTCACTAGCCTGTTCTGCAAATCTCGACCTTCACCTCTTCTTCCAAGTATTGCTCAACAGAGGAATGTAGTAATAAAGCATTGTAGGTAAGAATGCAGGCTCGCACATGACCTGAGATCAACACCCTGAAAAATGGATAGAGGGTAGCACTTTCAGGACCACCTAAATGACTCATGATCTTCAGTTCCATTTTGGAAAATGACTGGAAAATTTTAGGCCTGAGACCCCAAATTCACTGCAGAGAAGAGTTTAGACATCCTTCAGCATCTGGGCCTTAGGAACATTACATCTCTTTGAAAGCCAGTGAAATGTGTGCTCTCAAGTGCCCACGCCACTTAGGTTATTCTGAAAATGGTACCCTATATACATATGGGTAGATAAGGGGCAGACTTTCACAGGCACAAGTGGCAGTTAGACATGTAACTCCCATTGATTTTTTTTTCCCCCTCGGGGACCTGGAAAATTCCCCCCCGAGGAGTTGAATCCTCCTCTCGCTTTATTTTCACACCAGATTAACACCACTGGTTCCAGTGGAGCGACTCCTGAGTTACCCCAGTGTGAGCGAGAGGAGAACCAGTCCTGAGGTGCTCTAAATATCCAGTGAAAGTGCTAATGTGGCAATGCAGAAAAGCAGGGAATCTGAGCACAGGCCTGGAAGAGGACCCCCACCACTACCACCCCGCGTCACTGAGCTGCAGGTGACCACTGAACAGACTTCTTAGCCAAGAGGGACCACAAAAGCATTCATTCAGACCCTTCCCTCCACCTCTGCAAACCACAGCCGCTCTGTTTCTTTCCTAAGACACCTATGACAAACACCAGACCTTCAGTACAAAAAGCCTCACATGCTAGTTTGCCATTCGGAGACCGCGGAAAAAAACAAATAACTGCTGTGGGGAGTTTGGTATGAACTCCCTCTTCCTTTTTTTCTACTTTCCTTTCTTTCTAAACCCCTCTTCTCCAGTCATGGCCATTTCTTTCATTTAGAGTAACACGTTCCCCAAGCAATGGTGTTTACGTTGTCACCATAGATGAGTTCCGTCTAGCTGAGGCCTCTCACGGGGCTGCATTAGGGTTTGGGGTTGGAAAACACTGGGTCTGAGGGGATCTCAGCAGGATGCCCTTCCCCTCCCTTTGGAATGTGGCTCATGGTGGAGCTTCTTGGCTGATGCAACTATTGCAAGGGTTGGGGGTTTTTATATGCTATCAATGCAGGCAGTCTGTGGATGCCACAAGTGTTGCAAAGCAGACCAAATTCATGTGAATGATCTACTGCATTGATAGGGGGTGTTAAGTTGGGATTTTTTTATACTTTTCCAGGGCTTAGTCTAGATGAGGTGAAAAGTCAAGAGCTGGCCTACAGCTGGTACGAGCATTCAGTATAGATGTGGACCACTAGCATATCTTACTACAGAGGCGTGGAAAAGCCCCTCTTGGACTCTGAATTTCCTCAGCACTGTACATGAGGTCAAGCACCATATTCCCAGTGCGAGTCATTCTGACATGCCCTTCCCTCTCCATACATAAAGTAACAACCACAGACACCTCCAGGCAAAGCTATATACTCTTCAGGGAGAGAGGATTAGACATATACTCCCTGGGGAATTCGTGGTGGTTGTTGCATCAGGAGTAGTAGAAGAGCTCCAACTACTCTGCTGGATAGGCTTTGCTCTACTCGTTACTTCTGGGACCTCCTGCCTCTTGTGCTGCTCTCAGCTTGCTTCATATCCTGCTAGAAAAATCGTTCCTCAGATACTCCTGTTATCCTTCCAGTTTCTGTCCCATGCTACATCCTTTATACTGTTTCCTTTTAGCCTTTTAAAATCTGTCTGAAGAGGCAACTCAAGGAAATCCAAATGCTTTTCTCTGCTCTCTTCCTGTACCCTGAAGACAGCCCAGCTTCCTATACAAATCTTGTGTATTACACATTAAACCACTGCCTGCTCAAGGCAGGGTTTGTCTGTGTGCTCTCTCTCACGCTCTCTTTGCCCTGACTCTCTGGCAGGATCAGGACACGGTACAATAAGAAAGATAGGGGGTGCTTGGTTACAGCTAGTAATTTTAAACTAGAACCAAGGGAGAGGAATTAGTATTTAAATTATTTAGGTTTGCAGTTGGTAACCACATACCCCATTCTCTTTGTGAGGGAAAAAACGAAAACACAAAACCCAACCCTTTGTTCTCTACGCAACATGGCAAAGTAAGTTCTTACGAACGGTGACAAAACACACGCGATGCCCCAACCATCAGCCAAGGGGAGGCAACATGCAAAATACAAAGATAAAACATCCCGAGGGAGAGAAAAATGTTTCTGTTTTTTGAGGAGGGAGGAAGGCCTATGTCCAGGAAGACATGAGAGGCAGTTTTCTTTTCCTTATAAAGTTAAAAATAGTAATAGTAAACTAGAGGCAAGATGAAAAGTTTGGGGTCTGAAGTCAGAAGAGCAGGGAGACCAGGCGGTCTTTGCAGAAACAGGCAAGACAGTCCTTAAGAAAACTCTTGTAAATGGTCATGACAGGAGATGAGGCTAAACAAAAACCATGCTCTCTCCTTCCTGCCTCCTCCCAGACACCTCTCCCACAAATCCTGAGAGCTGAACCTCAGTTCTCTGGTCTCGGTGCTAAAGACATGGGGCGTCTGCAACATCTGAGCTGGGCTGGGCACCTCGTGTGGTACGAACAGCAAACATACTCTACGCCTCTCCTCCCTATGCCTTGGCCCCCCGTGTCCATCAGAGCACTCTCCCTCCCCAAACACTATCCACCTCCCTGCCACTTCCACAGCAGAAATGGGCAGGGTGGTGAGACCTGACATACGGTCCAAGCAATGCCTGATGTCCGCGCTACATCTGCTGAATTGAGGTCAGGCTGGAAGGTGTCTCAGGGTTTACCACCCATCATGACATGGGAATATTAGCATATATATCGTTTATGAAGTATGACACAATACCTATCTGTCAGTCAGCCCATCTTTCTACCTATTTAGTCTGTCTAATCTACTTTAGCTAGCTACGTTTCACTATCTCTATCAATCATCTATTGCTCCATATTATCTAATTTCTTACTGTCTCTCTCTCATCTTTTTCACTCTAATCTTTCTTACTCTAGCTATACTCCCCTTTGTCTCCCTATCATCCATCTATCCACTCGAAAATCTTTCCCCCCCTCACCTCTCTAATCCCTGTTTTTAAAAATCTCTGTCCAATCTCTCTCCCACTCTCTCTTTCCCTCTCTTTAAAAAAAATCCTCCCACTCTCTCTCTCTCTCTCTCTTTTTTATTTCTACACAACGCCAGGAAGTGCATGGAAATGAATCCTGAAACGTTTTGATGGCACATCCAGTGAGCGGTCTACGTTCAAACCGATCATCTCTGAGGAGACACCATTCATCTTTTCTCCCTATTTCCAACAAAGAGATGGAGGTGAACAAAGGAGTAGGGCAGGGAGGGCCAGCCAGCCCTCTGAAGGCTGTGGTGCTGCCACTCCAAGTATCAGCCACTGAGGGACATTGGGGCTGTCAGCAGACCCATCTTTTTGGTGTTACTGCTGCGAAGCCAATTTAACTGTGGCCTGTGGCATTGTACGGCAATCCTGCAGGGTACACTGGCTGTCGTTGCCAATGTGGACAGGAAACCATCAGAAGCTGGTGGGAAAGCACATGATAATAATCATGGCAGTGAAAGAGCAATAACTGGGCTTTCAAAGCCCAGTTATTACTTAATACATTTTAACTGTTCACTCTCGCAGCTCATAAACAGAGCAGCAGACCCCAATGGCCATTCAGCCTCAGGGCTGGCCGTTTGTCAGTCCTCCACCAGGACAGGCTGGGTCTAGTGGGTGCGCAGTTGGTGCGCACCAGGGAAAATCCCACACTCTGTGGAAAGCAGTAGTGGAGACTGACGAGGTGGTGCTCTGCGCCAAGCCTGCGCCACGCTTTTAGCTAGCTGCACGGGAAGGACATAAACGACAGCTAAAAGCCTTGGCCCTTGCTAGAGCTGGGTGAACCAACCCAGGTTTTGCCAGGGAGCAGGAATTAGATATTTCTCGAAGTGCGCTTGACTGGCTTTTGCGCTACCAGAGCTTGTCCTGCCCACGTGCTTATTTACTGAATGCATTAGCCCAATTTATTTTGCCAAACAGAACATTTTTGGAGGGTCACACACGCTCAACAACTTCTCCAACCCCAGCCCAGTGGGGCAGGCATCACCCTGCTGCCTTGGGGAGCTCAGGCACCAGGACCCTGTCCCCCCGTGGCCCTCAGTGTGGCCCTCGGCAGGGGTCAGACCTTCAGCATGGACCAAAGCTGGTCCCTCTGCTGGGACCCACGTGGCTGCCCAGGCTCATCCCTCCAAGGTCACCATGCTTCTCCAAATCAGGGCCTAGAAATCTCCTAGAGGGCCACTTATTTCGTTCTTTCCTAAAACTGACTTTGCTACTTTCATTATTTACTTTAGTCGGTGCTAATGCCTCACTCAAAGTCCAAACCTGCTTCCCTTAAAAATCCCCTCAGCAGTGCCAGGAAATGTGGTCGGTCACTGACCAGTGGCCAAGGAGCACAGTGGGGCCACGCAACAAGTGGCCCACCAAAGACCGCAGGCCAGCAGGATGTACGGCAGCATAGAAATGCGACACGGTGGTATTAATGATCATTATTCTCATTTATTATAATTATTGTTCGGTTTGAAAAAGGAGCCTGGAGCCAAGCATTACGCTAATTGGCACTTTTTTTTTTTTTTTGTTGTTTTAGTTCTGAAAACAAACTGGGGTTTAGTATGATTTTTTTGTTCATTTGTTTGTTGGGTTTGGTGGTTTTTTTTTTCTTTCGTTCATTCCATCACATTGAAAAAGGAAGAAAAGGATTTTTTTTTCCCCTCTTTTGTTTTAACTCACTCGGTAAGTCTGGACTCCTCGGATGAACGTAACATTGCACACACACACACTTGGAGAAGAGAGGCGGGGGGGAGAGAGAGAGAGAGCGCGCTCGCGGTGGGCAGACAGACACACGCACGCGCCAGGTCAAAGAACTCTGATACAGTGCAAGAATTTTCCCAAAATGATTGGATCATCATTACCAAAAAACTCGCCATAACAACACCAAGAAACAAAGAAATGTTTAAGCCACACTGTTTGACTGGGATTTTTCCTGCTTTTTTTTTTTTTTTTTCTTTAAATGTTTGCCACACAGAGAGAAAAAGGGTTTAAGTGGGAATGGGAGAGGGACGGACAGGCTCACAGATGTGAGCAGGAAGGGGGGAGATCGAGATTGGGGTGGGAAGGAAGGATAGAGGATAGGGGGAGGGAGGGAGGGGCAATGGGGAGTCATTTCTTAATGTTCAGGCATTTTCTTGGTCCGCCTTGCTCTCTTCTTCTTTCACCTCTTCCTGCTGGGCACTTTCAGTAGGTTTGGTTTCTTCTACAGCATCTAGTGGGGAAAGAGATGGTCCAGGGTTAGTCAGCCATGATCTAGAGCATCCTACATGTGCACACAGCCATCGCGTGATGGACTGCATGGCTTCAGGCTTCTCTTTCCCCAAAGTGACCCAGGTCTCAAAGTCCCTGGCACTTGTGTGGCATGGAAAGAACGTGCTGGGGTTCAGCCCAGCAGACAAGTGTGTAACTCTCATGAAAAACCTCCAGCTCCTCCTGAAAGCACATGCAACTGGAAGGAGCTGCCTAGCCTGCTGCTGATGTGGCAGGCAACAGTCATTCATTTAATCAGGTGCACTAATTAGGCTGTTGACTTACCATCTAGATCACACACCTCTACTACCATTTTACTGAACCCAATGACTGGGCCAACCACTGTTGAATTGTTGCCCCCTTAATTAGTCCTACAGATCCTTACAGCTGCGTCTTAAAGAGGTCATGAAGAGAAAACTCTACATGCACTTGAAGCTTGCAAGAGCAGAGGGAAAAATTTTATAACCTGTAATTCAGACTCCTCTTACACTGAATAGAGATCTAGAGAAATATCTCTAAGCTTTCAAGAATGGAAGCCTTCAACTGGGAGGTTATCATATCTCTCCAGTTTTCTCAGCTCTCCTTTTGAAGGCAGAGCTGCCCCAGGGGGAAGCAATGAGTCTAACTGGAGGCTGGGTCTGCCTGTCAATCAGACACCTTGCTCTGGCACACCATTCACATGAGAAGTTAAAATAAACGCTAGGAGCAATCCCATAACAATGAACTAGACAGGTGATTAGCACCGAGGGGAAGGCAGAGGCAGCTGGAAGGGACAAGGTAAACGAAAGAAGCGCCCCTCAATCTGGGGTGATCTTGCTGCTGGGTTCATCCAGCCTGAGACACCATGCCCCTCTCATTGCAGCGGGAGGAACTGAAGTTCCTGCTGAGCAGCTCGCAATTATGTTTAGAACAGGGTACGCTAACATGTTTCTGGGCCTCTCTCAGAAGCCCTGCTAAGGTCTATGCACCATGTGGATTGCTTTTTACAGGTAAAGGTGATGGTTCACCCAGGGCTGCAGGG
The DNA here is from genome assembly GCA_031468815.1 of Morus bassanus. NCBI lineage: Eukaryota > Metazoa > Chordata > Aves > Suliformes > Sulidae > Morus > Morus bassanus. The sequence continues at coordinate 129,218,312 of CM062568.1, read as the reverse complement.
CTGTAAGGTAGAATAATGCACAAGGGTCTTAGTGCACTGTAGAGGCTGGTCTTCTCCATCTTCATCTCTCCCCATTCCTCACTGACACCCCCCCCGACACACACACATATAAACACAGACCATGGAGTGGCCAAGCAAGCAGCATCACTCAAGATGTGGGATAAAGAACAGGGCAAAGAAACAAGTGCTGAAGGGCTGGGTGATGTGGGACAGACCACAAGATTGGTATGTCATATACCTCAATGCTGGCAATTGACATATCTCCATAGCATCACTGTATCTCCGGTGGTCATTCATAGAGGACTGTGGGGTCCCTTTGAACCGGACAGTTCCTGGCTTCTCTGATGGGCTATCAGATTACATTGCACCAGCAAATAAAATAGGCCAGCGACTGCTCACTGGCCCTGAGGCCAGCTGGCACCACACAGCTCATGTCCATATGGATAAACAGTCTTACTCTCCAGAACAGGGTGGCTGCATCTGGGAGCTGTCTGGGACAAAGCTAGTTGGCGTATTCAAAAATCATACCATGGCTCATGCTGTCAGCTTAATCATACGGATGTTCACACGGCAATGTTTAGTTTGTGAGGATTAGCATCCTCACACCCAGGTTTAGCATTAGTAAGAATGCTAATTGGGATGTGAACCTTTCCTTACCGACACCATTTATGCATTTTGGCCTGGTCCGCTCGATGCCATCAGATGGCAGACTTGTATTTGCTTCCAACACTGGCAGTAGGTGCTACATTCTTGCTTCCCTCTCCCCCTCAGCTCTTTAGCCTCTCTTTTGAATTCCTTCCTATCCACCATTTCCATATGGATCACCTTTAAGTTGTGTGCAACTTCCCATCCTGAATCATTTTCATTAAAGGCTCTGCTTCTGGACCTTCAAATACTTTTTGTCTTAGTAAACTCTGACTGTTGATTTTCCAAAAGGAAAAAGTCTGTGGGAACAACTCCATCACCCAGTACCATGGCCTGAGCCCCTGCACCTGCAAACCCCCTGTCAGCAAAAACATCTGTGGACTTGCTTTCCCTTGATACTGAACAGCTAAATAGAGTGCTACTCAAGGACTCCTTCTATATATGGTACAGCCACAGCCACAAACCAAAGACAAAATAGGCTACTGATTAAAACAGGATGCAAGTATCATTGGAAGGCAAAGCAGGCCAACTTGCCTTAGTTTTGTTAATTTTCCTGAATGATTTGATCACACATCACTGGGGAGAGAGGGCAGTCCTTTTAATCCTGCTCTTCTCCAAAGCATTCATAGCAGGATACACGCTGAATTATGGAGCTGAGAGTAGAATCCCCATGCATGACCATCTACCCCTAAATCTGAGCCAAAAGACTATCGTTAGCCAGGAGCAAAGCATCCTTCGCTATAAGGCTCTGATAAATCCTAGTAAGGAAGAATTTCTGTTTTTTCTGCACGTAAATGCAAGGTGAATGAAAGACCAACAAAAGATTGGCAATGAAGCTTCAAGAACACAAGCCCTGACGCTATATTTCATTACGTTTAAAACTTTCTGTGTCTTCCTACTGAAAATATGCACAGATTTTAGCCGGCAGTCCCCGCAGCCTCCTCAGGACAGCACAACAGAAGGGCCCATAATGCAGCAAGCACAGGGATAGACACTAGGAGGTCCTGCATACCTGCTGTGACACTGAGTGCCTTGGCCAAGACATACAAACTGCGAAGTTGCACAAATGCCCCTGTTACATCAGCAGCTGAAAGTGGGGTCCAGCTCCTACAGGTTGAAACAAAGTTTTCTGCCATGTTTTGTTCCATGCTGGCTCACCACAGTGACAAATCTGATTTCCAGAGAGTGCCCGTGGCACCCAGAGATCCCTGGCTGGCAGAGGAATTGTGCGGGAGTGCCTCGCTGCCCCTGTTGCCTTTCTCTGGAGAGCAGTTAGTGTAGGCAGATGACTCTTTGCTGAAGCAGCCCAGAAACTGCACTGATTTCTGCCATGGCGGAAGTAACCTGGACTGACTCTGAGGTCATGGAGCAGCAGAAAGGAGTTAAAGTCACTTCATCACATATTCAAGTCAACAGAGAGGAATCATACAAACCAAATGCTGGACACATGGTAAACTAGAGCAAATTTTCATGACTGTGGATGTCCCAAGTGTAAACAAGAGCTCTACCTTTCTGAATGGGAATTATCACAGAAAATTCAGCCAGCCACTCTCCCTCTTTTTTCTTGCATGGTGTTGAAGCAATAAGGGGAAATACCCCATGCACTGCTACACCCTGCTAAGCTATGTCTTATTTCCTAGCAGCTTTAGCATCATTTCGTTGAACTTTGGGATGAGGGAAAAGAAGCAACCTGGTGTTATTATACAATAATGAACTTTAGCAAGAAGTAGTATCACAAAGGATAAAAAATTCAGCACAAAAAAGAAAGTTCAATTTGTGGCACTGCTAAACCACAGCAGTGAAAAGAGGAGGATTCTCTCTGTGCAATGGGAGCAACGCAGCACAACCCTACTGACATCAGTTCCAGTTAATAGTGGTTTCTGATTCATGAGGAGAGGTGAGACCGTTTATCTGACTCAACCTTCACAAGTTTGTTTGATGCAGGCTATTTCTGCAGTATGTTTTCTGGGGTTTTCTCCAGCCTAGCTTTCAGCATCCCAGCAAAGGAGGGCAAGGTATCCCTGGGGACATTAGTAGCTAGCTATCCTGGGGATTCCATGCATCAGAGAGGATATTTCTTACGTTGCTTTTTACCCAATGCTAGTCTTGATTTCCCACATCCTTGAACTCTGGGCTGCCACACCTGTTGGTTTGTAGTGGACAGATAGAGTTATACAGACAGAACTGCACAGCCTTGGCATTTTACATTCACTTTGCACTTTGTTGGAATAGGTGTAAGAGGAGACAAAAAAGTGAGGTCAGGTGAGAATTCAGGGCATTTAGGCGAAATGTTCTGTCCCCTGCTTGAGGAACAAAAGCACTTCATCCTGGGTGGCCGAATTTCCACCTGTCTAAAGCTGCCTCCCTTCTGAACATGCCAGCACTGTGAGATCTCCTCCCGCAAGATCAGAGTCCCCTGTGTCCACTTGCAAGGGAGAGAACAGGCAGGAAGTGGTGAGTTATTTCTTAAGATGGACCTGGACTGGGGCAGCACCGAGATGCATGTGAAGAGATCATGAAATGGGAAAGTTGAAGTGGGAGTGGATAGACATCTCACCTAACTCCAGACATCTACACAGAGACATCTCCAGCTGACCTTCTCACCCTCTGCTCCCTTTCTAATTAGTGGAAATAAACATGGCATTTCTAGGATTCTATTAACCTGATGTATTTAGATGCCTACTTTAGGACAAGAGGAGTTGCAGCCTGGGAACACCTACCTCTTTAGCAAGCCAAGGTGGAGACATCCACATTTGTTCTCGACCATTCCAGCCACAGAGCAAAAAGAAGAGCCCAAACTCATAAAATGAGAACAAAACACATGCATGTGTGGAAGAAACAGAACAGGAGGGGAGGCTGAGCTGTAATGTGAAACAAAAGAAGCTTGAGGAGGGGCCAAAAATAAAATCTGTCCTGAAGGATAAAGTAGGAATGGCTAGGTCAAAAAGCTAAAAAAAAAAAAAAAAATTCCCAAAACAAGACCAACAATGAAAACCACTTTGTGCTTGCAATCATCACCCTCACAGTTGTTTCAATGCACACCAGTCATCACTTGCGCTGTTCCTGGTTATTCCAGCCCTGTGGTCCCCCCCAGACACAGCTTTGAGATTTTAGTTTGTTTTGCAGCTTTGCCTTTTGTTTCAGTCTTTTGAAATCTATGCTGCAGTCCAAATCATCCTACAGCATGGGATAATTTTGCCACAGAGACAGGCGTCTGTGAGACAAGTTGCCACCAATGGCACTTCAATCTAGCACCCTGGATGGGGCAGCCCAGCTGAGAAACCTTTTGGGCAGCCTCAGACAAACCTTAAGCTGCGACTGCAGAATTGCTTAAGCAATAGAGCTGCGTGGTGGGAGAGGCTGAAGTGCGTTTGCTTCCCAGCTAAAGGGCCTGTGTCAGAGACACACTTCATACCTACAGCTCCAACTGTATTAGAGAGCTCCTGCCCCTCAGCACTCCATTTATTTCCTGGAAAGGGTGAGAGTCATGTCTGTGAGTCCTGCTGAGGAGCAAACGCCTCGAACATATGCAGCTCTGGTTGCTGTAAAGCTGAAGCAGGCATGCAAGCAGCAGTTTTGCTCAATGGTGGTACTTCCAGCTGCCTTTGCCTATGCTGTGCTCTAATGGCTGAGTGTGCAGGCTCCTCTCCAAGTCTCTCCACTGCCCTACATTAGTGAAATTAGGTTGAGTGGATTTCCGGGTAAAACACTGTCTCTTGGGACCTGCCCAGCTCCCGTCTGACTTGCCAAGATTAATTAAATCAGAGCAGACATCAGCTTATGACCATAGTAGCAGCAACCTCTCTGCTGATCATTTCTTTTGTGGCTGGTGGCTTGGGTTTTGTTTTCCTTTTTGTCTCTGTTCCACTGCAGATCTTTAAATTACCACAGCCGATGCCAAGAGAAGAGAAATTGCACAAACACTCTGGGATTCTACTACAGATGCAGGGATTTTGCTTTTGCTGCTTTCCCACTGTTTCCATAATTATTGCTGATATTGATTGTGCAGCTAGAACTCTCCCATGCCTTCATGCTAAAGTATTGGCCAGATCTACTCAGCTGCTGCTCTTTCTCTAGCATTTGTCATGCTCACTCCTTTCTCCCTCTGTCCTCTGCCAACGACAGTTTGGTCAGAGATGAAACTGAAAACCTGTGCCTCGTCTGGTCTCCTCTTTGCTCACAAATATTAATCTGGGTTTTACTGCCCTGTTATAAGCAGACCTCATCTTCCTGAGAAATGATTTGGTTTAGAGACATTTTTGAGGGTAACGAGCACTGGAAGGCCCCATTTAAAATCCTTGACCAGAGTCTTTCCTAGTTTTAATGACATTTGGATCCAGATTTGGATCCAGGCTTCACAGCTTGATTCATCTGTCCCAATCCATCTGTCCTTCTAGCCAGCCAGAAGCCAAGTCCGGGCAGACGATGGTAGGTCTGAGACTCCTGAAATGAGACGCAGTTCAGGTTCAGAGCTGTTGCTTATACAGTTCTCTTCCCGATCCAAGTTAGCCCATTGCAGTCAGCCCTACAATCCGTCATATGCAGTGCTAAAATCCTAAGCCCTCCCCACTCGCTGCTTCTGAAAACTGGCAGACTCATGCTGGTCCAGCAAAACTCCTTACATGAGAAATGAGGGAATTGGGTATTTCAGGTGAGTGGCTGTGTCTGGTCCAGGGTCCTGACTTGCATGATTTCTCCCAAACCTCCGGTAAATCCCTCACTCGTTACAGATGGTCCCAGGGTACCACCTGGTTCCTGTGAGCCCTGGGGGGATCCTGGTGGGCACATGGCACCTGGGAGATCTGCATCCCCTTGGCAAACCCTGCAATAAGGTGGTGGAGAGGGATGCCCCTACTGCAAGCAGCAGGCAGGAGGTCCAGGGAAGTTGCCCAGTAACTACTGGAAATAAGCAGGCAAAGAAGCCTGTTAAGGTTAAAACAAAAAGGTGAATACGGCCACAATACATGGTAGTTTGGGCCTCCTATTCCTGGACTGCCTCATCTTTGTTTCAGCACCTAGTATGCCAACCTCAGTTGCTCTAGCAGGGGAAAAAAAACAACTTCTGCCAGTCCCATGGCTGATGACTTTGCTCCAAGCTTGGACGGCTGCCTCTTTTTCTGATCCTGCTAAATCCTCAGAGGACAGCCAGCCCCAGTTCTGTCGCCCCAGCTGTCTTTGCGCTTCATCAGGCTGAAGAGCCAGTGGCTTAGGGACTTCCTCTCCCTCTCCTCCCACCCCATGCCTTTCTTTCCCCAGCACCACCATGGAAATCCCACCCTGCATTGGCATCCATGTGTGCAGCAGCGGCATCTGTGTGTGCAGTAGATGGAAAGGGAGGGAGTGGTGGGAGAGATGCTCAGGGTGCGCGGCGGTGGGGAGCGGGTGCCGAGGGGAGTCAAGATTGCAGATCCATTGCAAAGCATCTTTCACAGTGTCTAGACACCAGCTGCTGGGTTACCATGGAAACTCCCCAACTTTGGCTGACAGGGAGGGAGCAGTGAGGTCTCCAGAGAAATGGGAGTGGTAGAGGAAGAGGGTGGAGAGAGAAAAGGGAGGATGTTCCTTGTGAATGTGAGGTGTTAATCCTGTTACAGCTACCTTTGCAAATATTTTTGCTCCCTGGAGAATGGGAAAGAAGTGGCTCTCCTTCTTTCTTCCACTGCCATTTCCTTCCTACACCCATTGACGCAGCCAGGCCTGAAGGCTGAGACAAATGGCATGCCTATTGCTGGCTGGTCATTTATTCCTGCCTATTACCAGCACTTTTCGTGCAAACTTCCTGTGTACAGTACCTATACAATCCAACTAAGGATGGAAGAAGCCTACCAGAGTGGTTAGGTTTTCAGACAGTGAGACCTCCTTTAACAACGCCTCTCTCTTGGCCACCATCACTCCTACAAGTAAATGTAGCTCCAGGGAGGACAGGGTGCTCCCACTTGGCAGCAGTGAGATCTGTCACGGTGCTTCTGTTGGGATGCTTTGCTGCACCAGAAGGTGGTGGGCAAGTGGGAGGCTGTGTGGTACAGTAGCCAAAGGGGAGGTGAAAGAGCCCGTTTGGGATGAGGGTGCCTTGGAGGCAGATGTTTTGCACTGGTGTTGAGTGGCCTCCTGTCAAACAGCATCAAAGGTGCTGATCTCAACAGAATCCTACCAAGGCTCCAAGGTCTTTACAGCTAGAGAGCCTGAAGTGGAGAAATGGGAAGTGACTTGCTCAAGGCCTCCCCAGCCATCAGCTGGGGTCAGAGACTATCTGATTCCCAATCAGTTGCTCAGCTGCCCTGCTGGAGCAGAAGGGCTTCCTCCAGGAGAGGTTCCAAGCTACCAGCCTCTCCCATCTCCCCAAAAAGGGTGAGCCAGAGTCAAAGGTGCCTCTGCAGACACTCAGACCACAGTTCTTCATTATCCACTGCTCGACTTTCCAGCAAGGTAGTGTACTGGTCTTTTTAGATACAATATCCAGGTCATACCAGACATAAAAGATAAAGCAGGATATAATATCCAGATGATACATTTATGATGAACTCAGACCTTTGTGAATATCAAGAGCTGTCTCCATTTTGAACTTCCCAAATTGCTACAGGCAGCCAGCAATGTAAGTATTTATCTGGTCTTCATCACCACAACAATGGCTTAACTCACAATCATGGAGGTATTTTATCCTTGTGGCATCCCAGTGAAGAAAGCAAAGGCTTTTATCTGCATTTTAGAGTGAGCAAGTATAAAGAACTGGACTGTGGTCACACAAAAGCCTGTGGTGTACCCAGGAGGCTGAGTTGCCTTGGCTCTTCATTCCAGCATCTCAGCGAGACACTCTGCACACAGCAGCACTTTCATAAGTGTGATGCCTCGGTCCTGTGATTTCTGAAATTGCACAAAGTCCTAATTTCAGGCCAAAACTGGAAGTGCAGCAATCCCCTGCACCACAACCATCACAGGAAGGCAGATAGAAGAAAGGCATTCATTACTTCACCTGAAGAAAACCTAAGAAGAAATAACCCACAAGTTGTTCTTTACTCTTCTCCTCCCCTGCCCCTGTTGATTTCACATAGGTCCTGCAGACCAGAAAGGCTACTTTTTTTTAATTTCTTAAATACCTTGTGATCTGAACAGCTTGAATATAGAGGTTTTTACTTGCTTCCAGCTGTGGAATGTAACAGTTGGCAGCTACTCTTGGCATACGCTTTGGAAAACAGGATGTCCCCATCTCATGCAACAGTATTCTTGTGTGTCACCCATCTTTTCCCCCTTGCTGGGTTAAGTTCTGTGGGATGGCTTAGAAACAGAGGACATGTGAGGGGACAGAAGAACAAGGTCTTGATAAGACATATCCATTTATTCTTTAGCCTCTCTAGGGTGGCTGCCCTGTGAGATCATAGGGAAGAAATCAGAGGAAAGATAAGAAGAAATGGAAATACCCTGAGTAGATCATAGCCAAGTGAGCAAAATGTAGCCTTATTGAAGTGACTGATAGTGATTCCTGTACAGCCAGGACATTTCTAGCGAAGTAATTAATTCAGAGAGTGAAGCTTACAGCACTTTGGGGTTGGAGGTTTGGGTTTGGAGACGCCTGGCAGATGCACAGAGAATAGCACAGCAAGTGACAGAAGTTTGATAGACAGACCAGATCCTCAGAGGTCTGCCCATCTTACAGATCTGTTGATCAGCCTGGCAATTGTGGTAGGATCAGTAGGGGGATAAAAATGAACCCAAAACCATGGCAGACTGCTGGCATTCACGCACTGCTGATCCTGAAATAAAGACGGTTAAGGAGAGGAAAGAAAAGTGCAGAGTGCTAGAGCCTTTGCGTTCTCCATCTACAGCTCCCACCTCATCACACAGGACCAGCTGTGAGGCTGCTCTCCTCCCCTGCCTTGGCGAAGTTGCCCAGGGAAAAGAGACCAGAGGAGGAAATCTTCTGTAATTGCAGCAAAAAGGTCTAGAAATTCCTTCAGTGCATCCAGAATTAATGCACTGCTCCTCCCCTTGTACTCCTCCCCCTTCAGCTGTCAGTGGCAGGAAAACAAATTGCTGCAGCCCTTACTACAAACAACGCTTCCGCCTCCCTTCCCCCAGCCCAAAAGACATGTGCCATTCATAAGCTGCCTGGCTGCTGGTCTCCATTATTAAAGCCTAGAAGGCTGATAAATTGGGGATTCATGGAGCCTGCAAGCCTCCAACAACCAGATTACCATGGAAACCAGAGGCAGCCTCCATCTCCAGCAGAAATGATATTGATCTAGCTGAAGGCAGGGAATTACAATCAAGGAGAGGATATAAAATGTCTCTTTTTCTTCCCTTTGCTATCCTCCAATTTTGTGTTTAAATGAAGGAGAAATTTCATTTAGAGATCATTAGTTTGTTTCTGTCCATCATCATATAACAAGGCTCTGCAAATTGGATGTTAAAATGAATTAAGTGCCTGTTGTCAGGCCTTCCACAGCCATCTTGTTGATAACTGTCCCCAGCAGTTGCAACATCAACAACACCAGCTCTTTGCATCAAAGATATTACTAATATTTCCCATACACACAGCTGATGTGCACACACGTAGGATCCCAACGTGTTTTGTGCAGAATGGCACTGAAACACAGCCACTGCTCTCTAGGAGGCAGTTCAGGCTTAATGCTGCACCCACTGAAGCTCCTGGGAGCCTTTGCTTTTTGATTCAACAGGAAGAGGTCATCATACACATTACGACAGCCCGGACATAGGAAGAGGTATTTTGAACTAGGAGTACTTCTGGGGAAATCCCCAGTTCGAGACAATATGGCATGGCATTGCTGGTGCAGAGCAACCCTCCCCTCTGCCCAAAATCCCATCCAGGACTGCTTAATCACAGCCTTCCAGGAATGGAAAGATCAGGAATCACAGCACCCATCCTCCAAAACTGGGTGGGCAGCTGGACAGTTTCCCCAGCTCGTACTGCAAAGACCAGATCCTCCTCGGTCTGGCGCCTCATCCCTTGGATGCCCATGAGAAAGCCTAAGGGTTGGGAGGTGAAAAGCCAGAGCTTGACTTAAGGTGGGAGGTCGGGCTGCATAGTCGCCTCTTCCGCCCCAAGAAATCTCTGTGACCAGAGGTGTGGTGATGTTTGTCCAGTAAGTGCTCAGCTCTAGGGGAAAGGAGGGCATAGGGCAGCCCTGTGCCTGGTGCTGGCCATTTTCAGAGGGTCAAGCTGCACAGCAGGAAGGAAGAAGGGAGTTGCCTGGAAAACCTTTCACAAGCGCTCTCGTTGCCAGCCTTCCCTGTGAAGGAAGCCTTACTTTCTGAGCTAGCATCAGTAATTCTGATTTTAATTCAAATCTGGGATTTTTGTGTTTTGGTTGGTTGGTTGGTTGGTTGGTTTGTTTTGTTTTAAAAAGCCCCAACCTTCTCCCAGTTCAGGAGGGACTTTCCACCCTCTGAATTTTTTGAGCACTGCACCAAGAGAACCAGTACTGCTGTCCCACAGTTGCCATCTTGGTTTAATTGGCTTTTCACAATAACAATTTAATCGGGCAGTAATGAATCCAGCCTTGACAGGAGGGCATTTGGCGGGGCAGCTGCAAATGCTGGGGAGACCTTGTTGGGTCACAGTGAGGCAGCCCCATCCATGCCTTGTGCACAGCCAGCCGTGCCATGGCAGCACGAGGCCAGGTTGCGTCACCTAACACCCTGAAGTAGCAAGTATGTCCAGGTTGTTAATGGCAAAGTCAAAGCTCCTCAGTACTGTTTACTGTGCTCTGCGCAGGTCTACAGAGGCTGTGAGTTACCCCAGCTCCCACTTGCAGAGTTTCTAAGTTTTTGACCAAGGTGGAGCAGCCCATGCTTTTGGCTTGAGCAACATTGTTTTGACAATGGCTGTCACAGAAGAGGGCCGTATCTGAGGCATGAACCCACCACCTGAGCTGCTCTGAAATTGCTTTGAAGTTGTACTGAGGCATAGGAAGTGGCACCCCGCTGTTTCGCACTCATGTTGTTATTTGCTGTAACGGTCCTTGTCTTGGATCTTGCCTGTTGGTCACAGAGCAATGTCGTGAGATATCCACGTGAATGAGCACATCTGTCTTACTCTTCCTTTCCTGCTGGAGCTGTTCCACTTTCATAAATCATTAAATATTCATTGGGCCAGAGGAAAACATTGACTCTCTAGACTGGTGGTGAGGGCACTCATCTGGAATGGGGGAGACCGAACTCCACATCTTGGCTCCAGCAAATAATAAATAATTTATACACAGTGGAACAACTCCAGCAGGAGGGATGGATCAGGGGAAACTTCGTCCAGCAGCCCAAAGTCTTGCTTGCAAAGCTCACTGAATTTCAGCTTCCTAGCTTAAGGCATGGGCCCATCTTCTCTTCTGTCCCATTCAGGGAGTACCTGACACCCACATGCTAGCTACTCTAAAGGCAAGCAAAGGTTTCTCTTACTACTTTAATCTACAAATCCCATCACTCCTGGTGCTGGTACCTTATGTCTGGTTTTAAAAAATTAAAGGCTTCTTCAATGAAAAAAAGAGTTTCACAGAAAAATTCCAGCCCAGCAGGACTCAGAAGGCCTGCATGGAGGCAGTTTGAACTGCAACTAGGCTTGACTCCTCTGTTTGGTAGAAACACATGTATGTGTTTTGCTAGAAATGAGGACAAGTAGTAGTTGCATGCTACATCAGTTAGGAATGGCTGGAATTTTCTCCTTGTTCCGTGATGTAAAGATCAGTGACATCATCCATCTTTCTCACAGTCATTTGGCTTCAGCCATACAGGTTTCTAGCTTGAGGCACAAAGAAACATTTTCTTTCTCATTTTGGGTCTTTTTATTGAGTGCAGTGAACAGTGCTGGGTTAGTATCTCTTGAGACTGAGATATCTCTTGAGACTGAGATGCTGTTCATCCAGAGAAGTAGTGCTGCTCAGCAGCAGTGCTGTGCCTTTCTTCCCCCTGCCTTCCTGCTGGGTCTCAGGTGTGCTTGGGAGAGGTTGTGTCATGGATAAAAGGTCAAGTTCAGTCCCTGTGCCTGGCACCATGTCTGGCCGCACTGGTAAGTCTCCCAGCGAAGGCCTGGCAGTAGTGCTGGGACAGGTTTGTGCACACCTTCATCCCCAAAGGTAAGCTTAAAGGCATGTGCCAAAACTATTTACACTGCTGAAAGATCTCTCAAACATGCACCAGTCCCACTGACTTGCAAACCTGCAGCACCCTGAACATCCATGCCTAACACTAGGAGCTGTACCGTGGGATGGGTGCAGGACTGAGCAGGTGTGGTACGGGGTTAGGAGATCTAGGTGACAGTCATACCTGCTCACTGTTCAGCAATAACGTTCCTTTTGCTGTGCTTTCACCATCTGGAATGCAGACGAAGGGCCAGAGTGAGTTGCGGCTCCTATAAATTGTAGCAGCCCTCCTGATGAGACCCTGTGAATGCAGGGGATATCCATCCCTTCTGACCAGAAGGGAAAGCAGAAGACGAATATTACCATACTGCACTGAGTCTCTCCCAGGGGAAGAAACATACAGATGATTTGTGAGCAGATCTAAGATTAAGACCACAGACTGCTTCAACTCACACATCTTTCTGAAGTGCAATGGGGCAGGCTCCAGGGTCTCCTGTGGCATATTCCTTGTTTCAGCACTGATGACTGAAGATGACACTGAATTGCTTACAACACTGATGCTGAAATCACAGGTGAAATACTAACCTTACATAAGTTAGTGAGGCTTAGATTTCAGCCCTGTAGCTGCATCTACAGCTGGTGAATGTTGCCTCCGAACAGGCTATAAAAGATGGCAGGAAGGATGGAGGAAGAAGCGGAGCTTGGAAGAGAAATTTTGAGATAGGTAACACAGGGTATCTATGCTGGAAGACACACACTTTCATTTCTAAGCCCACACCCAGTGAGGGGATGGAGTCCTATACTTATCTAAAAACTAGGCAGTTATGGACTTAGTCCACACGAACTTGCATTCACACCTCCCTCTTAGAGGCTTGTGTCATTTCCAAATCAACGGGTGCCCAAAGCCTTTAGGAACAGCAAAGGGGTTTTTAAAAGTACTTTCCACCACCCCAACTTTAAATTACTTTTACTTTATTCCATCTTCCATCTCTTCAAATGATTATCCAGTAAGGTCTTTGAAACATTTTTAACAGCTGCTAAGACGGTTCTGCCAAAGTCAGCAGCACTGGAGGAAGCTCCTGCAGACTGGTCACAGCTCTCGCTCCTGCCCTCTGATCCCTTTCCCTGTAAGTGCAATGCATTGTCAGCTATGATTCTGCAGCACTGCACCAATTTAGCATTGGGATTTGGATGCTCTTCCAAATGTCAGAGAGATTTTCTTCTTCATTAAGCCCTGTAGGTTACAGGTAATGTCCACTTATCATTACTAGCATTCCCAATTACTGTGTTTTGCTGAAGGAAGATGGAGGGGTTGAATAGTGTCTTCCACCTTCTGTTTTCTTTCATAATGAAAAGAGGACTCATTTGCTATTGCCTCAAGGTACAGCTGGAAATTGTGTGGTCCTCTGTACACTGGATAATTGGGACCTTATGACCTTTATCTAAGACTTATTTACATGAAGCCCTGAGTCTGACTTTTCCTGACATTAGGAAAAGAACATTTTCCTTTACATCTCTGGGCCCTGTCCAGGTTTCCATAGTTCTTCTCCTGATTACTCTGCAGCCCTGCAAAGGGCAGGTGTCCAACATAGGCTCCTGGCTGCCAGGACCTCAGCTGAGATTTTCAGCTCTGTTCCAGTGTCCCATGCTGACAGTGATGTAGCTAAGGACACAGAAAGAAAAAAGAAACATTTCCACAGATAACATTCACATTTGGTGATGATAAAGCCAAGGCTCTTTATATGGTACAGGCCATTAGAGCGAAAGCATGTGCAAAGAGAGCCTTTAGCAGGGAACACAGAACTAGAAAGAAAGTCACAGTTCTAGTAACCTGCAAAACCAGACCAGACTCCCCTTCAGGTAACAGCTAAGCACACAGTAGCATCACACTCCATCATTCAGTTTTCCCCCATACATAATTGTTAAGTGTCTCCTCTATTTTCTTCCTGAAAAACATTCAACACCAACAGAGAGGAAAACTAGAGAATGAGGAAGCCCTCCTTTAAGTCAAGCTTGCAGCATGAATGTAGTCTTAAGAAATAGATTGTGGCTAGAGACCTGTTCAAATTGAGCTTGCATAAGTTGGTCTTTCACAGGTTTATTGAAGGTCCAGAACTGGAGGTGGAACCTATTCCATAGAGATGATTCCAGTGACTTGACTTGGAAGCCTCCTGTCACGGACTACATTTTCTTTGGTTCTCTTGGCCACTGCCCAATCTCACAAATCATCATATGGCTGAATAAAATATTTGTTCAGTGCTTTTACAAAGAGGAGAACTCCCAAGTCCACAACGGACCTGGTTGTCATTGCAGTCATCAGTGCTCATTGGGTAGCTGTCTTCAAAAAGCAAAGATGTTGGTGTGCATAAGGACTGGGATGAGGAGCAAAACAGAAGAAATACTGCCTTTCTGGAAATACGTGTATAGGAGTACAGCCTTTTCTGGACTAATGCGTACAGTGTTTGTTACCCCATCTCATAAACGATGTTTGCAGATTTAAAGGGAGTGCAGACAAAAGCAACAAAGGTGCTGAAAAACATGGAATCATTTCATATAAAAAGCAGTTGAAAGCATTGCTTGTGTTTTCTTCAGGAAAGAGATGAATGGCAAAGGCTATGGTACTTTGCCCTCTATGCATATGTACATACTATATGATGCTATATACAATAATTGATGGCATGAAGTAGAGCTATCAGATGTTTTTGCTCTTTTTGTGACATAACACAAGTACAGAAAGATATTTAAAGCAGTGGTGACCCATTCATTGCTGAACTTTCTGGCCATTGTACAGTTGGTTGGAGTTGGGGAAGCTGTTGACAGTCAATTGGATATTGTGCATTTATATATATGCCATATAAAGCCACAGTTATAATTAGTATCAAAAGAGATACTACATCATGCTTTAACTGTTAAACCAAATCCTAGGCAGTAGAGGACAGGGATGAGCCTTAATAGTAGAGAGGCAGTTTACCCCAAATCTGCCCATAGCAGTATTTGGTGCTAGCCACTGCGAGAAGTACAATAAATGGATGTTAGGTCTGACCTGGCTTGGCAATTTCTGTGTTCTTCTACCAGTTATTTGCATGGACCCTTGGGAGTACAGCGTCACCTTGCCAGAGTCCATGGAGTTGCCACATAGACTCTAAGTGATCACTGCACTGCCACTGATAATCCAGTATTAATGCACCTATTATACAGCTCTCAAGGAATGCCTAACTAATCTGATTGTGCTGACCTGATGAACTTTTCCAATCCCTTTCCTCTGCACATGGCAGTTGTCTGTACCACAGAGTCAGTACTGCTACCTTTAAAGTATTGCTCCTTGGAGCTGTAAATCTCAGTTGATACTCTGCAAACTTACATCTATCTGAAAAGTTCAGCCTACTTGATCCTAGTGTAAAGAGATGACACTGGTGGTGGTGCAGAGCACTGCTGGCAGCTACAGCAAACAGCTGCCACTTAAATTTCATTGTCCATCTGTCTATTCTGTCCACTGGTATGGACAAAGAGCAGTATTTCAGCCTTCCTCAGCAGAAAATTTGGTTATCATTTATGGCAGAAAGCCTTCCTCCCATGTGAGGATTTTGGAGCATTTTCTGAAGGTGATCTGAGTGCAGTTGTAGCGTACCATTGTGGAAAACATTTTAACAAGGAGACAGTGACGCTGAGCAAAATCTAGGTGGAGTTTAACCATCGGCCTTGGCTGTAGAGATCTGTGTGTTAGCGTGAGCAACCACTACACAACATGAGCACATACCGTGACATTAGTATGCACTGCCTTAAACAATACCACCTGTATGTACTGCTTGTAAGAGCTCCTTCCTATGGAGATGTGTAAGAGCATATCACTCTCAGCAAATCTTGGTATACCATCTAGAAATTTCAGAAGGTTCAAGACTGATAGCTTTGTTCAGTTGGAAGAATACCATAAAGATGTGAAGAACAGTGAGGCTGGCCAACCTCCCTGTAAATAGGAACTCTGTGCAGCATGCCATGATCAACAAGGAGGGTGTTGGCCAATACTGCAACAGCGGTGGTTCCCAAAATCAGAAGGGATGAAAGATTGCTGTCACCTTTCCTATCATTTCCATCCTTCACAAAATAAACTAGCCTTGAGTGTCCATGCATTTCTTATTGAGGTCCCAAAAGAACTGGTACCTCCTTGGTGCAAAACAGTCGTTAACCTGCTCTCCTCAAGAGGCCTTTTCCAGAGTCAGCCCACACCTTGTCATCGGTAAATATGCTTAGTACCACCTAAGATTTCATTAAAAGAGTTCAGGTCCTGCTTGACCACTATCCCACTAGAGCAGTTCCCGCCTATATGGGGCAAGCTGCATCTCATTAGAAAATAGCAGACCTGAGACACACATGGGACCAGAGACAGTATTTCACTGCAACAGAAGAGGAAATCCTGCACCTGTAGCAGGTAGGGTATAGGTTTCCTGTTCTCTGGAAAATTGTGACATTCCACTTTCCTCACCCTGCCCTTCACACAGCTATTTACATGAATGCAAAGCAGTTCTTATACGCATGTAGACACAATGCAAAGATCAAAAATTTCAGAGCAACTGAGGACTAGGCACATGTTTCAGGTAACCTAAATTGCATTTATATTCTTACTTTGTTGCTGCAGTAGTACTACAGACAAGAAAATGCTGGCACACTTGCTTAGAGTTATTCCCCCTGGGGCAGTCATGGGAAGACTACTGTATTTGCATTGCTTTCCTCGGCTGCCAGATGTAGCAGCAGAGATAAGCTCCCGTGAAACAGGAATGACAGTGAGGGTGTTCTGCCTCATGCTAGCTACCCATGGTCCAAGACTAAAATTCCAGTTATACAACTGCAATCCTCTTGCGTAGTGCAGGCTGTACCTTCTAGTTGGTACATGACAATAGACAGTCTCCCTTTCCAAATCTTTATATAGTCAGTGCTCCCTAGGTGCAGCAAGTATTGTCCTTCCATCAATATGCTGACTGAACTGAAAACAAAGAATTGATTCAACTCTAAACCATGAAAAAGGATCCGTAGGGACTTGCACCCTCTGAGGAAATGAAGAGAAGATCGTGCCTCCCAGTGCTCTTTGCTTGCAGGATACAGAGCCCTGGGGGAACTGCTGGCCCCCTTACATGCAAAGCAATTGTCATCGGGCTGATTTTTCATTTCAGCTGTGAAACTGCTCCATTGTAAAGCCATTTCATCAAGCAGGAGAAAGCATTCTTCATTTCCCAACAAAAGAAGATCCATTTGTTTCCTTAGGCACAATTTACTCTTTCACATTTCTGGGCTTTGTTGTATTCTTACCTGACAATGTGAGAGTGCTTTTGATGTGAGAGCTAGCCAAATTTGGAGGTGAGACAAGAAAACCTGGGAAAGTACAAAGAGAATCTAACATTGTGTGATATTCACCTCCTCTCCTCCCCATAAGGCACACAGTAGACCACCTTCTTCTATAGTCTGCTGTGCTGGATGCTGGTCTCACTTCAAAGCTGTGCTAATGTAGACTCTTTCCAGCAACTGTGATGGAGACTGTCTGGATTTAAGCCAATGCAACCTAGATTAGAATAAGTCTCACCTCCTCATCCATATGTAATGCATAAACTCCCTCCTACCACTTTTGAATTTTGTCCTGTTGAGTAGGTTGGCATCTAAGGGAGCCTCTCTAAGCATAATACCAACACCGATGAGGAAAAAGTTGGATCATAACAAGAAAGCCTATAAACATAAGTCTTGGCAAGGACGCTCAGAAAAGAGAACACTTTCTTGGCATGCAAGTCACCCACCAAAAGACATGAAGACAACTAAGAGACTGTCCTTCTTATATCAATCCCTCATTGCCGCTGAACAAAGGCTACTGACTCATTTCATGCCTTACCCCGGTTGGAATCTATCTACTTTTTCCATCTACTTTTTGATACATTGACAATTGCTTAGAAACTGCCCTACTGTACAAGTGGGAATGCCTGGGGTTCCAGATCAACTAATATTGGACACAGGACAGTTGTTTGAAGCCATTTCCTAAGCCATTACCAGCAGGCAGGTAGAGTAGGTGGAACTGAATAACCAGGAGAGCTGAGGGCTGTCAGGGGAATTAGTGACTGGGGTGAAGAATCACCCAGCCTCTCCCCCACTCCAGAAATATTAAATATTAAGCATTAAAAATTGTGCACTTCTCTTTACCTGGTCAGTTATTCCTTTCCCCTCTTCCTGTCTTTTTTGTCCCACCCTTAGATGAAGGCAAAAATCTCTTCTGGATATAAATGAAATGCCCTTGCCTTTTGCTTGTGTTTGCACCAGGGAAGATATCCACAAATAACACCATACAGCCACTGTAGTAAAATTCAAGGCAGATGAACATCACCACACAAAAGTAGCACGGTCGGCACACTTCATGGTAGTAGCAGCCAAGCATGCCATGGCAACCAGCCAACCGATGACACTGGCTAGGAGCCAATTTGATTTATTTTTGGCAGCCTGACACCACATACTAGTGTGCCAGTCTTCGATCACAGAAACGATAAGAGATGACCTTTGAAAGCCAAGGGGATGACTTCTGGGAGAAGGGGACTGATGAAGCTGAAAGAGGATCTGTCCCCAGGCTGGAGGAGTACTGGAGTGGCAGATGTTTGGTAGCCCTCCCTCTCTCATGAATGACCATCGCAGCCATGCCAGCAACCACCAGTGCTGCATTTGCTGGGGGATGACTGGGAGAAAGGTCAAGACATGGCAAACATCTTTAAGTCTACGGAAAGAGTAAGTACCGAGATAAACAGAAAGGTTTAAAGAGATGCGAGGGAGTAACAGGATGAAGAGAGGAAAAGAAAACATAGGCTGTCATGAAATATTTGCTGTCTGTGGGAACTTTTATACTGTGATGATGCTCTTCTGTGGAATATTCTTTAAGGAGAACGCAGCTTCTTACTATTCTGGACATCATGCTATAGAGTGTATTGCAGAACACAACCCAGCATCCTCAGAGAGATGGACAAGAAGGCCTATTTAATCTTTTTTGCATTTCTTTCTTGGATGGCTCTGGGAGCACTTACCCAGCTGTTCGAGTTTGTGACTGGAAGACTGATATTACACTGGGATAGGAATTTAGAAAAAAATCTATAGTCATTAACATTTTAAAGACACTATCAGTGTGACTGTGGCCACACACCTTCCATGTTTGCTTTCTGCAAACATTGGTAAGCTTGAGTACTACTACATGCATATTAAATGAGTATAAATAGATGCACATACTGATCTGGAACACTCAAACTATCGCTGAAACCTCATTTTTAAATATATACTTAATTGTAGATTTTCCAACTTACTCTGTTGGCTAGATATTTACATAAGTAACAGTATCATGTGCAAATGCGTATTAAAACATGCATTTAAATGGCCACTTCAAATGATATGGCCATAAATGGTTGGCTACTACAAATGATGTTAAAGCCAACAAGAGTATGGGGAAGTTATCTGCAAATAATTTAGAATACTGCATAGAAATAAACCATTCTTTGATGACTGGTGAGTCAAAACAGGTAAAATTAAGCAGATGAAATAGCCTGCTACTATGAATTTCCTATGTCTATCCATTAGAGCAGATTAATCTGAATAAAAATAGAATGTTAATTCAAAGCAGGATCAATATTCCTGTTTAGGAATAAGGCATCCCAAGTCTTAAATAAGAGTTAATAGGTACTTGTTATCCTGTGTACAGAGGACCCCAAAACACTGATTCCCTCTGTCCTATTTTTGTCATTAGTGTTTATACCTTTGCCCAAGTACAAAAACAACACAAGTACAGCACGCAATATACCAGATTAGATTTCACAAGCCACATGACATTTCTTTTGCCACTCAACTCATCACACAAAGTAAGAACAAAGGGGTGGAGACCTGGACAACAAAAAGCCAACTTGGATGATGCCATTTCAAGGCTTATCTCTAGAAATGTTTAAAAGAAAGGAGGTAAAACCAGCAATCCTTTGTTGTTGTGTACAGTTAGTTTAGACTCATGCTCTTGAAGGCCACTCCCCTTGTCCATACCTTAAATCATAAATGTTCTGCATGAGCTCCTCTCCCAGTACTTCTCTGTCCTTTTGGATATCTGTTCTTCCCTATCTGCCCACTTTGTTGAGCAGGACAGAGTCGCCTGAAGCCCTCAGTTAGCTATGAAGCTCGGAAGTCTAGTTAGAGAGTGGAAATTGTAATTTGTGGAAGAGAAGTAGTGGACAAAATGAAATAAAGGAGAAATATCAGTAAGTGCAAGACTGGATGCCAAGGCTCTGTAACATTTACATCAGGCCATTTATGAATATCAGGGTGATAAGCCACATTTTTGCCCAACAAGTTAATGAATGCAGAATGCCCTGTACAACTGAACATCTCATGAATGTGGAGACCAGTTATGCTTGGCACTGCTTCTTGACTCCGTTTCATGTGGTGCCTACTTCTGATGTTACCTTTTTTTTTTTTTTTTTGTTTATGTCTCTTTCTCTGGTAATGTAAGGAAGGTAAAGAACAAGAGCAAAAATATCCTCAGGTCTTTGATGCATTTTCTACCCAGCTCGGTATCACAATTCAAAACCAGCTCTTCTTTATGGTTTGTAAACACCATGCCTCTGTCAAAAATGCTCACTTTTGCCTCTCAAAACTTTTCACCTCTTCCCAGGGGAACTAGTTAAGCAGAGTTGCACTTGGTCAAGAGCAAAGAATTGAAAACACCTCATAGAGTGACTGTTTGCATTCAACTCCCTCTTCTGTCCTCTCTCACTGAGCTGTCAGGGACTTTAATCTTCCCTTTGCCTACCTAATTCTCCTACCATGTGCGTCTGACCCAGCTGACATGTTTAAAAGCTTCAGGCAGGTATGGCTGTCATGGGCTACTCCAAGTACAGGGGCTAGAAGTATTGGTGTGGATGAAACTCTGAGGAATGCTGATAACATGATCTTCCTGACTAGGATGTGGTTGTACCAGGAATCTCATCCATTCACAACCAGCTGGCAAAAGGACCCTTTTGGCTCCTTCTTGACCATCCCACCAGCAAGGCTAAATGGCCTCCTGCAGTATGAGAACGCTATTGTCTTGTGAGATTTTCAGCTCACATTGGCAGCCTCCAGTGAGCTGGTATCAGCTTGGGCTGCTTTGTTGCCCCACTGGGGCTGCCTGTGCTAGTGTGGCTGGGAAGGTTCATCACCCTCTTTAGCATATGCAGAGCTTGGGGAGCTCTCCCAGGCTCCTCCAAGCCTCCCAGCTGGCAGACACTCTCCCGCCACCTTGGAAAAAAGGGCTGGATGATACCTCCACCTAGAGGAACAGGAACCTCGAGAGGAGGTGCAGTATTTCCAAAAGCTGCTGGGAAGCAGGGAAGACCGTGTTAAGCAAGAACATGCAACTCCCCCCACCCCTAAAACCCAGCAAGGGGATTCCCTTGTTAACCCTCAGTCTAACGCCTACACCAGCTCTTGCTGGCCAACCTCAGATGTGTTCCCAAGAGACCAAGGGAGGTATCCATTTCTGGAGAGGCCCATTCCCTAGCGAGGCATTCACTCACCTGTCTTCTCTTCGGTTTGGCTGCTCTCCACTGTCTCCATTTGGGGTTGCGCTGTTGCCTTGGCAGTAGCATCCTCTGCGGCAGGGGTGGTGGTGGCAGTGGTGTCAGCAGCAGGCACGTCGGCTTGTTTAGGCTCCTCTTTGTCTTGGGCTTCGTCAGCCTTCAAGGACGGCGAGTTATCAGTGGAAGCTTTAGTGGCACTTTCCGTTTCAGCGGCAGCGGCAGCAGCGGGCTTTTCCTCTGAGGAGGCAGCAGGAGTGGCAGCCTGCGGGGCTGGCTGATCTGAGCCCGTGTCGGCAGCTCCATCCCCTTTTTTCTCCTCCGCTGGCACGCTGCTGTCTTTGCTGCCCTCCTCCAGCTGAGCACTGTCAGCGGTGGCCGCTTCTGTGGCAGTGGGAGCCTCGCTCTCTTTGTTCTCGGCTGCTCCGCCAGCAGGGCCTTCCTCCTTCTTGTCAGCGGCATCAGTCTCAGATGCCGGGGCATCTCCCTTCTTCTCCCCCTTGAGCTTTTTCCTTGTTATGTGTCCGCGGAAGCTGGCCTGGATTTTGGTGGCTGCCTTATGAGCTTTATCTTCTGGTTTGATGCCATCTTGCTCGATCTTTTGGTCTCCGTCCTCATTTTTTTCAACCTTTGAAGAAGAACAAGGGAGGAGGGCAGAGGAGAAAACAGGGAGATAAGTTAAGATTTCTCCAGGTGCAGCCCAGGCTCTGGTTTCATTGGGAATGTCCCATCTTCCCCTCCTGCTAACCAGTGACAAACTTCAAAGTAGCCTTTCCATTTGGTATGAGTTTGAAGCCAGGTGGCTCTAATTTCATCCTAGGGCTTGACAGACACGGGGCGTTTGTAAAAGGAATTTAAAGCACCTCATCATCTCTGTCAGCAATGCTGAGAGCACCTTGGCTGTGTGGAAAGGTTTGCACTAGCTGGGTTGTCTCTATTCGCATGATCTACTTTTCCACCCATTTTGAAATATACCAATTTTTTCCACTACTCCTTTTCAAAACACACTCCCAAGGAGGATTTTCACAGTCTTTCGAAATCCACCTTTGCCTTTAAGTCTTTGTTTCTTTTTAATGACCCCTTGTTTCACAGATGTGTGACTCTAATGACACCAAGTGTTTTGTCCTTTATAGCTTTTTGACTCAGGATTGCCAACAGAGAATAGTATTGCTGCCCGCCCTGCCGCAGATGCATGCTGTCAGACGTACACAGATATTCACAGGATATACTCCTCACAAATGCCCTGCCTGCAAGCACTCCACGAACTTTGCCTCTTCTCCCCACTCATGGTTTCAATGAAGGAATAATAGGCAGATAGATATTAGTCTTCCCAATTTCAGCAGATTATTATTATTTCTCTGGCTTTTGGGGGGAACTCAGCCTTGCAACAAAGAACAAGCATTCCCCATGTTTTTTTAGACTTAAGCCACGCATTACAGTCTTAAACGGGACCAAAACAGAGCCTGTGCCTCATGCTGGTCTGCTGCAGAGAGATAATGCTCAGCTTGTAAACCCCCACTGAATCTACAGGACATACCATGCTTCACCCCAGTAATTTAGCAGCCCTTGGGCAAGTAACAGCTCAGCTGCATATTGATGAAAGGACACTGTTCTATTAATATTCCCATTAGGAAGCATTCAGAAGAGCTACTCGGAAGCGGAGCCACTGGCCTCTTTGCTGTCTGCACCTGGTTTCCAACACTGGCTCAGGTCACAAAAGAAAGAAAATGAGCTGGCTGAGAAAGATAGCAAACGTTTATTCCTCTGTGGGAAGAGGAAACCACTCCTTAGGCCATTGCAACTCAGAGGTGCCATCTGGGGAAAGGCCCAGGACCAGAAGAACAGAGAGAGGGGACTGCCTATAAATACATTCAAAAAGAGTGCAGCAGGAATAAGGGAGAAGAAGCCACTGCATCATGCACACGTGACACTGGAAACACCATGCCTGTGAAGAGGGGCAGAAAGGACTGGCCACACTGGCAGCGATCACTGGGAAACAGACTGGAAGTGATCATTTCCACAGTGTGAGACAGGGTCAGGCACACACGTGTGAGCGGAACTGTGCCAGCAAACCAAGTGCTTGGCCACTGGCATGCCAGAGGTGGTACCCACTATCTCCGCCTGGGTCCCCAATGAGCACAGGATCCCCCACCCTAGCACTGGTGCCCACTTGGGATCATTCCCCAGGTAAACAGGAGTGAGATTGAGCGGGTATGGTGAGCTTGAGTGGGTATGGTGGCCAAGGAACGAGCAGCCCCAAAATCACCAAGGAAAAGAGCCACTCCACACAGCCATGCAGGGGTGAGGGTGGGTCTGTATACAGCGGGAAATGTGTCTGGGAATGAGACCAGGCGCCAGGATGCTTATGTAGGGGGTGAGTGAAAAAGCATGTGAATTAATATGCAACTGATATTAATACACAGAATTCAGCACAAGGAGGTTTTGTGCTCCTGACTGTGCTCAGGGACAAAACAGTAGTTGTACCTATCACAGGGGCACAGGTCAGCAGTTATGTCTGCACTTCCCCAAGTGCATTAAGTGATGGGGTACGGAAAGTGGGCTTTCATGTTTGTCTCAGCTTGTCAGAGCAAGTGATGGTTATGTGTAAAGACAATGCAGATGTTAGCATGCTGTAACCATTCATGTATGTCTTGCTTGCATAGCTAACTCTGCACTGTGTTATTCAGCATCTGTGGTAATCTTTTCAGCCTATTTCAGCACGAGGGGATGGAAACAAATCAGAAGTACCTTTGAACTAGGGTGTTCACAGAACAGCTGTGATCCAGCCAGAGTAGTGCAGAGTTCTGAACAGGCTTATCCATCCTGCTCCTTAGGCAAGTTTTGCAGCTGCAGTTAAGTCCTGTGTTGCTGTGGCAACATAACTACTAATACCTGGACTAGCTGGTTTAAGGAGAGCTTGAGTATGCCTGCATTACACTGTAGCCACAGCAACGTGAAGATAGACTAAGTACTCCTTTATAGCACTGTATAACACTTAGATGCCCTAGCTTTGACTCTCTCTCCCTAAAGACTGTGGCCAATTTCAAACAGCAGCAGAACTGGGAGACTGGAAAGACAATTTAGACATAACTACAAGACCCTAAAGGTCCAGTCCCATATGCCTGATTCCTGCAAAACCATTAGTGAATGTGACAAAATTGTTAATCCCTGGACAAAGATGAAAGCCATTGACTGAAGGGAGATGTCTCTTGCCACTGGCCTTGCTGCTCTCACATCCCACGTACCTCCTGTGCCAACCAACACAGCTGTTATGAAGGGTGGCCTGCTGCATGCATGCCTCTGACTCCAGAGGAGTTACCCTGTTACCTGGGCTATGCAGCCCTGCAAAGGCTTACCTCCTTCCCACTGCTAGCAGGAGGCCAGGGTGCAGTGAGCTGCAGGGTTGGCTCTCCTGCTCTTCTGACAGATGAACTCACAGAGAGCTGTGACTGCCAGCCAGCCAACACTTTACCTGGCAGGGAATGGGAGAGCACTTTTTCTCTCCAGGGAGGTCAGACTGAAACCTCTCACCTGCATGTACTGCATTACAAAGCTAACAGTCTCCTTTGCTATTCCGATGACATCGTTGTCCTCTTATCCCAGTTGGGATGACATCAGTTTGAGTCCTTGCCAGATCGCAAGTTTTGCAGCTGCAAAATGTATTTCCAACAGGGTGCTTTCAGCACAATTTCAGATGTAAAAGATAACAAACATGAGGCTGGGGCAAAGGTGGAGTTTAAGGTCATGGATGAAAGAAATGTACTAATAGTTTGTCTGTGCCAACTGTGGCTTCAGGAATCCCATTTCTACTCAGTCCTTTCCCACTGAGGCATCCCAGGCATTTGAAATGACTTATTTTCAGGCTACTGGCCTGCAGCTACTTCTGGGGTAGGACATGGCATCCATATAGTATGTGTGTCATGTTGTATAACAATGGGTTGGGTGAGAAACAGATTGTTCAGAGGGAAACTTCTGTTCACACAAAAAAATACAAGGGCTCTTCAACTGTGGATTACACACACAGCAGATAAACCTTAATTAAGGAAGTTGCTCAGAAATAACCTGTTTACAGTGAAGCTCCTGGAAAGCAATTTATCTTCCTTGGAAAGCTAAAAGGGTGAGTCAGCCCTGCCAGGTTGTATTCAAAAACATTTCAGTGGAAGACAAGAAATCTGTCTGTCTTATCTATCTGCCATGGGTGTATGACATTGTAGTATTGTGGCTGGAATAAAGTGACTATTATTACTAGTGTTTGTACAGAACCTAGAGCTCCCAGCCAGGAATCAGGTCTGGTAAGGATAGGTTTCATATTTTAGTGTTCCATCACACACCCCCTTCATTTACACATTACTTAATATTGACATATTCATGATATTGTAAATGTGCATGCAATGTATTGTCATTTTACACAGAGCAAATGTCCTCTGTTTCATTTAGTGTGAAACAAATCATAGATCCTTCAATGGCAGAAGGACTTGAAATCACTGAGGCTGGTGGATACATAGCTACATGGATGTACAAAAGGACATACATAGTCAAACATGTCCTTTTTTTTATTCGGACCATCCCCACATACCCACTGAAGCCAGTGTGCAAAGCTTTGCCTTTATGAAACACAGTGTTAAGCTTTTATGTCTCTATCTACACGGCCTACAACATCTTTCCAATCCTAGAGGGATGATCCTCTCACCATCTCCATCTGCTTGTCTGCCACACCTCCAGGTTTCTAGGACATCCCTTCCCAGGCAGACTGTTCCTGTACGTGAGACTTTCCTTGCTGTCACACAGCTGAGAGAGTAGGAGATAAGAAATTAATATTTAAGACACAGGTAGGACAGAGGTTAGTTCTTCGGTACCAGGAATGTGGAAATCTCATGGAGCTATACCCCCAAGAAGATTTCTAATCTCTGGCCACCTTTCCACCTTCCATCTCCAAACCCACAGCTTACAGATGGGTCAAAATATGGTAAAGAACAAAGAAAGTGTTACTATAACCTCCAGGCCCTTCTAAATGTCCCACATCACATACTGGTACGCCAGGAAAGGAGAAATGGAGAAACTAAATGTTTTCCAGAGGGCAAGAAAGGAGGGATGGAGTGCTTTGGTCCATGCTTGCTGTTTGTCCACTTGTCTCTCGTGGTGTACCTCATTGTCTGGCCTTGGAAAAATAATCACATAGTTTTGTATTTTGGATGCTGGGATGGAGAGATCAAGAACGAACTTACTGTTCCATTAAAAGATCTTTCAATATTACACGGTCTCCTCTGTCCCTCCCTATAGCTCTCCCTTTCCTCTGCCCACCAATGTATAGCATGTGTCAGCCTCCTTATTGTTCATCCTAGGATCAGGCTGCTATACACTCAGTCATCACCCTGGTATCCTGCTCCTTTCTGTCCTTAGGAGTTCCTCTTTAACGTGACACCAAATCCCAGAGCCTTTTGATCGACGTTGCTGTCTCCTGGTATTCTGAAACCCATGTGCCACGTGCCCAGATTTAGGAATCCCACAGCTTTCACCAGAGAAGGCATCAATACTGGCCAGAGCCTGGACATGCATAGGACCAGTGACAGTTATCAATAACCCACTTCACAACCCAAGGAAAATATGATACCTGATTATTAAGAAAAAAATCCAACCCATGTTCTCCATGCAAAAATAGAGGGACCCCAAGTCACTCCTTTCTCATGACACCTGCGCTAAGCTATGCGTGGAAATCTTCCCTTCAGTTAGCTAGGTGAAGTAGCGCTGAATCAACTAATCGCCTGTGGTACTTGTGGGGTTAAGATGCATCTCAGCCCATGCTCTAATCTTGAGTAAAGCACAATGTATGTTCCTACTGATGTTACTCAAGGTCACTTGGGCCCAGACTCACAAAGAAATTTAGGCACCTGACTGCCATTGATTTCACAGGATTGAGTCACCTGAATGCTTTTGTGGGCCTGGCACTACATGACCTTATTTGTCTCAGAGACAGCATTTAAGGAGCAGAATGCATTAAAAACAAAACCCAGCTGTCTCCCCAGAAGGAGTGAAGCATGGACACATGAGAGAGAGAAAAGGCTTTCACGCCTTGTAAAGTGAGGAAGCAATTTAGCACAGAGAACAGCTTTTTTTAACCCAGTTAAATGGTGTGAAGACACCTGGCTAGAGGATGGCACCTCTCAGCACAATGCGTCTGCAAGGCAAGGAAACAAACAGAGTTCCTTTTTTTCCCAGGATGACTATGGTGATGGTGGATAAAGCACCCTTGAGAGAGAAAAGGTTAATTCATCTCTCTGAAGGCTTATGCAGGATGATTCCCCAGGGTATAACTAGCAGGGTTTCAGCTCTCCAGTTTCAAATTCTCTAACAACGGAGTTTTCACCCTTTCCACTACAACATCCTCTCACATGTGGGAAATTTCCCCTCTATTTCATGGTGCCTGGAATGGAATAAGCTAATGATGGTCTGGCAGATGGATGTATATTATTAACTTGTGTACAGAGACTGAGAAGAGAGGTAGAAAACAATCTAAGCTAGATCTACTTAGATATTTTCTGTGTGCCTTCTCAACAAATCCATTATACTCTCCTCACCTGTTTTGTGGCTCTCCCTTCTGTTTGTCATCCTGTTTCTGTTAAGCTGGTGGTCAACCATTTTGTCATCTACCACCCTGAAGCTCCTATAGCTCCAGTGGTTAAATGCAGAAAGGCACGCAATACTGCCTAAGCTGCCTTTGCAGGCTGGGTGAAAGAAAGAAGAGCCTTGCCCCTGAAGCTGACGCAAAGTGGCTGATGTCCAGGACTCATGCTTTCTGGAGCAGCATGGCTCGTGGATGTCACTGGGGAAAAGCACTTGCCTTGGGTCTGATCTGGGCTCTGTGGAGCGCTTCGGTGGTTGTGGGGCACAGGATGCATTCACTCATCTTTCAGTTCAGAGCACCCAAAATCTCAAAGACAAGACTGAGTTGCATCTTGCCAAAGCCGTGCTTTCATAGTTAATGTCAAGGGCGTGTGTATATCCTGGGGTATGGCCTAAGTGTGTGAGGGCACTTGAGGGCACAAGGTCTGGGTGGACTATGTTGAAGGCCTGGGGTGTTTGGCACAATCAACATCTATGCTCTTGCTTCAGGTTGGATCCTGGCACGTACTGTGCTGTCACTTGTGCCTAACCTCCTTTTCAGAGGGAAATACTTGTGTTGCTCCAGAAGGAGCCAGCCAGCAGGCGTTCAGGTCAAGGAACCAAAGCCTGGAAATGAAGCAGAAAGTTATCCAAGCTGACAGTGTAAATCCACTCCCAAAATAGACCATGTTGAAGAAAATCAGCAAAAGGACCAGGTGAAAAATTTCCCTTGAACTATGCTTTGATTAGAAAAGTCCATTCAAGGAATATGTGATTTCTGCTGCAGATGGGCTTAGACAGAAACACAAGCTTGGATGTTACTGGACTAAAGAGAAATTCTATCCAGACTTAAACTATGTGGTTTGTGTGGTCCTGTTCAGGGCAGTTTGGGCACGGATGGTTGCTGCTATGTGAATTATTTTAAAGTAACACCTTGACACTCTGAATCCCGTGGTCTGCTGACCATGAGCAGGTAATGAAATCCTGAATTATCGATCTCTCTCCCTCCCCACCTTTCCCCTCCCCCCCACACACCTTTTTTCTTGTTTGCTTAGTTTTGGACTCCACAAAAATTTTCAGGGAATTGTTATTAACCTCTGGTGGCTCAGAGTGCCTACCCCCATGAGGGCTGGACATATTTGCTTCTGCTCTAGCTGCAGCCAAGGGCCAGAGGCTAATTTACAGCTCAGACTTGTTTCCCTGAGACTTGGTGCAGGCAGCTGCTGAGCCTCCCCAGAGTCCAGGGTTATGCAAGGTCTCTAGAGCCAGTTCCACAGGAAGCAGCAGCTTGTGTCCTGCAGCTCATACCCCGTTCCCTCCATGGGAACACAGGGTTTTCCTCCCCAACCTGAGTAAACTGCAAGCAGGGATACTACGAGCCCTTCGCTGGTCTCCGAGATTACCTTGACCTTCCCTGGTTACACCTAGAAATTGTGACGAATTTTGAGCTAGGACCATCAGTCCATGGGCAACTAGACTGAGGCCCTGTCACTTGCTCAGCACCCGCTTGCGTTCCTTGCTGCTTTGCCAAGCATTTTTGCACCCAGCAGAATAACAATGAAAGGCTTAAGTCCAAGTCCATCCAGTCTCTGAACCTTCTTTTTAACCTGCCAGTTAACCTTGAATCTCCTCTGGTACCTCCTTCTGGCAGTGACTGCCAACGCCATGAAATCGCTCAACCTAGTGATGAGAGAGAGCTAAGTATCAAGCAGCTCCCTCCCTGCTTGACGGGAAGCTCAGGGCTGTATTTGTTCTATTATTATTATTATTATTATTATATTATGTCACTGGAAATGGGGCCAATTATCTTCTGAGAAAGCATTTGCAAGTTCATTAAAGTCAAACAAACATCCCCAGCAGTTAGGGAAAGCAAGGCACAGCCTAATTCCCAGTGGCTTGGGAAGCTGCTTAGAGGGTGGGCTCTGCTACTGCAGCAGCAACCTCCTCCCCTCCTCAGCACAGCCCCAGGCTTTGCCACTGCAGGGGTGGGCAGGGAAGGGGAGGTGTGGGGTTGAAACCCAGGGTGGGTAGAAAGGGCACTGCAAGGAACTGGTCTGGTAAGGTGAAAGAGTAGGGGAGGGAGAAGACAGAGCTCCAGGTAGAATAGGAAGGAATGAGGGTAGAGGAGAGGGAAGAACAAAGGAACCAAATGGAGAGGAAAAAAGGAAAGGTAGGAACAGAGGTAAAACCTGTGCAAAGCCAAGGCACTGAATGGAAGAGAGGCAAATAAATAAGAGGAACAATGACAGAGATGAGATACAGAGGGAGAGTGCAAGGGAGAGAGAGAGAAAATCACTGATCCACATCTGAAGGGTGTGACAGTGGGAACTACCAAGAAAAAAAAAAGGCAGCTAAATAGCTGAGCAGGGTCTCCTGGAGCAGATCTGTGTGACTGACTGTGCCACAGCTGAAAGAGGTGTTGGCAGTGCTCTCTCTGGCCCATGCCACCTCACTGCACAACCTTGGCTGTCATTTCCAGGAGCACTGGGCTAGCAGTGGTCCTGAGGACCCTGCGTCAGCCTCTCGACAGTGCCCTGCTGGGGAGCTGGACCTGTCAGTAAGCAGGCTGATTTGGATGTGGGTGAGTTAATGTGTGACAGCTCTCGGCTGAGCCTTTCCTCCTCCTTCTCCATTCTGGACAGTGGAGGGGGGAAGCAAGGTGGAACAGCTTCTCCAAGGCAGCAGGGAGATATAAGAGAGGAAATCCAGGTGAGGAATAAAGGTTGTTCAGTCCTTTGCTTGTAGCTCTGTGTCACCCTACCTGTAAAATGTGAAGGGTGATGCTTACTCTGCCCTTGAAACTTGAAGTTTAGCTGTAGTGCTGCAGGGGAGGCAAGGTGCTTTCATGAATATCCTGTTCAATTATCAGCCATGCTCATATCAACTAAGGCTTCAATGAGGAAAATGCTTTGGCTGTGCACCAGTCTCCTCTGTCTTCCCACACTGCTCTACAATGAAATTCTGCTCCACAGAGCATCTAGACAGTGATGTTTCTACAGGACCTTTCACACACACACACACATGCCCCCCGCTTTACTCCTAGCACCTGCACAAAGAAGAAAAAGGTCTCTCTCCTCCTGAACTGCAGCTGCTGCTGGGCTAAAACCCTGTAGCTGCTACCTGTGCCCACAGCCACATATAGCAGTTGGACTTTAGGGGGGACAGGGGTGTATATCCCACCTGAAATGACAGGGTGACCTGACGAAGGTAGCAAGCAGGATTCCTGATCAGGATCTGGCAAGGACAGTAAAGTCAGTACTGCCTTTCTTACTGTTCATTATCCTCCTGGTCAGACCTTTGTCTTTTGTTTTTCTGATCTCCTGAAAGAGAGCCTAACCCACAGCACCACCTTTAGTCAACAGCTTCCCCATTCCCCAAGGAGCAGAGTACAATCTTTCAAATCACCAGAGCTGCCCCCAGCAAAACCCAAGTAACCAGAGTTGCAGGTCTATGTAATTTGATGAACTGGCTCTAAAACAGCTCTGCCTAAGATATCCTCTCTCATAACCTCTTCAGCTTTTGTTCCAGATAGACTAATCCCACATCTCCACTGCAGAGCTGAGCTGTGTGTGTACCAGGATCTTGTATCCCCAAAGAGCAGGAATCCATAGCAAAGGTTTCTACCTATTGGTATAGACTCCATCTCCTTGCTGGAGCAGCTGGCTTTTCCTCAGCTTCTGGTTCTGATGGGTTGAATGGGTCTCACTGGCATGTCCTCTCCTTACCAGTCAGGACTGGCTCTCCTGGCTCTGCTTCTTGCTCCGTGGGATTGCCTGACCCCACTAACACCAACCCCAGCTCCACTAGGACAGGGTGTCAGCCTTGCTACTGAAGGCAGAGAATGATGGTGTTGAGTGCTGGCTCTGATCTTCACAGAAGATCAGTTTATTGATTTGTGTCGTGAATCCTCATGCCCATCTGGGCTTGACTGACCCAGAGATTGCCCTCATGCATCCACATGTAATTTTTCCTCTGGCTTTCCCTGGCGATTCTCTCTGCCCACCTTTACTTCAGTGGTAACACTGGTGCTGATGTTTGCTCCACAGATCTTCTGCAAGGTGGCTGATAAGGCTCTCACAACAGCATGCGTATGAACTCACCAGAAGCAATGGGTGAAACATGGACCCTTCTCATGGATCTGAATTCTTCACAGCAACAGCATGTCTTGGATGCCAGAGACCTTATCGAAAACCTGTGAAATAACTCTTGGCCTACTTTTTTTTCTCATTCCTTTTATGCGTTTAAAGTACAAGCAGAGAAAGGAGAGAGATCAAGTATCTCCTCCCTCCTTAGTCACTAAGTTCAGGTGAGAACGGGAAGAGTTAAACCTACTCTTAAGACACCAAATATAGGAGAGAGGTCACTGGTTCCACTATTAGCTCTTAGGCACTGATGACTTACAGAAAAATGTGAGAAGACCTAGACCATCTCTCTCTATTCCTCCTATCCTGAACTTTGTACAGCTTATTAACAAACAGTTGCACTGAGATCTGTTGGAAGTTCAATGCCAAATACAATGTTGGATGGTGAAAGCAGAATGTAATTTCATTGATTTCAATGACATTTTCACTAGGGCTATTTTTTATAAGGCCTCTGTGGTCTGCTCCTCCAAACAACTTGTGAGAGGAGACATTATAATGTTCCAGAAGGACTCTGAACCTAATTTAATTAGTATTTGTTGTGTTGCAAGAGTCTCAAATACATGGTGGTGTAATAAGGTAAAGCACTGTGCAATATTTAAGCCATGCTCTTATCTATTCCCTCCTGTCAGTGCAGGATGAGAACATCCTGAAAGGAGGCATAAGTATCTGTCAGAACCTGAAAAGGTCTCCAGAGGGGACCTGTGTGACACAGCTTCTTTCAGCCAAGAACCAGGGCTTGACTGCCTGAGACCACGCCCATTTTGTGTAACTTCAGTGCTTTCCAAGGTCCATAAAACTGATGAATCAGGCCTGTGATTGCAGCTGTCACTCCTGAGTGGCACAGCGCCGAAGGGCATGATGTTGTGCCATACCCCTCTCCCATCCTTCAGGTAGAGTTGTCACCAGAGCACAGACATGGCTTTGATTGGAAAGATCCTTTGGGGCCACAGGCAGCTGAACATGAGACCCAGTAGCCTCAGGGCTTAATCACTTGTTCTAGAGACTGGCACTGAGCTGTGGGAAATGCACATGTGGCTTCAAGCCATTTTGTTTCCTACTTTGCTCCTCTACTATATACAGACCCATTGAAAAAGGGGGAGAGAGGAAGCAAGCTTGCAGTGCATGCTGCGATAGACCCTTTGTGGACACTGTTAAGTTAGTACTATAAAGACCTCCAGCCAAAAGGAACATGTTGAATAGATGTGCTAGGGAAAAAAGCCACAAGTGTTTGGATTCGCCACTTATAAGGGCTAGTATATCACAGCAATATTTAAGTAGTCACCAGAGCTTCTCCTAAGCTTCCTGCTGTAGGAGAGCTGTTCTTTCTTTCCATTTTTTTCACTCCCTGAGCTTCCCATCTTTAAGTTGCTGTTAAAAAAGGGCTTCAATAAGCTTTAAACATCTTGGTCCTAAAGTCGTCTGGCTTTTTTCCATTCTTCAGTCAGGAAGCATGGCACTAGCCTCAAAGCACTGCGCATTGTAATGTGTTTTCCCCAGGCACACAGTTTAGATCACTCTGTATCTGGTGCAGCTGTAGCACAACCATACTGTACATCCAGGCACCCCTGGAGCCCTCCCTGTGGAGGTCTTTATTCAACAGCCCCCCCTGGCAGAGAAGTCAAGGGAAAAGGGACCCCTGCCGAGAACGAGGGGATGGCTGGGCAGGCAGGGCTCACAAAGCTCCTTCCAATTCTTTTTGCTCTGCTGCAGACGTGATACAGAAAGAGAGTTTTCATCCTGAGAAGGAGTTATGAGTTTCTGGAATGGGAACCTTCTTCCCTCAGGATCCCATGCAAAGCCAGACAGAAAGCACTGGGAATTATACACAGACGATCTAGCACCAGAAAATGCACAGCATTTCCTCTTCTGTCAGTAAGGGCCAGTTCACACTCCACAGTTTTGTCACACACTGAACAGCAAATAATTAGAAATCTCCAGGGTCCTCTAGGCCCTCCCTGTGCACTGCAGCAGGGCTGATTTTCTTCATCTTTAACCCACCCTGCAAGGGCAGTGGTTTTTACCAGTCTTTGAACATTTTCCCCAAAGATGATTCTCTGGGTTTCTGTGGCGGTTTATTCCTTTGGTGATCTAAAGAGTTCCTCCCAGAGTTTCCTCCAGCCCTCTGTGTCTTGTCCATGTTGAGAATAGCTTGTTTCTGCTTTCTTAGTAACACTCCTTCATATATCAATAGCTCTCACCTGTCATACCATCCTTCTTTGCCAGATCACTCTTCCTAGACCTTTTAAGCCCTACTCAGAGATCTTACTTTGGTTACAGAATTCACATTTGTTCTACTGAGAAACCACTAAAATGTCTCCCCACCTTTAATGAATAATGAAACACTATACTCACAAAAATAATAATTAGCAATATAGCTAAAAATAAATCAATGTGTGTTTCAGACTCCCAAAGGCAGTAGGAAAAGCTGCAGCCATGAACATAGACGGTGCTGAAAATAACTAAGCATTTAGGGAGAAAAAGAAGGGAAAAAAAGCTTTGGGGAACTCATGAATGGTCATGTCCTATAGATAGACAGCAATCCACGCAGATTGTTAAAGAGAGTCCTGAGTCTGACTACTCCATTTCCTGACAGCCTCCCCCAAATGCACATTTAGGAGTTTTCTGAGGATGTCAAGAAGTTGGGTAGCTGGAGCAGGCTAGGAAAAGTAAGATGGAGTGGAAGGATGTCAAACACTTTTTGGAGGTTCTCCAAGAGTTTCCACCCGGGCTCTTATTGTCCTAAAGGTGAGTTTCCGGATGAAGCAAGAGGTGCCTGCTGTGAGAAGAGCCAAATGCATGAGGATTTATGATGATGACAACCATTATTATTTCTACATCCTTGGGATATAGCTCCCTTGTGGTGCCAGGAAAGGAAGCAATGAAATAAGGAACAGGAGTCAAGACAATGGGAGTGTGCTGAACACAAGAAAGAGCACAGGCAGCACACTGGTTTACAGAGGAAAAAAAATTCAGGTACTATAGGAACCATCTTGCTTTCTTCTAGCACCATCTAAAATATAGAGCCATTTCTTGGTAGAAAGACATAATTCTTGCTTCTTCAGGAAGTCAAAGGACAAGGCAGGCTCTTGCCAGTCCAATTTATTGACGCATTAACAATAACAATACTAAGTTCTTTGTAAAACACATCATTGGAGTTAAGCAAATCATAGGTGTCTGCTCAAATGAAGCAAAGATTATGGTATGCAAATGTCTATGTTATGTGTCCAGGTTCTGTCATTAGTTGTACTCTACTTTTCAGATGAACTGGTCCCTCAGCCATGAAAATAGGTGCAAATCATGCAAATTCTGTTGTAAAGAATGATTACCTATCTAAAATTTTAGCCCAGGAGTGTGGCTTTTTTTCTTTTCTTTTTTTTTTTTTTTTTTGGTAACCCTTTTTTTTTTCTCCTTCCCAGTTGGAGAGAGGAAATCATATTGTATAACTATCACAAACTGCATGTCACAAACACACACACACACACACACACACACATATATATATATATAAACATAGTGGAGTAAGTGAGTAATTTGCAAGAAATCTACCGCCTGAAGTCAGTTTGCATAACCAATTCACTAAATCCTGCTGAAATGAAACCAGAAATGAAGTCTAGATACAGAATATTTTCAAACATTAAATTCAACATGAGTCATTTGATCCCTTCCAGAAAGAATGAATTACAAATGCACAAACACTTTCTGTACTCTTTCAAACCTGTCACTAACTCAAAGTTTGGGATCTGCCTAACCCTTAGTACTATCTGAGAGTACTCTGTGTAGAATTGGAGCGCCTATTGGAGCTTTCAGGTAACTAACATTTTGGTCTCAGTGCAAAACAGAGGAAAAAAGTTTCCACCTCTATTTTGCTTCAGTTGCAGAAGCAATTATTTTGAAGCCTGAAGAAAATATAACACATCCCCCCAAGATGCCTACTTTCCAGATTGTACTCTGACAGCACTTTACAAATTTTCATGAATTATTAACATTTTAGTATACATTCCTATGCTTTAGCTCTAGTGGGTCAACATAAACTTGATTGAAAGAAGAATTAAAGGGACAGGTTTTAAGGAACGAATGGTGGGATCTTGACAAATGCCTAGTTGCCTTAATCCTATTGAAACCAGTGAGAATTAGGCACCAAGGCTCTTTGAAAATCCTGCTAGGCTCCTGCCTGTATAAATCTTATTTGTTAGGACAGCTCTGTAAATTACCTGATACCACCTTGCCACTGGAACTAGGCTTGTAAATATCTGCTGAAGGATTGCAAAGTAAAACAAAGGAGCTTACAGAAGACTTAAAGCGTTAGTAAGAAATCTGGATATTTGAAGCTTAGAAAACTCAGGGGTATAAAGCAATTACACTAAAATCTTGGTCCTATTTTTTGCAGTTGGAAGTTGGAAAGTTAAAATGCAGGAGGCAGAGGCTTGGCAAAGGAGAACAGAGGATCTCAGGGTTAGGGCAGCCAACAGGTGGCTGTCCTACAGAACTGCCCTACCTTTGCTGCTGAATTCCTTTGTTATCCTGGCCCATACTTCTCATGGGGTGATTCCTAGTGGCACGTTTTGCATCTCTGAATAGCTGGCTTCAGACACCTTGAGTCTGATGTGGAGCAGTGCTGAGCACTCAGAGCTGCAGCTGACAGTAATGTTTTCAGATGTGTGCAACTGAAAATTAAAACTACTAATAAAAGTCAGGTCCTCTGTTTCTCAAATTCAGCACATAAAATTAGGGAGCCCTGCTGACCAAACGCTCTCTTTATGCCTCAGTTGTCCGTCTGCAAAAGTGGAGTAAAAATACTCATCTCATGTGGGTGTTGCAAAGATTTACTAAGTAATGTTAGGGATGTGCTCAGAATCACAAGACAGCCGAGGAGAAAATTAGTATTTCTGATTTCAGAGCAGAGTTTGAATAATATTTATTGAGCAAAGCTGTGGGGTCACA
The DNA here is from genome assembly GCA_031468815.1 of Morus bassanus. Classification (NCBI taxonomy): domain Eukaryota; kingdom Metazoa; phylum Chordata; class Aves; order Suliformes; family Sulidae; genus Morus; species Morus bassanus. The sequence continues at coordinate 129,181,352 of CM062568.1, read as the reverse complement.
CACTGACTTATTATGAGAGAACAAAATATTGAATAACTGCTCATTAAGTGAGCACTGTCCATTCTGTGACCTGAATGCGGTAGGAATCCCTGGAAAGAAAAATAAGATGTTCCTGTTATTAGAAGTGTACTGAAATACATTCACAAGAGGAAACCATGCTGAGGTTGCACAGGTAACTCCATTTCCAATATTGGCTAATTTTTTAATACTTGACTGAACAGCCTTAATAACTTTCTTCTAACAGAGTTTCTCTGTGGACTTTTTCGTGCATATACTAGCTTATGTTGCAGCTGAAGCCTAAATCTATCTCCATTCCTAGTAATATGGGATAATTCAACTTTTACCCAGATTTCACTTTCCAAAACGCAGTTAACTAAATCATGGGAGCTCAAACCTCTTGGCCTCATGAGCATCTTAAAAAAAACCTTCCAATGTCCAAGAGGTGTCAAACCCTACCCAGCACCTTAGGCAAGGTGAGGGATTTTTCAACAAGTAGCTCCTGGGCAGAAAACAGCAATGGCTCCCTGGGGTCCCAGCACCCAGTGTGGGATGGGGTGAGGCTGGGTGCCCAGCTGCGTCCCAGAGCTTGTAGGGAGCTGTTGGTCTCAGAAGCCCCTGAAAGCTTCCTCCCACATGGAGATACTGATAAAAAAAGTAGTCCTAACATCAGCAGTGTGCTGTCAGTAATATGACATATCTTCATTCTGGGAGTCATACTTCAATCGCTCAGTATCTGCCTGCGGCTTTTAAGCCACAAGTTGCCCATCCTTGAATTAGGTGAGGCAGGATTATCAGTGGAAAATGAAACGTTTTTCTTAGCAAAAAATAAATTAATAGAAAGTAAGTCTTATTTGGCAATTTAATGAGTGCACAATTACTGCATCAGGGAAAAGCCCCCTAAAGATTTAATCATTTAATATGTACAAAAAGCTACTGAACAGAGAATTACTTTGTTCAAAAGATCAGTTATATCCTTGCCTAGTTTTCAGCAACTCAGTGGCTACCCTGCAACATCAGAGCTGGAGCGCAGGGGTGCTGCAGGGCAGAAGCACAGGGCATTGATAAAAGTGGAGCAAAGGAATGACAGAAATCTTGTTCAGCATTTTCCTGTGCTCTGTATAACTGAGTGCTATTTCACTGCCACTGGCAGCACACTGACCTCCTGTTTACACCACAGTACTTGAAACTTGTGGTTTTTGCAAACTGTGCCCATCTCCAATTCTGATTAGCTTCTCCAGGCATTTCTGTGCTGCTCAGAGTTTTCACAAATTTCCAAACAGCAGAATCGCTCTGTATGGTACCCTTAGAGGTACTTAGCATGCTCTGTCATCTGCTGTGCCTGACAGCAGGAAAAGCTTAGAGGCAAATACCCAAGAGAGAAGTCGAAAAATTACAGGTTGGGGATATCAGCATCGATGATACCATACTGTGTGAAGCTGAGATGCAATGAATCATATGTGAAAGATGGAACTGAATGGGGCTGGATATAAGGAGGCAGAGCAATGAGGAGTGCATTTTGCTCTCTGCAGGGACAGGTCAGAACCACAGAAAAGAAAGAGAAGAAAGCAAGCCCTGCCAGTGGGGCCACTTACTGCACTTTGTGAGACAAGAAGACTGACCTTAGCTTGGTAAGGCCCCTTCAGTTCTGGAGTGGGTGGTTACAAGTTGCAGTATTATCTGCTGTGGTCAGTGCTTCTCCTTCTATGGGGAGAAGAAGCTAGTCGAAGCACATGATTGTAGATGCTTCCAACAAAATTATCTCCTGACCTAGTCCAGTGCCATTTCTGCCTCTCCTTTAACGTCTGTGCTGTGGCAGCGTACACTTCTTCTGAGACAAAGCCAGAAGCAGGGGTTGCCCCAGGGGTAGGCTGAAACCTCATCTGATTTGGGAGCAGTAGGGACTACAAAATCCCCACCATCTCACAAATGCTAACACAAGACCTACATTTCCACTACCTTCCTGGGCAAACATGCATCAGGTTTGGCCCAGAGAGACAACCACACATTCACTTTGAAACAAAGTCTCTTTCTTCCCTACACTGACAACCAGTCCACTTTAACTGGCAGAGGGACAGTGTCCTTCCTCCAGACCTGCCAACAGGACCTTCTATTTTGGCCACCTATACTGCCTCCATGAAGTATCTCTCTGGATCACTCCTCCTTGACCATCAACTCTGCATCAGTCCCAACAGCCAGAGGTTTAACTCCAGAGGAGCAGGAGGAGGTCTCTTAAGCTGCCATGGAGGGCAATCTCAGCAGAAGGTCCTCAAAACAGCAGACAGGGTATCCTCATAGAGCACAGGCTTCAAGCTGTAACCAGTGATTAGATTTGGCGGGTTTACAGGGTCATGCCGTGCTGGCACATCTCAGGACAACAGACATAGGCACAACTCTTCTTCCATGCTTACAGAGTGCTGATGAATTGCTTTTTTCCCGAGACTTCTGAATTTCTGTACTGGGATTTCTGTATTTCCATTTCAGTCTCTGCTAAGAAAACCTCTCCCTTGAGCATGTTAGGCTGCTTTGTGCCCCCCTGGGAAAAGTAAACTTTCTTCTAGAGATAATTCGTGGACACAGAGGCCTAGGAGGAAACATATCTGTTCAGCAGCAGCCAGCTTATGTAGCAATGGTGGGAAAAATTCCCACCTGTGCCTGGACAGAAAATTGTGTCTCTCCATATGCACCAGAGATTTGAGGAAGGCAATACAGACATTCATAGTCGCCACAATAACAATGGCATATTCAGACTAGGGAGAAATCCCAGGCAGGCTCTCATCAATAAAAGTGTATGACCGTGTATCACTGAGGTTCTTGCCTCTACTCAGGCTCCCTGTTAAGCCCAGTTTGAAGGCTCTTGACCTCTTTCTCAAGCCCATCCTGGTCTGGAGCTTATGTTCCAGATAGACTGCATCTCCTGGTGTGAGCACAACCTCCCCATCTGGAGATCCTCCAGGGCAGCGACGGAGAGCCTGAACTTCATAAGAACAGCACCAAGGTCGGGACGTAGGACCTGTGATACCGTAGACCTGCTTGCTTCCTCAACTCTAGCTCAGCCCTTCCTCAGGAGGTCCTCCCATGGAGTCCTGTAGGCAGATACACACCCCACTCCCGCAGACACAAATATAAAGTGACTGGCAAATAAAGCAAACAAATTATTTGCATTACTCAAGCTATTTTTTCCAGGTGAGGAGAAGGGAGGGAAAGAAGAGAGGAACAAACCCATACTTATTCTGTCATTTCTAGATTAATTCATGCAAGGCATGTGAATACTAGTTTAAAAGCTATTGGTTGTATATAGAGAAAACAGGCAGAATGACTTCAGCAGATAATTCCACTTTCTTCTGTGCCTCAGTTTCCTCACATAAGAAGGGAGTAATAACAAGAGTGTTGTTAAGGATCTAAGCTGACATCTTCCGACACCAGTGAAAAGTGTAGTACTAGTTTCAGTGACAACACATTTGGCCCATTTTTTCCCAATTATTTTGCAACCCATCATTCACAGGCACAAGTACAAAGTAGCATGACTCATATATTACATAAAAAGCCTGTCTTACAAGCATCTTTCTGGGCACATGGTAAAGGCTGAAGCACAAAATATAAAATGGAGACTATCTCTGAAACCTTGCTTTGACTCCCTTGTGCATATGCCTTGTAATAATCTTTATAATATCTTTCTTTTTCTTGCAAGTCTCCCCCACCCCAGCTACTACAAAGGATAGACAGAGCTCACTGAGTGGGTAGCAATTCAGTATTTTCCTACTATCCTAATTTCAGGCATGGCAAAGTGCCTTATTTGCCACACATCATTCAAACCCATCACTGAATGCAGAACACTAATTTCCTAATGGTCTTTTTCTGTGGTGCTATTTTGCCATAATATCTCAGTGCTTCATGAGCCTTAATGGATGTTCTGCCAGGGAGGTACGTAGTGGTGTTATCTCTATTTTACAGACAGTGAAATCAGACACAAAGAGGCTAAGGTCAAAATGGCCAGAGCACCCACTAATTTTGGGTTCCTAATTTGCAATGCCTTGGATTAGCATTTCCCCAGCTCTGTGCGTGTTGAGAGCAGAACTCCATACAATACTGGCTCAGCGCTTCTGCAAGTCAGACCCCAGGTGTCTCAGACTGAGAACCCAGAAAATGAGAACACACCAATTAGTGGCCACCCATGGAAAACCTAATTTATATGGCTTTTTCATATCACATAGGAACTCGTGGAAAAAGGCAGGAAAAAGCCTAATTCTTCAGGGCAGTATTCAATTGCCAAAACATGAGACCATTCTTCTGTTTTTGAACAGCACCCTGCCCAATTCAACACATAACCTTAATCACTGGCGGTAAATGAAACAGGAGACCTACAGAAAACACCTTCGTTTATGGCAAAACTCATTCAGTCCCTGGGTATATTCCATTCTGCACACTGAATGAGACAGGGTTCCTACTGAAAAAAAAATATACCAATATTTGATCTTATAATTAAGGACCACATCATTATACCTACACATAAAAGAAGACAAATTAAAAATGGATAGGCAACCTTTTAAATAAATTCTCTGTATTCTAAGTGTTTGACTTTGAAAACTCAATGTATGCTTAACAAAAGTGTTTAATCCCTTGTTTTAAAAACATAAACTAAAAAGGAAGAAAATAGGAAATTTCATCATTTGAAATCATAATGGCATTCCCTTTCCTTATATTATAAAGGTGCAACTTTTGCTTATTAAATGGTTGCAAAACTCTTTACACTTTCAAAGCTTTATTCCTCTAATCTCAACAGATACAGCCAAATAACAAATCAAAAAACCACAGTATCTATTTGAAGAAAACCCCTACCAAGAAAATTCTTATCCAAACAGGGAAAGCTCAGCAAAATTTGATGTACTTGAAAAGATTGTCTTTGACTGTTAGAATTTATCTCATCCCCCAAAAGCTGGGTAATCCTGACTGTAAGCAGGGTGTCTTGTTCCCCCTCTTGTGTTGTGTAAAGGCTTTGGAATAACCAAAGAAAGGATTTCTTTCTGAGGGTTGAATGGACTAGGCACACGATAACAGAAGATACCACAGGTCACCTTTAGTTCTTCTATTTTCTCAGGCAGCAGTAGCTCTTCTGCTGCATAAGAATATATCCAGTGAAGGTGAATATTATATCTCAGCATGTTTTATTCAGTATTCCCAGCAACCGCTGGGACACATCATAATGGGAGCAGAGGAGATTAAGCACTGAAGGTGAGTGCTAGTAGGGGTACAGCACTCCAGTTGGGAATTTCTGAGTGACTGCCATATAAATGCTTTGAGACAATTCATGTCAGGCAGGTAGAAGAAGCCACCAACTGATAAATCCCTTGTAATAATTCTCTCTGGAGGATGATGAAAGGGGTACCTCATTGTGAGTTCCAGCAGATGTCCATGTTCGGAAGACGGATGTTGGAGCTAAGTCTAGGAAGAAGGTGAGATGCCTTACAGGAACCGTAGTCTTAAGTCCACTAGAAAATATGGGGAGATCTTGGCACCTCAGTATCACAATACACCAAATAAACACCTTTTGAATCTGCTGAAGACAGAGCAACATCTGAACTGTCTGGGTTTAGGCATCTTGCTCTGGTTATCAGGGAGGCATCTTCTGTTTTGGATTCCAAGACCTGAACCCCTGCCCAGAAAGAGACAACAACCATAGTTCCGCTCTGACAGTATGCAGTAGAAAGGTATTTATCTAGCATCTCAGTGGAAAGAACAGCTTCCCTAAATTATGGGAGATGTTGATTCAACTCTCTGCTGTACCTGAAAAGATCTCAAGTCTTACCTTCCTCCTACAGAAGAGTGTTTAGAGTAAGCTGCTCCTAGCTTTTCCTGCTTAAGCTCTTAGGCTTTTTTCATGGAAGAATTAAATAAGCATGAGGCCAGAGATAAAGAAAGCACAGTAGATATAGCTTTAGAGCCTACTGGCTAAGCACTCTTCTGCAAGAGGACAGAATGAGTCCAGTTCCTGCTTCAGTGAGTATTTGATACTAATCATACAAAATAGTGTTGAGAGAGCACAAGAGATCATTTAGTCCATCCTCTGGTCCAGAAGTACCTCCTACAGCCCTTCAGTGATTGGAGCTGCCATAGTTTTCTTGCACAATCTATTCCAGTGCATCACAATCCTTTTGGACTCTTCCAAAAGTCTAGTCTGAATCACTCTGATGGCCCATTAAAGACCATTACTCCTTGTTTTATCCACCCGGGACAGGAAGAACAGATTATTCTCATTTTCTTGCACTCGCTAGACTAGCATCCTGATCACTCTCAGCCTTTTAGGTTAATCAACCCCAATTATTTCAGTCTTTCCACACAAATTATATTTCCCTTGACCTCTAGCAATTCTCACTATCCCAGTCTGCACTCTGTCTCACTAGACCACACTTTCTTAGAGTGCAGTACAAGACTAAGGCATGACATTTCAGCTGAGATTTACATGTGCTCATCAGAGCTGAAGGCTTATTAGATGTGTCTTACAGCCTATACTCCCATTTGCACAACCTGGTAAGAGGATGTTTTCCCTTTTGACAATAGAATAATGTTCTAGACTAACACTGAACTTGTGGTGCTCTAGACACCCTGTCTACCCTCCTGAAAGATATCTAGCTGGCCTGCTGGCTCCCATGGACAGCTTGCTGCAATTTATTAACCACTCCCATGGAGGGCACTTTACATTTGCTCTGATGCTGTTCAAACCAGTTCCTTGGTTTGACAATCTTGTCTTGAATTTCAGTAATTTCCACCAGCCTATACCTGGTTCATGCCATCTGCAGATTTTAAAATGTACTTCCTCTAGACAGTCATCCAGGTTGAAATTAAAATATAAAGTACAATGTATTTAATGAAAACGTGAAACACTAACAGGCCACAGCTCAAACTTGTGGCAACCCGCTCGATGGAGTCTTCTGTTTCGACAGGAAATCGGTGAAAAATGCTCATTGAGTAGGATTATCTACAGCAGTTCTGCATCTCTGCTGTAATGTTTTCCTTTGGACCATGTTTCTTTGCTTCACTTATGATAAAAGCCTGTGAGATAATGTCAAAATCCTTACAAATGACAAGGTATGACAACTATTTCCCCTGTATCCACAAGGCTTGTTATAGAAGAAAGCTAAATTAGTTTGACGTGATCTATTCTTGACAGATCTGTGCTGGCTCCTAATAATCTCCTTTATTTGATTATTTCTACCAGGTTTTTTTCCAGGAATGAAGTTAAACTGAGTAGTCTGTAATTTCTTATCTTCTCCTTGTTCTTTTTCAGCCTTCTGACACCCCATCCAGCCCTCATGAATCTTCAAAGCATTCAAAGCTCACAGTTCAGAGATTGCTTCCATCAGCTTTGTAAATAAGCTAGGATGATTTGAGACAACCATCTTACATCAGTATATCCTGACTTGTTCTGCCCTTTTCCCAGATCCTGATCTTCCTCCTTTGTGGCTCCAATTAATTGTTTTAGCCATCAACTTGCAGTTGGCCATGTTACTGGAGACATGCAAAATGGGCATAAAATGCTTTGGCCTTATTGACAATGTATGATGTAAAGCTTTAACCAAAGCTCTTCCCTCCCATCCACGAGCATCATAAACACTAAGGTAGAGAGTCAGAATGATATTCGTTCACTCTCTTGCTCTGGCCCAATTAATATTTTATTTGTCGGTGCAAAATAGATCGGCTTCTCCCGGAAACACTGGTCCCGATATATTCTATAGCCTGGGAGGTGGGGGTACAGACCTATTCAGGCAGAGATGGTATATTCACCGATCTCTGGGTAAACACTTAATCAAAGTGTTTCTGGATAAAAGGGAGGTAGTACATTGCCTTCCTCTTGGATGCATTCTCTGTGGACATTTGACCTCTGTGCTCTGTCAAACTTACCCATTTTGACTGTGCAGAGAAAGCAACTGGAAGAATACTTGGTTTGTAGATTCCACGGTAGCTTAGCTGTTAAGTAGGTATTGAGCTGATTATTGCTTGTAAAACTAAGGATCATCTAGGCGTGCCAGTAAGCAGACTTCAAAAATTTAGGGGATTTTACAGGTGTAAGTGCAATTATCTTAGGACTTTAGACACCTCCACAGTTAGAAAGGAAGGAGGCTCTAAAGTTCTACAGCCTATGACAGACACCTCTAAGAAGGTAGTTCAACTTACAACAATCCCTTATTTCTCAGTTCAGAACAATGGTAAAACACTGTGATACATTTTAGACTCCTCTTGTCAGCCACACCCTAATTAAAAAGTAATGAAATTCTACAAGATGAGGCATTGTGTTATGGTATCTCTTCCTCAACTGTGGAATCATATGACTCAAAGGAAGAAGACAAAGAACATAAGGAAGAATTAAATGAACTTTAAAGGGAGATTTGCTAAAAGTTCCTATAAGCCATTAGGGCTCATTTTTCACTAATTTGTCAATTCTCTTGTCTTCCAGAGAGTCTTGTATGCTGGCATCATAATGGAGGGTTCTTTTGTTTTTACCATATAAAAGAGAGCTTCAGGTATTGATTCACGTATTAACTTTGCTAACTACCCTCTGGAAGTTATCCAACTTCTGTTTACTTCATGGAGGTTTCAGTTAGCTTCAGTTCTTCAGTTATTTTGGGGGGAGATCTTTTTTCCTTGCTTCGTTCGTCCTTTCCTTAGGATTTAACCTCTTCTAGCTGATATCCTGACTGGAATTTAGGACACAAGGGAAAGGCCATTTGCCAGATCCTGTGCTTTAGGTGGGACTAGCTGCATCATTATCATGCTTTTGACCGCAATTTTAACGGTCAACATTAAACATCAATTTTCTGTTGCAGGTGTCTGTCCTCAAAACTCTATGTAGGGCTTGAAATTCCTCTGCGTCTTCCACTGGAAATGCAAACAGCAGGAAGGTTTTTCATCTTTGATCAGGCAAAGTCTCCATTCTGACAGATTCCAACTCAGGCTGTGCAGTCCAGGTCTTTGCAAGCTGCCAGCCTGACTACTCCAACATAACAAGCTAAGAATTAAAATCTTGACCCTAAGAAAGGTGCCCCCAGTTCTGAGGAACGTAAGTGCCATTTCAGTGCAGCTCTCCAATCTACAGTGAAGTGTCCCTGCTGAGGATAAACTTGGTCCAGCTTCCAAAAGCCCCTTTGCCTCAGCTCCCCATCGTTCCAGTTCCCTGCTGTTCCAGTACTGCCTCGCAGCTGCGCCACACTTCTCAGGCACAGTCAAGCAGGTGATGCCCTCTTCACAGTTTCTCAGCAGGTGGTTTCCAGCAGTGGACTTCACTCTTACATGAAACTAAATGGCTGCAAATCCTACTGTCAGCAAATCAGCAAGTGATACTTGTTTCTTTATGTCTACCCTTCCAAACTTAGATGATTTTTGTAAAATTATTTATAAATCCACCACAGAATATCTTACTCCTAAAGCCATGGGCAGACAGAAGAAGGAATGATACAAGGAGAACAATGGTCAGTTCAAAACCATTGTGGTTTGCATCCTGCTGGTTTCAATTTGAACTGATATAAATGACTGGCATCTTGTGCAAAAGAGCAAAGCATGGTACCATGCTGCCCTAACCCGCCCACCCTTGAGTACTTAACATCGCAGATTTATAAGGTCATTGGATACTATTAATAAAATAAATGGGTTAGACTCAATTCAATAGTCTGACGAACTGGATGCCGACTGATAATATTCTTAACAATTATAAGAGTAATCAAAACTGTAAATTATTCTGGGCATCACCAATTATTAGAAATCATCCCAAATCGTAAAAAAACCCTGAAGTTCCTGAGACCACAGTTTCACTCTTAGGCAATTATGAGAAGAGTGGAATAAAACTAGCTTCAGAGCTAGGTTCAGATCCAAACACACTCCCCTGCACCCCTAAATTTTAGGGTCATTCAAACCAAGTGAGTAGGATTCTTTTAGAGCCTATCAGCTTTACTGATTAGCAGCCCTTACAGAAAGGTGTCTCCTACAGACAGAATGTTTAAATATTGTGAGATGTCCCAGCTTTCTATAAATAGAGATATACTGTGATTATGGCTGGAATTAATTCAAGAAACTTCAGAAGTAAGATGAGTAATGAATGGGACTGACATTTATTAGTTATAATTTAAAAGAATATAAGTACATCCTGGCTTCACTTTCCAGGCATCAAAGCCAACCAACCCTGGTAGGAGGAAGGCAGGCTCAGGACATCCTCTCTTGGGCCAAGAAGATAGCTGGAGCACAGCCTGCCACCCAACAGTGGCATTAGTAGCCAACGGACAAGCTCAGAAGGATTATGAACCCTCAAGAAAGCAGGAATGGTGATATTAGTTTGTCCTGCATGCATTGCTCCTATGGCAGCCAGAGCCCTCCCCAGCTGCCTGCTGGGGGTGGGCAACCTTTTACTTATGCTAACAGCAATGTGACAGGTGAAGATGCACCACTTTGCTGTCTCTGTCTATAGGTGCTCATTCGCAGTAGCTGCAACAGCTGCCCAAGTGGAGGAGAACTGGGGAAGCTGCAAAAGCAACTGGAAGCACAAAGAACCCATGTAGTTTTCCCTCCTACCGGCTTCCCTTCTGACACCAGTGCCAGGAAGGGTGAAGGGAATAAGACGCTGGTGGTAGTGGCTGATGCTGGCAGCAAGAGTCCCCAAGAAGCACAGCCTAATGGAGGGCTGGTACCCAGCTGGAGGAGAGAAGAAGCAGCAGGAGGACTGCATGGTCAAGGGAGCAGGAGGAAGGCGCGGAGCAGAACAGATGGAGAGAGCAGACAAAATGAATAACAGGCAGAGGCAGCAGGATCAGTGTAACTCCAAAAGCACAAGTCCCTTTTATTATATTAAAAACAAATCACTGTTTTCATTACACTATTCCTCCACTCCATACACATATTGTTAAGTTGCTACAGGCTGGATCATTATGACGGTAGGGGAGGAGCTAGCACACTGGTAAATAGCAGGCAGTAAACTAAGTAGTAGCCCTACTCTCAGGCTCTGGCCCATAGTAATAAAGCCTGGGTCTGGGAAGAAAATCAATGGTTTGTGTTAAAGGAACTCAAGTGGCTAATAAACATCCCAGCATTGCAGGAGTGACTGAGGATGGATAAAGCAATGGTTTCCCTGTCCAAAGCACCTCTCACCTGAGGGCATCTGAATCCTTTTTTTTTTTTTTTTAACACACTAATTATTTAGTTTCCAAATTAAAGGAGCATCTTGCAGGGACAGCCATGACAGGCAGAGAAGCTGTTCTTAGATCAAGTCAGAAAGCAGGTTAATAGCACTGCTAGGAAGAGAACCCAGCTCTCCCAAAAACAATTCCTATATACTAACTACTGGCCTGTGGTGCCTGCAACCATGAAAAGCCATGGAGGTTTACACACACACACTCAGCAGGTGATAGGGAGAGCCCTAAGGAAATATAAACACCTTCTCCACATGAGGCCATCAGAGCTCTGAGGTTACACATCATCTCCTGGTGTGCTCAGGAGGATCCTGGAATTACAGATGAAATGAATATGGATGGATTACACATGGACTTTGGACTTCAGATGTTGAAAGGTGTTTCACCTGGATACCTGCTCTGGTATTTCCACAGCAAGGTATTCCAGTATTTCCACCAGCAAGGCATGTGCACATTCCACTGGGCCTTTCTGGATGACCGAACTGCTCTTACCAGCCCAGCATTCCCCTGTGTAGCGCTGGACACTGGGCCTTCAAAACTCAGATGCAGCCAGGTATGGACTGCTGCCAAATCTATCTCTGAGCCTTGTCAGACTCAGAGCAAACAGGGGAATTGCATAGTGACTTCCAAAGGGCATCAACACAGAGAGCTGCCATCAAAAGGTTTCCCATCCTCAGGTGTCTTTAGCCTGGAACTGTCATCAGAGCTATCATTCATTCTCAAATCCAAATAAAGCCCTCCCTGTGTAGGGAGGAAGCCCAAAGCAACAGAAGAGATGCAAGTTATTTATGTGCTGGAGGAGGGGACAACAGGCGAGTTGGGCTGAGCAAATGGTAGTCAGTAACACCACCAGCCTACTGGGAGCCTGCAGAGGTCTCAGGTCATATGTACTTGGTGCTTTTGCTTCATACTATCTCAGCCAAAAGCAGAGGCAATCTTCAGGCTACGCCTGCTGTTTTACCTGTTAATACACCAGTCCCTCAGCATATACATGCCTGCTCGGTACAGACTAGGCAGAGCCCACCTTTGCCCCATGTCCTCTGCACGTGGAGCAGACAAGAGTCAGTGAGGTGAGCACATGCCTCACAGCATGAGGCCAGCGAACCCAAGCAGGTATACACATCCTTGATTTACCTCATGCAAGACTATCAGCCTGCTTTCATATTGCAATGGGCAAAGGGCCCAGTTCACCTTCCCACTAGCACAAGAAGGCCTTGCGACTTGGCAGCTGCCAGCAGTGGGGAATTCCTGCTCTCTGGGAAATCGGGAAGGGAAATACAATGTCTGTGCAGGGTGGCTACTAGATCCTGGGATGGTGTCACAGAATCCATGACAGCTGGCCTGAAACGAGAGCGGACTTCAGGTGAAACCTCTTTGCGCTTTCTCCTCCTAGTCAGTCAAAGCCACATGACTGGAGGAGGTGTCCCTCTCATCCCTCATCCCCAAGCGATGCCTGCCCTCTCAGCATGGCATGGGCAGAGTCTGGAACTACAGCCCATTTTCTTATCCTGAGGCAGGAGCAGCTCTGAGATCATTGAGACACCCTCAGCATTGGGCCAGAACAAGCCCCCAAATGATGCATGTCAGTTCCTCAGGCTGCACGTGTGTACCCAGCCTGGCACAGGCGGATACAAGATTCAACACAGCCCTGTCAGCAGGGATGCCTCTGTGTCCCGGTGAGTGCTGCCTGACTGCTTTTTTTGCTGGGATTCTCATTCAGAAGCAAGTGGCAATAGGCAATTTGGATCAACAGACTGGTTTCTTTCCCACTAAGCATTATTGCTGTCCTGCTCCCCCTGGAAACTCTGCCTGCAATTAGTTCCCTAGGAGGGGGCTTGTCTGTGCCATTAAGAACAGTTACATTACGCGATCTAGGAGAAATCAATGTCTCTAATAGTCAGCAAAGGCAGCGGAGGAGGACAAGGTGATGGGAGGGGAGTTTCTCCGGAGACACCCTTCTCGGGGGAAATCCCAGGGGTATCACCCCAGGAGGAGAAATCGTAAGGACCTGGAGTAATTAAACTTCCATGCAGCAATTGTTTACTGGCAGAAGCACAGAAACCACTCGGTGTCTCTCAAAAAGGCAGAGGCAGTGGCTAGACTCTCCCCAGGTGCAGATGAAGTGCCTCTGCCCCGAAGTCAATGGACTGTGGTGATTTACACCACGCTGGCAAGTGGAGGGAGGAGGGGCGTGGATGGACACCTTTCCTTTAAAATAGCCCTTTTCCTCTCCCCATGTTGGTGTTTAAAGGTAAGACCATGCCTTGCAAGTTTTGAGGCATCTGGATTGTGCGGCATCATTAAGTTATTCTAAATGAGGTCCAAGACATTTTAATATCCTGAGGCAAGAAAACCTTAACTCTGCGTACATCAGCTTCTCTCTCTTTTTCTCCATTTCCTCCTTCCTGCACACATCTGCAGTTCCTGGAATGACAAGACACCTCACCAACTGGCTGTAATTGCTAGAACAGTTCCCTAATGCTTTCTCCTTCTCCAATTGCATTAAACTGCATCTTTAGAGGTACAGCCCTGTTTATTCATGCTGCTCGTGTGGAAGGGGAAAGAAATGCAGACTGCCTCTTCCCCCCTCCCTCCTTTGATTTGATGGGTGTGGCAGGTTTAAACCTTTGCAGCCGCTGGCTCTCCAGCACTGGGGTGAGGAGGAGAGGACAGAATGGGAGGGAAGCCGTCGGATATGGCTGGTGATGAATGAGACTCATCTCACCCACAAGTGGGAAACCTGCTTGCGGGTTATTGTTTAATCACTCATGCAATCCAATACTGAGCACATACCCCCACAACGTCCATCTGTTCTAGTATGCGGTGCATGCAGCACTTGCATTTCTAGCCACCTATCTCACTATCCGGCTCTGTGTATTACTGACTGCATCCCTTGCTGGCAGAAAAGGTTAAGTTCAATTTTTCAGAAATTGCTTCACCCAGCCTTTCGGTTATGCCACCTTTTAGCTGAATATTTTGTGGGCACAGATTCAGAGCTGCAATTAACTGTGGGCAGAAACGACAACACCGAGCTATCCACATCTCTCATGGGCGGGCACTGTCAGTCACATACTTCACTCTTCACATTGGCATCGCACCCACAAGGAAGAATAATCTGCAAGGTCCGAGTGTGTGAACGTATTTGTCTTTGAGGGGTGGGAAGACAGACACATACAGGCACACCTAGACACAAATGTGAAGGGATTTCTTCCACGCCCAAGCCTGTAATTTCAACATTTCGCTCTTTTGCTGCCAGAAAGGTGGGACACCAGGGGTTTCCCCTGAAAAATAATTTGAGGAGAGCTGTCTTTATTTTGGGAAGGAAACTCCTGCCTGTGCTGAAGAACCCAATCAATCTTTTTCTCTCAGTGAAAGGTCTGGGTGGGGACAGAGGAAGAGCACAAGCTGAAAACTGAGGTCTTTTTCTTCTCCAAATTAAAGCTTCCTCTGGTGTATCCCCAGCTTTGCTGAGCGAACTGCTACATTGCCAGTTTGGCAGTCGTGGTGTGTATTCAGGTATAGGAGCAGGAGTTGGGCTCTGAGCCCAGGAACATCCACCGAATATGCACGGGCAGGCACATTCAGGTTGTATGGCTGCATAAGGATCAGAAAGCATGTGCAAACGAGTGCATGTGTGCTTGTGCATATATGTGTAGTACAGATGCGAGCGACCAGAGAGTGGAGATGTGTGCCGCACATGCACGCGCAAAGGGGTGTGTACCATGCGGTGGATTAATGTACAGAGTGGCAAGAGAGGACTATGTGCGATGAAGATACCTGCATGCCATGCATTTCTAAATATGCCAGAATACAAAATGACAGGAGTAAACCCATAGAGATGTAAAGAACAGATACATCAGAATATTATTCAGGAGCTTTAATGCCCAACCTGTGACGGCATGGGCAAAATTACCCCCCTCCCCCAACAGCTCTCTTCTGACTCCAAAGAATCCCAGAGCTACCTAATTTATTTTAAAATTTGCTGTGCACCTCCGCCCACCACTCTGTCACTCTGCCTCCCTGTCTGCCTTCCTTCTCCTCCTCTGCTCTTTTCATCCCATATTTGCCAGCTGAACGTGCTCTGCTGGCTGGCTGCAGCGTGTTCCCCCCCAGCCATCACCACCTTCCTCCAGATTTTACTGAACGTATCATTAATTGCAAAGCATTTGAAAAACCTGCATGGGGAAAAACACAGGATGACGCAGGGTCTCTTTCTATCCCGTTCACCTGCCCCTCCCCATTATTCTATAAAATTGCTCCTTCGTTTGATAACACACACATTTCCATTCAGAAACACACCTTAACCTGGATTTTCTTTCAACACTGTGCTGTTCTACAGTAACTGGAGTTACTCACATCAGTGTGTTAGGCTATTGCTCTAGACTACTGCAGTGCTATATTGTGAGATATATATATGTAGGCATATATCAAGAAAGTAACCAGTATGGTGCTGTACCTAAGAATGAGTAGAGTTTTCTGCTCAGAACGAGGACCAAAGCTCTTCGTTGCTACCTACAAATCCATAATTCGGGGAAGTTTCCAAAATGCCTTACAAAGATATCTGGGGCCAGTTCCTGCCTCAAAGTTCCAACTGCATAAATCCAGCATCCTCCTGAGGAAGACCAAGACGCCGAGCCAAAATAGGCTCTTTTAATCAGGAGCACGTTTGGGCTTTCACACAAAATAAAAGGGGGAAGGGTGAGGGGGGAATGACCAAAGTAGGGTTTTTTTCCATTTCATTATCATTTTGTACATAAAAGATTTGGCGCTGAAAACGAGCCACCACCCAAACCTTCTTATCATCTCAATTCCCTGTCAGGAAAAGCCAGGTGGTACCACTAAGGAGAATGAACTGGTTTCCAACAGGTTCACACTGTGAGCTTCTCTTATCCCACCCGAGTTCGGAGCTAACAGAGGCGTGGTCCTCCGTCTCTTCACCAGCTGGTGCACAGTTGTCTAACTGGTTGTACTATGAAGGGTATTGCAAAGAGGGTGACTCTCCCCCTCCCCTGGCTAATGCTTTTGTTATTAATTAATTGCATTTTTCACTATAGAAGAGGTTAAAAAAAAAAAAGCTTCAGGTTAATTCTTGCTGAGATTGTTGTTACACAAAAAAATGAATGCACCTGTCCTCCGAGCCACCTCACAGCACATGCACATAAAGCATCTCCCATTCATTGGAGCCAGGAGCAATAGAGAGCGTTCTGACCAGGGATCAAGGCTCACTGGGCATCCTTTCTTTTTTAGCATAAGATTAAGAATTGCTTCCTTTATCTCCAAGGTAGAGCCAGATCCCATCACGGTTCCTGCCAGCCGCCCCCCCCCCCCCCCCCCCCCCCCCCATCCACACCCTCAGAACTGCAGACAGAAAATCCCAGGCAATACATCTGCCCACTATTAAAAAATAAGAAGAAGAATAGAGGGGAGATTCTGGTAGCTCCCCAAATGTGGACATAGGCCACCCCCCTTCCCCACATCACCATCCCCGGAAAGGCAAAACAGTCATGTTGAAGGGTGTGAAAAGAGCCTTCAGTCGCAAGATGCTACAGAATTGCAGAAGAGACGTCTGCTGAAAGCAGCTGAAATTTCCTCCCCCCCTACCCCAGCCCCTCACGCACTCAGGCAGACACGCACCCCACGGACACCCAGCAGCCTGGGAGATTTCTGAACGGAAAGAAATGTAAAAATCTTCAGCTCTACCTGTTTTGTTCTTCTCATACAGCACAGCATGATCGTATTGTCCCCTTCCTTCCTTCTTCTTCCTTCCTTCTCCTCTCTCCTTTTCCTCTTCTCTCTCTTATCTCTCCCCCCCACCCTCTCCACTCCCTCCCTCCCTCCCTCCCTCTCTCTCTCCCCCCTCTCTCTCACACACACATACACACGCACACGCACACGCACACGCACACACACCAGGGCAGTTAGCAGCAACTGTAAGGTCCACAGCTATTGCTCATCACACATGCACACGCTGCTGCCTCTCCCTGCCTCCCTCCCTACCCTTCCCAGAATTGTTCGCCAGCTCTCCCTGGCTCGTCACCTCCCCACCCCACCCCCACCCCAGCAGCCACCCCCCACCCACCCCCAAGTCCCTTGCCAGCCTCATGAATAATTAAAATCTCCAATCTGGACCCAATTACCCAACGACTTTCCCACTGTACAGAGGCGACAGGGGAGAGGGGACACTGCAGACTGCGGAGGGGGTGGGAGGCGTGGGGTGTGTCTGGGAGGCACCGGTCGAGGAGGGGGCCCGGGCCGGTGGGGAGCCCCCAGCCCCACTCCCACCGGAGCGGCCGAAGCCTCCAGCACCCAGACACGGCCAGCAGTGGGATTTATGTCCGAAGAAAGCGTGGGGTGGGGTGGGCATGGAAGGGAGAAGAGGGAGTGGGGATATTGCCACGGCAGGCGGTATATGCCATGCACAGGTGATGTACCGTAGGTGGGAGCTGCGAGCTAAATGGGAATCAGAAAATATGATAAAAAGGCTGTTAAAAATCCCCCTCCCCCTCAGCAGCACACTCGCAAACATATATGTACGTGCTGCGTTCTTCATATGTGCAGGCGTAAACCCCGCGTGGTGATGTCCTGCAGCACTGAACGGGACAACTTTCTCCCTCGTTCCCTTGGTCCATCCTATAGACCTTCCATAGGCACAGAAAATGCTACTCCTGCAACAGACTATTTTTTTTAGAATAGCTTCAAAACCTACAGAAATCATCCCTTTCCCTTCAGTATCGATCTCAATTAATTTCAGCGCCTAAGTAATTTCTACATCTATTTATCTCTGTCTGCACATTGCTGTAAACTATTATGAGGAAGATGTGCATGTTCACACACACAGCCACCCCCCATGCACATGTGGGAACACAAATGTATGGGTTTGCACGCATAGAAGATCACGGCGATGCGTGAGCCTGGGCGAACATTAATGCGCACGCACACCCCCAAGCACACGTCTTGAAAGTTATAACACTGTGTTTTCTCAGAATATATTTGGGCAGGATAGCTATATCCGTCATTGTGAAAAAATATTCCAGACAACAGTTAAAACAAAGTATGACAATGTTGAGCATGTGAAAAATATAAAAAGACTGCTGGATTTTTAGGATTTCATCTACCAAAATTCAAATTTATCTTATTTACTGTGTCTGGGAGGCATAGTCAGATGCTGTTCTCTTTTTTAGCACTAATGTCACTATATCAACTTCTCTACCACACCATGGAGTTACTTTTAATTTATTTTTAATGTAAAACTGCCTGCAAAAGAGAAAAAAAAATTATCTTAGGTTATTATTAAGGCCTTTGCTCTTTAAATATACCTAAATACATTATTAACACAATATTCGCACATGTGTGCGCACTTATACAAATAAATGCATACATATATAGACACAGTTTCTGGAATACCCCTCAGCGCAGACTCCTCCATAATCATATTCAGTTGCTATGACATCACTGCAGTTCCCAGTACCCCTTATTTTTTTAAGGAAAGTAAACAGCATTTCAAAGAGAATCTATCTAGCTGTCTACATCTGTGTGTAACTCAAGTGAAGTGCCTTTTAGGGTCAAGCAGGTATCAGTGTTAGTCCTGGTTTTACAGTCTAGAAAAGGGAAATAATGGTATGATAATGACATTCAGAGAAGATACTAACCTGGGAAGAGTTGCAAACACCAGCTGACACAGAAGTAGACCAAAGAATTAAATAACAGAAATCAGATTCAGCTTCAGAAAATGCATGCAGAGAAAAAGAAGGCAAGCTATGCAATCACAAAAGAAGTGGAGCTGCAGAAAGCAACGGGCGTCAAATTTGAGGAAGGGGTGTCTGTGACATACACCACTGCTGGCAACACCATGCCAAGGCACTGAGGAGTAGCGCAATGGCATTTTGGGATATGCCTACAGGACTTAGGAGCCTCTGCCCCGGCCCCAGGAGTTGCTGGGGTCTCATCTCCACGATGAAGTTAGTGGATGAAGTTAGTGTGTCATGAGCTTGTGGGTGCTTGCTAACACAAACGACTGGTCCTGGTGCCCTTGGGAGATGGGACTCCTCTGGTCAAGCATGCATGTCCCTATCTGAAAGCGTCACCCTGGACTCCCTTTGGTGACAATGAAGAGGAAAGGGAACTTCAAGGGTGTGATTCGGATCATCCTAAAGCAGGAGCCTAAACTAGGTCAGACGAATCACGCTTCAGAAGTGTTTCAGACGCTTGTTTTCCTCCCACTGACAAGGACTTTTTAGGGAACCTCCCTGCTGTAGGGAGCCCTGCCGAGGAAAGCCTTCCCAGCCCCCATCTTCCCCAGACACCCACCCGGAGGGGGAGCAGGCTGGCAGCAGAAGGGCTGTGTTGGTGCAGCCAGCTAGGGTCAAGCCACCTTCCTGTGCGCAGCCAGGGCAGTTGCTCACCACCTTAAGTCAGAGCCAAAGATAGAGCCGCCTCTCCTCATGCCCAGCCCCATGAGCACTCTACGCTCTAGCTTACTGCAAACCACTTTTGACACATGCCTGCCCATGCCTGCAAAAAAACCCCTTAATAGGTTCCCCATGTACATAGAGTTCATGGTGAGTGGCCAGTCCACTGCAGAGTCACATCTGAGTTTCCTCTAAATTAATCTTCTTACCTATATGAGCCATAAGCTGAGACCCAAATTTTCAGGGCGTGTCAGTTCCTAACACCCTTTTCTTTCAAATCAAGACCCTTTAAGTATATTTAAAGCTGGACTTTAAACTCTTTAGCCAATTATATGGTTCTGAAAATCATATCCCGGCACTCCATGCCCTGCCACTTTGGCTATGTCATCACTTCAGTCTGTAAGGTAAATTATCTGATAACACAGAAGGAAAAAAATAACGTCCACAGCAACGAAAAGGCCGAAGGGAATGAGATGGAATCAAAGGCACAAACTTCAGCCAGGGTATTAATGAACATCAGAAGCAAAACTCAAGGGAAGGAGAGGAGGTGAATCTCCATTTCTTGAAGTCACCCAGTCAAGATGGGATGCTTTTATCCAAATGACACTTTTGTCTCTCCACTGCACTGCCAACACTGGCTCATTCAGCACTCCTTCAGAGTTTCTGGATAACACTGCATCGAACAGTGTAGACATGCCCTGAAAGGCCCCTTTGACCTTGGCTTTTGAATCTACACAAATAAAAGGAAGAGCAGTTCCAAAGATTAACATGAATGGGGGGCTGGGGAAGGGGCCTGGCAGGAGAGGGTGAACAATGACCATAGATTTTAAAAGCTTCTTCCGTGACACTTGACTGAATGACAGCTAAGGAGTTGGAGAAGTGTGATATTTTCAAAAGCCACAAGCCTTAAGAAGAGAAAGGAATCATTTGGAGTGATATATTAACCACTGTTTGGCGTATGCTGCATGTTCCTTCACTGTGAAGGAGGGTATGATTCGTGTAAAGTAATCATTAAAATGACTGCTTTAATTCAAAGCCATGTCTTCTATTAAAAAGGGTCCAGATAATTTCAAAGTAGTGAGACATATCAGTGGTTGCTACAACATAGGGTGGCTGGACTGAGAGACAAAACCCAGTGCTTTTCCCCTGGTTAGTTCTGCTACAAGGTTTAGCAGTGCCTGAAGGTACCCCAGCAGCTCGAGGTCCGTACTGGTTCAAGGAAAAAGCATCCTCAGTCCAGCTGCTAATTTAAGTTCAATAATAACAGCTTAGATTCAGTATTGGTTTGAAGAACCGCCTAGTTTCAGCCTGTTTCTGGGACTGTATTCAGGCTGATTCCCTGGCCAGAGGAAGTTAAATAAAACAAAGAAGAAGGAAGATAGTTTGCCTATAAGAGCTGTCCCAGTGGTAAGCATGCTAAACTGAAGAGGCGTCTCTTTGAGAGAAGTACTGTGAAAGTCCCGTTACTAGGGATATTTAAAGCTTCAGTAAAAACAGCACTGAAGTGAGTGACTTGCTTTCATTGGGAGATAGACTGGGTTTTCTCTTTATTCATATGTTCCACATATAGTGGTAGCCTCGCCTTTTGTTAGCCAACTTTCATGCTGGAGGGAAAAAAGCCAATTTTATAAAGATTTTTTAGGATCCTCATTTGAATAGGCATCCCTGAAAATCCCACTGTTGGCCCACTTGCATTTTTAGTCTCCTCAGTAGCTTTGCAACTCTGGTCTCATTTGGCCTCACTTTCAGTCATCTACGGCTTAATGACACAAAAGAGTGCAGTGCAACACTATGACCAAACTCCTTTTCTAAATGATTTAGACATAGTCATGAATCTCCTTGGAGGACTACCCATTTTTCAGTATGAGGATCACTTATGTCAATTTACCTTGGATTTCAGTTAATCCTGAATTATTAAGAATAGAAAGGGGAGCCTAGTTTATTTTGACCTAAGACTGTCCATATGCCACAGGCTGAAATAGGTGGCTTTAAACCTATGATTTTGAAAAGCCACAATGCCTCTTACTCTTGCAGAGAAGGCTTCAGAAAATGCCAGTCCAGGAATGCTCTAATTAATTCAGTGCCTTTAATGACTGTTTGGTTGCTCATCCTCCACGACACTGAACACGCATGACATTACCACCTGTTGCCATCGTGCTAGTCAAAGAGATATGCACAGGTGCTCTGCATTTATACCCTGTGATTTTCATTTTTCTTCCCATGCCTGCACAGCTGGGCTCACAGCACTGAAGACACCTGACTTTACAATAGGGAACATAATAAGAAACAGCCTCTATAATTTCCTTGTTTTCGTCATTCTTAGAAAAAAAATGTGTTTTCTATAAATTGTGTGGTGTATACAAACTGGAATATCTGGGTGGGAGCAAGG
Organism: Morus bassanus; assembly: GCA_031468815.1. Taxonomy (NCBI): domain Eukaryota; kingdom Metazoa; phylum Chordata; class Aves; order Suliformes; family Sulidae; genus Morus; species Morus bassanus. Next base: position 129,159,387 of record CM062568.1, on the reverse strand, counting down.
GTAGAAAGATTTTTAACATGCACAAAGAATGGTCTGTATAACCCCCAGGTCAATGTTAATTATTATTGAGCTTCAGAATCATCAAAAATGCAAACACAACAGTTAAATCCCGGCAAAGCTTAGTGCTGAAGACTGTAACCCTTCAATAAAACAAAATCTCATCTGCTTGTCTGTCAAAAAGAAAAATGTCAGCACAGAAAGCAGTCAGCCTATCAGCTATTATTCTCAGTGTAGTTATAGTCTGCCATGGGGGAATGTGATACTTTACAAACCAAACCAAATATGAGAGAGGATGACCCAGGAAGCCCCTTCCTGCTTCTCCAGGGACCCTTCAATATGTGCTGTTGGGTATACGCAGCAGTCCCTTCCGCTGTAGCACAGGCTCAGCAAAGCAAGCTTTCAATGAGAATCAGTGGTAACCAGGAGCTCAGCACAGGCCAATTTGCCCTGCTCAGGCTGGCTCCATCATTTACTCTGACTCCTGCCATGCCATGGCGAGTTGCTGTCAGCCTTCAGGCTGGCCACATGGGAGATGTCTATGCTGTTCCATGCTGCGGGGTGTGATGGGACTGCGACAGAGACCAAGGCTGAGGTGTGAGTCCTACATGCTAACTTCAGGGCATGACTGGAGAAGAAGAGTCCATCTCAGCGCTGTTTCACTCCCCTCCTGGCTTCTTCAGTGATATACTGCCATTCCCCTTACATTGCAGTGCTGAATGTGGGAGCTGCCCAGTGATACCAGTATGATGACAGGACAGTATTACGGTGTAGGTCACAATTTCCTGAGCCTTCTTTGGACCTCCTGGCCCTGCTCCACACCTGCCCACAACACCCTTCATTCAAGCCGGAGTGGGGATGATGATCTGGCTGCTCCAGCACTGGGAAGGTGGTTGGGCAGGGACAGGTTCATCCTCCTTCCTTCCTGTCCCCTAGCTGATCGGACTTTTCCTTCTCTCCAGAAAAACAGCTGAGCTGAGCAGAACCAGCCTGCATGCGGGAAGGTACATGGGGTATCCTGGATGCTAGAAATGGATGAAAGGAAAGAAAAGCTGAAGAAGACCTTCCAGTGCCCTTACTTGGCACTGCAGTGTCAGCTATGGGGTGAAGTTTCTAGGGATGAAGAGCACCCAACAGATCATATCTGCCCTAGCCTTCAGCCCTTCAGGAAAGAGCATTAAGAGTTTCTAACTGTGGCCATGCTTCACTCACAGGCATTTGGTGACCAGGCCATGCATTGATCAGGATCACAGCAGCACACTCCACAAACCACAGAGACGGTTAAAGGACACAGGAGGAGTTATTTGTATTGGAGAAGTATGAGGTGGTGGAGTGAGCTGACAGGACCCTTCGACTTATCCAGAGCTGTACATAGGGGAGTTAGAACAGCAAAGATCTACCAGGAATTAAAAGGGCAAGAAAACTGTAAACATCCACCTGTCTTAAGGCTCAAAAAACATCTTTTCTTGCCTTGGCTTCATTTAGATTAGCCACAAGGTACACACTGACAAGAAAGAGGAAAGCCCATACGCCTCAGTCTGTCAGGCAGGCATGAGATATGGAAAGGGTATCCTCAACACAAAACTCACTGCATCCAATTAAAGTGGAAGTGCTCCCCAGTCCAAAATGCAGAGCACAGGGCTTGGGCAGACAATGGGTCTGTAGTTCGGTCTCACCATGGCTAAAATCCTGTTGCAGTACCCCTTAAGTAGAATCCTGCTAGAAGTGGGAGATAGACCCATAGTGATTTTGATGCAATCCAGTATCAAACCTATATGAATTGCAGGTAGGGACTGCAGCACTCTTACAAGTTAAGAAGTGTTCTATTTGGTCCATAAAATCACCAACACTGGAGAATGGAGATGCATAGTTAAGATTCCCATAACTCTGATTATCATCACCTCGCTCCAGCAGCATCCGAGTGGGTGTGTGCATTAAAAGAGAGTTCTCCTGCATTGCCAGAGCCACACCATGCCCAGCCTTCATAATAGTGCCCTGGTAGAGCAATTATTATTTCTTTTCCAAGACCCCACTGTTAGGCAAAGGAATTCACCCTGGAGGGCAGGAAACACAGATGGAATTTTATTAAGTGTCCAGGACTGTGCAGGCGGGAATCCAAACCTGCTGCCCCATGCATGGAAATTGCGTTGCCGCGAAAGGCTCTGTTTTAGCTCAGCTCCACAGGATACAGAGCTGTGTTTCTGGAGCATGTTTTTTCTGGAGGTTTAGAAGCCACTCCAAGCACAATGGTGAATTTTCTTACTGTGTAAATCTGGGGGATTAGCTCCTTCCCCAAGTGATTCTGGTGGCAAGGAGAAAGAGAAGCTTTCTGGAGAGGGGCAGCCTAATCTCTCCAGGCTGTTACAGAGCCTCCCTCACTACCTGACAGAACTGTATTATACAACACAAATGGCATATACCATGCATGCCTGGCACTACCACATGCTAGATAAGCCAGTCCTGTTTCACGCCTGCTGCACCCCTTTTTTTGCCCTACAACCTGCATGCATGATTCACCCAGCTTGTCCCATTCTCCTGCTGTAGTTGCCAACCACAGCTGCCAGTCCCCTCTATCCAGTAGATGAGGCACAACCTGACACAAGCAGAGGCCAGAGAGTTTCTTAGCCTGATGAGGGCACTGGGAAGCAGCAAAGGGGTGACAAGGACCCACAGCCAAGTGCACAGGGAGCTTTATGCCTACTCAGGTAATGGCACAGGAGATGCAGTGCTCAGTGGAGGTGGAAAGGTCTCCTTCAGCTCGAGGGAGAAAGGAGGAAAAAGGCATTCGTTTACCATCTACGTTAGAGAAGACAAGTATGCTGACCTTGATGGTCTTCTCATATGTGTTCATCTCAGTGAGGTCAAGTTAAAAATTATTTTAATATTGTATGCTATAAAATGTGAAGGGTAATTCTTCCTTGTTACCTTAATTTATTCAGCCAGAGAGGAGGAAAAAGAAGTTCATTTTCTGTTTGTTATGAAAGCTAAGCTCAAGTACGAACAATGTTCCACAGTAAATGATGGAGAGTTTGACAATCTTATCTGTATCGTATGATCATATATTGAGAGGTTCTATTGTTAAGAATAGATACAAGAGAATACAATTTCAGCTGCTTCAGGAACTGTAATCCTGAGCTTCCTCATTTTAGAGTTCTTTTCAAGTCAGGGATCTGTGTTTTCTCAGCATAGCTTTTTGCATGCTATTTCCTTGGGTACTTTCTAAAATGGAAATAAGTCTTTGTAATGTTAGAAAAGCAAACTATATATGTCCAGCTTTCTCAAAGTTAGTCACAGTACAAAGAGAAGACTGGAATGGCCCTTCAGTTCAGGAACAGTCCTGAGTTCTGCCTAAAACTTTAAATGTCATTAATTTCCTTCTTAAAGATAAAAGCTAAAAGAAAAAAAAAAAAATCAGAGAAAACAAAACCCTGAGTCCTCAGGCAACACCAATCACAAAGAGGTAACAACCCTACAGTGTCAGGTAATCTCCGTATTACACATGATACACGCCAGACCCCCCTGCTTAGCTGTTTGCCACTAACATTGAATAGAGAGCAGCATGGTCATTTTCGTTCTTGCATTAAGCTCAATAGTTACCAAGCCATGGCTTGAGGCTCTGTGATGCCCTAAAGGTCTTCCAGCATTTTCTGCAACCACTGGGAATTAATAGGCTAAAACTGAGCCCATCAGGGAGAGGAAAGGTACTGAAACACGTTGCTCATTTAGTACTGTTGCTTGGAAGCCAGTGAAGGTTATTAATTCTTAGATCTTTGGTGAATACTGCCTCCTTTGTATGTTTAGTCATCCAAGAAGTCAAAATGGTCTCCCAAGGGATATTGAACTACTGTGTCTGACTTAATTTTGATCATACTGTGCCCACTGAAAACGGGACTTTGCTGCATCTGCCTTTTTACCATCTCGTCAAACTCCTGCAGTCTCCTATTAGGTCTTCTTCATACACAGTCCAACCTCACTGGCCCGAAATTTGTCTCATTATTTCCCAGGACATCTATGAGTCCTTTCTGTGTAAGTACACTGTTCTCACATCCCAGGAAAATTAGAGGATGGTTTTGTACTTTGAAAACTTAAGTCATGCTAAGCATTAGAGTAGAGCTCTATTCCTCTGCACACAAAAAATTTAGAAAGCATTTCATTGATCTTAAAACTGATCTTAAATCCTATCTTTCCTGTCACTTCCTCCAACTTTCTATTGTACAAGCCTTTCTGTCTGTCTTGTAGCAGTGAGGTCACCTACATATCAAAGTTGTTTGTGCTGGACATGTCATTTCACCTAATCCTGAGAATTTCACAATAGTTTTTTACAAAGATATTATTAAAAGACATAAGAGATGGAAAATCTTTGCCCTCTCCTGCAATGTTATTAAGTGGAAGAGAAATTCTACTCTGTAGTCACACTCAGCTTTTTGAACTACAAAACCAAAATTGCCCTAGCTTAATAACTTTACTGAGGACTTAAAATTCTTTCATTATATCCAGTGCAATCTTGTGTTTTTGTAAAATCTGTCCCAGTTTTCTAATAATAATTGCTTATCTTTTTCTTGTTTGTTTTACTGGTAAATTACTGGATCTGCTGTGAATTCTGTCTAAGATCCTTATTCCTTCTTCCTAGAACTTAAATCCACAGAAGGATCAAAGATAGGATTCCTGAGACTGTCAAAAAGATGCCTTGATAAACATCAGTTTACAAGCCTTTTTCAAATTTGGATGCAGAACCGCTTCCTCTCAGTTTTTCAGTTTTCTTTGCAACATCCTATTGAACCCAATCCACTTATACTGTGCTTGACTTTGAGCACATTTCTTTGTCTCCTCCATCACCCAGTCAGGGACCTAACAGGATCTGCTGCTTTGTTCTGGCCCCAGTGTTCAATTGCTCTTAAGTAAAGCTTAAAGTAAAGCAACACCACCTCCTGAAACAAACGGACATTTTCATAGTCTTCAGGAAACAATTCTTTAACAGAGAGATGTATAAAGCTGAGCAACAAACAACCCTTTCTCCCTGTGTATACATTTACACACTGGCAACAGCATTAGCTATTTTCCTAAGGCTCAGCCTAGAGTCCATATTATTTAAAAGCTATATACATTTGCTGCAATGTTTAGAAAGCACTCACTTTCTTTTCTAATTTCAAATCAAATTCATCAAGTAGTTCCATATCTGTTTTTCACTGCAGTATTTACTGCTTCACTGCAGTATTTACTGCTCCTAACATGCTTTGGGACCTTGATAAATTTACTTCAGTTCCCCAATTACCACGTTCCTAAATAAGACTAAAAATCGTCACCCATCTTTCTTTAAGTCCCTTTGAAATACATCATAGTTCATCTTTATTATTAGTCACTGCTGAACATATCCATGGTTAAGGTAATTAACATCACTGTATGTGATGACACTTTTTGAAATGTCTCAAATCTGATCCTTTTGAAGTCACATGAGGCAAAACTTTCTTATTCTGACACCTTGGCACACAGTATCCCCAAATCTACCCCATGTTCTTAAAATTTCCTTTCTACTATACTTTCTGTAAACTCTCCCTGCCACAGCCATCTCCTTGAACCTACATAGTCCCCTCATTTGACTCCTGTAGCCCCTAATAACTTTTTCTGACCTAGCCATAAGAGAAGAAGCAGAACTTCCCATGGCTCTTCCAGAGCTAAGTGGCTGTTGGTTAGTCAGACACTCTCTACCTCTCTACCTCTCTACTCTGTGCCTCAGAAAGCTGCAAACTGTTAGAGGTTGGAAGAGCATCTGGGGGAAGCATCTTTGCTGTTTCTATTATTGCTGCTTTCAATCCCTGGTTTTGGCTCCTGAATAAAGAGCATGGACTAGATGGACCTTTGGTCTACCCAAGAATGGTCATTCTCAAGCTGCCAAACAGACTGGGTAATGCCTGAGTTTCCCTGCATCTCCCTCACTAATATGAATCTTTCTCTGTCCTTTACCCAGACACAATATTCATGAAAGTTCTGGAAACTGAACTGTCTTTGTAGCCACTTCATCAAACATGGGTGGGATGAGATAGTGAGCTGAATTCTCCTCACGACAGGGACAGACCAACGTTCTGAGCCAGCGGAACCACCAGCATATTGGGTAGGTTTCTTCACTAATGTAGTGCACTTTTAATGTAACTTGCTCTACAGGTGGGTTTCCAAATCAAGGAATACAGCATTTTAGACCCATCAGAAGCTACTCCTACAACAGCTGGCTGCAAACATATTTCTTCTGCAATTTCTGGGCTTCCCAACTGTTGTTGGGCAGAAATATTTAACCAAATGCTGTAGCGTAGGGCTTATTTAGCCAATGGCATGTGTGATGCCTGTGGTGCCAAAGAACTGCTTTGAGCTGCAGCAGTATTAGGGCTAACAACACTCTTCTAGGCTTTCCTACTCAGCAGGAAGCAGTTGCACAGCCATGCAAGTAGATTACAGGCTTATCATTCCTCATTCAAGCATCAGCACAGTCATTCAGCAGAATCCCCATGTCCCTACAGCAAGAACATAGAAAAGTAGTGGCTTGAACTGTACTGTGTATTTGTGCTTCCCCTTATTTATTGCCCCAGCTCAGTAACTTTGCTGCATGGTTATTCAACAGGTGCCCTTTGAATAAGGAACATGTGGCACAGAGATGACTGGAAGACAAGTCAGTAGAAAAGAGCAGCCTAGGAAGCAGTTGCGCAAGGCTTATTATAAAGGGCAGCTAACTGATTCATCAGTGCCCTCCCCAGCAAACCATGCCATAAAAATGCTATTTTGAAATTAGCCTTGTGGAATAAGACGGATTAGTTGGCAACGGTGTGCATGCTTGAAGTGTGAATATGTAATGTCTTCTCTCCCTAAAGGAAGATAGGGTTTTTTTTCCCTCCAACTGCATGGTGCATGGTTTCAACTCAATTTATGATGTGTGCCCCAAGGCCATTTTTGCAGCCAATTCTAATTTAAGAGAATTAGCAGAATTTTCATTCTCTAGCATTGGACTCTGACTCTCACCCAGTGCTGGAGGAAGAAGGTGAAAGAAATAATTTTATAACCTAGCATAATAAGATACCGCAATAGGAAGAGATAGGAACCAGGGTTGCCTCCTTTTGTAGGTCTTGCAAGGAAAAATAGTAAATCTGGCAGGCTACAGATTGCTGTGTTATCACGCAGTGAGGTTGAAAGAGCATATGGCAGAAATGGCTGCCTGGCTGCAGTGCACCTATTGCCAGCCCCGTCATTCAGGGCTGTGGAGACAAGATAAAGGTTTATTTTAGTGCCCTGACAGCTGACAGGAACTTCTAATATTGCAGAAGCTGCTGAATCTCAGTCAGGGAAGGAGGGGAAGGGAAGAGAAATCAAAAGCAATCGCATACTTGGTGCATGCTTGTTTTATCTCCTGGGGGCAAGAGACAGGGTGAGGTCTCTCATGTATTCTGTGCATACAGCACCTAGCACAAAGGGGTGCTAACAAACGCAAGAAGTAGACAGCAGAAGAAGGTGCCAGAAGAATCTGGACTGAACTTTATTTCATGTTGTGTCCACTTTTCAAATGACATGGGGAAAGCTGTTGCTGTTGGGTATGAGGAAAGCTACTCTGAGATTTTTCTGGGACTTCCCAAAATGGAGAAGAACCTGAGGTGGCAGAATCTTCCTCGCAGTGTTCCTGATAAGTGTAGGGTTCATTCCCACAGCTCCAGAGATGGGAGATGGGGAAGAGGGGGGGGAAGAAAGAGGGGAGGGGACTTAGGGAAAATTTTTACTCTTCCTGCAAAATCAGTAACAATTCTTGGGCTGGAAACATAAACACTGCAATGTTTTAATTAAAATTTTCTGCAGAGAGCAGATACTTTGTTAGTGCATCTAGAAAAAAAAAAATCCCATAGGACAGTTTTGCTTAAGTTTTTGAGCTCATCGTCTTCTCTATTTAGTTTTAGTCACATGATTTTAGACACATTCCCTCAACCAAGTCTTCCAACAACAGCTTCCCCTACCATTACTGTTGATTCCAGGTAATTCATCACATAATAGGTTTTAAGCTGGGGGCACTGCTGTGTCACTTCCACTCCCAGTAAACATGCAGACTTTTTCCCCATTAAAGTTAGTAGAAGTGACTCTTGTACTGTATTCTGCATCTTATCAAATCACACCTATGGGCTGCTAGTTCCTTGAGGCTGGAGACCTCCTTTAGACAACATTAGCTACAATGCTGAGCATACTGCTGGAGCTAGACAGATGTGTCAGCTCCTTTCATCTGTTAATACAAGTGCAAATAAAAAGAAAAATCTGACCTGGATTTCAGTGGCAGTCAGGAATAAACTCTGGATTCAGATCCAAAAAGCAAGGCATTTGAGTCAGATTTATGTGCCTGCCTTGGAACATAATGTCCCTAAAAACAGAACCTGGATTCACTCCTTCTCATTGACATAATGTGTCAATGACACATCCTAATGTGCCTCTGCTGTCTGATTGTTCCTCATGTTTCCTCTGCCTTCACACAATAAAACACCTTTTGAACAAGCACCTTGCCATCTTGGAAGCTGAATGAACTCCGTCTGTGCCTGAATCGCTGAAGAAGTGTAGGAAAGAAGGCAAAAGAAATCTGCCAGCATGGCTGGAAGAGAAGCTTATCTTGCCTTGGCTGGGTTCATTTTGGTTTCCCTCTCCAGCTTCTTTCTGTCAATCGCCGTACTAATGTATCCCCAAGGGTGCTGATCCCAGAACAATATGCTGCAAAGATGATTACAGTCTAAAAAAGAAAAGAAAACCCTGTCACCATGGATGTTATGGGTTTCAGCTTTTCACATTTAATCCTTTAATTGGTCTTTCTGGCAAGAAGAATTTGATACTTGGCTTTATTGCTGCATGGATGAGCCCTGTTGCAAATCCCATTGGGATGAAGTTACAGTCATTTGGCAGAAAGGACATGCTTAGCAATCTTAGATCTCAAAAGCATACCCAGAGGATTCCTTGTTGACATCACAGTTTCTGTGTGATGTCATAAAGCCTCCTAGGAAACAAAAAAAAAAAGTAGTAGGACCTCTGGATATTTGATGAGACTGTGGCTAGCCCTTACTCTGGGTATTGTATGTATCAAGAGCTAAGTCAAAGGAGAGTTTGGGTTTTGGCTTGCAGCCAGAATATTGATGAATGCAAAATACAGAACAACAAGGTTGAACAGGCTGTATGCACAATAAAAACAAATATTGTAAAGATATTGAGTGTACGGGACAAGAGGGAGAGAGAGCATTATACTGAGGTATTTGGGGAGGTCTAGTCTAAGACGTCTTCACAATTTACTATTGCTTTATGAACAGTTCTATAGGCTACCTGCGTGCTGTTGGGCAGACCCAAACAAAGGCTAAGCAATCTAAGCAACAGTCTCTTTGGAGGAGGCAGTTTTGTCTTATGGGAGTATACAAGTAAGTCGCCCTGGAACCTCTCAGCTAAACATCTCAATAACATTTAATCTCCCGTGCCCCAGGCCAGGAGCGATAGCAGCTTCTTTGCGTTCCACATGAGGAGCCCTTGAGGTATGAAAGAGAGAAACGACTTCATTTAGAATAAAATAAAAGATAGGAACTCTGATTCACAGTCCTCTTCATTAATGACTGGTAACTCTTTCTTCTCTAAGAGAAGGGGAAAGACTTAAGTCATTGCAGTGAGCGCCCCTCCAAGATACGAGTGTACTTTCTTCTAAGTTAAGAAGTTCCTGAATTCAAGCCTGAAGATTTGGCCCTAAAAGCCCTCCTCAAGTCAGTCAATTTGTGCTGATGTAATTAATGAAGCGTCTGGATCTTACGACCCATCGTCATGGTGTATGTGCAATGAAAAGAGCAGATTAACACCTATGAAGCTAAAAATAAAAGCGTCACCTCTGAGGTTGGGTCTATTGTGATTATTGCAAGGGGTGGGGTAGGATTGGTAGAGCTGTGCGTCCATCGTGGATGTCACCATGGCACACCCACGCCAACATCTCCACGGAGACACAGCACATTTCTAGCTCCTGCATCACCAACTTGTTGCCAAGGAAACAAGAGGATGCAAAAAAAAAGAAGAAAAAAATCTCAATGACATTCAATTTTGAGACAGTCAAGAAACCCCTGAAAGGGATTTTAAAAGTGCCTGAGAAGGAAATGGAAATTGGGCTTCTAATTACAGATTCTCAACCAACTCCTTTTTATTCCCTGGTTATTCTGTCTGCTCACGTCACTGTCTTCCTGCCATTCTCTGTCTGCAGAGGTATGAATGCCAGACATCAGTGAAAAGAGAATCAGAAAGAGCTTTCCTGGAGTGAAGGAGAGGAGGGAGGGAGAGCAGGGGAGAAGGTTACTCGGTACAAGTAACAGCAGAGATTCCATAACTCAGAGAAAGGTGGTGGACAGAAGTTGTAGAAAGGGAAACGTGGAAGAAAGGCAGAGTGGGAGTGAAGGTTTCTGTGAGAAGGGGATATGTGCAGTTGACAGGTGTGGGTGTACTCATGCATATCCTACACCCAAATGCATGTGTATTTTTATATATGCAGCTGAGAAGGCACATGTGCATACAAAGGTATATCTAAACCCACACTGGACAGTCAAAAACCTGACTGTGCACCCCTCCAAAAATCATTAAGTTTACTTAGAAATCAAGCAATTAAACAAGAAAAAGTTTGTCTTCTCATTTTGTTTCTTTTGATCCATTATAGCACTACATCTACAAGCTTTCTTCCCAACCAGAAAAGCTACAAATTTGCATCCTTTTTTTAAATGACAGCCAGCATTTTCATGCAACCACCTGACTCTAAGAGCCGTGGCTTTGCAGAAAAGTAGCAAATATAAGGAGAATCACAAGAAGGTGCTGAGAGTTGGCAAGCCTGGCAGCACACATAAACACAAGAGCACACAAGAGAACCAGCAGATGCACCTGCTACAAAGTGCATGACTGAGTACAAAGGGGAGGATTTGTTGGGTGCTTCTGTGCAGAGACACAGCCACCAAGACAAGGTGTACAGCTGTTGTCAAAGCATAGCAGAGCCACATTCCACCAGCTCTGAAATCAGCATGGTCTGGAATTAGATGCGCTAGCTATCTTGGGGAATGAGCATAGAGAAGATTAACTGTTTGAGTAAATGTCTGCCTATCGTCTTACTTAAGCATGGGACACAGGGAAGGTTTCATCATATGATAGCACAAAGTAGCGCAGATATTTAATGGCTATCCTGCACAGCTAGCGGTATGGCTTGCATTTGGGTTAGTGCTGAAATAGATGAAAGAGCACTGTCTTCACCTTCTTCTCTCCAGTATTCACAGAGTCTCACCCTTCTTCACGCCCCGAGCCTGTCATCAAGCTTGCAGCCAGAGGTGAGATGGCTGTACGCCAAAAAGGCAAACTTACAGGCAGAAGTTAACTATTGCTGAATTGCAATGAGGGCCTTATAGCATGACACTGAGGGATGCCCATTAATACCAGAGGAGTTCATCCAGGCTAAATACCCATGGAATTAATGATCTGTGGCTGTTGATAGTAAAAGGCTGCCAGCAGTAAGGTTTGGACTCCATCCCAGGTAAAGAAGAACCAGTGCTGGCCAAACAAGAATATCCCTTTGTGCCCCCTACCACCTTCTCCCTGCCCCTTGCACATACCTTTGCAGGTCTCTACCCACTTTGAGGCAGATTTTCTTCCCCTTGCTAGAAGCAGGTGTGAAAAAGGATGCCAAGTGCTTCTCTACAAACCTGTGTGGTGACAGTCCTGGCAGTCCGACAGCTTTTCCTAAGGTTGCCAAAACATGGAAGTGATGGGCATATCAATCATGGTTGTGGAGAACACCAGCCTACATGCAGATGCTGCGTTCAGATTAGCAGAAGCAAGTCCTGACCATCCATTTCTCTGCTGCTTACTGCTTGAAGTAATTTGGAGTATCCAGTCACCTCAGGAACTCTAAGCAGGAGAGGACAGGGAGACCACCTCTCACAAATATGCACCAATATGAAACCACAGGAACACAGGCAGCCTAAATGACCTACATGATGAAGCCAAGGTCAGATTAAAACATTTTAAGCAGTTGTCAGTAGCCCACTTCAACTTTGCTCCTGAGTAAGGTGACAACAGCTGGAGTGACCAAATGGAAGGCCATGGAAAGTACCCTCTGCTTTGCGTGTCCCAGTGTCACGCTGCCTTGCAGACTCAGCCCTTGTCCATGGAAGCAGAATGCAGTGTGGGCACATCTGAAAAGGCCATCTCACCCCAGCAGTGCTGTAAAGACAGGGGGTGCCTGGTGCTGAGAGCTAAATATGGGTAAGAAACAGGGAAGCAGAGGCATTGCTGTCAAGATGCAGGGGAGGTCTGAGTCAGGGAGAAGACAGTAGAAGTCTTTTTTCTCTCTTCAGCACATAAAAAGGAGTATGTTAATTCTCCATCATATGGCTTAGTCGTACTTTTGCTCTAGCATATCCAAAATGTTACCTTTTCTCAACACAGATAAAAACACCATTCAGGTGACTACTTTCTGAATAAAAAAGGAGTGCTTTTAGCAGGCAGCTCAGATTCACAAATGACTTGTGAAAAAGGATATAATGCATTCTTTTTAAAAATGCATGTTTATATCAGAACTTCCAGTTTCTGAATCACCAATACATGTTCATGTTTCCTGGAGGGAAGGATGTTTTTTTGGTAACTCACTGTTTTGAATGAATTTATCATGAAATACTCAACAAGTGTCATTAAAATTTGCTTTGGGCAAAATACAAGTTCTGATAATTTTTGATTTTTCTGTTTGCTCCAAGTGCTGTTCATCAATGAAATGAACACTTATTCCAATTGACTCTTTTTTTCAGGAGGGAATTTTATAAGTCATATTTCCCTAGATATATTTTTCCATCTTCAACAAATATTTTAATGGTAATTTTTAAAAGCCTAAGTGCTTTGAGTGAGAAAGTATAAGAAGCTCTAGGAAATTCCAGAATTTTGGAAAAATGTTTCTAAAACACTGACAGTGGTTTCTTTTGTAAATAAAATTGAAGCAGTTTACAAATTATCTAAAATACATACAGACACATGCATACATATAAACATATATGCTGTGTTATCTTTATACTTACATTTTCATTTTGTGAAATAGACATGCCTTGTGAGTTTATCTTTCTCCAAGGACACACACTATGAGCGTCTTCTCTTGAACATACACAGTGTAGGCTCTCTCGTTCATATGCATACATACACATGCGTACATACTATAGCACGCTGCATCCCTAAAACACACATACACCGTAATCTCACCCTCTAAACACACACAGACAAATCTTCCCTTTAGCACAAGCACAGCTATACACACACCTGCACAATGAAATCTTTCTAACACAGAGGCCCTGAAAACACAATTTTATCTCTCTCTCATACGTACTGTCATTCCTTTCTCTAACACAATGTAATCTCTCTCTCACTCACTTTCTTTCATACACACAGACACACAATCAGACACATACAGTGTAATCTTATCTCTCTCAGATTCAACTACAGTATCTACATTATTTTCAAAATTGCATAAACACTTTCTGCCTGACATTTTCATTTGTAGACTCCATCACTCACAACTACACAAATGCTTGCAGAGATGTGAGGATGCAGAGGGAAGTCCTTGATCATACAAATGCCTGTGTGCTCAGGTAAAGAGGCCTTTTCTGGCAAGACTTTGTTTTACAAGGGAGAAGATGTTATAAGCGATGTTCTCACTTTGGATGCAGTATTAGTTACACAGTGTTTCTTGTTATGATATTACACCACCAACAAATAATAAGAGCCTTAAACAGCTTGATAAAAAATGTCTGCTAGATCATAAAACCAGATTATTTCTGTATTGCTATCATTGTCAAACTCTTCACTGATACGTTCCACGATACGTGCTGCAAGCAAATTACAATATGCAGTTACACCAATATTTTCTGTGACATATAATATGCTGTAGGCCCTGAGATTTCAAAAGAAAAAAAGAAAGATGTATAGAGGAGGTTCCACCTCCACTTAAGCTATTATTTCTACAACAAAAGTCTACGCTTAAATCACTCGTGTTAACAGGATTGTTCTAATGGGAATATTAGATGAATGTCTGCCTCTGCGAGCTTCTTTACATAATGGAGAGTGGTAACAGTAAGAATTACAGGATGCAACAGAGAGCTTTTCTCTTGCACATCATTGCTTCAGAGCCAGGGTAGTTAGCCAATAGTTTTGAGGGGACCTCTGCAAAAGTGAATTTCATATCGTCTCTCTGATTTCCAGTCTCCAAATTACCTCGTAAGAGAAAGAAATATTAAAATGAAAATGCAGTGAAGGACCCAGAGTTGATCGGTGATATTACAGAGTAGCTAAAGAGGAATCTTTTGCAGGGCCATGTTGGGCTACAAGGATTTTTACTCCCTCCATACAGCAGGCTGTAACAAAAAACTGCAGAGGAAAAGTTATTTTAAGAAAATCTCAGTAAGCCAGCTTCAAAGGAATTGTCTTAGCTTTAAATAAGCACCCTTGGCTAAACACAACTAGTGTCACTAACAGGCAGTAACTTGCTACAATCCCTGGGAAAATGCTACTTTTAGGTCGTAAGGGGGATTTTGCCTAAGATTTTGGGACAAAGCATCAATACGGCTTTAAGAGCACCTCCTTGGAGACATGGGAAAGGGGATACCTTTGTGGAGCCCAAACTCACAAAAAAAATTGATCCACTGAGGGACTGGAAAAGCAAAGGCAGCTGTCCTACTACCAGAAGGGACTAAAAGAAAGGTTTTCCTTTTATGGCCTATGACACTGCTCTGATTAATGATACCTTGCTTTGAGAACGCTGGTTACCTGTATCAGTGCAGGGCCACAACAGCTCCCAACAGAAGGACTGCTGAGCCAGGACCAGCTGGAATTACAGGCAACTGGAGTGAAGGGATGAAGGCAAAGAATAGGAGAAACACCAGATCCCATCTTAGGAGTGTGAAAGCCTGGAGCTTGAAGAACTGCTCTCAGAGGGTAAGAAGGTGGAAGTGGTGTACCCTTGGCTAGGACACCTGTAGATAGCACAGGTGCATTGTCAGCAGCACTGAAGAGGTCAAGGGAAACTCCCATACCCAGCGGTATTCTGGCCCTTCTTAGGCTATAATCCCATTGGAAGTCTGAAGCTTCCTGACATTGGAAGTCAGGCAGTTTCCTGACACTCCCAGGCCAGCATTCGGCTACCACACAAACACCTAAAGCCAAGCACATGACAAAATTAGACTACTTCTAACCACTTTTGACAAGACAGAAATTGACTCTAATCTACTGCAGGAAGCACATATCACCACAGACCTTGCAAAATCCATACAGTGAGCGCTAATGTCAGCTTCCTTCTTTCCACAGAATTGATAGAGCAGGAGCAGATGCACTGCAAACTTCCCACACACACCACATACCCTCATGTGCCTCTTCCCCTCTTGGCCCCTGGAACACATGCCAAGTGTCCACAATCCCATCTGTAAGGCCGTTCACAGCACTGGCGCACTGTGTTGCATTAGAGGATAAGAGAGCATTTCACAAGCAGGACCCAATCTCACTCTACCCGAGGTAGGAAAGCATCACTAAGCCCCTTTCTACAGTGAGAAACCCACTGCAAATGGACGTAGCAACTGCAAGCCTAATACACCACACGGCCTTCCCAACCCCTTTCCTGAGATATGATAGCCACCTGGTCATTTGCTGCATGGAGAATATTCTCTAGAAAACAGACTGGGAGACTAGTTCAGCTGCCCTCCGCAGCTCCAGATTTCTTCCTTCTCCCTGACATCAAATACCCTGACATTAGGGTTCCTGATAATTTTGAATGCTAGTTTGATGCCATTCCTGCCTGAGAAAACTTGGTAGGCCTCATGCTGCCCTGCCCCATGAGGGCTGCTGACCTTAAAACCCTGCTTGCTAGCTGTGAGACAGATTTATTTCTTGGAATCACCTTTGATGCACTTCAGCAAGTCTGTGAGGACCTGCAGAGAAATGTCACCCATGGGCTAGTCAGCTCACTTGGAAAACTGTCTGCTCAGCATCTACTTGTCATAGTGTCTTGGCCACTGGTTTGTCACTAGGAACAAACCCCCTTTTTTTGTGCCCTGCTGAACAAATGGTTTTCCACAGGTCGCTTGGTCAGCGGTGCCGCTGTCACTGCCATCTCCACCTCAGTCGCCTCCTGACCTTGCCGTTGTTCCCCCAAGCCTAAGCACAGGCCCTGCCGTCAAACTTTCTAGGTAAAGCTCAGTGCGGACTCCTGCAGCTCTTCCATTTTTATCTCTAATGAGATTGACCCACGGAGGCCACTCCACTGAGGATTCAGGAGAAAGCCACTAATCAAGCTGACAGAGCCATGTGACAAAGCTTCTTCCTCTCTCTCTCTCTCTTCCACACTTTCCCTCTTCTTTTCTTACCATCTAATCAACCTAGTTATCTATCTTTCTGTCACAATAGTAGTTAAGTAGCTCTTCAATATTTCAGAAATAGAAACAACCAACATCCTCCTTTCTTCTTTTCCTTCCCAGGCTGTAGGAGGAATTGTTCAATTAGCTTTTTAGGTGGCATGATTTGTTTGCTTTTTTATATGCATACATGTGAGTGGGTGTTTTATAGATGTATGTGAAGAGCTCAGTGGGGGAGGGCTAGGCTGAAGAGGCACACTGTGTGTTTATTACTGAGAGTGGAGAGATGCATGACCTTCCACAGCTGATGTGGTATGGACCTCCACAGCATAGCACAGCCCCTGTCAGCACTCTGTCGCCTGCTTTTAGCTCAGCCCCACCAGCAAATCTGGGCAGTCATCATGGAAGGAAGAGATTTAGTGGGAGAAGTAAGAGGAAAGAGCAGTAATTACTTCAGACTTGGCTACTTCAAGATTGCCTCTCCTGGATAAACAAGATATCCCCCGCTACTGCCTGAACATCTAAATATGAAGGAAATGCTGTAGAGAGGGTCAGTATCTTTTATTAGGCCAACTGCTATGGACGGGGAGGAAAAGATGCACACAAGCTTCTCTTTGAGTTGGAAGCAGCAGTGGAATGAAACACTGCAGATCTTTGCAGAAACTCTGACGTTTTCAGTGCTCTGAGATACGACAGAAGCAATATCCTGGACAGTTTACTTTTAAAAAAAATCATTTTTACAAAACCTCTAAAAAACATTTGTGCCATAAAGTACAAATATCCTAAAATATTTTGCTTTCAACAATGACAGATACTCCACTGGCTCCTAACAACCACATTTACTGGAACAGCTTTCATCCTTTTAACAGCTCTTCCTTTCTCCATGTACCATATGCTGAGTGCAGATCCTGTAAATAGAGAGAGCCGGAGGCACTACCGAGGGTCTCCTGCCATTTTTGAAGCTAACTACTACTCAAGGGATAAAATAGTATCAAATATGATGTCAGGAGTTTCACAGTGAAAGGACATGGCAGAAGACTGTATTTAAGTTGGGAGAAGATATTTCCAGCACTAGATTCACAGCAAGAGTGTTACCTCTATCCAGATTGCATGGCCATTTGGGGACTTCATATAATGTTGGGATGACTGTTTTCAGATTTTAGAGTAAATGGTATGAAAGAAAAAAAAAGTATCTTTGTTCACTCCAAGGCAGTCTCTGTCTAAGTTTGTCCAACTGAATACCAGTCTTTCAGCATCGATTTCCAACACATTCGTCTATTACATTGCTACTAGTAGAGTAGTAGTGTCATTGCTCTAACGCCCTTTCTCAAACATATGTAGACATGGGAGCTGGGATGGAGGGGAGAGGTGAAGGTGAGGTGCTAGGTACTGGAAGAACCCTGCAGTCCTGCAATGCTCCTTTCACAAGAATCTGAAAAAAAAACCCAAAAGACAGGAGAATTGCTGACCCCGCTGGCTTCACATTCTAGGTGCCCATGAGACAAAAAGAATTCCTCTTCAAAAGCAACAGCTGATTTAGGGAGTCCTGAACTTCAGAAAGCTGAAGGGAAGGAAATGGGCACTTCAGCTGTAGCACGACTGCAATGAAACATCCTGAATAGTCATTGTAGTGTCTCAGCATCAGGTTGTCAATGGAAAGTCATTGCACCTCTGTGTGAGATTGGCTTAAAAATCATGCCATTCAAAAAAACCTGAACTATATAATATGGGTTCTTCTTATTTTCTCTCTGGGTTCTGAGTCCTCAGATTTCATCTAGTCCAATTTTTTAGTATTGTCTGCAACTGTGAAGACCAGAAGCACACATGTACAAAACCAAAATCTTTTATTATAATGTATTTCCAAAATTCCACTGTCTAGGGATTTTAAGATACACCTGAAGTATCACTCAATGCACCGTGGTGACATTGCTGTTCGCAGCAGAGGTCTGTTACGGTCTTTGTGTTAATGCATCAGGACACTTTTCCTTCCATATGCCATGACCTTTCTTCAAAGGTATGGATTTCTGGAACTGTTGAGCTACTGCTCTGCAATGTGTATGCAACATTAGATCTGAAATCATGTCAAAGCTTCCTCCTACAAGGTAGACCAGAAGCGATAGAAAAGCAGCGGGAGTTGCACCCAGCATTTATTTCAAATATAGGCATTTATGCCAGCACCGGAGGGAATACATCCCAAATTACACATGCCAGAGGGTCTCTACTAGCCCTTTCCAAGAAGAGTAACACTCCCTTGGGGAGAAGGCTTCCTTTCTCACTTTCTCTTTCTCCCTCCGTTCTGCTTCACGAAGAGAAAAGGCTGCATCTTTCACCAAGCAGAGTCAAGCCTGTGAATCCCTTTGCAGACAGCAGGCAGATTTCTCTGTTTGCTGGCCCTTATGTGACCAATTCACATAGTACAAACAAATGATGATGCAGATGCTAAAGATGGCAAGGCATCACAGTGTAAAGAAAGGCTCTTATGGGATACTGACAGCTCCACCACTTCGATCACTGCACACTGAAAGCAGGAGTGAGATCAGAATGCCTCTGTTCCCATCCCACTCAGACTCCCAGGTAAGATGGCTCATACATATGTGAGATCTGTACAGCACAGCAAAGCCTTTCCTCTGAGTGTCCAGCACTGGCACAGAGACCAAAAAGCTCGGAGAACTTGAGGCTCTGCATCCTGACAGCATCACCAATATTCACATGGAAATCTGAGCATCACTACCTGCAGCAGAAGCAAACATTAGACCATGAGGCAGTGGGTTTCTTGAAGAGCTCGGCTGTCCAGCTCCCTACACATTTTCCAGTGTAGGCAGAAAATCAGAAACCAGATGATCAACAGCACAGTGGAGCAGTGCACGCACCCCCCGCTCCCCTTCTCTTCCCCAGGCAGCAAGCAAAGAAGGGCAAGTGCTAGGAAGAAGGCAGGCTGGCTCCCCGATGTGAGAGCCCTGCTCATAAAACTCAATTAAGTGGATTACAGATGAGCTCATTCCCAGCGGTGGGTCACATTCCATTAGAGGCAGGCTCAATGCCAGGCAGACTCAGCGCTGCTCGGATGGCAGTGTGGTCCACCCCACCGCTTACCGTCTCTGCCTCTGATCTCACCACACCTTGCAGGATTTCCTGCCTCGTGCCCTACCACTGCATGGTAGGCTCAATGCTCATCCCTGCTCACTCTCCCAGTAAGATAATCAGGGCTAGTGTTAGGTCACGGAGAGACACAGGGATGGCCAAGCCCTCCAAAACACCGTGGTCTTGGGCAGCAATGTGGGAAAGGAAAAGCATAGGGAGAAAGAGTCAAGGAGAGCAAGGGGAAGATGAGCAGAAAGGGAGGTTCTGTGGAAAATGACGGCAGAGTTCAGGCTGAGGCAGGGAAGGATGGAAACAGCCAGCCCCATAAACTGGATCAGTGGTATTTCACGTGAAAGTGAGAGCAATCAGATCTCTCAGCTCACTAATCCCAAAGGCTTTTCACAGCATAGGTATAAGATTACAGCATCGTCTGCTATACGAATGTATGTATACCACCTACAGACACTGCAGTCAGCGCTCATAAATGTGTGTGTGCTTGTATATGGGGAACAAAGTGTGTGTCTGAGGTAGATTTGTGTGTGGGAATGACTGTGTTTGGAAGAGAAAGTGGGGAGGGAGAAGAGAAGGTGAATGAATCTGTGAAGGGTGAGCCTGTGTGGGCGTGAGGGCAAGAGAAAGCTGGATGAATGAGTGTGTGGGTGTGTAATATATGGGCTAGAGTAAGTCAAATGTTATAAGCACCTGCAGGCATTTTGCCAGATTTGAGACCTATTTTGACTTGCCTTGTGCATCTCACTTTGCTTTTCACTGTTTGCAAAGGTTCCTGGCAGCTCAGCTTAATTCGTACAAATAGCAACCAACCGAGAGCGAGCCAAATATGTTGTGAAATAGGTTGAGGAAGACGCAGGTTTTTTGTGCAGATCCAAGCAGCAGGGGCTTTGTACCATCTGGAACTTGTGTACCAAGTCCCAGGCAAAGGCCTACAAGGGAGATCAATCTGGTTACCTCCCAACCATTTGCCATCCCACGTGAGGAACAAATACTTCAGACCAGTTGCGGAGTGAGACATGCTGTCTGGACAATGATCTTTATAGGGCATGGGACCCACACAGCGCAGGCATCTGTTATCCTGGCACAGGAGGCCTCAGTATCCACAACCTCAGAGAGAGCTTTCTGCTTTATCTCAGACTCAGAGGAAGACAGCAGCCTTATGTTTCATTCCCTTGTGTGTGACTAGTGAATTTTGGCAGTGGGAGGCAGCAGGTTTCCTATCTGTTTTACCACCAGTTTACCAGGCAATTTTGGACAACTCCGCTCGCCAGATCCACATCTCTGTTTCCTAAGATATAAAAAACTAGCAGTAATGACACAGACTAGATGACGTCTAAAGGTCCCTTCCAACCTAAACCATTCTATGATTCTATGAGATCTCTTGATGAAAAGTACTGTGTAAGACTCAAGTGATATTATTCTCCTGCACTAGCTGAGGGTGATTGCTAAATCTCCTTTGCATTCACTGGCAGCAGTGTCCAGCCCTTAAGCTTCGAAGAAGTCCAAGCCTGAATTGCAGGAGCTCCAGCTCTAGGCTCTCCAGTTCTGCTGGTCCCTTCAGCAGATTGTGGCCCAGGTTATGGCTGTGCATCTCAGGAGCTCCAGCATAATAGATAGAGCCTATCCTAGGTGGCAATGGATCTCACAGTCCCTTTGGCATGTCCCAGATTGTGCTTGCTACTCTGCCCTTGGCAATGTCACCACCTGGCTGTACGTTGCGTGTATGAGAGTCCAGAATAGCTGGGAGGCAAAGTACTGTGGCCACACCCTTTCTCTCCCCACCATGGTACCAGAAGAATTTAGGGTCATATATAGCAGCCAAAAAATCTGACCCCTTGTCTTTTATTCTGCTTTTTCCTTCCTTTCTGACTGGCTTTTCTTCATCAGCATCACTCTTTCTGCTACCCTGACCCAAAGGTTTGCTCCGGCATGTGCTGCGTGCACTGTGCCGAGCTGCCTCACCCTGCCTTACTGATGGTTGCTGTAATGGCTGACAACACAGTGCCATATCCTCTTGTCTGTGTGCATGAACTGGCTAGCCCTTTCATTTTACCTTCAACAGAAACAGAGTGGCCTGTCTATGCAAATAGCCCCCTCTCCCTTTAACTAGAGGGAAGGCAATATATTGCCTCTCTGGGGAACTCGAGAGAGAAAGAGAGAAAAAAGAGAGATGCTATCAGGGTGCCAAAGCACTAGGTATAAAGAGCCTTCTTCACCCTAATAGTACATCAGGTGCTGCCCCAAGAGCGGTTATTGAACCATGGCCAGAAATGGTGTGGTTCTATCCAGTGTGTTTTTCTCCCGCCCCCTCTCCCCCCTCCTGCACTCTTCGTTCCACGAGCGTATTTCATTCAATGAAATGGTTTAAGGCACTGCCTGCAAGGAGGATCTTTTGTGAAATACCACGACTCTCCCTTCTAAACCTTCCAGCTGAATGAGAATAACTGCTGCGGTTGCCACGGCACAGGCTACACAAAAATGATGTCTGTGTTTAATTACACTGAGTGGTTGAGGCCACTGCCTTACTTTGGTCTGGGATATGTTCTTCTGAAAAGCAGCCAGGTAATTCTGCTTCTGCTGTCATTCCCACAGTGTCCTGGGAGGAGGGGGGTGACTGGGAAGGCGGCTTTCTGCCAGGTTTAGCTATGGTGAACATATCTGACCTGTGGGGTCTCAAAGGATGTTGTTGCACCAAGCAGAGATCCCCCAAGGCAGTGCCAGAGATGGCTGGCAGATTCGCAGGAGTGTAGGTAAAATTCAGTTTTGATGTGGGGATTTCAGCTGGACTGTTCCTGTGCAAGAAGAGGAAAGAGAAAGAAAAAGGATTGGGAAGGGAAAAAAGGCAGAAAGGAACTGGAATGGGGATCCCTCAAGACTCCAGGAGGAAGAGAACAGAGGCAATAAGGATGTTTCTGAGAGGCCAGTACCCTCAGCCATAAATGTGGTTTTACACAACTCGGCCTTTCTCCAAGTGATGCTGCCAGCCTGGCTTTGGCAGAGGTGACAGCAGGGTTGGAGGCATTTCAGTACCCCCTGCAGCTACTGTCTACTTTGCCTGGAGCTGGTAGTTGTGCCCCAAATAACTCCAGAGCTGGAAACAATATAGCCACATGTGCTTTGAGACCCAATGAATTCTGCTCAGAAATGGGGGAGATTAACCTCAGTGCCATGCTATGCTAATGTGGCTAATTTCCTTCCAGAGCTCATGTCTCTGCATGGATAAGTACAGATATACCAGCTCATCGGGTGCATGCTCAAGTACTCACAGTACAGCACTGCCTTACCCATCTGAACGTACTTTGGGTAGCTCATCCGTAAGTGGTGTTTTCACCTCCCTCATGGGCACTGTCTTTTGTGGTGCAAGCAGTTCTTGGAGTCAAAGCCCCTCTCAACAAAATCCTCTCAAAACACTTCAGGAATCTGCCACTACTTCCATCACCAAAGCTTCATTCATGGTGACCCCAAGGAGATCTGGATAGGGAGAATCCACTGAGTTTTTTTCTGGGTTTTTTTTCCCTCCCCCCTGGTTCAGAGCCTTTGAGTTCCCAGGTATGAGAACCACTGAATGAGTTTCTTAGACCATGTTTAAAGCTATCCTCTTCTTAGCTAGACAACAGAGGAATTTGCCAGTGTATCAGGGAGGTTTGTTGACACCCTTCTTGGAGGCCACCTATGATTAGGGTTTTTAGAGTTTTTTCTGGGCTTCTGGGGTGAATACTTAGGACTTCCTGAAGAGGACCAAAGCTTGTAGGGAGCAGTAATAATTTTTATCAGATTAAGGTATGTTGCTGGTAAAAACCAAACCAAAACAGAACAAAAAACCAAACTACCGGGAAAGGCTTTGGTACACCTGGAGATGGATAGATGCCCCTCCTGCCCTGCCGCACTCTCTGCTGCTGCCTTTGTTTTTGCAAGGCTCTTTTTGGAAGACACTGCCTGCAACGGACACTGGCGTACACTCATGGTGTCCTTCCTGTATACATATAGTCAGCGGGTGGGCACCGGCCTGATTCTAACCAATTCACTTCATGGTCATATATGTAATTAAAACAGCCTGTGATCCCTGGCTTCAAAAGGTAAAGACAGCTGCATTTAACCCAGTGGTCTCACGCCGCAGGTCCCCAGGACTGGCGCTTTCCACTCCCAGGAAGATGCAGCATTGCTCGGTCACCATGGTGACAAGCACTTTTCCATACGGTAACTACCATCCTGAACCCTGGAACCCGCTCCCGTGTGAAGACCAAGTCCCTGTATTTACACACACAGCTTGTTTTGCCTGCGCAGCCCAGCTGCGGCTTGGCCGACTACCCCAAGCCCCGCTCTTCGGCAAGCACCTTCCCGCACCCTGTAACCCAGCGCTGGAGCATTTCCACGACGACCACGGGCACCATCCGGACGATGCGGCTGGGCTGACCTGCTAAATATTTTACGGGGAGAATGGCCGGTGGCTTCCCCAAGCCTGGTGCAGGGGGGCTCCTCAGAGGATGCAGCCGCAGAGGCGTACGGAGCAGTCCCCAGGCCAGACCTCCCTGAAAGCGGGCGCTGCAGCGGCATCCCCACCCCTCCTCATCCTCCTGTTCCTCCCCTGCACATCGCGGCCCTGCGCTTCAGGTTCGGGCCACCTCCCCCGTCCCCCCCGGGGTGCGGCAGGGCGAGGGTGGCGAGCGGGGAGGGCGGCGGGTGGGGACAGCCCCGGCGGTGGCCGCCTCGGGGCGGCAGCCGCGCCGCCGGAGGGGAGCGGCGGCCGCCGAGGGCCCGGAGCCACGCCAGCGAGGCCGGGCTGCCGCCCGCCGCCCCCCCGGCCCTGCGGGGAGCCCCCTTCCTCCCCGAAGCGAAGGGTTAACCCGCACCGCCCTGCGCCGCCTTCCCGCTCCCTCCCGCCGTCCCTCCCCGTCCCCACTCCCCCCTCAGGTCCCTGCAGACATCTCCCCTCCCTCCCCCCGCCGCAATCGCCATGGAAACCGGCCCCGAGCAGCTGCCGGCTGCGCCCCGGCCGCCGCGGCGTCGCCGGGGAAGGCGGTGGCGGGCGGCGACGGCGCGACCTGGCCCCGGGAGGCCATTTTCTTCCCCGCGGGGGGGGACCCTGAGCGTGGCTGCGGGAACCGGCCCCTCCTCGGGGAGAGGGGGCGGCGCGGCCTGTCCCGCCGCTGCACGGGGG
The DNA here is from genome assembly GCA_031468815.1 of Morus bassanus. NCBI lineage: Eukaryota > Metazoa > Chordata > Aves > Suliformes > Sulidae > Morus > Morus bassanus. The sequence goes on along the minus strand of CM062568.1, from coordinate 129,134,754 downwards.
CGCGGTGGCCGGGGCGAGCAGGGCGGCTGGGCCCGGCCTCACCTGCTGCTAAGCGGGCCCCGTCCCGCTGCCAGCGCTCAGCGGCGAGCGGAGCTGGCTGGCGAGCCCGCCCTGGCGGGGCGGGGAAGGGCGCTCACGTCCCGCCATTTTCCGCCCTTGTGCGGTTGCTCCCGTCCGAGCCCCGAAAAGGGAGGTGTAGGTGAGGAGGGTGCGCCGGAGGCACGTCTGCTGGCCCTGAAGTGGGATGTGGAGCCGAGCTCTGGGCTTGGTTCTCCTTTCCGCTCGTCTCCAAGAGAAGGACTGTCCGATGAGAAGGCTCCCCAGCAGCGTCACACGTTGCTACCGGCAGCCCCGGTGACAAATACATGAAAGTAATTGCCAATCCTTGAGGCTCCCCCTTTCCTCTGCACTGCGGAGGTGTCGGTTCTGGTCAGGGCTTCCCCTCCCTGGGGAGATAAACCAGGCTTTTCCTCAGGTGTGGCAACTGTCCTTCGTCCACTGAAAAAAAAAACCAAAACCACCCTCTCACACACATTAATCTCTCTTTTTTTTTTCCATCGGGTGGAGTGGACCTAACCTAAGATACAGACCAGAACATGGAAGTTGCTTTTTACCTGCGGTTGTAACACGTGCTCTTTTCAGCGAAAGTTGGCACTAGCCCACCTGAGCCCCTTTGGTCCCCAGCTCCCCTTGCACAGTTCCCGTGTGTGCCTGCACAGGCCGATTTGCTCACGGCAACCTGGGGAAGAGTTGTGCCATGCAGCAGAAGCGGGAAACGGCTCCAGAAACCCTCGCAAAATGCACAGGTAACAGCAGATCCTGTGGGAATAGGTCAGGCTTTGCTTTCATCTGCGTGCCAGCCTGGAGAGTTAGCCTGGTGGTAGAAACATAATCCAAAGGATATCCTGAAAGTAGGTTGAAACAAAATAGGAAATTCAGCTTTGCCGTCTTACTATCCATAGAGAATCATGACTTTTTTACCACGCTTATCTTAAATGCATCTTCCTGGCTAGCAAAACATCATCTCCAGTTTCAGCTCCGAGAGACTCCTTACACCTACCCTGCCTGTAAGGTCAAAGTAGGGCCCCAATTTTGGACTTGACCATAACTCTATTTTGTTCTAGCCCCAAACCTGTCTTACACCCTCATCTTAAACTCTCCCAGATCTCATCCTGTTCTCAATTATGTCCCTGATGATATGGCTGCTAAAATCTTTCTGCCCAATTTCTCTGTAATATTTCACTGTGTCCCTAACTGGCAATTATATGTCAGAGATCAAGAGGAGCATTTCTCCATACCCATAAGCTGCTTCAGAGACTAAGATTTTGCCTGTGTACATGAGGCCACTCTATTGTCTCTGCTCTTCTGAATCAAACTGATGCCTGCTGGCCTCCAGCTTTCCCTCCCTGTGTTAGTTCCCTCTAATGATCTCTGCCTTTTACCCATCTCCTCCATAGACCAAACAATTGGCAGTTCGGGATCTCCTTCTTTGATATTGTCCTCCTAAACCCTCAAACTGAGGGGTTGCTCCCCAATATGATACAGCACAGACACTGCAGCTGCTGTTTGGCTTCACCCAGGGAATGTCTCTCCCCCACCGCTGCTAGTTAATTATAAGATCTGATGTGGTCTAATAGGCACGGCAGTTAGATGCAAACCCTCTCAGCTGCAAAACACTAGGTATAGTCACTGGCAGCTCGTTATTTTCTGCTCCTCTCATATTTTCTTATTACAGTAAGTAAATATGACCCTTCCTTCTTCCTTACTAGAACAACCTATTTACCAGACATTCGAATATAAGTAGTGAAGGCAAAAGAAATGCACACTAATGGAGCACTGAGGCTGCACTTCAAATACACACAGAGCTTAGGCTATTCAATCCTTGTTATATGACGTTAGGACAGTTCTTTACCTCCATGGTCCAGAGAAAAGGTATAGATCAGAGGGAAATAAGTGCTAAGAGTTACACTGGACTCCTCAAGTCTGCTAGGCATAAAGATTGCTACTGAGGTATAGATAACTACTATTTGATTTTGTCTAATCACATGACTGCACCTTTTTCTTTAGAATGAGCTCTTAGACAAGATATCTGTGTTTTTACGACTCTTGCAGCTGACCACAGTCATGAAGTTGCTTGGCCAGAAGCAGCTCCAATTGGTGCGGCAGGCACCTAGAAGCCACCAAGCTGTGTAGCTAGCTATTTTACTAGCTAAGTAATTCACTGCTTCAAGATGTTAGACCTCATGTCTCATGATTGCCAGAACCTACTATGAAGCTTCATTACTCAGCTGATCAACATGTAGAAGGAAAAATACAGCATGAAAAGAAAGACGAGGACTTAGATTGCTAGAGGGTGTGTGTGTGATAAAACCAGATTTTGTCTGGAGCTCAGAAACCATCAGGATGAAGATGGTACAGGCAGAGAAAAATTCAGCTGATGTGAGGTCTGGAATAGGAAAGTGTAAATGAAAGTAGGCTTGTTCTCCATTTCGGCGTGCAGTTTTTGCAAGTGTGTATGCTAGACCATCTTAGTTCCTGATAGACCTGATGTGTGACATACACCATTCCTAAACTTGTACTTCCCAGGGCCTTTAACTGGCTCTCTGATAATTCCAAATTCAGAAAAAATAGGGTTCAAAGGGATACCAGTGCACCTTGTCTGCCTTCCCGCCACAAACCAGGATCAGATACCAAGAAATGACCAGTATTTTTTCCTTCATTACAAATTTAGTGAAATGGTGAGGTATTAATCAAGCCATCTGACAGTCTGGGTGATGGGACAAATATTTAAGAGATGTTTTGTACATGTAATGATATACCTTCTTCAGGGACTTGGAGCCTTGCCTGTTTTCAGGCTTAGTTTGCCTTCAGCTTAATGTAGGGAAGGGAAGTTAAAGGGAAGGTTTTAGCTCTCTGGATCCTTTTCAAAGAGCTTAGCTGTGTTAGCCTGTTGCTAACGAGTTAGGAATCCTTCTTCCTTTGTACCTGGAGATTCAGTTTACCGTAAAACAAAACCCTGGTTTTGCTTTGTACAGACTAAATCTGAAGAAGTAAAGTCAGGAAAAGCAATACTTAAATTAAGCCGCCTACAGTAATGTTTACTTGGCATGCACATATCCTAAATGGTAGGAAAGTATGAAGGACTCTTTCCATTGCTACACTTGGTGGGGTAGGCAGGGAGATCGGAATAGTGTGGAGGGGCTGTGAAGGCCACAAGTTGCTTAATAAGGACGTTCCCACAGGAGGGAGGTCTTCCAGAACCATGAGGATCGTGTTGGCCTCAGGGCTTTGGGACACATGAACCAGTCCCCAAGGGGAAGCAGGAGCAAACTAAGGACAGAAGGTGGGTCCATCAGCATTACACCAGCAGCTTCTTGGCATAGTTCAGAATCAGCAGGAACAGAAGTTTACTTAAACCATCTTTAATTAAAGCTCTGTCTTTTACAGCAAGCACAGTCTCAGCCATAAACAGCCTTACACTGCAAACATAACACAGAGAGACCAGGAGCAGAATATACTACAGAGACCAAATCTCACTTTCAATGGTGATTCACAGGGGCAAATGAGGACAAAATTGATATATGTAGGGAAGAAAAACTGACATTGCTGTGGAAACCATTTCACTTAATGACATTTTAAGTCTAAACTGTAAATTCCTGACAATGAATCAATGTAGTTTTGTGTTATGCTACTATTGGAGGCAGCCCAGAGTGGGCCATGATGACAAATACCTTCCAGGCTATCTCCATGCAGCAGAAGCCCCTACCGTTTCAGCCAAAATGCCTGTAGTGACAGTATATGCTTTATGTGGCTCAGCCAGGAGTGGGGAACTTGATCTCATAAACTTCGTCAGCATGACTTATGTTTTTATTGTATTAAATTGTGTCCTGGTGTTTGCCCATACACCACATCACAGCCTGAGCAAACACATAGGACAAACCCCTCTGCCAGAGCATGCAGGCATGGGGGCAAAGATATGGTTATTGCGAGGCCTCCCATCCCTGAGCCTGTCCAATTTGGTCATGACTGACATCTCAACTGTCATGTTTCATCAGTGTAAGTTCCCCCTCCCCTCATTCTTCAGCTTTCAGAAGGCAGGCGCTTGGTCCTGTGTCTGTTCAGAGGAAGCACCATGACCTACACGTCTGCCCCTGACCTTTAGCCTGATCAATAAAACTACAAATTGGTCTTTTCTTATCCTCGGCACTTGAGTCATAAAATCCCTATTGAGATGGAATGAAACACTGAACTTTATGTCTAGGCATCATGAACATATTTCGAGGTGGGGGAGAGAGACTGGCAGTATTTCAGCCATCAAATAGATAACTCTCTCTCTCTTGCTCACAGCAATGCTGTGTGTTATATTTGAAACCTGTAGAACATCCTTATTGGTTCTATATTCACATATTTTCCCAAATATTCCAGAATAGACAGAACCTCAGGTGTCCCTTAACAATGCTTTTTTCCCACTACACATCCTTCCCCCCTTTAGTGACTCTCTATTTTTTGTGTTGCTGTGTAGAGATGACTGGCTCTGGGTCTCTGGAAAGCCAGTGGCCAGATCCAGCTGCCTCCTGAACATGTTCTCTGGGCTACAACCGGAGGAAAAGCCACTTACCAAGACTCCTAGAAAAAGGATCTCTTACCTTTGAACACCAGCAGCCATGCATATGAGGTAAGAGGGAGAAGCAATACGAACAACTCCACTGCATGGAGCAGCGTATTCAGGAGGAAGAGGGGAAGAGGCGTTGTTTCCCTCCATGAGGAACAGAGAGGGTTTTGGGAGAGGGCAAACAAAAACTGGTAAGAGTTCAGCACTAAATGCACGCACTGTTGTTGCTAGTATTTCTGCTATCATGTTTCGTTGTGGTCCCTGTAGAGGCCTGCCTGTACTGAGGCAGGCCAGGTGAGCAGATGCAGGAGGGCACAACCCGACGTGCTCGTCTCGTTAAGCCCTGCAGCAGTGTCGGCGGACCTGAGCTTGCATTTGCACTTAGGCAATAAACAGTACTGAACCTCAGTTGCTTGGGTCTGAAAAAGCATGTAAGGGCTTTTTTTTTTTTTTTTTAATAACAAGAACCTGTATCAGAAAATCAGAAGAGCCTTCACATGGCTATAAAGGTGTTTAATGTGTTGCTTTACACCCACTGCAGAGCAATACAGTGGGAGGAAGGAGGCTGTACTGCGGAGTTTTGTGCACAGCTTGGAAGATCTATTCCATCCTCTTTACAGTTAAAGAGCTGGTGGAGCCACATGACTTCTTCATGCTGGCAAGATAGTTGTGCATTTAGCATGCTCAGCTGCTAGTAAGGTTGGAAACCATACTTTTTACTCAGCTGCACTGCCACAGAATGGCCCTGAATAACCTCCTGTGTCACTTCAGGGCTTTTAGCTGGTGAAATAAAACATGACTGTGAATCAGAGGAAGGAAGAAAATCATAGCAGACTCTCTTCAAATTCCTTTTTGATAGTCAGGCCACTCCTTCTGCCAGGAAGGCTTGCCATCATGTCGATCCATCCATAAAAACCAGAAAACCAGATCCAGTCAGTAAGGTGGACCAGAAGACCAGGAGTCTTTCAGTTCTTGAAAGCCCAAGAGGAGTGGTATGAAAATAACACCATCTCCTATGTGTCTCTCTCATGCTGCTGTGTGCTACATAACACTACTGAGTCTGCAAATATGATTTCCTACACCAGAGCTTGGAGGAGAGGCCAGAAATCCTGTGTTGGAATCACAGCACAGCACAGGTGGCAGGTTCAAAGTGGAGCAAAGAAACAGCTCGTTTACGTAATGCATAGTTAAGCTCTGGAGTACCTTTTCTCAGGATTTTATGGATGCAGGAAGTTCATATGAGTTTCAAAAGTAATCGAATACAGTCCTGGAAGAAACAAACATCAGAAGCTACCTGATGCAGCTCTGCTGCTCTATCTGCTCTATTATACAGGGAGTTCTTAAGCCAAAACTTGCTGGAGGCTGGAAGAGTGTACAGGGTAAGGGTTGCTATATGCTGGCCCTGCTTTATACTCTTACCAGGGCACCACTGTTGGCCACTATCAGAGGCAAAACTCTAGACTACACGGAATGGTTTTATCTGCTATAGCTGTTTTTATATATTCTTACATAATGCAGGCTGAGACTAGAGTCTTCTGGGTTTATGCGCTTGGCAGGGAAATCCCACCTTTGGGTTTTTTCTGAAGAGACTTTTAGTGACGTCAGCTTTTAGTGACACTGGATCTCTATATCTCATTGCAGAGATGACACTTCCATCTTCACCCCTTTACCCTTTATTTCATTTGCCATATGATCTTAGTGTCGTAACAGAGATCAGGTCTTTATTATAATGCGCACTGTAGTACCCTATAAGAAGAGAGAGGAGTTGTTCCTCAGAAGAACTAGATGCCAAAAAAAGATAAATAGAAGAAGAGGCACTGCAGAACGGAGAGGGAACACAAGCTGGGGAGAAGTTGGTCCCATTGGAACTGCTGGAAAAACAGTTGATATCTCTTAACTCCCAAATGAAGACCCACAGACCCCACGTGCCATGTCACCTAGTCCAGTCCCAGGCTCATTTGAGTTCCTACCTCAGAACGCTTTTTTTTTTTTGCTATTTCCTTCAGTGCTTCCTGATTTCATGGCTGAGTGCCCTTTCCTCTAGTGAAAAGCACCGTTCTCCAATAATGGACAACAGCTCAGCTTTCAGTGGTGCTTATAGCTCTGTATCACTGTGTCCATCTTTTTCCCTTTTGCAATGCCATTAGGGACCAAAGGAGCTAAATAGTTAGAAGATAATGCACCATCAGGGACCAGTCCTAGCTGCGCAATACATTTCAAGCACACCAATATCCACCCACCAGTCTCATCTGTAGTCCAGGCCCTGGAGAAGGATTCCAGCACTGATATAACTGAGGCTTGCCCAGAGACTAACTCTATGGGAAGCAGTAGCACAAGTAAACCATGATTTTAGCAGAACCAGGATTTCATACTCCAAGTTCCCAGTATGTTGGCTGGTGTCATATTTGAGCATGTAACTTGAAGTACTCCATATGACATAAAATATGCTGCATACCAACAGATTTGTGTTGGAATTGATCTAGTCATTCTGAGTTCTTTAGTCATGTGGTTGAGCTGTGCAAGGAATAAACATTTCTGGTACCAAATTTAGAAAGAATATATTTTATTGTAGACAAGGAGATATTATCTTCTCTGGTGGCAGTACTGGGGATTGATGGCAGTTTACAAAATACAGAAACTCTGTGTGTCTGTGTTAATTCTGATAGGCTTATTGCTGTACTAAACTTCTTCCAAAAATTGTACACCTAATGCTGCTTCCAGTTACACCAACACACACACAGTAACTCCTGTAGGATTTTAAGATATGTAAATTACAGCAGAATTTGATCTCTTGTAATGTCAGTATTTTTTAATGCTCGTCGTTTCAATAGGTGGAACACATAAACACTCCATATAGAAACTTGATCAAATTCAGTCTTGCTGGAATGCAACTGATGACACCCACTGAGCATTGCCAGGAGGGGCAGATTCCACAGACCCATTATGTGGGATGATTTATGTGGCATTCATTGTGACTGGGCTTGGGGTGTTTGTTTGTCTTGTTTTTACAGTATATTGCTGGTCAACTCATAATGTATGTTATACTCAGACGTATGGATAAAATATCAAGTTCACAGAGGAAAAATAAGAACAGAATTTACATTTCATTCATTTTTTGTCTCTGCTGTTCTTACACACTCAAATGTCAAAATGCATTTGTTGTATCCTAATCTACATCAAACTGTCCTGCAGGAACATTCGTTATTCTTTTATTGTCAGCAAAACACATTGAAACCGGGGTATTAAACATCTGGCCAACATACGTTTATGTGGCCCAAATGGCATATTCAAGTTCTAAGTATATAAGCATTCCTTTGAAAACAAAAGAAGTCTTGCCTCTGATTTGGGAGAGAACCTATCAAATACCAGCTGGTATAACTAAAGCAGTGGTCTCTGCCTGAGACAATGGATAGCTTAAAGCAGTGCCTGAGAAGTGCAAACTCCTCTACTCTACCATTAACCTCATTTTAAGTCTAATGAGGGCACTTAGTCAGAATTAACTAGTGTGCTGCTAAGCCCCAGTGATTGACAAAGAGACAAGCTTAGGACTGGAAGACAAAAACTTAATATTGCCAAAAAGAAGGAAATGTGTAAAGACTGAAAGGAGTAGAGACATGCAGAAGAGCAGGGATCAGAAAAAAAATTGAGGTTTGGGAAGGACACAAAAAGCAAAAATGTGTGGCCGTATGAAGTGGGCACGTTTTCACCCCAGTAGGGAGGTCTCTCAGCTGGAGGTGGGGGTAGGACCAAAGAAGAAGATGCTATTTGCAGCGCACAGAAGTGTGAGAGCAGGCACAACTCAGCTCCTGTGAAGCTGGTGTGAGGATGCCTCGGAGATAAATTCCCAGGCATCAGATCACAGCCCTGGCAGCTCAAGGGTTTTCAGCCTTAGAGAATTTTCCTGCTGCCAGTACATTTGGGGTAAGGAAAGTGAGTTTCTGCAACAGTGGAAAAGGGCAAGGAAGGTGGCTCCAAAGGCTGAAAAGTACGGGAGTGTGGGAAGGATCTATGGTACTTTGGGTGGCATCAGTGTGATGGAAAGGATGGTAGATTTCAGGAGGAGTGTGGGCAAGAGAGGATGGCAGTGGGATTTTCAGACGTATAAGAGGCCACAGATAGGTGATGGGGTCTGTCGCCTTTCCTCCAGTTCTCTTGCCACTTCTTCCCCGATGCCCTTTACTCCTTCCTTTCTCCCTGGAGTACATGGGCTCCATTTCCAATTTGCCCCCTGCCCTAAACCCCACAATGCCTTCTCTCTACCTGAGCAGCCTTCAGCCCACGCGTACTTCCTCCATCCCATCTATCATCCATCCACACCCTATCCCGCTCTGCACAGCAGCTCCTCTGGGCAGCAGAGACTGCTGTCATAGGGATGGAGGCACAGGGGCAGAGCTATGAAGGTGAAATGGTAGAGGAAGGAGAAGGGGATAGAAGTGCAAATGACGATTGCTGTTGATGTAGAGGACAGCAAAGCCAGGGTACAGACTGGGCCTCTTCAGGCTAGGAGAACCAAGGCACCTAGCTATCCTTTACGAGGCTTCACCCTAATACTACTCTCTACCTTATAGCAATCTTAAGTCACTGTAGTATGTCAAGTCACATGGGAATTGGCAGGGGAAAGTCTACTCCTACTGAAAACACATGTTCATGGGGCACATGTGAGTGTGGGTTCCCCTTAGAAGACACATACTCAGTAGCCCATGTGCAGGGCTGCAACCTCTCTCCTACTGTGGGACCCCCAACCCTGGACACAGCTGGCTACCAGACACGCAGGGTGCCAGAGGGGGACACGGCTAGGAGGGCTGAACAGGCAAGGTGGGAGATGCAGACACTGTGCCAGGTGGCAGGAGGTGGGGTGAAACGGTGGGTAACTGATGCATCTCATACATAAGGTACAGCGGCTGGCAGGGCTGCCAAGCCCCTGTTCATACAGGGATGAGCAAAGCACAGACAAAACACCACTCTGAAAAGAGGCAAGACTGAGAGCGAGGTCAGATTCACAACACACCCAGACATATAATTTCCACCATGGAAGACAGTTCTGCACCTTTATTCAACAGGATAATTAGGAAGCTTGGAAATAAGCAGGAGGAAAAAACCTACAATCAAGGCACTATCACAGAATTCAAATACCACTGGCCACCCAGTAAAAAACATTGTTCACTTGTTTTGTTGGGTAATGGAGAAAACCTTGTCTTTTTTCTTCTTCTGTTTTAAACTGGAATAACTATACTGTGAGGTCTTGTCAGATGCTTTGATGATTTGGCATTATAGGTTTATGTGAGTGCGTGCCCACTTACAAATTTAACTAGTGAGCTAGTCTATTCTAGACCAACTAAATTATTGCAGTGTGATGACTTGGGGCCCAATTTTCAAAAGCCCTACCAAACGGCTTAAAAACTTGCATCATATTTTCCAGAGTAACTTCAGGGCTTATGATGGAAGATGTTTGTGGGTGGTGAGTGGATGACTGCTATATAAAGTAACACAGGTTTGGTTTCTTTGGGGCAAATGAAACAGGGAATATAATAACGATAACAATAATCATAGTAACAGCAACATCAATAATAATGATAGGTTAGCACCCTTTAGCTGAGCTCCAGTAACTCTACTGCAGTGATGCTGCTGCCCTCAGCTGCCCACCCTCCCCTCTGCCAAAGCGTTGCTGCCGCAGAAGCAGGGCGGCTGGAAGGGGATGTGTGCCTGGGTCCTTGCCTGTCCCCACACGCAGCCCACGGTGGGTCCGGCTAGCATGTGCCGCTGTGAAATGCAGCAGTTCAAGTGTGAGCACAGGTTTCTCTGTTCTGCTCCAGAGATAACAGCCTCCAGCAGAAAGGTGGGATGGACAGCAAGAGGGTCAGGACAGCATCTGGCCCGTAGAAATCAGAGCTCTTATTTTTAGCCAGAAGAATGGGGACCCTTGTGCCATGTCTGATGACATGTCCCTACCATAGGATTGACACACTGATGGTGTCTGAGAGGCTTTTGTGTTGGGCAAAGCCCAGCGTTTGGTCAGGGGAAATAAGCGTTTCTAATGAAGCAGAATGAGCAACCTTTTGTTAACCAACATGAAGAACGGGGCAAGTGTAAGAGTTAGGTGCAGCCCCCCTGTCTCGGACTGTAACCAGAGAGCGGTGCAGAAATTGTTGCCCTGGAGCTGTGCCGCATCCCACTCAGTCCTGGGGTCAGCCATCACCCGTGAGCCGGGGCCGAGCCCTGCCCACCGCTGTGCCTGCAAAATGTCCACAACTCTTCCTCTCAGCTGAAAACAGCTGTTGCTAGGGAACTGCTTAAAGTCAAAAAGACAGCAAAGGATGAGAGGAGAGCAGCAGCTGAAGGATGGCAGGCCGGAGGCTGCCGAATGGGAAGGTGGAGGAATGAGAGAGGCGGGAGGGTCAGGGGAAAGGAAGGACCGAAGAGTGTGGAGTGGGAATTGTTTCCCATCTTGTCACAGAGCGACAGTTCCCTGTCTCTTTCAGGACTGCATTTTCTTAAAATCACTAAACAGCTTCCCTTGATTTTTCTTTTTTTTTTAACATGGCTGGGGGGAGGTAGGACCTCTTTCTTTTCATTTAGTGTGCTTTCACATGAAACTTTGCACTTAATTTAATTATCACCCCTCCATCCATCACTCTCGTAATAAAAATTACAACTCTCATTTTTGCTCCCCCTCACTCTTATTGTTATTCTTTTCCACTGTAGCATTGAAATTGTGGATGCACCTTGTTTTATAAATTCAGATTAAACTAAAACAACCAGGTTTTTGTCTTTTTGCTTGAAATTTTCATTCTTCCTGGAGTTAATGAGGTGCTGACAGGTGTTCTCTCTCAGGGAAACACCAGCGTTGTATAGTTATTCACCACACAGAGCTACCTAAGCTCCAGTCAAGATCTGCTTTGTTGACCTAAGGGTCTTTTTCAAAGCCAGCTGAACCCAGCAGCAGGTTGTCCTCACATGAAACTAACTGTGGATGAGTCCAAATCAATACAAAACACTCTTGGCCCATAGTTCGTATGTAAGAGATGTGACTTACATTTGCATCTGGTGGCATTTGACTGCCCACCAAAGTGACTAGACACCATTAGAGTTATTGCAGCTCTCTGCATGGGTCCAAACCATGGTTCAGACTCTGGCGTTAGGTTCTCTCAAAAGACGCTTCAATGTTTCTGCCACCGCACTGTCTGTTGTGTGGGTTGGAGTGTGGCAAGTGACAGCGTTTGAATTAGAGTGAATTCTAATTGTGGGCAGTACTAATGCTGTCTGAATAGTGAACAAATGCATCTAAATAAAGAATAAGATTATATAGTTCGTTGCTGAACAGAAATAGAAGGAAACAAAATATTATTTGCAATTTAAAAAAATAACATCATGTGGATAAAAGGGTTGGTAACAAGATATATATATAAAGTCATTAAAGAAAATAAAATAAGCTATGTGTGAAGGTTCCAAACTCAACTGTGGTTGCAATACCTTCCAAAGAAAGCCATGGCATATAATAAAAAGCTCTGTTTTATTGGTTTCAGATACTACAATGTATAATTGACTTATGGCAGGGATGGGTGGTGGGATAGGTAGTATTTCACTTCCAAGCATCTGGTCCAAAATCAGCCTTGGTTAGCAGTGATTGAACGTTATTAGTGTTTGATGGGTCTCTGGCGGAACCCGTGAAATGCGTTGGAGGTTTCAGCGTACTTCCTAGTGGACAGGTGCCCATACCACTAAAACCACGGCTCTTTTGGAGCTAGTTGCATTCATTCACATTGGCAATCTCGGTGGAGAGGCTCACAGCTAAATGGAGCGTGGAGCAGTCTCCATGCTGATATTTCTGCCTGCAGAGAAGCTGCACCAGTCCTGTGCTGAGGCTCGGTAAGGGAAGTACAGGGCTCAGTGGCCTGCTCTTCCTATCTATTCTGAGGCCAGAGCATCTTCCAGCTTTTGGACCAAGGGGGATAAAGGAAGATTAATGAGCTTGCAAAAGCTCATTCTTCCAGGGCAGAAACCAGGGAGGACTTAAGCCCTACATTAGTGCTTGGTCTTTTGTTTCAAAACTGTCAGGCTTCAGGAAGGGAAATTCTGTTTGTTGTGATCTTCAGCAATCTCCACTGCAGGACCAAAGGAGTTGTTATCTTGACTGGGCTCTTCTGTAATACTTGCAGTTCTTTGTGGCCAGAGATACAGTCATCAAAAGGCATGAGTCACCCTAAGGATGCACAGAATAAAATGGCTGGATAGGAACCATGTCATTTTCTGGACTTGGAAAGCTCACTCCACCCTCTCTACTCAGTGACTGGCAAGAGGACTGACTTCTGGAAATAAAGGCTCTTTGGCACATCAGGCTTGGTCTTTAGAGGCTATTCACAGAGCTCCATAGCTCATGTTTCTTACTGACATTTACGTTTTACATATTGCTTTCACCACATCACCCTCCTCCTATTGCTTCTTGGCAGGCTAATAAATCTGCCTGGCTTTTGATGGCTGCCTGTCAGGCTGCTTCCCCCAAACATCTCCAGGCCCTGTTCATTTCCCTCCGTGAGCAGGCACATCTTCTGCTTTGCTCCTATATTCATTTGCGCTTGGCCTTGTAGTATCTGCCAGGCAGTTCAATATCTGAGTCTGTTGTTATCCTAGGCAGACTGTATTAGGTGGCTTTTTCATTCACCTCTTTGCTGCTGTAGGAGAAATGAACTGTACAAAGGCCTTGCAAAGGCAGAGCATGAACCGTGGACAGCAAGGTTGGGAAGGAAGAATTGCCCAGCAGCTGCTGTGTAAGAAGCTCAGGAATTCCCTTATTGCTATGAAGATCCTCAATAACTCATGCACCAAATGCTGGATGACAACCAAAAGATGCTACCCTTCTGATACTCAATAGGATCGTTTAGTAAGAGAAGCATTTGCACAGAAAGCTAGCTGTGTGCCAGACCTGTAACTATAGACTGGCCTTCTCGATGCATTCTCCAGCCTCCTCCTGCATCCCAAAGCAACAAAATATGGCTTTGAATCACCTCTCTGAAGGAGCCCTCCCATTTCGTTAATGATATAGGCCACGTGGACAAATAAGCTTCCTAACCTAGGCAGCATTCATCTCATCCTGAGAGGTGTCTCTAACAGATGGAAGCAACATCATGTATAGCCACTTGTGTCTCCCCACTGATTACAGAGGGAGCCTGAACTCATGCTTATATACACAGTTTTCAGATGGCTAAACTCAGCTGAAACAAACCCCATGCTTAATAGTCTCAAGATGACATCAGGGTGATTTAAATGGTGGAAGTATAAGTCTGCTGAAGTTACAGTTGCCTTCTTACAACTGTAATATTTCCTGAAGGTAATGAACATATCTCAGTATTATCCAGCAGGCCAAATTTGTCAAATAAGATAAAAGATGAGTTAAACCAGAACATGATTTTTTTGTGTCCAGAAATAGTTCTCTGGGACCACAGAGTCTGAGAAAGCTTTGAACTGGAAAGGAATTGAGTTCATATTAATTGACTAGTTGCCTTTGGCCTGAGCAGATAGAAAAGGCAGCTGTAGTTGCTGTTGATAGGAGACAACAGCATGGTCAGTGGGTTATAAAGCAGTAAATGATGAAAGATTTGTTCATGCTGCCTAACAGGCTAAATAGCAAAAGGGTGGTAGTTTGATCGGTTGTGGTTGAAGGGAGAGCTCATGCGTCAAGAACAGCATAGTCGTAGCCAGAGTGATGGGGACTGGAGAAGGAAGGCCCGGGAGAATGGCAGTGCTGACAAGGCAGTGTTTCGTAACAGGGAGGATCAGCGAGGCAGACCCTCAGCACTGAAGCCAAAACAATTGAGCCTGATTCACTCAGAGTAAAGTTATCTCAGTTGCATTCCATGTGCAGAGAGTGATATCAGAGGATATATGAAGAAGCTGTAAGAAGGGCCATACAAACTCCAAACAGAAATGCCACTTCTTGACACGTGGGAAGAGAAACACTCTGTGTGTCTGTGGAGTCCTCTTCACCCCACACCAGTTTTTTCTGTGTCTTTTGAAGAATTCCCCTTTCCCCACACCCAGACATTTGCAGCTATCGTTTCCTTTTCCTCCTCTGTTGAACCTTTCTTTCATTATCTGTTCCCCCTCACCTACCCCATCCATCATGGGTCCTTCTAGCAAGCAGGTTCATGTCATCTAAACCCCAGTTTCCCTCTTGTGATGAGGAGATGGGCAGCTTAACATAAGCAGTATCAGAAGCAGCAGTTTTAATTCCCTTATTTCCTTGGAGCAAGTTAGACTCCAGCTCTGTGGGCTCCTGGTTTTGGCGGTCTCTCTTTCACCATTCTTCATGTTCTAGTATCAGTTGAAGCTCTTGGGGAGGAAAACCCTGGAAGTATAGTTTGTGGGAATTTCAAACATAAATATATTTACTTCAATCACAATAATGAAAGGCATTTTTGTTTGTTTTTTAATACAGAACCAGGACAGGAAAGTCCAATTAGGATGCAGTGGTGTCAAAAGCTGTGGTGGTGCTGTGGCTTGCCACGTTAGCAAATGCTGCAGTGTAATAGGAATGGAGCTCTAAAGCAATACAGCTGGCACTGAGGATCTGATGTCCACATTTACAGGTTTTCAGGGGTTTAAGTTGGTCTAGCTGTAGTCTGGCTCCATGGGCTGAATGCCTGTAAGCAGTTATATTTCTGAAACAAGTGTTTCCATTTAAATGGGAAAATAAACTAAATGGGGAACAACCAGGAGATTTACTTTAGAACTGCACCTTTGCACCAACATAAAACGCTAATTTAGACACATGATATGTGGCCCTAAGTGTGCCTCCCCTGTTATAAAATGGAAGAAATTATGTTCATTTGCTCCAAAGAAAAGGGTATCATTATCTACAGTTCATTTATTTGCTCAAGTTCAATGCACTAGCAATTGAGGATGAATACTGCATATTTAGAAACATTAACACTTGGAAAGCATATAGGAATGCCTTAAAAAGAAACACACCCTATGGTAACTATACTGTCTGTGCTTTAATGGTACACCCACATCCAAAATGTCGCCTCCCTCTTTTTTAATCCTTCTTTGGCCTCGTGCCATATTGATTTGAAAAAAGTAGTTTTTCTTTTGGATTATATGTGGTTGAGAGCCCCTTGCTAAATGCTGAGAACCCTCAACACCTGCTGGCTCTGGTAAAAACTGATGGCACTCAACACCCTATAAAGGAGCACTCAGTCTCCTGCCTGTTAGCAAAGGATGTGGAGGGCAAATGGCTGTGTGGGTGTGAGCACATATACAGGGAAAGGAGGAATCAACGTGTGTGAGAAAAAAAGAATGACCAAGGAAAAGAGCTGTGTGTATGTGATAGGTGGAGACTAACACAGTTAAAATTGAAGTGATAAATCATACCTGAGATCCCTCTTGAGACCTATAAATAGGAAACTGAAAAGCATTTCCTTCTATTTATTTTATAAGTGCTATAAACTTTATCAGCTTTTAGCATTGGAGTCTCGTGCAATATTTATGGGCTGTTTACTTTAGAAGTTATTCAGAGGTTAGCGTCAGGAGGCTAATGAAAAAGAAAATTGGGATGGGTAAAGGAAAGAGGGCTTTTCCTACAGCCCCATAATAACAAATGCATCACATCTGAGTTGCTTGGCCCTCTTCCCAATGTCCTTTGCACCAGGGATGCCTGTATTTCTCTAGCAGGTACTTACCCTGAGCTTCACAGCTCCACAGGGGATCACAAAGAGCATCACTTATTGGTAAAAATGAAGACAAACTTGTTCAGGAATTCCTATGAGGAGACTCACAGGGTGAAGAAGAAGATTGCACAATAGGACTTGCAAAGAGGAGGTGCTCAGAGGGTTTGTCAGATATTCAGACAGATTAAGGTATGTAAAGGTCCTCTAAATGGACTAGAATCCAAGATCAGCCTTAAGTAGTCTTCAGTAGCAATACAGAGGAGGGCTACTGCAGGAATGTCCTCTTACACTGGATAAGCCGATGGCAGTATTTTTGGACTGATTAGTAGGTCTGAAGAAAATAACAACCTCCTCATCCCTCACAGAATGTCACACCAAGCACAGTCCAAATGTCTGATTTGTTTCTTAATGTCTGGAAGCATTATTTCAACTTTCCACACTTGGGCAGTTTCATAGATGGCTTGTCTATGCTCTTTTCTTTCAAATGGAGACAACAGCTGTTTCCAAAGTTTTTTTTCCAGAGAAAGATAAAATCTCTTCAAATTTATAGCTGGGTGAAAGAGCTTTCCAGAACCTGCTGCTATGTAGAATCCTTCTCTTGGAAAAAGTTGCAGATTGTTCACATAAGGAAATGTGAACATACAGAGACTGGTGGGCTCAGTTATATGAAGGAATTCCCCCCAAAACCTGTGAAAACAAGCCAAAATTAAACAACTCTAGAGAGCACATCTTACGGGTAGGACAGGAGGCCCAGTCCCAGCTGGGGAAGGCACAGACACCAAAGATGGCATCGGCAAAACACAGGGACTCTGCTGCCCTGTTGTTTTTGTACACAGCCGTGGGATGAAAACTGGACTAAGAAGAGAACATGACACGAGGCAGCTCACACATCTCAAAGGCAGGGAGACTAATGTAGCAATAGCTCAATCTCTTCACCATATCAAAGAGGACACCAAGAGGTGTCTAACGTACCACTTGTAAACACCTTAAGAGAAGTGCCCAGTGCTTATGGGGTCTTTAGTATGGCAGAGAAAAACAGGCCAACATCTCATAACGTTAAGCTAGACACAGACAAATTCAAACAAGAAACAAGAACTGTTTTTTTTTAACAAATATAAGAACGAAGTACAAAAATATGCTGGCTTTGGCACATTTTTAAAATCCTCAAATCAAGATCAGATGCCTTACTGGATGATATATTATTTTAACTGCAGACAAATTATTGGACTCATTATTGAAACAGCTGGATAAATGTCTCTGGCATGTGTCAGGTTAGATGATGGTGTATTAGTCCCTTCTGTCCCTAAAACTGTAAGTTTGTGAGCAAAGAAATTACTTACTCCTGTAGAGATGTAGAACACTGTCTTTATTATTTGACTATAAAGACTTTATTAAAAAAAACCCTGAACACAGAACCAAGCAACACTTCTATGAAGTGATGTTGTAGGGAGTATGTTTTTTTGCCTATGGCCTGCCTGTATACGCTGGGTAAAATTTCAGTCAATGGGAATTAGGCCTTGAACTTCAATAAGGATGAGGTTTAAAATGTTGCCTCTGCCAGCAACTGTCCATTACCTTCTGAGAAACTTCCAATTATTCTTCAAAGAAATTCAGCAGTGTACTGCCTGCTTGTTACCTAGCGTCAGATGGACTAGCAGCAAGTTTTGTTCAAGTCCTCCAAAGAGCCCTGGAACAAACATTCAAGGATAGTCTTATGGTAACCTGTTTCAAGTGTACTCTCTTACAAGTTTCTGCTGCTGTTGACCCTGCAGAAAACTCTGACTACATTATTTTTAAACCAGCATTTTGCAGATTATTTTTGATTTACATTTATGGGTTTTATCAAAAAAGCTGGAAGAAAAAATTCTTTAGAAGAAATAAACCACAATATGTGTCTCCTAGGATTTTATGTCTAGACCAGAAAGTTAGTTATAGAATAACAAAAGAGAGAAAGATGAGGAAAAGAAGGTGTTGTCAAAGGGTATAGAGCCAGTGTTATACCTAGAAAAGGCTGAAAGAAAAATAATGATGACCCATGGTTCAGCTATTATAAGACAAAGGTTCAGAGAGGGGAAAAGGCCTGAGTTACTGGAAAGAAAATGATTAAATGATTCTGCTCTTTACTGGCCTAAGGAAGATGTAAGTGAATATGTTACTCTTGAAGCCAGATTCAGGATAGAGATGAGGAACAGTCCTTTCTGGCAGACAGTTTTAGCCACAACATAAATACTGATCTGCCAGAAGATTAAATCAATAAAAGGCTATGTTTTCATAAGTGTAGTATATGCATGTTATTAACTGAAACAAGATTAAGCAACCCTCTCGCATATCATGCTTTTAAATTCATAGGAAACTTCTCACCTTTGATGCAAGGAGTGATGTGAAGGAGTAAAGATTTTTTTATTTCAGATCCCATGTGAAGTAAGGAGACCTGTGCACCTCCAGACTTAGGAGTTGTTCTTCCTGTTCGTTTTCATACTCAGAAATAAACCATCAGAAGAGAACATATAGGAGTTGTACTTTGTCCAGATGTAAACACAATACCAGAGAAGTCCAGCTGGCAGCCTGAAGATGAGAACAGCCTTCCTTCCAGCCCACCGTGTCTCCTCTGAGGAGGTGGGAAACAGCTGCCTGGGCAGCACACTTGGACCTCAGAATCAAACACCTTCCCCCATGGTTGTGAAAAATTTGACGGTTAGAGCTGCACATGCAGGAGGGGATGGTACTGGCATCAAGCCTTCTTTGCTCATACACTCCTACCAGCAACCTGGGAGTTCCTTGAGAGACCATGACGGATTTCTGTGATCTCACCCTCCCAGCTGTGGAAGAAGGTGCTCAGTTATGCTAAGGGGTTTAACAATGTTGAAGAAATCCTGAAAGAAAAAGCCAAAAATCTTACCACCACCCCCCGCCCCCCAAAAAAAAACCAAAACAAAAAAACAACCAAAAAGGAGAATGAAAGACACCAAAGACAACTGAGTGAAGGCTGATTATTTACCTTCTCAATGATAAGTGCTATGGGTTGATTTTATCTTAAAAAATCATGAGTGCATGCCTGACCAAGACACATTACAAATGAATGTGTAGCTGTTTGCCAGTACAAGCAGAGCAGCTGTGTACCTTCAGTCTAAAATAACTATTACTTTGGAATAAAGCAAATAACTCCATAAACACCACTACTATCAAAGCACAGTTTGCTACCCGTCTGGATCCTGTGACTGAATGGAAACCGAGAAGCTTTTTCTGCATCTGGGATACCTTCAAGGGCTCTCTCTATTGTAGAGTTTCTGATGGCTAATAAGAGTTGAGCTCCCATTGCTGTCCTTTCCTTGTTGAGATATTGACGTGGTCCCTCTCATCTGCCTGGTCAGTGTACAAAGTTTGTCTTTGAGACCTGCACTCCCCACAAAAACAGCCAATGGGATCAAGATCCCATTGAAGGCAAAAGCCATTGAAGGCAAAAGACAGCGGTGAGACAGAGTAGAAGTAAGTCACTAGAGAGCAGGGAGTATTTGGATCCTTTACAACAGGCTACAGAATGTAAGGGAACAAAATGGCCACTGCCCATGAGCACAGTCTCCTCGATTATCCTTGGAAGAGTGCAGGTGCAGTTCACAGAAAACAGTGCTGTAGAAGTCTGCTTTGCTGCTGTCTCAAGGTAATCTTTGCCAGCTCAAAGGGCAAGAAAATCCATCCAGGAAAGGTTTATCATTTTCAAAAGAAGACAAAAATGACTGTCAAGTACTAGGATGGAACCCGCTGTGATGGGAGAAGTGGCAGTGTGAAGGTGACGATGGCTTTCTCACCAGATGACAAGACCATAAATGTCAATTGGCATTTCATTAGAGGGAAGGAAGGAATGTATGGACTAATAAAAGGCATGATGCTGACAGCAGCTTCTCCTCAGCAAACATTTCCGGCCCACTCCTCTGTCATACAAGCAAAATTTATTGCCACTACGCAATGCATTAACCCTTGGTATATTGGCTAGGGTTCGGGGAATAGCCATTTCTATGCAAGTTACATCCAGCAATAGAAAGACAAGATTTGGCTGCAGGGAGAAGGCTCGTCATATCCTGCCCATTCCATTCTGCCAGAGATCCCTCTTTGCCTGCTCACCCAGCATGATCCAATTTCTGCTCCCCACACCTACTGTTGTATCCTGCAAGCCTAGAACCAGTTCTGTCCTCAGAAACTGTGATCCTAGTCCTCACTGCCAGCCTCTCATTGCAAGCTCTGATAGTATGCCAGCTCCCTCACCCCCCAGCCCTACTTTTCACCTCAGCCTGATACTGGCTCAGGGTGGCCCTCAAGCAATATTTCAGGCACTGCACTGCACTGCACTGCAAATGAAGATGACGAGTGAGGTAATCGGTATGTAGCCCATAGCAGACATTATAGCCTAAGGCAACAACGCTTTAAACACGCAATGATGCACAGACTTGGGAACTTTTGATATTTGGAACAAGAAAATCTTTCCCCGCCAGCTTTTCTTTGCATTAATTGCAACCACACCTGTTTTTTCTCAATGCCCTTCTAGAAGATCTCCAGGTGCAGGGTATCCGTGGGTGTAACAGGGATACCTCCTTTAAAAAATCTATTCCAGTTTGTGTTCTTTGCTCCTTGTTTCCAGCTTCCCCCTCCTCTCCAGGGGCCTCTTGTCTCCCCTCTCCCACTGCTCTGGGGAAATGCTAAAGCTAGCTCCTAGTTAAAGTGGTTGCAATTCCCCGCTGGAGCAGTGGCGCCAGGACCTGAAACCATCCTGTGTCTGTGTCCCCTAGAGACAACCAGGCCACGCTCAGACACCTTGCTGCTCGCTCCGCCTGTCACAGACTTTCTGATATTGGCTCCAGCAGGTTTCTTCCGTGTTTTCTCATCTGTGCTAATCTCTCTGCAGCGCTGCAGGAAGGGGATGGGGAGGTCACTTGGCAAACGAAGTGAAGATCTCCCTGCCCTGAAAACAACAGAAGGGAAAGAGCCATGGGAGGAAGCACGAAGGACTGAAGCAAAGATACAGCTCTGCCTTGTGCTGTGTTCACAGTGACAGCATTCCCATTTGACTTGCTGTTGTCCTTTGCTGAGGCCCAATGCACTGCACAATGCCTGCCATCCAAATGACACCATAATCCTCTTACTGCCCAGAGTAGTGCCTTGCAGGTGCCATGTCCATGCTCACACGGTCAGCATGCACAGAACATATGGCCCACCCCACACAGCAACACAAATAAAAAGCTGGCCTATCCCTTTCCCCATGCACGTTCTCCCACCATGTCCACACTTGAGACCCCCCACCAGCACAGTGCAGAAGCACGAGGGCATCTTCTGTGCAGCACTGAAACACTGCCGCTGAACTGCAACATCAGTTGTTGTTCACAGGCACCGCACCAAACAGGGCCTGTATTGTGTAACTACACACATCCCTACTGCAGTCACTGCCCGCCACGCAGGAGTCACAAGTAATAATACTCTGGCTAGAACTATCCACCTCAAGTGTCTCTCGGAATAGGGATACTCTTCATCTGGAGAAGGCTCTGGAGCTGCCTAGTATACCAACATCATCTTTATTAGGTTCAGCCCAGGCACTGCGCCAGAGGTGCTGCAGAGTTTAACCGCAGTGGGCCCCTCTTTGTCTGGCCTGTGACGCCTTACAGCCCCTGTTGGGAACTGGAGCTGCTCCTCCATTCAGTGGGAGCAGGCAATACAGCGTGCAGGAGCCAGAGCTGCACCTCAGTTCTCTGAACTAAGCAAAACTCAGCTGCAGAGAGGCCTTTCCCAATACATTTCAGAATATATACGCAGCATATCGAGTTAAATCTAGTTAGTGGCTGGTCACAAGTGGTGTTCCCCAGGGCTCAGTTTTGGGCCCAGTCTTGTTTAATATCTTTATCAATGATCTGGATGAAGGGATTGAGTGCACCCTCAGTAAGTTTGCAGATGACACCAAGTTGTGCGGGAGTGTTGATCTCCTTGAGGGTAGGAAGGCTCTACAGAGGGATCTGGACAGGCTGGATCGATGTGTCGAGGCCAACTGTATGGGGTTCAGCAAGGCTAAGTGTCGGGTCCTGCACTTGGGCCACGACAACCCCATGCAATGCTACAGGCTTAGGGACGAATGGCTGGAAAGCTGCCCAGTGGAAAAGGACCTGGGGGTGTTGGTCCATAGTTGGCTGAACATGAGCCAGCAGTGTGCCCAGGTGGCCAGGAAGGCCAACAGCATCCTGGCTTGAATCAGAAATAGTGTGTCCAGCAGGACTAAGGAAGTGATCGTCTCCCTGTACTCGATGCTGGTGAGGCTGCACCTTGAATATTGTGTTCAGTTTTGGGTCCCTCACTACAAGAAAGACATTTTGTTGCTAGAGCGTGTCCAGAGAAGGGCAGTGAAGCTGGTGAAGGGTCTGGAGCACAAGTCCTTTGAGGAGCAGCTGAGGGAACTGGGGTTGTTTAGCCTGGAGAAAAGGAGGCTGAGGGGAGACCTCATCGCTGTCTACAACTACCTGAAAGGAGGTTGTTGCAAAGTGGGGGTTGGTCTCTTCTCCCAAGTAACGAGTGATAGGATGAGAGGAAATGACCTCAAGCTGCGCCAGGGGAGGTTTAGATTGGATATTAGGAAATATTACTTCACTGAAAGGGTTGTTGGGGATTGGCAGAGGGAAGTGGTTGAGTCACCATCCCTGGAGGTATTTAAAAGACGTTTGGATGTGGTGCTTAGGGACTTGGTTTAGTGGTGAACTGGTAGTGTTAGGTTTATGGTTGGACTCAATGATCTTGAAGGTCTTTTCCAACCTATACAATTCTGTGTAAGTTTCTATATATGTTTTAAACCTTCTATGTAAACCGTCATCAACCATGATTATATAAGCACAGACTTGGTCAAAATCATGCTCGCACACAAATGCCTCACAACCATTCAGACGACTTAGGTGTAGTTACAGAAAATCCAGGAGCAGGAATACTCGCTCTGTGGTAATGTTTTCCAAAGAATATGAGTGACTGAAAAACCTAGGTCTTGTTTGTAAAAATAAGGCAGACCTCACATGGCTGAACCTCCTGCAGAGCCAGTTCAAAGCCCTTTGTTGGTGTAAATAAAGTTCAATTTTGCCATCTCATGGAGAAGCAACAAGGATGGGTGCTCACTGCGTGGGGACGGCAAGCTGAGGGCAGAACTGGAGCTGGGAGAGCTGCCATCCTCAGGGTTGCCTGATGACGCCAGCGGAGTGGGAGGAGGATGGGTGGCAATTACTGCTCCCAGGGAGACAATGCACACCCAGGCATAGCCACTGGCTCACACACCTTGGCCCACATGCTTGGCAATAGCAGGCAGCTCAGTCTCCATGGCTGTGACACAGAAAAGTAGGCAGAGGAACAGTGACTGTTTTGCTGCCACCAGCAGTCTGCTGCCCTAGGCAACTGCCTGCTTTAGCTGTGCTTAAAGCTGGCACTAGTCACGCTGGCCTTGAATAAAGCTTAGACTCAGGGGACTTGGCTGCTTTGGAAATTGTTAGCCTGTATTTTTCTTTCAGCTGTGACAGACGAGGAGACTGTGGGCCATAGGAGAGAGGAAAACCAATATAACTGAAGTTGCCCAAAAGTTTTGATTCAATATACAAGAAAGTGCTATGGGAAGGTAGAAACACCTGCTTAGAGATTCAATCTAGCAACATCAGAAATTTGCTGTTGGGCATTTTAATAGAAAATCTCAATGAAAAGAGAAAAATGGAAAAATAATTCAACAAAAATTTTCAGTGAAACAATTTGAGTTTTCCTTATTGATTATTGCAAACCAAACTATTTTATCCCAGAACCAAAATGGTCTAGTTGACAATAAAATAAAAAGTTTGAGTTTGAAGTGCCATTGTGGTGTCTTATGGGAATGACAGTATGAAATGTCTCATGCTCCTATTTCACATTACCTCCTGGGGTCTTCAGGTGGCCTCCCTGTCCCATGAGACACACTGGTGTCAATCAGAGAGATTCCATCACCATTGCAGCTGTGTGCTGCAGCCATCATGAGTGAAGATGTCTGGCAGGGGTGGTTGGCTCCTAAGGGAAATGAGACAGACTCCTGCTTCCTCACAAAAAGGAAAGCAAATGGAAAAGGCAGGGGCAGAGATACATGGATAGCGACAGGCATGTGAAGATCCTTCCAGTTAAAGATCTTTAGAGCTGGAGGCTACACACTGTTTGTTCCACTGAGGAGTCAGTTTGCAGCCAAATACTAACCCCACTAAACTGGGACCATCAACAAGTCTATAAAAATAGCAGTAGTAACCAAAAGCCTAAATAATAGCTTATGGTTGAAGTCATTAGAGATAAACCAACATGACTATCAACAAACCTTACAAGCCAGGGGTACTTAAGGAACAATTAGTTGTTGTTTCATCCAATAAAGAATCATCAGAATTGACAGTGTTAGATAGAAGTAGTTCTTTCACATGGTGTTTAAGTACATTTATATCTTCTTATTATAAGAAGTTGTTCAGGTCAGGAGTAGAAATGGATTCAGAAAGGGAATATACAGTTTCACCACTGGTGACGATGCAACATTATAGTCTGTCTGTGACTTTTGAATTTCCTTATCTGCTAAGAGTTGGGAGTTGGAAGGGTGTGCTTAGAAAAGATTGCTCACTGCTTGCTCTCTTCCTTGTACTCTTCCCTCAGTATTTACAACTGGCCATGCTGAAAACATAAAAATGTACAAGGCAATCTTACTACCAGTGTCGAGGTGTCACTTTTTAGGTTATGCCCTACCACACAGCAGGACACCAGCACTCAACCACATGTGCTGTCTTACACTGTAGTGAAAATGTCATCCAGCATCAGCTCAGCCAAATGCATACAACTGCTGGTAAGAAATGCAGTGATGTTTCCAATAATTCCTGTCTCAACTCTCATCAAGAAATAACTATAATTTCTCCCCAAATCAAAACATAATCTGCTCAACAGGGAGCTAATAAAAGAAATCCAATTCTGAGGGGAAGAATGACAGGGAAATTTTTAGGCGCATAAATTATTAACATAAAAAAGATGTTGTTGTTCCAGAATAGCCCAAGCTGCTAATAAATAGTTTGGAGTTACTTTCTGGACAACAACCAAAGCAGCCTGTCTAGGAAGGGATTGTAAAACTCATACTTTCATTAAAGTCATGAGTAAGAAAGACTTATGCCGGAGACTGCAGCAGTCTTGTTACCTTTTTCTGTGTGAAGCTGTGCAGAAAAGAAATATCCACTTAGATACTGAATAAGTAGTCAAACTAGAACCAGGTTTCTTCTCAAAAAATAGTTTTCTTCCTATGCAGGCAATCACTCATCTCAACAACCTACAATCAGAAAAGAAGATAGATTGCATCAGGCATGCTAAAATATCTCCAAATAAGCAATTCCTACTGTTACCGCTCCTCAAAAAAGCACACAGATGATTTGTTGCTGACTGCCCATTATTGGAGCTACTTCGATTTGCAGATGTCCAGAGCAGAAACATGTCTAATGAAAACAGACTGACATTCCGAACCCAATGCCTCTATCTCAAGTTTCTGTTTAGTCTCATGCAAAAACCTACATGCAGTAAGAGGATTAAATTTCCAATCCCTGTATCAAAGCGTATGGGACCAAATAATCCCAAAACTCCTTTTCCCACATTCCCATGCTAAGAACCATGACCAGCCTATAAGGAGAGGACAGAGAGGAGCTGCCATGACTCAAGAACTAGCTCTATCCTGTTCTCCCTATGAAAGCACAACCCTCACCACTAAATCCACCACTGGGTTTTTTTTCCAGCAATGTTGACCGAGTCAGTCAGTGCTGCAGCATCTTTTCAATATAAAGCCCTAAGAAGTTGTAGAGTCAACTTCTATTTCACAGACCGTAGTGGGCACCAACGCCCCATATACCTTTGGAGCTTGCTGGGATCTGATTTGGCCCTAGATGGTCCATCTTAATCTATTACCATGGAAACCACCACATTCCTGGGCACAAGGCCACCTTTTCCTGGGACAGTCTGGGGTTTTTTCCAGCTCAACTAGAAGTGATTATTCCCACAACAAAAGCAGGTAATAGTGGTGAAACACTGTAACAAGTTGCCCAGAGAGGTGGTAGGTGCCCCATCCCTGGAAACATTCAAGGTCAGGTTGGAGGGGGCTCTGAGCAACCTGATCTATTTGAAGATGCCCCTGCTCATTGCAGGGGTGTTGGACTAGATGACCTCTATAGGTCCCTTCCAACCCAAACTATTCTATGATTCTATGAATATTCTAAGTAACAACATACAGACTATAAACAGACTCCTCTCTCCTGTATTTCAAGGAAGCCTTCTGAGATTTATTGGCTGTTGTCAAGACAAAAAAAGAGTGGGCTTGCTGAGACATTGATGCCTTGTAGGACTATTGACCTTACTATTTCTCACCAGATATGAGATGAGAGGGATATTAAAGATGATAATTTCTAATAGTAGCTACAGGGAAATGTACAACAGAATAAAGAATACCCTGTACAGTAATATGCTTCATAGCCATTTTGTCGGCAAGGCTGAGTTTGTCAACATAACAACTGCCTTGCTCACACAGAGACGTGCCATATGTTTTTTGCAACCAATTATCTTCTCCACAGCTAGAACACGTTCCCCTACTAAGCCAAAACCTGCAACTCCTGGTCCCCATCAAAGTCTCCGAACATGAAGTGCTCTGACAGTTTTGTCGCCCGGGGCCATATATCTTTGCCCAAGGGACTGGAAAAACCCCAAACGGCACCTATGAAACCCACCAAATCAAACACACCTGAAAGGGCAGAAGGGGAGAAAGAGCTACCCTCTCCTCAGAAAGAACCACTAACAAGAAAAGCAAAGTGAGGCAGCGCATTCCCATCCTGCAGCTTCCAGCCAGAGCGTGCCATGAGTGCCATGACAAGGGAGCAGCTACCCACATGGAGGACTGGGCTCAGGGTCAAACTCTGCATTACCTGGCACTCCCATGCCATCAGGACATGCCAGTCCCACTGGGCTACTGGTCAGCTGGAGACAAAAGCACTATCAAGAAATAGCCAGAAGACTTCTTTTGATTCTGTTTTGGAATCAAACCTAATTTTTAAGACTCCAAATCTGCTGCAAAATTGAGCTGTTGCTTTCAAGATAGCCACAATGAGGGCTGCAGGCGTGGCACAGAAGCACCCAAGATTGAAAGTATTCTGCTTTAGAGAGAGACCTTCCAAACATTAAAAAAAAAATAAAATAAAAAAAAAATCCCAAACAAATCCTAATTTTGAAACAGGATTGCAGGTCCATTTGCTATCATCACTGAAAGGGAAACATAAACACATGTATACACACCAAGGTTGAGACAAAGAGTGAGGAAGTAAGTCCTATTCCCTGTATTCTCCACTCCTAGCCCCTGAGAGTCAGTAACAAGCACCCTTGGGATGGCAGTAATGGTGAAAGAGAACGGTCTCAAGTAACACTATAACCACAGCGCGCTGAAGGGGGCATTGGTGGCTCATATAAGATGAATGCAGGGTGCCGAGCAGACCACACAAGGGATGATGTGCCACCCAGCACACGACAGAGGAGAGCTTTGTCTGAGCTACCCACTGTAATGACAAGTTGCAATTTATTGCAAGTCTTGCATGGCTTAAAAAGGCTAGGAGCTTTGTCACTGAAGTCAACAGGAGTGGGAGCGGCTCCAGGGAGACACAGCAGTGAAATCCCATTGTCACAGGGTCACCACAGAGAGATGCCAAGCATGAGCTTTGTGAGTGTGTCTGCCATCATCTGAACTGCTCTTCTGCAGGTGCTCAGAGGAAAGCAGTTTGCTCCAAAGGGTAAGCAAGACTGGAGCTAAAAAAAGATAGATCCAACTGCTAATACAAACCAAGCTGAAAGGCCAAGGGTTTCTTTTTGATTTGTATTCTCTCCACTGATCTGTGACCCACTCTGACCTCTCCCTCTGACCCCTCACCTCTGGCAGTCGGTTGGAGAATTAGTCACTCTAAGTAAGGACACAGACCCTGGGGCTGTGGTCTGTGCTGGCTTCCTTAGGATCAGGGCACTGCAATTCCCTGCAGCATGTGCTGCAGATCATGGTGCTCCTCCTGTTGGTCATCCATCTTCCATGGTTCCTCAGCAGAAAGGCAGTTCGCTGAAGGGTGCTCATGTCAGAAGTGTTCTTGTCATATGCTAGGTAGGTAGGTTGTCCTAAGTTGGCTGCCTGCTGTTAGCTCATTTTTCCTAATGGGTGGCAGAGATGGTGAGTCAAGCTTTGCAAGTCTGCTTCTCCAGTAACACGGCTGAAAGGGTGAGACACTGTCCATGAGTCGCTTAGGGTATGCAGAGCTCCAGAAATTTTGTTCTGTCTTATGACTGAGCCTTGGCTGGACCAAACACAGCTGGGACCATATGACTGACTTCTTACTAAACGAGAAGTTAATCTCATCAGAGGGCTCAATCAACAAATGCTGACTGCATTTCCTCAGGGTCTGCCATGGTCCTATGGGAGGGACAACAGGGACACGGAATTGAAATGGATGGCTTGCTCCCACTGCAGCCTCTCCAGATTTGCAATTCAATTCAATAAAAGATGGAGCAGGCTGCTGAGCTGCCTTTGAAAGGGTCAGAGGGTTCAGAAGCAGCAGGAGGGAAATGAAGGCAGGGTACCAGCAGGAGAAGAGCCAACATTATTCTTCTTCATTCCAGAGTGAACGGTCTGCTTCTGGGGCAGGAGAAAGAGCACCTCTCTGATTGAATTACCAGCAGGACTAGAAGAATAAGCAAGCGCTGAATGGCTGACACCCATACCATTTAGCAGATATACATGTGATTCAAACCAGGGGGAGCAGCAGCTTACAGTCAGAAAACATTTGCCCCGGGTACTGAAAACAACTTTTCTTCACTTGTGTCCACACCTATGTTCTACTACCTTCAAAGCACCCACAGCTTTCCATGTTACAGCCAAAGACAGATCCAGTGTGTTATACCAAAGCGTGAGAGAGATTTGAGTTTTTGTATGAGTTGCATGGGGCTGCAAAGACCTGCAGAGACCCAGAAATACATACTGAACTGTGCTAGGAGATCACTGTGACTTACCCATTTGCCTCTAATCCCTTGAGAGGATGAGGTATTGCTGTAGGCAGCACTGCCTAATTGCTGAGTGGCTAGCATGAATTACAACACTATGATGACCTATGATGAGGAGAGGTTTAGATTGGATATTAGGAAAAATTTCTTTACTGAAAAGTGGTCAGGCATTGGAACAGGCTGCCCAGAGAGGTAGTGGAGTGACAATCCCTGGAGGAGTTCAAAAAATGTGTAGACGTGGCACTTCAGGGCATGGTTTAGAAGTCATGGTCGTGTTGGGTTGGCGGTTGGACTTGATGATCCTAGAGGTCTTTTCCAACCTTAATGATTCTATGATTCTAGGATGAGAACAATCTAGTCAGACAGAAGAGGACCTGAAAAGCTTGTGGAGAAAACACCCTGATTTAACCACTAAAATGTACAAAATTATTAGTAAGCAAGTTCTCTTCCTTAAAGTTTCAATTTGTCTTCCTTCCTGAAGTTAAGATGATGCTAGTTACAAGAAGTCACAATTATCTAATACAGTGTGTCACATCAGCTTGCAGTACAGTCCTGTCCCATATCCATGATGACAGAGCCAGAGCTATAGGTTGTCAGCACCAAGCCTGTGCTAAACTGTATGATGAGATCTTTTAAAATCATACACTTTAGTTCAGCTCTGTATCTCTGGATCAGACAGGGCAGTTGCTGGATGTGGCTCCTTGCCTGCTGTTGGGAAAGACATCAGGCAAGATGATACAGACGGATCTTTCCAGCCTTCAGAACGGAATCTTCCACAGGTCCATTTCTTTCTCATTCCTTATTTCCCTCTCTTTTTTTTCTGACAGGAGTTGCTGCTGTCCAGTACCTTTGCACCGTGTGTCTTCATCTAGCGTTGCATGCATCTCTTTCCCATGAGCCTTTCTCGGGACAAATTGGCTGTGACAAGAAGCAGGCATATCAATGCTATTATGTCCCAGCTCCCATTTTACAGTACCAGCCCATTCTAGGAGAATACATAGGAGGTAAAGGGGGAGCTTCACCCCAAACTTCAGCATAAGAGAGGGAGCTGCAGAATGAAACACCGAAGCTTCTATGGTAAATACTTCATGCTATAGCAGGTATAAACACAAAACATTTTCAGAAAAGGAAGAAAGGAAACATAAGACTTGTCCTTCCCCAGCCGCTTGTTTTTATAATTCCCCCAGATGGGAGCAGACTTGCACCCAAACACCTACCTGTTTTACCCACTCCCACTAGCAAGAATGGTGCACATTTTCTGCCTTTATCTGCAGAGCTTAGCAAGGCAATTGATTTTTTCACCACTCCATAGTGTGAGCCTGGAAGCTTAATACAGCAAATCGCAAACAGCATTGCTTAGACTTTTACTGAGATGACAAGTCCTGACTAAACTAGTCATTCCATGGAGCTAGACCTCTCTTAGCCCTACCATCCTTCTACTTAAAGACCAAGCAGGGAAGACATTATTTCTCTTCTCCTATGCACTGATTTACTCATTTCTAGTGTATTTCATGGCAGTCTCTACTCAAATATTTAGTGGACAGGATTCATCTCTATTGCAAAACCATTTAAGAAAATCAGCCATCTTTGCGAAAGATGAAGGCCAAAGCCAGGGCCTCTGCCATTCTTCTCTATTCATCAGGATTTAACTCTCATCTTTTCAGAGCATTCTGGCTCAGGCAGCTTCAGCAAAGTGCAAATTCAAGCTGCTCTGATCTCATGGATTCAAAACTCAACTATTTCCATTTTCATGGCTACATGCTTCCTCTACTTTTAACTTGCTTTGAACTTTCGGTTTGAACAAACTTAGGAGCTTCCAGTCATAATCAGTGAGATTTCATCTAGGTGAAAAAAAGAAAAAAAAGAAAAAAGAAGGTGTTCTCTATGGATCAGATATAAAATCAGCCTTGGGTTCAGTCAGAAAGGTCAAATGAACTTCCTAATGAGCCCTACCTGAGTTTTAAGCTTGTACTGACAGTCAAATTTCACTCCGTTTCAGGTTTCATTTCACATGTTTCATGCACTTCTAGACCTCATAATTTTCAACATATATAATTTGGTTATTACTCCTGATTTAAATAGTAGATATAAATCGTATCAGAAGAGAAGAAGGTGGTCAGACTGTTAAATCTCTCCTCTGTTACTGAACTTTGACAAAGCCATTTTTTTGCATAGTATGCTGAGGTTATTTCAGTTGGATATAAAGTAGAAGTCACAAATGTCTGTGAGGTAAAGCTGTCTCAGCTGGACCTTGATCCTGAAGACTTCCCTGAATGGAGGGCCCGTGGCTTGATGGAGGGCACTGTAGGTGCCCACAAGTGCAGGGCCCACCTCCAGGGCGAGAACTCTGGCCTCCCTGTCTTCTGCCCCATGCAGCAAAACACACTGCTTTTTGGGCAGAAGCATGTCCATCTCCTGAGAGCCTGTGGAGCTACAGAGCTCTGTACAAGTGCCAATGCATGATATTAGTCTGACCTTATTTTCATGTGGCCACCCGAACAGAAGACAGCAGAAAGGCTTGCACTCACAAGGTGAGAGGGCCATGGTTGTCTCATGTCAGCAGCATCCCAACCATCCACCCTTCCTGGGTGCTGCCATTCTTCCCAGCCCACAAAAGCAGGAAAAGGTCCAAAGCTCATTTCCCCCACTACTTCTCTCTTGCCTTATGCCACTTTCTAGTACAAAGGCAGGGTGTGAGGTTTCATAGCCCATTATAGTCCCTCTGTCAGGTTCAACAAGAGTATTTCTTCTTCTCCTTTCTTTCTGAAGACTGTTGCATGGGATCATGTGACCTGCATCTATTTAATTTAAACCTGAATGACAGACAGTGGAAAGAAACTGCTTCTCTGATTTGCTTCAAGCTGAGGGATGGAGAGGGCATGAGCATGACACAACAAAATGAAGGGCCAAGGCTTAGCCCAATGCAGCTTCAGTCCTCCTGTCCAGATGACATTTGCAAACCAAGCTGTCTTCTGCTTTGTCCCAACAGATCGCTGCAGGTGCACAAAGAGAAGCAGTGTAATCTCTGCCCACAGAGATTCTCAGAGCTTGCCTGGAAGAGGTCCTGAACAACCTGATCTGACTGGTCCTGCTTTGAGCAGGAGGTGGGACTAGAGACCTAGAGAGGTCCTTTCCGACCTCCTTTATTCTCCAATTCTGTCCTCTTTCAGGTTGTTTCACTGACACGTTTCTGGGCAAGAAATGAAGTGGAACGCAAAGTGCTCATTATAAACATATAAATATATATAAAGATATTAAAAATAGATATATTCTCCCACATAACAAACTCTAGTCCTTACTAGAGAAGAGAAATATGAACTCTGCTTTAGCTGAAGCTGTTGCATCTCCTTTCTGCTTGTACAAATCAGTTAAAAATATTCAACAATGTCTCATGTCTATCTTTTTTCTTTCTAATAATTTTTAGCTAGCTCAGAACAACTCAGATATACCATGGGTCTAAAGTTCAGCTCCAACTCAGATATTATTAGGATCCTCTACCACCTAAGAGTTGTGATACAGAAAAGGTGAAGGAATTGGAAAGAACATTCCAATTAAAAATAGGAAGTGTAGAGTACAAAGAGAGATTGTGAAATGATGACGAGTGAGTACAGGAAAGACAAGACAAGCAGAGACTGTCAAATAAGCAGCAGGAATGCAAAGAGATGGAGATTTTAATAAAAAAATACATTATAACTAAAGCTAGTCAGAAACTATTATTTTTTTCTCTGGAAACATTTTTACAAAAATATGAATTGCTAGGGTTTATTTTTCCTAAAGACTCACTGTAAAAAAAAGAGCTTTCATCAAACACAGAAACAACTTCAGTACAAACAGAAAAAAGTACCTTTTTGAGATTTTTCATTCTTTTATTTTTTTAATAAAGTACAAAGGAAAAGATTAATCATATAATGATAATTACATCTTCCACTGAATCTTCCACTGAAAAAAGTTTCAGACACCTTATGGAGTAATATGCAAGACGATGGCAGCCTGGGGCAGCTTGACTGTTGTCAAACAATTATCTTTCCAGCATTGCTCTTTCACATTGGATTGTAGGAATGTTACATGCACTTAATATTCTTTGGAAGAAAAAACACGCCACAAACAGATTATTAGGGGGAAGTAACTTCATGTCTAAAAAGGTAATTGCAGAGAACTACAAAGCTACAAATATGAGATTAACCTCCTTCTTTCTGGTTTTTTCCCCCACCCAAAATAATTTCAACTTTCATTTGTGTTTTCTGCAGCCATTAAAGTAATCTTTCTTTCTATGGTACTGCCAAATGAGCTCTTTCATACATAGCAGCAAGGACAAATAATCCATCACCTGGCCCCTCTGCAACTCATGAAATACTCCGCACCAGACAGTCTTACAATACAAAATGCAGACTTTTAAATTTTTCCTAACTGTTGTGGTTTAGCCCCGGTCAGCAACTAAGCACCACACAGCCGCTCGCTCACTCCCCCACCCTTGTGGGATGGGGGAGAGAATCGGAAGGGCCAAAGTAAGAAAACTCGTGGGTTGAGATAAGAACAGTTTAATAATTAGAATAAAACAGCAATAATACTAATATAATGAAAAGGAAAATAATGAGCGAGAGAGAGATGAAACACTGGAATAAGAGGGAAAAAAAAACAAAAAAAAAAAAAAAAAAAACAAAAAAAAAAAAAAAAAAACAAAAAAAAAAAACCAAAACTAAACAACAAGTGCTGCAACCGCTCACCACCCGCCGACCGACGCTGCCGGTCCCCGAGCCACGATCGCTGCCTCCCCCAGCCAATTTCCCCCAGTTAATATACTGGGCATGACGTCACATGATATGGAATACCCTTTGGCCAATTCGAATCAGCTCTCCTGGTTGTATCCCCTCCCCTCCCGGCTTCTTGTGCACCTGGCAGAGCATGGGAAGCTAGAAAGTCCTTGACTAGTGTAAACACTACCCAGCAACAACTAAAACACCAGGGTGTTATCAACATTATTTACATACCAAGTCTAAAACACAGCACTATGCTAGCTACAGTGAAGAAAAATCAACTATCCCAGCTAAAACCATGACACTAACATAAGGCTGTAGATATAGATAATGATGTAAGTATTGAAAAAAGTCCTGTGGAATATTTGCTAAAGAGCTATTCTGTGAGAGGGAAAATCTCGGGAAACTCCAAGTTCCAAAAGACGGGTTTATCAAAAGCCCCAACTTGTAATGGTTACCAGTCAAGCAAACTGGTGTTATCTGGAGTAGGAGTGCATACATGAAGTCAGGAGCTAGCTTCAGCCTGTTTCCTGCCTGCACTGTTCTCTGCTCTTCTTCTAGCATTAGCTTGCTTTAAGATTGTGCCATTAAGACACAGCAGCCTAAGGGAATGCCCAGAGCAAATATACAGATTCTTCTTACAGTTTTGCAGGATCATACACCAAAGATGTGCTTCCCATCGTTGACTATAGAACCCTTTATGAAAATGGTTGCCAGGATTATTCCTGTGGGTTTTTTTTTCTGGGGGTTTGTTCTTCTCATGCAGAGGAAGTCAGTCGGAGAAGCCGTCATCATGCAGTTCTGTCGTCGTTTAACCCCAGCCAGCAACTGAGCACCACACAGCCACTCACTCACTCCCTGCCCTGCAGTGGGTATGGGGGAGAGAATCAGAAGGGTAAAAGTGAGAAAACTCATGGGTTGAGATAAGAACAGGTTAATAATTGAAATAATAATAATAATAATAATAAAAAAAATATACAAAGCAAGTGATGCATGATACAGTTGCTCACCACCTGCCGTCTGATGCCCAGCCAGCTCCCAAGCAGCAGCCCCCTGGCCAGCTTTCCCCTAGTTTATATGCTGAGCATGACATCATATGGTATGGAATATCCCTTTGGCCAGTTTGGGTCAGCTGTCCTGGCTGTGCCCCCTCCCAGCTTCTTGTGTACACCCAGCCTTCTCAGTCGCTAGAGCATGAGAAGCTGACAAGTCCTTGACTTAGAGTGAGCACTACTTAGCAACAACTAAAACATCAGTGTCATCAACATTATTCTCACACTAAATCCAAAACCAAAACACAGCACTATACCATATATATACACTATATATACCATATATACAGCACTATAAGAAGAGAATTAACTCTATCCCAGCTGAAACCAAGACAAGTTCTCAAAATATTTTTGCTTCCAGAAGGGAGTGCAGCAGGAACTACAAGCAAGGACCCTGGGGAGGAGGAGGGAGAGGAGTGGATTTGCTTGTACACTTTGTTTCCACACAACTCAGCCCCACTCTCTTCAGCTGAAGTGGCATCACTGTGACATTCACACACCTGGTCTGAACAGCCAAAACTGTCCTGTCATGCAATTGCACCCTCCCTTATCCAGTCACTTGGTACCCTGAGCTGTTGCATCCCATTTCCAGCAGGCCTGTGTAGAGAACTATTGTTGCTGTGTGACAGATGAATGTGAAAAAGAAAAAGACAAAACATTGTAGTAGTTCTGATCTGAGCCAAAATTCAAATGCTTAGGGGACTTCCCTTGCCAAATCAATGAAAAAACAAACAAACAAACAAACTTTTTTTTCCTTATTTTGGCTCAAAGAAAACAACTCATTCAATTCAAAAGGAAATGTTCCCTTTCCATTTTCAGTAAGTTTAACAGAAACAAATGATGGGAATAGAAGGCTAGAGGCAGACATTGCTTTATTCAGCAGTGCAGTGTTAAAACACACAAAGTACAGAGGGGCAGCTTTCTCCATCTGACGGACTGTGAAATATTCAGGTTTCTGCGTTTTAGATCTACCTCCTCTGCCATAGGAGGTTCTTATGTAAGTTAAGGTCAATCTTCACATTGCTCTGCTTTGTACTACACATGCAATGCATGTAGCCAACCTCTTTACAAACCCCATACAAAAAGGATTTAAATATGTTACAGAAAGTGGAACGGCTCTAGCAGAAGGGAGTGAAAGAGGTTTACCCCCAAAAATCTGGGGCAGAAATATCATTTTAAGCTGATGAGGCAGAGGTGGGGATAGAGTCTGTGTCTCCGTTAGTGTGAGTGAATGCCTGGAGCAGACAGCTGGGTTAACATGGGCCCTTCCTCGTCATCTTCCAGTTTAGGAATTTAGCTTCTTGCTCCTTTAAAAAGAACACAAACCAAACCAAAACCAAAACCAAACCCCTTTCTGGCTATTCAGCGGATTTAGTTGAAATTATTGCATGGCCATGGCTGACTTCACGATTATCAAGAAATAGTTTATTTACCAAAAACATTTGGGTTAGCCTCACTCTGAGTTACAAGCTAAGCTCTTTGGATCAGTGACGGCACTTTTGAGATCCAGTACAGTCACTGCACAGTGCTACACTGAAACCCTGAAGCTCATCAGGGCTTCTAGACACTACATGGACACATCAAAGAGTGGAAAAGTTTGAAAAAAAAGAAAAGAAAAAAAAAAACAAACCAGATCACCCAGTTCCTAAAGATGAGTCTATATCTGAGTTCTTCCCAATCTGTTTATCCCAAGATTTTCCATTATGCCTAAAAGAGTTATTAGTCCAAATGATACTGACATTTGATAAATGTGCATTAACTCATGTTCCAGAACTCCAATGAAAATCTCAGCCTTAGGGAAAGGGAACAGCAAAAAAAATCACCTTGGGGGTCTTCAACAATATTAAGACTGGCATCCTGAGGCACTGAAAATGGCTGTGCAGCAGAGCAGTGGGAAGAGCAGCATCTCAACCACAGTTCACCAGCACCAAGAGGCAAAAATTCAGAAGTAGTAAACTGAGCACTGCTCAGTGTAGCAGGACTGCAAAGCTAGGTGGGAGCTGCTTTGTGGGACCTCTAAGCCAGTCACCACGGACGCCAGTGAATCGAAACTTTCTCCAGTTACCCTTCCTGTGCCAGGAAAAAAGCTGGGTGGGAACAGTCCAGGTCGTGCCAGCTCTCTCGGAAGGCAACCTGGCAGCACCAACAGTGCGTTCCCCCCACCTGGCACAGATCATCCTGTGCCCCTGCACATCTAGAGCAGTTGGATGCTGTTTGCCCATTCTTTGCACTGGGCTTCAAAAAGCAATGAAATCCATTTTAGTTTTGCTTATAACTGTTCCCTGGGAATCTGGCTCTCCTCACAGCACTTTTTTCTTTAATGACTTTTTTCTGGAACTTAAAAATAGTAATAATTACAGAAAAGGTTCTGCTATGCTATCCTGAATAAATGAAGTCCCTTTAAAAAGAGCTGTTGGCAAAAATGAAGCAAAGGTATCATCTGCCATGTTGTCCACACCCCATGCTTTCTAAATGCGTTGTAGCCAACCTGCAGTATGAACTTTCTGTGGAACAGAGAGTTCAACGTGACCAAATCTGGTCATAAATTATGTAATCCTCAAGATCTGGTTTCTGTACTCTGCATCTTTAAATCTGCAGGAGTATGGCAGGAAAGATGTGCATGACGAACTTCAATGTAAACTCAAATGTTCTTTTTTGTTTTTCCCACGCGAGTTAAATTAAAAGTCATTAAGCAGTGTTTTTGCATACACGGAAATACAGCAAGATGCTGAGCTATATTGTAAGTGCGTACGCAATTGCTGTATGGGGAGTAATTGAATCAATGAAACCCATTTGCAGTGCCCAGCCAGCATATGCAAGGACGCTGGCTGAATTTTGAGAATGAAAGGTGAATGACCGGGAATGCCAGTCCTGTGACCCACGCAGGTGGAGCAGCACGAGCTTCAAGCTATGTGAGAATCAGTGCTTCCCAAATCTAATTTCAAGCAGAGAATTCCTTAGAAAGGAAAAGAGAATTTCATTTCACAGGACTCAAGTAGTCCCTGAGCTCTTTACTGATACTGGCAAGCAGGCTGAAATATTGCCAGTAGATTTTTAGCTTGGTTTCTAAGGAAACAAGGCCTTTGTAAGCACACAGGAGTGCCTCTGTGTGTGTGTGTGTGTGCGTGCGTGTGTGTGTGTGTGTGTACACGTTAGCCTCTTGGATGCCCTTCACCTCCAAGAGCTTTTGAGCTCATTGGCTGATTTCAGTCCAACTTTGCTGAAGGTATTGAAGGTACAGTATTCTCACAAGTGTCTTGAAAATAGGTGATCACATAAAGGCTGTGCTGTTCATTCTGGCACTGACAGAAAGGCAAACAAACCCACTCTTTTCAGACTTCAAGGAATCCAGGATACTGGATGCTGTTCTTCATTATTTCCACAGATCACGGATCTGGTTGTTTTACCTTGTTGAAGCATTGCCCAGCAACCACCAGAATAAGCCCCATCAAAAGCAGGTGACCCTTCCAACAGCTGCTGAACACAAACGGACGCTGGCAAAGGGGTTATAGACATAAACTTGTCAGAGCCCTGCATTGCCTAGTGCATCATGTTTCACAAGGAGCAGGGGGGGCTGAGCATGCTCTTGAGTCTCAGCTGAGTGGGCTTCGGGCTGTTGGTCTCCCTCACCTGGGAGCACGTGGATTATTTGACCAAAGCACCCAAAATCCCCTGACTTAGTTGCTTTTATCGTTGCTTTTCATCCCCATGCTGACTCTGCTGTCGAAATGAGAGCGTCTCTAGGAGGGAGGGAATCGAGGGCGCCAATGAAGCGGAGATGTGCTTAATGCAGACACCATTAATAAATCACTGATAGTTAAGATATAGATTGGGTGATGGGTGGCAGATGGGAAGGAGGAATGTCAAATTGCTTTTCTCATATAGATTATTGGATTAACAAGGAAGCAGCGGGCATGTGGCAAACCGGTGTAACAAATTACTATCATAAAAAAAAAAATGGAGCTCATCGCAGGCTGGTAATAATGCCATGTCGGCCATTAGCTCTCTGGAGAGGTACTTAGAGCGCAACATCCGTCTTCTGGAAAAGAGACGGCCACTGGAACACCAGAGTGAAGGAGGCCCCCATTTACTTCTCCTTCCCCCTCCCCCTGCCTCCGACTTCAGGGCTTATGCTGTTGAAGCTGGGTGGCCAACAGCAGCTGTAATGAATAGTCACCATAGCTTTTAATAAGCGCTGCTAATTATTCCCCCCTTGCCTCTGTCCAGGCTTCTGTGCTCCCCTGCACCAGCACAGACAATATTGGCAAACAGCAAACTGCCGGACTGACTCTGCTCTCAGGTCCCAATCCTGCTCCATCTGAAGTCAGTGACTACAAACCCGTTTGCCTTAAATGGAAACAGATCAAGTCTTAATTCTACTGCTGTTCCAGCTGCCAAACACATC
This sequence comes from Morus bassanus, assembly GCA_031468815.1. Lineage (NCBI taxonomy): Eukaryota > Metazoa > Chordata > Aves > Suliformes > Sulidae > Morus > Morus bassanus. The sequence continues at coordinate 129,095,212 of CM062568.1, read as the reverse complement.
TGCCTACCTACATTGCAAGAGTTACGTGCTGCAAATAATGCCTCTTGATAAGCACTGAGTGCATCAAAATAAACCTCAAGTTGGCTTTAGTCCCTTCTGTCAGAGTCCCCATTGCCTCTTACCAGGAACTAGGTATGCCTGTATGCAGGGAGCCAACACAGCAGGAGAACAGCAGGCTATAGGTGTTACGGACATGATATGTATATCTTCTAAAATGAATAAATTAAGTAATGGTGCAGCTGTGAAAATCCTATGCAGAGAAAAGAAGGAATGAATAGCATAGCATAGCATGGCATAGCCTCGTATACCTAGTTTGGTCACTGGTTTGTTATTTATGGATTCAGTCACTTGGTCACACAAATTTCCTCTTCAACTTAGGCTGGGTAGAATATGTTTCTCTTCTCTCCCCCGAGTATGTTTCCATGTTCAGTTTTTGGACACCCTGCCTTGATATGAAGGAGGCTGCACCCTGCTCACATTAACCCCCGCAGCTGCCCCAGCCCAGCAGAGGTCCTGAGCCCCCCGCTGCTCACACAGGCTCCCTCCAAAGAGTGCAGTCAGCACCTGTGAAAAACCCAGAAATTGATGTCCAATCTTTGAGTATTTTTCTTAGCCCTAAAACATGCTAGAGCTATAGAGCTGGCACAACAACGCAGGGAAGCCTTCCTCTCACTTGAGTGCTTTTCTCCTGCGAGCAGGGACTGTTGCAGCAGAAGCCAGCCACTGACCTGCACTGAGCGCTCGCTGCCGGTGAGGCTTCAACACCTTTCTGAGAGAGGACAGATGCCTGGAGCACAGGCAGCAAGGTGTGCCTGGTCTGCTGCAAGGCAGAGCTCACCTTGGGCATAAAATCATACGTAAGCATGTAATCGAACATGGTATTTTAGTATGTATGTGCTACAAAGCCTAGTGAAGATTGCGCAGGTAATATTTAACCTGGAGGTGCTTCTCTCTGAACCCTTTGCTCTTTTTGATTCGTGTGTGTGACAAACCCGGGTTTTAGAAGAGCAAGGAGCAGATCCCCTCCTGTGGCATCCTTCTGATGCCTCAGCCCCCGTACCCAGCTCCTGCATTAGCTCCTCTCCACTCCCGTCCCTGGGTCTCCATCTCCACCTCCTCTCCCCCGCCCAGCTCCCAGCTCCCTGCGAGGTCCCTGTCCCTTGGTCTCCACCCCATTTGCTCCGCTACTCCTTTGAGGCAGGCCCTTTGTCCAGCCAGTCAGGCTCTCTAAAAGCCTTGTAATTTTGTTTAGCTGCTGACCCTTCGGCTCCAGGCTGATTTTGGCCAGAAGCCTTGGAGAGTAAGACACAGAAGGGCCAGAGAAAGAAACACTAGGAATTTTGAAGAGGGTTGTTTTCTAGTTTCAGTGGTCAACCTCCACATCAGAAAAACCACTGGCACTGTTGGTCCTCAAAGGTCATTTTCTTGAAGAGGCCGATGACAAACTGAGCTGTGGAGACTGGGACGTCACAGGCAGACCAGCGAGGGCACCAAGCGCCTTGTTGGTGCCACCCAAATCCCATACCAGATCTGTGATCAATCAGCTTCTGCTTCCAGGGTTGTTATCTGCTGCTTCCCACATGCACAAAATTAAAAACCCATTAAAGATGAAGTGCGTGTGTTCCTGCATGTGCGCATTTGCGCGTACACTAACGTCTCAGGACTGGCGGGACTGGGCTAGGGCTGTCATTACAGCCACGCCACAACCTACCACAGGCGCCAAGGGCTACAGCTCTCCATGGAAACTCTAATCCCTGTGAAATGGGATCTTAGTTTGTTTTTGTTTTTGAAGAAACCCACAAAAAATAGCTGAGAGATCGCAAAGCTCTATAGAAAGCTTTAAGAAGGCAAGAACGCCAACATCTTATCGCACAGACTGCCCCTAGCCCTACTCCCCAAGCAGTCAAGCTGGCTTTTAGGGATTGCTTCTGGAGACACAAGTTATTTACGTTTTCCACCCACCTCTGTGTCAACACACACCTCGTCTGTTGTCTCTCCTTTGTCCTTTGTAAAAAAAACAACAGATAAAAATGGAGGGCAATTTCATCACCTACACATCTTTTCCTATATAATTTTATCCTGGTTAGATGAATAGAAATGATGGAAGTGGTTTAAATGTACAGTGGAGAAGCTGTTTGTCCATCATATGCTTAAGGGAAAAAAATAGCAACACCACCCACTGATTATGCAGACTGTATTATAACTTTACATATAGTACTGCGTGAAATGGATTCAGGAATGACAGTATCATGATATACCAGTTGAGTATTCATTTACTGGCTAATCTATAGCTCAGATCATTACTCACTAGGCTTACAAAGCACAGCTCTGGCCTGGCTTTCTGACTGTGCTGTAATAACAAAGTTAGAGAGTGCTAAATCTAACCAATTTCCATGCAGCATTTCACTGCCTTTGTTGTGGTATTGGTGCCACAAATTTAGGGAGGGCTGGAATAACAAACCCTCGATTTCCATTTTCCTGTCCAGTGCATCTGGGGAGAGCTTCACGTCCAGGCTGTCCAAGCAGCTGCACATCTGCAAAGCACTGGGCACTTTCAGTTCCCTGTCCTCAGAGACAGACTTACCTCTCAGTGTGATGTCACCTGCTGTTACCCAGCACAGCAATGACATCACAGGGCTAGGTGTTCTTGTCAACATACATCAGGCTATGGCACAAGCTGACCAAGTGCATAAGTGCTAAACTAGACCTGATTTAAAGGGGAGGGGAAAACCCCAAAACCCTAACGGACCCAGAATATGCCCCAATTCTGTTCTCTGTAGGAAACATGGATATTTGTCAATGAGGAAATGCCCCTGTTTTGATGCCCTAAAGCTTAAGACAAAGAGTATCTGTATAGCATTTGGAGTCCTGAGTTACAGGCCAGTGCAGCATGGCCCATTTATGACACAGAGCATCAGACATTACATGGGAAACAGCAAAGGCCACTAAAAACATTTGATTTATTAGATTAAATAAAATGTGTCTATCAAGCCAGTGAGGTGTATATAAAGATATGAAATTGTGCCAAGTGTATAAGTCTGTCTTCTAACACGCTGGCAGGGTTCATATAAAGACTTCAACAGCAGCATCTAGAAAAAAAAGAATCCAAAGTTCCGTAAGCATCCTTTGAAAGCTGTTTGTCCATCTATGGACCATGGGCTGTCCTTGCCCTCTCAGGCCACTGGGGCAGGTGTCTCCAGACCAAAGGGTCTTCTCCATACCTTCTCTGTATCTGTTAAGAGTGCCAGGTGCACCTGCAGGATTTAAAGCATATAGGTCTTTGTGCAGAAAGCTAATCTCTTGAATTTTACCTGTTAATTAACTAGATGCCAACTGGAGAGTACAGGTGTTTGGCAGTTTCATGAGACACACACCACAGAGTCAGCAGCTGCTGTTATATTACCTAAAACTGCCAAATGTTCCTTACTTGTAGCCCAGCACAGAGGACTGTACTGGGGGTGACCCAAATGCTGTGACTGTCTGTGCTGCAATGAGATTTTGGTCAGCCTTAGCTGTGGAGGAGGCTCGAGTCTCAGACTGATGAGCCCCAGCAGATCTAACCATTGGGTTTAGGACGTTGCGGTCCCAGCTGTGTTTCTGCCTGAGGTCTTACACGACAGCAGGAATGCCCCACAGCACTTGTGCCAACATCTCTGCTCCCATGGTGCTGGTGAGCCCTGGGGAAAGGAGTCAGGAAAGCAGCAATGTGTGGCAGCAGCAGAGATCACAGCCCCCAGCTGCCCCTCTCCCAAAATCAGGGGTGCATCACATGGGTTGTGGTAACATGTGGGGAAGGAAGAGGAGGATCATTCATCACCATGGACTAATGCAAAGGTCTGAAAAATGACACAGCATCCCCACACCTCATCCCCAGCCCTGCCAGGGCCACACGTTTGAAGCAGGTTTTGGCAGCCCATTAAAATGAGATGGATAGGAACGGATCTAAATGCCACAGGCCTAGTAGCTTCATGTCCAGAAACTGAGCAGCCAGGAGTGGCTTCAGGTGAAAAAAACATTGAAGTTTTAGCACAAGCAACCTCCCTTCTCTGAGTGCCCCTCTCCCTTTACCCCATCTGTCTCACCTACCTTGGTTTTGTCTATGGTGGGAGTTCTGGTCTGCAGGCAGGAGGTACCCGCTGGGGACCGCAAACTGCATGCGGTTCTGGATGCATTTCCACTGCTGTGTCCCAGGCCACCACTTTTCTCCTAGTCACAGCTTTTAAGAGCTTAAACATGGCATAACAGGGATTATTGGAGATGCCCATTCCCTTGCCATGAGCATAGGACAGCTATGACTGCAGCTGAGAGGAGGCAGTGGTGAAACCCAGAGAGGATACTCAATGAGCATCCAGGCTTGATCTTTCAAGGGAGGCTTGAGAAAATAATGCATCCAGCTCCCACAAAGCTCCTCTGAAAACCCATACCTCCTGCCAGGGACGAGATCTAGCACGCACCCACTGAGTTTGTCTGCAGGAGGTTACAGAGTGCCTGACGCAGGCATAGCACTGACAGAACAGCAGGGTTCCCTGGCGAGCCCACCAGAGCTGTGAACAGACAGCAAGGTCTCCTTCCCCCCCACCCCCCCAGCTGATTAGCATGCTCAAGAAAGGTTTTGCATGTGCAAGATATCTCTAAGGCCTGCTGCCAGCTTTTTGCCAAAGCACTGATTTTTCACTATGTGATTTACTGCTTTCTTCTAGTAATTATTGATAATGCTCTTGGATGAATTACAGACATTTAAAAATGAATTAGATTGTATGTGTGTCTGTCTCTCCCATCCCCTTTTTGTTTCTCCACCACAGGATCTATGGCTTTGAAATGTTGATACATATTCATTACAGCTTCTACGACTTGAAAGGCATAGCTAAAGGGAGAGCTCAGATCAACAAGAATGTGAAAGCGGCAATGAAAGCAGGATACATGGGTATAAGCAGAGTGAGTAAGCAGCATTTGAACAGTTAACGCAGAGAAAGAGATACCGGGAGATCTGAATCCTGGTCCTGGTTCTGCTACTATCTCTGATGGCTGCAGACAAGACTATGTGCCTTGGGTTCCTCAGCCATAGGATTGATGCAGCAATGCTTACCAGCGCTCTGAAGCATTATGCTACATAAATGCAATCTCAGACTGGTGGCAAATGAATCCAGCTATCACCTTTCCTGTCATTTCCAGTTGTCAAAGTAATGAATCCAATGAGAAATTCTTTGGGAAAAAAAAAAAAAGCCCTGAGCAGGTACCAAAACCACAGGTGAAAGCATCCTCTGCTCATAATGTTCAGAGCAGAACCTCAGTGGCATGTGGTGCAAGCGTACTTTTGCACAGTCAGGCATGCACACACACACACTTTTACGCATCGTCTGTGCTTACACGGAGACAAGTTTTGTTCTGCCTTGTTTTGAAGAGCTCCCAACCCAAAAGTTAAAACAATGTGGAAAGAAACTTTGGAGGGATCTTCCACACCTCTTCCTATAGGCTGGGATGTGGTGAGAAAATGCCGATGAAAGATGAGCTTGTGTTTCTTAGGGCCATTGCAACAGTGCCGGTGTGAAGAGAGAAGCAAACTGTCTTTGTGCCAGTGAGGTGGCACAGTGTCAACACTCTCATCTGGCTCTCTTCTCCTTTTCCGCTGCAGCTCCTTGTATGCATTTCTTTGATGTGAAGTTGTGTCTAGCACCAGAAGGCATTTGGCTAGTGGCCTCCATTTAGGGCAAGACAGAAAATCACATTGTGTAGGAATTCAGTAATTAATCTGGAAAAATCCTTCCTAACAGAATTGTAATCAGAACTACTGAGAAATTTTGGGGTTTAGCAAGCTGGCATTTTTTTTGATAAAATCAATGCAGCTGAAAAATTCCCAGGCAGGCCTGGCTGTGACATCTGAACAGTTCTGCCTCTCCCTGGCACGGCTTCAGAATGCAAAACTTGCATTTGGGACATCTCCAGGCTCTTGTGTGAAAGCACATTCACCTGTTAAAACTCTGCCTAGACTACTCATTTAGTGCCTTTCCAATTGAGACACCACCTGCAATTTTTCTCTGTCTTCCTGAGAATATCTTTATGCTTGTGTTAAATATGAGGCTGGTGAAAAGTTTCAAATTAACAGCAACAAGCCTCAACACAGAACAGGTTGAGTACTAACAATGCTTGAGTAAGCTTTTTTCTTGCAGCTCCTGGTGCTGATATGTCTCGGATATTATCCCCAGAGATGAAAGAGTAGCCTGCAGCTTGTTTACTTTCTAGCCTCTCTGCTAGGCTTGCCAGTGCTGCTTACCGTTTCCAGCAGTGGTGGTGTTTCTGACATTCACTGATCGAGTAGGAACTGGACTGGGACGAAGTTCATTTCCTATCGACCGACAGTCATTCAGCACATGATAGAAATTTGCTGTCCCTGCTGGTGTGGGCTGGATTCATATTGGCAAACTCCACATGAAAAGGCTGTCTAATCCATTACTAAACTGTTGATGCCAAGACATTTCCCCATCTCCTGTGAGGATTCATTTTATAGTCTTTATGATGAACAGCCCTTGATATAAAATTGTCGGGGATAAAAAGGTACAAAACAGAAAAAAGCATATACAGGAAGAAAGCATAGCTCTTTGTTTCTTGATGCACAAAGATCCATCTCTGAACTCTGGAAATATGCAGGCTGGATAATGGATGCCATTAGATTTACAAAGTAGACCTTATTTTGTCACCCACACAAATGTCATATCTGGAACATAGGCTCTAACCATCATGTGCAAAGAGGGATGCAAGGCAGGTTTCCAGGAACCCTGACCAGCTGCAGTCCCCAGGGGTGCTCTGTGAAGATGAGTAGAGCTGGGATTTGTCTTAGTCAAAGCCAGAGCCCCTCCTTCCCCTAGTGCACCCAGAAGGGAGGTCATGTAAGGAATGATTCTCAGACAAGCAAACTGTCTTACACAAGAGCGCCTGGGCTGAGCACTTTGCTGATCCATGGTAAAGCACAGGGTATGAAATAATACTCTGACTCACCTTACCATAAGTACCCAGCAACCCCAAGGGAGGATATAATGGGAAACTCAGTAACCCCATCGCACAGCAGAAATCATGTGTCAACTGCTAGCTCTGCTTTCTTCTGGTTTTCTCTTGGGGGTTTTCCTCTGTCCTTGCCCTGCAGCTCCCTCTTCCCAGGGAAGAGCTTGCAAGATCCGCTTGCCAATGTAAATCCAGCAGAAAGCACAGGTCAGACACTCAGCAGCATAAGCCAGCTTAGTACCACGGGGCGAATGGCTCTGTTTCAGTTTTACACTGGAAGAGAGCATGGCCCAAGTGCGTTGTTAGGTAAGGTATGAAATTTGTTGCTTATTTTACACATACTCAACACTGCAGTGAGTATTGGAGGACTGCTCCTTAGGCTGTTCAAGAGGCAGCACCTAGAGTGAAGGAACAGTGGTTTGGAGAGTCAACCCTGCTGCCTAACTGATGGGATGCCTTAGGGCAACACCGCCTTGGTTTCCCCCACACGAGGCACAGAACATGTATTTAGGCATCCTTTCCTGAAAGGGACTAACCATGCCCCAAGTGTTATTACAGACACTCCTTATTGAGGTCACATCTGTGGCAGCTGATGCTCCTTCATAAACCATCACAAGTAAATCAGTGGCTTTGACTTACAGTGGCAAGATAGTTCTGTTTGATGACAAAATGCTTCAATGTGGCTTTTATCAGCGCCTTTGTCCCAGGATAAGGAGACTGTCAGAAAGATATCAGCAGTGGTTTAGGGGGAGCTGGATGCTGCTGTTCTAAATTAATAGTGGGGCAGCCTCCATTCGCATCTCCTGGTGGGAGGCACCAGATGAGGCTCAGCCACAAGGACTGTAGTGCTCACGACACCAATCTATGTGCTCCATACTATCAACTGTATTGTCTCCACCAAGTTATTTTCTGAGGATAGGTTAGACTCCAAGTGGGCTATGTATTCCCTTCTGATAACAGGCTGCCTGATCTCACACTGCCCGTGTCTGTCATCTCCAAGGCCCAGATCACTTGGGAAACCAAACCACAACCTGGAGCATGGAGAGTAGAAGGGAACGTAGTGCTGGAAGTTGTTTCAACCAGCTAGCCACGAAAGGACTGCAGTTTGAGAATAGCTGCATCTCTAAAAAGCCTGTTCACAGGGCTCAGAGATCACAGAGATCACAGCTGAGTGGCATGTCAAGCACTAGTGCTGCAGTGGACCATCACTGTAGACCATGAGTTTCCAGGTCCTAACAGGTCAGTGTGGTATAGACCAAGGCAGATACAGACCCCCACAGAGGGCAGTGCAGGGTACCAAAAGACTTAATTCAGACTTAAAACCACAGTGTGGCTCCTTGCTGATATTGGGAGAGGTGGGACATTAAGGATGGGGGACTGAACTCCAGGCTATTAGGAACAAGGCTAGTAAATACAGGCTAGTGATTAAAGGAGCTAGTTGTTATGGGTGCTGTGATAATGTATTGCCATCGGCAAAGAGAGGTGGCATGGGAAGCAGTGAAATAAATCTATCTGGAAGGAGTTCATTGCCCATGCTAGGGTGCATGCATATGCCAGAGCCTGGATCTGTGCTGCTGGCTGCCTTCCCAAACCAGTGCACAACAAGGCAAGAGGGAAATTACAAATCTATTTCCCTGAGATTTTGGCAAGGTGAGACAAAATGGGCGCCTGTTTTTCCTCAGAAGGGAGAGTCCAGCATGTTTTTTCTACCTCTTCAATAAGCAACAGAACCAGAAAAGATAGCAGTCTTCTCCCTTGGACAATATCTCTTCCTCCTCTCCAGTGCCTATCTCTGGCAGGCTGGTTTAGAGACTCATAAACCTGAGCTGAGGGACTAAATCCTCCACTGCTTCTTCTTGATAGCACTTCATTTCAGCTGTGCAAGAGGAGGTATCTGAGCTTGAGCTGTCTTCAGCAAAAGGAGTTGAGTGGTGTCCCTCACTTTGTGCATGCTCAGGCACACGCACGCTGTCACCACCCCCAGCCTCAGACAGCAACAAGTTTGTCCCTGCTGGCAAGGGCTGTACTCCCAAAGTGCTGAAAGATGACTTCAGAATCTTCTGCAGGTCCTTCCTGCCATTATCCCTCCTGCACAGGGTAAATTACTTCCCTGGTCAGGAAGCACTCTGTAGGGGTAGCTACGGTCACAAGTGTTCTCCATCACTAATGTCCATTGTCCCTGTGATCACAGCTACCCAAGTCTTCCTGGCTGTTTCAGACTTCAGTGTGGTACAAGAATGAGTCTTTAAGCTATGCCCACAGCTCTCTATCTGCGTAATCCAAGATAGATCTCCTTCCTTTTCTTCTCTGGAGAGAATCAGAAAGCTAAGCAGTTAAGTTATCTCTATCTTTCATTCATCCATATATGTTCTTTAATTCATCCATATATGTGACAGCTGTTTCTCCGAATTGCTAACACAAGGTCAGTTCTCATTATACTGAAGACAAAGTATAGGGGTTCATTCCTATTCTCACTTCTAAAATCAGACACAGTGAATTCTTATATTGACTGGCTTTGGGTGAGAAAGTCATCAGCAAAGAAGCAGAGGAGCATGAATATCTATCTATCTATCTATCTATCTATCTATCTATCTATCTATCTATCTATCTACCTACCTATCTATCTATCGTGTGTGTGTGCATGTGTAGATTGCCTCTGAAAAATAAAATCTTTCTGTATGTTAATTTTTCTCAATGAGTTTCCAAGACAACAGTGGTTTCACTCAGTGCTGTCCCCATATAACTCCCCGGTCCCCTCTCTTCAGGGACGCTTCATGGTTTGTAAGGGCACTATTATTTTTCCATTTCTGTAGCTTTTCCATATGTTTCTAATCACCCACACTGAACAGTCCTACCCCAGGTATCTGTGAATACCAGCACACAAAGAAGTTAGCCCAGAACAAGCTATGGTGTGACCCTGTGGAGAGCACCAGCAGCTCTGGCGTAATGGCCCCGCGTGTACATTCTTTCTCCACCTTGCATGTGGAGTCACTTATCCCATTTACTTTGTCAGATAAACTACATCTCTTGGCTGTGGGGTAAAAGTATGTCCATGGGCAGGTACTGTGCTGTCATGCTGTAAAGATCACACCTTAACCTGGGATATCTTTTATCTGGGATAACTTGTTCTGCATCTGTATCCAAAGGCATTCAGAGGCATGAGCTCTCCTCATTAAATTTGTACTCTGGGAGGCATCTCAATAACACACAGCAGTGGCTGTGCCCACAGCATGTAGTAGGATTTAGCAGCATTTTTCCTGACTGGCGCAATTGCTTAATGGATGTCATTTTTGCATAGGCAGGCACCAGCAGAGATATCAGTTCATCTTGCCACTGTCACTGCTTATCTTCTGCAGTCTGGAGTTTCCTGGTAATACAGCTATGCAAGGAAAGTCTTCAAAAAACATATGGCAGTGCCCACCTCCTTCCCCACTTTCCAGTGGGTCCTTCTAGTGTCTGAACTGCTCACCTGCTGTGAAAGACAATCCCAAGGGCTTGTTTTGCTACCCCTTCCCTGGCAAGGTTGTTCTTCAGCCCCTGGGTTCTCACCTGTAGGAACACTTTCCTAATTTTCAGACTATATGCTTCACTATTGTTCTCTTCATTTCTACAGCAAGCATCAGTCCAGCTCCCCTCTTCCTTACCTGAAAAGTCAGATCATTTACCAGTTGCACCCCTATCTCCTCCCATGTATCTCCTTTCTGTCCCACAGCAAAAGTTGCCATGAAAAATCTTGATCAGTAGGGTTCAGGAAACTGCAGCAGGATATTCCAGGAAATCAGGGACAAAACAAGATTTCTAGATACTGGTAAGAGGTAGTGGCTCAGATTATGATTTGAAGGAGGCTCATCAGTCTGGAAGATTAAACTCACTCTCTACCTGATGGAACATGAGTGCTGGTGGGATATAAGCAAGCGCTTATGAAATCAGCCTGGTTCCTGGGGTGTTAAAAGAAAGCACAAGAACAGAATCGAATAAGTGCATAGTCTCCAAAGAAGCTGTGAATCAGATAGATGTTCCTGCTTATCTTTTCTAGGCTTTATTTTCTTTCTTTTTAAAAGAAGCTTATATTAAACAGAAAAACAGACCCCAGGTCCCAGCCTGGTTTAGAACAACTTAGATTTGGTGCATTCAGAAACCTATTCAAGTCTGATAGTGGCATGTGCAGTTTCGAGAAATCCCCTTGGAAATGGAGTCTTCCTTCCAGAAAGTTGGAGAAAATGCTCATATTTAGTGTTGAGGAAAAGTGAACAAAAATAGACATGTCCAAAACATTGCCTAAAGGTTATGTATAGCTGTAGAGGTGGAAGAGTGATATGCATCATTGCTAGACATTGCTCTGCCCATTGACTTCCTGTGGGATATAGGGCAAAGTGTGTCTCATCCATGAAATGTACACAAGTCACAGGAAACCTGGATCATTTCATTTGTATTTTTAAAATCCATTGAGATCTTCTGAAGATATTGTTACAAATGGGCAAAATATTTTTTTTTAGCGAAGTCTTTCTGTTTCAGGGGAGTAGAAATACTGAGAGGATGAAAAGAACATACCTATTGAGATGTCCAGATTTCAATCTGGTCTTGAACTTGGTATGCATATCTTTGATTTCTAAAGTCATTGACTTCTGAATTTGAGAACTATTTTGGGAACCTGTGTTGCCTGTAGGGTTCAGGGAGAACAAATTTTTGGAGCACAATGCATACAGCCACATGCAGATGCCCCTTTCAGTCAGCCACCTCAATTATCTCAGAGAATTTTAGGCATTCTTTACAAAATCTAAACATAGCTAGTGTCACACCACAAACAAGGGAAATATATTTGGTAATCACATGTCCTTGGCCATATTGTGACATTGGCTACTACAGAATATCACTCTGGAAACTTCCATCACCCTGAGAGATCCTCGATCTTCTAGCACAATAAGCAGGTTATTTCAGCTATCCACTGTTCCTGCAGAACAGCAAACAATCAGAACAGCTAAGAAACACGCGCATACTCCTTCAGTTCCCAGAAGTGCTGTATGCAAGACTAACAGCAAAATGGCTTTGTCTACAGGAGCATACCTTAGGATCACACATCATAAATCTGTGCCCTCACCTAACTTTCAACTATGTGTATTTATAAAGTACAGGAGATCAAATACAAAGATATAGCAAATAAAAATGAAATAAATAATGAAAATTCTATGAGTAGTAGAGAAAGAAAAGCCTCGATCTCCAGCATTATTGCACAGCATGGACCAAACTAATGCAACACTGCTATGTGGGAGCAGTTTAGCTCACGTCCTCTGCCAGCCTTGACTTGAAGGCAGGTAGCTGAGGAGATCAGGAAGGGGACAGCTTGATTCTCAGCTTCTGACAAACAGCATGGCAGTAGCTATTTACCTGAGATAATAAAGCTGCATATGAAAAGCCCCTTCCCAAAGAGGACAGAGTCCAATCTGAAGACACTCTTCCTATGAAGACAAGTCCTGCCTGCTTTCTACAGCCACATGACTTTATGTGGAGTATCAGGATTTACAGAGCATTTGCCTTATGTGTTAACAAAGAGTCAGTTTTCAAGTGTCAGGCTCAAATTTTAAGACAGCTAGAGATCTTTATATAGTGCTTTAAGGCACTTTTTAGAGTTCAAGAGCAGATTAAACTGCTGGACTTTGTCTGATCACACATCAGAAGAGGGTCGGGTACAACCCAAGTCTTCTGTCAGTTCTGTTCACACCTGACTGTCACTGGCAAGCGCCAAGGTCTTTAACGACACTATCAGCCAAAGGAGGAAACAATGCACAGTGTAAAATGGCTCACAGTGAGTCATTTGCAGCTACATGTGCAACTGGCAACCCTAAGAAGGATGCATGTGCTTGTCGTTTGATCCTGATTTTACAACTATGAATTAACATATATTTTCCCATACTCTTGCCCACCATGGGATTTACAATGTCGTGTGAAGACCCTTTTCATAAACTGCTGCCTGTAGTAGTTGAAACAATGAAAATCACCAAAGACTAGCTGAGTTCTGGCTCAGAATTTTAATGCATTTTACATGCCAGATTTTATATTTGGAGCAGACTTTTGCAGTCCCTGTTTAGAAATCCCATTTGAAGCTTTCACCCAGATAAACCCAAAAGTGTCAACTTTTATGCAAAGCATCAGATCATGCCAGCATTTCTGATGTAATAATTACATATTAGGTTGACGTAAGAACTTAAGGTCAGCTATCCTGGGTTACATCAAAGGTCCACTTGTCCAGGAGTCTGTCCAGCAGTGGCTGGAAGAAACTACTTGGAGAGTGCTTGTTCTTAAGAGGCCAAATATAAAATGTATATCTGGAACATCCAGAAAAACCTGACAATACCCTCCAGCAGACTGCAGCTGGGATTTCCTGAGCCATCAATGACATATTTATAACCCTCAATAGGTTCCACTTCCCTGAACTAGTCCAGACCCCTCTGAGGCCCAGGTAAGCAAGCATATAGCATCTACAACATCTGCAACAATGATCTCCACACCTGAACCACGTGTTTGAAGAACCATGTCTTTTTAATGGCTCTGTTTCAGCTGCTAGTTTAATTCAGTGTCCCCTGCTTCTCACATCAGCGAGCAACCATTCTTCATGCCATTCGTGAGAAAACAGAAAGGGCCCTGGCTACCCCTGGGCACAGCTCTCCCAGTAGGTTCAGAAAGCCCCTAAACTGCCCACACTCATCCCAAACTCAGGAGTTCACTTAAGCTCTGAATCAAATCCAGGCCCAAGAGGTGTGGACATTATGAAAAGGTAGAGTCAGGATACCCTTCAGGATATCTGGGGCCTCATTGCTGGTCTAGCTCATTGCAATTCTTGACTGTCCTTGTGGATTTACAGCTGCTTTTTTTAACTGACTTTGGCACCCTACCTAACGCCCTTTGCCCCGTGTCTCCTTTCAGCTCCAAGAAGTGTTTGCGCTAAAGGATGTTCACACAGAGCCAAGGAGGGAGTGTGTACCAGGGAGGAATGTTACTGGACTGGAAAAGTCGAGCAAGGGAAAGAAGGACACATCCCATGTCAGTAACTAATGAGAAGGATGGTGCAAATGCTTCAGTCAGCTCTGAGGCTGAGTAAGCTGAGCTGAGGGCTGAGCAGTGAGCATCTCTCTCCATCTCTATTCAAAGATCAGCCCAAAAAATCCAGTACCTACTGTTCTGGAATAATCCTAAACCTAATTGCAGGTGCAGTGCAGAAAGGAGTTATGATCAGATGTGCTGAACAAGCGATACAAACGTTAGCCTGTGGAGCTCAGCTTATTCTTCCTTATCACTTCTCCCCCGTTAACCTAAGGTTAAAATAAAGTCAGGATAAAGCAATTGTTTGTTGGAAAAGGGATAAACCCAACATTCTCTGGGTGTTATCTGTCAGCTTCTTTCATAGCATTCACACGTACTCACAGACACACACACAGCATCAACTTAAAAGGAAGGAGCATTGTGAAAAGATCACTAACCTGTACTCATTTTCTGCCCTCAGAAAATGGAAAATACAGCTCATAGAGTCCATCCCCTGCCCTGGAGCAGGGTCAGTATTTGTATAAACTTTCCCTAACAGACCATTGTCCTAACTGTTCTGAAAAACCTCAGTGCTGGCAGTTCATGCAGTCTCCCTAGGTCATCTATTTCTGACCTCACATACATTTTCTTTAGCCTAAAAACCTGTACTAGTGTTTAGCCTAAGTCTCCTTTACTGCAGTTTAAGCTCAATACTCCTTGTCATACCCTCAGTAGAAGACTAGTTTATTCCCTTTCTCTTAGAAGCAATTTCCTATGTATTTGAAGACAGGTTTTCCTACTGCTTCCTTCTAGACCCAGTGTTTTCTTCTTTAGCTGAAATAACTACTATCTTTCAGTCTTCCCTCACAGGTTGTGTTTTCTAGACCTCAGATTGTTTTTATTCCTCTTCTCTGCTGACCCCACCAAATAACCTGCATCTTTCTTTGCATGCAGCATGCAATGCTGGCTGCAGTGCTTCAGCAAGGCTCTACCACCACAGCAGACCATGACCTCTGTTACATGCCTCTTTCTTATATCTTGATATGATATCTGATGTCTGCTCTTTTCTGTGACAGTGGTATTTACAGACTATGTATAGGGACCTTCAAGTCTTCCTGATGGGATGAATAGTTCATACTTTAAGATGAAGAGGTGACAAAGTACAGAGACCAAGTAGGTCAAAAGGCAGAGTTTGTGGACTTCGGGACTTGGGGAAATAATTATTACCTTGTACAATTTTCTGGCACAACTAGAACATTGTATTGTATTTTGAACACTGCATTATATTTTGGATGCTGAAAGCCAGGGAGAGATTGACAGCATTAAAGAGAAATTCATTGAAGGACAACAGAAATTATTAAGAAATAAGAGAGAGAAAAAAAAATTTTTAAAAGTCATTCTCTATAGTTTAATCAAGCAATAATTTCAGGAGAGGATTATAAGCTTAAACAAGCCTTGAAGATGGAAACACAAACAATGCAATGGTTTAGAGTATTAAAGGACAGCAAGCAGATGGTCATAAGCAAATGCACTGACATGAAATTAATGAAAATACCATTTCAGTGTAACCTGGGAGAGAATGGGATTTATTAGGCAGTGGAATAATTTCCACAAAAAGTGATGGAAGCCCCACTGCTTGCAGCATTTGAAGCCAGACTGGACACAAGAGATAGTCAGTGGACAGCAAGGAAAAGGTCACTGGAGCAATTAGGGATGGATCATTTCCTCTAGGGCCTACCATTCCTGTTTTCAAAGAAGAAAATGTATAGATTATGTATATATCAACGTAAAGACCCCTCTACTATGTCTTCAGCCCAACTGATAGAAAGTTCATGCAAGAGATTTTGGGGGTGTCTTGATAGGCAAGGGGACTAATCTGTAGCCCAATGAGATGAGCAAGAATCCTTCTTCTGACTTTGGTGGAGTTAGGGAAAACCTGAAGAAAATCACCTCAAGACTCCTAAGAGAGATGGCAGCTTTTGTGTTATGTCTAGGTTTGTCACAGACAAGAAGAATTTGCTACTGATACGTCAGGAGCTGAGTAAAGCAGATGTGATGGCAGTGAGGCAGGTGAACTTTGTTCTCTGGTTTTGCTGAATCATTTATTTCCGGTGAGCCGCACTTTCTGGGACACCAAAATGATCAGCAAATTCAAGCTGAATTTGTCAAATAATTGAACGTGAAATGAGACTAAGGCAGGAAAAGAAACTGTGTCAGTAGAGAGATGAGTGGGACACTTCCAGGTTTTATTTGTAAGCTAGTCTCATAAACAGGACAGGAAGGAAAGCCTGCATGCACTGAAGTGTCACAGCAGGAGCAGCCAGTCACCCTCTTCCCACAGCAGTGACAGCATCCTCTCGACACAGACGTAACCTCAGCCCCCAGCACAGGAGGAGTTTGAATCTGCATCGTTTCCACTCCCAAAGAGAAGGGCTTAGTCACCAGACCAAGATACTCTGAACTAGGCTACTGCCAGTCTTTCCAGTCGCAGTTTGTCACTTTGCACTGGCACACGAAGGAGAAAAATAAACATTTTTGTCACTTGGCCCTCATGTGACAGAGTCCTCAGCAGCAATGGGAACATTACATATTCTTGCTTTCCCACAGCTTGCTCTTGCCTTTGCACCACCACGTTGTCAACCAGGGCAGGGAAGTAGTGCCTTGGTTTAAAAATAGCCCGACAAAATATAAGCTGTGCTTTTACAGCTCCATAGATTCTTCGATATGCTTCCTAATCCAGCTACCCAAAGACTTTTGCTGTCACAAGCAGCAACGGGGGAAAAAGATGCCAGAAGTAAAAGATAAGACTCTACCAAAGATGGGGGAAGACTGTCCCACCACTCAGGAAGAGATGTTTAACCATGGGAATAATAAGGCAAAGTCAGAGGAACCTGGAAAAGATGATGACAGCAAACTGTATGGTCTAGAGGCCAGGTATGGAAAGAGAAGACCTTGTCTCCTCACACCACAAGCCCTGATGGTATGGGCTGGTGCTGGAGAAGTGTGCTGTACCTCAAAAAGGAATTAGGTATCAAACACCTTATACTCCTCCTACAGCTGGGTAAATGGTCCAGCTTACCTCCAGCCTTTCGCAGCCTGCCACCAAAATACAGTGTGATCACCTCAGTCCAAGTAAAATGCTTTTTCGATAAGACTGACAGGGATAATTAAGATTTCATGAGGAAAATCCCAATTCCTGCTACTTCATGCTGTATTTATAGATATATGCAGGCTCACATGCATAACCTTCATCTCCTGACCTGCAGTTAAGACTGAATTACAAATCACGGGGTGGTAGCCCTTCAGAGACAGGCCAAGTCAACCCTGCATTAAACCAGAGCACAGAGCACCCTGAGCCTAACATGTCAAGAGATATCACGCTCATCTTCCTGGAGGAAGGCAGGGCTCCATAACTTACATCAGGTGGCGACTTTTAGGTCCTGGACATTTATGCCCTAAGCAAGTGAGCTAATTTAGTTTTTGTGACAGGTGTTTTATTTTTTTGGCAAGAACTGCTGGAGTAAAATGCTGTTAGCACATCAGCAGGCTTGTCACTCCCTCCCTGTCACATCAATCAGAAAGTCTCCATGGACCCGGGCTGCCTTGCTGTGCATCTCAGCACAGGAACAGTCCTTTCCCCTCGCATTGCTCGTCCCTGTTGTGAATGAGCAGCCGGGTTGTTCTCCTACGCACTGCAGGAAGGCAGGGGACAGGAGCCACCGAGCCCTGCCACACAGAGGAGAAGCTCGAGACACTGCAGAACAACGGGGTCAGTGGAGCCACATCCTTCATTATGCCTGGATTTGTAATCAAGGCTGACTCCAGACAGTATAGTTAATCCATGCTCCCCAAATCTCAGCTGGAAGAAAATGGATTAGCTTTACTGACTTCACTGAAGCCGAAGCAATTTACCCTGGCTGAGGATCTGATTCTTATCCTGGCCATCAGTTACTGCGTGTGTTTCAGCATACAGCACAAAAGCATGATTTTTCGAGCTGACCAGGGGTCGAACATGACTCTCTGGCTGGAGGGAAGCAGCAGAAGCCAATTCAGGCAGTACAGTTTCAATGTGCTGTGAGAAACACAGCGCCAGGGGAAAATTAAATCCCCGTGTTATTTCATGTGTAAAACACCCCCCATCACCTACCCCAACACCAGCAGCTGAGGCACCTTTCCTACCAGCACAGCTGGCGGCTCCCTCGGTGAGGGCAAGCCTGCATAGATCCTGGCCACAGCAGAGAGATGATATGCAGCACCGCAGGGCACACTGCAGGGAACATGGGAGGCTGCAAATTAAGGTCTTCCTAATTAGAAAGCGGTCAGAAGCACACAAGATTCCTGGTCTGGGGTAAGCTGCTCTTAGGTTAAGGTGACATTAAAAGGCAGGCCATCACACAGAAGATAGCAAAGGACACACCAATGGATGAAGCAGCAGGTGCATGTATGGCACTGCCAGCTGCAGAAGGCCATGAGTGAGGGCCAAGGAAGAGCCTAGGGTCAGAAAAAAGACAGGCATGTAATGGCAAAGGCTCTTGAAACTACAGAGGCAATTCTGAACTCTGACCAAAGACGATTAGGAAGCAAGAGATGTCAGAACACGAGTTCAGCATTAGCACACTGTGCCTAGGAAGTTGGAAGTCTGCGTAGCTGGGACTCTGTAAAAAAGAAACGTGCGATAGTCGGGACAGGAAATGTACAGCCTGAAAGATCTCAGTGGGGTAAACCCCTGTAGCAAAGGACAAAGAAGTAGAATTATGGAGATCCTACATTTCTTAGCTGGAGGTGCGCAGTGCTAAACCAAACTAAACAGCCTGGGGGGGACACACACCCTTGGGGGGTTTTAAAGTTAAAAAAAAAAAAAAAACCAAACCCAAAACCAAAACCAAAAACAATTTCAGCTGCAAGGGCAAAGATGTTTTCTGGGATGTGCAGGTACTACAAGTTCTGGTCCAGAAAGAAGAGCGTCCTCCCCAGACGTCCCTCCTTGGGTATCCTGTGGCAAGGGAATGGCTGTGATGCTGCGCCCTCTCCATGTCGCGGCCAGATCCAGCCCTTGTGAGGACACAGACATGAAGAGAAGACAGTAAAGGAAAATCTTTCAGGGAAAACAAGGATGGATCCTGTGACATAAAACTAGCTTAGATAAAGTATTCAAAAGGGCTTGATAGGAGAAGACCAAATAGGACCTAATAATATTCTCTTAATGAGGCAATATAACTGCCTGTAATTCTGTGTCCTGTGCATTGTGCTCTCCCAGCATAGGAGTTCAAAGAGTTGTCACAACAGGCCCTCAAAGGAGAGTTTTTATAATGAGTGCTATATTTCTTAGGGACTCAGTATGGGGCAGATGTGCTGAGGAGAACAGGCAAAAGGAAAATGTAGGGTACATTGAAAAATTGGTCATCAAGCTAGATAGTCACTGAGCCGTATTGCTGCTTACTGTAAAGCAGCACTAAAATCAGTAGCACTCTCCCATACACCGTGGTCAGTTCTGGTTTAAGAGCGGATGTGATTCAAATGTAGTTTGACATCTTTAGCAAAGGGACTTTGGAGGGTTTCATCTGCTTAGCTCCTCCATGAGCAACTGTTTCCCTACCACAAGAGGAAAATAAGGCTTTTCCAGCACAACTTGAAGGGAAGGCCTGGATTCAATTAACTGGCAGAGAAAATGCCCGCTCTCTCTCTCCGCCCCCGCCCCCCCCCTTAAGACAGTGGCTGTCCTTACACATGAAGGTCACCCGCAGCATGGGAGTCAGGGGAAAGGTACAGAGCAGGAGAGGCTCACACTGCAGCAGCTGCCACCTCAGTAACCTCCGCAAACGCAAACATCAATTGTGCAGAGAATGGTAACTGTTTTAAATAGGTTAAAAAATAAAGCCTGGTTATTTAATTTAGCATACATGCTAGGTGGGTCAATATCTATCACTCTCTCCCCATCCTTCTTCCCCACCCCTCAGGTCTCTAAGGGCAGAGGTTTAAGTCCCAGCTGAGGAAACAGGGCATGCTTCATTTAGTAGCACCGCAGCAGGGCTACTGGGGATGTCATGCTTCTGATGAGATATTAAATCAAGGTAAACACTAATCTCATGGGCATCACTGCTTAAGAAGCACAGGAATACAAAAATAACAAAACCTTCATGGCTCTTGTGCTTTGACCTCTCACTACAGCATGATTCCTCAAAGCAAGGAAGCCCAAGTGTATGTGGAACAGAAGGTATCAAATTTTCTGACTGTCTCCTTATGCTTTTTCTTCATTTGCTCTTGGGGAGATTTATTGTAGATAAAGGGGTTCTGTTAAACAAAATCTTCATCAACAAGAGCAAGCAGATATTGTCCCGAGATAGCATCCAAGCCACAAGACCATCCTCTCTTCTTCTTTGCGCCTTCACTCCATTCCTCACCCTACAACCTTCCTTTCCCCTTCCACCACCCCAGCACACATGTGCCCTCCCACTTACCATCATGGGCAATTTTTCCTAGCCGGTGATTTCAAACCCTACTAGAAGGTCTGCAGCTCAGGTCAGCCTGAACCTGCACAGCCATAGAACAGCTTATTTCTTTTATGGGTAAGGAACAACAAGGAAGACAGCCGCAGTATTTCAGCCTATTCTTCCCTCTTTCCCAGCCAGCCCCCGAACCCTGTCCCTGCACAGTCATGATTTTCTCTTTGAAATAATCTTGATGCAACTGGTAATTGCTGAAATTCCTGGGTGTAATTGTTCAACAATAATTATCTCTTTTTTTCATGCTTTACACTAATTCATGTTTAATAAAATCGCTACTCTGTGCGAAAGACAGAGCTGCCCCAAAGACAAACAAGGAAGGAAAGTATTTATTGCTGTCAGTGTCCTTACAGAGGCTTCCTCCCTTTGTTTAGGTGTGAGCAAAGAGAGCAGAGGGTAGCAGTTTAGATCCTGTCCGGATATATAAACAATAAATTAATTGGGTTGCCCTTTCCAGTGCCCCTGATTTTCTGTAAAAAAAAAAAACAATAATTCAGCCCTACTTTTATGTTTTATTACAGGTCTCAGGCAAGGAATCACAGCCAGCAAATTCTGTAACTGGTCATGCCAAAATAGAGATGGAAATATTGCAATATTTAATCCAAGGCTTCATTTAGTCTTAGATCCAAGGGACTCTTCTGGTAGCCTTTGCTGGTGTGGTCCTCCTCTCACTTTGATGCCAGCAGATGTCATAGTCAAAATATCCTACACAGACCACAATCATTTAGGAACCAGCACAGGTTGCACAGGGAAGGAGGGAGCTGTGATTTCATGGTGGGATGAAAAAACAAGTCCAGCCCCAGTTTGTTCTTTGGGGAATGGTTGCGAGGTGATGGCAAGCTACCACACAGGGTCCCATCTCTGCAACAGGTACAGGTGCAGTGGCAGGGCACAGGTCGTATGCGACAAAGGCCAATATGTGACAGCATGGGTCCAGTGCAGGTGCAGCTGTAGCCTGTCAGAAGCACCACCCCAATGATGGGCAGAGAGAGGTTTCCTCTAAGGAGGCTGGCAGAAGGGCCAGGGGAATGAAAAGAAAAATATACCATTTTAATATTTTGGGTTATAATTTTTGATGGGTAAAAGAGAATTCAGAGACTTGATACCATCGCTTTGTGAAAAACAAACAGTTCCTCTCATTCTGCCTCTGTCATGTGGAATTAACAGACAGAGCTAAAGCCAAAGCTACTGATTTCATTAGGCTTACACTAGGGATGAGTTCCTCTCTGCATACCAAGCAAGTCATTGTACATGTTTAAAAGTTTCCTTTGACTGAGTCTCTTCAGTTATCTTCCCACCTCCTTAAGCTCCTTGGACAGACCATATTAACCACTGAAGCACCTTAGACTCGCTCCTGGAGCCCCTCCATCTGGCTTTCATCACCTTCCAGCCTCATGAACTGCTCATCCAGAAACCCTGCACTGGCTGTTTCCCAAGTCCCAAGCTTTCTCTCCCTGAAACCTTGCTGCTACTGCAGGTTTATTCACTTCCTGAGAGCCTCTCTCTGCTGGAGCCCTCACAGCTCATACCTTAATTCTGCCCTTTTTTCCCCTTTTAACTTAATCCACAGGGGACCTGCATGTGCACACATGACCCCACTTCAGGGACTCTGAAATATCTTTCCCCATCCTGGACCAGTCCACAATCTTCATTCTCATGTCTTTGTCCCCCAGCACCTCTTTAAAGTTGGCTTATATTCATCAGGTTCCATGCCAAGATCTTCTCCACTACTTGTGTTACTTACCCTTGCTAATAAGGCTTCTGTCCTCACATCATCTGAGCCAGACACACAGGAGTCATCCTGGACCCTCTGCTGTTGCAGAATGTGGCTGATTTCTTTAGCACCATCCTTTATTCTTTGCATTTGCCACTTCTACATCCTTCCCAGCCCCACCAAGATGTTGTGAGCAGTAAAATTATCTCCCACCTTGATGGTGACTTTGTCATTTTTTCCCGCCTTCCAGTCACCCCAGTTTGTCTGAAGGTCTGCTCCAGGACATCCCACTGTGCCCTATCAGTGCAAGATGGTGGCTAGAAGAACCAGGATGTCAGGCAGCAGAGAGGTGTGATTCTCTGCCAAGCTGGAAAAAACACAGAGAAAGTTTATGAAACCCCTGAGGAGTCTAGGCAGCTTTAAGCATCTCTCTGGTAACTCCTGCCTGCCTGAGCAGTCAGACATTTGACTTGGGAAAAGCACTGACCAGTTCCCTTGGGGACCATACCCAGGTCTCTCAGGACAGGGGGTTTGGTTGAGATGTAAGTCCAAGGGTGCCCATGTGAAGAATTCACATGCCCCCTCATTCCCACCTGCCTCTGCCTGAGAAGGGTTTCATGAAATGATTTGGGCTGGATTATTTAGTGCTATGAAAGTCTTTGCTGCTAGGTTTGCAACAGCAAACTTAACATACACCCCCCCGTCCCTGAGCTTATCCGCCCCCTAGGGACTCGAGTGCCTTTCAGGCATTACGTGTATTGGTGGCTGTCTTTGTACTAGCCAAAGATGACAGGAGAGCGGACTGAGTGTGAGTGAGAGCATATTCACACAGATCTGCATGGCGTGAAACTGTTCTCCCTGTGCCTGTGCACACATGCTCTCACACACAAAAACACCCGTGCCCGCCGGTAAGCGTGCCCTCTCTCATTTTACACCTGGCACACCCACGCTCTGCTTGGCATCTCCTCTCCTGGCGGTTGCTCTCCCATTCACATTTGTAGCCATGCCCACGGACACACTCTCTGCACACAGATCCGCTCTTTTTCTCACGGGCACACCCACTCCCTCACATGCGCTCTCCCTTTGTCTCTCCTTTCACAGCCACAGACACTCTTCATCGTAAAACTACCTCCCCAGCTCCATCTGGCCTTGAGCTCCCGAGATGAAAGGAGCTTGTTCCTGCCTAGGAGGAAATGTTACTTCTTCTTTTGAAAAATAAATATATACATACATATATATATATATTATTTTCTGATGAGCCACTGAAAGGCAGGGGCTGGGATCGCCTTATGGTGCAGACAATATGCCCGTGGTGAGGCGGTCCAGAGCAATTCTACCTGGTACAGTAACTGGTGAAGGATCAGGACCGTCGTTCATTAGGAGAATAATAAAACAGCCCAAAAGCTTCGTCACTGCACTGCAGCAAGGAGTGAGCAAAATGGGGCTTCAGAATTCTTTGCCGCTACGACAGAAAAATCGTGCCGGCACTGCCTCCCAAGGGCTGCGGATGGGGTTGCCATAGCAACGCTACATCTGAGTCAGAACTATTAAGGATCACCATGGCAACAAGTGTCTCACTTGCCATTTTCAGAGAGCTGATGGGGTTTGGACTGGAACCATCACGCCATGGGGAAGGGGCAGGGTGGGAGCCATCGCCTAGTGGGCCCCAGACGGGGGCGACTACCCTGAGCCCTCCGGACCAAACTCACCCATGGGAACCTCCTTCGGAACCCTGTGCCCCCGCCCAAGCATCGCCAGGTTCTGTGGAGCCACAGCATTGGTGCAATGGCCTCTGCACTCGAACACGCCGGGTGTCGTACGCGCCAGCCCCCAAGATGAGGCGGAGGCAGCACTCAGGGCAGTTGCGGTGAGCTGACTCTCCCTGTAAAGCCTCTCGAATAAGCAGAATTTTTTTAACCCATAAACTCCAGACGAAGGAGGAGACAAAGCTCCCTGCTGTCTGCTGGCTCTCACCCTCCCCTCCGCACAGGAGCCTTCATGCTCCTGTGAATACTGAGAGGAGACAGAAGCCCAGGGGGATTTGCATTTCACACTTGCCAGCAAATGAGCAACAGGAAGATCACACCGAGACCCCGGCACAGTGCTATTACCAATATGTGCACTAGACGTACACTCACTGCAGAGTCTGAAATTGCTCCTTTCTCTCTCTCTCTCTGTGGAGAGGGACCAGGCACAGCTGTCTTTGCGGTCACGATGTCAGCGCCATCTGAAGGCAGGTGCCCTGGGTCCTGCACTTAGAAGGACCGCTGAGACCGTGCATGGCAGGTTCATGGCACGGTAGACCAGACCTCCTCCGTGCGTGCCATGCCATGAAGTCAGACACACATGTACATGTAGAGAATGGCTCTGCATTTTGCACAGCAAGGTGGGTGTCACTGTTGCACAGACTGGCGGTTCAGGCTCACGCAGGCAACACGTAGAGGTACTCTGGAAATGCACACAGAGCTTTTAGCACTGCCATATTTCCCAGTGGGAAGTTAGGTGTGGGGAGCACAGACTTTGTCCTGCAGGGGAGGAAATAAAGCATCCCTGAGACATCCATGTTGCAGTCCTCTTCCCTACCATGCCCAAAGATACTCTCACTACTCTCCTCCTGTGGGACCATCTGAGGTGCTGGCAACACAACTCTGACAGAAAATCCATGGGAATCTCAAGTTTCTTAGCCCTCTAGGGAGTGGGACTTTGCCTTACCTGCCTTTCTTTCTCAGCACTCAGTCTCTGCCCTACCCTTCACTCAAACTACCCACATGACACCTTTACACCAGGGAGTGCTTGCTGAAAAGTGTGCTGATATTGGAACAGATCACCTACAGAGCAGAGGAGGCATAGTTTTGCATGACAGGGGCTTCCCAAGTGTATGGGGTCTCCCACCAGCTCGTTAGGCTGGTAGGAGTGCCTGCATATTCCCACATCCCTCCAGCACGTGTACAGGACAGGCGCCTATTGGCAAAGCCTGCTGAAGAACAGTCTGCATCCTTCAGCCACTGCCACCTCCCTGGAAAAGAGAAACCATCTGATCTGGATGTGTCAGAGTCAAATGTGATGGTGGGTCCTTAACGACTGGGACTACGGCAGGTCATCTCTCACCCCGTCCAGAGTCGGGGGGACAAGCACAGCCCGCACTGTGCCGCCTAGCAGGAGGCACGCTGCTTTTTACAGGACCAGGTTCTGTGATCCTGGAAGCCCTGGTGTCACTTTTTTCCCTATGACTCACACAACTCTGGCAGATTCAACGAACTCTGTTACCCGAAAAGAGCAGTGATACTGTCCCACTTCCTCCTCCTCCTCATTGCACCATCCTCCCTCCCTGGGTTTCGGTGCACCACCCTGCTGGTGGCTATAGCACACCATTGACCCCTAACAGGCCCAGACAAACCTGCTCCACTAAAAAGGCTCTTTATCTTTTTTTTTTTTTTTTTTTTTTTTTTTTTTTTGTGAAAACATTAGGTTTCAGGAAACACAAGGCAGAGTAAAGTACTTGTTGCTCCCTGTTTGTTGCTACAGAACACACCTTTATGTTTGAGCTCTTTCAAGCCAAGCTGTAACGCGGCTCCCTGCTGGCAGCTCTCTTGCCTGGAGCTATTGCAATTTGAGTGAGCCAGTCTTTTGAGATATTTTTATACTGTGGTAACTAAATTAACAGGGCAGTGACAAAGCCATAGCCACTGTGGATCAGAGCGCTGGTTTGGAAACACCAGTAGCAAACACTCACCTGAAAGCAGGAAGACTCCCCGTCCACCTGGGACTTTGAAAATGGATGAGCAGGGAACAGCTGCATTCACAGTTGGTACCTAAAATGGATATGAAGCAGGTCTGTAAGGTCCTTGAAAGACTGCTGCCTGCTTTCCTCAAGAGAAGCTTTAGGAAGAGTCAAGGTGGGAGTGGCAGCAGCCAGGGCACCAGGGGATTTCCATCTTCCATACCATTTCTCTGCCTGTTTCCTCAGTGCCATTGGCCAAGCCAAGCTGCGTAGAAGTTGCCAACTGCTTTTGTCTGAAATAATGGGATATGCCTTCTGAAAAAAATTGCCAAGGTAAAGCTTGCCCTGCTCTCCTGTCCCCAAAAAGATGTTTAGCTCCTGGTTCTTTGTATTTTCTGATTTTTCATAAACATTTTTTTTTGTGACAAAGATGTTTCTTTTTCTCTTATGAAAAGGGGAGAGGTATAGAAGAGTCCTGATGAAAACATAATGCCCTCTTCTTGCCCTCAGCGGCAGTGCCATCCCGCTGCCAGAAAGTGAGCCGGGAACTGTGCCATCCTTTTTATTTCTGTAGTCACGCTGGCAGGGCTCAATCTAGGCTTCATATAGGAGTTTGCAGTCCTTCCCCATCCTGCTTCTTCACATTAATTCATTCACTTTGTCATTAACAGGTGGTGTGCACACCACTGGCAGCAGAGCTGGTGCTTTCCAGATATGTGCAGATACCTGGTTTTAGTTCTGATTTAAACTGGCCCACACCAAAATCTCTGCCTCAAAAAGCTAAGAACAAAAAGATGAGATTTTATGATGAGATCTTATGATGAGATTTTTCTAAGTAAATGGGTAAGCAGGTTTTAAAAATGGATCTGAGGCTCCTAAGTCACTTTGGAAAAAAATTATTTCTTCACAAACCACCTTTCCTTCAGCAGAGCAGAGGTGGGAGACACTTTCTAGATAAGGAAGATTTTTTTTTCATTAAACAGTTAGGTGTGTTATCATTAGTTCTCAGAGTGAACTCACCTATGAAGTTGATTCAAGGCCATTCACAGGTCACTCTTTCTCTGAGATTTCATTTCAGGTAATCTTTACACTGACAGTGCTGTGTCCAGCAGTAGCTCAAGAGGCTGTTCACATCATTCTTTAAAGACCAGCACAATTCATGCGGCTGTAACACACCTATAAAACATCATCTTCTTTCTTTTTAATAGGAGGAAGAAAAGGCCAAGTTCTACTCAAAGTCTCAAATCACTTCCTGACAGATTTAGGGCCAAGCAGCAGGGTTCACCGTCTTCCACTCTTCAGACAAAAAGGAGAAATCGGGGCCAAGCAGCGCCTGACTGCGGACCCTCTCCTGCTCCCCTGCTGCAGGCAGCTGCAGCCGCACACTCAGCCCAAAGCGTGTGACCGGGCAGTGAAGCTTTGTGCAGATGTGTGTAATATTGATACAAATATGTGGCAAATTACCCTTCACTAATGACAGAATGAGGCTATTCTCCCTTATGAGTCACCTGTTTTTTTCATATACATTCCTCATGTGTTTATTTTCTTGTATTAGAGGAATAACAGCATACCCGCTGGCCAGAAAGCTAAGTGCCTCAAAATAGCACTGAGATGGATCTGGCTTGCTCAGAGCCTGCTGCTCCTTCAGTTGATCCCAGACCCTTTTGACAAGCTGTAAAACATTGGGTAAAGGAGTAAAAATGAGTTTGTCTCACACCAGGATTGGCATCTGGATCCAGACTGCGAGGGCACAGTGGGCTGGGGGCAGTAGAAATGGCACTTTACCTTTCCTGCTTTCAGCTCCTTCTTCCCATAAATATTTGCTTCACTCAGCTCCTGAGAAGAAATACCGCAGGGACCAGCTGGCATTCTCCCACTCCTCCATGGACACAGCCACTAGACAAGCAATTTTATGTGCCCACCCAGGGATTGACGGAGGCTGTATGGGGACTCTGTGCCATGGCTTGGCCCTCTCCACTTCTCTGAAACTCATCTTACCTTTGACCCTCGCTCAGTCCCAGGACAACTTTATAGGGACACAGAATAACTGCAGCACAAGCCCAAGCTGGCCGTATAGACCTGAGCCAGGTCTGTCCTCTTCTCTCTTCAGACCCTGCTCAGCCCCACGGGAAACTCCTTTGACAGAGGGATGCTCCCATCTCTTGTTCAGACTCCTGGGAGGCTGTCAGCAGCTCCAGGATTCCCATGTACAGGGATTGCTGTGCACCAGTTTTGCAACCGGGCCCTGGGATGGTGATGAATCATGACCCTTGTGTGTCAGGTTTTTTTCTATGCGGGAGGAGAAAGAGAGGGGCAAGAAAAATGTCCTGACTGGTAGATATTTTTTGCTGCTGTGGCTGAGTCCTTCTTAAGTATTGACTAAGGCAAGCAAGCTGGAGGATTTTAAAAGGATTTTCCATTCAAATCAGTACACAAAAGCTTTATTACCAGTCCCAATGCTGGAAAATCACATGTCAGGCCCCATCAAAATCATGACAGTGGCTTAAATCATGAGTTTAAAAATAGATGTGTGAGCTTATTATTATTTACTTTATGGTTTCTGAATCATTAGGTTAAACTGGCATCAAGTTCTTAGTGTTCCTCCATGCCAAAAGCTCTAAAAATTCACTCTAAAAATTTTAATAAAACCCCTGAGATCCTCGGCTAGCCGCATTCCTCTAGGATATGAATCCTCATGAAAAAAATGCAACACACACTGTCATAAGATCCCTGCTAAAACCATGAGAACTGCCAACTTCTTTCTTCTCCTCAAGGGTTTCAGACACATGTTTTATCTGCTCATTTCTGCCAGCAACAAATACAATCGATGACTAAACAGCACAAAGGCCAGGTTTACTTTTAGGAGAAAGTAACATTTCCAGATATTTAGGCATTGGCAGAGAGCCCAAAGACGCTGCTGATAACCCTTCTATCAACAAAATCCCAAGCTACCATATTGCCTGCACACTACTTAGGATCCCCCTTTTTAATAGACCCAGTAGATCCTGACCCAGAGGTCCCTATACTGATACTGGATGAGCTGTCTCCAGACCCAGAAGCACCAGCTTGGGGATTGCTTGTGGTCAGCCATATCACGCTATGCAAACACTCGGCATTGCAGGGTGGAGGCTGCGCTGTGCGTGCGCCTCTCTAGCTGTATTCAAAGGATGATTAATGAGAATAGTGTTGCTTTTGGGCAGGGGCCGGGCAGCCACAGCAACCACAGGGATCTGACAAGTGCAACTGGCAGCCTGTGCAGGATCTGCTGCTCCCAGATCCCTACTGAAGGGCAGTGATCCCTGTCGAGAGGCAAAGCAGCAACCTGCGCAGCACCGCAGGGCAGCACCAGGTCCTGCCTGGGGCTGGGAAGAGGTGAGGACCAAGGATGGCAGCCTGCAGCCAGCTGCCTGCACCTGGTCAGAGCAGGAGACCTGATGCCTTCACTGATGAAGCCCAGGGATGCTACCTGCTACCAGTGGCCAAGCACCCTCCTTTACGGTGCTCCTAGCTGGAGCCGATGAAGCAGCACAGCACCCTCTAGCACAATTTTAAGGCATCAGGTCGGTATTTAATTGGACCAAGGGGCACTTGCTTCTACTCTCCATCACTCCTTATGCCCTTGAGCCTCTCTTACATGATTTTCTCAATCACAGTCAGCCCTGGAAACCATCTTTTCCTGTAAGACCCAACAGAAGTCCCATACAGATATACCATAGCAGCAGGGAAGGAAGGGGGTAGGAGGCTGTGGATGAGGACAGAAAGGAGGCCCAGAGACACAGGGGTGGCGGACACCAAACAGTGACCCTATTTCCTCCTTGTGCAGGTGAGTCTACCTGCAGCATTTCTGGCTGTAAAGCTGAGGGCTGAATAAGACTCAGACAAGTCTGAAGCAACCAGCTATCTCAGCAAAGCCAAAACCTGGTGTTGGTGGTGAATACCTCAAAAGAAAAGAGAGCGATCAGATTTCAGCTTGCTGTCAGGCATACTCGATTGCAGATGTGGAGCGCTGTCTCTCATGTGGCCATGGCCACCCACACAGGCGTTGTAAACCTGGATCCATGTGCCAGCTGGCTGCTTTCTTGCATCTGGCCTGCTCCTGAGGGACTGGAGCCCTCCAGCGTAAATTGGGATTTCAGCCCTTACCTCCCACCAGGCTGCAGTTGGGTCACCCTGTCCTTTGGCCACGGTGCCTCCTCGCAGGCTGGTTGTATCCCGTGCAGAGTCCCTCGGGCGGCAGCCTCCCTGCCACCACCCTTCCTGGCAGAGCAGCTCTGAGGAAGGATGGCCTGGCGTTTTCTATAGCAGTGGTACAGTCCCCAGCAGATGTCAGGCTCACACCTCCGTCTTGAGGGGAAGTTTCAGGGCTCAGACTGAACAACCAGGCTCATGGTTAACTCGTGCTCACCCAACTTTTCTGCTAAGTGTGGAAATATTAGTGCATTTAGATGTGCTAGGCACTTGCTGCTCCTTCATCCCACCCAACACTGCTGCTCAGGTGCTCATCTATTTTTAAGCTAGCCCTCTTAGCTATTTAAAATAGAAGAGAGTCAGAGAGCAGGTTACCTTTCAAACATAGGTCCCTTGATCTGGACTAAACCATGAACCTTTTGCTGGCTACCTGGGACTTGCGCGTGCAGAGACCTGCCACCAGGCTTGGTAAATGCTGGTAGATGGGGCTAGTGCAGAGACTTCAACGGGTGTAGACAGCTGGTGCAGCAAAGGGAAGGACCCCAGGGGAGCTTGGAGATACGAGAAGGGCTGAGACGAGCTGCTAGGGGATGTGAGCACTGGAAAATAAGAAATGCTGAGAGAGCCAGCTGGGGGAGGCTAATAAAGCCTGCCTGTCAGGGGAACTATCTGACAGGCAGACAGCCAGAGGAGGGGAAAAAACAGCTCGCTCGAGTCCACGGACCTATAACTGGGTTATGGAGCTATGTAATCCACTTAAGCTCTAAAACTGTCCTGCCTCCCGCCCCCAACCTTTCCTCTCCTGTACCTCTAATATTCAGAAATGATTCCTCGAAGCTTCGCAGGAAGTCTTGACAGTGGTTCAATTTGATTAGTGCTAGCTGCAGAGTTTTCCCAGAGGATCTCGGGAAACAGAGAGATACATACCCCCTAGAAACCTGCAGGGTACTGACGAGTTCATACAATGTCTGCAGCACAGGAGAGACCTGCTCTGTAAGAGGGGCATGCATGCCAGCAGGGAGACAGGGGTGGGGTTTTTTAACCTGCATTTGGAATTATATGTGGACATTTAATGCAGTTTATTTAAAAACAGCTGTCTCTTCCATTACGTGTCATTTACCCTGAGAGGGATTGGAGAAGCGCAAGATGCAAAAGGCCTCTTAGATCATCTAGCCCATCACCCCACAAATGAAGAATTAATCCATTAAGGGCCACCGTTGGCTTCAGTGTCTTCAAGATTTGGTCCTAACTGCACAAACACAAAGCCGTTACAAGACGGCAGTCTGACAGAGGAGTGTTCTTTTTTACAGGGTATATAATTTCTTTAATTAAAGGGGTTTATCTGCATGCTAATAATTAGAAAAATATTGTCCACCTCTGTTCTCATTTCATTCTTATATCGTGGTGTGCTTGAAGCAGGAGGTGAGAATGTGCAAACACACATATGTACTATGAGATCAACAATGCACAGGCATATCAAAAAGACAGGTCCTTGCCCATGAGGGGATTATAATCTAATTTATTATATGGATTGCAGCAGTGCATTACAAGAAAAAAAAAAAAAAAGTTCATTTTAGAGGAAGGATCAGGAATGTAGCAGCAAACCCTGATCAAAAAGGGAGGGGTCCACACTGATTTTCACATGCTTTGGATCAGCCAGCCACAATAGCTGAACGCATTGTTGGCTATGTACACATTTTGTTTGCTCTCTAATTATTAATTTAGAAAGGACACTCAGTCAGGGAGGGGACTGGATGATAAATGTCCATGAGAGCTGCCTGGGAAAAATGAACAAGAAGGGATTTATGGAATGAGAGGGACAGAGTTTAGAAGGTTGTCTCCTGCAGACAGGGTACAGCGGGTGAAGGTAAGAGGGCAGTAGGAGGAAGAGGAAAAGGCTCAATGCATTGACAGTGTCAAGGACACAACCGGTGTCAGACCACAGGGTGGGAAATGTGCAAAGAAGCCCCTTAAGAGGAGGGCAAGAAGATCAATATGGAAGGAAAATGCAAAACTCAAAGAAGGAATGTATAACTGGGACATCAAGCTGTCACTGCTGTTTTTTCCTCCTTCTGCATATTGCAGATGACAACTAAGGGCTCAAAATCTTTGCATATCACTTAAACTTATTATAAAATAATAGCAAGAATAGCAAGAATAGCAACAAATTACCAAACTCAACTTGCTTTTGCAAATTTTCAGTTAGCTTTGGACTGACTGAATTTGCAATTTTTGGTGAATAAGCGCTTTGGTCATCTCCCCCAGTAAAAATGTGTCCCACTGTTGATCAATGCTAGTGGCTTTCAGTAAAGGCTAATTAAGTAATGCTATAAGATTGGACAGAACATAAGCCAAGTCCCAAACATGCCCTAAGGCCAATCTGAGGGGAAGAGAGAAAGGGATGTTACCCTTCTGAAGCTACAGGGGATTATTTCACCTACTGCAATCTTTAATAAGACTATCAATCAGCCAGGAGGGATGTTTATCCCTGTCTCCCAACATATCATACAGAGGCATTCATTCCCCAGACACAAGCAAATAATGAATTGTTCTTTGAACCAAGAGGAAGATGAGGCCCATCTAGTCACCACCTCAATCAAAATGGAAAGCACCAAGTCAGAAATATAACCCAAGGCAAGACAGGGGAGCAAAACAGATTAAATATACGTATAAATGTTTGTACACAATAAAAGGTGGGATTGGAACAAAAGAATAAACCATAACAAACCTAAAGGATAATCTAAGAGATTTCTCAGAGTTGCTAATGGGACAGATAGATAAATTGTTCCTGGTATCTTAACTTCTGCTGAATATCATCATAGTGAGTAAAGCAAGGAGTGGGAGCCAAGACCGCAGAAATCAGAGTTGTCTCTGCTGCCTCACACTACTTAAACTACTGAGAGACTAAAGAAGACCCTCAGCTTTCCTTAAAAAAAAAGTACCTGTCCTTCATGGTTGTAGATAAAAGCTTGGAAACTCAAAGCAATTGCACCCTAAAGGCAAGTGAAATGAACTCAAACCTTGTTATTTCAAAATACATGATTAGCTTAAACGCTCAGGACTGATCTCTGTGGGGACTCTCTCCTGTTTTGTGAATGCTTAGGACTGAGAAAGAGGTGCTTAGAAGAGGGAAAAGGAAGGCTTCTTTCTGCAGGCCACTAGACCAGGTGAGAAGGAGAAAAGGAGAAGAAAAGATGGACATGACAGACATAAGAAAGAGACATTTGTCATGTTAAACAAGGGTGACTCTGTGATATTTGTAACATCTTTAATCTTTGTTCTGGCTCTTTTCTGTATTTTCTTCTGCCTTCTACACAATACTCTACAACCCCTAATTGAGATCATACCCCCAAAAGATCTGTAATAGCTTGTACCTCTATGTATGTGTGACATTGCACTTTGTATCACTCTTCAGAAGTTTCTGTATACATTATATACAACACCATAGTAATTCTACAGCAACTTTTGTAAAGATAATACTTTGAATTTGCTGCAGGTGAAATCTTTGAAACTTTCATTTACAGAGCACCATATGAAGAAGCAAAGGATGATATTTTCTAAGCAAAAATGTCTTGGAATGGATTAAAAATGATGCAGCTATTGAGCTTTCTAATGCAAGCTTTCCTACTTCAGACTGCAAAGAACAGTGTCCATTAGTGGTGTGTTCCATATTACACTAGGAAAACGTGCCTGAGACTTGAACTGAGTTATTATACCATTGAGTTAGTTAATTTTTATTTTTAACAGTTCTGGTGCTGATATCTTCATGTATAAATGGTCAAACCAGTTGTTCTAATCCTGAAGTGACAAGCAATTATTTACATCATCTTTACTTAAATGTTAAGAAATCTTGTTTATTCCTGTAACCTTATGAAATGTGTTGGGACTATTTGTGGGAAGTAAATAAAATGGCACATAGACATCAATGGAGGTGTGCACTTAGTAGGAATGCAGCTCGTGGTCCACATTAGCTTAACATAGAGTCACTGCAATGACAGAAGAGATAGTCATGACAGTCTAAGGAGATCAGCAAGACAAGTTGTTAGGAGAAGCAATATCTTTCGTTAGACTACTTAATACAGTTGGAAAAAAATGATAAAGCTTTCAGGCACACCAGCTTTTCTTCTTGTCCTCCCTCCTTCCCCCCCAGCCCCCCTCAAAGTATGTCAGCCAGTCTAATAAAAGATATTGCAACTCCTTACAAGCCTTGCTTCATTTACAGAGAGCTGAACTTGTGATCAGGTGAGAAAATGTGACAAGCAGGACTGGCCACGCGTGCAAACTGGATCCTGAATTATTGAAAGGCAGCCATGTGGCTGCCACACGAGCAAACAGAGATGAACAATAAGAGAGGAAGTCAGAGGAGCAGCGTCTATGGCCATACGCCTTTCACCCCAAGTACCTACCTTTCATTTGTGTCCATGTTCATTAACGGCTTAATGAAAAAGATTGTCTGCATGCATAGTCTCACATGCGCTGCCTCTGTGTATGGGCTCACTCCCCCTTACTTTCTGCTGTCCGTCATTCAACAGCTGAGGAAAACAAAATGGGGAATCAGTCAGGATTTGGCCTATGCTCCTACCCATGTCTCTGAGTTAGACCTCAGGATGATGTAAACTGATGGAGACCCACTGAACTCACATGGTTCTGCTGACTTATGCCAGTAAAGGAACCAACTTGTTTGCTTATCAGCTGTTTATGTCTTACAAGATGAATTGTTCCTGTACTGACAGTTAATAAAAGATGTATTTATGTAAATGAGAGAGAGAGAGAGCATGTTCTCCAATGTTATGCCAGACTGGAGTTCATTTAGAAAGGATTGTTTTCTCCACAAAAAATATCAGTTGAAAGACAGACAGACAGATGTCATGTTTGTTTTGAAATAGTGGGGCTTCAGTTAAGTGAAAAACCACAAAAGCTTTTTTTTTTTTATGACAAATGCAAACTTGTTATAAAAACAGAATTTCCATTTGGCAACAAAGTTGTTTTTTTCAGGTTCTGCTGGAAAGCATTCAGCCTGGAGAAGGTCTTGGATTCCCAAAGGCTTCTCTGTCGTGGGTTTTTCACTCCAAATGTGTCAGTTCATCTAATAAAAGAGATTTTCCAGCCTGAAAACCTTGCCTCACTTATACCTTGAAATGTTCATACCACTTCTACAATAACTTATATTAGCTATTCGCTAATGATGATTTATTAGCAGCAAGTGGGGTCTAATATTCACCATCTTCAGATATGTGAGAATTACATATGTGTGTTGCAAACTCCTGAGAGCATGTAAGACCAGCTTGTGTTCCTCCCCAAAAGGGAAACTATGAATCAGTCACAATATACAGCTGCAACATAACAATAGCTATTGTCCTTTCATTTTCTGTGACAACTGGAACACAGACACTGAACAGCAGGACAATGGGGTTGTGTCAACATGCAAGAGGATTTTAGAGTGCTTACAGATACGAGTCATCCCGGTCTGTTATTGAACAGTAAACCTTTGGCGTTACAAGACTTTCTCAGTGGTTTGATTCTCTTTATTTTTGTCTTAATTACTTCACCTCACCATTTCAGATGGTGTGAAAGGAATGTATTCAACGCTTGCAGAAAAAAAGAGGTTCTCCCAGGACCAGAGAGGATGGTCAAATTTCTTCAGGCATTCTCATTTGACTTATTAATTCTTACTCCCTGCCATACATACACACAAACCCACATTAAATATAAAATCTTCTATGAGCATTAGAGGTGAGAAAAACATTGGCAAGACAGAGCAGGAGAAAAACCTCTGGGCTTTGTTATAGGTATATACAATAGCACAGGCATCTGCCCTGACTAATGCTTTCCAGTGTGTTTAGAGTTTGACCTCTTTTGTGTATTCATTAATACTCTGTGCTACTGGTTACTCCGTACTGCCCTTTGCTTTCCTGTTAGACACTCTTCCATATTGTCTTTAATAGAACACCTTGTATCTCTCCTCATCGTTAAAAGAAATGTTCATCTCCCTTCCCTGGCCTTGCGGGACTTGAATGAAAAAATGTTGCCCTACTTCTTTTTCTCCGTTGTTACTCCAGGTGCACAGTCATCATCTGTAAATGCAGTTTAAGAACATTGATTCTGTATTTGGTAACAATCTGGCAGAATTTGGCACACTACATGGGGGTGAGGTCATATGGAAGAGCAGGGACTCCATGGGGATCTGTGGCTGTCTTGTTTGTTATTAATCTGTTCCTCCCAGGAACTCTTCTGCTTTTTTAATCTAACAAATATTTCGAGTACCATTCCTTTTCTGGAGAGATTATTAGCTCCATTGCCCTAAATACTGGTGCTACAGCCTCAGAATGATTTGTAGGGCTGGAGAGTGGGACTGTGCTTTCATTTGGAAGCTGTGTTTCATTGCCTGTTAGAGAGAGAACATCTAGCTCTTTGTGGGCTTAATGGCAGCAAGGAACATCTGCAACACAAGTCATTTTGCACCGGAGTGTCTCTTCCCCTGTGTTGATAACACATAGATTCTCCCTCCCACCCATTCACCTCGTATACTGCTCATCTGTCTTACCCAGCCAACAAACTCAAAGCACCTCCTGCCCTGATCATGACCTTTTATATTTAAGTCATTACAGCGAGGCACTTGGAACACACTGGGGATATGGTGAAAGCTGATCGTACAAGAAATACAGGAATCGTTCTGCAGCCAGCTCTGTCTAGATCCCCATCCCGCTTTTATGTGAGTCCCTGCCATGGGAAGTATTGAAATGAACTAATGCAAAGCAGAAAGTAAATGCGTATTGAAGAACTGCTCAAGTTTTATCTAGCCACATATTAAATGATCTTGAATTTGGGGCAGAGATGGGCAAGGGAAGAAAACAAAGCAGCGAATGATCTGTCTGACAGGGCTTTGGAATTGAGCTGTAATAGTCAAATCTCCATGCTTATGTATGCGTGTTGTGGAGGGAGAGGGGGATGCACAAAGACAGGGGAAGCCAGGCAAGGGGAATATATCTGTATGAGCTAATCTGTTTCTTGCTTTCCTCCTCCCCTCCCCATCTCCTTTTTTCTGCCTCTCTCTCCTGGGAGATGACTCACACCTGCTCTGCCCTGATACTACCATTTCCCATCAGAAGCACACAGTCACTCTGATGTCACCCAAGCTGTTCTGTGTTAGATCCCTGCGTTGCTTACATCTGCTCTTTGGTGTGCAGGATTCAAATGCTGTGATGGAGAGCATGCCCGTAACTCAGCACAGACTCATGAAATCCAGCCACCCGCCCATGACATGCTGATGCCTTGATGGCATCATGGGCTTCTGAGTGCTTCAGCCTACTGGGAACACCATTTTAGAGGGGGTCATTGAATCTTCTCTTTGTTGGAAAGATGGTCCTTATGAGAACCCAGGCAAAACATTCACCAGTTGACATCAGGTCCTCAGATAGATAGGCTAATGACTTTTCAATTCTAAAGGTCTGAGTCATTTCATCTGCATCTGACCTTATTCCACCTACACCTCCCACCTTAGCTAAAACATACTCTCTCACCTGCGTATAAACAACCACAGTGGCATTCTCTAATGCTTTCTATGCAGGATCCCAAAGTATTTTGAAAACATTAATGGATGAAGAGTCAGGACCCCATCACAATGTGGGTAACCATTATTTTAATTTACATTTTAGGAAACTAAAGGCATCTTCCCCAAGGCTGTATCAGAAGTAGAGACAGAAAGTTGGAAAAGAATGGGGCAACATGACTTCCAGCACTGTATTTAAGAGCCAAAACCATTCTTCAATTCAGTCAAAAGGATGTGCAGGCATTTTACATCCATTAGTTCTGCAAAGTTTTGCATTTCCAAGATTCTATGTGAGTTTCGGGTTCAAGTGAGCCTGGATACTTTAGGGACATTCAATGCTAATAATTGAATTTGACCACCTTTGCGGCTCAAAGCAAGGCTATGGACTGAACAAAAGCTCAGGAAATCTCAGAGGGTTCTGGGTCCCGATGCCCACTGAAATATCATACAGGACAAGCTGCACATTATTCTGAATGTCACCAAGAAGGGATTGTTCACCCTTATTATCCTGTCATTTGTTTTTCTTCTTTGATGGGTACACCTAAAATACCCATCACTGTAGTATCCAGAGCTCCTTACAGATATTATCAAAGACAGGAAAGACAGTTTGACTGTGAGCTGTCAGAAGCAAGCTCTCTATGTGCATAGATACTGTACTTATCCAGCACATACCTCCACAGCAGACAGCTAGAATTATCTGAAGAATATGGCAAATGAAGGCGTGACAGCTTTCCCTAACCGGGAAGATGTTTTCCTTCAGACATGATCCCTGTACAGACATGATCCCTCTGACAGTTGCAAGCTTCTCCAGAAGAAGCCAGATGTAAGATGTGAGCCTTTCATGGTGGCAGCTAAAGCTCCTGGAGAGGCTTCCTGGGAATGTGAGTGTCCTCTTCAGCCACAGCTGTCACTCCAGCTCTTAAGTGGTGGGCAAGCCAGCTGCCCATCACAGCACATATGACCTAGTTTTTGGAAGTGCTGTGGACCTTTACTGACACGAGCCCAGACTTGCAAACAATCAGGAGAAAAAGGAATTTTCTTTCTCCTTAACACGGGAGAGGCAGCCATCCTTTTACAATCAAAATAATCATGAACATATGTCTGACTGCTTGCATAAGGCAGTAAAATTACATCCACAGCTATATTTCACTCTCGTTTTCTCTGGGAAATGAAATGAAATAGTGCCTTGGCCTTTCCCAGTGATAATTTCCCTGTTCTATAAAAGGAGGGATAGAACAACAAAAAGAGTTCAGCACAGGTTTCCAAGAGGACTTTTACATCTATATAGAGGGAAGGATGCATACTCTTCTTTCTAGACATTTTTATCTCTGTTCGGTTCTGCCATTCATTGTTCCAGATGTCATTGGAAGTCCCAATAAAAGGCCTATTTGATATATACTCCAGCGTTTTTCTGCAATTTGCCAGTCCCTCATTGTGCCCCTGGATTTATGCTCTGCCTTCTTCTCTGCCTCTCCTGGATGTCTGTCTTCTTTGTTCAAGCTATCATGTACCTACTTCCACAGCTTTCTGCCCCCCACAATGCTGCTTTGATTCATCCATTTCTGCTTCAGCTTTCACTCTGGCATTGATCAGCAGAGACATTTGGAAATCACAAAATCTGCCCCATCCCTCCAGTTTGATACTGATCACGCTTAGCAGATGGGTCTTACAGCCCCATTTACTCAGCTCCCTCAAAAGTCTGCGGAGAAGCAGTCAGGCACCACCTCTCAGTGAGTAACAGGGAATATGGCAGCCAGGAAAATAACCCTTTGTAGTCCTGGTTTCCAGCACTCTTCCAGACACTTTAGATCTGGGTCAGTTTTGATCATGCTCCTGGGCTCTGCAGGCTGTATCTCAGTAAAGAGATACAAAGCCATAAATAAAGACCTGTTTCAGGCACTATCTGCCCAGCGTTGGGATGGAAAAGCACTAGCCACATCTGCACTTAGCTGACCCTCTGAGTCTCTGAGGGGCTCCCAAAAGGCCTCCCACACAGCCTGGGACCACTTGTTCACACTTTGCTGATAAGCAGCATGGACTTGAGCTGCCCTTGTGTCTGCCCTTGCAGCCCATGATAACGGGGGCCTGCTGGGAAGCATCCCACTGTTTCTCTACTTTAATGTCAGTCACATGATGTCATCCAAGGACCCTGGGATAGTTGAAGGCTACCAGTGCAAGTCTGGATGGCTGCAGCCGACTCACTGTGTGCTGAAATGCGCTTCAAGGCACAGGGCACCACCTGCATATCCCCCCGGCCTAACTCTGACCCTCCTGCTACCAGTCAAGTATAGCCAGTCCAAGGCATCTTTTGGGTAAGCAGCGTGGAGGTACTCGGCACACAACCAGATCTCAAATGCACGGCTAGACACTGCTTCCTTCAGGGACCTGTTGTCTCTGTTCTGCATAAGTCTAGAAAGCACCATTTTGCTTTGCTGTGGCACTGAAGGTCTGCTGTGCAGCAGCAAGACAGTCCCCCTTGCTGCCTGATCTGACATTGCCAGATTTTACTACTCACCTGCTACACATGCACACTGCCACAAACACTCGCACAGTCCCTCTAAACTTCTAATAATATGTGAGTGATTAACATTTAAATGCCAACACAAAAGCCTCTATTGATCTGCACTTACACTGATCAATGTTTCCAAGAAACCTAAAGCTCCAGCTCGCTGAAGATGGAGCCTGGCCTCTGACGAGTGATTTCTGATGCTGTACCATGTTTTCTTTCGATTAACACCTTTGGATAGTGTCCCTGTGGCTCAGGTGGATAGCAGGACTGCATCTGCTCCCTCTTCAAGGAACCAGGAATGAAAGAGCTCGTTCAGAGGGTGTCTCCTAGATTTGTCAGGGATGACATATTTCAGGATGGATGAAAAATAAGGGTTTAATGGTGGTGGTAAAAAAGTACTTAAGTGGCAAGTTTAGTGCTTTCTACTGAGTAATTATCTTGCTTTGGTCTTATGGGGCTAACATAGGAAGGGGAGCTCTGATGCCTAGTTCATGGGATGTTTTGGTGTTGTCTGAAGACCCAGTGCTTTCTGGCCACTAGTGCCTGAGACTTCCCCTAGGAAATCCATAAATTTTCGGTATCTTCTTTTGTACCTGTTAACCTCTCTAGATCACCACGTTATCTTCATTTGCAGACTGCTACTCATGTCAGCTAGCAGCTGTGCTCAAGTGATCCTTTCAGTAGGATTCATGTGACAAAAGTCAGTGAAACAAACACATTGCATCAAATGTGTACACGTGGCCCTTACCTTTCAAAATTGATTCATTAGTATACATTTCTTCTAGAAGTTTTACTCCAGAGACTTGCAGCCTGAAGTGGCTGAAAATGTTAGGACTTCCTAGGAGATGAACCAAGCAGAAAATGCAGACTATCCACAGGCTATTATAGAAATCCACAGTTTGCCCACGTCACGGA
Organism: Morus bassanus; assembly: GCA_031468815.1. Taxonomy (NCBI): domain Eukaryota; kingdom Metazoa; phylum Chordata; class Aves; order Suliformes; family Sulidae; genus Morus; species Morus bassanus. Next base: position 129,054,100 of record CM062568.1, on the reverse strand, counting down.
GTCTGTCTACAGCTCTGGCCTCCCCATCTCAGGATGGGACATAGCAGAGCTGAGCAAGGTTCAGAGAAAGACAACGAGGATGTATGGAAAAGCTTACATACAAGGGATGACTGTCATCTGGGACTCTTCAGCCTAGAAATGAGACATCTGATAGGACTGTAAAGCAGCAAGTGCCATGAAGATGGTAGACACACACAGACTGTTACCTGTCTCTTCTGAAGCAAGAACCTTGAGCACCAAATGAAACTAGTAGGTAGCTGGTTCAAACAAACAAAGGAGGTAATTTCTCTCCAAACACGCAGCTGAACTGGGGAACTCCTTGCCACAGGGTGTGCTATGACACTAGGTACATTCAGAGAGCAGTTGGACAAGCTGATGGATAAAAAAATTCAGGTGCACAGAAATGAGTCCTGATTCAGGATGTCCCTGAGTTGGAAACAGAGCTGGAAGTATAGTCAGAGGAAGTATTATACATACTTTCTCCATTCTGACATGCTTCTTTAGGCATCTGCTTTTGGCCAACAACAGAGACTGCATACTGGGCCAGTTAAAACATTGCTCTAACCCAGTACTGTTGCTCTTATATTCTTATGTCATATATGGGCCTACTAAATGGAGACCAGCAGCTGTGAACTCCCCCCCGCAACACCTTTCACTGCATCAGGCAACTTGTGAGAAAAAACCCGATAGAGCTAAGAGCATCATTTTCAGAAGAGCATTTTAAAGAGAAGGCAGTAAGGACCATGCCTTACATTCACAAACAAGCCGAAGGGAGTGGCTACAGGGCACAATGCAAGGCAGCATGGGGAAATGAAAAGTATCACTTAAGATATGGCTCACATGCAGGAAGAGACATAACTGAGCAGCACAGAGCAAGCCCTTGCAGAGATCACTTTACACCTCCATAAGCCTTTTTTAAAAAAAAAAAAGAAAAAAAGCTTGTTTTTGCTGGAAAGGAAGAGGATAAGCATCCATATCACAGAAAAGCACATGCTTTTAGTTGGAGCAACTTTAGTTACAGCTCCATGGGAGAAACCAAGACCTGGAAGCATATGGACAGAAATCTACAGCTTGCAAGAAGAATCCCTGCAGCTAGGAAAGCCAGCCTGTGATAAAACCCTTGGGTGTCCCATGTTTTGGTACTTCCAAGGGGCTGAAAGGAGACTGGATCAATAGCGTTTACATCATATTTGCATTATATTAATTTCATGCGTCTGTCTTCCTCTGGTGGCCTGTCTGGGCCAAATATAGGAATACTCACCCCACTTCTGATACCTTAATTGTCAGTAGGATGACAGAAGAATTAATGCTGCCTGTAACTAGTGACTTGATGCAGGCAGGGCATGTGGCATTCCTACTGGCACTGAATTTTCTGTTACCTAGCTGGTGTGTTTTCCACACATGCGCTCAAGGTTAAACTGATCTCTGGATTCAGGAACAGGGAATGTCTCCTGTTGGTCAGACTGCCTAGAACCACTTGGTGTGGGGGTTTTGGTTTTTCCCCCATAAGTTTTCTTTTAGTGTTCTTGTTTTGGTTTAGTACTTGTTTTGGTTTTTTTTAACAAATGCCCTACTATATCAGCAATATTAGCGTATTAGTGGTGGTGACCTGTCTCCCTGTCCTCTTCCACGGAACATTTTAGTAAGCTTTTGGTCTTACAATAGGCCGTAAGCTTGTTATAAGTGTATAGGGATTTATATTATTGTTGTGAGCGGAGCAGATATTCTGTAAAACCTCCTGAACTAGACCTCTAAGGCATGGTGGTCCTTTCCTAGGTGTGTTGCTGAGAGCACAGACACCCTTCTCACATCCAGCCTCTTTCTGTCACCGTGGAGGCACAGTGATGGCATACAATGGAGGTGCTTGCTGTATGCTGCAGTACTTACATTTTCAGGACTTGTGGATTTATGCTGGTGGGGGAAAGATTAGGTTTCTGCGGATGTCCCGAGCTTATCTTTCAGAACAGGACAGAAAGGTTTTGGTTTGCATCCAGATTGCTCACAGATTTCACTCAGTTCTTTTATTGGTCTTGTTGTCCAACATAGAATAGCAGGCACTCACACTCCTCCGTCTCTTCCAAAGGTCTCAGCATAACCTATAACTCTCTTGTATTTACTTGCAAGGTTCAGAATGGAAAAATTCATCTGCGAAGCTAAGTGCTATCAAAGGTAAAGGTCTTTCCTTCAAGCTTTTGTCTCACAAAACCCTCACATCCTCAGTGTCTACAGAGGTCCTGCCTGCATGCTGGAGGTCAGCCCTGACTTGACACAACTAGATTTGGAGACATCATGACCTAAATTTGGCTGAAGTGGGCAGACTCTGTAGTGCATGCCCAGGGTATGAGACTGGCCATTCATCACAGCTCTCACCATCTGCTGTCAGCCGTGAAGGCCACCCAACACCCTTTCTCTCTTATTTATGGGCAGCAGGTCAGTATAAAATGCTCTGTGTTCCCACATCCTCTCATTCATGACTCGAGTCTCAAAACCTTCTTCTGTGTTGACTAAGATGGCTATAACCAGAAATGGAGAAAAGAGAGATCTTTTTAAAACTGCAGGGTCCAAATCTTCTTCCCCATTTGCTGAGAAGAGAGGCAGTGTATGCTAACTTTCTCATTTCTTCTAAACAACCACAACTGCCATTCCCAGAGCTGTGCTTGGCATCCACCTCAGGCTCCTTTTCAGCCACTAGACTTCCCTCCTTTCCCTTTGATTTTTCCATCATCTCCTGTGTATTCTGCCTGCTCTGGCTACTCCTTCAACTGAAGGCTGTGGCTTTGCTTCCTGAGATTCAAACAGGCTGCCACCTTTCATCAGTAACAATTTCCCATTTTTCCCCTCCAGAAAGAAATGCCTGTCTGGCAGACAAAGGAAAGCACCTCTCACATAAAAGTGGAGCAGAACTAATGTATTTACTGTATTTGCCTATTTTATTATTCCTTGGAGATGTATTAGTTTAACAGGTTTATTTATGGTACGTGAAAAGTTAAACATTCCTTTGTCCTTGGGATTTACATAAACTGGTGCAATGTGAGATTCTTGGGGTTTTAATGAGGTATTTGTCAAAATACTCTCCCTGGTAGATTTTTTTTAATACCTTTGAGACCATAAAGGATCATTTTACTACAATACTCTGCTTCTGTCAGAGCCTGTGTGAGTGGCTTGTAATATCTTGTGGACATATTCCCTCTAGACATCTGACTTCCCTTTTGGGGCAGTGAGAGACAAGAGGAGCCTGGAGGATCCCTTGCAGACCTTCCCCTGAGCCAGGATGGAGTGGGGCAGTGGGAGCTTCATGCATCCTGCGTGGGTCCTTGCGGCCGCATCAGGGATGCTGCAGAGCCCACCCAATGGTCACGGGCCCCCACACCTGGAGTTAAGACACACAACAGGGTTTGCCCAAGCTGTTAGCGTAAAATCCTCCAAACCAAGGCGTCTCCTCCCCTGGCTCTCTTCCTTAGCAGAGTGGGGAGAAGCAGCTTAACATCAAAAAAGATCTGGAAGAAAATGGCTGTGTGTGGTGTTGATCTGAGGAAAGAGCGTCGAACACATGATGCGCTGGGCTCTCAGCATCCAGGGCAGCCTTTATCTTTACCATAAGGATACCAGCCATAAGGGCTGTGCTTTACCATAACAGCTTTGCCACAGGAGCTGGGTCAAACCCACCACTTCCATGGATTTCAACATCAGCCCCAAGAGGCACAGCACCCCTCCTGAACTGTCATGGCAATGGCGCCCTAGTTGGACAAGACACGGGCTCCAGGTGGGGTTGGGTAGATGACCTGCCCCTGACCAGGTCCAGGAAGGTGCACCTCACTTGCCTGAGCAGGGAGAGCCCCAGTCTCCCTTGCCACCCACAAACACATCCCAAAGCCTCGGTACCACCACATCATAGCCAGCAGCAGGTCCCAAGGGGAGGGTTAGCTGTCAATGTGACGTTGCCAGGGATGGAGAAGCAAGAAGGAAGCTTGCTCCGGGTATAGGGAGCAGGGTCTGTCCTGAGACTCCACCCAGGAGGGAGAGGAAAAGGGGAGGAAAATGAGAGCAGGTTATGTAAGTGGTGCCGATCCCTCTATTTAAGGACACAGATGGAGACAGAGGGAAGGAGACAATTATGTAACAGCATTATTTACAGGTCTGACAAATTCTTTGCAACTTCTGTATGTCCTTTATTGTGCAAAGTAAGCCAGACAGGGAGTGAAAATTACAGCTAGTTAGGAATACCTTCATTAATTCATTTTTATTTCAGTAATTCTTTTGCAAATTAGAAAACTCTGAAAGTTTCCTAAAAAAAAAAAAAAAAAGGACAGGAAAAAAAGCTACACCAGAAAAGAAACTAATCCTTAATTATCATCTTAGTGGAGTGAATCAGTATTTACCTCAAAACATGCTAACAATATATATAAACACATCCTCATTCTTTTTCAGTCTGTGTGGGTGTTGATCTCCGGTTATGGCTCACTAGGCACAACCTGGGTAGTACTTAACTCCTGTTGATCCCAGGAAGAGATAATGCAGGCTTGGCTTTCACCAGAAGTCAGTACTGAATCATAGCAAATCCCCATGCATTGATGACTGGTACCAGAAGCATTACGTACAGACAAATTCCAGTATGAAATGCAATATCTAAAGACATCCAGAAAAAGGTCACACAGGCGAGAGACATGGTTGGGGTGGCTAGGTCCTTTTCAGGGTTTTTTTCGCATTTGCATGTAATGAAATCACCATACAGGATGTTCACAGTGTCAGGGCTGTGCTGAGTTCCTTTCTTCAGCATGGTTTCTTTGTCTTGTATCTATGGGTTGCTTTCTAGCAAACTGAAGAGCCCACTGAAGATGGTTAGTCTTTCCATTGGGCTTTAATGGTCTTTCAATCAAGACCCACAAGGTCTTTTCTACAGAGTTTTAACTAATTTTGAATACTCTCAATTCTCATTGAAATGCCAGTAGTCAGCATCTCTAGAGCTGCCGTATAGATTGGGTCTCTAGATCCACTGTGACATGCAATGAGTAATTTATTTGTTTTTCAGGTGGCTTTTCCAAGGTTATCTGAATCATATGTGATTGGATTGACAAGAGGAGCCATCTCTATGGACACAAATGCCTCTTTATCCTCACACTGGCAAGAGAGGCAGGGTCAATCAGCAATGTCACACACAGTGACAGAGAAACAAAAAAAAATTTGGGTGCAATATTATAGAGTCAGGTTTCTATTTACAGTAGGGCTGTTACAGCTTCTAAAATATTCATTCAATTTTTAATAGGTTATCTGTTAAGCTAAAAAAAAAATAAAAAAGAGTGCAGTTCTCTGAAACTAAATAAACACTCTTGCTGAATGGAAGCTTTAAATTTCAGAGTACATAGCTAGCTTTAAAAGCTGAAGTGTACCCATTCATTATTTATAACCACTTATAAATTTTAAGTAATCTGCTAAGAGTTATTACCTAACACCTGATTTTCAGTGTCCAAAACATACTTGCTGCATGTATACAGTTAGTAAGATTTTCAGTGAGGCAAAGGAATGAATCTGCCCTCTTGCTGGGCTGAGGTCTTCCAAGCATCAAGGTTCCTGCTGGCAATCTCTCTAACAGAGGTATGGTGCTTCTTATAACACTCACACTCCTCCCATCTAGAGGGGATGCAATCTGAAAGCAAGACAGATCTAAGCTATCCACTCGGTCCCCGCTATAGTCAACAGAGATGAATAAAGCATCTTTTGTGAGTATTTCACTCCATCCTAGGAGAAATGGGGTGAATTATTCCGGGGGGGTCTCCCATCTCTTTATGTTGATTGTAGGGGAAGCATAGACAGCTCATTTATTTTACCCTCAGCTTGTTAGGAAAGATTTTAGATTGGATATTAGGAAAAAATTCTTCACTGAAAGGGTTGTTGTCAAGCATTGGAACAGGCTGCCCAGGGAAGTGGTTGAGTCACCATCCCTGGAGGTATTTAAAAGACGTGTAGATGTGGCACATAGGGACATGGCTTAGTGGTGGACTTGGCAGTTTTAGGTTTACGGTTGGACTCGATGATCTTGAAGGTCTTTTCCAACCTAAATAATTCTGTGATTCTGTGATTTGTCCATTTATAGTCCAGTCTAAGTGATATTCTTGGCAAAGACGAATGCGAAAGGACTACAGTACACAGGCCTCCAAAAATCTACATGGTAGGGATGGGTTACTAGAATGGCATTTATCCACAGATACTAAAGCTCCCAGGCCTCCCTGCTCCCCCCTGGTCATCGTGTAAGCTGCACTGATCGAGACAAAGGACTGCTGCCCTGGACTTAGCCTTTTGCCCATTCTTCCAGTCTTATTCACATTTTTAAATGCTTTCTGTCAGTACTCATCTAATCCCGTGGGCTGCCATTTGGTCTCTCAGGGAGTGCAAATGCGAAATCACTCAGACTCCCAGGGAGCTGCACTGCCTTCCTCAGCTGAAGGCCAGCATTGACATTCCCAGCTATGCCTTCTTTGCTCACAGGGCAAGACGGGAGCCATATCTTGTGCTAGGTGAAATAAATAGATACCTTAGGGGATTCAAAAAAGACATGGTGCAGAAAAGAAGTTATGATCATGCATATTCTCACATCTTCCCAGCTGCATTTCTGAACATTGCCTGAAAAACCTGAAAGACCTGTCTGTACGAGAGCAGAGTTGTGACCGTACGAGCAACCGTACCAAATTAGACAAAAGGTTCAGCTGTGAGGCATTTACCATGCAAAAAGGCAAAAGCAGTGCCTAGGAGTTAGCCACTTCCATCTATTATCCTCTTTGGTTGCCCATTTAATTCCCAGAAATATAAACAACATTATCTCTGAAACTAAGTTTAAGAAATGAAGATAATCTCTCTCTCTCTCACTTGCACGCTCTCTGGCATTTCTTTTTGCCTCAGTGAAAAAAGTGAAAGCAAGCTTGAGCTGCTGAGGAGAGAAGCAGCTGCACTGATGTCAGAGCTTCTCTGAGGACATTTCCCAACAGGCCTGGAAGAGGATTACACTGTAGCTGGTAACAGTAAGGGATGTTGATTTTCAAATCCCTTTTATTCAGCATTTGTGTCAGCGTTTTCATGCGTGTTACCTCTGGGCTGAGGCAAACATAAATCTGTTCTTAGTGGTCTTCTCATTAGCATGCATGAAACAAACATTAGCAGAGTGGGCATCCGCACCGAATGGTAGCAATCCATTTATATAGGTTTGGGAGGCAAACAGGAGGCAGGGAGCAGTGGAGTCTGACATACAGACCCAGTAATGCTGCTGCTGAAAGCCTGTGCGTGGTGCAGAGTGTCACACTGCTGTATGTGAGTTGGGGCGTGTGACAGCCAGTGTGTCAGAAGCAGGTATAGGTACTGGAGTTTCAGTCTTGGAAACGGGGGACATCCATTATCTATTGGTGAAACAAACTTTTTTTCCTGCTAGGTTTGTCATCTGCTCCTGTACCCAAAGCCAGAGAAGTGACATGGTCGTTTCATTTTTCAGTCACTGGCTCAAACCAGCCCCAAAGGAGAAGGGCCTGGATTTTTTCTTTTACCACTTTGTGGCTGACTTCCGTATTTAAAATACGTTGATGTCCTAGCTCCTCAAAAGCATAAGGGATCATCAGCAAAGCAGAGAGCATGGAAGAATAGAATTTTCTCTGCTCTACAAAATCCACTATGCTGAACCAACATTGCTTCATAATAACTGTAAAAGCTTAGGCACACGTGAACACAAGATCTGCATTAGGAATCATGCTAAAGAACAAATGTTTCATATATGCCTGTAACTGTGGTAGCTGGACTTTCTCTTTTTATGCAGCAAAGCTACTGCAAACAAGGCATTGTACCAGACTCAGCAGCAGATTCCATATCACAAATGACACTGGAAGGCTGAGAAACTGGTGTCTATCAAAACATCCCTTGTGTTAAATTAATGACATGTACCAGAAGCAATGCAGGAAGATTGTTGCCTTGGTCCCATCTGGGTTCTGTGCTGGGGAAGCAGAAAATGATGGGGCTTTTTGGGGAGAAACATTTGGCTCTCTAGCCAACCTTTTTATTTTTTATTTTTTTAAATAAGCCACAGCATCAAGCCCTGGTCGCTTTCTAATTCTTCTCCAATCCTTTGGGAAATGCTCTGGTGAAGAAGCAAAGTATTTAGCAAAGAACATTGCCTTGACATGGAAAGGGCAGTGTTCTTCTCCACAGCCAACTTGAGCATATGGAAGCGGAAAGACCATTTCTCTATTCTTTAGCAAGGTAAGAGTTTGTATATCGCTGTAAAATGCTTGAGATCCAGCATCTCAATCCACAGGTCTCCCTCAGCTTGTCTGGAGGACCAATGCAAAGCCTTCTACCTGAATCCCAATGACTTCATAACTCCAGGAACCTTGAAAAGAGATGATACAATAGGATGCTAGGGCATCCCTACAGATCCCTTCAGTGAAATCCATTAAGCTGAGGGGTGGTACAAGCTGCCAAACAGCTGGCAGCTTCTTTGCTCAGCCTCTGCTTTGATGAACACTGAGTCCCTTAGAGGTGTGATGACTGTAATTTTAAGTTTCATGCTCCTGATGCCAATGTTTGAGGCTTTCTCCAGAGTAGCGACATCCCCGTGTGCCAAACAGTAAATAAGTACCTCATAATTCAGACTGCATTTTTAAAAGCAACCGGGTCGAACACTAGACACACCTGTCCCTTGGTGTTAGTGGCTGCAGAAACTGCCCCATCTTAACTTCATTGGCCCACTGAGCCAACAGGTTCATATGTAACTTTTTTTTATTAGCTTATTTAATTGAGCTTCTGTGGTGGGGATGCAGCACAATCTTCCCATGACTTTTTTTCAGCCAAATCTGCAGAGTTTAGCTCCTGTCTGTCCACAAGTTGAGCACAGAGTCCTACCCTTCAATACCTGAACAGATTCTGTTACCTTACACTCACAAAGATGAATCCTTGCACCCAGCTATGCCATATCTTGTGGGGACAAGCTTGCCTTATCACTCCCAAATGACATCTCTGGACAAATACAGGCCCTCAGGCTATCTGTGCAGGTTGGCCACTGCCCCATCAGCATCACTCTTCCCAGAGAAGGGCACTCTCTATCCATAAAGACTTCCACAAACACCTCTTTGTGGCTAATCCTCTTGTCCCACTACATGTCCTCTTACTGTCCTGTAGTTAAACATGAATTAAACACAATTCCCAAGGGTTATGTTTGGGGCTTGCCCTCTTTAGCATTGCCACCTCAGAGTCCCTGTGATGAGAGGTAGAAAAAATTCCTACCTTCATGCTGGTGCTTGGCCCACTCCATCCATCACTCTGGAGCACGTGAGTTGGCCATTCCTGGGGAAGGACAAACAAAAACTTACCCTGATCAAAGACAAAACAGAAAGGAGGGGAATTGGATTTCCCTTAACTTCTGATTTTGCTTTTTCTAATTCCTGTGCAATGTTCCTGCTCTCCTCAGAGATCCAGCAGAAGGCCAGGGAACTGGGCGATCCTGGTGTGCATGCAGTGTGATCGTCCTGCCCATCTCCCCTTGAAGTCTGGGCACTGTATGTTTTCCCTCTCCTGTTGCCCTCTGGCTGAAAAAGCAAAACAGCACACTAACCTGCTGGGATGTGTTTTTTGCCAGTTTGAGGATTTTTTCCTGAAAGACAGTAAAATGGCCTCAGTATATTTCATGCCCTCCAGTGATATTCTAGTTAGAGGCCTTCTTACTCCAGGAAATCACCCAACATCCCAAGCAAAGCTGCTTTACAGCAGAGCTGGGTGGGTCTGGATTTCAGTAGTTAAATGTAACTACTGGTGGGCTGATAGTAGGAAACTTCAAACTCTCTTCCTTTCCTTTGTTAAAAATAAGTGACTCAGATGTACATCACATACCACAATTCTTATCATGCTTTTCTGGCTTCCTAACACTGAAGCATCATCAAACTGTTGACACTGTCACTCTCCAGTAAGTTAATTGGTCAACAAGATCACCTTGTATTTCTCTCACTTACAAATCATTCTCCTCCTTGCACAATAAATACATTCGCTGTTTAGGACACATTTACACTGAGACTTCAAGACCAATTTGTTTTAAAGAACTGAGCCAGATGCTGAAAGTCTTCAGACTCGCTGTTAGAAGGTGCATTCAGACCCTGCACCAAACGCCCTTCAGATAAGGCGACACAGCAATACTGTAGGCCATAATTGGTTTTAGTTGCTCCGACAGCAGGCTGCTGACGTAAGGGGCAACATTAGCCATTTTCTTTCCCCACTTTATCCCTTGTTCTGTCACAAGCGTTCATGGGGCACAAGGAAGCTGGATCACAGAGTTGACCCAGCTGAAAAATCAACCCAAACAAACAAAAAAGCTGGGTGCACAGCTGCATGGATGCTTGCACTGGCACAAGGCAGGGCTGGAAACATGATGCTGGAGTGGAGCAGAGGGAGGGCTTCCAACCTCCACTTCAAGTCAGCTTCACCAATTAGGAAACCACAGCCTGACAGGAAACCACCCAAAGGAAGTAATAGGAAATGCTGTGGGAAACCACCTAAAGGAACTAATAGGAAATGCTGTGATTACAGACCTTTTACTGGGCTTTAGCACCAAAGCAGGAGGAAAAGGGGGCTTTTATTAAATGCTTAAAAGTATGTCTCAGAGTAGCCTCTGCTCCCTTCCATATCTGAGAAGGGAATCTGGGTGCCTCACACCATAGTAATTATCCTAAGTATTGGGAACATTTGCCTATCAGAGCAAGGGCACCACCTCATTCAGCTGCGCTGTGTTAGCTCTGTGTGATTTGGACACACCTGCCAGGTCAGGACCTACCAAGGAGGCAGCTCTTCTGCTTAATCATTTGCAATCCCAGTCAAGGCCAAGGTTTAAAAGAAGCATTGAGCTACTTAACACCTTCCTGAGTTTCTATATTGAGCAGTAGAGATTTGGTGCTTTACTGGTAGCCTGTGCAACTAAGGTGAGTGCAAGGTTAGCAAGAACCATCTGTGGGACTTGAGTAGTTAGTTTAGGCATAGAAAGTCCACTTTGTGAATATTGCTTGCTCTGCTGAGATTTTTTTTTTAACTCTACTTTGGAATTTTAAAGCTGGAACTATTTGGCTACTATCTGTAGTATATAGCAAGTGAAGATTCACATGATACCTGCCTAGCAAGATCTAAATTCTTCATCTTTTCCCACTTACAATGTTGGTGCTGGCACATATGTATATATAGGGGTTTTTTTTATCTGAGGGGAAAAAAAAAATCAATGCCTGTTTAAACAAGAAACATATCTAGCTTGGCTGGCATTGGATTTCTGGGTTTCCTTTCCTGGCTGACTCTATTTTCTGTTTCCTGTGTTCTAGTGAAGTATCAATCTGCTTGCAATGGAACATATGAGTCTTTCTTCAGTGAAAAGTAATAACCTTTTGGTAATCAAAACAGAAACAAAAATACCTCTTCTAATATTAATGTTTGTAATCTACCTTTAAAAATACATCTGTGCCCTCCTACGTACACCTCCTCCTGGTTCTAAATTAATTGCTGGTGCTAACAGTGCCATCTCTTGCATGAAACCTAAACTGGAGTTTCTGACCATTTATAGTCATTGTGATTCCTGTAGCACTCTTATAAAGCTCTTGCACTACAAAATCTGATGTGTAGCTACACTTTCTCTTCCACTTCAACCAGATATGAAGTTATTTGTCAGCTTTTATCTGAAGTTTTATAGTCTTAAGCACAGTTGAGTAAGTGTGTTCTGCTTTGGAATTATCTGTGCTGTAAGGTGAGCAACACGGCTTCCTGGAGAACTTCATGGAGAACTCTGGGAGGATGGAAAGATGGCACTGTGTAAACAATTATTTACTACAAATATTTTTCTGAAGAAGGGGCATTGCTGCTTGCAGCTGATGAACACCCATAAAAACAGATCCTATTTTTATGCAGACTTGTGTAATTATAATGAAAGGTGAGTCAAAGTGAAAACAGTATGTAAGGAAATATTACTAAATAGCGGACTACACTGGGCTGATGTTTTAAATGCTGGGAGTACTCCTTGAGAAAATAGCCTTCTCTTTCAAGTGCTAAGTGTGCTTAAGCAGTAAGCCATTGATGTCCTTTTTGTCTGCAAGTATTAGCTAATAACACAAGATGTCAATATTGGAATTGGCAGTAGAAACCAATGCCCAAGTCTGTGCTTTAGTCATCAGACCATGTGGCTCACCACTGTGCAGAGCGAGATCCTGTAAGGGTGTGGGTGCTGTAGTGCTTAGCTGTCATGGCCCTTAGGGTAGAGCCCATACCGCTTAGAGTCCTGGCTTAGGTTTAGGCTTCCTGTGCCATGTCTGAGGGGAGATAAACGGCCCAGAAAGAGACCTACAGAAACCTGCTCATTAAACAAGGGCAGCGCTCAGGGTTAGCAGGCAACTGCCAAAACCTAGGCAATTGGGAATGGCTGGGGTGACCAGGTCCTCACTCCTGCCCACACAGTCATTACATGAAGCAGGGCCCATCTGCTTGTCTAGGACTTGCTGCTCTGGGAGTGGGATTTGACTATATGGGGATAACAGCAGGGATACCATGTTGTGGAGGCCCCTCCTTGGGCAGCTTGTTGCTCCCTCTATACTGAATGTGTAGCTTATGCAGCTGTGTTGGCTTAAGGGCTGGACTGGTTTGTCTTGGGTCAGGAAACAGACATCAGGAAGAAACTTTAAAAGAAATGCAAACAATTCCCCTATGGCCCCACAGAAGACAGTCCCTTTATTATTACTGAGGGACAAATAAGTTGTGACAGAGGGCAGGACCCATCTCACATGTGTGTTGCTGTCAGATCCTCTGCTGATCACAGGTGTGTGTTGCTGTGTCTGTCAATGCAGTAAGCAAGCAATCAGTCTTCTCCTTTAATGCATCCAAAGGGGATTCTCTCTAGCATAATAGCCCTGTGGTCACAGACATTGTTCATGACATGGGGAAATCTGGGCTCTAAGAGTACGTATGAAGAAGAAAACATACTACATCTGCTCTGGTCAGGGTGAGGTAGGAGTTCAGCGCAGAGGTGCTCCCATCAGACACAGAGAAGCAAAGCTAAGCATGGAAATCGGATGTGCAGGTTCAAGTGTCACCTATATAGGGATGCAGTTATGTGGTGTTCTTATTCCTCACCCCCTCTGTGGAAAAAGCAGGGGGATGGACTTGTCTCTGGAGTTTATTTTCCTTATAGCTTTGTACAAGCAGCACTGTGGATATCCCAGTTTTGGGAAACTGGGTTCAAGGCATCTATGCACTTCTGGAGGGAAGTGAAGAGAGAGACCTACAGTCTCAGTGACTGGGGGGTGCATGCATGATGGGAAAGGAGATTAGGGGTACTGAATTGCAGTTTTAGACCTATGCACTTCTGTCTAATTGCCACTATAGGTGCTCCAGCCTATTACTGGATCTGCCTGGTCCCAAGTCTCTGCATTTCAACCCTTCTAGCAAGTGTTTTACTGTTGTTCTGTGTTCTGCCAAAAGCTTATTGGATATTAATGTGCCTTCCTGTGGCTTGAATGAACCAGGTCCCTTTAGCACTTTTAAGAAACACAGGAAAACCACTAATCCCATTTGCTTTCAGCACACCAAACATCTTTGCTTCCTACTAAAATAAGTCTGAGAGCTGCAAATCCTCGCATTTCTCTCAGTGCTTCACAGGAGACAAGCATATCAGATGACCTCTGCCCTAACCATTGCCACAATCAGTACAGAAGTTAATTATTGGGTGTGGTGTGCCTCTTCCATCTTTCTGCTAAAATCGGTTAGGATCAGGGCTTTAGGTAAAGACAAATAGCTGAGTGGGGGGTCTTTTCTCCCCCTGGAATAGAGAGCACATCCAGCATCCTCTGTGGCCCCAGCAGGTACAGGCTGCAGAAGTAGCACTATTCTGCTCATACTTGGCTTCTCATGAGAGATCAAGCTCTGAGTGCTCCTGGCTGCTTTTTAGTCAGCAGTCACTTCTTCAATAGGTCTGGTCAATAGATCAAACGAAGCTTTTGCTAGACCCTCACTTCATGGTTTCCAGTTCAGCGCTGAGTTTGTTACCCAGTGACTGCAGTTGGCCCAGAGAGATTTTTCTCTTCGTGCTTGAAACCAGCATCCAATGTCGCGGTGACAGTGAAGTGAGTGCCAAGTCTGTTTTAGTAAATAAAATTGGAAGCGTAGCATGTGCTTCCATCCTAGTACTTGCTTACTGTTGGGAGAGTGAGTGTCCAGTTGTGGTGGAGATGGGACAGTATGAGCTAGCAGACAGAGCACAAACCAGTTCTTGGCCTTTGGGCATGTAGTCTAGTGGCTAGGACATATTTCTATGCATAACAGTATATTTTCACTGGTCTTTAGATCCCCCCAGCTGTCTAGATTTTACTACCATGGGTATGGCTGTGTATGTTCTTCTAATCTTAAATTTATCAACTAGACACTGTCCCCAGTGACAGTAGGGGACAGTGTCCCAAATACAGTCTGATAAATGCCAATTTTGTTGGCTTTCACTGTGTATCTTCAGGGCTGAAGTCCTTCCCTGTTGCTTATGGAAGGACTGAACTGAGTCAGAGATGACTTGGTGAACTGTGCAGTGTGTGAGTGTATCCATGCACAGTGGCACAGCTTGACTTTTCTTTAAATGGTTCTAATCAAAAAGGTGAAAGCACTTGTAAAATTAAATTTAGCAGTACTCAGAAATTGAAGGATATGAACCTCTAACAATTCTCCATTTTCTTGCTTAAAAGGATCTCAAAGCATTATATAAAGGAGGTATTCCCATTTTTAAATAAGGCTGGCAGAAGGGCAGGGGTGAAGTGGTGTGTGTCAGGTCAGTAGCAGAGCTGGCAATAAGACCTACTTCTCTTGCACAGTGATGCAATATTCTAAGCACTAGGTCAAACCCACCCTCATCTACTGCTGTAGTTAAACTCATCTTCAGTGAGCGACTGGCATTCTTAAAGGTTTGAAACAGTATAAATAATGTGCACTATTAAGACTGTAAATCGAGTGCCATTTGCTTGAAATAATTTCAAGCAAAAGCTTCTGCTTTTTTCCAGCATAATCTAAAAGCTTTATTGATGTCCTGTCTACCATCTGTTTTGCATATGAACCTTGTGACTCCTAGTCTTTCAAGCTTGTTAATTAGGCCAATAAGAAGCGTACCACAGGAGCTCTGAAATGAAATGCTGGTGGCACATCTCTGCTAGCATGGCCTTGTTCTCTTTTTCCCAAGTCTACAAATGAGTGCTAGTTCCCTGGATGGGGCACCCTTCTGTGATCAGCCCCTTTCTTTACTTGGGGGAGTGGTGCAGCAGTAGCTGTTTGCATTTCCTATTGCCTGCTCACCTGTTGCAGGAGGAACCTGGGCAGGGTAAGGCTTTTGTGCATCTTCTCCCTTGCTATGGCACAGGCTGGATTTTTCCAGCTGCACCACACCTCCATTGAGCTCATCAGGAGCTCAGCGCTTGAAGGCTGCCAGATGTACAGACAGCATGAGCACCATTATGGGCTTCCACAGGCATCCACCTCAGTGGATTATGCAGATAGCTGTTTGTAGGAGAAGCAATTCTAGGCAATAGAGGCTTCCATTTGGTATGCAAGCCACTGAAATGCTGGATTCTTCTACTTCCATTTACTGGCTGCTCTTTCTGAAGCCCAGTTTTGGTATTACTTATGCATGAATATAAAACAGTAACAAAAACAGAGCGCCTGCCCACTTCTCTTCTGCCTCCCCTCCAACACCACCTTGTATAGCTTTATACTCTGAAATAGAGATGCAGTTGCCTCTCCCACTGTGCCACCACCTGAGGGAGGGATGCTGGTTACCAGAAGACTGCCATGCCTTCTTGCTGGGATAACGGCAGGCATGGGCAGCTGGGGATGGCACACCAAGAATTGGCTTGG
The DNA here is from genome assembly GCA_031468815.1 of Morus bassanus. Lineage (NCBI taxonomy): Eukaryota > Metazoa > Chordata > Aves > Suliformes > Sulidae > Morus > Morus bassanus. The sequence continues at coordinate 129,038,224 of CM062568.1, read as the reverse complement.
ATTTTATTTATAGGTGTGTGATAAATTGTCCCCAGCAACTCCAAGGTGTAAATCAGTTGATATCTCTATAAACAGATGCACAAAGTATTAAAATTAATGTCTGTTCTAAAATGCCATCTGATAAAGCACGCCTTTTCCTAGAAAGAGATGTGTGGCCAGGCAGCTCCCTCCTCCTCTACCTTCCCAGCTGAGGGAGAATGCTGCCCTCTCTTGGCTACGGAGACAAGCTATGTTTGCCACCAGAAACTACCCCACAGGGGCTGGTATTTCTGGCCACTGAAAGGACACCATAGCATCCAGCCACAGGAGATGGTGATTTGCAGGAAGCCTGAGATGTAGCATCAGGATGTAGATTCCAAGCTTCTGCGTGTTGTGGTCTGGGCAGGTCATCTGGCACATTGCGTAGGGCTGCTGGCAGGGTATGGTACCCAACAAGCTTTGGTGTGTTTGCATCCAAAGTGGTCAGCGTTGATGCATTTAAACAGGAAACACTATAATTTGGGGGGATTTTCTGGAGGAAAAAAGTCTCCATATCCTCCACTTATACATAAATGCCTGGCTGAGATCTGAGCCCTGAGCCAGGGTGGAAGCTACACCAGCTCAGTTTTCTTCCTATAGGTGGGCACTGGGCCTGGGACTCGGCTCAGGTCTACTGGCAATGCTTGTTTCTTTTCATAGACTGATTGTGCAATGTGAGGGCATTTATTTCCCATGTCTTCCTCCAGTGTCTGCAAGAATGGGCTGAGAGCACGCATTACAGTGAACAGAAGACATTGCTCTGCCATGCATGCAAGTGCAGTGTTGGGGCTTCTCAGGGATTTTTTTACCAGGGAAGGAGTTCTACCTTCCACTTTTCAGCAGTCTATGGTGACACGACTTCTGTCATTCAGGCATTTGGGATCTGTTTAACACTACCATCAGATTTCCTCCTAAATGATTGCCTTCTACAACTTTCCTGCCTTAAGAGTAGAAGTCAACCAAGATAGTTTGAGCACTGCTTTGCTCTTTCTCTCTTTTCTTCCTCTGAGCTGCTCCCAACCCTTATCACCTCTTCAACATCAGATGAAGAGTGCAGTTCCCTTTAGAGTTGCTTTCCCTCCTAAAAGCACAGTTGCTAAATGAGTTGAAGCCTTACTTTGGGGACAAAAGGGGGCAGACCTGCACAATTGAGAGATCTGGCTAAAGTTAAATTTCTCACTAGATGTAAACAATGCTAACGAATCTGTCAGGAACCCCCTGTGAGTGGACAGAGCAAACTCAAATATGAGACAAGGTTAGCAAAGTTACTTACCCCTCTCTCCCAACTTGCAGTTAGATGCAGTTTGGCCTTGGTAAGGTGTGCTGATTCTGAGCATCCCCAGCATCTCAGAGTAAAAATATCCTTGGCTTCATACTGGAAAGCTGTATGTGTTACTTGAAAGTTCCAAATTCACATTAATACATCAAGGAAGCACATTCTCTTCCAAAGAATCCCAAAGAGCAATACAGACAACAGATTAAAGCTTGTACTGGAGAAGTTGCTGTAAAATTTACTGTTAAGCTCAGTCTGAGTAAGATTAAGCAACATATGAGACGTAGCCCCTGTGCTGCAGAAACACAACTAGTCTTTGGGTTCAGCACTAGCTCTGAGGGCTCAACAGCAAGAAGCAGTAGTGGACAACTGAACATGAGGAAGGCTTTCCTAGAGGTGTCAGCAGAAGGGTCTCAAGGAGACAGGATGTAGTTTTCCACCTCAGAAAGACACAAAGGTTGGAAACCCAAAATTTGGAAGAATATCCTAGGAATGACAATGTCAACACTTGTTAGGGCCTTTATGAATGTGGTGATCATGGTGGAGCAGTGGCTCAGCAGTGATTCAAAAGGAACACTGCCATCTAGTGCACTTTGAACAGAGCATTTTCATACTACTTGGAAAGTAATGTAATTTGGGTCTGTGTATGCAAAGGCTGGAGGCACTGCCAGATAGGAGAAGGCATTGTATTTTTATCTTATGTGAAGAAACAGTATTTTAACTTGTAGGTCATCTCTAAGTAAGAAGAAGAGGGGGAATGAACTGCCCCCTTCTAAGACTTCCATTATGCATGAGTAATTCTTTTAGCTGGAATCTGTCTTTGATCTACAAAATGGGTTTCCACAAGCTCTCTGGATGCAAGCTTTTCCTATGCATTGCCTTGGCAATGCCTGATTCCCTACTAGCAGGATGGGGGCATACTTGCCTATCCTGTGTGCCCACTCGCACCCAGACTGTTCCATGCCCGCAGATTCTCTCTGCGTGCCAGCAAGACTGGCTGTAAGGAAAACTCTTGTCTGTGAAACTGAGATAGATCACACTCTCTTTTTTTTAGAGAGATGTCCTGATGGGCTCTATTCAAGTGAATAAGAGAGCAGAAAGTGTCTGCAGCCCTCTCCCTGTTCAGGACTAGCTTTCTTTTGTCCTAGCACATAAGCTTCCCACATGCTGAGGTGCAGGGTGGGAAATGCCTGTATGTGGCACCATATAGCAGCTGTCTGCCCAGTGGCAGCAGACAGCTCTCCACTGTGTAGCTGTTGGGGGTCAGTGGGGAAAGAGGCTTAGGGCTGGCAGAATAAACTGTCCTCAAGAAGGAGTCACTCAAGTTCGTTTTCAGACCTATTAGAAATCCCCTCCATTTTCTCAGTGGAAGTCAAAATGATCTGTACAGATACATGGATGGTTAATTCTACTGGTGCTGTGGTTTTTTGGGGTTTTTTTGTGATGTGCCCTGCTCATCTGACCTGTTAGTGGATAGTTCCTTCTTTCAGGGAAGGATAACCGAACAGTTTTTGGCTCTGCAGCCTCTTCCATGTCAGAAGAAGGGCTATCTCCCTCTCCATCCTGCCTATGAAGTAGATGAAACTTCTTCCGAGGTGGATCATGACCCTTATGGGGTTGTAGGAGGATTCAGAGGAATTGCAAAGTGTTTGTTAGCCTCAAAATGGCTAATTAGTTTTAATCATTGGCAGCAACTCGGAAATTACAGCTAGTTCTCATGTTCATGCTCTGGAGCAGCAAAGCTGTTGCTTGTAGTTAAAGGTAGGCAGTTGTTCCTCCCTAGTGCAAATGTCTTCAGCCAGTGGTTACACAGCCATGGAAAAAGGGGGGTGACCACTTTGGTGGGCTGACAGGAAGACATAAGGTCAAAACAGCTGCATGGGGGAGGTGGGGTGGACCTAAAAAATTGTAGATCAAATAATAGATTGTTCGCTTCCCTCTTGCTCTCAGCGAAGCATTGTTGCAGAGATGGGTTTTCCCTTGGTGAGCTCTCCCAATATGGCCATTAGATTGTCTTTCAGAGTTGGTCTTCTGATACAACTACTGCTGTCTGACATCAGTGTAAACTTTCAGACTTCTTTTATGTCAAGAAATGCACCCAATTCATTCTGCACAGGGTGAATCAATGATGTGTGAGCACGTTGTGCAGACTGCTTGCATCCTGACAAGGCTGATAGCTCTGCTGCTACAGTCACAGCAGAAGTATGTGCTTACTTGGCAACAAGGAGCTGATGAATTAATCTGATCCCTCCACTAGATGGGATGGCAGCACCATAATTTCTAAGCACTTACAGTTAAAATGTGAAGTTCCATTACAGCCTGTTCAATATAACTGGTTCCGATGCCAGACACTACTAGCCAGGGGCTATGGAAGGCAAAAGTGCTTAGTTCCAGTTCCTCTTCATCAGAAAGGGCACAAAAAAAGGAAATGATTCAGTGCCCCAGAGATGTGATACATAGATGATTGGGGCTGACATCATCCAGCAATCAGGCAACATGGTGCCCCCGCAGCCCTCTAGGTCATATCCTAATGTGAACAGAAATGAGGGAGCAAGTGGAGGCTGAGAGCTGTCACTTCTGTGTTGTCACTAGATGCAGCAAGTGCTGTTAGCTGTTCAGAGAAAGGAGAGACAAGCTTATTTCTGGAAGCGGTAAGGAAGTTGACATTTTTATAGATCCCTAACCTTAATGCTCAGGACAATCTTACTCTATTATTGCTAGTACAGTAATGTCCACTATGCCCCTAATTGCACTTCTCATTCATTATCCCAGAGTAATGATAGCAGGTAGTATATGAGTAATACCTCTGCTCCTCTTGCTTTATGCTTTTAATTTTGTGTGTAGAAGTTAGGAATGTTATTACTACTTTCTGCCTGATGAAAGAGGAACACAAAGAGTAAGTTGCCCAAGAACTCTCAGCAAGCGTATAGCACAAGCAAGCAGTACCTGCATGTCCTGATTCCTGGCCTCTTGAACAATATTCTGCATTATCAGGGCCCTTCATCACCATGAACTTCACAGGAAACTAGACACAATCCCTTTAGAAAACCTCTTGGATTTTTATCTTGACAGTGCAGCAGACTAGACATTGATTGTGTTGACTCTAATCTTAAAGGTACATTTTTTACTGAAATTAAATGTGAAAATAAATACAACCTTGAGGACACTAGGTCATGTGTTATATTTTTATATTCAGGTTTGTTTAATCTTTTTACTTTCAGTTTTCAAAATGCCAAACATCTTTGTCCTGACACCACTCAGACAGGGTTCATGTACTGTCAATCCAAACTGGACAGTTGAGTAGAAGGCAACAGGAGCTTGTGGGATCTGGGAAGGTGTGAGGAATAAGTAAGGATTCTAGTATGAGCATGAACTGATTAACAGTGAAATGATTATATGCTTTGTAATTTAATGCTTAGCATTATGTTCCAGAGTTAATGTCCCCTGGAGAGGAACTGAACACTTGTAATTCCCCCCAAGCTAAAGCCTCAGAGGCCACAGAAGCAGTCGGGCAATACTGCATCAGGTACGTTCACCTAATGCTTTCATTGCTTCCTTAGTAACCCGAAGGACTTGCATTCTGAAGCACAGTTTCATGGCAAAAGATGAATGCTATTCCCAGGGAATCAGGGATTACCCTGTGCCCTCCACATCATATTTACTTTGAGCTAAGGGCCTCTCAACTTCATTCTGGTACAGCTTTGTTTCATTTGTCCTTAATGGTGCTCCTTTGAACAACAGTAGCACCTGGGTATAAAATCCTGAGAGCATTGTCACATATCAGATACTGTGGGCAAGGCAAAAATCTCCTTTGTTCTGTGGTTACTTTTTGCCCCACAGTGTAAATTCCACTGAAAAACACTGAGTTTTCTCAGTGTGTAAAAAAAGACATTCCTATCCCTGCACAACAAAATATTAGAGGGCCAGAAATGTAGGTACAAGTCTCCTGGAAGACCCCTTGATGTGCTGGCATCACTCCGTTTTCAGCAACAAACACAACAACTGAAAAGGCAACTCCAATGACTAGTATGTGCTTTTGCTATGCCTCGAAGCAGCACTTACTCACGCTATTACTTTAGACTATACTTGCTGTTGTCTCCCCACTGTCCTTCTTGGAAGATTCACAGGTCACCTTTGTGTGCTGCTATCCTCGTTATTGCTGCTTGTGATGTGTGTATTATTCATGCTTTTAGCAGTTGTGGCTTTCACGTTTTGCTAGTGCTGGCACACTTAAGGGAACAGTGTTTTATTCCTGTTGCAGGCTTCCCCTGGATCAGGCAATATCTACCTTGCCTGTGGTGGTGGACCAGTTAAGACAGATGCTGGCCACCTTGCCTCTTGGTATTATATGGCTAGTAGTGAAGTTCAGAAGCTGTATTCCACAATGAGGTCTTCATGTAATAGATGATAACACACAGATAGTTCCCACCCACAGAGAGCTCACTGCCTAGGGTTATGGAAAAATATATCAAGCAGAGGTCAGAGAATAGTAAAGGGCAATAATGCAACACCGGCTACCCTGCTTTTCCATGGGCCTCTTGCCGCAGGGGTAACAGTCAACCTTGCCTGCATAGGATCAGCTGTCTCTTACTAATACATACATACACATATGCACATACACACAGGCTGTGCATAAATTAAACAGTCTTTAGAGTGCTAACAAACAGCAAATGCTAAATTCAAGCCAGATGTGACCCGCTCCCTAGACACCAGCAAGGAGCTTTGGGCTGGAGTTCCGTGCTGTTGGAGGTGACTTGGAAAGCAGGTCTGATGGGAAGGCTCCAACACTTAAAATCCAGTGGGCCTCTCTAAGGTCTCACCTTTCCTCCAGCTTAAAGGACTTCCTGGACCCAGGCTATCATCTGACAGGGAGAGAGTGGTGGTTCTGTTGCCCTTGCACTTTGCTTAAACACTGTACTTCTTGGAAGAAAGCAGGTGAGGGGGTTTTATGTCCACGATGTGGATTAGGATACATTCTACTTAGATGTCTGGAAAACAAAGGTACGTAAGCCTTTAGAGTCTGACAGTCTAGAGGACCCCATTCCTATGCATCCTATTCTGTGTGGGCACCTTTTGAAGCCTTTGCAGATCCAGACTTTTCCTGCTAATGTTGGATTTGAGTCTCATATCCAGTGTAGTGGACAACTGAGTTACCACAGGGCTGAGCAGCTGGAACTCCTGCGTGGCTTGCAAGATAGAGTAGAAAGCCTGCTGCAAAGTAGCCTGCTCCATGGCTTCAAAATGAACAGCAAACCTGGAGAAAACATCGGTGGCCTTGGCACTCAGAGAGAATGCCGGTGGGAAGAGAGTTGTCAGAATGGATTTGTGGATTAGAAAGTTTTTTGTGAACAAATTCAAAGTTGCCCTTGAAATGATATTTCTTTAATTTCAGAAGACTGCTGCTTCTGAATTTTTCCCTTTTGAAACTAGGAATTGCATCAGCATCCCCATTACTATTACTACCAAGCAAAACTCCATTTGAGTTTCAGTCCATGAAGTTTGATCAAATGCATTTTACTATTGCTGTCTAAACATTTCATCTGGTTAATGTCTAGCTTTAAGTATTTTTAATATTTGTACTTACTAAATTATTTGGAGAGAAGCTACTAATTGTAGGCCAAATGCTGATGTCATTTACACCAACAGTTAGCCCCACATTGCTCAACTCCTGTCGGGTGCTGCCAGGGTCGGAGGCTCTGGTGTCCTTGCTAGCTTCTCCCAACAGATGGCAGCCTCTCGACTTCTCTTTTTCCCTCTCAGATTTTAGGCAAAAGGCAGCAGGGAAAACACCCTTAATGTATTTTTGCCTTGAACAAGAAAGATTTTTGTCCTTCTTGATTTAACCTTTCCTTGTCAAACTAATGGTGGTGGGGGAAAGAAGCCAATCTCCAAAGCCCAGAGAAATAGAGTGGATTTCACATTAATACATGAAATAACAGGGATGACTTCACAGTCAGTATGTCATGAAATAGCTGTCAGAAAAGTCTGAGTCAAATGTAATGTGAAATGTTCACAGAGAAAAAAGGAAGCAAGTCCAGCTGAACTCCTCCGCTATGGCATGTTTTGAGGCACAGCTGCCTCTTGCAAATATTCTTCAGAAACTCAAAGCTCTGTGACTGGCTAAAAATAAGCCTTGGCACCTTTCATGCAGACTTTACAAAGCCCTGTTACAGAGAGGAATTAAGGCTTGACAGCCCTGCAAGGTAAGAACTAAAAGGCTTTTATAGATGGGGGAAAGTGAGGCACCAAAGGTGGTCTACACACAGTTTTACTACTATGTACAAGTATTTTGGTGAGGGCTGCGATCTTTTTGTTTTTGTTGTAACAGGACACTCCCCACTGTGCCAGGAGTTATAATGGTACAAAGGTATGTTATAGTGGTCAGATTATTCCCTTTGCCCAACATGAATGTATTATTCTGATAAAAGTACTTGAATACCAATAAAGTTGTGTTAATACTAGTGAGTTTGTATAGCTTTACTGAAATGGTACAGCTAAAGCAGTACAACCTTGGTATATAGATAAGGACTGTGTATCTTATCTAAATATATGGAGCAAATAAATGACTGATCTGGGAATAGTACACAGCGGTATTCCTTCCCGAGCTGCTTTTCGGATTGCCCAAAACAATTCTGCTCACATTTCTTCTCACTAAAGGGTAACACAAAGCATCATTGTTTGTCAAAATGTCATGGTTTAAAGAGTGATGCCTCTCTTTTTTTATAAAACCAAGTGAAACAAAACATTCAAAAGTATGTCTTCTCTCTGCATTCCTTCCAGTGATACCTGGCGGTTTTGTGTGTGCTTCCAGAGGAGCAAGTTTTAGCAGTGCTTTAGTTGGGCCTGACAAAACACAGATATTTGCGTGGTATTACTTGTGAGAGTTTTGAGCTTTTTCAATGCATATTTTATCAACATTCATCACAAGTGGATGGTTTAAAAATAAAAAAGAAGAAATGCAAAAAAAAAAACACAAAACAAAAAAACCCCAACAAACTTTACACAAAGACCAGTGTATCCAACTGTCAGGTGGGAGTATGACAACGGCTTACCAGTGTACATCTAACTACTTCTAATATGTAAAGTATTAGAAATGGCTCTGTCCCTGAGGGACTTCATGAAGTCTTGGATCTCAGGTTTCTTCTCCATGCAGCTGTGGGACTCAACTCACTGAGCCCTGCAAAGGAGACAGCCCTAATATGAGGCCAACAAGCAGGAATGTTGTTCCCCGAAGGGTCTAATGCGGGAGGCAAGGGGCAGGGGAAAGGGTAGAGCTGCGTGTGCAATATTGTCCAACAGCATAATGGGACATGCAGTAATACTGCATGAAAAGGCAATGGGACCTTCTGAGAGCAGTGGTAGGGCAGGCCCGCTGCTGCACCTCATGTGAAGATTATGTTTTAGTCGTGTTGTTCTCTGTTCAAGTTGCTCTATTTCCATGGTTCTGCGTCCCTATCTGAGCCACCGCGTATCTCACTGTTGTAGCAGTTCAGATAATGCAAGTTTCTATTATCCTCTCCTGCTTAGCCTTTGCGAGTTGTCTTCCTTGCACATTACACCAAAATTTGTCTGTCTTGCTCACCACGGAAGAGTTTCATGGGCAATGTGGGCTAGCTGTGGAGTTGGTCTCTCCAAGGAGAACAACAGAGCAAGCCTGCAGAGCGCTGGCAATTGTATAAGTGTCACTAGAGGCAGCTAGGGCAGGCACAGACTGATTTTCAACTGAGCCAGACTGAAAAATTTCAAGACAGTCATCAAGCCCAAATTAAATATTTCTAAAGTTCAGAATATTTTTTTCTTTTAAAACTTCCCATTCTGTGAAAAACTCTGCTAATTCAGTATTTTGGGACAAAAATTAATTTTGAATTATCTGGATTTCCCTTGGGAGGGAAATTCTGCTTTTCAATGAGCTGGAAGTGATGTATCTTAAAATTCCCAGGCAACAATCTTATATTGGTATTTTTAATTCTGAGGACCATTCCCATGAGTTTCTAATATTTTTAAAGTAGGTCAAATTTTGAACACAAAAAAACCTTAAGAGTTATGCCCCTTTCATCTTTTCTTAGGAGCAATAAGCCTTTTTGGTATTATTGCTGGCTTAAATATTAAACAGGAAGCAAATTACACTTCCAGTCATTAAAGTACAATAGAACAGCTCTATTGTCTGAATCAGTGCAATATTAGGTCAGATTGTCACAAAATGCTCAGAAATGAAGTCATATTGAAAGAATGCAATAAATTAGACTCTTTATGCTTTTACTATGAGCTCTGCCTGATGAGGGATTACTTCTTTGTTCCTGTCAATTAAGGTAGGAAATTCAGGCCCCAAAACTTGAATTCGGTAAGCAACTATATGGAATTTGATATTCATATGCTTAAGGGTACGACAAAAGTGCAACCCATTTTAATGTTGCTGTTTACAAGATTCCAAGCTTACCAGTCCTTCCACTGTGTGACCAGACACCTTATTTTTAAGATCTATTTTAAATGACTCCAGAAATAGAAGCATTTGCTTGCAACTCTATTGGCTTGAAAGGAATTGTGCTCTACAGGGTTTTAGCTCAAACAGCGCAGAGGTGTGGAGCTACAAAGCGGCCTTTTGTTGTAACACTCCTCTAGTCAAAACCTTGCTCATAAAAATGTAATGCTAGGATAGACCTGAAAGTTCTTGCAGGGACAAGCGTAGACAACACTTGACAGTATCTGACACCCACTGCCTGCTAGTCTCCCAGCAGTGCTGTCCTGACTATATTTGCAATCCCTGGCTTGACATTAAACCTGACAACAAAACTTAAGCAGAAGCTGGAAACTGCTGCTGCTTAGAGAGGACATACACTACCCTTGAGGTGACTGGTGGTCTCGTGTCTCCAGATAAGGAGCTGCTGTCTGTTGCTGAAAGACCTGGGGAGTTTTGGGTTGTTTCTTACAGCTGCTTTGCTCCCAGTGTTTCAGTTCCCAGCCTGCCCCAGCAAGGCAGTGTGCTGCTCAAGATCTTCCTGCTTTGCTGCCCTGAGCAACTGTCCAGAGGGTGGTTGGCCCTGATCTGTTGTAATTTTAAAACCATTCAGTATTGGGGATCCTATGGCCGCCAAGGATTCTCTTACTGTTGTGTCAGGGGACGTTTGGATTTGGGTATTAGGAAAAATTTCTTTACTGACAGAGTGGTCAGGCACTGGAACAGGCTGCCCAGAGAGGTGGTGGAGTCACCGTCCCTGGAGGTGTTCAAAAAACGTGTAGATGTGGCAGTTTGGGACATGATTTCGGAGGCGTGGTGGTGGGTTACGGTTGGACTTGATGATCCTAGAGGTCTTTTCCAACTGTAACGATTCTGTCAGCCCACAAAAGGTTTTCCCAATATCTGAACTAAAACGCTGCTGCAAAGGCAAGCTGTTACTTTTTGTCTTGACCCAGTGGCTTTGCAGAACAATTTATTTATCTTCCTCTGCAGTAATTTTACCTAATGCAAGAACTTTGTAACGTTCCCCTCTTTCTTCCCTTTTCTATACTAAACAAATCCAGTTCCTTTGCCCTTTGTTTTGTGGGCTGCGTTTTCTAAGACTCCTACTACTGCCACTTCAAACCTTTTAGTCTCTGAACTTCCAAATCTCTTCTGAATGCAGTGTCTGAAACCAAACACAGCGTTCCAGCTGAGGCCTCCTTGGCACTCGGTATAGAAGAACTATTTCTCCCTGGGCCTACTTTAAGTACAACTCTCCTGCTTGTACGCCCTAGAATGAGATTTGCCCTTTTCACCTTTGCTTTGTATTTCACTTGTGATCTTGCCTGACCTCTCAGATCCTTTTCTGTAGTCCTTCTGCCTCCTTAGTTATTTGTCTTTCAGGAGGAAATTCCTCAACTGTTTCTACAGTTGATTTCTATACCATGCTTAGCAATGCTATTAAATACCAGATTGTTGGTTGGATCAGTTTCTCAATTTAATACAATCGGCTCATGTTCTAATTGTGTCCTCTGCGAGGTTTGTAACATTTTTGAGCATGATTTCTAACCATAAATCTTAAAAGCATGCTCTATGTCTTACAGTTATTAACAGTGACATTAAATAGGAGCAGACCCACGTCATCACTGGAAATATTCTTCCCTGTTGCGTCAGCAAACCAGCAATAACTCGCTGGGCATCTCTGGTACAGCTGTCACTCCCACCAGAAATGCAGCCTCATGATCTGAGGTGGACAACAAATGCTGTTCAAGGAGAGGAATCTCCCCCTCTGCATGTCTTTAAAACCCCCTGTCCTCCTGCAGTATTGCCATTTAATTGCCCGCCCATGCATCCATTGCCACATCTCCCTGTTCCTGGAGTTCCCAGCTGGGAGGGATCTGCTCTCCCAATGGTCACACAATTTCTCATTCAGTAAAATAACTCAGCTAGAGGAGCCTTCAGCTCATTCTCCATACTTACAGACTGTGAAAGATTTATGTATATGAAGTGCGCTCAGTTTTACTGTCATGCGCCATTGTTTTGACAGCCCAGATGAAGTTCCAGGTATGACATTATCAAACAGAATATGCCCTAGAGAAATTATTTTTCTGAGTGTTTTACTTCACTCTCTGTCTCAGCTTAAAAATGCAGAACAGGCCACAAGAAAATGAAAAGAAAATTAAAGCTTTGATTCAGCAAAGAACTTCAGCATACGCTTACACTTAAGCAGCTATGCAGTCAGGTTATGCCAGTGCTTAAAATCCAAGTGCTTCGCTACAATGCTGAGCTGCGTTTGATGGGGGTCCTTACCTTCTTTTACTAGCAGTTGTCATTTCCTTACTAATTACTCCCATTACATTAAAAAACCCAACCCCCCCTCCAAAAAAAAAAAAGTTACATAGGACATGTTCTAACTGGGGCAATAGAGGTGCAGTGGGGTAACCCACATGAATATAAATATAAAGGTAATTCCTTGTTGAGGGGATGGGGGGAGGAGCGATGTCCTTGCTCATTATACATCAGTTCTGAAATCAAATACGACAAGTGCTGTAAGTCCCTGGGAATGATGAGAGGGAAGGAGCTGGGCACTTTCCTGGCAAAGATCTGCTACAAAACCCAGCTCATGGGGCAGAGGAGCTTTCCGTCACCAGCTAGCAGAATCCCCCAAGCTGATGACAATGGGAGACCCGATGGTGCAGGAAGGACCCCAACAAGGGGCGCTTCCTGGAAAACATTCGTGACAAACTTTGACACGGAAGATGAAGAAACCAGCTGGAATGGGAGCTCTTCCCTATGTGGTTCCAACAGACAGATACAAATACTTGTGATATGAATGTGGGAGGCAGCTTGGGTTAGGCTGGTAACTTCGGATGGGGTGATCCATGTGAAGGGAAGGACAGAGAACGGCACACATAACCAACTGCCTGGGTAAGGGAATGGGAGAACGGGTATGTTGGATCATGTACGAGGAGTTTGTCAGAGAAAAAGGAAGCTCAAGGTTCTTCAAAGGAATTATAACCACCAAATTCAAACTAACCTAGTGTACAGGAAGGAAAAGGAAGTATAGTAAGGGATGAATTTGGATAAAGCATGAGTTTTATTTGACCTGAAACAAAAAGGAAGCAGGCAGAAAGTGGGAAGTAGGTCAGATGAACAGAGTTCTGAAAGAACAGCGTAAGCATGCAGGGCTACGATCAGAAACACTGACAACAGAAAAAGGCAGGAGAGGCGTTAAGGACGGTAAAAGCTCCATAAATATATTCACGTTAAGGAAACTTAAGAAAGGACTTAGCCTTCTCTTTGGTGGGAAGGGAGAGGGACTGATACAGCCAACTGCCCTCAGGTCCCTTCTGAAGGAACCAGCGATGCAAGCCGACCTCGGGCCTCTCAGAGAGTCGCAGTGGTGCTTATCGTCAGCTCGCTTTGGAGCTGGTTGCAAAACCGACACGTACAAATCATTCCTTTGCTGTGAAAGTAACTGTCGCATCTGTCTGAGGCGGGTCCTCGCCCCAGTCCTAAAAGCCGATGTCCCTAGAGGAGTCCCTGCTCCAGGGCAGAGACTAGAGCGCTCTTGGGAAAATGACTTCACCTCGCTTCCCGGGCTGAAAAGCCGAGATCCGCCTCAGAGAGAACGTGTGACGAGCCCCGTCGGCGTTACGAAGCCGGGGCAGGCTGAGCCAACGCGCCGCGGCGGGGGGCAAAGCTCCCCTGGGGGGCGCGAGGCTGAGGAAACGCCACAGAAAGCGAGGTACGAGGGGGATGAGCTCACCCCCCCCCCCCCCCCCCCAAACCCCAACCCTCCCGGCCCCCGCCTGCCGCTCGCCCCGGCGTGAGGAAGGAAACGATTATGTGTCCCTTCCTCCCACACCCGGGCCGGGGCCGGGCCGGCGCCGCTGCGTGAGGCGAGCGAGCAGCGCCCTGCCCGCCCTAACCCGCCCCCCCGCCCGGGTGGCCGCGGCCGTTACCGGGCGGCCGTTACCGGCCGCGCGGGCAGCGATCCACCGCCGGCACCGGGCGGGGGCGGAGGGCGCCGCTCCATTGGCCGGCGGCGGGCCAAGCGCGGCCCGTCTGCTGGGCTCCCGTTGGCCCGGGCTTTTGATGGCTCCGCCCCGCTCCTTCTTCCCCATTGGTCGCCTTGGGCCCAGCGGGCCCCGCCTTGCCCCCGCCCCTCCGGGGTCATTTAAGTTTATGGAAAAAATAAATAAATAAAGCGGGAAATAGAAATGCGTAGAAGGCGGGGGGGGGGGGGGGAGGAAGAGAGAGCGCAACCGAACCTGCTGCTTCAGGGCGGGGGCACTCGCGGCGGCCAATCGTTACCCAGCTGCCGGAGAAAGTGACACCTCCGTAAAACCAGTCAGAGCCCTAA